>CM050511.1:4020000-5360000 GCA_027563665.1 Antrozous pallidus
TGCCTTTGCAGAGCCCTGATCCACTCTGAGAGGTCCTTGCACTGAGGATGAGCTGCTGGGGTGTCTGTGGGTAGTTATTCAGCAAGAGGGACATCAGAATTTCTACTTCAGGGCTGTGTGCCATTATCTGTACAAAATCAAACTCTTGGGGGCATCAGTGGCTCCCAGGCACTGCCTATGGAGTGGAGTGCCCTGGCTACCTGCTGGAAACGCAGGAATGTTTTGTCCGGAGTTCTGACACTGGGGAAGAGGAGGTTGCACTTACTGCTACAGAGCGGTGCACCTTTGGAGTTGGAGGTCCCAGGGGCCACGGGTCTGCAGCTTGGGCAGCAGGATTTTGGCCGGAGTGGGTCCTGGGTCGTAGGGCAGTTCCAAAGCCTGTCTGGGTGTTGGTGCTGATGAGTTCCTAAAAAAGGCTATTTTCCCCTTCAAGATAGTGTGGGCTCTGTGCCTGAGTCCTGCAGTCCTGGGAGTGCCCACAGTAATGGTAGTGTCTCCTTGTCAAAGAGAGCATGGTCTGTCAGTCCCTGATGCTCCTGCGAGATTCAACTGTCCCTCACTCACACACTGCATCCACATACTCTCCTTTCATCCCCTCACTCACTCATTTCCTCTCCCTCACCTCTGTCCTGACAGCTGCCATCTTTTCTCCCCCTGATTCAGTTGTAGAAAATTGTCTGTTTCTAGGAATTTATCCATTTTGCCCAGGTTGTGCAATTTGTTGGTATATAGTTGTTCATAGTATATTCTTATAACCCTTTGTATTTCTGTTATATCAATTGTTACTTTTCCTCTTTCAATTTTTATTTTACTTATTTGAGTCCTTCCTTTTTTTCTTGATGAGTTTGGTTAAAAGTTCATTAAACTTGTTTATCTAATGGTTTCATTGATCTTTTTTGTTGTTTTCTTAGTTCTGGCCTATTTATTTCTACTCTGATCTTTATTATTTTCTTCCTTCTAGTAACTCTGGGCTTGGTTTTCTAGTTCTTTTAGATATAGGGTTATTGCTTAAGATTTTCTTGCTTCTTGAGGTAGACCTGTAGTGCTATGAACTTTCCTTTCAAAACACATGATCATATTAATAGATACAGAAACTTGATAAATTCCAATACCCATTTATGATAAAAACTCTCAGCAAAGTGGAAATAGAGGAATCACATGTCAACATAATAAAGGCTATATATGGGTAGCATATAACCAACATTATCCTCAATGGGCAAAAACTGAAATTATTTCCCTTAATATCAGGAACAAGATAGGGATGTCCAATTTCACCACACTTATTCACCTTAGTACTGAAAGTCCTAGCCACAGCAATCAGACAAGAAGAAATAAAAAATACCCAAGTTAGAAAGGAGGAAGTAAAATTGTCATTATTCCAGATAACATGATATTGTACCTTGAAAACACTAAAGACTCCACTAAAATTCTACTAAATCTAATAAATAAATTTGGCAAAGTAGCAGCATACAAAATTAATATTCAGAAATCAATGGCATCTTTATATACCAATAATGAAATATAAAATGAGAAACTAAGTAAACAATCCCATTTACTATTTTAACAACAATAACATAATGTACCTGGGAAGAAATTTAACCAAGGAGGTAAAATATCTGAACTCGGCAGACTATAAGACATTGAATAAAGAAAGCTTTATCCAGGACACCCTTCAGGGTAAGCCAGCCAGTCCCTACCCATGCACCAGGCCTCAGTCCTATCTAATAAAAGAGTAATATGTAGATTGACTATCACTCCAACACACAAGAGGGCTGCCCCCATGTGGTCAAAGATCCTGCTCCCATGTAGACACAAGATGGTCACCACAAGATGGCCAGCAGGGGAGGACAGTGGGAGGTTCCAGGCCTGCAAGGGAGGGCAGTTGGGGACAATCAAGCCTGCAGGGGAGGGCAGTTAGGGTGACCAGGCTGGCAGAGGAGGGAAGGTGGGGGCAAACAGGCTGACAGGGGAGCAGTTAGACATCAATTAGTCTGGCAGGGTAGTGGTTAGGGGGTGATCAGGCTGGCAGGCAGAAGCCATTAGGGGCAATCAGGGAAGCAGGCAGGCTAGCAGTTTGGAGCTAGCAGTCCTGGATTGTGTGAAGGTTGTCTGACTGCCCGTTTAGGCCCGATCCTATTGCGATTGGGCCTAAACGGGCAAACATCCCTTGAGGGGTCCCAGATTGGAGAGGGTGCAGGCTGGGCTGCGGGACACCCCCACAGCCTCCCCATGCACAAATTTTGTGCACAGAGCCTCTAGTATATACATAACACTGATATGGACAACAGTGTGGTGATAGGAAAATGTGAAGTAAATGGGGGATGAAAAGAGACTTTTCTTGTTGTGATGGGTACATTATGCTGTGTGCAGATGATGTTTTATTGAGTTGTACACCTGAAACCTATTTGGTTTTCACCTAATGTCAGCCCAATAAATTCCATTAAAAATAAAATAAGCATATCTTGACTGCCTTTTTTTTTCTGAGCATTTGAAAATGAATTTGATATATATGTGTAAATTTACACACATACATGAGGCACACAGATGCACCATTACAAAAAGCAAAGCAAGATGGGATTTTGGGTTTTAATTGTGATTGCTTAGTCTCTGTTGTTCAATTTGTGAGAAATTATATTTTTAGAACATTGAACTTTTTAATACATCAACATTTCATGTCCATTTGTCTGGGTAGATTTTTATTTATTTCTTTCAATAATAATTTTAAATTTGTTTTTTAAGTATTCACATTTTCTTATTATATTCATTTCTAGGCATTTAATGTTCTCAATGTTATACTAAGTGACACTTGAAAAATTAGTTTCCATTGATTATGGTTGTGTACTTATGAATTCAATTAATGTTTTACATATTGACCATGTAAATTTAAAATTGTATAACTTACTATTAGTTTTTACATAAAAAACCTAATAGTTTTTATGTAGATTTCTGTGGATTTTTAAATATATAACATTATGCCTTATTTGAATAAGGGTAATTTTAAATAAAATATTCTCTTGGATACATACTCTCTCCTGATATGTAAACAAGGACAAAAAGATAATCTTCCAATGCATGGCAGGTATTTTATTTTATTGGATTGTCATTCTTCTTTTTCTCCTTTTTTAGGTATTATTCAAGTACTTTTAGAAAACAAAATAAAAGCTAATGTATTACTACCTCAATACTAAAAATAATTATATCCAAAGTTTTGTTCCCTTTCTTGAGGAAATAATATTGATAACATTTTTATTATAAAATAGTAACAATATTAATATTTACTGAGTGATAACTATCATTGAACATTTTGCTAATGTATCACAGTTTATTTTAAGCTTGACAGTAATTCTGTTTAACAAATACCATAATCTAGTTTCTGAGATAAGGAATTTGAAAAATATATACTTTGTATCATTTAAACCCATTACTATAATAAATAATTCTTAATTATAATGACTTGTTAAGTTAGCAATTTACATATTGTTCACATAAGAGTCTTAGATAATTCTTCATCTCAGAAGGTCAACTCATCTAGTTTATTCAAATGAAGCATCTTCTACCTTGTTGTGTCACACCCAAGGGATTTATTTTTGCTTGCAATATATTGGCAAAATTAAGTTGTAGAAGAGAATATTGCTTTTTAAAAGTCTGGGAACAATAAATAACAGCATTTCTTCCTTTTCACAGTTGTTTGGCAAGAATTAATTGCATGACCATGTATAATTTCTCCAAGGAAGTATATTAAATATCGTCTTGCCATGTCCTTTATTATATAACTATTACTAGAGATCAAGAGAATTAATTGTGAAAAATAGTTTCAGTGTCCGATGCATAGTTTGTGTCACTTCTTCAATATCACATAGCTAGAATATGCCTAATTATGGATATGAATTCTATGCCACCTACAGTATAAGAGGTCATGCCTGCTCTAAATAGATCCCACAAAACTGAACTTTACAAACAGCCTGATGTCATTTCCATCTTGTGCTTAGTTCTTTTCCACAAATATACCGCCCCCAAAGCCATTATTGCTGCTGGTATGAGTACCCCTCAGCTTAAGCAGTAACGGGGTAAGTAGAACTTACCCATGTGGGCCAGGATGACTACCCACGTGTATGTGAGATCCCTAGGGACAAGGCATTGATGCAGTCTGCGCTGGGGTTAGGAACTGGCTCTCTGTTCACTGCTTCCATGAAAAGGGTCAATTCAATAGATAAATAAATGTAGCTAATAAATTTTAATGGAGTATCAGGTAAATTTATCAATGTTTAGGAACCGGATTTATTTTACTTAAGGGTTTTCTGGATTTATATATCTGGATATATAACATGTGAATCTATTTTTGTAGTCTTTCTCAAGGCCCTGCACAGGTTAGGGATAACCCTGGCCCTATATTTTTCCAGAATAGAGAAAACTTCATTTATTTTATTATAAGAATATTTCTTGTATCTCTATTCCTCTATTAAATTATTTATTTCTCCAAATATATTTCCTTTCTGTTTTCCATCACCATATTCTTCCATCATTCCTTCAGATGTCTACCATTCCCTCAGATACCTGCCAATGTTGCTGTAGCAAACATACCTTTAAGATAAGCCTCCAAACCCACCTTTGCCTCATCATCTTTCCTAAGCATAGTCCTACCACTAAGTTCTTATATAGAAATTCTGGAACTGCTACTGGTGTGAAGAAGACTTTTTTATTTTTTATATTTTTGAAAAAGTGTATGCTGTATTATAGCTCATATTTCAGATATTGCTATTTGACTTCTATTTATCTGCATAGTTACTTAATCTACCTTCTTTAACAAGCTATTTTCGGTTTTAGACTGTATCTCATGTATTTATGCTCCACATATACTCAATTTCTTCCATTTCTATTTCATAGGGCGCACACACTATAAATATCAGACTAGTGTTTACAGAATGTTTCAATATACAATCATGAATGAATGAATGGATCTATAAATTATTTCAATGGCCTTTATTATCCAAAAAATATCATATTTCATTTGTTATTTTATCTTTTAAGTTTATCTTTTAGATATAAAACTAAAAGAATAGATTCTATGTTTTTAATAAGTTCAATGGAAATAAGTGAAATATAAAAACTCTCCTTTGAATTTTTAGAAATGTTTTATATGTGTATTTGCTATCTTCTTCCTAGCACATAACAGAACCCTACATTAAATTTAACTATGGATTTTAACATGTAGTTTGCATCTTGATGAATCAATTAGTGTAATTGATTGTCTTAAAACAAAAGTATCTGTATTGCATACCCCCAAATAATCAGTTGTCAAATTGTTCCATGGTTAACTAAAATATTATTGGTATAAAGTTTGAAGTTTATGAAGCAATTCATGAATATCTTGAAAAGGTTTTGTTTCTTAATCCTCACCCAAAGCTATGTTTATTGATTTTATTTCAGAAGGAGAAGAAGGGAAAGAGAAGAGAGAAACATTGATGTGAGAGAGAAACACCATTGGTTGCCTCCTGACCAGGGATTGAACCCACACCCAGACCTGCACCCTGAAGGGGAATTGACTCCACGACCTTTTGGGTGCACAGAATGATGCTCCAACCAACTGAGCCACCCTGTCAGGGAAAAAGTTTTGTTGTTGTTGTTGTTGTTGTTGTGTGTGTTTAATAGAATTTTTATTGGTAAGCCATAGACATTATGATATTTATCAGAAATGTGAGCATAGGGCAGATTTTCTGTAAGCTCAAAGGGAAGAGTTGAACTTGGTTTCTTTCACTAAATTTATTAGGAAAAAGATTTAGGCATTTTGATTTTGTGTTTGCAAATCATTTCATAGTAAATGATATTTTTTGTTTTAATAGGACATATTTTATCTATATTCATCATAAAATGCTTCAAAAATGCACAACAACTGGAAAAATATCAGTTATTTTGGATTTATAATTAATCTCAATTTTTGTGTGCCTTGAAATTCTGTTGTGGGATAGTGAGATAGAAGCCTCTGGGTCTTTTCTCTGGCTGGCAACAGATCGCTTTTTCCTATTACTAAATACTCTTATACATTGCAAGGAGAGCATTTTATAACCTATAGTTTTATATGTACTTTTACCAGGATAAAATTAATTTATGAAACCCCATTGATGAGCATTTAATCAGAAAATAACATTTAGTTTAGGTGACAGTGTTTTACTTGGTTGTGTATAAAACTTTATTATAATTTAAAATAACTGCTTTCATTTGCTTAGTATTAAAATGTTTGTGAACATGTAGGTGAGTTGATATTGCTACTTGCTTTACTTCTATCTATTAAAATAAAACATATCTTTAAATTATGTATTTATTCAATAGCTACTTTAGAAGTTCCTACAGCCAAGATGCTATGTTTGGTGTGACAAATATAAGAATATGGGAATAGAACTAAAGAAAAGTGGCAGGGTTAGACATGTTACTGGAGAGGATTCCCAACTGAGATAAAAAACGTTATTCTCTCTACATGGGAAAATTGACAAAGAGAAGAGGAAATAAATAAAGCCACATAAGAAAGCTGACACAAATGGGATACCACATCACACAGAAAAATCAATAAGGATTCATTTATACCAAATTATAGGAAGTGGTGTACTTTATATGCTTTTGGAAGATGTCAAGTATAGCAAATCTCCAGTGTTACCTAGGAAACTGGCAGTGGAGTAATAGCAGCTTTGGTGAGATGGATTATAGGGTTTTTTCAGTGCATTTTTCTCCATGCGAGAGGAAAAGGACTGAATAATATTCAAATAAAGATGTGTTCAGTGGAGTCCCAAATTGGGGGGGGGGGGATAAATAAAATAACTTTATAGAATCACATACTTTAAGAAGGGACAATAAAAATCAAATTACATTTATCTTATAAGCTAAATATCAAGAGTATGACTTCCAAAAGAAAACACAACTATTTAATGACGTAAGTGGCCTCATAGAAAGTCTGAGTCAAGAAAATTACCTTGTTACTCTAGGGAAAGTAACTTATCCTTATTATAAAATAAAACTTAAAAATTGGATGAGAAAGTTTAAAAAGACCTCCTAAAACATTGATTCTTTAGAGACAGAGATAAAATTGAAATTAATATTCCTTGAGTCCTCTTCAGTACATTTCATTAAATCCCTATAAAAGTAAAATATAACCAAGTTTTATTATCAATGTCAAACAACTCTAATATACTTTTAATCTCTGTATGATTTATGGGAAAAGGTAACTATTTTTCTATGTTCACATATGAATTAATGAATCCTTATTCTTAGTGAGTGAAGTTTAGGATACAAACTAAAAATAATCTAAAACAGAAAGGACAAGTTTAAATTCATACATTCAGAAGAGATATAACCATGATTTAAACAACAAAAACAAAATGAGGGTGGAAGGAGTCCTGGGGAGTGGAGGGGAAGAGAAGCAGGACATATTTCAGTTAGAGAAGAATTGTAGAATGTGGTAATGTACCTTTCACTTATCCTACCTTCTTGAGAAGCCTCAGACCGTCTTTTCTGCCCTCAACTCTCAGTTGAGGATTTTTAAATGAATGGTTAATGTAGTTTGTACCAAATTATTTTAACACAGCATAATGATTAGACAAGAAACAATCACCTCTACTCTGAACAACAGATTACACAATAGTTTTGTAATTGAGTTGCCTCTTAGATGGTTACCGGTGAAGTTAATGAAATGTTTTGGTTAGAGAATTTAAATGTGAATAGTGGAGAAAGAGTTAATTAAATCATTATGAAGTCAGAAGAAGGAGCCAATGGAGAATAGACTTAATGATGGAAGATTTACCCATTCTTCCTTAGTACCAAGCATGTCTTACAATATAGTCACACATTCTGAAATCCTCACATCATGAGGGTGGCTGTTCACAATCAGAGCCCCGAGTTCTTGGTGAATGTTCAGAATGTCAAGGGTTCACCTATGGTCTCATATTAAAAACAAATAAATGAACAACAAAAAGATAACATTTCTTATATTCCAAAGAAGGTTAAAAGGAAACCATGAATTGGAAAATATATGAAATAGTGAAATGCAATACCAGAATTTATCAGTAAACATACTGAAGTGAATCAAAATACATGGGTGAGAAAGAAGAAATAGTAAGAAGCTACAATTAAGAAGCTAGGATGGAGTATTCTCAAAAATAATATTAACATATGACCTTTCTCTCCTGTATAGACATTATTCCCCCCCTCATTGTGGTTTCTGCAAGGTCTGTGCCACCCAGTCTTATCTAATTGTTTTTGACTGGATTGTTGGAGAAAGAGTAAGGAGAACTTAAGTCACTCTTGGAAAAACTTTGGTATTTTTCTTCCTCTGGAACTTTCCTTCACTAGTTTTCTTACAGAGACTCTCCTCTATCTTCTCTTTCATTATTCTAAATCCCAGAGCATTCTTCAACACCCAACACCAATGGCAGTGTCAGAGGGAGTCCCATTTTCGACTTGAAATTATTTATATTTGTCTTATTTAATTATATAAAACTAGAGGCCTGGTGCATGAAATTCGTCCATGGGAATAGGAGGTGGTATCTCTCTGCCCAGCCTGTACCCTCTCCAATCTGGTACCCCTCGAGGGATGTCTGACTCAATCCCGGTAGGATCGGGCCTAAACAGGCAGTCAGACATCCTTCCCTCAATCCAGGAATGCTGGCTCCCAACTGCTCACCCGCCTGCCTTTCTGATTGCCCCTAACCGCTTCTGCCTGCCAGCCTGATCACACCCTAACCACTCCCATGCCACCTGATTGATCCCTAATAGCTCCCCTGCCAGCCTTTTTACCCCTAACTGCCCTCCCCTGCAGGCCTGGTCACCCCTAACTGCCCTCCTCTGCAGGCCTGGGCTCCTCCAACTGTTCTCCCTTGCTGGCCTGAGACCCCCTAAATGCCCTTCCCTGCAGGCCCAGTTGCCCACAACTTCCCTCTTCTGCTAGCCTGGTCACCCCTATCTGCGCTCCCCTGCAGGTTTGATTGCCCCCAACTGCCACCCTTGCAGGCCTGGTCCCTCCCAACAGCCCTACAATGCTAGCCATCTTGTGGTGGCCAACTTTGACCAAATTGGAATAGGATCTTTGACTACGTGGGGGCAGCCATATTGTGTGTTGGAGTAATGGTCAATCTGCACATTACTCTTTTATTACATAGGACAGAGGCCTGGTGCATGGGTGGGGCTCAGCTGGTTTATCCTGAAGGGTGTCCTGGATCACAGTGGGGGTTCCCTTGGGGCATGGGGCAACCTGGGCAAGGGGCCTATGGTGGTTTGCAGGCCTGCCATACCGCCAGCGACCCAAGCAGAGGCTCTGGTATCTAGGATTAATTTATGTTCTATAATTGAAACTTTGTAGCCTGGAGGAGAGCCAAGCCTCTTGCTTGCTCTGTGGCTGCAGCCATTTCTCTTGGAATATTTACCTTCTATAACTGAAACTTTGTAGCCTTAAGCAGAGGTCAAGACAGGCCAGGGCTGCAGAAAGCTTGGCTTCCTCTATCACCAGGGGCAACCCTAGCCTCTGCTCTCTCCAGCTCCATGGCTGCTGCCATTTCTGTTGGGATATATGTATCTTCTATAATTGAAACTTTGTAGCATTGAGTGGAGGCCTAGGCCAGCAAGGGCAGGTGAAAAGCTTGATTTCCTCCATTGCCAGGGAAACACAAGCATCCCTCCTGCTCCCTGTGGCTGGCAGTCATCTTGGTTGGGGGTTAATTTGCATACTGCTCCTGATTGGCTGGTAGGTATGGCTTGTGCATATATTGGAGGTACAGTCAATTTGAATATTACTCTTTTGAGATAGGATTTGACAAGTATATTATAAGTTATAATACTTCTATAATTGTGTAATCTAAATATTTTCACCTATTACAGTTGATTAAATTTTATTTGTATACTAGAGGCCCTGTACACAAAATGTAGTGGAGTGGAGGCGAGTGAAAGACCACTGGATCCCAGACAAAATTAAAATTTAGGGAGCCTTTATTAGCTGTCCTGGAGACTGCTCTGCCATCCTCCATGCAGGGAGATGAGAGAGCAGCAGTAACCTTTTGTGCAAGACCACTTTTAAGCACAGTAACCACATCCTGTTTTTTTTTGCACAATAAGTAACCCAAGACAAAACAGTTTTTCCCAAGCAACATCAGAGTCATGCCATTGACGACCATGTTATTCACAGGGTCATCCATTCTTCTGAAAGCTGACAGTGTTCTATCTTGAAAGGCCTATGTGCTGGGAAGGGGCCATGAGACCATATCTTAAGGCCTGGCCTGGTGTCAGCACTGACAACTCTATCCGGGGCATAGTCCACGGTGTCAGTAGTGCTCAATGCCCCGCCCCCTCTACAACAGAAATTCATGCACAGGGAGTGGGGGCTGTCCCTCAGCCCAGCCTGCACCCTCTCCAATCTAGGTCCCCTCGAGGGATGTCCAACTGCCCTATTGGGATTGGGCCTAAATGGGCAATTGGTCATCCTTCTCACAATCCAGGACTGCTGGATCCCAACTATTCGCCTGCCTGCCTCCCTGATTGCCCCTAACTGCTTCTGCCTGCCACCCTGATCACCCCCTAACCACTACCCTGCCAGCTTAATTGATGTCTAACTGCTCCCCTGCCAGCCTGTTTCCCCCCACCTTCCCTCCTCTGCCAACCTAACTGCCCTCCCCTGCTTAATCGCCTCCAACTGCCCTCCCTTGCAGGCCTAGAATGTCCCACTGTCTTTCCCTTCTGGGCATCTTGTGGTGACCATCTTGTGTCAACATCGGGTGCAGGATCTTTGACTACATGGGGGCAGCCCTCTTATGTGTTGGAGTGATGGTCAATATGCATATTACTCTTTTATTAGATAGGATAGAGGCCTGGTGCATGGGTAGGGGCCAGCTGGTTTGCCCAGCTGATTTGTCCCAGATCAGGGTGGGAGTTCCCTCTGGGTGTGGGGCAGCCTGGGTGAGGGGCCTATGGTGGTTTGCAGGGGCCTATGGTGGTTGGCCATCCCCTCCCCAGCAACCCAAGTGGAGGCCCTGTATCTGGGATTAATTTATGTTCTACAATTGAAACTTTGTAGCTTGGAGAGGAGCCAAGACTTCTCGTCACTCCTTGGGTTTATTTAAATTCTATAATTGAAACTTTGTAGCCTAGAGTGGAGGCCTAGGCACTAGGGCTGAAGAAACTTGGCTTACTCCACTGCCAGGCCAACCCTAGCCTCTGCAGCTCTGTGGTTGCTGCCATTTCTGTTGGGATTATGTATGTTCTATAATTGAAACTTTATAGCATTGAGTGGAGGCCTAGGCTGGCAATAGCAGGCAGAAAGCTTGGCTTCCTCCATTGCTGGGGAAACCCAAGCCTCCCCCACCCTTCTCAGTGTCCGCAGCCACCTTGGTTGGGGTTTCTTTGCTCCTGATTGGCAGATGGGCATGACTTGTGGGCATGGCTTGTGGGTTTATTGCAGGTGCAGTCAATTTGAATATTACTCTTTTATTAGTTAGGATATGTGATACATTCAATAATTAGTAAATTTTTATTTACACTCTTTTATCTCCATGGATAGAATATACACATCTCCATAGATACCGACATTCCTTAAATTTGGGCTTAACCATATGAGTTAATTTGGGCAATTGGATGTTAGTAGGTATGATGCAAATAGATGATCAAAATCTGTTTCTGAAGTCAATACTCCCTCTTAGGTCCTGCCATTGCAGAGAATAGTTTACTTTATCTAGTCTACATAGTTACTCTATCTACTCTATCTTGCCTCTCTGGTGTGGGATTCAGAATTGAAATTTAGAGTAGATCAGAAGACAATCTATAACAAAAAATAAGCCAGAGCCAACTTGCAGTGGACATACAGAATCATTTTTAAAAATCTAGTTGTTAGATGTCACTGAAATTTGGTGATTGTTTATTAAGCAATCGTTAATATATTGCAGTCCATTTGCTAAGTAAATAAAGAGCCTTGATATAATGAATTCTATAGAGAAAAATAAACTAGTGATAAGAGATTGCAATGAGGAGAGTAAGGTAGAATTAAAATTTCAAGTAAGAAAATCAGTAAGGCCTTCATAAAAATGGGAATATTGGAAGTTGTTGGGGAAATGAGCCAAGTACATATCTGTGGAGACTTAATTCCAAGCTACAAGGTTAGTAAGTGCAGCAGTCCTGGAGCTAACCATATCTAAGGAATAGCAAAGAGGTAAGTAGGTTAGGAAGGCGACTCTAAACATTCTAGATTCTCTATCAATTACATTGGAAATCAATGGAGGATTTTAAAAGTGTATTAAAGAAATAAAATATGGAATTTATTTTTGAAATTGTATTCTGCTTTGGTGAAAATTGATTGTAGGATGGAAGTCTAGAGTAACCAGACTATTTAAATAATTCAGAATACAATTAAGAATATATTAAATATTATGCTAAGTGAAATAAGTCAGTCAGAAAAAGCAAAAATATTATATTATTTCACTTAGATGTGGGCTATAAAACTGAAACCCATGGACATAAATGTCAGAGTGCTGTTTTCCCAGAGGAAATGAGGTGATTGGGTGAGGGGGGGGGTGTCCTAATATATGGTGATGGAAGAAGATTTGACTTGGGTGGTGGGCACACAGTGCAATAAATAGATCTTGTAACATAGAAATCCAAACCTGAAACCTGTATGGACATATTAACCAATGTCACCACCATTTTTTTTAAAGGAGACATTAAACCAGTCCAGTAGTGGTATTCCAAGTCAAAAATCTTCAGTTTGGAGGGCATTTTTGAAGATATATTTGAAAATATTTGCTGATTATTTTGATTATAAAATCCTATCTAATAAAGAGGAAATATGGTAATTGACCCTCACACCATCACAAAGGTGGTAGTGTCCACAGCCAATAAGGAGGAAATATGCTAATTGACTGTCCCAGCCTCAAAGATGGCAGTGCCCAAAGCCACAAGATGGCAGCACCCAGTCCCCTCAGCCCCACCCAAGATGGCACACCTGCTTCCGGAGTCCCTCAGTCTCCTCAGCCCCCAGCTGCCGAAAGCCAGCCTAAAGTGCAGGTAAGCCTCAGATGGTGGCTGCCTAGCTTCCCAGGGCCGCCCAAGGCTCAGGTAACCAGCGCCAGCTGAGGCTTGGCTGCCGGCAGTGGCAGCAGCAGAGATGTGATGGGGTGTCACCTTCCCTTGATCACCAGGTTGCCTCCCGTCCCTGAGGGCTCCCAGACTGTGAGAGGAGGCAGGCTGAGCTGAGGAACCCCCTCCCCCCAACCAGTGCATGACTTTTCATGCACTGGGCCTCTAGTATCTATAATAATAAAAGTGTAATGTGCTAAGTAGACCAGACATTCTTCTGGATGACCTTCTGGATGAAGTCAGGGCTGTGAGGGAAGCCTGGGTCCCAGGTGCCTGGGTCCTGGGTGCCAGAGGGAAGCCAGTGCCTGCAGCCAGGAGAAGGAAGGCCTACTCTTGCATGAATTTCATGCATTGGGCCTCTAGTTAATTATTATATTTCAAGGATTAGTAATAATTTCAAGTTGGCCAGAAAATAACTGTAAACTGTAGTTGCCTTTTACCAAGATAAAAAAGACAGTGTAGGGAGCAGTTACAATAGAAGTCACACTAAGAACATCTAACCAAGCATTCATTGAAGGGATAAGTATATGAAAGGACACAGTCCACAGTCTTAAACAATCTAGACTGGAACTTTTTATTTTTTAAAAGTTGAATACTAAATAGAGCCATACTACCTTCTGGGGCTTACAAACTTGGACCCAGCCTCCCGTTCACAGTGAACCCCCTTTCCCCTCACTCTCCTATTCCATGCTACTCCCCACTAGGCTATATAATAAAAAATAAACACTAGGGAGGGGGAAATCAGTGCTAGTTATAAAACTGTCTTACTCCCCCTGCCTGTTTGGGAAAGAAGTAGAGTAAGAACTCATATGTAGAGTTCCACCCCTGGAGACGGGTTTATGCAAGGCAGGAGGCTGGTATTTCATTTTCCTACTGGCAGCTTGCTGAGCCACTGACTTCCAGAATTCCTCTTATATTTTTGGACAACTTGACACATTTTCCTGGGTCTGGCTTCCACCTATGCCTGGGAAGAAGATGCTAAGGAGCACTCGGTGGTTCATTTGGCTCCCTGTTTAAACATGAAGGTTAGGGAAGGATCTTGGGATGGCTCAAAGGTCTGCTGCATTAGGAATAGTGATGCCACACCCAGAGGCGGTTTGTAATAGAACACTGCTACAGCCACGTTGAGACAGAGCTGCTCTTTTGTAAGGAACTGAAGTAAAGCTAGACATGTTTCCCAGAAACTCGTGAACATTGTTATCTGAGGCCACTAGTAGGAGACAAAAAAAAGCAAACCAAAGAGAAGACCTAGATATTTTTCTTACAAAAGCAACATGAACAGATTATAAATGGAGTCACCTGCCTCTTCTATTGCTCTTCTCAGCCTCAATCCCAGAATCAGACTATGATAGCTATTCACCTCCTGATGGGGAGTTGGACTGCTTACAAGTCCTCATCAGGAGTTTGGGTATTGGAAATAATGCTACAAGGAACATAGGGGTGCACACATTATTTCAAATTAGTGTTTTTGGTTTCTTTGGATATATTCCTAGAAGTTGAATCACTGGTCATAAGGCAATTACATTTTTTTAGGTTAGTTCATACTACTTTATACAGTGGCTGCAATGGTCACCCCAACAAATTTAATAATTATGATTAAATAAAGAAAAATAATTGGACCCTGATATCCTCCCTCTCCCTATAAGATGGCAAGGTGGGAGGGGAGAAATTAAAGAGGGGTCCATGCCCTCTCTCTATTCCAGATACTATAAAAACTATCCTGGGTATGCCTGTGGAAGTGGGTTCCATATGATTAAGTCAGCTATAAAAATGGTTTATAAACAGAACTGTTTTTAATATTGAATATGAGAGTCATCAATAACTTAATGATCACAGTTGTAAGTAATGACTGGGAAAAAATGATACTAGGGATTTAACTCCTTACTTAGGTCTAACATCAGTCAACTTAAATAATAAACGTTTTTTCTCTTCGTAATTTTCCTCTTTCTTTGATGTAGTAAGAATAAATATCAAGTCATGGCCCTTAACCTTTCAAAGTATAACTGTTTGAGTGACACATTGAGTGTTTCTCTAAAATATTAATGTAATATTTACATTTGCTAGTAGTGAAAATGCCCTCCACTCTTAATTTATACAAATTTTGGTTGACTCAGGGGGAAAATAGTTCATTTTTTGTTGAAAGAAAATATTTCAGATATTCCACTTAAATGGGAATGAGGAATCTATACATAAGGAAAATCAATTTACTTCAGAGTTGTTAAAAGTATGTCAGATGATTCTCCATACATCTATAATATGTAATTTAAGAAAGTATGCATAGATTTTAGATAATTTTTCTTTGTTAAAGCATACCCTATGGTGTCAGCTTAATATTAACTCTCAGTTTGATACAATTATTTTCCTCCCTTTTATAACTTCAACTGTTTTACCTTTCTTATCTCTCTGTTTTCTATATCCTTACATCTTTCATTTGTTCTTCATAGAATCCTTTTCAGAAACCTTTAATCATTAGATGCCATATTTCATATTGGATTATTAGTAATGATGAAAAACAGCAATCCTGATTTTGCAAGCTAACAGAAATCTGAAAATGTAAAGGGAAAGATGTAAGATAAAAACAACAATTTCAAGGTTAAGGTCTTGCCTAGGTTAATCATTCCTTTATTACTGCTTGATTTGTTCTATAATAACCACAAGATTTTATAATCAATTAGGAGCCTGATGCATGAAATAGGTGTACCTGGGGATGGATGATCCCTCAGCCCAACCTGCCCCCTCACTCATACTGGAAGTCCTCAGCAGATGTCCTACTAACCACTCACCCCCAGCCAGCCCAAGGCCTAAAGCCTCTAGCTGAGCCTTTAGGCCTTGGGCACCCAGCCATCGCCCTGCAATAGGGCTGATGGCTGGCTCCGCTCCACCCCTGCTCCCCCCACCCAGGACTTTGTCCCTGCCAGCTCCTGCCCGGCTAGCATGCGCCTCGGCCCCATCCCCCCAGCCCAGGCTTTCTCTCCGGCCAACACGTGCTGGCCACCTTGGCCCCATCCCCTCCTCCCCCAGCCCTGGCCTTGGCCTTGGTAAGTGCGCACCCAGCCCTGGGGACCATGTGCATGCTGGCCACGTAGGTCATGACCACCCTGGCCCTGGCCGCCTTGGCCCTGCCCCCTGGGCACAGGCCTTCTCCCCAGCCAGCACGAGCTGGCCACCTCAGCCCTGCCCCCCTGTCTATGGCCACCTCGGCCCTGCCCCCACTGTCCAGCCCTGGCCACCTCTGCCTTGGCTCCCCTGGCTTCCCTGGCCCGAGCCATGTGCTCACTGGCTGGCTCTGCCCCAGCTCCTGTTTGGCTGGTGGATGTAGCTTGTGGGTGTGGCTTGATCCGTGGTACAGTCAATTTTCATATTACTATTTTATTAGATAGGATACTCGGGGCTCAGTGCACAAATCCATGGACCTTAAAATGAACTGTGGACCGTGAGGCTATGGTGGGCACAGGGGTGGGTTTTTTCCCATACTCTGTACCCCCACCTAGCCCCTCCCACCATGGCCCCTGGTCCCCTGTCTGCTGGTAGCCCCACTCCTGCCACTCTCATGTTCTGATAGCACCTGCCCTGCTTGCACCTGCTGATGGCACAGAATGATTGGGACTGGTGTCAGCAGCAGGTGTGAGCAGAGAATGGTGGCTGTACCCCAAACACCCCTCAGGAGCAGGGGGAAGTGAAGAAGCCCTGAGGAATGATCAGGGCCAGCAGCCATTGCTCATACCCACTGACAGCATCAAGAGTTTGGGGCCAGTGCCAGGCTCTGGCAGTGTGTGAGCACCAGGCAGGATCACAGGGTGGGAGCAAAGAATTTTCAGGAACCATCAGACGCTCATCCTGATGACAACGACCAGTGCCCCGCCTTGGTCTGGCACCCCCTCTCACCTCCTCCACCACCTTGCTGCAGCTGATGTCCACCATGTTATGCACGCACCCCCTGGTGGTCAGCATACATCATAGTGACTGGTTGTTCCCCATTCAGTCATTTGCATATTAGCTTTTTATTATTTAGGATTACCTATCAACTTTTAATATGCTAAAACAACTTGATTTTTCATACACAGCACACTAGTTGCTTATCTCTTTTATCTTCTATTTTCTTGCTTGACTTTATTTAAAAAAAAATTTTCCCTTAAAGATTTATTTTTAAAATGGTGTAAATACTTTGATCAACCACTGTTCAATATATCTAGAAACAGAGTTTTCAAAATGTGTTAGGCTGCAAAATGATACTGAAGAGCAAACTCTGTGAGAGTGCCTGAGGATAAGTGTGCAAACATGCTCAATTTGTTTAGAAATATCCAGAGGAATCAAGATGCCCAGATAATCGTTTTGTGGTTAAAGGCAACTGGCTGGATGTTTCAAAAATTCTGAATGAGATTGCACTTCAAATAACCCAGAAATAAAAAAAAATCAATAAAAACTTATACAAACATAATTTGTTGGGTGTAGTTAAATATTTTTTTCTCCCAGCTCAGTTTCAGTGATTGCATTGTAATAGTAGTTTTATTCTAGAACTAAAAATGACCTTTCCCAAGGTATATCTTTTCATGCCAGGTTTTCAATTGACAGAGATTATTGCCAACACTGGCTGAAAAAAATCATTGTATAGCAATGATGTTTTCACTCTCTGTTTTGCCTGGTTCTATTTAGTAACAGCAACTAAATTTGTGCAACATATCACATGGGCCAAACTGATCATGGGCCATTCCTAATTATTCGCAATAGATTTTTGTTGTTTTTGGCCACCACCTTCCACTGGTGGTTTTTAAAAATAGTGAACATTCTTCATTCATTAATTGACTCATTCAACTAATATTACTTGAGCTCCTATGGGTTGTGAAGCACTGGAGCAACATAATAATTGTATTATAATTGAAATAGTCATTACATAGTAATTGGACAAAGAAAGTTTAACATAAAGACTTGTTAACATTAACAGGGAATTGGAGAAATAATGAATTGACCAGTCAGAAATAGAAATCTGAAGACTACAGGAACAGCACATGTAATGAGCATTCACTACACTGGGGCTTAGAAGTGCCCAAGGAACAGCCCCCATTCCAGATGCCATCTAGACAGTGGTGGTGAAGACACAAACATGACTCACTGACAGGCAGGAAGCCACTGTGGTTCCACGCCTGTGGAAATTCATGCAAATTCGAGTTTACATTCTAGGTCGCTACGGAAAGCAGCTCAAGGAAAATCTTGAGGCACTCTGAGAGGGTGGCTGGTGGAAGCTAATATACGGAGGATGCTGCTGGGTGCCATGTACTACAGGAGTCAAGCAGTGGTCCAAATCTCAGGACCCTGGCAATGGAAATCTCACAGACAGCAGGAACCTTGCACTGGTTTACTAGCTATCTCGTGTTTTATGATTTTCTAAATAATGTTATGCCATACATTATTTTACAGCAATCCTGTGTTTGGGTATGGGCTTATAAAGAAAATTGTCATTCAAAACACTGGGCAATTATAAATCCTCAAAACAAAGTTCCATTTTTTTTCATGAGTTGCAAAGCCAAATAGAGAATGAGTAAAACTATGAGTGAAGTTCTTGGGTATAAGCCTTAAATATGAAATATACGACCATTGATTTTTTATTTGGATGGTTTTGAAAACTGCTTCTGAGGTTCTCAGTATATTCAGGTACTATATGCATATCAAAATGTCCACCCTGACCTTTTTCATCAACTAGTGGGATGGCCCAAAGTACTATAGCTATAGGATTTGGCAGCATAGAATTATGTTCTCCACTCTCTGGTACATTGTATTTTAGAATAAAGAATCTTGATGTTGTTTTTATTTCATAATACATAGGAGATTTTTCCATTCAAATTCTTTTTTAATTAATTTATTTTTAAATCTTTATTATTGGAAGTATTACATAGGTTTCACTTTTCACCTTCTAGCCTGCCCCTGCCACCCACCTAAGGCCTTCACCACACTGTTGTCTATGTCCATGGGTTATGCATATATGTCTGGATGAATAGAAAATCCCATCCTTCCATAAGGGGACTTAGTAGATGATGGGAGCCTTCTCTGTTGTTATATGGCAGAGATTTCTGACTGCATGCCAAAGTATGCCAACTTTACTGGCCAAATTTCTCATAACATGGGAATGTGACAATAAACACTTGTAGCTCTATATTAGCCTCTTATTACTGCTGTAACAAATTACCACAGAATTGGTGGCTAAAATGAACAATTGTATTTAGTTTAGAAAAATAAAACTGAGATGTGACCACAACTAAGGTGTTGGCAGAGCTGCATTGACTCAATTGTTGAAGAGTATTAATTCCCACATATATGTGAATTTTCCAGTTTTTCTTCTGTTATTGATGTCTCATTGCATTCAAAAAAGAAATTTGGTATTATTTCAATCCTCTTAATTTTTTAAGGCTTGTTTTGTAACCTAACATGTGATCAATCTATCACAGGATGATTCATATGCACTTGAGAAGAATGTGGTTACTAAGAACCTATGTCTGTTAGTTGCATTTGTATTATAATGTTGTTCAAGTCCACTGTTTCCTTATTAATTTTATATCCAGATGTACTATTTGAAAGTAGAGTAATAGGTTCCTACTGTTTGAAAGTACAGTAATAGTCTCATACTATTTTGTTATTATTGTCCATTTCTTTCTTTAGATCTGTAAATGCTTGTTTTATATATTTAGGTGCTTAGATATTGGACTTGTATATATTTATGATTTGTTACATACCTGAAGAATTGGCCCTTTAAATGATCTTCTTTAGCTTTTGTAGCAATTTTTGGATTAAAGTTTATTTTATTTAATATAAGTATAGTTGCCCCTGCTCTCTTTTGGTTACCATTTCATGAAATATTAACCAAGAACAAATTTCTGCCTTGTTCTTTTTAATTGTTTTTCTTTCTTCACTGATAGTCTTATGTTGCTCAGGTATAATTTTTCTGATTTTATTTAACTTTCTATCTGTATTCTTTTGTAAATCACCAAGCCTTTTAAAGATAATTATCTTGAATTCTTTGTCAGTAATTCATAAATCTCCATTTCTTAGGATAGATATGTAGATGTTTATTTTGTTCTATTAATCATGTCATATTTCTTGAATTTTCATGTTCTTTGTAGCTTTGTGTTGATATCTGCACATTTGAAGAAATAGTCACCTCTCTTTCTCTTCTAATATTTATGGACTGGTTTTAATGGGGAAACTAATTGTTCCTAGTCTTTTTTTGGGGCGGGGAGGGGCGAGGGAGACAGGGTCAGGTCTCCGTTTTTTCCAGGTTCTCATAACCTCTTACTTCCTCTGGTGTTTTTGACTTCTATCAGTGTGAGGTAAAACAGAAACCAGCTAATAAGGCAGTGTACTGCAAGACATGTATGACAGACATGTTCCACTCATCCCTCCCTCAGCTCTGTACCTTCTAGGAGTCTTGCGGACATGCCAGCCACAGGGAACTGATAGCCCATTTTCTTTGTTTCTAGCAGACCGGGTGCCAGGCTATGTGTGCTCAGTGTGAGGCAAGACAGAAGTGGTTATCTTTGGAAATGCACTGAAAGATCAGGGACTTTTGGCATTCATCTAATTTGTTTTTTCCCAAGGGGAAGGTGCAGGCTGAGACGATCTCTACGGGCACTGAGCTATATTACTTCGGGATGGGACTGATTTGGAAAAAGTGAAATTGCTCTTCTTACTCTTCAGGGTGCAGCTGTTCCTAGTACTCTTATGGATACTAGACTTTCTTAAATGAGTATAATAATCTCATTGATGACTGAGGTATTTTAATCCTTATATTGATGTCACATTGGTGTCACAATGAGGAAACAAGATATGACACTTCTTTTTACACCATATAGATGATATCACTCCTTCCTGTTTTTTATACCCTTTTTATAAATTGCACTAGAGGCTCGGTGCACAAAATTTGTGCACAGGAGGCAGAGGCTGTCCCTCAGCCCAGCCTGCACCCTCTCCAATCTGGGACCCCTCAAGGGATGTCTGACTGCCCGTTTAGGCCTGATCCCAGTAGAACTGGGCTTAAACGGGCAGTCGAACTTCCTTCTCACAATCTAGGACTGCTGGCACCCAACTGCTCAGGTGCCTGCCTCCTTGATTGCCCCTAACTGCTTCTGCCTGCCAGCTTGATTTCCCCCTAACCACTACCCTGCCAGCCTAATTGATGTCTAACTGCTCCCCTGCCAGCTTGTTTGCCCCCAACTTCCCTTCTCTGCCAGCCTGGTCACCCCTAACTGCCCTCCCCTGCAGGCTTGATTGCCCCCAACTGCCCTTCCTTTCCAAGCCTCGTCCCTCCCAACTGCTCTCCCCTGTTGGCCTGATCACCCACAACTGCCCTCCCTTGCAGGCCTGGAACCTCCCAACAGCCCTCTCCTGCTGACCATCTTGTGGTGGCCATTTTGTGACCAGATGGGGGCAATATCTTTGACCACATGGGAGCAGCCCTCTTGTGTGCTAGAGTTTCATAATAATATTCCAGCTGTAGGAAATGAGAAAATTGGATCTAGGAAGAAAAAGTGAGGAGAGAATTCCATTCATTTACTTCATCCTTTGTCACCCATTCTCTTCTCTAAATTCATTCTTACAGCATCAGACACTTGCCAGCCTCCCAAATCCTTAGAATTTCACAAATTTCTCGTTGGGGCTCCTCCTGCTCAGAGGCTGGTGTTGATGGATGGCTGTAGGGACACATTGTGAGACAGAGAGCGCCCAGATTCCACACAATACAACAGGAACTGCGAAAACAACCCATGGAATGTGCAGAGTACCAGCTGCTCCACGCTAGTTCCCAGTGATTAAGCCATGGTTCTCTGGACAGAGACAGCATGACTTTCTCCCCTCCCAAAGAACAGGCACACAGCTACTTTTGGTCATCCCAAAGGAATACCTCTTTGTTCACCAAAGAGCCTTTCTCCAGTGGAGACTGAAACAAAGACACAAACTGCTTTGCCTTTCTTTTTCTTTAATTCGGAGCCAATGTGCCTCTTCTAGAAGTGAAGTGCAGGAGCCCATGGACAGATTTTTCACATGCCTGTCCCCTTTGGGATGCACAGTGTGATATGTTCCCCACAGGCAGTAAACTTGTCACTGAAACCAACTTTTCAGTGCACCTGGGTGCATGAAGACTCCAGTGCACGCCCCTGGAAAGAAGACCATGCCCCCCAAGTCTCTGTGCAACCTCTCCCAGACCACCAGCCTGAATCGGAGTGGTTTCTTTCCCGGGTTGTCTGACAGGGATTTCCTGCCTGCCTCCTCCTGCTGGGCTGGGGCTGGGGCTGCGATGGGGACTCCTGCCACCCGCAGTGCCACCATGGCTGGCTCTGGGCGGAGGGGGCCTGCCCATCATCTTGTTTAGGAGTTAATTTACATATTTCTCCTATTGGCTAATAGAGTAGCAAAGGTATGGTCAATTTGCATGTTTCTCTTTTATCAGATAGGATTATTTGTTTTTTTTTATTGTTGAGTTGCAAGATTACTTTATATGTCCTGGATATAAGCCCGCTATTGGATCTATATTTGCAGATTTATTTTATGGGATTGACTTTTTGCTTTCTTATAGTTAACTAGAGCCCCGATGCATGAAATTCATGCAAGAGTAGGCCTTTCTTCCCCCGGCTGGCTCCAGCTTCCCTCTGGCACTCAAGACTTTGGCTTCCCTGACCTCCAGCAGACACCAGGAGCCCAGGCTTCCCTCACAGCCCTGGCTTTCTCTGGAAGGTCGTCTGGAAGAATGACCAGCCTAATTAGCATATTTCTCTTTTATTATTATAGCTTTGCAGCACATTTTAAATTTCAATGTAGTAAAATTTACATATTTTGTATTTTGTCACTATTGGTTTTATATATGAAAAATAATTTCCTAAGCCAAGGTAATAAAGATTTATTACTATGTTATCTTCTAAAACATTAATAGTTTCAGCTGTTATGATTAGATTTATAGATTCATTGTGAGATATTTTTAATACTAGAGGCCCAGTGCATGAAATTTGTGCATGTAGGGGGAGGGTCCCCTCAGCCCAGCCTTCACCCTTTCCAATACAGGACCCCACCTGGGTATGTCCAACTGCCAGTTTAGACCCAATATTGAGCCTAAACCAGACATTCCTCTCACAATCCTGGACCACTGGCTCCTAACTGCTCACCTGCCTGCCTGCCTGATCACCTCTAACTGCCCTCCCAGCCAGCCTGATCACCCCTAACCATCTCTGCCTACTGACCTGATCACCTCTCACTGGCCCCCATGCTGGCCTGGTCACCCATAACTGCCTCTGCCTGCCGGCCTGATTGCCCCCAACTGTCCCCCCTCCCTCCGTTGGCCTGGTTTCCCCCAACTGCCTTCCCTGCCAACCTGGTCACCCTTCTCAGCCTGTTTGGTTGTCCATTCAGTTGTAATGCTTGCTTAAGTTTTTATATAGATAAACTAGAGGCCTGGTGCATGAAAATTCATGCCCTGGAGGAGGGGTCCCTCAGCCTGGCCTGCCCCCCTCTCAGAGTCTGGGAGCCCTCAGGGATGGGAGGCAACCTGGTGATCAGGGGAAGAAGACATCCCATCACACCTCTGCTGCTTCCACTACTGCAACTCAAGCCTCGGCAAGCCCTGGTTATCTGAGTCTCAGGTGGCACTGGGCAGCCTGGCAGCCACCATCCGAGATTTGCCTGTGCCTCAGGCTGGCCCTGGGCAGCTGGGCAGCCACCATGTGAGGCTTGCCTGTGCCTCAGGCCAGCCCTGGGAATCTGGGGGGCTGATGGGACTGGGGGACTGATGGACAGGCCCAGCCTTGACACATGTCTGCTGCACTGGCAGGACTGAGGGGTCTGGGTGCTGCCATCTTTGAGGGTGGGGCAGGGGTGTGACAGTCAATTAGTATATTCCCTCCTTATTGGCTGTGGGTGCTGCCTTCTTTGCAATAGCATGAAGGTCAATTAGAATATTCCCTCTTGATTAGATAGGATGGTGTGAGGTAAGGATCTAAATTCATCCATTTGATAAATAGACTGTTTTCTGCTGAATGAAATTATCTTGACTTTTTTTTGACAAGTGATTGATCATAAGTGTAAGTATTAATGTCTCTACTATTGATTGTATTCCATTTGTTTATTTGTTTTTCTTAATCCTCACCAGAAGTTAATTTTGTATTGCTTTTTAGAAAGGAAGGGGGAGAGACAGAGAGGGAAACACCTATGTGAGACACATCAATTGGTTGTTTCCCACATGTGCACCCAAACCTGGGCTGGAGAGTGAGCCTGCAACCAGGGTATTTGCACTTGACCACAAGATCCTTCAGTCCATAAGGCTGAACCCAAGATCCTTCAGTCCATAAGGCTGATGCTCTATCCACTGAGCCAAACCTGCCAGGGCACTATACTGTTTTTATTACAGCTTTATAGTAAGTTTTCAAATTCACAGCCTGCCAATTTCGTTCTTTGTCTTCATGATTGCTTTGATGATTGAGCATTTTTGTTGCCATTTAAACTTTGGAATCAGTTCTTAAATTTCTATAAAAAGTCAGATGGAACTTTATACAGAGAATGTATTAAATTAATAAATAAATTTGAGGAATATTGGCATCTTAATAATGTTTTCTAGTCTAGGAAATTCTGTTTAGGTAGATGTTTATTTTCAACAAAGTATTTTATTTTTACATATAAATATTACACTTCTACTATAGCAAATGATTTTTGCACATTGATCTTGGATCCTACATTCTTGCTGAATTTATTTATTAGTGTAAGTAGATTTTTAGTGGATATCCTGGGATATTATATATTCCAGATCATGTGATTAACCATAATTTGCTTCTACTTTTTCAACATAAATTTTTAAATATTTATTTTTCTTAGATAATATTCCTAGCTAAAATCTCTCATATAATCTCGACTAGAAGTGGTCAGAGTGGATATCCTTATCTGTTCTTACTATTGAGTGGGGGGAAACATTTTCACTTTTCATCACTAAATAGGACATTTTTGTTGAGGATATTCTTTCTCAGTTGAGGAAATTACCTTCTATTCCTAGTGTGTTAATTCTTTTTATCTTGAATGGTTGTTGTATATTATGTGAGAGGTTTCTATTGAAAGCAGATGCTTTTTGTCCCTTTATTCTATTCTAAGATATATTTATTGACTTTGGAGTGTTAAACAAACTTTGCTATTTTGGATAATACCTAATTAGTCTTGATGTATAATTCTTTTCAATGTTACTAGTTGGGGTTGCATGTGTTTTGTTGGAAAATGCTATGACTATATCCATAAGGACTATTATGTTGTAATTTTTTTTCTCTGTAATGTGTTTTTCTCTAACTCTAGTGTAATGATTGTGAGTTTGGAAGTGTTCTTGTCTCTTCCATTTTTTGGAAGAGTTTGTGAAAAGTTAGTGTTAATTCTTCTGTAAGAACTTTGTAAAATTCACTGTAGGTGCCCAGTAATTTTACCTCTATGTTATGAGTTTTTAGAAACTTATAAGTTTGATTATGAGTAGGTGTTAAATTTTATTAAATTATTTTGTTTTTGCAATCCTCACCTGAGGATATTTGTCCCATTGATTTTTTTAGAAAGTGGAAGAGAGGCGGAGAGAGAGAGAAACTGATGGAGAGAAACATCCATATGAGAGATACAGATTGTTTGCTTCTGCTTCACATCTCCTGCACATGCCCCAACTAGGTCCAGGGATTAAACCTGAAACCAAAGAATGCACTCTTAACCTAGAATAGAATTCACAACTCTTCTGTGAGCAGACCAATAGCTCAACCCCTAAATCACACTGGTCAGTGAAAATTTCATTAAATAATTTATTTCTTTTTATTTTCTTCTTCCTCAAGTCCAAGTTGCTGGCATTGACCTAGTTTGTTTAGCTTTTCAATATTTCATTACTTTAGATTTTTATTAGTTGATATAATCCCAAAAATGTCTTGATGTAATCACTTGCTTTTTCTTCTGTATTTCATAATATGTGGTGTATTCATTAAGGGAATTTTTTAAAGTTAGAAATCATACAATCATGTTAAATATTATTTTGCACAATATATTGTTACTTTATATATGAATAAAATCAATATGGTAGTATTATATTAAGAATGTTTGCATTTACATTCATGAAGTAGTCTGTATTTTTCTTATTTGTTTGGTCAGTGTTAGGAATCAGAGTTATACAGTTATTATACAAAAAATATCCGCTGTTTTTCTGAAAGGCTTTTTTTGTTTGGGAGGGGGGCAGTATCTATACAATTTCTTTCTCAAATGTTGAACAAAATTTATCAGCAAAGTAATCTCATAAGTAGTTTTTATTATGAAAATATTTCATTACGATTTTAATTTCTTTCATATATATGGCACTACTTGAATTTTATATTTTTATTGTTTTATAGAGAATTATTAATTCTAATATATAAAAACCCTGGGTCATAACAACCAGTAACCACTGAGGCTCAAACAAAGGGAAGTCAGTCCTGCAGTCAGCACTGAGTTTCCATGGCAACCCAGCCTACTGCTTCCACTGCAGGTGTAGTGTCCAAGCACTGATTGCTGAGGGTGCTGCAAGTCAGGGTAGTGAGAAGCCTAAAGAGAGAAGCAGGGACTGATCTGTTGCCTCTGTGGCAGCTTTTGATCTGCACTTGCCTCTCTATTTCTCTCCCAGTCTGACCAGCAGCCATGCCTCCATTTCTCTCCAGGCCTACACCAGGGATGCTGATCAGCATCGCCTTTGTGATCAGGCTCCATTGATAGGCTCAGAGATGCTGACTGGCATAGGAACCAACCAATCAGAACCAAATGTGGGTGCTGTGAAGAAACAATGGCTGCCTAGGAAGTGGAGCTTCTGACACTGACTGGCATAGACACCAACCAATCAGAACCAAATCTGGGTGCTGTGGGGAGCCAATAGCTGCCTAAGAGACAGAGCTTTTAATGATTACTGGCATATAAACTAACCAATCAGCACCAAATTGACCATCAGAGGAGGTCAGTTGGGGGTGATCAGGCCTGCAGGGCAGGGGAGTTAGGGGTGATCAGGCTGGCAGGCAGAGGCAGTTAGGGGAAAACAGGCAGGCAGTCAGGTGAGCAGTTAGGAGCCAGTGGTCACAGATTATGAGAGGGATGTCTGACTGCCAGTTTAGGCCTGATCCCTGGGATTGGACCTAAACTGGCAGTTGGACATCCCCCCAGGGGGTCTCCAATTGGAGAGGGTGCAGGCTGGGCTGAGGGACCCTGCATTCAATGCAAAAATTTCATGCACTGGGCCTCTAGTTTTATATAATTTAATAAGCTTATTGATATATATCCTATCTAATAAAGGAGTAATATGCAAATTAACCATCATTTTGCTATGCTCACAAACCATGCACACTAACCAATCAGGAGAGAGTATGCAAATTAACCAAAACCAAGATGACTGTAGCCATGGAGAAAGCTGGGGGGAGGCTTGGATTTCCCTGGCAATGGAGGAAACCAAGCTTTCTGCTCACCCTGGCCAGCCCAGGCCTCTGCTTAAGACTACAAAGTTTCAATTTCAGAAGATAAATAAACTCCAACAGAAATAGCTGCTGCCACAGAGCAAACAGAAGGCTAGGCTCCACTCCAGGCTACAAAATTTCAATTGTAGAAGATAAATAAATCCCAAATACTAGGGCCTCTGCTTGAGTCGCCAGGGGGCATGGCTGGCCTGCAAACCACCATAGGCCTCTTGCCCAGGCTGTCCCAAGTCCCAAGGGAACCCCCACTCTGATCCAGGACACCCTTCAGAGCAAACCAGCTTGACCCCACCCATGCACCAGGCTTCTATCCTATCTAATAAAAGAGTAATATACAAACTGACCATCACTCTAACACAGAAGATGGCTGCTCACATGTGGTCAAAGATCCTGCCCCTATGTTGACATAAGATGGCCACCACAAGATGGCCAGCAGGAAAGGGCAGTTGGGAGGGACCAGGCCTGCAAGAGAGGGCAGTTGGGGGCAATCAAGCCTGCAGGGGAGGGCAGTTAGCGATGACCAGGCCAGCAAAGGTTGGAAGTTGGGGGAAGCATGTTGGCACGGGAGGAGTTAGACATCAATCAGGCTGGCAGGAGAGTGGTTAGGGGGTAATCAGGCTGACAGGCAGAAGTGGTTAGGGGCAATCAGAATGGCAGGCTGGCTAGCAGTTGGGAGCCAGTGGTCTTGGATTGTGAGAGGGATGTCTGACTGACAATTTAGGTCTGATCCCATCGGGTTCCAGATTGGAGAGGGTGCAGGCTAGGCTGAGGGACACCTCCCCCAATTTCCCATGCATCAATTTCATGCACTGGACCTCTAGTTTTATTATAATATGCTTTTACATTCTTTTTATTACATAGAATCTGTACAGACTTTCTTTATATTGTAAATGTTTTGACTATCTTTTTTGAAATTGAGCAGTCATTCAGGAGATTTATTATAGTTAAAAATAAAATGTTTACTGTATTGAATTTTTATAACTAACTATTTCTTATTTTACTGATTTATACCTTTATATTATTTTTATCAACTACTTACATTCAGTTATATTTACTCTGCTCTTTTTGGCTTTTTAGAAATTTTAGGTTATTAATTTTTTAACTTTCTTTTTTTTAATATCAGAATTTAAAGCTTTATTTTTATTTTTTAAAACTTTATTTTTGAAAGTATTACATGTGTGCTTTTTTTCAATGTTGACATCTCCAAGCCCACCCCAGCCATCCAGTCCAGGTTATCACAACCCTTTTGTCTGTGTACGTTGGCTATGCTTATAGTTATGTAAGTCCTTTGGTTAAGCTCTACCCCCTGTCCACCATTCCCTACCTTCCTTCTGAGCTGTGACAGTCTAGTTGATGCTTCTCTGTCCAGTTTATGTTATTTTTTATCAGCTTATTTTATTCATTATATTCTACAAATATTTTTATCAGTTTATGTTATTCATTATATTCCACAAATGAGTGAGATCATGTAATACTTATCTTTCTCTGATTGACTTATTTTGCTTATAATGCTCTTCAGGTCTATCCATGCAGTTGCAAATGGTAAGAATTCTTTCTTTTTTACCACATTGTAGTATTTCATTGTAGATGTACCACAGTTTTTTAATTCATTCATCAGCTGATGGACACTTATGTTGTTTCCTAATATTACCTGTTGAAAATTGATGTGGAATTATGAAGATAGGGGTGAATATATCCTTTCTGGTTGGTGTTTCTAGTTTCTTGGGATATAGTCCTAAAAGTGGTATTACTGGGTCAAATGGCAGTTCCATTTTTAGTTTTTTGAGGAAACTCCATATTGTTCTCTACAGTGGCTGCACCAGTCTGCATTCCCACCAGCAATGCAAGAGGGTTCCTTTTTCTCTGCATCCTCACCAGCACTTGTTTGTTGATTCATTTATGATAGCCATTCTGACAGGTGTGAGATGGTTCCTCATTGTCATTTTGATTTGCATCTCTTGGATGATTAGTGACTTTGAGTATTTTTTCAAATGTCTCCTGGCCTCCTCTGTGTCTGCTTTGGAGAAGTGTCTATTTAGGTCCTTTTCCCATTTTTTGATTGGATTGTTGGCCTTCCTTTAGCCAAGTTTCGTGAGTTTCCTATACATTTTGGAGATTATACCCATATAGGATGTGACATTGACAAATGTTCTCTCATGGAGTGGGCTATCTTGTTATTTATTGATGGTTTCCTTTGCTGTGCAGAAACTTTTTTTTATGTAATCCTATTGGTTTATTTTCTCCTTAGTTTCTATTGTCCCAGGAGATGTATCAATAAAAATATTGCTATGAGTTATGTCTGATACTTTGCTGTCTATGGATTCTTCTCAGATTTTTTATGGCTTCCTGTCTTCCATTTAAGTGTTTTTATCCATTTTTATTTTATTTTTGTGTATGGTGTAAGTCTATGGTATAGTTTCTTCTTTTTGTGCATCTATCTGTCCAATTTTCCCAACACCAGTTTTTGAAGAAACTGTCTTGACTCCATTGTAGGCTCTTGCCACCATTGTCAAATATTAATTGAGCATAGTCATTTGGGTTGATTTCTGGAATCTCTGTTCTGTTCTGTTATGTTTGTTCTTCTTCCAGTAAGAGGCTCTTTTGACATGGGTAACTTTGTAATATAGCTTACTCTCTGGTATTTTGATCCCTCCAACTTTGTGCTTCTTTCTCAGGATTGCTATGGGTATTCAGGCTCTTTTTTTATTCCATGTAAATTTTTGGAGAGTTTGTTCTAGGTCTGTGAAGTATGCTGTTGTTACTTAAATTGGAATTACATTGAATTTATAGAATGCTTTAGGTGGTATGGACATTTTAATGATGTTGATTGATGAAAAATATATACTATTACACTTTTTAATATCTTCTCTATTTCTTTTTTCAACATCCTGTAATTTTCTGAGTAGAGATCTTTCACCTCTTTATTTAAGTTTATTCCTAGGTCTCTTAATTTATTTTATTATTTTGCAGTGGTAAATGGGATTTTACTTTTTTATTAATTTATATTTTAGTTTCTTTCTGGAGTTCATTATCCTATCCAATAAAGAGGTTATATGCAAATTCACCATCATTCCAACAGACTAGATGGCCACCTCCATGTGGACACAAGATGGCTGTCACAATATGACCAGCAGGGGAGGGCAGTTGTGGGTGATCAGGCCAGCATAGGAGGGCTGTTAGAGGGGACAAGGCCTGCAGGGGAGGGCAGTTGGGGGGAACCAGGACAGCAGTTGGGGGCAATCAGGCCAACAGGGGAGGGCAATTAGGGGCAACCAGGTTTGCAAGGGAGGGCAGTTGGTGGGGACTAAGCCTGCAGGGGAGGGTGTTGGGAATGACTAGGCCAACAGGGCAGGGCAGTTAGGGGGAACCAGGCCTGCAGGGGATGGCAATTGAGGGGGATAGGCCAACAGTGGAGGGCAGTTAGGGGTGTCCTGGCCTGTAGGAGAAGGCAGTTGGGACAACCGGGCTTGCAGGGGAGGGAGTTGGGGATGACCAGGCCAACAGGGGAGGGCAATTAGGGGTGACCAGGCCTACAAGGGAGAACAGTTGGGGGTGACCCAGCCTTCAGCGAGGGCATTTGGGCAGAAACCAGATCTGCAGGTGATTGTTATTGGGGGTGACCAGGCCAACAGGAGAGGGCATTTGGAGGGAACCAAGCCTGCATGGGAATGCATTTAGAGGTAATCAGGCCAGTAAGGGAGCAGTTAGGCATTGATTAGGCTGGCAGAGGAGTGTTTAGGTGATGATCAGGGTGGCAGGCAGAAGTGGTTAGGGGTAATCAGGCAGGCATGGGAGCAGTTTGCAGCCAGCAGTCCTGAATTGGGATCGGGCCCAGACAGGCAGTTGGACATCCTTGGAGGGGTCCCATATTGGAGACTGTGCAGGGTGGCTGAGGAATACCAACCCTCCCCTTCTCCCCCCAAGTTCATGAATATCATGCACTATGTCTGTAGTTGGTGTATAAAAATGTTATTGATTTCTGGGTGTTAATTTTTTATCCTGCTATGCTGTCATTTATTAAATCTAGTGGTTTTTTGATGGCATCTTTAGGGTTTTCTATGTACAATATCATGTCATCTGTAAATAACAACAGTGTTACTATTATAGTTTTGATGCCTTTTATTTCTTCTTCTTTCTGATTGCTGTGACCAGAACTTGCATTATTATGTCAAACAGAAGTGGTGAAAGTGGGAATCCCTGTCTGTTTTCTGTTTTAGGAGAAATCGTTTTAGTTTTTGCCGATTGGGTTTTATGTTGGCTATAGGTTTGTCATGTAAGGCTCTTATTTGTTAAGCTTTGATTACTCTATTCCCATTTTGTTGAGAGTGTTTAACAAAAAATATCTTGGATTTTATCAAATATTTTTTTCTGAATCAATTGATAGGACAATGTGATTTTTCGTCTTACAATCTTTCAATGTGCATTTATTCATTTGTGGATATTGTAACAGCCTTGTATCTCCAGAATAAATCCCACTTGGTCATGATATATGATCTTTTTAATATCTTGCTTGATATGATTTGCTAATATTTTGTTGAGGATTTTAGCATCTATGTTAAGCAGGGATATTGGCCTGTGATTCTCTCTCTTTGTAGAGTTTTTATTTGGGTTTGAAATTTGGGTAATGCTGGTTTCATAGAAACAGCTGGAAAGTATTTCTTCTCATTGAATTTTTTACAGTAGTCTGAAGAGGATAGGTATTAGTTCATTTTCAATTTTTTTTAATCCCCCTCTCATCCTGTCTAGACCAAGGCTTTTGTTTTGTTTTGTTTTTGTTTTGTTTGTTTGTTTTTTCAATTCTTGCTTCAGTTTCTCATCAGTCATTATCAGCCTAGACAAGTTTTCTGATTCTTCCTGATTAACTTTTGAAAGATTGTATTTTTCTAGGAATATGTCCATTTTGTCCAGTTTGTCAGAATAAAGTTGTTCATAGTATTTTTTAATGATCCTTTCTATTTCTGTGGGGTCCGTTGTTACTTTGCCTTTTGTTTTTATGATGGATTGATTTTTTACATTGTTTAAGGTATTACAAATAGTAGTACATATGTCTCTTTCCCCTCCCCATTGTCTTCCCCCTGGCCTCTCCTACCTCCTGGCACTTGCCCTCACACACCTCCCCAGTGTCTTGTGTCTTTGGTTGTGCTTATATGCATACATACAAGTCCTTTGGTTGCTCTCTTACTCCCTGACAACTCTCCCTTACCTTCCTGTTGTAGTTTGACCATCTGTTCGATGCTTCTTTGCTTCTATGTTTGTTCAACAGCTTATAATGTTCCTTATTATCCATAAATGAGTGAGATAATGTAGTATTTATCTTTCAGTGACTGACCTATTTCACTTATCTTACTTCATGTCTTTTATTTCCTATTTTGTTTATTTCAGTCCTCCTTCTTTGCTTTTTGGTGATCCTGGCTTGCCTATCCTTTCAAAGAACCAGCTCTTGGTTGTATTGATCATTTGTATTGTTGTTTTTTTAGTCTCTATTTCATTTATTTCTGCTCTGATCTTTATTATTTCCTTCCTTCTAGTTACCCTTGGATTTTCTTGTTACTCTTTTTCTAGTTCTCTGTGTTATAGGGTTAGATATTTTATTACAAATTTTCATCTTTTTTTTAGGTAGGCCTTTAGTGCTTTGAAATACCCTCTCAGGATTTTAGATGGTTGTGTTTTCATTTGTTATCCAGACATTTGAGTAACCTTATAATCATTACTCTGAATTCTTTCTCCAAAAAATTGCTTGCTTCCATTTTATTTAGTTCCTTTTCTGGTGACTTCTCCTCTTATTTTCTTTGGGGGTTATTTCTTTGTCTCCCCACATTTTCTTTCCCTTTGTATTTGTTTCCATGTAATGTGCGTTGTTGTATCTTTGTGACCCTGGACAGCCATATTGAGGTCCGAAAGGTTCAAGCCCCTAGTGGTCCAGTGGACAGGTATTTCTTAGCCCAGAGGCTGAATATGGTTGGATTCTTACTCCTTTATTTTCTGTGCTCTTTGTTGTACTCACTTCCCCATAGGTCTGGTCCCTCAGGTGTCCACTGCAAATTCTCGGGTTCATTGGAGACACATGCACAGTTCCTCTGGTGTGTGACTCCCTGTGAGTTCCTAGAGCCCTCTGGCATGCAATTCACTGCAAGGTCCCGGTACCCACAGTAGGGTGGCACATGAGGTCCCTCTGGTGTCCATTCACTATGCATTGCCTAGGGGCTGGGTGGGGTTGCATGCTAGGTCCTTCTAGTGTGCACTCACTACAGTATGGCAGGGTGGCACGTGAGGTACCTTGTGAGTTGTGACTGATAACTGCTCACTGTACAGGTTCAGGGTGGTGTCTAAGGTCTAAGTGCAGGTGTGGCTGCACTCTAAGCCATCACTGCCTCCCCACTTCAGGTTGGCATGGTCTTTGTGCCAGAGATACTGGCCTGGCCTGAGAGTGCTTGTGGAGGTAGCAGGGGCTTCCTGTCCAGGAGAGTCTGATTCAACAGTTCCCAAGACTCCTGTGAGACTTATCTGTCCCTTACTCACCCCCACACACTACACACATCAAAACTTGCCCCTCTCGCTCCTTTTCTCACTCACATGCTCTCCCTCATTGCAACCTGCTGGCTGCAAGTTGGGATCTCCCATTTTTCCCCTTTTATGAGCAGCTTACTAATTCTGAAGTTTTCCTGATATTCTTTTTGTTCTAGGACTTGTTCAGAAAATTTTTTTTGTTTCCAAATATGTGTGTACAATTGTCTTATATTTTTATATTTACAAAATTTCCCCAAAGAAATGTTTCATTTTATTGTACATATATATTTAATTTGAATAGTATATATTATTACTTTTCCTTTTTAATTTTTAAATCTTTGTAAAATAATATCTCTCAGCAACATACAAAACAAAATATCTAATTATAAAGGCTAGAAAGCTGACATTTTAGTTACTCTGAGTAAACACTGTAATGAATGGAAATAACTTTCTACTTGCTTATATCAAAGCCTTTTGATTGTTCTCTTAATGTGATGAACTTTTCATGTAGGCATGTTGGTGGTCAGTAAAAGAATTAAAGTTTATCTCTAAATTCATAAATTTTAGTTACTCTTCCATTAAATAATATAAAGAAGATTTGAGAGAGTAAACAATATCTAAATGTGGATAAAATAGGATAGAATGTTCCTTTAAATTTAGAAATTAAAATATTTGTCATTAGATAACTTTTTCTTTAGAATATTTCAGATAGAATATAATAGTTGTTGTAGCCCCCTTTATGTTTGCACAATCTGTGTGTCTCCCTAGGAGAATTGTTGTGTTGTTATTAGTACTACCAAGGGAAAGAGCTTTAATGCTTGTAGATAAATCAACAATCTGAATCACTGAGTTCATTTTACAAAGTTACTTTAAATGGACAAGTTATATAATAATACACAGAGTCTGTCTCTGTAACTAATTGCCTCCTTTATAAAACTGCAAATGATAAGTAAATACATTTATACACCATCAGTGATAAATTATTGTGTTTATAAAATTAAAATCTCATACACATAACAAATAATGTAGTTTCCATAAACACCCAAATTTTACCTTGTCTTACAGGCTCTGTCACCACACATGAATAGGCTTAACATTTTAGCCAACTGTTTTATTTAGCCCCTATCTTTCCCTTCTCTTTCTCCTTTTACTTCTTCTTCCTCTGTCTTTTCCTCTTCCTCCTCTTCTTCCTCCACCTGTTAGCCATTTGTATAAGTTATCATTTTGCTGTAGCAAATGCTGCATAGCAAGCAACATGGGAAATGAATGGCTTAGACACAATCAATTTTATGCTCCTGGGTATAATGATCAACTGCTTCTCTACTTAACTCTTCTGGACCTACTGGGTTTAATAAGTTTTGCCTCCAATATGTGATTTGGCTATCAACAATGTCTAAATCCAAGCTGAAAGTGCATATCCTATCTGATATGTAAAATATTCATATCTGTAGACAGGGACACAAGAGAGAATAGACCAATGCAAGCAAGTACAGACAAAGCCTCTGTTTGGATATGTTCTTGTATCATATCCCTTATCATTTTTTTAGGTCAAAGTGAGTCATATAGCCAAATTCTATATACCCATAGGATGGGGAAATAAAATACTCCCATATAGAAAGGACTAAGGAGGATTAATATTTTCTCAATCATAACACAATATACTGTATTATTAAATACTAGGGGCCCGGTGCACGAAATTTGTGCACTGGGAGTGGGTGATCCCTCAGCCCAACCTACCCCCTCAATGGGGCCAATGGCTGGTTCTGCCCCAGCTGCCTCAGCCCCACTCTCCCAGCCCAGGCCTTAGCCCAGGCAGTGACCACCCAGCCCCGGGGACACACCACACTCACGATAGCTTCTTGTGGGCTGCTCGGTTGCCGCTTGCACTGCCTCTTGGCCGCTGCTTGCCCGCCCCTCCTGTGCCTCGGCTGCCCCGCCCCTCACCTCATGCACCTCAGTGGCCCCATCCCTTGCCTCCTGCTTGCCTTTGTAGCCCCTCCCACCTGCCTCGTGTGCAACTCAGCGGCCCCACCCCCTGCCTCAAACACACCTCAGTCCCACCCCCTGCCTCACGCACTTGCTGGCCGCCTTTGCCCTGGCCGCTGGTGAACGCCAGACCCTGGGCCCCCCACCATGCTTTCTGGTCACCTCACACACGCCTAGTATCTGCCCCCCCCCCCCCCCCACGCTCACCAGCTGCCTTGGCCACATCCCCACCCCTGACCAGGCTGCCTTGACCCCGGCCCCCTCCTGATTGGCTGGTGGGCATGGCTGGTGGGTGTGGCTGGTGGGTGTAGCAAAGTTACAGTTAAATTTGCATTACTCTTTTATTAGATAGGATAGTTCTACAGTTGGCTAGATTTTTCCTGTGATAAATGTCTGTAATGTTCAGACATAACAGATTTAAGGATCATGATATTCATTAAACATGAAGGAAATGTTGTATTTCAGAAACATTTGTTTATGCTTTTCCTAAACTTAAGCTCTTTTGATTTCAGAATTTTAATGAGATTCTGGACATATCTTTATAACTTCTTTCCATTGCTTTAGTTTGTGTCAAAGAATATTAAACAAGTTGTTAGTGACTTCAACACATACCGTGATTTGGTGTACTAATTAGCATTACAGAATCAGAAGTGCTGAAGTCCCATTGAAGTGTTATTTATAGAGAATCTAAATTTCTACAGAGTAAACTTGTTTTCTATTAACTGTCTTTTGCAAGAAAAAATTGCTATAGCTATATTTAATGAGAAGCATGAATCATACCTAATAGACCATGATTCAGATTATTATCAATTTATGATGCTAAGATATGGACCTAGGACTTTATTTTTCTGTGACTAGTTTAGTTTGCATTAAAATATTTATATATGTGGAAAACACTTTAATTTTCTAAGATAGGAGCAATGGGAGATTATATGTATTTTTATTCTATGTGGTTCATAAATATTAAAGTAATAAATACTATGATTATAAATAGTAAATAAAATATACACATAAGCAAGCATGGTAACCTAGAAAACCTGACAAGACAAAAAAATCAATTTTAGGGATGAAGAAAATGAGGAAAGAAAATTTAAAAATTGCATATCAATATTTTAGTAGTAACATCAGTCCCCTATTTGCAGTGGCTTGTAACACTGTGTCTTTAGGTCATATTCTGAAGGCTAGACCAAGCTGGCTCTTAGATTGTTAGATCATTGATATGTGCAACCTTGAGAGCTACACTCTGGATATCTTCAGTTCAATGGAAAGAAGTGCTTTCTAAAACATAACTAATATTAGAACACCTTTACACATTTCAATAGTTTACAATAGTCTCCTGAGTTTAGACCTTTTCTATCACCAGAATAATTAGAGGTATGATCAGCTACTTCAACACTTCACCCAAAAGCTAAGGTGTATAATGAAAGGCATCTCCTATTTCTTTCTTCTCACTTTTCCACACATGGCCATATGATTAATTAATTTCCTATAGTAGTTACTTAGATGTTTTTTTTAACTTTTTAAAACTCGATAATTGATACACAGCTAACTATCTTACAAATGCATTTCAGCATTGATTATGAGAGTGTGGCAGGCACTATCGAGAGAATGCAGAAAGACAGATATATTATTTTCTATCATCTCTTATATTTAGAATGATTTATTTGTAAACATAGAGAATTAATATAAAATCTGTGAGTAGCTTCTCAGAAAGATAACTTGCTCTCTGATAGAAGTAATAGGCGTGAAAAGACAGTGCACTATAGCTGTCCCTTTCTCCTTCCTTTCTGGAATGTAGACTTGATACCTGGAAATGAATTTGACATAATGAAGCCATAATGATACAAGTATAGGGAGAAAAGCAAGAGATCCTTAGGATGTCAGGAAAGAATGATAGAGTCTGAGAATAGTTACTTTGTCAAACTACTTTACTAATATCAAACCTTTTCTAAGTCCAATTATATATGTGGAAATCATAAGCCTCTATATTTTTCAGGCCTGATTTATCGAGTTTTCATTTCTTTGGTGTCAAAAGCACTCTTATATAGTGTAGAATATGTATATAAAATAAGATCTGTTAAAAGAGTATTTCCGGGTTAGAGTATACACATTTTTTGTTATTGTTGTTATTGTTGTTGTTATTATTATTATTGTTATTGTTATTATTATTATTATTATTATTATTATTATTAAAAGTAGAGGCCCAGTGCCTGAAATTTATGCAGGGTGGAGGGAGGGTTCCCTCAGCCCAGCCTGCACCCTCTCCAATCTGGGTCCCCTTGAGGGGTGTCCAACTGCCCATTTAGACCTGATCCTAATGGAATCAGGTCTAAACAGGGAAGCAGACATTTCTCTCACAATTACAGGACTGCTGGTTCCCAACCATATGCCTCCTTGATTTCCCCTAACCACTGCTGCCTACCAGCCTGATCACTACCTAACTACTCCCCTGCCAACCTGATTGATGCCTAACAGCTCCCCTGCCAGCTAATTGCCCCTAACTGCCCTCCCCTGCCATCCTGGTTGCCCCTAACTGCCTTCCCCACAAGACTTGTCTACCCCCCCCACAACTACCCTCCCTTGAAGACCCAGTCACCTCTAACTTTCCTCCTTTGCCAATCTGGTCACCCCTAACTGCTCTCCTCTGCTAGCCTGGTTCTCCCCAACTGCCCTTCCCTGCAGGTCTTATCTCCCACAACTTCCCTCCCTAGCTGACCAACTTGTGGCAGTTATCTTTGATCACATGGGGGTGGCCATCTTATGTGTTGGAGTGATTGTCAATTTTCATATTACTCTTTTATTAAAGAGGATACTTGCCTGATGATATTTTTTTCCATTGATTTTTTTTTAGAGAGAGAGTAGAAGGAATGACGGACACAGAGAGAGAAACATTGATGTGAGAGGGACACATTGATTGGTTGCCTCCAACATGTGCCCTGCAGGGCTGGGATTGGACCTGCAACAGAGGCACATGCCCTTAACTGGCAATTGAACCCACCACCCTTAGGTGGATAAACCAACACTCAAACCACTGACATGTACTGGCTAGGACTACATTTTAATTATAAACATTAATATCAAATTTTCCTTTAAATAGTTATACAAATTTATACCCCATCAACACCAAATGGGAATTCCTATTTTCCTATGTCTTTACAATATTAAATATTAATAGCTTGAATATTAATGAAGATTTATTAAATGCTTAATAAATGTACCCATTACTGAGCAAATTGTCAGGATATAAAAATTAACAAAAATAATATGGTTTCTGTGTAGTATGCTTCCCGTTAGGCTTTTATAACAATTTACTGATTTTCTTCATGAATCGTGGTATTTCATATTTTGTATTACTTTGTGATTGAGATCAAGGGACAGAATAAAAAGTTCAGAGACTACATTTTAGAATAAATTAGCTTGGAAAAAGAATCTTGTTCCCCCATCAATAGCTATGTAGTAATGACCCACTTAACTTCCCTGAGCCTCAACTTCCTCACCTATAATTTAAGGATAATAAGAATAGCTATTTTAAGACCTTTGGGTTCTGTAAAACAACTAGAACAGGGTCTGTCTACTGTCACCTAGTATTAAGAGATTTTCAATATATTTTAAAATATATTTATAGATGATAAATGTATATATAAATGTAATACATTTTCTTATATAATAATTTGATTGTGATTGACTTATTGAAATTTGTACTGTTTGCAGTAGTTTATTGACTCTCTAGTTTTTTCTCTGTCTCTAAAATTTTTAAATATTTAATCATATGATTGGAAAATAATGTTTTCTATTTCTTTCCAATATTTTTAAAAATGAAATACATGGATTATGTCAGAAAATGTTCTAATTGAAATACTACAAGGATTTTAATATTTCCTTATTATTAATCCCAATGTTAAAGACACCACAAAATACTGAACTTCTTTGTAAAACTGTTGTTATCATGTAACAAGCTGATCTTTGATGAGATTTTTCATAAATTGTCACTTTTAAAATATAAATTTTCTTTAAAATTGACAGGAAAATAGTAATCAAGTTTTCAGATTAATTTAAATTGGCCAAGTGAAATATGTGAATACTCAAGAAAATTATAGAGTACTGACAAAAAGCTTTTCCTAAAACATTAACTAAAAAATCTATTAGTAGTTCATCTCACTGTAAAATTGCCTAATATCCAAAGAACCTAAAGCAGTCATATTTGTGTGCAAAAATTAAAATTTAAAATTACCAAGACTGCAATATAAAATTTCCAAAAGTCTCCATTAATCAAAAAAGGGGAGGGGACAGCGGGGTAATATCATGTAAGGGAAAAAAAAATATCGAGTAAGTAAAATACATCTAGAAAATTCTTACTCCAGTAAAGTAAATTCCATTTGTAAAAACAATAGCAGGACACCCATGAAAAAACACACATGGTGTCAAAATAAGCCAAAGGAAAATCATTTAGGCAAAAATTAAAAAGAATCCCAAGTCTATTTTGCAGAGAGGACCCCTTTGTTAACTTTTGGTCGAGAATGTGTTTGTGTGTTTTCAGAGAACAACTCCAAGACCATGTGGGTTCCTGCGACGGCGAGGAACTGATGGATCTGTTCCAGTCACGAGGACGGTCCAGAGATGGGGGACACTGACCACACCTTGACATGCTAGTAGTCGGCAGCTGTGCATGTCTGCAGGCAGCCCAGGACCAAACCAGAGAGGATGGATCTTGCATTGACACGATGTGTCCACCATCTGGATACCATTGCTGACATGTACACATAAAGAATTATTTGACACTGAAACTGGGACTCAGAACAGTTGGACATTGAAACTGAGACTGAAACATTTTTTGTTCTTATACATTTATTTCTAGTATGCAGAGGCAAGATATTTTTGAAGAAAAGAAACAGGGGAGAGTGATTGATATAGAGGCAGGATGGCCTTGAACAGGCTGTCAAGCTACAGGGGAAGGCTTGGGTGGATGGGAGGCAGATGCGGGGGGAGATCAACTGAAGGACTTGTATGCATGCATATGAACATAACCAATGAATGAAAGACACTGGGGCTGGGAGGGGGGGGGGAGCTGGGGATATGTGCTGGGGGGTGGGGGAGGCTGGGGGGAGGATAAGGGGGAGGGGGAAAGGAAAACATGTACGACTATTATACTGCAAAAAAAAATCAATAAAAAAATTAAAAAAATAAAAATAAAAATAAAATAAAATATAAATTTTCTGTTTTCTAACTACTATAAAATATTTTCAGAAAGTTTTCTTCCCCAATATATGTTCATCCATCTTTTCCATCTTGACATCTGCATCAATTTTTCTTTCTCTCTCTTCCTTTCTCTCTCTTGATTTTGTATAGTTTCCATACAATTAAAAAAAACAAGTATTATATTAAATTAATTCATTATTTATCATAATGCTGTTTACAAGAGCCAAGATTTGGAAGGAACCCAAATGCCCATCAGTAGATGAGGGGATATAAAAGATATTTACACATTGAAATACTACTCTGTCATATAAAAAGAAGGAAATCATACCTGCAGTGGAGGGCAGTTAGGTGCTTCCAGGATGGAAGGGGAGGGATGTTGGGAGGACCAGGACTTGAGGGGAGGGCATTGAGGCAACAGGTCTGCATGGGAGGGCAGTTGGGGGTGACTGGGTCAGCGGGAGAGCGCAGTTGGGGGCAATCAGGCTGGCAGTGGAGTGACGTTGGGGGCAATAAGGCCGGCAGGGGAACAGTTAGGAATCAATCAGGCTGGCAGGGGAGTGTTTAGAGGGTGATCAGGCTGGTAGGCAGGCAGGAAGATGAGCAGTTGGAAGCAAGCAGTCCCTGATTGTGAGAGGGATCCCTGTGGGATCTGGCCTAACCCAGCAGTTGGATATCCCCCAAGGGGTCCCAGATTGAAGAAGTCACAGGCTGGGCTGAGGGCCACACCCCCAATGCACGAATTTTATGCCCCTGACGTCTAGTATTAGAATAATAGGTGTGCAGAAGAATTAAAAAGGGAGAAAGGAGTACAGAAGGTGTGTGAAGAAATAATGGTAGAAAACTTTCCTATCCTGGTAAAGGAGAAAGTCACACAAGTTCAGGAGGCACAGAGAACCCCAAACAAGAAAAACCCAAACAGACCCATGCCCAGACACATCATAATTAAAATGCCAAAAATTAAAGACAAAGAGAGAATTTTAAAGGCAGCAAAAGAAAAGAAAACTGTTATCTACAAAGATGTTCCCATTAGGCTAACACCTAATTTCTTGTCAGAAACCCTACAGGCCAGGAGGAAATGGCATGAAGTCCTCAAGGTAATGAAAGCAAGGATCTGAGACCATGATCACTCTATCCAGCGAGGCTGTCACTCAAAATAGACGGTCAAATAAAGAGCTTACTGCACAAAAAAAAGCTAAAGGAGTTCATCACCTCCAAGCCAGCATTACAAGAAATGTTAAAGGGATTGCTATAAGGAATTGCTGAGAAGAAGAAACAGAGAGAGAAACCTAGCCAGAATTAAAATGGCTATAAATAAGTACCTCTCAATAATAACTTTAAATGTAAATAAATGGAATGCTCCAATCAAAAGGTATAGAGCAGCTGAATGGATATTAAAACATGACCCAGCAATATGCTATCTACAAGAGACCCACCTCAAAAAAAAAAAAAAAAAAAGACTCAAGAGGATGAAAGTGAAAGGATGAAAAAAAAATTCCATGCAAATAGAAAAGGAAAAAAAAGCTGGTCTAGCGATACTCATATTTGACAAAATAGACTTTAAAAGCATCATGCTAAGCAAAATAAGCAAGTGGAAGAAAAATAAACATCATATGATCTCAATCATTTGCAAAATATAATGAACATAAACTGATGAACAAAAATAGTGCCAGAAGGAAAAAAATATTCTAGAATATAGTAGAAGTAATCTTGTTATTTGCAGATTTTTAATATTTCCTACAACTTTTGTGATATCATACTATGTTAGTACAGTCTTGGTAATATTATTATGCTTGATATCCTTCTATTCTTGAAATATTAATGTTTATTGAATGTAATATTATTATATGTAAGATAAATTTTTCTTGAATAATTGGTGTTTATTGCATGTAACATCATATTTAAAATTGTTTTTCTTCAAATTAAAAAAACTGAATAAAATATCAAATTCCAAAAAATATATAGACAGATGTAAAGAAAATATGCACAAATTATTCAAACTTTGGCTTTCATGATGAAGTCATTGATGTCAAGTTGCATGTTATTATTTGAATAAAACTTAAAAAATAAAATATATTTCTGATGGATGTGTTTAGGTGTGTGTGTGTGTGTGTGTGTGTGTGTGTGTGTGCGCGCGCGCACTTGCCGGAAGGGCAGAACTTATACACAAAAAGCTCCAAAACATAATTTGAAACATGGAAGACAGATATACATTCATTATAAAACAAAAATAAACCAAACCTTTTTTAATATTAAATGTTATCACATAATTAGAGTCATTTTAAGAGGGAGTGGCCATGATTTAGAAAAAAAATGAAACTGTTTTTCTTTTCAAGATTTCTTTTACTCACTTTTCTCTCAAGTTGAATACAGATATTTATCTATCTTACTATTAAAAGATTTTAAAAAAATAAAAAGAGCATGGTGTCTGATTTTACTTGAAAGCCTATGTACCAGATTGATGTGTAGGTCAGGTTTTTTCTAGTTCATATTTTCAATAAAATTGAAGAACACTTAATCAAGTTGTTAGTGGAGAGATCATAAAAATTATTTCTGATGATAAATCACCTTTTTGTCAGAACAATTTTCAAGTGTTAAGTGACTTTAAGATAGAAAAACTATTTTTAATTGTTTTTATGAAAAAGTTTCCCTATGGTTACTCATTGCAGAATTTAGAAATTGTCATTCAAATACATATCAATGAGAAAACTACAGAACATAAATTTCATGAAGTGAGAAACTTCCAATAAATTTGAACTTCATACATTTACAAATAATCTAAATGGGTTACATTTATAATATTTTGATACTTGCTACAGATTATCTGTACTAATAAAAGGGTAATATGCTAATTAGACCAGACATCTTCAGGACGACCTTCTGGACATCCTTCCTGACAAAGCTACTGCCCCTGTGAAGCCCGGAGATGGAGAGAGATGGCTTGGCAGCCACCAAGGCTACAAAGTTCAGAGACTGAGAGAGATGGCCTGCCAGCTGCTGCCTGGTCTGGAGAAAAATGGCCTGGCAGCTGCATTGAGCCAGAAGTCGCACCTCTGCATGTGAGCTGCATAGGAAATCCCTTTTCTGACCAGTCATTGGCTAAGCTAGCGGTACGCCACTCTCTTGGGTAATAAGAATCCAAGAAGGTCATCTAGGGTTTTTCCACCACACTCCTGGAGGAAAAAATGAAGATTTGCTGCTAGAGGGGCTAAGAAATGTCATATCCTGCCCTAGCCGGTTTGGTTCAGTGGATAGAGCCTCAACCTGCCGACCGTGGGGTCCTGGTTGATTCTGGTCCAGGGCACATACCTAGGTTGCAGGTTCCTCCCTGGTTGAGGCCCAGGTCAAGGCTCATGCAGGAGGCAACCAATCGAGGTGTCCCTTTCACATTGATGTTTCTCTTTGTCTTTCCTTCTCTCTTCCACACTCTCTAAAAACAGTGGAAAAATATCCTCAGGTGAGGATAGAAAGAGAGAGAGAGAGAGAGAGAGAGAGAGAGAGAGAGAGAGAGAGAGAGAGAGAGAAACGTCATATCCTATGAAAGAGACATATTGAAAATGCCTAAATAAAGTTGTCATTTTTTTCATGGTGAAAGGACTGTAATTTGTGTTGATGAAAACCCCGTTGTGGCTGCAAGGGGTAAGGGCCAGCAGCTGCGGCAGCTGGCAGTGGCAGCAGCAGTGGGGTGATGGGGGTGGTGGAGAAAGGGACTAAGCTGTCAGTAGGACATCCTCTGAGAGCTCCCAGACTGTAAGAGTGGGCAGACTAGGCTGTGGAACCTGCCCCTCCTCCCAGTGCACTGGGCCTCTAGTATCTGTACTAATTAGATCAGGAGACTTTCTGGATGTCCTTCTGGACAAAACTATGGTGGCAGGCCTGAGGCAGAAGTGGTTAGGGGCGAGCAGGCTGGCAGGGGGAACAGTGTGGGTGAGCAAGCTGGGGAGGGGGTGGCAGTTGGAGGTGAGTAGTACCTCGCTGGGCCACCTTTTACCTTCAATACTGGAGCGATGCTTCTTGGAATTGACTCCTTGAGATGTTGAAAGGTGATGCAAGGGATCTGACACCATGCCTGATGAATAGCACTGTCCACTTCTGTAAGATTTGATGGTTGTAGAACCAGCTGCCTGGTGGCTCTTTTTAACTTTGTCCCACAAATGATCAATTAGATTGAGATCTGGTGATTGTGGGGGCCACCTAAGCAAGGTAAAGTCTCCCTCATGTTCTTGAAACCACTCCTGCACAATACGAGCACCACGGTATGGTGCATTGTCTTGTTGGAAGAAGCCATCTTCATTGGGATAAGCCATCAACATGATAGGATGAACTTGATCAGCAATGATACTTAGGTTTGTTGTGTTAATCAGACTTTGTTCCACACGAATTAAAGGGCCCAAATCATGCCAGGAAAAATGCCCCAAACCATAACACTGCCCGCACCAGCTAGAAGGGTTATACTCATGCATGTGGGGTTCATGCTTTCATGCTGTTTCCATGAAATTCTTACTCTGCAATCTGCATGATTCAACTGGAAACATGATTCATTTGACCACATGCTTTTTTTCCAATGCTCCACTGCCCAATCCTTGTGTTCCTGTGCAAATTGGAGACGTTTTATGTTGGTAACTGCAGACAGCAAAGGTGTTTGAACAGGCCTTCGGCTTCCATATTCCATACGATGCAGTGTATGGTGAACAATGCATTCAGAGATCATTTTAGAGGATCCCTGATTAAGATCTGCAGTAATTTGATGCACTGTTGCCCTTCTGTTGTCTTGTACCAGTCTTGCTACTGTCTGTTCTGTCCTAACATTGACTAATCGCTGAAGGTCACATTTTGCAAGTTCAGACCCAGATTTTCAGCTAACAGTCCAGTCTTTAAACACTTGAACAACAGCTTCTCTTGAACATTTAACGAATTCAGCTGTTTTGCTGATACTCGCTCCATGGCTCTGAGTGCCAGTAATAATCCCACATTCAAAGCCTGTTAAATCGCTTGTGTACCCATATCTTCAGGAAAAAAAATCATTTCCACTATTGTAGCAAACAATCTGATCTCCTATTTATAATGGTCTGGCCCTTTAGCCACTTCAGCGCAAAATTATAGCTAATTTGCCTACAAACGTCAGGTGGTCATAATAATCTTGCCTGTGTGTGTGTGCGTGTGCGTGTGTGTGTGTGTGTGTGTGTGTGTGTGTGTGTGTGTGTTTGTATGTGTACTAGAGGCCCAGCACATAAAATTCGTGCCTGGCTATGGTCCCTAGGTCTGGCCTGTGATCAGGGACATCTTCTCCAGCTGGCTATAGCTGGCCCTGCCCCCCGCCAACATCCACCCTCAGTTCTAGATTCATCATCGGATGATCGGTGCCTGTTGGCCTGGGAGGAGACAGAGGTTGGCTGTTGCCACCTGCTTGCCAACCCCACCCTTGACTCCACAATGGGTGGCCATATTTTAGGCATGGAGAGAGGGACCAAGAGGTGATCAGTGCACCTTATAGTGACTAGTCCAGAGGTCATTCTGGTTGTTCTGCTGTTAGGGTCAATTTGCATATTATCCTTTTATTATATAGGAAAAAATATATATATGTAAGCTTCAGAGACCATTACCACTGAATGACCATTTGACTGGTAACTATGATGCACACTGACCACCAGGGGTCAGATGCTCAACTCAGGAGCTGCCCGCTCATGGTAGGTATGCTCCACAGCAGGAGAGCAGCTTAGTTAGAAGCCGGGCTAAGAGCTAATGAGAGCACCTGTGGCAGCACGTGCCTCTCCCACCCCCAGCAGTGCTACTGAGCAGCAGCAGCAGCAGCAGGCACTGCACAGCCAGGATAAGCCTCATTGGAGCTGTGCTGTCCCAGCTCCTTCCTGACCACTTGCCACTTCAGCATTGTTATATCCACCTGAGGGGTCCTGGATTGTAAGAAGACACAGGACAGGCTGAGGGACTCAGGCCATGCATGAATCTGTGCACTGGTCCTCTAGTTATTACAATAATTTCAAAAGTCAGAGAAATAAAAAGATTAGACTTATGAGCATAACAATATAAATATACTAGAGACCTAGTGCACAAAATTTGTGCAAGGGGGCAGGGCATGTCCCTTAGCCCAGCCTGCACCCTCTCCAATCTGGGACATCCCTCTCACAATCCAGGACTGCTGGCTCCCAACTGCTTTCCTGCCTGCCTTCCTGATTGCCTCTAACCGCTTCTGCCTGCCAGCCTGATCACCCTCTAACCACTCTCCTGACAGCCTGATTGATGCCTGAGTGCTACCCTGCCAGCCTATTTGTCCCTAACTGCCCTCTGCTGCAGGCCTGGTCACCCTTAACTGTCCTCCCCTACAGGCCTGCCCCCCCCCCCAGCTACTCTCCACTTCAGGCCTGGGTCTCTCCAAACTGCCCTTCTCTGCCGGCCCAGTCACTCCCAACTTCCCTCTTCTGCTAGGCTGGTCACCCATAACTGCCCCTACCCCTGTAGGCTTGTTCAACCCTAACTGCCCTCCCTTGCAGGCATGGTCATCCCAAACTGCCCACCCCTGCTGGTCTAATTGCCCATAACTGCCATCCTTTGCAGGTCTGGTTCATCCCACCTGCCCTCCCCTGCTGGCCATCTGGTGGTGGCCATCTTGTGTTCACATGGGGGAAAGCATCTTGTATGTTGGAGTGATGGTCAACCTGCATATTACTCTTTCATTAGATAGGATAGAGGCCTGGTGCATGGGTATGGGCCAGCTGGCTTGCCTTGAAGGGTTTCTTGGATCAGGGTGGGGGTTCCCTCGGGGCATGGGGCAGACTGGGTGATGGGCCTGTGTTGATTAGCAGGCCGGTCATGCCCCCTGGAGTCCCAAGCAGAGGCCCTGATATCTGAGATTTATCTTCTACAATTGAAACTTTGTAGCGTGAAGTGGAGCCGAGCCTCCTGCTTAATCCATGGCCACAGCCATTTCTGTCGGGATTTATTTATCTTCTATAATTAAAACTTCATAGCATTGAGTGGAGGCTTAGGCCAGCCAGGGTATGCATAAAGCTTGGCTTTCTCCATCACCAGGAAAACCCAAGCCTCCCTCCTGCTTTCTCTGGGGTTAATTTGCATACTTATTCCTGATTGGCTGGTGGGTGAGTTTTGTGGCTGTAGCAGAGGTACAGTCAATTTGCATATTACTCTTTTATTAGATAGGATAAAATGTTAATATATATGCACTCCTTGTTCATTTAGTTTCCCATGCCCCAAAATGAGAAATTACTCAAAATTGTCCTTGTTCCTTTAAGATCAAGACATTGGTTCTAAGTATGCTTATTATTAGAAAGGCATTTTTGTTTCTGACTCTTTTCAATGGCAAAGTTAGGAAATAGAATACATATATGCATAACAGCTATATTTAAATTAAAACTTTCCAAAGAAAATCACTGTGTGTCCTTAATAGCAAATTAGGTAAACTGGAAGAGTGTTACAGACAATGAAAGCAATTGGGATGTCAATAAAGTAGCAATTTTCAACAGCGTGCCACAGGAATATTTTAAATTTACAAAACCTGACTATTTAATTAGGGACACTGACATCTTTTCCCTTAGATTGTCAAATTTTTAAAAATGGCAACATCCAACACAACAATAGCCAGCTAGTGTGAATGTCCTTTCTTAGAACATAAATATGCAGGTCATATAAAAGAGTTGCTTGTTATTGATCACATTGCATAATAAGGTTGCATCTGATTGTTTAATTCTTGGTACCAGAAATCCTTACATACAAATATAGTTACCTGATTTTATAAAGAGGTACTTTGAAGTAAAAAGGCCAGGTAATTACTATTAGTAATTTTTATGTAAATCAATTGAAATCATACATTTTTTTTTGTCCAATCAAAAAAAAGTATAGCTTTTGGTGTGCCACAGAATTTTACTAATTAGTTTATGTGTGACTGGAGATGAAAAAGGTTGAAAATCACTGAAGTAAGATACAGCATAGAGCAAGCCTGTGTCTCCAAAGAAAACAAGGCCAAAACCCGTTTGGCTCAGTGGATAGAGCATCGGCCTGCAGACTGATGGGTCCCAGGTTCAATTCCAGTCAAGGGCATGTACCTTGGTTGAGAGCACATCCCCAGTAACTGACCTGCAGGAAGCAGCTGATCACTGTTTCTCTCTCATTGATGTTTCCGACTTTCTATCCCTCTCCCTTCCTCTCTGTAAAAAATCAATAAAATATATATTTTTTAAACAGAAAAAGAAAACAAGAAGGTAACGGTGAGTGGGAGATGAACAGGGGCCTATGGTGAGAGATGAAGCCAGAGAGGGCTATTTCAGGAGTTTGCAATATATTAAGATTTAAGAAAAAGACATTTCTGATTATAAACTTTTTCAGAGTTTAGAAACATATCAATATCAATTCCAAAGTCAGCATACGTAAGCTGATTTAAATTTCAATTGTAGATGTAGTGTCACACTTAACCTTGTGTGACTGACCACGGATCACAGTTTAAAGAACACTCAGAAACTAAAATTAAGTCATGTGTGGAAGAGTTCGTTAGAATTTGGTCCTTAGAAAAGCTCTGTGCCTGTCTTATTGGAGGGATTTCTAATTTTAAAGCATACATCATTATTTTTTTAAGTAAAGGCATTTAATATAATCTATGCTTTTTGTTGTATATAGTTCATCCTCCACCTGGACTGCAGAAGATGTGGCTGTTAGTGGAATTCAACACCTTTGGTTCCAGGGAAATTTCCAATAGTAACCATCCCCAAGCAATAATTAGGTATAAATAGTTTGCTCAAAAGGAGTATGTACCAAAAGTTCCTAAAATAAATCATACTAAAGGAATGTTCTAAATATTCTTTCATGCATTATTTTAAAAATATAGATAAAATAGTATTGATTTAGTTAACATAATTTCTTTTTTAATATTTATTGTTCAGTTTATCAATTACATCGTTCCGCCCTTTTTTATCCCCCTTTAGCTCCCCTCCACCCTGTACCCATCCTACCCTCTGCCCTCACCTCCCCCCTGCACTGTCCTCTCCCTTTGTTGCAAGATTTTTGTCCAGTCTCTTGCTGCACTTCCCACACCTCTTTTCTCCCCAAGAATTGTCAGTCCATTCCCTCTCTATGTCCATGATTCTGTTATATTCAACAGTTTATCCTGTTCATCAGCTTATTAATTCAATTGATTTTTAGATTCATTTGTTGATAGATGTGTATTTGTTGTTCATAATTTATATTTTTACCTTTTTGTTCTCCCTCTTCTTAAAGAATATCTTTCAGCATTTCATGTGATATTGGCTTGGTGGTGATGAACTCCTTTAGCTTTTTCTTATCTGTGAAGCACTTTATCTGATCTTCAATTCTCAATGATAGCTTTGCTGGATAAAGTAATCTTGGTTGTAGATTCTTGCTATTCATTACTTTGAATATTTCTTGCCACTCCTGTCTGGCCTGCTTCGTTTCTGTTGAGAAATCCGCTGACAATCATATGGGTGCTCCCTTATAGGTAACCAACTGCTTTTCTCTTGCTGCTTTTAATATTCTCTCTTTATCTTTTGCTCTTGGTATTTTAATTATGATGTGTCTTGGTGTGGTCCTCTTTAGATTCCTATATTTTGGGGTTCTGTGTACTTCTTGGGCTTTTAAGTCAGTTTCTTTCACCAGGTGGGGGAAGTTTTCAGTCACTATTTCTTCAAGTAGGTTTTCATTAACTTGCTCTCCCTCTTTTTCTGGCACCCGAATAATTCGGATGTTGGCATGCTTGAGGTTGTCCCATAGGCCCCTTACACTATCTTCAATTATCTGAATTCTTTTTGTTTCTTGCTTTTCCAGCCAAGTTGATTTTGCTTCTTTGTATTTCAAACCTTTGACTTGGTTCTTGTGGCCCTCTGGCCTGCTTTTAGTTTAGGACTTTGTGTAATATTTTTTATTTCGGTCAGTGTAAGCTTGATGTGTAGTTGGTCCTTTTTCATATCTTTGAGAGTCTCATTCATATCCTCGTAGGTCTTGTTCATTTCCTTGTAGGTCTCATTCATTTCCTTGTAAGTCTTGTTCATTTCCTCATAGTTCTCATTAAGTTCATCAGCCTTTTCTAGGAGCCTCTTGAAAAGCCTTATAACCTTGGTTTTGAACTCTATGTCTAGTTGTCTTTTTTCCTCCATTTCTTTCACACCTGATTTCTTTCCATATCTCTGCATGGTGGCTGCTTTATGTGGTAGATATTCTCTAAGGGACAGTGGCTCAGTCTCCCCAGTTACCTGAGGTGTGTACTCTTACTGCAATCCTTTATGGGTTGTATTCAGTATTTTTGAATTTAAGCCCATCCTGTTGTTGTTAGCCCTAGGAGGGTTTGACCTCCAGGCCAATTGGCTGTGCAGGGAAACTGTGTTCAGGTTGAATGGATGGAGTCTCTGAGCTGAGCAGGCAGCATAAGTGTCAGCTATGTCCTATGCGGTGCACAGGTCTCTGTGTTGGGTGGTAATGGTTGCAGGCAACTCCAAGAGAAAGCTGCTAGTCTCTACCCCATGCCAGACAACTCTGCCTCTCCCCAAAGGAGTCTGCACACCCAAAGTCTCCCCAGCATTGTAAAACAAAGCAATCCAGTGGTCTCCGAAACCAGGGGGAAAGTCACCAGGGAGCAAGTCATGCATCTGTGCTGTCACACACTTTATGCGTGCCAACTGCTGTTCCAAGCAACCCGGATTCTCCTCAAACTAGGAGACCTTTGCTGCACCCGGCTTCCAGGGTGCGGACCCCAGACCTCGGACCTCGCCTGGCACTGGGGAATCTGTGCAGTGGGACATCTCCACCCTCCCTGTTGGAGAAATGCAGCCAGGTTGCTGCTGCCAGCTCTACAGCCCACGCGCGCCCCATGGCTCCAAACCTCTGGTTCCACGCGTGTCTTCAAGGCTGCGCTCCGCCACTCTGTTGAGTCTCAGTGTCCCACCTTTACTTTTTTTTTGTGGAATTTTCACTCGGCCAGCTTTCCAGTGCTTCTGGATGATGTTTGTCTTGTTGTTATATTGTAGTTTTGGAATTGTTGCATGGGGCAGCACAATAGGTGTTTACCTATGCCACCATCTTGGTTCCTCCTCTAACATAATTAATTTCTTTTAAAATATTGTTATAGGATCAAGATTCAAATACTTTTTTTTAATTATAGAAAATCAGAAGGACATTTGGGATATTATAGTCTGGTTATTCCACATTGCATATTGTGCTGAGAGTAATTAAATAATATTCCCCAAGGTAACATTAATTGCACAAAAGTTCAAACTAAAACCATGTTTCTGTAGTTTATGCTTCCTCATTTAAGTGGCAGTTCTAAAAGATATTTAGTCTAAGCAGAGTATATTCCTCTGAAAGTTATCCTGCAGTATTTATCCAAAATTGATAGTTGGGTGGCAAAGGATTAGCTGCCATAAAAAGGAAAGGACTCAGAGCAGTGCATTACCATAAAGTTCATAAAGAAAAAACAATACATTGGATCAGAATTCATCTAAATGGCAGAGACAGTGGCTTGTTTGTTAAAGTGGTATTCTCAGATATTTTAAAGACATATTTGCATCATTTTTTTGGACAAAAAATGAATTATTTTTCAATGAGCTATTGTAACTGGGACAATAGAATTATTTTTTCATAATACAACAATAAAATATTTAAGGTGAATGACTGTCAAATGAAATATTATTGGGAATCACCAGAAAGATAAAGGACAGAGTTCAAGGATCCCACACCCACAAGACTGTGTGGAAATTACTTTCCTCCAACCTTCTAAGTTCTCCTAGTTGTACCAATATAATCAAATTAATATGAGAAACATTAACATGAGAAACTCTCCAAATTGTACTATGGATATTCATGGTAGTGTGTAGGAGACCCAAGGAGGCACTGGGCTGTTAAGATCTATCATGATCTAAGGAGAAGGCGAGGAGGAGTTGTGATTGGTACTTAAAAAGGCATGAAAGCAATTCACATGAAGATGGAAAAGCAAATACTGGTAAGTAACCATTTGCTGGACCATCTCTAATAATGGGACTCAGAAAGGAATATGAACACATCGGTCTTGTTGGTTCCTCCCTGTCACACATATCTTATGTTAAACTATACATATCTATGGAGATATCTCCCTTCCCAGATCAACTTGTCTATGTAAATTCCTATAGGCAGTTGGAGGAAGGTCAAAGTTTTTCTTGATTCTTAAAAACAATCAGCTTAAAATAAATATCACAAAATGTTACCGATTGGGGTTACTGGCTCATACCGTGGTTCTAATCATTGATGCAGAAAATAATAAAAAAGTATTTTATTTATTTTTTACAGAGAAGAAGTGAGAGGGATAGAGAGTTAGAAACATCAATGAGAGAGAAACATTGATCAGCTGCCTCCTGCACACCTCCTATTGAGGATGTGCCCAAAACCAAAGTGCATGCCTTTGACCTGAATCGAATCTGAGACCCTTCTGTCTGCAGGCTGATGCTCTATCCACTTAGCCAAACAAGTTAGGGTGCTGAAGAAAAGTTTTTAAGTTCAACAAAATGAAAGGAAAGCAAAGTGGGATTTATTGAAGATACACTCCAAATGAGAACCAGTCCAGGCCAGAGAGACAATGGATCTGAACTTCTGGGTTATATGATTTAAATGAGGGACTTTCTGGGTGGGTGATTGACAGAAAAGGGTTATCTATCCTATATAACAAAAGATTAATATGCAAATTAACCACCACTCCACTACACCACAAGGCATGCCCACCAGCCAATCAGGAGTGAGTATGCAAATTAACACAACTAAGATGGCTGCAGCCATAGAGTGAGCAGGAGGCTTGGGTTTCCCCACCAATGGAGAAAGCCAAGCTTTATGCACACCCTGGTCAGCTCAGGCCTGCACTCAAGGCTACAAAGTTTCAATTATAGAAGATAAATAAATCCTAACAAAAATGGCTGCAACCACAGAGATGGAGAGAGCAGGAGGTTTGAATTGCCTCTGGTGATGGAGGAAGCCAAGCTTCTGCAGCCCTGGCCTGCCTTGGCCTCCGCTCAAGAATACAAAGTTTCAATTATAGAAGATAAATTAATCCCAGGGCCTTTGCTTGGGTCACTGGGGGGTGCAGCTGGCCTGAAAACCACCACAGGCCCCTCTCCCAGGCCACCCCATGCCCCAAGAGACCCCCCTGATCCAGCAAACCCTTCAGGGCAAACCAGCTGGCCCATACCCCTGCACTAGGCTTCTGTCTTATCTAATAAAAGAGTGATATGAAAATTGACCATCACTCCAATACACAAGATGACTGCCCTCATGTGGTCAAAGATGGCTGCCATAATGTGGACACCAGATGGCTGCCACAAGATGGCAGGCAGGGGAGCGAAATTGGGAGGTACCAGACCTCTAAGGGAGGGCAGTTGAGGGTGATCAGGCCAGTAGGGTAGGACAGTTGAGGGCGATAAAGCCTACAGGGAAGGGCAGTTAGATGTGACCAGCCTGACAGAGGAGGGAAGTTTGAGGTGACTGGGCCTGCAGGGAAGGGCAGTTGGAAGGGATCTAGCCCTGCTGGGAAGAGCATTTGGGGCGGGGGGGAGACCAGGCCTGCAGTGGAGGCCAAATAGGGGTGACCAGGCCTTCAGGAGAGGGCAGTTAAGAGAAAACAGGCTGCCAGGGGAGCAATTAGGCATCAATCAGGCTGTCTGGGGAGTGGTTAAGGGGTGATCAGGCTGGCAGGCAGAAGCAGTTAGGACCAATCAGGAAGACAGGCAGGCGAGCATTTGGGAGCCAGCAGTCCTGGATTGTGAGAGGGATCCCATGTTAGAGAGGGTGCAAGCTGGGCTGAGGGATACATATGTCCGTGCATGAATTTTGCACGCTAGGCTTCTAGTCCTACGTAATGAAAGAGTATAATGCAAACTGACCATACCTTTGCTATACCCAATAAGCTACGCCCACAAGCCAGGCCCACAAGCCAATTGCAGGGCAATGGCCGAGTCCCTAGGTCTGGAAAAGGCCTCTCGCCTTTTCCAGACCTGGGTTAGGTCAGGCCGGGCTGGGGGTGGGGCCAGCCAGCAATGGTGGGCCCCATAGCAGAGAGATGACTGGGTGCCCAGGGCCGGTAAATTTGCACATGAAGGTGGGGCAGGCAGCATGTGATGTAGCCTTCAGGGTCCAGGCCACTATGGACCTGCCAGACCTGGCAGGCAGCGCCTGATGCCCATGGAGAGTCAATGCTGCAATCAGGACCGGGCAGGCCTAGGATGCAGCACCTGACCCTGTCCACGATGATTAGGACTGGGCAGGTGGCATGGATAATGTCTGATGCTGCCTGCTGTGTCCAGATGGTGATAGGGACTGTGCAGTTTCAGCAGGCATCTCCTGATGTCGCCCACAGGGTCCAGGTGGCGATGGGTATGGGGCAGGCAGCATAGATAGAGCCTGACGTTTCCCGTGGGCTCCAGACAGCGATCCGGAAGGGGCAGGTGTCATGGACAGTGCCTGGTGTCACCCTCGGGGTCCAGGTGGCATCGGGACTGGGAAGGCCCAGCGGACAGCGCCTGATGTTGCCCGCCGAGGCCAGGCATCGATTGGGATCAGGAAAGTGGCATGGAGAGTGTCTGCTGCTGCCTGCAGTGTTCAGGCGGTGGTCAAACTGGGCAGTTCCAGCAGGAAGCTCTTGATGTTGCCCTCAGGGTCTAGGCAGATATTTGGGACCCGGGCAGACAGCCTGGACAGCGCCTGATGCCCCAGTGTAGTCCAGGCTGCAATCGAACTGGGCAGTTCCAGTAGGCATCTCCTGATGTTGCCCACGGGGTCCAGGCAGTGATCAGGATCGGGCAGGTGGCATGGACAGCGCCTGAAGTCACTGGAGGGTCCATAGGTTGGGGTGACCAGGGTCTCTGGGATCACTGTCTGCCCCTGGGCCGCCTGAGGACAGTGGTGGAGTAGGCCTGTGTGGAACATTTTAATGAAAATAGGATGCCTGTGTCCTGCCCCACCATGCCCTGTCCCTGGAGCAAAGAGGGAAGTGGGCAGTTAGTAGGCACCTGGGCTCCAAAGTGGCTGGGAACAACCTGCAGGCATCTACCAGGAAGAGGTGCTTAATCATGAGGAAGCAGAGGGCTGGCTGATGGATGTGGGCAAAGGAGCAGATGAGGCGGCTCTTGCAGGCTCTGATGTGGAAAAGTGCATCTACAGCCTGATGGACAACATCGCCTTTCTGAAGAAGGTGCACGATGAGGAGATCACCAAGCTGCAGGCACAGATCCAGTATGCTCAGATCTCCATGGAGATGGACTTGTTCTCCAAATCCTAATTCTCTGCTGGTTCAAGGACATCTGCACCCAGTACAAGAAGCTGGCAGCCAAACACATGCAAAATGCTGAAAAATGGTACAAGAGCCACTTTACCATGCTGACCTAGAACTCTGTCAAGAACACCTATGCAGTGCGGGCCAGAGATTGCTCAAGGCCAAGACCCTGGAGTTGGAAACATGCCAGCACTGGGAAAGCAGCTGTGAGAGCTGGAGGATAAGCAGAACTCTGACGTTAGTGCTATGCAGGACACGATCAACAAATTAGAAAATGAGTTGAGAACTACAAAGAGTGAAATGACAGGATATTTAAAAGTATACCAGGACCTCCTCAATGTGAAGATGGCTTTGGACATTGACATTGCAGCTTACAGGAAACTCTTGGAAGGTGAGGAGACCCTACTCTGTTTCACCAGCATGGGAAGCATAGCCAGCGGCTACTCACAGAGTTCCCAGGTCTTTAGTGATCTGCCTATGGTGGTTTACAGACTAACTCCTACTTGATGTCTGCTCGCTCCTTGCTTTCTTAATACCCCTGCCACGTCCAGGAGGAGCAGATTGAGGCTGAAAAAGCCAAGGAAACTAAGGATGAACCCCATTCTGAAGGAAAAGCTGAAGAGGAGGAAAAGGAAGAGGCAGAGGAAGAGGAAGGAGAAGAATAAGAAGAAGTTGCCAAGAAAGAATTTGAGGATGGAAAAGAGGAAGGAGGTGAAGGTGAAGGAGAATATGCCAAAGAAGCTGAGGAGAAGGTGAAGGAGATTATGCCCAAGAAGCTGCCCAAAGAGATGAAGGTGCTGGGGAGGAGCAAGCAACCAAGAAGAAACACTGAGCCCCCCTTTCCTTAATTATTTCAGGAATAATCCTCCCAATAATCAACCCCATCACCAACCAAGTAGTTGAGTCCCCAATACTTTATGAATTAAAGTTGGACATTAAATGTTATGCTATGACTTTTCTCCTTATAGAGAGTATCAGTTTGCTTGCAGAGTGGCCTCCTGGCTTGCTGCCAGCCTGTGCATGGTCCACGCTTATGAGTTCAGGATCTATGACAATGTGAATAATTCAGATGTTTACAATAAAAACAAATGAATGCATGAATTCACTAATGTTAATGTTAAAATTCATGGAAGAAATAGTCCTTTGAATCTTTGGTGGTTAGAAATTAAAGACCTCAAATCATGTGCAATAAACAGTAAATAAAGTTACACTGAATGACCAAAAAAAAAAAAAAAACACATTAGGGGCCAGGAAATGTTCAAATACCTGGAAACCATTCCCAAATCAGGAAGGGAAGTCACAGGATGTATATTATTGCTACAAATACTGTATTTCCTACTACTTACAACATAGACAATGTAATGTATTTGATGCCTTCCTATCTCATGAAGTACGTATTCTCATAGGTGATACTGGTAGCTATCTTATAGTTATGGCAGTATGTCATATCCTATCTATATTAATAAAAGGGTAATATCCTAATTAGACCATGAGATGTTCCAGATGTCCTTCTGGACGAAGCCATCAGCATGGGGCTTTCACCTTCTTGACCAAGTCATGGTGGCAGGGCCAAGACGGTTACGGGTGCTCAGGCCAGGAGGGGAGGACAGTTGGGGGTGATCAGGCTCGCAGGAGGGTGAAGTTGCTGTCCAGCAAGCCAGCAGGCAGAGTGGTTAGGGGAGATCAAGTAGGCAGGCAGTTAAGCAGTTAGGAGCCAGTAGTACCAGATTGCAAGGGGATTGTCCAACTGCCAGTTTAGGCCTAATCCCACAGGGTTCCCAGATTAGAGAGGATACAGGCCAGGCTAAGGGACTCTACCCTCCTCCACCTCACCCCCCCCCCCCATGCAAGAATTTCATACACCAGGCCACTAGTGTATATATATATATATATATATATAAAGCTAGTGACTGGAACACCACAAAGACCAGAACAACTGCTCTCTATGACAGCCACTGTGGCCAACAAACTGTCCCCATCAGGAGGTGGGTTAGGCTGGCCAACCTCTCAAGACCCCTCCTCATAGCTGGCCCTATCCCTGATCTACCTTCATCCCCCATTCAGCCCACAGCCTCTCCCCCCAGCCAGCTCTACTCCTGATCACCTCTCCCCACACCAATCTGGGCTGAGGATGGCCAGTCAACTTCCTGTGGCCCTTCCCCCAGCCAGCCTGGCCCTGATTGGCCCTGATTGGGGCCGGCCAGCCAGACCCCACTCATGCACAAATTCATGCACTGGGCCTCTAGCGTAACCATATTTCTTTTGTGCATGTCCTTACCCATAATGCATACAGAAAAACCTATAGGGGTAGGGCAGAGGATAGTGTCAAAACCTCACTGAAATGCAAATTTTATTATAATTAGTCCAGGATCCTAGTTAGGTTGCATTAAGGTGATGTATTTTTGTTCTGAGTTTGTGCTAAGAACCTGCTGACACCTGCCCACTGGTGATCTGCTGGCAAAGTTGGTCCAACCCCTGTTCCAAACCCCAAGGCAGGCCCCACCCCAGCCGTTCATGTCTAACTTCCTAACAACCAAAAAAGGCATATTTCGGGGTGGCAAACCTTGCTTCTCTTCAACTATATTAGGCTTCTGATGGAGCACAAATCTTAGTATTTAATGCAGGTGACGAAGCTGGTTCTGATGCACTGATCCCAGACCACCTTAGGGGAAAACTGTGCTAAGGCCTCTAGAACATCTTTAGTAGCATTTTATTACCTTTGCTCCAAACTGTTAAATACGTTTATTAGCCCTTGAGAAATGGTTATATCTATGTCTATGTCTATATCTATATTTATATCTATATCTACATCTATATCTATATCTACATCTATCTATATCTAACCTATGTCTATATATTATCTTTCTATCATCTATATACATACATATATACCTACTGGTTTGACTTTCATCAGTGTATTATTTTTTCTGTCAGTCAAAACACATTACTTAGAATGACCATATTTTTATCTTAGAAATATGTGTTATAAACTGAATATGCAGTTTACAAAAAATTTTATAATCAGAACATCAGTTAAAGAAATTAATGTTATATAGATTTGGCTTTGATTATCGATTCAAAAACAGATTCATTTCAAAATTACTGAAAAAATATCTTACTAACTAGTTGTGCTATTTTAGTTTCTGCTAAACTGTTTATCAAATTATGTATCTTAGAATGTATTTGGTGTGTTTTGTCCAAAGCAGTGTGTCTCTCTAAAAGATTTAACAATAGAATCTCCTATGAATGTGCTTTAATAAAATGCAAATTTTGATTCTGTAGGTTTGAATAGTGGCATAAGAATCTGAAATGCTGCCCTAACGGGTTTGACTCAGTGGATAGAGCGTCGGTCTGTGCAATGAAGGGTCCCAGGTTTAAGTCCTTTCAAGGACATGTACCTTGGTTGTGGGCACATCCCCAGTAGGGGATGTGCAGGAGGCAGCTGATTGATGTTTCTCTCTCATTGATGTTTCTAACTCTCTATCCCTCTCACTTCCTCTCTGTAAAAAAAAAAAAATATATATATATATATATGTATGTATTTATGTAATGTCAATACTACTGGTCTGTGAACCACATTTTGAACAACAGTGATTTAAAGGATATTTCTTTCAACAAGATGTGACAGCTCTATATTGTGAATTTATTATATTATTCTAAAAGTAGTGTTTCAGTAAGGTTTTGTTCAATCTACCTATGGAGTTCATTAAGGCTATATGTTGGAGATTTCTTTTGTCAGTCCCTAAAAAGTAAAAAATAAAATGTTTTTCACTATGTCAGGTAATTTTTTCTTAAGTATCCATTTGTGCATGGAATGCCTTATACAATTGTACTATCTGCAAGCTAATTGATGTAAGATAAGAATCAATTGACTCTTAGCTTGCACTGGGCAAAGGTGAATTTGCCAGGCTCAACCCAACAAATCATTGGTGAGAAATAAGGCAAGATCAAAATCTTTTGGTAAAACCAAATATCTCATTAGGTATGGATAAATAACAATATCCATCCTTCAAATTAAAGAGACAAAAGAAAATACTATAGGGGATTATTTTTTTAAGAAATCTTGAAATGAGCTATCACAAACCATTCACATGCTTAAAATGGTCTTTATATAGATCAGGTTTTGAGAATTAAATAGGTAGCAGAATTTTGAGGCAGTTAGAATATTATGCTATTTTCCTAATTAAACATCTTGCCTCTATCTTGATTATTCTGCCTCCTGCTATTCTTTGTGAACTAAAGCACAAAGTGTGACCTATTTTCTGTTCAGTTATGCTCACTGCCATGTGATAAATCTCAGCAGAGATAAACCACATTATTATCCACCTTTAAGGATAAAAACACACTGCTGAAATCTATTATCTTACCTTTTGTGGGTTAATAGCACAATGGAGCTTGGCTCCATAATTTAAATCTCACTGAAAATTAAGTAGCTGCCATATTTTTCAATTAGAAGTCTACATCCTTTCATTCATTCTGAAAACAATCAGAGTGATAATGATATTTGTACTGTGTAGGTGGTTTTCAGGTAACTTCCCATCAAGGACTATCATGAGAAATACATTGATTCTTCTCTAAATAAATGTTCTGTTGTGCATAGTAATGTACTTTAGAAGAATGAAGAAATTACATGATTCCTGACCTATAAACAACATAAATGTTTGAAATAATAATGATAAAAGCATTAGAGAAAATATTGATAGAACATTCTCATATTGTAAAATAAGTAACAGAAACCAGTGTACCTCTCCAATATCATTATTCTCTTCAGGAAAATGAGGCCAGTTTGTACCTGCCTTCTTATTTCTCCTGGAATGCTATCAGGATGACATTTGACAATATATGTAAAATAGATTAATAAACTGAAAAATTAGACAAGTATTTTTTATTTGTTATATAACATTATGTTATATGGTTTTAAAAACAGGTCCAAAAAGTAGTCTTTATGCTTCCTAATACTCTCTCTTTAATCTATAAAGATATTTCAATCTATCCTAGACTTGAACACAAAAACAAAGAACAAACCTGTAATTGGTTCTGTTTTTCTACAAAAGCATAGAATAAGTGAGTAAAGAAACCACATAGAATAAAAAATTCAACTGTTGAAAGATGCAAAAAAAGATGTTGAAAAAAATGTTGATTAAAATTATTTGAAAAGATTTTATAGATAATTATCTTGTCATACCTATGAATTTGTCAAAACTCTATGAAGGGAACTATTTTCCAAGGGGAAATAAGTGTCCTCCACTAAAGGCTACAATACACAGGCAAATTAATTAAAATATTATAATAGTTATAATTTTATGAGAAAAAACTTCCTTGACACTGGGGAATTTTTATTTATTTATTTACTTTTTAAATTTAATAAATCTTTATTGTTCAGATTATCACAATGTTTCTCATTTTCTCCCAATAGCTCCCCTCCCCCAAGTACCCATCCCACTCTCTGTCCTTACCTTCCCCCTACTGTCCTCATCCATAGGCGTACAATTTCTATATAGTCTCTTCCTGTACCTCCCACACCCTTTACCCCCAACATAAATGATTCTATTATATTTACCAATTTATTCTGTTCATCAGATTATTAATTCACTTGATTTTTAGATACACTTGTTGATAGATGTGTATTTGATGTTCATCATTTTTATCTTTACCTTTTTCTTCTTCTTCCTCTTCTTAAAAAATACCTTTCAGCATTTCATATAATACTGGTTTGGCAGTGATGAACTCCTTTAGCTTTTTCTTATCTGTGAAGCACTTAATCTGACCTTCAATTTTGAATGACAGCTTTGATGGGTAGAGTAATCTTGGTTGTAGGTTCTTGTTCTTCATCATTTTTAATATTTCTTGCCATTCCCGTCTGGCCTGCATTTCTATTGAGAAATCAGCTGACAATTGTATGGGTGCTCCCTTGTTGGTAACTAACTGTTTTTTTCTTGCTGCTTTTAATATTCTCTCTTTGTCTTTTGTTCTTGGCATTTTAATTAAGATGTGTCTCGGTGTGGTCCTCTTTGGATTCCTTTTGTTTGGGGTTCAGTGCACTTCCTGGACTTGTAAGTCTATTTCTTTCACCAGGTAAGGGAAGTTTTTGGTTACTATTTCTTCAAATAGATTTACAGTATCTTGCTCTCTCTCTTTTTCTGGTGCCCCCATAATTCAGATATTGGTATACTTGAGGTTGTCCCATAGGCCCCTTACACTATCTTCAATTTTTTGGATTCTTTTTGCTTCTTGCTTTTCTGGCTGAATGGTTTTTGCTTCTTTGTATTTCAAATCTTTGACTTGATTCTTGCGGTCCTCTTGTCTGCTTTTAGGACTCTGTATAATATATATGCATTTTTTATTTCAGTCAGTGTATGCTTAATTTCTAGTTGGTCCTTTTTCATATCTTCCAAGGTCTCACCCATATCCTTAAGGGTCTCATTAAATTTATCAGCCTTTTCTAGGAACCTCTTGAAAAACCTTACAACCGGGGTTTGAACTCTATGTCTAGTCGTTTTTTTTCCCTCCATTTCTTTCAAATTTGATTTGTTTCCTTATCTTCTCATTTTGGCTATTTCCCCAAGTTGGTTGAGTAGCTTTGTGTGGTAGGTGTCCTCTAGGGGAGGCTCAGCCTCCCCAGTTACCTGAGGTGGATACTCTTAGTGCACCCCTTTATGGACTGCACAGTCTTGTTGTAGTTAAGCCTAGATTGTTGTTGGTATGGCTGGGAGGGTTTGATCTCCAGGCCAGTTGGCTCAGAATCAGCTATGTTTATGCTGTGAGAGCTTCTGTGCTCAGCTTTGATGGGGCGGAGTCTCCAGGCTGTGAAGACAGCCTTGGTTTCCCATTAGGCCCACTCTAAGCAGCAAAGGCTGCATGCACCTTTGAGAGAAAGCTTCCCTGAGTTCTGCCCCCTGCCAGACAGTCTAGTTTCTCCCCAAATGAGTCTTGACATCCAAAGACTCACCCGGAACTGGAAAACAAAGCAGTCTGGTATTTTTATTTTCTCCCGAATGATAGAGCCAGCCAAGAACCTCTGCAATTTTGTTTTTCTCCTGAATGAGAGAGCCAGTCACATGCTCAGTTGTGCGCGCTCTCCACAAGCTTGTATGCCTCTGCAGTTCCGGAGTCCCAGAGTGCTTCCTCCTTACAGTCCAGTTTCACTCTGTATGAATCTGGGTTCCTCGCTTGGAAGTGGGGATCAGTGCAGTGTGGAGCTTTTGTCTCCCTCCCTGTTTGAGAAAACCAGCAGGGTATTCAGCCACCCACCATTTCAGCATGTGCGGCTCTGCACCTCTTGTCTCTGGGCATCTCTGCAGCCCTGCCCTCCACAGCTCCTCCAAGTGTCAGCTACCCTCTATCCTTCCTTCTATTCTTGGACTTTCCACTCAGCCAGCTCTCCGGTGGTTCTGGAGATGTCCGCCTTGTCTTTCAGTTGTAGTTTTGAAGTTTTTGTGCAGGACATCAGTATAGGTGTTTACCTATGCAGCCATCTTATTTCCTCCACTTTGGGTAATTTTTAGATTTTATATCATCAATACACTGTAACATATTAAATATTTTCTATGTTTTAAAATTTATTTCTTCCACTCCTCAAAATATACTATTATCAATATTTTTAGGGGAAATGTTTTTACTTGCTATTTTACCTATGGTAAATTATGTTAACAATTTATGAGTTTACCATTTTTTTCTAACCTTTTCAATTATTTCCCACACTGTTCTAGAGTCTATCTAAGCTAAAATAATAGGGATAATATGAATGTAATTGTAGATATATTAAATTTGCTGAGATGAAAAGTTTTAGCATCCTTTAAAATATGCTAAAATTTATTAGAAACACAGAAAACCCTTGTTTCTTACATTTTAGTCCGTTAATCTCTATTCAATATGGCCAACAAAGATGGCCACCACAAGATGGCCAGCAAAGGAGGGCAGTTCTGAGAGATCAGGCCAGCAAGGGAATGGCAGTTGGGAGGGACCAGGCCTGCAAGGGAGGGCAGTTGGGGGCAACAAGGCTGGTAAAGAAAGGCAGTTAGAGATGACTTGGCCAGCACCAGAGGGCAGTTGGGGTCGACCAGGCTTGAAGGGGAGGGCAGTTGGGGGCAACCTGGTCTGCAGGGGAGAACAGTTAAGGGCAATTGAGCTGGGAAGGGAACAGTTAGGCATTGATCAGGCTGGCAGAGGAATGGTTAGGAGGTTATCAGGCTGGCAGGCAGAAGCGGTTAGGGGCAATCAGATAGGCAGGCAGGTGAGCATTTGGGAGCCAGCAGTCCTGGATTGTGAGAGGGATGTCTGACTGCTTTTATGGGGATCAGGCCTAAAGGGGCAGTCGGACATCCCTCAAGGGGTCCCTATTGGAGAGGGTGCAGGCTTGGTTGAGGGATATCACCTCCCAATGTACAAATTTCATGTACTGGTCCTCTAGTTAATAAATTAAATTGTTAATGTTTGAGCTTTAAAGAGCTAAATGAAATTAAGCTATTCACTCTGCCCTATTTTTATTAAGTATCTCTTGGATTTGCTCTTTAACTTATTTAAATGAGGACATACATTCATCTCTAAAAGCAACATATTAAAGAATATAAATGATTTGTATATGTGAAATACCTCTAAATATTATATATATATATATATATATATATATATATATATATGTTACTATATAAATCATAGCAAGGGAGTGGGAGGAGTTTGACATTGCTTCTGCCTTAAAGGGGCTTACAATATTGTTAATATTAAAGAGAAACTACAAATACAAAATGTGCAGGTTATCAATGTATTGCCACTGAGCTCCAATTCACCTTTCTTTAAATTAAAAATATTATCTAAATAGGCATGTTAACTGCCTTTTAAAACAATGTGAATGTAAGAACAAGCAATTATGGATATTGCTAGTTGCTAGACTATTACATTTACAAAAATCATTTAAATACAATTTAATGTAATTTATTTCATAGAGTGAATGGATAAGTTAACTGTACTTATTATTGCACCAATTTTAAATTATTTTGTTTATAATGTCCATCAATGATAAATCAGTTAGCATATAACATACCAGGAATCAGATTATATATTACATGTCATACAGAGTGAAGAAAAAGGTCCACTTCCTTTAAAAATGTCGTGAGCTAAGATTTAAATAGTTTATATTTAAGATTCTTTATTTGATTGAAGTAAACCAAATGTATTTATATTCTCTATTAAATATGAAATGTAATTTCCTATCCTATTTAGTAAATTTTCTGTTGATTACATTTTATCTAATTAGAATACTTTGGCAACAAGAATAAAAATCCCAATTTTCATATGCCTTAGTATGATTAGTCTGCTGGTGAAAATCTACAGAAATAAAAAATAAATATTAAATTAAAAAAGAAAAGTTATAGAAAAAACATAGTGGCTTAGCAGTCTTAATTTAGTTGTTCGTTTCTCAGATATAATATAGAAGCAAATTAAATTATACTAAAAAATCACTGAAAATGATCCTAATGATAATTTCAAACAATATACTTTTGTTCTATTTTCATATTATTTCTAATGTAATTTTATCCTATCAAATAAAAAAGTAATATGCAAATTAACTATCACTCTGCAGACACACAAGCCATGCCCACCAGCTAATCAGGAGTGAGTATGCAAATTAACCTAACCAAGATGGCTGTGGCCATGGAACGAGCAGGAGGCTTGGGTTTTCCCCGAATGCAGGAAGCCAAGCTCTCTGCACACCCTAATCAGCCTAGGCCTCCACTCAATTATAGAAGACAAATAAATCCCAACAAAAATGGCTGTGGCCGTGGAGCTAGCAGGAGGCTTGGCTCTGTTCAAGGCTATAAGGTTTAAATTATAGAAGATAAATAAATCCCAGATACCAGGGCCTCTGCTTGGGTCACAAGGGGGCATTGCTGGCCTGCAAAACAGCACAGGCCCCTCACCCAGGCTGTTCCATGCCCCAAGGGGACCTCCCATGCTGATCTGGGACACCCTTCAAGGCAAATCAGCTGCCCCCACCCCCCATGCACCAGGCCTCTATCCTATCTAATAAAAAGTAATATACAGATTGACCATCACTCCAACAGACAAGATGGCTGCCCCATGTGGCCAAAGATGGCTACACCCATGTGAACACAAGATGGCTGCCATAAGATGGCCAGCAGGGGAGAGCAATTATGGGTGATCAGCCCTGCAGGGGAGGGCAGTTAGGGGCAAACAGACTGTCAGGGGAGCAGTTAGGCATAAATCAGTCTGATAGGGAAGTGGTTAAAGGGTGATCAGCCTGGCAGGCAGAAGCAGTTAGGGGCAATCAGGAAGGCAGGCAGGCAAGCAGTTGGGAGCCAGCAGTCCTGGATTGTGAGAAGGATATTTGACTGCTCAGTTAGACCTTATCCTACCGGTATTGGGTCTAAATGGGCAGTGGGAAATCCCTCAAGGGGTCCCAGATTCGAGAGGGTTCATACTGGACTGAGGGACACCCCACTCCTCCCTGCATGAATTTTTTGCCCTGGGCCTCTAGTGTGTGTGTGTGTGTGTGTGTGTGTGTGTGTGTGTGTGTGTCTGTGTGTCTCTCTGTGTGTGTATATTCTATCTAATGAAAGAGTAATATGTAAATTTACCATACCTCCAATCAAGCCACACCCACAAGCCACACCTACAAGCCACTCCACATGCCAATCAGAGCAAGCATGCAAATTAACCCAACCCAGATGTTGATTAATTTGCATATCCACATGCACAAGACAGAGTAGAAGGAAGCCAAGAGCTGTGGAAGGGAGCAAACCTGAGGAGAAGTAAGCAAGAGGGGTGGGAGAGAAGGGAGGGAGCTTTGCTCAGGCCTCAGGAAGCTTTATTCTTACAGAAATCTTCCTCCAATAGGTCTCTAGTATATGTATTTGCATACATACATACACAAATATAACTCATTATTTTGAGCTAAGCACAAGTCCATTATGATCACCTTTTATTTCTGTTTCATTTCTACTTTACAATTCTCATTGTTACTCTATGTTTATGTAATTCCAAGGATTAGGTGACAAATTATTAAGTTTACTAATCCCTTGCTGTAAGAGAGAAGGTGAAATTTTTACATTTGCATTGTTTTTTAAACATAAATATAAAACATGCAAGTGATTATTATGATGACAAAATGCTTGGCTTCTACATCAATTTCATATTTTAATGGATATGAGAATTTAGTAGATGTGGTAGGCATATGTATTTTCAACTGGCACTAAAGAAATAAATCCAAAAAAAATTATAGTCAGTTGAAATTGCTTGGTAGAAATATTCACTTTTTTAAAATCTTTATTGTTCAGTTTATTAATTATATTGTTTCCCCTTTTTTATCCCGCTATAACTACCCTCCACCCTGTACCTATCCACCCTCCACCCTCACCTCCCCCTCCCCACTGTCCTCTCCCATTGTTGCAAGATTTTTGTCCAGTCTCTTGCTGTACTTCTCACAACCCTTTTATCCCCAAGAATTGTCAGTGCATTCCTTCTCTATGTCCATGATTCTGTTATATTCACCAGTTTATTCTGTTCATCAGCCTATCAATTCACTTGATTTTTATGTTCATTTGTTGATAGATGTGTATTTGTTGTTCATAATTTATATTTTTACCTTTTTCTTCTTCCTCTTCTTAAAGAATATCTTTCAGCATTTCATATAATATTGGTTTGATGGTGATGAACTCCTTTAGCTTTTTCTTATCTACGAAGCACTTTATCTGATCTTCAATTCTCAATGATAGCTTTGCTGGATAGAGTAATCTTGGTTGTAGATTCTTGCTATTCAGTATTTTGAATATTTCTTGCCACTCACGTCTGGCCTGCATCGTTTCTGTTGAGAAATCTGCGGACAATCATATGGGTGCTCCCCTGTAGGTAACCAACTGTATTTCTCTTGCTGCTTTTAATATTCTCTCTTTATCTTTTGCTCTTGGCATTTTAATTATGATATGTCTTGGTGTGGTCCTCTTTAGATTCCTATATTTTGGGGTTCTGTGTACTTCTTGGGCTTTTAAGTCAGTTTCTTTCACCAGGTGGGGGAAGTTTTCAGACCCTATTTCTTCAAGTAGGTTTTCATTAACTTGCTCTCTCTCTTTTTCTGGCACCCGAATAATTCGGATGCTGGCATGCTTGAGGTTGTCCCAGAGGCCCCTTACACTATCTTCAATTATCTGGATTCTTTTTGTTTCTTGCTTTTCCAGCCGAGTGGATTTTGCTTCTTTGTATTTCAAATCTTTGACTTGGTTCTTGTGGCCCTCTGGACTGCTTTTAGGACTTTGTGTAATATTTTTTATTTCAGTCTGTGTATGCTTGATGTGTAGTTGGTCCTTTTTCATATCCTTGAGTGTCTCATTCATATCCTCATAGATCTTGTTCATTTCCTTGAGGGTGTCATTCATTTCCTTGTAAGTCTCCTTCTTTTCCTGGTTGTTCTTGTTTATTTCCTCGTAGTTCTCATTAAGTTCATCGGCCTTTTCTAGGAGCCTCTTGAAAAGCCTTGTAACCGTGGTTTTGAACTCTATGTCTTGTTGTCTTTTCTCCTCCATTTCTTTCACACCTGATTTCTTTCCATATCTCTGCATTGTGACTACTTTATGTGGTAGATATCCTCTAAGGGTCAGTGGCACAGCCTCCCCAGTTATTTGAGGTGGGTACTCTTACTGCAATCTTTTATGGGTTGTACAGTATTTTTTTATTTAAGCCCAGCTTGTTGTTGTTAGCCCTAGGAGGGTTTGACCTCCAGGACAATTGCCTGTGAAGGGAGACTGTGTTCAGGTTGAATGGGCGGAGTCTCTCAGCTGCGCAGGCAGCCTTAGTGTCAGCTACTTCCTATGCGGCACTCGCGCGTCTATGTTGGATGGGGATGGCTGCAGGCACCTCCAAGAGAAAGCCGCTAGTCTCTTCCCCTTGCCAGACAACTCTGCCTCTCCCCAAATGAGTCTGCACACCCAAAGTCTAGCCCAGGGTTGTAAAATAGGTGGTTTCCGGGACCAGGAGACAAGTTTCCAGGGAGCAAGTCACCCGTTTGTGCGACACTTGCGTGCAAACTTCTTTTCTCAGCACCTGGCTTCTCAGCAGACTAGGAGACCTCTGCCATGTCTGGCTTCCAGGGTGCGTCCCCTGGACCTCACCTCGCACTGAGGAATCTGTGCAGTGGGACGTCTCCACGTACCCTGGATCTCGGACCTCGCCTGGCTCTTTGGAATCTGTGTAGTCGGACTTCTCCGCCCTCCACATTGGAGAAATCCAGCCAGAGTTGCTGCTCCATCCCTACAGCCTGTGCGCGCGACCAGGACGGCTCCTAACCTGTTTCCACCTTCAAGGCTGCGCTCCCACCACTCTTCTGAGTCTCAGTGTCCCACCTTTACTTTTATTTGTGGAGTTTTCACTCAGCCAGTTTTCTGGTGATTCTGGGTGATGTTTGTTTTGTTGTTATGTTGTAGTTTTTGAGTCATTGCGGGGAGCAGAACAATAGGCCTTTACCTATGCCACCATCTTGGTTCTCCTCTCGAAATATTCCCTTCTATGATCCAAAAATAGAATGTGTAAAATTATGCTATCTAGAATTTGGGAAAAAATGTAGTTAAATAGGCATTTATGTACAGTATTTCAGATAATACTGCAGATGAACTTTTTATGAATGATAATCTGTTTAGAATGAAGTGCAGACAGATTCTTGCCTAATTGAGCCCTGCTTTTCATTTCTGTATTTAGTTACAAATGTAAAACACAATGTCACTAGCATACCCAAGCAAGCAATTGAAAAGAATTGAAGCACTTGTGAAAATTACCTAGAAGAAAACATTTTCTTGTGTTGTTGTTTTTTATCAACTAGACACTTGAAGTGCACATTATAAATAAGGAAATAAAAGCAATATTAGTCAATTTTTATATTTTTCTATGTGCTAAAAGGCTGGAATGGAGCAATTTATTTAATAAGTTTTTTAATGAATTCATAACTTAAAAAAACTTCAAATTCTTATGTTAATGTAATAGATAACATGATTTGGAGGGTCAGACAGTCTTTATATAAAGGTAGTATTTGTATAGTATGTATTTCAGGGAACCATTTGTTCCTATACCCCCACCATGGGAAGGCAAGGCGTTTTCCTAGCATTATAATTAATGTGATCTACACAGGTTTATTTGAAATTCTGGTAAGTTAATATCACTCATTTTTAACACATTATAAGCTTCAAATATATCTTCTTGAAGCTACTTGGTTGTTTGCATAATAAACCTCTCATTTAACCAGCTGTCGACAGCACTTTAAAATAAAGTGTCTTTACTAGAGGCCTGATGCATGAAATTTATGCAAGAGTAGGCCTTCCTTCCCCCAACTACTGGCACCAGCTTCCCTCTAGCACCCAGGACCCAAGATTCCCTAGTAGCCCTGGCTTCATCCGTAAAGTCACCCAGAAGGACATCTGGTCTAATTAGCATATTATACTTTTATTATTATAGATTGTTGAAAGTATTATATATGTCCCCCATTTTCCCCATTTATCTCTTCTAGCTTGGCCCCCTCCTGACCCCAGATCTTCACCACCCTATTGTCTGTGCCCATAGATTATGCATATATGCATACAAGTTCCCACCTATCCTCCCCCCACCTTCACTCTGAGATTCTATAGTCTGTTCCATGCTTCTTTGTCTCTGGAACCATTTTGTTCTTTATTTTATTTTATTCATTAGGCTCTATGTATGAGTGACATCATGTGACTGGGAATCAAATCCACAGCCTTTCGTTGTACAGGAGGCTAATCCTAAGCATCTATGTTCCTTCTTTTGCCTCTGTAACTTGTTTTCTGACTCTTTAAAAATTTTTTTTTATAAAAATCACTTCTACTCCTGTGACTTTCTAAATTTTTACAGTTTGAATATTGGCTCTGAATTCTTTCTTAGCCATAACTCAAGTACCAAGTTTTCTGAATCAAGTACCAGGTTAGACTGGTGCCCTTTTTGCCACTGTCAACAGTATAAGTACTAGTAAGCTCGTACCATGGGTCTTAGAAGAACTGTTTAGTTCAATGTAAAACTTTAGAAGCATCACTAGGGTAGAGACATGATAAATTATTGGAACTAAAGAAGAAAATATACAAATGACCAACAATAAATGAGAATGAGAGATTATTCACACACATCTCTTAGGAAATGTGAGGACATAATAACAAATAAAATATATTGTTAGGAGATCATTTTCCATTGATATCTCGCATCTCTGAGTAAAGGAATGGGCTATTTGCTTTTTGGACTATCTTTTCAAGATGTCTGTAAAGCAAACAGCTTTGAATAATATAGTAAATCTCTACAGAGGAAAGGGAAAGTTTGCTTACAGCTTGGAAGATAAAATAGTGTGTTTCTGTAGAACAATGTTCTGACAATCATATTGGTCACTATCAATAGTTTGATTCCATAAGCTCATTGGTTCTCTTATAACACAATTTTCTATGTGGCCAGGTGTCACTGGACCTTCATTCCATTTGGCTTTGGTAATTGGAGCTAAGGGAACTATCTACTTTGTTCAGGCTGCCATAACAGAATACCACAGACTGGGTAGCTTATAAACAACAGAAATTTATTTCCCACAGTTGTGAAGACTATGAAGTCTAAGATGAAATCAAGGTGCCGATTCAGTGACTGGTGAGGCTCCATTTCCTGGTTCATAGGTAAGTCTTCTTGCCACTGGGTCCTCACTTGGTGAAAAGGGGGAGACAGTCTTTGTGGTCTCTTTTATAAAGAATGAATCCCATGCAAGAGCCCTTTACTCTCATAACCTAACTACCTCCCAAAAGTCCCACCTCCAAATTCTCACACTGGGGATTTGGTTTCAGTATATTTATTTGAAAGAAGACAAACATTCAGTACATAGCAAAAATTTTATGCCAAAATTATGATACTTTGGCTACTGCAATTACTGAGAGTAAAAACTTGTCCTTTGACTCCGGAGTTCTGTCTTTTCTCATTGTCCATGATACTGTGATAGGCTAATTTTTAGCTTTCATTTTAGTTAAAATCTAATATCCTTCAGTTTTTTTACTCTTTTCATTATGAGGATAAGCTAAGAAAGAAACATGACTTTCCATAAATGAAGGGTAAAGCCTCACAATAGATTAACAGAATATGTGGAAAGTCCATGTGATTCAATAGTCAACATGTTCACTATTGAGTATCAGTGAGCAGGAAAGGAGAGATACTTAAAACTATTATGGATATGCATGAAGGAAACAGAGTTTGACTGGTCTACTTAGGAGATAAGATAGGAGGATATATAACTATTTTCTGTCCTATGGCCCTAGTCATGTTACACTTTTCATGCCAAACTTAGATCAAATTAAAAATGCCAATGTAAGGTCTCATCCTAGTTGGAATAAGGGAGATTTGGCCTTTGGGGGGTAGTTTTCCTTGAGACAGATATACTTAAACAAGAAAACATGAAGACAGATTGAGGAGAATACAGGATCTTACTGGTTTACATTGGGTTCACAATGCTAGTATAGATGACTCATTGGAGAATGAGAAAGTAATATAAAGAAATCTAAGTAAATTCGTTTGGTCATCCCACTACTTTGAAAAACTCCATTGCCCTTTATATTGAAAATGGGTGAGAGATGAGTAGAAATGATCTTGGGAATGGAGCAACAGATAGCCAATATTAAGGAAGATTCCTTAAAAATTAATGCCACTCTGTGAGTCAAGAAGCCAGCCAAGTGGTGCAAATCCTGTGGCCCTAGCCTGAAAGATAATGGCCGTGGCTGCTTAGTAAAGGGGTTCCCAAATCTAAATAAATAGTGTCATAGTGACAACCTACCACATGATACAGAGCTTTGGGTTGCAAAAACAAAGCAAAACAAACCACAAAACATTTATTTGGTTGCATTACAAACAGTTGCAGCAATATTGGAAATTAAAATTAAATTCATCTTGTTTACTGAAGTGAGCCAATCTCTCCTATGTCCCCTAATCTATCAGTCCTTTCCAATGACCTTGACTGCTGGTGGGGTGGGGTGAAGAAGAGAGAGAGAGAGAGAGAGAGAGAGAGAGAGAGAGAGAGAGAGAGAGACAGAGAGAGAGAGAGAGAGAGAGAGAGAGAGAGATATGAGGCAGAGGTTTTACTGTTTCCAACAGGGAGCAGAAGCTACATTAACTCATCTGAGTATGTGAGGAAGCTTCAGAAAGGAGAGGAACTCAAACTGTTATGAATCTATGAGAGGCCCAGTGTAGGGATTCACGCACCGGTGGGGTCCCTCAGCCTGGCCTGCGCTCTCTTGCAATCCAAGATGCCTCAGGGGATGTTGGACTGCCAGTTTCAGCCTGCAGGGATTAGGGAGAAACTGGCAGTCTGACATCCCCCAAGGGATGTAGTTGTGCATGAAGTGGCAGGTGGCCAGGGAGGAGTCCGAACCTGGGCAAAGCGATACTCCCACTCATCCTGGCCTGCTATGGCTGCCACTTAGTAGCACTACTGCAAAGGTGGGAGAAGCTTGCACTGCTGCAGCTGCACTCACCAGCTGTGAGCCTGGTGTCTGGTGCTGTTGGTTAGCTGGGTGGTGTCCCACTGAGGGAGTGCGTTGACCACCAGGGAGCATCTCCTGCATTTAGCATTTGCCCTCTGGTGGTCAGTGCATGTCACAACAACTGGTTGACTGGTTGTTTGGTCATTTGTGGTCATTTGGTCACTTAGGCTTTTATATATACATATGTATGTATATATATATATATATATATATATATATATATATATATATATATGTAGGTGGAGGTTTATAAGGGACTAGAGGCCTGGCGCACAAAATTCATTCATAGGGAGAAGGTGTCCCTCAGCCTGACCTGCACCCTGTCCAATCTGGGACCCTTTGGCGGATGTCTGACTGCTGGTTTACATATCTGGCAGTCAGATATCCATCTCACAATCAGGGACCAATGGCTAATAACTGCTCACCTACCTGCTTGCCTGCCTGATTGTGCCTAACCACTCTGCCTGCCTGATCACCACTAACCACCTCTGCCTGCCTGCCTGATCACCCATAACTACTCTCTCCTGTCCCCACCCAGGGACAGACCCTCACAGCCTCTGCCAGAGGCTTTAGGCTTTGGCCAAGGGAGGGAGAAAGCAGGGTGACTGCAGCTAACTGGGGGTCCTCTGCCCAGGGCCAGAGGCGTTAGGCCTTGGCAGGGGTGGAGCCAGAGATCAGAGGAGATAGGTGTGAACTATAGAGGAAACACCTTTTCTAACCGCTCATTGGCTAAGCTCCCTGTATGCCACTGGTAATATTCTTAGTAACTTGGGTATAAGAATACAAAAAAAATAATCTAGTGTTTTTCCACCATACTCCTGGAGAAAAAAATGAAGGTTGGCTGCTGGAGGGGCTAAGATATGTCATATCCTGCCTTAGCCAGTTTGGCTCAGTGGATAATGCCTAGGTTTGCTAACCGTAGGGTCAGGGTTAGATTCTGATCAAGGGCATGTACTTAGGTTGCAGGCTCCTCCCTGGCTAGGGCTCAGGTCAGGGCTCATGTAGGAGGCAAACAATCAAAGTGTTCCTCTCACTTTGATGTTTCTCTCTGTCTTTCTCTTTCTCTTCCAGACTCGTTAAAAATCAATGGAAACATATCCTCAGGTGAGAATATAAAAAGAAAAATCAAGAAATGTCATATCCTATCAAAACACATCTTGAAAATGCCTAAAGAAAGTTGTCATTTTTTCATGGTGAAGGGAGCAGAGTCCGGGTTGATGAAAACAACTTGGTGGCTGCAGTGACTGGCAGTGGCTGCAGCAGTGGGCTGATGGGGCTGGTGCCTTTCCCTGATTATCCCGGTTGCCTCCCACAAAGGGAGGCCAGAATACAGCTTAGGCCCGCTCCCCATAGAGAATGGGCCTAAGCCATCAGTAGGACATCCCCTGAGGGCTCCCAGTATGTGAGAGGGGGCAGGCTGGACTGAGGGGTCCCCTCCCTCCCAGTGCACACATTTCATGCACCAGGCCTCTAGTCCTATGTAATAAAAAAGTAATATGCAAATTGACCATCACTTCAACACACCAAATGGCTGCCCTCACGTGATCAAAGATGGCTGCCCCCATATAGACACAAGATGGCCACCACAAGATAGCCAGCAGGGGAGGGTAGTTGGGAGGGATCAGGCCTGCAGGGAGAGCAGTTGTGGGAGATAAGGCCAGGATGGTGTAGGTATTTCTCTCTTTCCACGTCCAGTGTGACTAGAGAGCGGGTCCAGTTCCTGAGTAGAGGTGGCTAGGGATTGAGAAATAAAAGAAAGAGACAAGACACAGAGAAAGAAGGAAAAAGCTAGGATTGAGTGGGACCACTATCCTCTTCTGATGGAGAGACAAGGACAGTGATGAAGAGCCAATCTAGCTAGTTTATTTTATATCCCAAATATCAGAAAGTTTCACCAAAAGATCAAGTAAAAAGAAGATTATTTGCATTCTTGAGTAGGCCCTGAGCATTCGTGGTGCTAGGCTGAATTTCGATATCAAAACAACTTCCCCACACCTTAGGCTGAAATGAAGGTCAAGCTGACAACACCCTTGCCCTTTGGCAAGGCATGTTCTCAGGGTATGGCTTTGCCAATGCCACTGGGTACAGCTTACAATAATTAAGGAATGCCCATGTGTCTTCCTAGGCACTGTCTACAACAGGGGAGAGCAGTTAAGAGAGGCCAGGCCTGTAAGGGAGGGCAGTTGGGGGCAATCAAGCCTTAGGGGAGGACAGTTAAGGGTGACCAGGCTGGCAGAGGAGGGCAGTTAGGGGCAATCAGGCTGGCAGGGGAGCAATTAGGCATCAATCCGGCTGGCAGGGGAATGGTTAGTGGGTGATTATGCTGGCAGGCAGAAGTGGTTAGGGGCAATCAGGAAGGCAGGCAGACAAGCAGTTGGGAGCTAGCATTCCCAGTAGGATCGGGCCTAAATGGGCAGTTGGACATCCCTTGAGGTGTGCCAGATTGGAGAGGGTGCAGGCTGGGCTCAGGGACACAGCCCCCTGGACTGAGCATAAATTTCATGCACTGGGCCTCTAGTTATTTTATTATTTTTATTACATAAAGCATATTAATATTTTCTAGTCATTCCTAAAACTGAATTCACTGCACATTTCATGGCACATGATATGCTGTATTTGATATTTCCAACTCATTTTTTCCTACCTAGCTAGTACCTAAAAAAGGTGCTCAATTTACATTTGTTTGGCAAAGCCTCCAACATAATTTTCAAAAGTACTCTCCCAGGAATCTTAAACTCCTCTGCCATTTGTCTTCAATCTCTAGGTTAGGATTTAGGGCAAGCACCTTTTACCAAAGGTATCCAAAACTTCCCTAAAGAAATGATGACCTGTTAGGCTATCAATGTTTCTCTCTCACATTGATGTTTCTCTCTCCTCCTCCTTCCTCTCCCCCCAAAACAAACAAACAAACAAACAAACAAAAACACCAAACAAACATATCCTTGGGTGAGGATGAAAATAAAATACAGTAAAATATATCCTATTGATTAACAAGTTAGAGCATCCATATCAATAGCCCTGACTGCACTATGTCACTTCCACCTGGAGAAATAGATGAAAATACTTGACAAAATTCAGGGGATTGCTCACCAAGTAAATTTATTGAAACTATGCGGGTAGATCACATTGCCAATCCCTTTGGCTGCTTCTTTAGATCTCATTCCCTAATAAGTACATTATTTGATACCTGAGTCTGTTATTCACTTGGATTTTCTACCAATGTCCTTGAGCATCAGTTGAATGGTGCCCAGACCAACAGGCTGTGCTATAATCTGTTCAGCAAGGTATGGCACTCCCTGCTTTGGGGGCCCCAAAACTACAACAGAATTCCATAGATGTAAAATGCAAAAACAGTCAACAGTTAATTATAGTGTTAGAAATGTATACCTGTTGTTAAAATTATAAGAGTAAGGAAATATTTTATAAAATCAACTGTTATTATAGATAATATTTTTGCTATATTTTATTTGCTTGAATAATACCTACATTTATTAACTGAAGTGGAGATTATTTGTACAGGAGTAGAAAGGAGCTTAGTCAGGACCTGTCATGCTAGGTTCTTCCTTCTGCCATTTGCTTTTGATTACATTCCATTTTAATCTGCTGGCCTTCTAAATTGATGAAAAAATGTTTTGGTTTCAGGAAAATCTGAGAATATAAAAGCTTTTGGCATGGTCAAAACTGCTACTACTATCAAATTGTTTTATTCCAGGCAAACCTGCAATACCAGTTACCTACTAATAGTTGAGATAATAGTACTCATCACTGTGGAAGTATTAAATTTTGAAGGAAATAATAATGTATGCATTAAGACCAATACTTAGTGTTGATAATCTCAACTATATTTTTAGTCCTGGATCCCCAAATGAGTACTTTAAAAGTGCTATCTGGCAGAGGGGAAAAAAATCCATGGTGTTTTCTGACCTACTTTCTCTATGAGATAAATAACTGAAAAACAGCAAGAGAGATGCCTGCTGTGTGATTACCAAGTGGAAGGGACTTGAAAATAATTTAAAAAATAAAGTTATAATATATATTTTTAAACATGTAATTGAAGTATTGCATACATCTTTAAAAGGCTATTTGCAGATATCCTTGTATGTTTACTATAGTCATTAGAATATGTTCCTGAACGAAATACAGTCAATAGGATTGAGAAAATAACACTTGAGTAAAAGAAAAACGTGGCCCCTTACAAAGTGCTTGAGGAGAGACAAAATAAATGGACTAGATTAGAGGTCAGATTATTTTCCAGTTTCTTAAGTTATTTGCATTTTGCAAAAAATGAGTTGTTTTTCTTTGAATATGTAAATTGAAAAAAGATCAGATATACTTAGAGTATGCACCAAAATACTCATTCTTCTGAATGAAATTCTGCTTCTTCAAAAAAGTCTATCCTTAAGATATGAAAGTCTTTAGCCCTGGCCATGTGGCTCATTAGTTAAAGTGCCACTGTCTCTAAAAATGAATGGAAAAAAATATCCTCAGGTGAGGATTAAGAATATAATCATTACATATGTATCAATTTGCTGAATTAGGAAACTGAATGTGTATAATATTATCAATTTTTCAAAATAAATGTTTGTTTAATATCAGGATTTCACAAATTTCCAAACTCTACCAAAATATTAACATCCTATATACGTAAATCTAGTCTCTATTTTGTTGTTTTAGGAACCAAAGAAACATTTATGGTAAGGACCATATTGCATTGTCATTGAAAGCAGTTACTGCTCTCAACTGAATTAGGTAAAAATATGAGCTAATAGAGAGCATGGAATCATATAGTCCAATGTTTTTTTTAAACATTACCATGTATATGCCTCACCTAGGAACCATAAGAAAATTGAGATTCTGATTTAGTAGGCCTGGTATTTTGCATTTCTAACAAGCTGCTAAGTAATGTCAGTACTGCAGATCCACATCCCAATCTCTATTATTTTCTAGAAAACAAACAAACAAAAAAATGTCTGGCAAAAAATATTGAGGGACTTTTTCAAATTTAAAGCATACCAGGCAAGAGAACAAACACTTAGGGCCACTGGAGTTCACTACATCACCCCTCTCCAGAGGAGCTAATTACTTCAGAAGCCAGGCAGGAAAAGCCCTGAGACTCAAGACCTCAGGGTCTCCAAGGGATAATTCTCATCCCAAACTCAGATCTATTTTGAATTTTAAAGCAGTGTTATCTTTTAAAGCAGTGTCTGCTTCAGGGAACTGCTTTTACTCAAAACCACAACTACTTTAGTTGCAGTGTGGTGTTTCATGTCAGCCAGTGGTAGACTTTTTTAAACATTTTATGGTTTAAAAGAAGGGGGACAAATATATAAAGAAATAAAGATTAAAACTGTAGAGAAGATGAGATGTTTCAGTGGTTTGCATTTTCTAAAATGCACTGTGGAATTAATTATCAATTACCACTTTAACATGTCTTCTTCAATGTTTCCTTAGATGGTGCTCATCTATCCAATTATCAAAGAAATGGATTTTGTTGGGCTGAGATCTGACTTCTATAAAGGTAGCATACTTAGTTATTTTATGAAAGTTATTTTCTTGAAGAGTTCAAATACTGAAATACTGAAAGCTATTTAAAAATGGTGTGCCATTCATGAATTTTTGCTGTTTCAAAATTGCAAAGCTCCAATTCATGTGTTCATATTTCCATTACTGAAGTATGCTGTATATGAATGATCTCAAATTTTCAAACACATGCTTTCTGTCTTGAAGTATAGGAATTTAAATAATCCTCTTTGGTTGTTTGTTTTCTCTGATGGCAGGTAGTATATGTTATAGACATTGTGGGTGCTCAGTAAATGATTATGGACGTACTGAGAGTTCAAGTCCAAACCTCATGACTGATCTAATATAAATCTGAAATTTTGCTGTGCAGGTTTCACATGATTCTAATGCTTAAGGGAGTATGAAAAGGAACAGCTGCATCTCTGTTCTGACACAACCAGTTGCTGAAATGATTGGCCAGGTGTTTGATGGACCCAGGGCAATTCTGGAACAAGTTTTAAGGCTTAAATTATGTTAGGTCATTTTTCCAAGTTTGATATTCCCTATTTGGTACAAGCATCTGAGAATGTTATTTGGTTATAAAGTAGAGCATGTGCTAAAGGAATTCTCTATAGATAGATTTGATGTTAATCTATTTTAGTTGAACAAATAACACAATTGGCATTCTGCGTCCATTTTTTTCATTTCTCTATTGTTTCATTATTTCTTATCTCCAACTTGTTATGCTCTTATCACATTCAACTTTATATATATGCTAAAATATATATACTGTATATTATACCTAGTACATATTCTATATGTCCTCATTATATATACTGTAGATAATTTTGAAACATTTTATTTTTATTCTTAGGTTATGCCTAGTCATTACACTAATTTATTTCCTGTCATTAATTGAGAAGTTGAAAAATGTGGCATCATATTTAATGCTATATAAATTGTATCATATAGTCAAAATTACTTTTTTGATCAAAATTTCAATAAATTTTCATTATAATGTTTGTAGGATAATGCAGATACAATTTTGTTTTTATTATAAAAATAATATATGATTAAAATAGAAAAAAATTTAAATGTTGAAAAAATTGTGTGGGAAAACAAAAATTATATTTCTACTGTCAATGATAGGTTTTGCTACAATTTTATTTTCTTTAACACATTAAAAATTCACTTGTGTTTTGAGGTTCACATTCTATATAAATTATTGAATCATTATATTCATTTACCATAATATAATTTACCATGATAATTTTTATAAGAATGTCCACATTATATTTTCTCATGTAAATGAAGCATAAGTTATGTAAGTATTTTCTGTATTTCAACATTTAAATTATTCATATGTAACTACCAGTTTACCATACATATTAGAAGAGTGTACAGTACACAAAATTTGTGCATGGAGCAGGGGGTTTGCTCAGCCCAGCCTGCCCACTCTCAGATGTGGCATCATACTAAATACTATATAAACTGTACCATATAGTTAAAATTACTATTGGGGAATGTCTGACTGCCAGTTTAGGCCTGATCCCTCTCACAATCCTGGACTGCTGACTCTTAATTGCTCACCTGCCTGCCTCCCTGATCACCCCTAACTGCCTCTGTCTGCCTGCCTGATTGCCCCTAACCTCTCTGCCTGCCTACCTGATTGCCCCTAACTGTCCTCCCCTGCCGACCTGATTTTGCCCCCAACTGCCCTTCCCTGCCAGCCTGATCACCCCTACCTGCCTCTGCCTGCCTGATCACCCCTAACTGTCCTCTCCTGCCACCTGATCTCATCCCAACTGTTCTCTGCTGTAGGCCTGAACTTGTCCCCAACTATGTTCCTCTGTCAGTCAATTTGGTTCTGTTTGGTTTCTTTCTATGCCAGTCAATGTCAAAAGCTCTGCCTCCTAGGCAGCCATTAGCTCCTCACAGTTGACCCAGATTTGGCTCTGATTCATCCGTTTCTATGTCAGTCAAAAGCAAAAGCTCTGCCTCCTGGGCAGCCATTAGCTCCTCACACTTCACCCAGATTTGGTTCTGATTGGATGCTTTCTATGCCAGTCAGCATCTCTGGGCCTATTAACAGGGTCTGATCAGAAAGGTGGGGCTCATCAGCAGCCCCAGTGGAGGCCTGGAGAGAAATGGAGGCATGGCTGCTGGCCCAGACAGGAGAGAAAGAGACAGGCAAGTACTGATCAACAGCTGCCACACAGGCTATGGATCAGACCCTGATTCTCTCATCAGGCCTCTCTCTGGGCTTGATATGCAGCTCCCTCAGCAGTCAGTGCTAGGTTACCATGGCAACCCAGTGCTGACTTCAGGACTGACTTCTAGTTGGTCGAGCCTCTGGTCTGATGGAGCCATGGTTGTTATATATTAAGATATTTTAGATATTTAGAACTTGAAATTTTATTGACCTAGTAATTACATTTTTCCAGAAACTATCATTTCATGTTCACACTAGCATTTAGAGTGCCTTTTTTAATTCACTATAGTAACATTGTAAATTAGCTTTTTTTTTCTTCCTATTTCTAAATATTTGAAAATTATTTAGTAGCGATGTTTCTTTATTTATTGAATTACTAAAGGTCTGGTGCACAAAATTCATGCACTTGTGGGGGGAGGGAACAAGATCCCTCAGCCTGGCCTGCACCCTTTCACAGTCTGGGAACCCTAATGATATGCCCCACTGACAGCTTAATGCTGCCATGGAGGCGTGAGAGGCTCCTGCCATTGCTGCTGAGTTCACCAGACATGAGCCTGACTTCTGGTTGAGCGGTGCTGCCCCTCTGGGAGTGCACTGACCATCAGGGGCAGCTCCTGCATTTAGTGTCTACCTCCTGGTGGCCACTGTGCTTCATAGCAACTAGTCATTCTGCCATTCAGTCGATTTGCATATTAAACTTTTATTCTATTCACTAGAGGCTTGGTGCATGAAATTCGTGCAGGGGGACAAGGGGTGTCCCTCAGCTCAGCCTGCACCCTCTCCAATCTGGGACCCCGGGTAGCTCCAAACTGCTCACCTGCCTGCCTCCCTGATTGCCCCCAACCGCTTCTGCCTGCCAGTCTGATCACTCCTAACCACTATCCTGCCAACCTAATTGATGTCTAACTGCTCCCCTGACAGCCTGTTAGCCCCCAAATTACCTCCTCTGCTGGCCTGATCACCCTTAACTGCCCTCCTCTGTAGGCTTGATCTTCTCCAACTGCCCTCCCTTGCAGGCCTGGTTCCTCCCAAATGCCCTGCCCTGCTGGCCATCTTGTGTTCACATGAGGGCAGGATCTTTGGCCACATGGAGCATGCATCTTGGGTGTTGGAGTGATGGTCAATCTGCATATTACACTTTTATTAGATAGGATAGAGGCCTGGTGTACGGGTAGGGGCCATCGGGTTTGTCCTGAAGGGTGTTCTGGATCACGGGGGGTTCCCTTGGGGAATGGGGCAGCTTGGGCGAGTGGCCTATGGTGGTTTGCAGGCCAGCCACACCCCCAGCGACCCAAATGGAGGCCCTGGAATCTGGGATTAATTTATGTTCCACAATTCAAACTCTGTAGCCTGGAGTGGAGCCATGCCTTCTCCTCATTTCGTGGTGATAGCCATTTCTCTTTGGGTTTATTTAAATTCTATAATTCTATAACTTTGTAGCCTAGAGTGAATGTCTAAGGGCTAGGGTTGCAGAAGCTTGGCTTCTTCCATCTCCCGGGCAACCCTAGCCTCTGCTCTCTCCAGCTCCATGGCTGCTGCCATTTCTGTTGGGATTATGTATGTTCTATAATTAAAACATTGTAGCACTGAGTGGAGGCATAGGCTGGCAAGGGCAGGCAGAAAGCTTGGCTTCCTCCATTGCTGGAGAAGCCTCTCTCCTGCTCTCAGTGGCCACAACCATATTGATTGGGGTTTATTTGCTCCTGATTGGCTGGTGGACATGGCTTGTGGGCTTAGCTTGTGGGTGTATTAGAGATAAGGTCAATTTTCATATTACTTTTTATTAGATAGGATCATTTTCACAGCATTAGTACTTCCTAGCATTTGAGTTCACACCAACATTATTGTGGAAAAGATTGCATTTTTATTAACTTTCTGGAATATTAAAATATCTTGAATAATCCATATAAAAACTTTGCATACATTTTAGTATTGTCATGGCATGTATATTTTAAAAATATGATATATAGCAGTTTATTTAACTTTGTGTTTTGCATGTTTTTTAATTTAAATGCTTAGAAGACATTCCCCATAGAGATCAGAAAAATATTTACTACCGGTTATTTCAGTTTTCTTTTTATATTTAGTGAATTACTTTAGCTATAACTTATAAGAGGTGAGAATCTATCATATTTTTAGATAGCCACAATTATTGCATTTATTAAATAATCCATTAATCACACATTGTCCAAATTTATTTTCCTTCTTTTAAAATTTCTTTACATACTTTACCAATAATGATAGAATAGTTCAATATAGTAAACAGACTTAAAAGAAAAAGAATTATATGCAAAGGCTTTTTTTGAGACAGTCCAAACTAATGTCATTCTACCATCTTGAAAGAAGAGTAAGCACAGATGTTTAATGCCACATTCAATTCAGCTCACTCCTGCAAGGCTACGTCACAATCTTAAAGATGGGAAATGGAGTCCCAACAAGAAATGATAGGAGTTGGAAAGGAAGAAGCAGAGATTAAAAAAAAACAAAACAAAACAAAAAAAAACTAGTGTTGTTAAGAGTATTTGAGATAGTAGGTTAACAGAATGGGGACATAAAACAGCAGTTTCAAAGATATGCATGGAACTTCCTTTGGGGTCTGGCCAACTCCTAAGGTTTGCATACTTAGAGTATGACCCAGGAGTCCCAACAGAAATCGCTCCCTAGATTTCTCCACAGAGATATGCAATGCTTTCTGTCAGTTCAGCTGCAGTTACCTACTGTCAGTAATAATCAAAACTCTATCCAAATCTATGTCATATATCTCTCCTAAGTGACAATATCCTTAATATATGTAGTCAAGGACCATAGAATTATAGTCTGAGCTACTGTTGAAAACCCACTGCAGTGAGAAAAGAACAAGAAATAATATCTCTAACCTATGGAAGGGCAGGAATAGGTGTTAGTTCCAGCCTTGAGTCTGGAGGAAGAGCAGCATAATAGGCTGAAAAATGGCCTCCAAAAATTCTTCACATTCTAATCCAAGAGCCTAGGATATGTTACCTTACATGGTACACATGTTATGCATGGGTAGGGAACACCTAGCCTTTGGGCTGTATAAGGCCCACAAAATCATTTGGTCTGGCCTTGCCAAGGCATTAAGGGTGAGTTAATTAAATATTTGACTCAATATAGCAGGCTAATTTTTCAGTTGATAATTTTGTATGGCTCGTGAATGATATTATAAATATCCAAATGGCCTTTGGAAGAAAAAAGGTTCCCCACCACTGTAGAGAATAGATCAGTGGATGACAGGGGCTAGGTGTAATGAGGAGCCAAGTGCTTGGGGTAAACTACAAATGAGTAGTCTGAGAGAGATCATGGTGTAAATTGAATTGCAATGGTGTGTTACACACATCTCTACACATCATGAAATGACTAAGAGTTATACAGTCTGATGAGCAATGTCAAATTTTGAGTTTTGATATTGTATTATACTTATAACACATGTAACCATTAGTAACACAGGGTGAAGGGTATATGAGAACTCTACTTATCATTTTGTTGTTGTTGATAATCCTCACTGGAGGATTTTTTTTTTTCATTGATATTTAGAGAGAGTGGAAGGGAAGGGGAAAGACAGAGAGAGAAAAACATCAATGTGAGAGAGACAAGTCAATTGGTTATCTCATGTGCCCAGGGCTGGGGACTAAGCCTCCAACTGAAGTAGCAGAATCAATCTCAGGACCCTTAAGTCTGTGGGCTGACACTCAATCCACTGAGCCAAACTGGCTAGGGCTCTACATAATATTTTTAAGGTTTCCTGTGTACCATTAACTATTTCAAAATAAAGTTAAACATATTTTAAAAATAGGCAAAAGATTTGACCAAAGAAGAAAAATGGATGAGAAATAAGCACACGAAATATAGATTAGTCATTAGAAAATGCAAATAATACCATGAGACATTAGTCCACACTCACTAGAAGAACTGTTATGAAATAGGCAGACAATAATAAGTTTAGCTTAGAGTGTGGAGTAACTGAACATGCGCACCTTGCTGTTGGGAATGTGAAATAGCACTAGCACTTTTCTTTTAAAATGTTTGATAGCTTTTATAAAGTTAAAAATATACTAACCATATGCCTCACAATCCTTCTTCTAGGTATTCTCCCAAGTGCACTGCAAGCTTATGTTCACACTGTGCCTGAATGTTTGTAACAGCTTTTTCTCACCATCACCAAAAGGTGCCAATAAGTAGTACTTCAACAGGTAAATGGAAAACAAATGGTACATACATACAATGAAATATTGCTCAACAATTTTTAAAAATCAGCTACTCATTCTTTAAAATATTAATTACTCATATGTTTTTCGATAAGCAAAAGAAGTCATATTCAGCTCAGCCAGCATGGCTCAGTGGTTGAGCATCAACTTATGAATTAGGAGGTCGCAGTTTGGTTCCCGGTCAGAGCACATGCCCAGGTTGTGGGCTCTGTCCCCAATGTGGGGTGTGCAGGAGGCAGTTGATCAATTATTCTCTCTCATCATTGATGTTTCTGTCTCTACTTTTCTATATGATATCAATTATATATATAATATATGTGTGTGTGTATATATATATATAATATTAAAAATAAGTCAGATTCAAAGTCTACATATTACATGATTTAATTTATGTGACACTTTGGTGCAAAATCACAGGGACAGAAAACAGAAGTGTACTCACTTTTGTAATGCCAGTCTAAGCATGAGAAAAATTCAGTCATTCTCAAAATGAGTGACATTCAAATACTACCTGACCTGTAGTTTTCAAGTATAAAGATCATGGAAAATAAAGGACTGAAAAATCATTATTGTGATTGGATCCTAGAACAGAAAAGATATTAATAGAAAGAAAACTGGTTAAGCTCAAGTAGAGTCTATAGTTTACCTATATAGTGTTGTACCTATATTAAAATACTAGTTTTGATAAGTGTTCCATAGTTATATAAGGTGTTGATATTAGAGGAAGCTTTTGGAAGAATATAGAGTAACTGCTGGCTCTTTATATCTTGCAGTTTAAAATGATAAGTTTAAAATTATTTCAAAGTAGTATGTTTTAAAAGTAGTAAATATCATGTCTCTGTTAACTTTGCTTTCCATTTAATGTGTTGCTAATAACTACTGTTTTTTTTCCCCTGAGAATTAAGGCATTAACTCAACTTTTTTTTCTTTATTGCCATCTTTTTCCCCCCTTAAATTACAGAAAATTTTGAAGCAGGTGAAACAGTAGTCTGTGTCGGAAGTCAACATATTTAATCAGAGTGTTTTCTCAAGGTTAACATATTTAACCAGAGCTTTGCCTCCAGTTAGAGGGAACAGGTAATGTTCTTTCCTCATAACCTTTTGCCTTCTGTTTCCTGTTGTTTGGAGCCAGAAGTTGTTCACATCTCTCACTCTGAAAGGTCTTGCATTTACAGAAATAACTTACTTTCAGCTCTGCTTGGAGACTGGCTAATCCTTGCCGGAGTTTATCTTTTCTTTCTTTCTTTCTTTCTTTCTTTTTTAATAATATCTTGCTAAACACATCCATCAACACTCAGTGTTCAATAATATACCAACCTTTTTCATTTTTTTCTCCTAGAGCTACAGGCCAAATAATCACTTGGTTTATTCTCATTATTGTAGACAGCACAGTTACTAAATATTTTATTCCTGATAAACATGATCTGCTTTTTAGCCTCTAAAATCAGTTTATGTGCCATCTATAAATAGTTTTTTGTAAAATATACAGTTATTAAAATTTTATAATTTTTTATTTTTATTTGTTGTTCTGGTAACACTCATATTTCACTGTCAATTTATATATTGACTAGAGGCCTGGTGAATGAAATCCATGCATGAGTACGGTCCCTAGGCCTGGCCTGCAATCAGGGTCATCTTTCCCAATTGCCTGCAGCTGGCCTCGCCACCCACTCCCAGTTCTCCATTCATTAGGTGATCAGTGCTTGATGGCTGGGAGAAGGGACTGAGAGGTCAGCTGTTCCTGCCCACTCACTGGCCCAGCCCCCATGGGTGGCTATTAGGTGATCAGAGCCTGCTGGCTGGGGTAAAGGACCAAGAGGTGCTCAGTGTGCATCATAGTGACTGGTCCAGTGATTGTTCTGCCATTAGGGTCAATTTGTATACTACCCTTTTATTAGATAGGATCTTTGTAGGCTACATTGTACTACCAAATGTACTCAGATTATTAGGTAGCTTAAAGGAAATGAAATTTGTTTTGCTCACATAACTCTTTGAGGTGGGGCTTCCTGGTTGGCAGAAACCAGAGATGAAGTAACAGTTACCTCAAGAAAATAAAAATGGGTTTATGTCTGTATGTGAGTACTATTTGTGACCATTCTGAGTAACAGAATCTAGAATCTTGATTTAAAGAATAATTTAGGCTCTTTTATCTGATAAAATGTTTTTAGTAACTAGCAAAAGTGTTTAAGCGGTGGATAGCATAAATGTACACCATGAAAAATAGACTGACAGTCTGCCCCCATTTCACGGTATAAAGAGAACTTTTGGAGTGATGTGAATCTTTTACCTGCGGAGCTCACAATCTATTCTTTTCTTTTTAAATCATTAGCAACTGCTAATGTATAAGTTGTATACCTAGAAAGATGCTAAAGCAATGGGCACTAAATAATTTTTATTTGAATGTGTTTAGGTGTATACAAAAGAAAAATAATTTATGAATAGAGTAAGCAGGAAATCTTCCATGAAGAAAATGACTTGAATTTGGAAAGAAAAGTGCCGATATTTTTAAAAAGTATAAGTAGATGTCTGGTTGATGTGCTAGTATTTAGGAAAAGCAGGTTGATGCAAAAGTGGAAGATGTAGCCAGAAGACAAAAACTATGAGAACACGTCAATGTATTTTAATGTCTACTTAAGAAATTAAGAGATTATTTGGTAGCAATAGGAAGCCAGTGTAGGTCACTTAGTGAGTTAGGAACACGATAAAATAGCAATTAGAAAGATTAAATTCATGAAGTGTTTAGGATAAATTAAATTAAAAGAGGTACAGTGCAGTTCAAAGATTATCATTGAGCCTGGCCAGTGTGCCTCAGCGATAGAATGTCAATCAGGGGACCAAGAGGTTACTGGTCAGGCAGGACATATGCTGAGGTTGCCAGTTTGGTCCCCAATAGGGGCATGAAAGAGGCAGTGGGTCAATGATGTTTCTCTCTCATTGATTTTTCTATCTGTCACTGTCCCTTCCTCTCTCCCTAAAATAAAAAATAAATAAATAAAAACATAGTTAAAAATAAAATTAAAGTGATTTGGTTTTCTAATTCAGGTATAAAATACAAAGACATAGATTTAAAAAGAACATCTAGGATTTATTGGAAGTTTGCAGTTTCCAATTTACTTTAGGGCTGTTTTCCTTTTCTATAGCAAATTTGTGTAAGAGTTACTACTTTGAAAACTCCATAAATCTTAGGTAGGTCATTTTTGAAAGCATGTTCCTTGCTATATTTTACTTCCACATTTCTCCCCAAGTCTCTGAGCTTTTCTATAATTAAAGCTAGCCTGTCCTAACTTTTTTTTAACTTTCAAGGAATTATTGTCTGGAATGGAGGGCCTCATCTTCAACCTACAAGCCAAATCCAATCAGCTGCTGTTTTTGCAAATAAAGGTTTTTTTGGAAAACACCTGCATCCACCAATTTAGGTACTATAGGACTGCTCTGACTTATAAAAACACATTCAATAATTGAGACCTTAGGACCTGCAAAATCTAAATACATATTATCTGACTTGTCAGAAAAACAGTTTTTTAGATCCTTGGTCTAAGGCAAGTCTAATAAATCTGAAATTATCCTAATGAAAGTAGAGTTTGACCAAGATTCTCTTTCTGTAGTGAGAACAGTCCTAGAAGACGGAATATATTTTGACATGTGCTTTTCCACAGCAGTGTATGTTAATTTGTATTTTACGCTACACTATATCATCTTGCTTTAACATAAGAGTCAATTCATACTTCCATGAGGTTGTGCTGTAACTAATTTGTGGCTTCATATATTCTCTAGAACATCACTGTGTAGCCAAGGAACATCTGTGCCAATTTGCTAAACTAGAAGTAGGAAAAAGAATGGCCTTTGAGTTAACTAGAAAAATACTGCAATATCTGATACAATGTTAGCAGTGCAAATGGAAAATATGCTGCACAGTTTGCCAGAGTAAAAATAATCTAATTGAAGATGAATTGAAAGAGGAAGTAGTTTGAATCAAAGAAACATCCTAGGTTTCAAATCTGACAGGAATAGCAATGCCATGAACAAAAGAAAGAAACCTGAAGAAAAACCTGGTTAAAGGGACAGTGTTTCATTTTCATCTCTCAAAACAGACTATTCAGAACAACATTATATTGAGAAAGTTCTATTTTCTTTTCATAACCTTCACCTCATATTCTATAACTGATATATATTTTAAGATATGTAATATACATAGCAAATAACTCATATTAAACAATAGTTTAAATTATGAATCAATAAAGTAACAAATTTACATTTTCTGCTCTGCCTTGTAAGTCTAGTTTCCATGCTTTTTTTTAAGGACAGAACACCATCTAGAACAGTCCGTTTCTCTTCCCTGACCAGCTTTGTCTGTTTTTGCCACTGAAACACATGTTTGGAAGTTTCCTTTTAGATTACTTTAAGTAAAATTAAAGTTATCATGTTCAAATTTATTTTTATTTCTAAACAAAAACATTATTTTAACTCTAAGTAATAATAAAATGTAATATTTAATATTTAAAATATTTCAGATAATATTCTAAGTGCTTTAAGTTATATTAAATCATTTTTGCATTACACATCTTTGTAAGGTTGGGAATCTTACTCTGTACATTTGACCAATGAGAAAACTGAGGAGGTGGTTTTCATAACACAAGCAATGGCAGATGTTTAGATCTCGGGACAAGAATTTGGATACAGACACTCCTCAACCAATAAAAGACTCAAATTACAAGATCTGAACAAACTAAATAGCAGTTATGTTTTTATTTTACTTTCCAGTGTTCATCTTAATCTGCAATTTTTTTTACAGTTTATAATTTATAAGCATTTGTGCAATGCTATGAGTCATACTTATTTTCCAATGGGGAAATTAGATCTAATCAATTAAACATTTCAAAAATAACTGTCATAGGGAAGTGAGCCATAATGTTGAAACAAATATGTTGCATTGCATTGTCATTATGACTTTTGGATGATTTTCTACCACAGATTTATAAAAGAGGAAATATTGTGTTGGGTTTCAGTATCTCATGTCATTTCCTTATTTCCCATATGTCTCAATTCCCTCTCTCTTCCCTTCTGCATAGATATGAATATGAATATAGATGTGGATATGGATACACATATAAATAGATATATATGTATATTTTGTAAATTCACAAATGCAAAGCTATTACAATTGTTAAAGTTGATAAGATATATATTTAAAATGCCAAGCACAATACCATATTATTATAACTTTTTCAATTGTCATATAAATCATTTAAAATATGTGTTTTAATACCATTGCTGACATGTACACATAAAGAATTATTTGACACTGAAACTGGGACTCAGAACAGTTGGACATTGAAACTGAGACCGAAACATTTTTTGTTCTTATACATTTATTTCTAGTATGCAGAGGCAAGATATTTTTGAAGAAAGAAACAGGGGAGAGTGATTGATATAGAGGCAGGGTGGCCTTGAACAGGCTGTCAAGCTACAGGGGGAAGGCTTGGGTTGATGGGAGGTGGATGCTCGGCGAGATCAACTGAAGGACTTGTATGCATGCATATGAGCATAACCAATGAATGAAAGACACTGGGTCAGGGAGGGGGGAGGGTGGGATTATGTGCTGGGGGGTGGAGGAGGCTGGGGAGAGGATAAGGGGAAGGGGAAAAGGAAAACATGTACTACTATTAATTATAAGTTATACTGCAAAAAAATCAATAAAAATATATTTAAAAAAAAGACTAATGACATGGCAATTGGCTGCTGAAATATTTGCTGCCGGTATTAGTGGAGATAAATGTTGCACCTTTGTGTAAGGCATATAAGGGAAATGAATGCAACACGATTATAGTAATTAGTCATTAGCAAACATTGTTATTCGTTATTAAAAATTATGTATAATGGGATATTGTAAAAATTAAGTTACAAATTTTATTAAAATGTTTCTTACATACTGTTAAAAAATAAAAAAATAAAATATGTATTTTATAAGTACCAACATAATTGCCTTTACTAATATTATTTAAAAATATGTTTTATTGATTTTTTTTATAGAGAGAAAGGGAGAAGGATAGAGAGTTAGAAACATTGATGAGAGAGAAACATTAAACAGCTACCTCCTGCACACTCTGTACTGGGAATGTGCCTTCAACCAAGGTACATACCCTTGACTGGAATCGAACCTGGGACCCTAGAGTCCGCAGACCGACACTCTATCCACTGAGCCAAACCAGCTAGAGCTCTAATATATTTTTAGCAGGTTCGATATATTGTCTGGTATCACTTCCTTTCAGTTTGAAGCAGTTTTTAGTATATCTTTTAAAATAGGTCTGTTACCCCTGGCTGGGTGGCTTAGTTAGTTGGAATGTCATCCTGTACCAAAAGGCTGTAGGTTTGATTTAACGTCGGGGCTCATACCTAGATTGCAAGTTCAATTCTTGTTCAAAGTGTATATGGGAGGTAACCAATAGATGTTTTTCACATCAACGTTTCTCTCTTTAAAAAAAAATCAGTAAAACCATCTGTGGGGGGAAGATTAAATAATAATAAATAAATAAGTAGATAGATTGATAAATGATAGAGAGATAAAATAGGTCTGTTACTGCTAATTAGCATTATCTATATTTAGGTTGCATTTGTAAAATGTACTTTTTGGGTATATAATTGTTGGTTCATGGTTTAGTTTGTCATTTATCCAGTTCCTTATGGTGAAAATCGGTTTATTGATTTTATATGTTTCCTTTCTTATAGTACAGTCCTTTTAAGTTTGTTTTAGCTGGGTCCCCTCAAATTTGCTCTTGTGCTTGCATATTGATTTACTACAATATATTTACTAGTTTTTCTTTTTGATTTATGTGTTATTTAGGAGTGAATTTTAAAGTGCCATATACATTTTTTTAATTTTCCAAATTTCCTTATGCCGTTGGTTTGGAATTAAATTCCATTGTTTTAGAGGACATACCTTTTAAATTATAGAGGCTTGTTTTAACATATAGACTATTATAAAGAGCTAGAGGCCCGGTGCATGAAATTCATGCATGGAAGGGAGAGGTCAGGGGGTGTCCCTCAGCCCAGCCTGCGTTCTCTCCAATCTGGGACCCCTCAAGGGATGTCTGACTGCCGGTTTAGGCCCAATACTGGGATTTGGCCTAAACAGGCAGTCAGACATTCCTCTCACAATCCAGGACTGGTGGCTCCAAACTGCTCACCTGCCTACCTCCCTGATTGCCCCTAACCATTATCCTGCCAGCCTAATTGATGTCTAACTGCTCCCCTGCCAGCCTGTTTGCCTCCAACTTCCCTCCTCTGCCGGCCTGGTCCCTCCCAACTGCCCTGCCCTGCTGGCCATCTTGTGGTGGCCATCTTGTGTCCACATAGGGGCAGGATCTTTGATCACACTGAGCATCCATCTTGGGTGTTGGAGTGATGGTCAATCTGCATATTACTCTTTTATTAGATAGGGTAGAGGCCTGGTGCATGGGTGGAGGCCAGCTGGTTTGCCCTGAAGGGTGTCCCAGATCTGGGTTGGGGTTCCCTTGGGGCATGGGGCAGCCTGGGTGAGGGGCCTGTGGTGGTTTGCTGGCTTGCCACACACCGCCCCCCCCCCCCAGCAACCCAAGTGGAGGCCCTGGGATCTTTCATTAATTTACGTTCTACGATTGAAACTTTGTAGCTTCTGCTTACTCTGCTCTATGGTGACAGCCATTTCTGTTTCGGTTTATTTAAATTATTTAATTGAAACTTTGTAGCCTAGAGTGGAGGCCTAGGTGCTGGGGCTGCAGAAGCTTGGCTTCCTCCATCACCCAGGCAACCCTAGCCTCTGCTCTCTCCAGCTCCATGGCTGCCACCATTTCTGTTGGGATTTATGTATTTTCTATAATTGAAAGTTTGTAGCATTGAATGGAGGCCTAGGCCATCAAGGGCAGGTGGAAAGCTTTGCTTCCTCCATTGCCAGGGAAACCCAAGCCTCCCTCCTGCTCTCAGTGTCCACAGCCATCTTGGTTGGTGTTTATTTGCTCCTATTTGGCTGGTGGGTGTGGCTGGTGGGAGTGGCTTGTGGGTGTAGTGGAGGTACAGTAAATTTGCATATTACTCTTTTATTAGATAGGATGTTTTATGTGCATTTGAAAATAATATATATTCTGCTGTTTTTGGATGTAGAGTTCTATAATTTTTGTTATATCTAGTTAATTGATAGGATTATTCAAGTCTTCTATGCAATTGCTGATTTCCTGCCTAGTTTTTCTATACATTATTGATTAGAGTATTGAAGTCTCCACTATTATTTTTAAGTTACCTACTTTTCTCTTTAATTTTGTCAGTTTTTACTTTTTATGTGTATCATGTTACTAGCATTGCTTTTGTTCATAATTTCTTATTAAATGATCTATTTTATAAAGGAAACAAAATATGCCAGATATAAAGAACTTTAAAAAAGAATATTAAATAAAAATTAGAAACATGTCTTGATTTATAAAAAAGAATTCTAATGATAGAAATTATATATAATTTGGTATTGAAAAATATAATTTATTTTTTATCATTTTCTTAAAGTTAAAACTTACCAGAATTTAGTGTCTGTCTCTGTCTATATGTAATTTCTTTATATATACAGACTTTGTTTGTGTTTACTTTCTGTGTACACTCTTGTATTGCTAAATGAATGAATTTGGACAGCAGTATGTGCCAAGTCTGAGAATCATTTACTAGCTCTGTGATTTTATCTAAGTGATTTTGGGTTTTTTGTTGTTGTTGTTGTTTGTTTGTTTTTTAATTATGTTAAGAACACAACATTGTCAAATGTTTGAGTGCACAGTTCAGTTTTTCTTTGTTAATCATAGGCATAACATTGTATAGTAGATTGCTGGAGCTTACTCATCCTGGGTAACTAACAGCATATGCCTGTTGAAAGCAGCTCCACACTTCCCTCTTTTCCAGGCCCCTAATAACTGTCCTTCTACTCTGTTCCTGTAAATGTGACTATGTTAAGTACCTCATGCAATTGTAATAAGACAGTATTTATCCCAGTGTGGGTGGTTAATTTTACTTAACATTATGTATCCCAGTTCATCCATCTTGTCGCATATGGCAGAATTATCTTCTCTTTTCAAGGCTAAATAATATTCCACACTTTGGTTTTCTAGCCTTTGGTTTCTTCATCTCTTTTCCCCATTTTATTTCCTTTTGTTTTTTATTGCATTGGTTTCTTCATCTTTAAATTTGGAATAATGATAGTTTCATCTTTGTATCATTGTAAATATTAAATAAGATAGCCTATATAATAAAAGCCTAATATGTAAATTGTTCAACTGGGAGTTCAACTGCTCACTATGAAGTGTGCTGACCACCAGGGGGTGGCATGGAACATGGCAGTGTTAGCAATGGGACACTGTCAGTGGGCAGCAGTGGAGGCACTGCCAGCCTGGATGGGCCCTGGTACTGCTGAGAGTGATACCGCAGCAGATGGTGGAGCAAGTGAGCTGGTGGTGCCATGCCAAGGTGGGTGCAAGTGGGGGCCCAATTGCCCCACCAATCACCCCACAGATGGTGACCAGTGGTGGCACCTGGAGGCAGGGCCACTGCCTGACTCCCAGGCACTGAGGGAGCTGGGCAGGGGGCCTGAATCCATCAGATCACCTTGCAGATGGCAACCAGTGGCCAGCAGGCCCTGATCACCTGATTGGGCCAGGCTCTAGGCTAGGATGGTGACTTGGAGGTGGGTGGTGGCTACCATTCTCCTGCAGTGCCCTGGCTGGGGGATGTGGCCTCTCCCTGGCTACCTGGGGGTTGGAGGTAACAGGGACAGAAGTGCAGTGAGAATTCAGGGTTTCTGTCCAGCTTGTTCACACTCCCCCTGCTACTCTCTCCCAGGATGCCAGGGATTGTGTACCAGGGAAGCCCTACACTCAGGTGCCAGATGCCTGTGTTAAGTCTACCCAACATCCATGCAGCCTCTTCTGGGTGAGCCAAGACACAGCCTTTGAGACTACAGGGGCCAGTTGGCTTATGCAGGAGCTGGTCTGTAATGCCGACCATGACAGAGCATGCTGCCTGCCCAGCTTTCACACAGCCCACAGTGTCTGGCCATGCTCACTGGATATCCACATGGGCACTTGAGTGGCATCACTCAGGCAGAGAAGGGTATAAGGGGTCCAGGGTCCTAGGGGCCCAGGTGCTGCCCAGGGCCCAGAGCTCAGCTGGGACCTGCTCTTCCACATCAGACACTCGCTCTTCGATCACCAGCCAGGCCTACAGACCATACCCATGCACCAATTTTGTGCGCTTGGCTTCTAGTTTCATATAGATGCTAACATCTAGAAATATTAATGGCTCAATCAGTGCCTACTGCTTATACTGCAAGTAGTAAAATTATTATTAGTTATATTACTGTAATAAGCTCAGTGAGCTTAGGTAAGTTACAAACTTTTTAATTCTAAATTTATTCAATTTATAATACTTTTCTGGTCAGCTTCCATAATTTTCATTAACTGCAAAGAAGCTCATGGTGTAGATATAGGAACAGCATTTCAGACATGCCAAAACCAAACTGTTAGATGGATATTATATTTAAAAAAAAAAAGACTAACCATGTGAATTTGACCTTTGATTCAGCCAGACGTAGATAAGCAATTCTTGATGGGTAATATTTTTATCAGTCACTGGAACTTGATAAAAACTAGACAGTTCAGAGTGCCTAGAAGAAATAAAACCTTCATAAGAGTAATAAAAATAAATTCCTAAAGGACTTTATTAGAATCAGGCCTTGACTTAGCTGTGCTACTGACTCAAGAGGACTTATTTGGGGTTTGAAGATCAGATGGCTTATTCTCTGAAATGTGGGTTACTACAAGCTCTGAAATGTGGAAATTACATATATGTATCGAATTGAATATTTTGAATGCATTAATTTATGCATTTGATTTGCATTTAAATGTTTTAAGGTATTTTGTATTTGATCAATTCGAATAACTGCACATAGCATTTATTTTTTAAATAATAAACATATAAAATTAATGAGTAATTTTTATGAAAAATAAGAGTTATTTTTATATTTGTTCAGGTAAATAAAAGCAGAAATCAGTAAGAATAGAATGTCCAGGTTTTTAAGTAAACTGTTTTCCCTCATGCTCATCTTTCTGAGTTGCACAGTAAAAGGGATCTGTTTGTTATTTTTGTCTCCAAGACTATATTTTTTCTTTTAATTTTTTTCAATACAGCATATCATTGGGAGCCTAAGAATAGGTACATCCATTATCAGCATATAAGTAAATTGTGAAATGAATGTAATGTTATTCTCATGCATTTTAACCATAGGGCTAATATAAAACTTGGGAGTCTTAGCAAGTTTTAGTCTCTTTCAACCTTGATAGCACTGTATTTCTATGAATTTCTTATTTTTTCTAGTTCTATAATGATTTTTAAAATTTTTATTAAACTTATTGGGTGATATTGGTTAATAAAATTATATAGTTTCAAGTACATAATTCTATAAAACATCTCTTGTATGTTGTTTTGTGTGTTCATGACTGAAAGTCCAGTGCCCTATTACCATTTGATTCCCTTTACCCTTTACTACCCTCCCAACACTTTTTCCCTCTAGTAACCACCATACTGTTGTCTGGTGTATGAGTTTTTGTTTGTCATTTGTTCATTTGCTGATGTTAGTCATATATATGAGAGAAATCATATAGTTCTTGGCTTTTTCTATCTAATTTCTTTCACTTAGCATGATACTCCCAAGATGCATCCATGTTGCTATAAATGGCAATGTTTCATCTTTCCTTATAGCTGAGTATATTTTATATATTAGAGGCCTGGTGCATGAAATTCGTGCATGGAGGTGTGTGCCTCAGCCCAGCCTGCACCATCTCCAATAAGGAACCCCTTGAGGGATATCCCACCACCAGTTTAGGGTGATCCTGATAGGATTGGGCCTAAATGGGCAGTCTGACATCCCTCTCACAATCCAGGACTGCTGATTCCCAACTGCTTGCCTGCCTGTCTTCCTGATTGCCCCTAACCACATCTGCCTGCCAGCCTGATCATTCCCTAACTACTGCCCTGCCAGCCTGATTGATGCCTAACTGCTCTCCTGCCAGCCTGTTTGCTGCTAACTGCCCTCCACTGCATTCCTGGTCACTCCTAGCTGCCCTCTCCTGCAGGCCTGGTCCCCCTGAACTGCTCTTCCCTGCAGCCCTAGGTCCTTCCCAACTGCCTTACCCTGCAGGCCTGGTCACCCCTAACTGCCCTCCCCTGCAGGCTTGATTGCCCCCAAATTCCCTCCCTTATAGGCTTGGTCACTCCCAATTGCCTTCCCCTGCTGGCCTGATCACCCACAACTGCCCTCCCTTGCAGGACCTGGAACCTCCCAACGGCCCTTCCCTGCTGGCCATCTTGTGATGGCCATCTTGTGTCCACATGGGGGCAGCCATCTTTGACCACATGGGGGCAGCCATATTGTATTGGAGTGATGGTCAATTTGCATATTTTATTAGGATACAGGCCTGTTGCCTGGGTGGGGGCTGGGTGGTTTGACCTGAAGGATGTCTTGTATCAGGGTGGGGGTACCCTTGGGGCCTGGGTGGCCCAGGTGAGGGGCCTATGGTGGGTTGCAGTCTGGCCATGCCCCCTGGTGACCCAAGTGGAGTCCCTGATATCTGGGATTTATTTATCTTCTATAATTGAAACTTTGTAGCCTTGAGTGGAGGCGAGGGAAGGCCAGGGCTGGTGGAAAACTTGGCTTCCTCCATCACCAGGGAAACTCAAGCCTCCTGCTCTCTCTGTGGCTGCCACCATTTTTGTTTGGTATTTATTTATCTTCTGTAATTGAAACTTTGTAGCCTTGAGTGTAGTTCATGGCTGACCAGGATGTTCGGGAAGCTTGGCTTTCTCCATTGCCAGGAAACCTAAGCCTCCTGCTCACTCTGTGGCCACAGCCATCTTGGTTAGATTAATTTGTATACTCACTCCTGATTGACTGGTGGGTGAGGCTTGTGGGTATAGCTGAAGTAAAGTCTATTTGCATATTATTATTTTATTAGATAGGATATGTACCACTTCTTTGTCCAACCATCTAGTGAAGGACACTTTATTCATGGTGGCCAATATGTGAATTTTTTTTTTACTTGCAAGGTGTTTTAAAGATTACTTCAATCAGTAGCAAACTCTTCCATTAAAATGTATCCAAAATGAACTAACAAGCAAAATAGAAATAGAATCATAGATACAGAACACGGACTTACAGCTGTCATAGGGGGGGAATATTGTGAACTTGGTGAAAAGGTCAAAGGATTAAGCAAAAAACAAACAAACAAACAAACAAGAAAAACATAGACAATAGTATGGTGATTACTAATGGAAAAAGAGGGTGAGGGGTGATGAAGGGTAGTAGAAGATTAGAAGAAAACTAGAATTTGACTGATGAATGCACAGTACAATATATAGATGAAATATTATAGAATTGTACACTTGAAATCTATATAAATTTATTAACTAATATCACCTCAATAAATTCCATAATTTTTATAAATGCATCTAGATAAAAATATCACTTGTTGCTAAAACACTCTGAAAAATACTCATAGATATCTTTAAAGTCATGACAATGAGCTGATGAGACTGGAAGGTAATTAAAAATACTGTAATATTCATGGTATAATATAAAGTAGAAAGAATATTTTCACATTTTAAGAATATAAATAGTATTTTAGAAAATGTTTTTAATTACATACATCATGGGGTACTGAAAATATCTAAACATCACTTTTTAAATAAAATCTGTACTTCTAATTTGATCACAAGCTTTTGAATATCATGGACCACACTTCCTATAAAGTTTTCTCTTTCTTAGAAAAAAAAACATAAAAAGAGTAAGAAAATTAAAAATAAATATTTAATAAACATGTATTATATCCATGACATTGTGCTATAATCTGTAACAATTTCTAGAAGCTGCTGCTGGTCACTGTCTGTGGGGCGATCGGCGAGGTGATCTGGCATGACTTGCACCTGCCTTGGCCTGGCACCACCCACTCACCTGCTCCACCATCCTTCTGTGGTCCTCTCTTTGGGGCCCATCAGGGCCAGGAGAACCTCCACTGCTGCCCAGTACACAGCATTAAGTTGCTGAGGCCTTCCATGTTCTGTACCACCCCCTGGGGTCAGTGCACATAATAGGGAGCAGTGGAACTCCCATTGACAGGACCATTTTCATATTAGGCTTTTATTATATAGTCAAGATGCCCGGTGCATGAAATTTGTCCATGGAGGGGGATTCCTCAGCCTGGCCTGCACCCTTTTCAATCTGGGACCCCTTGGGGGATGCCCAACTGCCTGCTGGCCTGATCACCCCTACCTTGCACCCCTGAGTGTCTGGTCACCTCTAACCTCTCTACCTGCCTGCCTGATGACCCCTAACTGGCTCTGCCTGGCAGCCTGATCATCCCTAACTGCCCTCCCCTGCCGGTCTGATCTTGCACTCAATTGCCCTTCCCTGCCAGCCTGATCTCACCTCCAACTATCCTCCCCAGAAGAATTAATCTCATCCCCAACTACCCTCCTCTGCTGGCCTGATCACCTCTAACTGCCTCTTAACTGGCCCCCATCATCATGGCTTTGTCTGGAAGGAAGTTAGATGATCAGAAGATGGCCAGTTGACCTGGACTAATTAGCATATTATCCTTTTATTAATATAGATTAATATAGATAGATTATATAGAATAGGATTGCTTAAATGAAAGGAGGAACCCTTTTGCAGCAAGAGGAGATGCCCTTGGAAGACAAAAACACATAATCCCTATATCTGGAGTGAAAGCCAGCCATATGCACTATACTGCCAAACCAGTCATTAAATTGAATCATTTTCTTACACCTTACACCAAATAGCTTTTGCCCTTAAAACCCCTCCTTAGCCCCAGTCTTAAGTTCTGCCTTCACAGTTCACCCAGATTAGGTTCCTATTGGTCGGTTTCTATGCCAGTCAGTGTCAAAAGCTCCATCTCCTAAGCAGCCATTGGCTCTTGGGACCCAGATTATGATTGATTGGTTTCTAGGCCAGTCATCATATCTGGGCCTTTCTCCGGGCCTGATCATAGAGGTGGGCTGATCAGCACCCACCTTAGGCTGCTGTTGAGCAGGCTGAACTGCTGACTTCTGGGAGAAAGAGAGGCCTGGTTGCTGACATGGCCCAGATAGAGAATCAGCCATTGCCTGCTTCTCTCTCCGGGCCTCACCAGCAGCCACTGCCACTGCTGATCATCCCTGCCTCTCTCTCTCTCCAAGAGGTCAGCAGTTTAGCTGGATCACCTACTGCAAGTGCAGCCTGATGTTCAGTTGAGGCTTCAGTTATTTTGGATGTTATGACCCTGGCTCTTTATATATACATAGACTAGAAGCCCAGTGCACGAGATTCATGCATGGGGTGGAGGTGTTCCTCAGCCTGGCCTGCAATGAAGCCAGCATCCCACACCCCAGTCAGCCTCTGGCCAGAGATCCACCTTCTCCCTCTATGGGCTGGGATGTGCAGGGCATGGGGATTTGTCACTGGGTGATGCTGCCAGCATCCAGCACCCCAGCTGCTATGGGCGCTGCCACCTTTGTGATGGAGTGATGGTTAATTTGTATATTACCATTTTATTAGATAGGACTAGTGGCCCGGTGCAAGAAATTCATGCACAGAAGGGGGATTCCCTCAGCTCAGCCTGCACCCTCTCCAACCAGGGACCCCTTTGGGGATGTCTGACTATTGGCAGTCAGAGATGTCTGACTGTTGGCAGTCGGACATCCCTCTTGCAATCTAGGAACACTGGCTCCTAACTGCTCACTGGCCTACCTGACTGATAGCCCCTAACCCCTCTGCCTGCCTGCGTAATTGCCGCTAACCACCTCTGCCTGCCTGATCAGCCCTAACCATTCTGCCTGCCTGTCTGATCACCCCTAAGTACTACCCTGCTGGCCTGATTTCTCCTAACTGCCTCTGCCTTGCCCCAAACTTGGGACCCAGGCTTCTCTCCCTCTGGCCAGCTATAGGCATCCAGGACCTGGACCAGCTTCATTCAGGCCGGCCACAGCCACAGGCAGTTGCAGGCACCCACCCTCAGCCTGGCCCAGCCAAACCCCATGGGGCCTCGCCTCTTTGCAATGCCCCTGCCTGGGGAGCAGCGAACGCTGCCCTGCTGCAGCTGGCCAGCCTGTGGTGCCCATCCCGCCCCTCCACAGGGCCCTGGCCGGGACCGCCAGCCCAGCTCCAGTCTCCAAGCCGGGCCCCTCCAGCCACCACTCCTCAACTCACGTGCGCCTCAGCCCTGTCCCCAGATCCTGATTGGCTGGTAGCGTAGCGAAGGTACGGTAATTTGCATGTTGCTCTTTTATTAGACAGAATGGTCTCTGATCTCCCTGCCCATCCCTGTGTAATTCACTTTATGATGCTGGGAAGGTTCTCTGCAAACTGCATTATTTTGTCAGCTGGCTTCCTGTAAGGCTCGACCAAGAAGGGACTAGTTCCTTCACTTTTTCCTAAGAAGGTTAGCTATCACCTACCCACTTAAAAGGTGAATCCAAGCTACAAATAATAAAATCTTCCTTTCTGACCCATCTATGTCCCTTTTTTCATTCATTTGTTTCTTGTTCTCTTTTATGTTCTCTGGCATTTTGTAGTTCATAAAATTTCTTTGGAAACACTTATAAGGAAATTTAGGGGCAGAAAGGGCAAACAGAAATGCTTTCATTAAGTCTCATTAGTTGGCCTTATGTACAGGCTTCAGGGCCACCTGTACACTCTAAGGTTTAAGAAAGCCTTTTAGTAGTTCTACCTCTGTTGGAGCCATTAAGCCATATTCAGTTCTACAGTATTGTTATAAAGAAACAGCAGACCAAAAATGGAGTCACTTGTACTAGTACTGCACCCTTCCAAGAATTCATACCTCATCTAATTGCAGTTTCAGTATCTCCCAGGAGTGTATTTGAAACTAATTAGTCTTGATTTTCCACATCAACACTAGTAAGATAATCTTCCAGATAAGGACCCTATCTTTCCTTATGGGAAGGTGACCTTGTCTGAAATAATCCACTCTTCTAACTTCCTTGTGCTGACTTCCCTCTGCCTATAAATCTTTCCATTTTGTAGAACTCATTGGAGACCTTTTCTATTGCTCAAAGGGACTCTGCTCAAGTATTGTTCAATAAAGACAATTAGATGTTGTCAGCATAAGAAATGTCCAAACCTGTGGAGAATTTTTATAAGACTTTATTTGAGCCCAAACTGATAGCAATTGCCAGTTAGCAAAATCTAAAATACTCAGAAGAATAACAGGTTTGCAGTTTCTTTTATGCATTTGAAACTAAGGAGGAAACATAAGATTACACGAGGGTGAAAGAAATCAAGGTGGTGACTGGATTACAGCATTGTTAAATAATCTGGTCTCTTGAGGGCTGTTACGGCTTCAAAAGATGTTTCAAAGGTGTGCTAACTGCTAACTTAGGTACACAGAACGATGGACAGGAATTTCTTAAAAACCTTTCACTAAAGAAGTCACAGGCTTGGAGCATGTAACTTCTAATCTTAGAAGTTATAATCATAGAAGTTAGCATTGACTACCCTCCATGATCTGCCTAGTTAGGAATTTATGATTTTCTAGAGGCCTGGTGCACAAAATTTATGCACTCGGTGGGGGTGGGGGGTCCCCCAGCCTGGCCTGTACCCTGTCACAATGCAGGGGCCCTGACCATCCCTCTGGGACTCCTTGATGAATTGCCCCCAAAGCTAAGCCGGAGCCAAGGATCCTGCTCTGCACCACATGGATCTGGGAGGCAGGACACCTAGGACCCCCAAGCAAGCCTCTCCATGTGGAGCAAGGGACCCCCTCAGGCAGGCCTTGCCATGTGGAGGTGAGGAACCCCTACACAGCCCTTGCCGTGTAGAGCCAAGGGACTCCCAGGCAGGCCATGCTGGAACCAGGCAGGCCTCACTCTTAGAGCTGGGGGACCCACCTCCACCCAGCTCCACATAGTCAAGAGGTGGCAGAACTATCAGGGAGGCTCCGTGTTATGCACACAGCATCAAGCCAAGCCCTGCCACCTGCATGTGCCTGCTGTGTGTACAGCCATCTTGTGAAGGTGTGAGGGCGTCATAGCATGACCACCACTTAGGCTTTTATTAGTAAGGATACATGTTCATAGGATACATGTTATTCATAATAGCCAGAAAGTAGAAAAAGAGCAAGAGTCTATACACATTTGAATAAACATTCTCATATATAAAAATTGTGACCCCCACGGTGCCCAGTGCCACCATGGTGGGCTTGGGGCCGGGTTTGTGGCTGCTATCACCACCTCTGCAGCCCCCAGTGCCGCCACGGCGGGCTTGGGGCCGGGTTTGTGGCTGCTATCACCACCTCTGCAGCCCCCAGTGCCGCCATGGCGGGCTTGGGGCCGGGTTTGTGGCTGCCATCACCACCTCTGCAGCCCCCAGTGCCGCCATGGCGGGCTTGGGGCCGGGTTTGTGGCTGCGATCACCACCTCTGCAGCCCCCAGTGCCGCCATGGCGGGCTTGGGGCCGGGTTTGTGGCTGTGATCACCACCTCTGCAGGCCCCAGTGCCGCCATGGCGGGTTTGGGGCCGGGTTTGTGGCTGCGATCACCACCCGCCGCCGGCCTCCAGCACTGCCATGATCAGGCTTGGGGCCAGGTTTGTGGCTGCAATCACTACTCCTGTGGCCTCCAGTGCCACCATTGCACTGAGGGTGGGTGGTACCTCAACCCAACCTGCCCTCTCTCACATACTGGGAGCCCTCACGTGATATCCAGCTGATGGCTCACCCCCAGCCTGCCCCCAGCTTTAGGCCTTGGGCACCCAGTCATTGCCCTGCTCAGCTCAGCCGGGCTACCTGCCACCACCCACCCCGGGGGCTGGGCACTCACCACCACTTCTGCTCACAGCACAGGGGGCAGGGGGCCTCCCTGCTGCAGCCTCTTCCCCTCACAGGCCCTGGGGCTGGGCACTGGCCACCATTACCATTTCATCTCCACCCCAGGCCAAACACTCGCACCACTTGGCCCTGCCCTTGCTCCTGATTGGCTGGTAGCATAGCCAATCACGAGCCAAGGTACAGTCACATTTGCATGTTACTCTTTTATTTGATAGGATTGTAGTACCCTTTTTCATCCACAATCTTTAATTTTACTCTGTTGCATTTTTGTTCCTTAACAGTTGTAATCTGTGCCTCCGAGCTTCATCTACTATCTGCTAAACATATCCTCTTGGTCCCAAGGGAACTCTTCATTATTAAAGATAAACTAACCCATATAAAAAATAACACCCATTGTCCTGGGCTGCAAAGATTGCACAGCTCTGTTGCCTGGAGGGAGGGGAGACAGGATGTCCTAGGACAGGGAGAGATGGAGTAGGCCACTGAACGATGGGTCGGTTGGAGTTTGGAAGGAGGAGGTAGTTCACGCTCTGGCCAAGCGTGCCCAGGCAGTACACCTGTGCCCCGAGTTCCTTGGAAACAGCTAAAATAGCTTTTGTAAACTGTGGGTTGTCATTGTAACTGTCCTGACTCCCTCTTGTGGTTTCTGAGTATAAATTTGATGTAACACCTGTGGTCTGCACTGCAGTTCGGACTTCACCATGGTGAAAGTGCTGCACCTGTAGTCACTGGCCAGCTTAATAAGGCTCAGAAATTTTTATCTCTGTCCCTGGTGGTCGTCTCTTGTGGATCACCCCACAATACCATAAGAGCTTAATACTAATGGTGCTCTCTTTTCCTGAAGAGACTCATAATCTCAAGAGTTCATTATTCATCAATGAGACCCAGAAATGGAAAATTTACTCAAGATTTTGTTAATTATTTTTTAAATAATTTATTATCCTGAGTTTAAATGATTTTCCCTTAAAATGTATGTTTTTTTTATTAACAGTCATAATTAAATGATTTGAAAAACATCACAGTACTACACATAATTAAAGGTAATGTATTTACCTATAGAATCCCAGAATTTATAATATCAATCTATTTTTATTACTCCATTATCCTCCATCCTTCCTCACAATATCTAAGTGATTTTATTGGCTAGAAACTTAGGAAATATCTGAGCTGTAAGCCAAAAATTGATGCTATTTGAAAGCGGTTGAAAATTTTAACATCATATATGAATGAAATATTATATTATCTAGTAGCACAGACACTATTGCTGACTAAATTTATTTAGCAACCCTCCCCCCAAAAATCTAAAAAAACAACAACAACCCGGGACTTAACCTTTCTCATCTGATTTATATTCATTATAGAAAATTATAGTTAAGAATTAACTAAATTTTAATAGAAATATATTCAATTTTCTTAGTCAAAATATATGAAAAAATACTAGTTGAAGTATATATTTGCTTTATAATTGCGAACTGATGAATGATGTGTATTGCATTTATTCACATTAGTAGAGACCTGCTGCATGAATTCGTACATAGGTGTGATCCCTCTGGGTGACCTGAAGGGATCAGGCCAAAACCTGCAGTCCAATGCTGCCTGCAGCTCCCACCTGCCACTCCCGCTCATTCCTGCCCCATTGTGCCTGCAGTGGGCTCACACCCAATCAGTCCTGATCAAGAGAGGCTTGTGCTGCTGCAACATTGCTCAGTAGCCATGAGCCCTGCGTCTGACAGCCTCCCAAAGGGAATGGTCTGTGGGACTGGGATGAAACCAGCTCTCTGACACCCCTTGTGGGGTCAGATTGCCAGAGGGCACAAACCCAGCTGAGTGACCCTGACCAATGGTGGTCGGTGCACATCATAGCGACTGGTCGACCAGTTGACTGTCTGCCACTTGGTGGTCAATGCATGTCAGTGAGCAGTTTAGCAACCTTAGCATATCATTAGCATATTACACTTTGATTGGTTGTTTGGTTGTCCTGCCATTTGGTCTACTTGCATATTACTCTTTTATTATATAGGATATTCCATTAAGAAACTTGAAGGGAATTGCGTTGGGTACTTTAAAATGTAATGTCAAAATACCCAGTTGCTGCAAAGTCAGCCTCAGTTTTGTAAACTTAGATTTCACTAAAGATTATAATATTTAAAATTAAAGCTCCAAAGCAAGTATAAATTGTATGGTAGCTATTCTATTGTATTTCTGTTGTAGACATAGTATATTGACTAACCTGTAGTTATCCTTCTCCCTAACCCCATCAACCCCAGACACTATCTTTTTTTACTAATAGAACCCAAATATATTTATGTAAAAATGTGTTGGATTTCCAAGATGACCCTTATCAGTCTAAATCAGTCATATTTTTTGCCAGCTGTGACTCAGAATTAGTCAAAGATAGGGAAAGAATGTCTAAGGCTTTGACAAAGTCTCACTGGAAAAAAAGAATAAAAGACAAAAAATGTTGACTTCTGCTTCTTCGTACTTGGGATATAAATGTTAATAGATTACATTTGAAGATGTGCTAAGCCTCTGTTTGGGAATGCTGACAGCAAAGACATAGCTGGAAAACGAGCTTGCAATTAATATAATTGACTTAGACTGATAAGGGTTATTTTGAAAAGCCAGCACATTTTTTACCTAAAGATATTTGGGGTTTGTTAGTAAAAAAGATAGTGTGAAGGTTTGATGGGGGTAGAGAGAATAGATTATATCTGAAGATGTGCTAGCATTATATTACTTTTCAAATAAATAATAGTAGAAAAAACTCACATTTTTATAAACATTCATTGAAAACCTGGCCTTTTGTTTTTACCCAAAAGAATATTGGGTAAAATTCTCTTGTGAGAAAATTCATACAGCATGTATATTTCAAGAGCATTTTGTAATAGTTATATATCCATATACTTATTACCAATATAATTGATTTTTAAAAATTGAATAGAATTAAAAATATTTGAAAGTATATTCGACAGTGGTTTCTATTATGGGTATGTATTAATTAAAACACCAAAATAAATAATAAAATGTAAATCTTTGAATTAATTATAATTAACCTCTTATTAGAAATGGAGCAGAATTAAATACTCAAAAAGGTAAATATCTCAAAGTCCTTCATCTTATTTTTAAGACATGCATTTAGGTAGTTTATGTAGATACTGAATTAACTATCCTATCTAATAAAAGAGTAATATGCAAATTTACCATACCTCCAATATACCCACAAGCCACGCCAAAAAGCCATGTCCACCCAATCAGATGTGAATATGCAAATAAACCCCAACCAAGATGGCTGCAGCTACTGAGAGCAGGAGGGAGGCTTGGGTTTCCCCAGCAATAGAGGAAGCCAAGCTTTTCACCTTCCCTTATGGGCCTAGGCCTCCTCTCAATGCTACAAAGTTTATATTATAGAAGTTAGATAAATCCCAACAGAAATGGCAACAACCACAGAGCTGGAGAGACCAGAGGCTAGGGTTGCCCCCAACAATGGAGGAAGCCAGGCTTCTGTAGCCCAAGCTTCTCCACTCCAGGCTACAAAGTTTCAATAATAGAAGGTAAATGAATTCCAACAGAAATGGCTGCTGCCACTGAGTGGGCAGAAGGCTTGGAATCACTCAAGGCTACAAAGTTTCAATTGTAGACGATAAATAAACCCCAGACACCAGGGCCTCTGCTTGGGTCACTAAGGAGGGTGTGGCTGGCCTGCAAACCACCACAGGCCCCTCACCCAGACCACCAGAAGCCCCAAGGGAACCCCCAACCTGATCCAGGATACCCTTCAGGGCAAACCAGCTGGCCTCCACCCATGGACCAGGACTCTATCCTATTTAATAAAAGAGTAATATGCAGATTGACCATCACTCCAACACAAAATATAACTGACCCCCTTTGGTCAAAGATCCTGCCCCCATGTGGACACAAGATGGCCACCAGGGGAGGGCAGTTGGGAGGAACCAGGCCTGCAAGGGAGGGCAGTTGGGGCAATCAAGCCTGCCGAGGAGGGCTGTTAGGGGTAACCAGGCCAGCAGAGGAGGGAAGTTGGGGGTAAACAGGCTGACAGGGGAGTGGTTAGGGGGTGATCAGGCTGGCAGGCAGAAACAGTTAGGTATAATTAGAAAGGCAGGCAGGCAAGCAATTGGGAGCCAGCAGTCCTGGTTTGTGAGAGGGATGTCCTACACAGGCAGTCAGACATCCCTCGAGAGGTCCAAGATTAGAGAGGGTGCAGGCTGAGCTGAGGGACACCCCCCTCCCCATGCACAAATTTTGTGTACCGGGCTTCTACTATATAAAAGGCTAAGTGTCCATCTGACCATCTGATGGGTAGCTATGATGTGCACCAACCACCATTGGGCAGACACTCAATGCAGGAGCTGCCATGATGTGCATTGACCAAAAAGAAATGGCACTGTGGACCTGGCACTGAAAAACCAACACTTGGCTTCCCACAAGTGGAACACAGGCCCTTCCACTACCGCAGAGCAACACCATACCAAATTGCACCCTACACTGCACGCAAAATGTGGCCCACAGCCCTGCTCAGCCCAGAAATGGTAGCTGTGGGTTCTGGGTAATGATGTTACATAGCAGTACCTGGCTTCCTCTCCCTAGCAACTAGTCTCCTTGGAGTTTCTTCAGCTCAGGAACATGACTTTCAGCCAGGTGAGAACATTTTACACTTTAACCAAATGTCTATCAAACGTTTTCCTGTGCCTCATTCCAATTGATTCTCACAGAAGTTCTGGAGTAGGTAGGTAGGAGACTCAGTAGAATCTTATTTGTTTTTGTTTTGTTTTGTTTGTTTATTTGTTTGTTTGTTTTTCATTAGCTGGAAAACACAGATTTAGAAAGTTTAGAAACTTGACCTGACTAAAAAGAAGTAAGAAATGGTGAAACTTGAAAATTACATCAGGTTTTCTTCTGCACAGAATATAGTCAAACACTGCTACAGCTCAATATTTCACCCTTTGTTCTCTCTGCATGATCTACAAAAATAATCTTCTTCGTTTTGATATTTACTGCTGTGTTTTTGACAATTACCTGAAAGAGAAGTTGATATGCTTCACTGGACTGGAAAAAAATTTAGCTATATCAGAAAGCAAGTTTAATTAAGCAAGTTTATCTATCTATCTATTTATCTATCTATCTATCTATCTATCTATCTATCTATCTAACTATCTATCTATCTATAAAGCTCTTGCTGGTGCCAGTCACACACATGTTTCAATTTATCATTGTAGATCTTAAATTTGGTTGATACTTCCATTATAGAGAAAGGGTGAATAGCGACATTAAAATATTTCTTCTAATTAATTTATTTCAGTGATCATGAATCTGTGCACTGGATAATTAGTTCTATCTAATAAAAGAGTAATACGCAAATTGACCATCACTCCAACACACAAGATGGCTGCCCCCATGTGGACACAAGATGGCCACCACAAGATGGCTGGCAGGGAAGGGCAGTTGTGGGCAATGAGACCAGCAGAGGAGGGCAATTTGGAAGAACTAGGCCTGTAGGGGAGGGCAGTTGGCAGTACCAGGCCAGCAGAGTAGGGCTAGGCCAATAAGGGAAGCAGTTGGGGGGAGGGACCAGGCATGCAGGGGAGGGCAGTTGGGGGTGTCAGGCCTGAAGGGGAGAGCAGTTGGGGGGCACCAGGCATGTAGGGGAGTACAGTTAAGGCTGACCAGGCTGGCAAGAGAGGGCAGTTAGGAGTTACTGAGCCAGCAGGGCCGGGCAATGGGGGACAATTGGGCCAGCAGGGGAGCAGTTAGGTGTTGATCAGGCTTGCAGGGGAGTGGTTATGGGGTGATCAGGCTGACAGGCAGAAACAGTTAGAGGCAATCAGGCAGGCAGGCAGGCAGGCTGACAGATAAGCAGTTGGGAGCCAGCAGTCCTAGATTGTGAGAGGGATCCCAGATTGGAGAGGGTGCAGGCTAGGCTGAAGGACACCTTCCCCCCCACCCCCTAGTGCATGCACCAGGCCTCTAATCCTATATAATAAAAGAGTAATATGCAAATTTTACCATACCTTTGCTACGCTACTAGCTAATCAGGAGCAGGGGGCGGGGCTGAGGAGGGCAGGGGGCGGTTCCATAGCACGTGGGACAGGAGGGCATGCCACATGCGGGGAGCCAAGGTAGCCTGGGCAGAGCCAGCCATCAGCCTCATTGCTGGGTTATAGCTGGGTGCCCAAAGCCTAAAGCTTCTGCCAGGGGTGAGGAGTCACTAGGACATCCCCTGAGGGCTCCCAATATGTGTGAGGGGGCAGGTTGTGCTGAGGGACCACCCGCCCTCAGTGCACAAATTTCGTGCAACAGGCCCCTAGTATATAATAATCATTTTAAGTGCTCACCCCATCCTGATATTCCAAGTTTGTAAAACACATAAATATCATCACACAAACTGTTTCATAAATCTAAGAAATATGAAGTTTAAATCTTATAGAATAAATTCATGTATGTATTTTGCCTCACAAAGATGATATTTGTAAGGATCAAAATTAACTTTTGCTACAGAAATTTTTAAATCTATTATTCATTCTACACATCAAGCATTTAAACAAATTTTATTGCAGTTACTTATGAAGGCCAGCACTAAAATATTTTGAAGAATGGCACATCACAGATAGATTGACTAACTTTTTAATGTCTTGTGGGGCCACTTTGGTGATGTAGAAATTTGTATTATAACTTGGGCCATCATGTATTCCAAAATGAAATAAAATAAAAACAATAATTAGAGTAAAATTTTACCAAAGTTACATTAAAAGTCATAGCTGAATTTTATTAATTTAAAAAAATAAGATTAGTCATTAGTTTTAGATGGAAAAAATAAAGGAACAAACCACATACATTAATTGTATTTTATTTTATTTTTTATGCCAGATAAAGTAGACTTTATGATTTTAGGGAAATTTTTTATTCTATTTTTTAATAATTAAAAACAGATATTATATTATAAAAAAGCATCATCATGTTACAGATGTTGTAGAGTCTTAAATAAAGTTATTAAGTATAAATGGTATATGACCCATCCATGATTTTCTTAAGTTAACTCAGCATTGATTAATTATATACTACCTCATCTAATAATATCAGAAAATAAGTTTGTGTTAAGATACAGTTCTTTTAGCCCTTTTCTACCTATAAAGATGTATGAATCCATTAAATCACCTATTTTTTATTTGAAAATAAAGCAAAGCTATAAGTAATTGCTATTAAAATGAGGTTCCACAGAATTGCTCATACATTGTTTTACTTGTATAATTTCACCATGAACAAATTAAATTCACTAAAGATTTATTAGACTTGCTGTGCCCAAGGATCTAAAAACTGTTTTTCTGACAAGAATCAGATAATATACACTTAGATTTTGCAGGTCCTAAGTTCTAAATTATTGACTGTGTTTTTATACAGTCAGAGCAGCCATATAGTACCTAAATTGGTAGATACAGGTGTTTTCCAATAAAACTTTATTTACAAAACAGCAGCTGATTGCATTTGGCTTTTAGGTTGAAGATGAGACCATCCATTCCAGACAATAATTCCTTGAAAGTTAAAAAAAAAAAGTTAGGACAGAATAGCTTTAATTATAGTAAAGTTCAGAAACTTGGGGAGAAATTATGAAAAAGTTGTAAGGAACACTCTTTCAATGCGCGCGCACACACACACACACACACACACACACACACACACACACACAAAAGTAAGAGAATAAGGATTAGTACATTGCACAAGTGAGAAATATGTCATTGTTGATGGTGATGTTGTTAATGCTGATGCAGAGGGGTCTAGACTGATTAGAGGCAATATATTCAACACATAATTCTACTTATTAAGAAAACAGCAGAAGAGACACTAGCAGGAACTAATGAACAGCTCCTAATTGGAGAAGCAAGAGCAAGTGTGGGACAGATGGTGAACAAACCACTTGAATCAATTTTTACACTAAAAATCAACAGCTTTGAGAAGCAGCTGTGCTGGAAACCTCAGGATTTTTTTATTTTATTTTATACTGATTTGTCTTCAGTGCCTAAACCAAGTAGAAAGCTGGTTCTCATGTGACTCCTTCCTCATAAAACACCAAACAGCATGGGGAAGACCAGAAAGAGTGACTGTTACTATCTGATGTTTAATTAAATTGAATCCAATTTTAAATCTAATATTATAATATAGGCTTTTTATAGATGGCTGGAAAAAGAAGGGAGTGGCATCAAATGACAATGTCCATACTATCTTTCATCTTGGACACAGGAAAAGTTACCATCACAGGCCAGGTGGCCTTCATCTCAGTTTTCTGAAACATGGCTCATGTAGTTCTGATATCTCTCATGGAACCTGGCTGAGCTGTCGGGCTCCTAATATTTACTATCGAATTAAAACAAGAAGATTCAGATGAAGTGCCATGATTTTTCCAGCCAAGATGAATGGGATGTCATGAGCAGCACAAAGAAATATTAAATGTGCTCAAAATTTTTTATGCCACATTTTAAATTATTTTTTAACTCTGGTATTTTTAGGTTATAGATTCTATATAATAAAGATAAAATATGCTAATTAGACAGAATAGCAGAATGACTGTCCAGACAACTATTCAGATGAAGCCAGGGCTGCGAAGGCTGAGGCAAGCCACGTCTGTGACGACTGAGCCCCTTGCATGAATTTTGTGCATCAGGCCTCTAGTTGCTATATAAAAATATTAAACTCCTTTTGTAGGTGAACTTTATCTCAAAACTTATCAGTAAGAAGATAATGCATAAAAATCTGTATTACATTTTAATCAAATTAAATAGTGACTTAGAACTTACGTGCTAACAGCCTGTTAGAAAAAAACACTGTCATTATTGATTTATTGCAAAAAAATCAAGGAGTCTCAAGCAATGTTTAGAACCTGAAGAAAATGTCTTTATTCTTTAGTTGTATGCATTCCGATTTTTCCAGATTATAAGGACACCTAGATTTTTAATTCTTATTTCTGGGCAAACTTGGGCCTACAAATCTTTGCTAAAATGCAAGCCAGGGAGTCCAAGCGGCAGGTCCCTTAAGGGCAATAGTCAGACATTGCTCTAGGCATTTACTTACTCACTTTCACTTTGGCATCTATTTGGGGTTTTAGAGAATCTTCCCTCCATCTCTCACAAATGTAAAGTCACTCACCTTTTTCTCTGTTATATTAGCAAAATACCCTCAGGAACATCAAACATCTGGATGTCAAAAACCAGGAACACAATTATACACATGCTACTCATATTTAGCCTAGCAACACTAATCTCTCCTGGGGCCAGGACACAAGCAATCTGAAAAGGGAAAAGAGATAACAGGGAGAATAAAACACAAATTAATATCTCATTAAGTTATCCTGTCCCATTTGCATCCTTAAAATAGAAAAGAGAAAGGCCCATCGTGGTACATTTTAATTTTAGATGGATATTAGACCTGATTTATTAGTATTTATTTCTACAATAAAAGATAACTTAATTGTTTGTGGCAGTGAAGTATATGTTCTTTGAAATATTTTTAACAGCTCACCTATTAAATGTTGAGTCTGATGCTCTTAATTATAAGTGATTCATTGGGAAATTATGTTTATAATAATTACAACCTTAATACTATCTATCACTTAATAAATTGTGTTTATTATGTGCCAAAAATATGTGAAGAAATTTGCATAGATTATCTTATTAATTCTCAAGGATGTTGAAGCAGGTATTATTGTTCCAGTATTTCATATTAGGCTCAATTAAATGCACATAGATAGTAAGTAGAGGCACCTTGAGTCACCAGTTTTGCTGGTGATCCAAATTAGTCTGTTGTTTACTCTTGCACTGAAACAAGAAAAAAAATGTAAATTTTATGCCACTTGGTTCTTTCTTTTTTGTGTTAAATTCAACAAAGTAACAACTTGTTTGATTGCCTTTTTCCAAGTCCTTGGTGTTGCCTTCATAAGGAACTTTTGTCCAAGTTCCTCATTAGCCAATGATTGGTCTCTTTATCAAATTTGTTTTCCTATCTACCTGTTGTGTGATGAGAAGAGACCCTTGGAGGTAAAATCTAAGCTAAGACATGGAATGGACTCATAGCTAATCTATCAGGTACACAAACCTGTGTCCTCATACAGAACACGAAATTCATTACCAGCTACAGAAGTTGTACCCTTAGCCTTCTTGACATGCAAATGCAATAATGAAGGGAATCACCATCTAAAAGATCATTAGCTCTCTCTTTCCTGGAATCAGATTGAGGCTGGGTGGGATAAAGAAGTGTAGGAAAAGCTGGGGGAGCAGGGATAGTAGAAAATGGAGGAGTGGGTTCTGTAAAAGAAACAGTTCCTTTAACTTGAATTTCATTTTATCTTTCTCTCAACCTTTTCTTCTGGCTATCCAGAATTTTTTTTTTTTCCCTTAGGATGATACTCATTTCATGAATAGCAATATTTATTTGGTTGGAATGAAGCCTGTAAAAGAAGCCCAAAGTGGGTGTGTGTGAATATTTATTCATCAAAATACAAAAACAACCACTGCAAGACTGAATTCTCAAATATTCATTCCAAATATGATAGACAGATACTAGCTTATTAAGATAAACACCTGTAGGTGATATTCCTGGCTTCTCATTATTTTCCAACTATATGATGATCCTAATGGGACTTTAGATCCTTTATTACCTATTCTTATTCAATAGTAAAATCTTGTGTTTGGAAAGGATAGTTCTGATATATTAGAGAGTTAGACAGACATGAGCAGAGTAGAAAGAATAGGCCTGGTATAGAAGGCACCCAGGGCAGAAAGCCTCAGGTGCCTAGGAATGGGCAAAACCAGGTTGGAACCTCACCCCAGGGCACCCTTTCCTCCACTAGCGTATTGCTGGGCATGTGGTTTAGACCCGCTGACCTTTACTATTGATGGTCTTGCTATTTGGACTCTACCCTGAATTTCACTCCCCGGGCATGTCCCTAGTCAGTGGTAGAGTACCTGGTCTTGCCATGGCTGATATCAGGATTAGGTGCAATGACTAATGACCCTTGCCTTGGAATTAATCAATCAGTAGAAACCACAACCCAGAAAGGACACACCTGTGATGCTAATGAATATTCGATTGAAATCCTCCCCTGAGACTCAAATAAAACTCTTCAAGATAAAGGACTCAGTGCTCTCACTTTCTCTAGAACACTCCAGCACCTTCCCACTCCTTTCTTCCCTCAAGGCATATACCTTTGCTTTTTTTCTCCTAAACTCCAAGGGTTTCTCTTTCACCTCTGTAACTTTTCTCCTGAGCCCATGCAACACAACCAGCGCTGCAGAGGCTGATGGGTTAGCTCTCGGAAACACAATGATGACACACACCCTATCATCACTTGACCATTTTCAGAATGCTGACCTTCCTGTTCCAAGGACCAGTAATGAAGACATTCATTAAGACCTAAGACCCCCACAGGGACTCAAATTCCAGGATAACAAATCACCACAAACACCTTGTACTATTAACCATATTTTCTTCCCCTGATTTCCTTATGTAAGCTTTCTCTTAAGGAGCTAAAGGGGAATGTGAATGTTAGGGTTTTTACCCGTCACCTTCCTAGATTTCCACCTTTTAATATTATTAAATGCACACTTATAATCCAATCTCTATCTCTGTTTTTTGACTGGGTAGTGAGGAGCAGTAGAAATCCCAAACTTGGTAGGCCTCCAATTTCATCTATACTTAAAAACAAACAAACAAACAAAAAACCCACAAAATTTTATTATTGTAAGAGTTTGCATGTAAGCTTCTAATATATTTTGAATTGATTTTAGTATGTGTTGAAATCTATAATTTATAAAAATGGTTGACTAACAACCAGCTAGGTTTTCAGGACTTCTGCCTTTCCTTTGTATCTGCCATTTTACCTCTAATTTACATCAAGTTCTAATATATCAGTGACTTTTTCTCAATATGTTAATGACTTTGAGGTATCTATGCATTTTTATTTGTTTGCCATTATATCCATACTAAATTGTTTTTATTATTATATCCTTATTTTAGATACAATGTAAACTGTTCCCTTACAATTACTTATACTAATTGTATGTGACTGTACCGGTTATTTATGGCCCTTTGCTCTATAAAATACATTCTAGAATTAACATGTGAGATTGTATAAACAATTCAGATAAAATTTAAGTACAATTATTGTAATCTATAACAGATTTTAAAGAAATTTCAATTTTTATAATGTTTTTTCAATTTTATAATGTTTTATTCTTAACAATGAACACAGGATATCTCAGAGTTTGTTTAGGACATTTTAATGCCTTTCAGTAAAATTTTATAATTTTATATACAATTCTTCCAATTATTTTCTTTAATTTTATATACTGTATAGATTTTATTTGCCATAGTAAAATATGACCTTATTTTAAAATGTAACTTTACTGTTGAAAGAATTACAGACATCCTATTCCCCCCCCATTGTCTCTCTCCACCCTCCACCCACACTTCCCATCCACCCAAGGCCTACCCTACTATTGTCTGTGTCCATGGGTTATGTATATATGCATAAAATTCTTGGTTAATCTCTTCACTCCTCTCTCCCTACCCCCACCCATGCCCTTTGAGATTCATGTTCGTTCCACGCTTCATGTCTCTGGATCTATTTGTTGTTGTTGTTAGTTTATTTTGTTCATTATGTTTTACATAATTCAATAAAATATATTTATTTTAACTTAAAATATTTTGAGTTTTATATTTATCATTTGGAAGTTTACCTCCAATTAAAATGCATTGTGCTAAGCAAAATAAACCAGTCAGAAAAAGACAAGTATCACAGGATCTTACTCATATGTGAAATCTAATGAACAAAATAAACTGATGAACAGAATAGATCCAGAAACACAGAAACATGGAACAGACTGATGAATCTCAGAAGGAAGGTTGGGGTGGCTGGGTGTGTATGTGTGGATGGGAAGAGATCACCCAAAGAATTTGTATGTATACATTTATAGGCCACGGACATAGACAATGTGTGTTGAAGACCTGGGGTGGGGTGTTGGGGGTGGGTTAGGAGGGATAAATGGAGGTAGGGTGTGAAGGGGACTTACATAAATCTTTCATCAATAAAGATTTAAAATAACTTTATATCAATCTTAAAAATCTAAAATGCATTGTGGTTAGAGAATATAGTAGATACAATAAATTGTGAATGAAATTTGCTGAGACTTATTTTATAACAAATACATGTATATATCTCATATGTACTTGTAAATAAGGAGCACTTAAAATTATTGAAAACAGAATTCTTCACATATTGACAATATAAAATGTGTTACTTATGTTGTTCAACACTATTTTGTTAACCATTATCTTTTTGTCAGTTAATGAGGAGTTCCTTTAAATTTTCCATATACTGATGGATTTCTCAAATTATCTCTGCATTTCTACTAATGTTTACTTTTTATATATTTCAGCTTTTAGTAGAGCATATCTAAAATGCATGTATCATAAATTAAGTCAAAATCATATTTTATAGTGCCTTGGCTGAGGTGGCTCAGTTGGTGATTCAAATTCTGGTCAGGGCACATGCCTGGCTCGCGGGCCGAATCCCTAGTAGGGGATATGAAGGAGCAAGCCGATTGATACTTCTCTCTCTTGCTCTCTCTAAAATCAATAAAAATATTTTTTAAATCTTATTTTATAGTAACCTTTTTATCCATAAAAATATCTTAATCCAAAATTTTACAGAAATTAATAAGGAGATATGTGTACATAATAGTTTTGCTTTAAAATATATCTTGTATGTTTTTGCATATGTAGAGGTGGTAGAGACAGTACTCAAATATTTCCTTTTTATGAGACAAACAGTGCCCTTGAGAATGTGAAGGCTAACTCCAAATTTTTAATGGCTCAATATGAAATTTTCTAAAAACTACTGAGTGCTTGGCCTCTGTTTACCTATAGAATCATATTGGGGTTGTATCATTATCTTTTACTTATCTCTTTTAAAACTGGAACATTCTGAATAATAAAACTTTGTTTTTGATCTTAATAATTATATTCAGCCCAGTCCTTTACTTACATGCCAATGATACATTTCTTGAGTTTGTGGAGTGCATATTTTTAAAGAAATCAAATGCTATTATGTTTTCTCCACTTTGAAGGGGGGGTATCATCTACATCAAATAATGGAATAGAACAATATAAGATATTGTCATAATTGGCATATTGCTAAGTTTTGAAAAGTAAATTCATTTAAGACTTTTTTTATGTAATTAAAATACATATTCAATTAATGTCAATATATGTTTCCTATACATGCAGTTTAAATTCACACATTTTTGACTTCTGGTCCTTGTGTCTCACCATTGTTGGGTCATTTGCCCCCTCGCTGGCTGTTGCTGGCTTTGCGGAAAGAAGAGGTTATTAAAAGGATTTCTGAAGTAGAGAACCCAGTTGTGAGTTTTTTTTATCAGCTGTTCCAGGCCGGAATGGCTATGGAATGCAGAGCCTTTTCAACCCTGCTATCTCCAGATCCTCAGAAGCAAGAACTAATACTAGTGAAAGTAGAAGAAGGCCTTTCCTGGGCCAGAAATTAAAGCAGAATGGGAGTATCTGATCTTGTCAAGAATTTTTTTGCCAGCAGTTCAGAAAGTTTTCAAGGAGACACTTGGGCCCTGGTCGGCCCTAGGCCGACTCCAGGAGCTATGCTACCAGTGGCTTATGCCAGAGTTGCACACAAAGGGGTAGATTCTGGAGCTGCTGGTGCTGGAGCAGTTCCTGAGCATCCTGCCTGAGGAGCTGTGGGCCTGGGTTCAGCAACGTGGTCCAAAATGTGGCGAGGAAGCTATGACTCTGTTGGAGGATTTGGAGAAGGAATTTGATGATCCTGGGCAGCAGATTCGGCTAGTCCACAAGAACAAGCATTGCCATGGAAGAGCATCCCAAAAGTTAAAGACCCAACTCCAGCCTTTAAAGGCACAGCTGAAACCTTAAAAATCTTGCCTTTACCCCCAAAGTGATAATGAGAACAATGAATCAGAGACAAAGAAGGATATTTCAGGAGGAAAAGTAGGACTTTCCCAAGAACTTTCTTTCACAGGAATTAGTAAACACAAAAGCCACTTTGAGTGGCAGCAAGGAAGTGTTTCAAGGAAGAAATTAGAAAGCTCCCCTTCCCCAGCAGGCAGTTTTAGTCAAGCCATCACACACAGATCTCTAGGAAAGAGATTCCATCATGAGCCACAAAGAAGCCTGATTCTAAGTACAAGCTCTATAACATTTCAGAAAGTTCCTACAGAAGATAAACCTCATAGATGTGAAGTATGTGGGCACAGATTTAAACAGCATTCCTCTCTAACACAACATCAGAGAATCCAGACCCAAGAAAAGCCCTATAAATACAGTCCGTGTGGGAAGGCCTTTAGCTTGAGGTCATATCTGATTATTCATCAGAGAATCCACCATGATGAGAAAGCATAGTGAGTGTGGGAAAGCCTTCAATCAGAGCTTGGCCCTCATTTGATATAAGTACATTCAAACAAGTGAGAAAGCTTGTAAATGTAATGAATGTGGCAAAGTCAAAGTTCATATCTCATCATCCATCAAAGAATTCACACTGAAGAGAAACACTATGAGTGTAATGAATGTGCAAAAACCTTTAGCCAAAGCTCAAAGCTTATAAGACACCACTAAATCCACACAGAAGAGAGACCTTATGAATGTAATGAATGTGGGAAAGCATTCAGGCAGAGCCCGGAGCTGATAACCTATCAGAGAATACATAGTGGAGAAAAGCCTTATGAATGCAATGATTGTGGAAGAGCCTTCAGTTTGAGCTCAAACCTCATTAGACATCAAAAAATTCACAATGGAGAGGAACCTTATCAGTGTATTGAATGTGGCAAAACATTCAAAAGGAGCTCAGCCCTTGTTCAGCATCAGAGAATCCACTCTGGGGATGAAGCTTATATATGTAATGAATGTGGGAAGGCTTTCAGGCACAGGTCAGTCCTCATGTGCCATCAGAGAGTCCACACTGTAAAGTAACTGGTGAATACAATAAATATTGTAAACGAGAATCCTGGTGCATGAAACTTGTGCACTGGGGTGGCAGGTGTCCCTCAGCCCAGACTACACCCTCTCCAATCTGGGATCCCTCTCACACTCTGGGACTACTGGCTCCCAAATGCTTGCCTGCCTGGCAGTCTGTTGACACCTAACTCCTCCCCTGCTGTCTCAATAGCCCCCAACTGCCCTCCCCTGCCAATCTGTTCACCCCTAACTGCCCTTCCCTTCTGACTGGTTCTGCTCAACTGCCCTCCCCTGCTGGCCATCTTGTGGTGGCCATCTTTGACCACATGGAATTGGCCATCTTATGTGAGGGTCAATTTGCATATTACCTCTTTATTATATAGGATTCTTTTGTCAAATGTTTATCTTTGTTAGTCAAAGACACCATGAAGGTTGTAAACTCCTAGGTCTCAAGTCAGTCTGACTTTATGCAGCACTCCCCAGTGCACATGCAAATTATCATTTGAAAGCTTTTCCTGTGACTATTCAGAACAGCAGATGGGAGAATCGTTTCTTCTTCCCTTTCTCTCATCATTAGGAATACTCAGGAAATAGGAAAAACAGACTAGTGCATTGAAATCTCATTTTCCAGGAGAATGTCATGAAGAGGGTAAGCAGTCCGTGCTCTGTCACTGTGTCTGATTGCTGATGTGCCAGGTTTGGGGGATGGTGTGGACAATATGAGGGACATTTTGTCGCAGGAATGCAAAAGTTTACTGATCAATTAAGAATAGTTGACAGAACAGCAAGACAGATGGGGAAGCAGTTGTTAGCGAATTCAACTTTTTCTATTATTCCTGATGAGTTTTAGAAGACTATATTTTTCCAGGAATATGTCCATTTCATCTAGGTTGTCCAGTTTATTGGAATATAGTTACTCATAGTATTTCTTTATAATTATTATTATATATGTGTTAACAGTTGTTACTTGTGTTTCTGATTTGTTCATTTGGGTCCTCCTTGTTTCTTGATGCATCTGGATAAAATTTCATCAATCTTGTTTATCTTTTCAATGAACCATCTCTTGGTTTTATTGATACTTTGTATTTTTAAAAAATATTTTAATCTTTATTGTTCAGTTTATTAATTACATTGTTCCCCTTTTTTTCCCCCTATAGCTCCCCTCGACATGGTACCCATCCCACTCTCCGCCCTCACCTCCCTCCCACTATCTTCTCCCATAGGTGCATGATTTTTGTCCAATCTCTTGCTCCCCTTCCCACACTCCTTTTATCCCCAAGAATTGTCACTCCATTCTCTCTCTATGCCCATGATTCTATTATATTCACCAGTTTATCCTGTTCATCAGATTTTTAGTTCACTTGATTTTTATATTCATTTGTTGATAGATGTGTATTTGTTGTTGATAATTTTTATTTTTACCTTTTTCTTCTTCCTCTTCTTAAAGAATATCTTTCAGCATTTCATATAGTATTGGGTGGTCAGTGATGAACTCTTTTAGCTTTTTCTTATCTGCGAAACACTTTATCTGACTTTCAATTCTGAATCATAGCTTTCCTGGGTAGAGTAATCTTGGTTGTAGATTCTTGCTATTCATCACTTTGAATATTTCCTGCCACTCCCTTCTGGCCTGCATAGTTTCTGTTGAGAAATCCATATGTGTGCTCCCTTATAGGTAACTAACTTTTTCTCTTGCTGCTTTTAATATTCTCTCTTTGTCTTTTGCTCTTGGCATTTTAATTATGATGTGTCTTGGTGTGGTCCTCTTTGGATTCCAATAGTTTGGGGTTCTGTACACTTCTTGGACTTTTAAGTCAATTTCTTTCACCAGGTGGATGAAGTTTTCAGTCACTATTTCTTCAAATAGGTTTTCATTATTTTACTCTCTCTCTTTTTCTGGCACCCCTGTAATTCGGATGTTGAGATTCTTGAGGTTGTCCCAGAGGCCTCTTACACTATCTTCAATTTTTTGGATTCTTTTTGCTTCTTGCTTTTCTGGCTGAGTGGATTTTGCCTCTTTGTATTTCAAATCTTTGACTTGGTTCTTGTGGTCCTCTTGATTGCTTTAAGGTTTTTGTATAATTTTTTTTTTATTTCAGTCAGTGTATGCTGAATTTCTAGTTTGTCTTTTTTCATATCCTTGTAGGACTTGTTCATTTCCTTGTAGGTCTTGGCCTTTTCTAGGAGCCCCTTGAAAAACCTTATAACCGTGGTTTTGAACTCTATGTCCAGTCGTTTTTTTCCCCTTCATTCCTTTCACAACTGATTTATTTCCATTTCTCTGCATTGTGGCTGCTTTCCTGAGTTAGTCGATTAGGTTTGTGAGGTAGATGTCCTCTAAGGAACAGTGGCTCAGCCTCCCCAGTTACCAGATACTCTTATTGCAATCCTTTATGGGTTGCACAGTCTTGTTGAAGTTAAGCCCAGATTATTGTTGTTAGCACTAGGAGGGTTTGACATCCAGGCCAATTGGCTGTGAGGATCAGCTGTGCTCAGGTTGGATGGGCGGAGTCTCCTGACTAAGCAGGCATCACCAGCTCTGCCCTATGCAGCACTTGAGTCTCTGTGCCAGGCAGTAATGGCTGCAAGCACCTCTGAAAGAATGCTGCAGCCGAGCTCCACCCACTGCCAGACAATTCAGCCTCTCCCCAAATGAGTCTGCACATCCACCGTCTCACCCAGGGTCATAAAACAATGCAGTCCGGTGGTTTCCCGAATGAGAGAGTAAGTCACGAGTCCTCTCTGTGTGGTCACGGAGCTCTGCTGTTCCCAAGTTTATGAGCACTGCCCACAAGCTCACCCCCTCCACAAGCTCGCAGACCCTTGCTGTGCCTGAGTTTCAGCGTGCTTCCCTACTGTCCAGTTTTAGCTCGTATGATTGTGGTTTCCCCAGACTTCGCCCAGAGGTAGGGAATCAGTTCAGTGGTGTGCCTTTCTCTCCCCAATTCGAGAAAACAGGCCAGGTTTGCAGCTGCCTGCCCCCTCGGCTGGCTTGCGTGCACGGCTCCAAACTTCTGACTCCGAGTGTATCTTCCCTCTGCCGCTCCTCTGAGTCTCAGTGTCCTATCTTTTCTTTTATTTGTGGAATTTTCACTCAGCCAGCTTTCCCATGATTCTGGATGATGTTTGTTCTTTCATTAAGTTGTAGCTTTGAAATTGCTGTGTAGGGCAGCAAGATAGGTGTTTACCTATGCTGCCATCTTGGTTCCTCCCCTCCTTTGTATTTTTTGTCTTTTGGTTAATTATTGTCACTTGGATCTTTATTATTTCCTTCCTTCCACTTACTTGGGATTTTTCTGTTGTTCTCTTTCTAATTCTTTACATTGTAGGGTTAGATTGTTTTTTGAGGTAAGCCTGTAATCCTATGAACTACTACTTTCAGTGTCCCATAGATTTGTGTTTGTTGTGTATTTATTTTCATTTGTTTTCTGGAAGTGTTTTATTTATTTCTTGATCTCTATTGTAACCCATTTGTTGTTTAATAACATGCTATTTAACCTCCACGTTTGAATGTTTTTGAGTGTTTTTATTGTAGTTGATTCCTATTTATATGCCATTGTGACCTAAGAAGATGCTTGATATGATTTCAATCTTCTTGAAGCTGTAGATACTTATTCCATGTTCTTACATGTGGTCTGTCTTTGCAAATGTCCCATGTGCAACATATTCTGTAGCTTTCGGATGAAATGTTTCATAAATGTCAATTAATTCCCTCTGATGTAGTGTGTCATTTAGGATTATTATTCCTTGTTGACTTTTTGTATAGAAGATCTATATAGCTATATTGGTGGGGTATTAAAATCCCCTACTATGATGATATTTCTTTTCATCTATCTTTTAAAATTCTCCAGAAGTTATATATATATATAACTTCTGGATATTACCAGAGTTATATCCTCTTGTTAGATTGATCCCTTTATGATCATAAGTGGACTTCATTATCTCTTGTTATGGCTTTCACTTTGAAGTCTATTTTATCAGATATGAGAATTGCTACTCCAGTGTGTTTTTGTGTGTTTTGTTTTTCATTTCCATTTGTCTCTACTTTCATTCTATGTGACTCTTTTGTTCTGGGCTAGGTTTTCTGTAGACAACAGACAACATAACTGAGCTGCTCTATGACTTATGATTGGAGAACTTATATTTATATTTAAGATTATTATTGTTAGGTACTTACTTGTTGTCATTATTTTTCTCTATGCCTGTGTTCTTCTCTTTCTGTCACTTCTTCTAACAGTCTTTTTAGCATTTCTTACAGTGCTGGTTTGGTGGTAACATACTCTTTTAGCCTTTATCTTTCTGCAAAGCTCTTTATTTCACCTTCAGTTTTAAATGACAGCTTTGCTGGATAGAGTAATCTTGGGTGCAGCCCTTTGGTTTTCATTACTCTGTAAACATCATGCCATTCCCTTCTGGCCTGAAGTGGTACTATTGAGAAGTCAGTTGACAGTCCAATGGGAACTCTGTTGTAGGTAACTTTCCATCTCTCTCTTGAAGCCTTTAAGATTCTTTTTTATCTTTATTGTTCAGTTTATTAATTACATTGTTTCCCCTTTTTATCCCCCTATAGCTCCCCTCCACCCTGTACCTATCCCACCCTCCACCCTCCCCTCCCCCTCCCCACTGTCCTCTGCCATTGTTGCTAGATTTTTGTCCAGTCTCTTGCTGCACTTCCCACAGCCCTTTTCTCCCCAAGAATTGTCAGTCCATTCCCTCTCTATGTCCATGTCTCTGTTATATTCACCAGTCTATCCTGTTCAACAGCCTATCAATTCACTTGATTTTTATGTTCATTTGTTGATAGATGTGTATTTGTTGTTCATAATTTTCATCTTTACCTTTTTCTTCTTCCTCTTCTTAAAGAATATCTTTCAGCATTTCATATAATGTTGGTTTGGTGGTGATGAACTCCTTTAGCTTTTTCTTATCTGCGAAGCACTTCATCTGACCTTCAATTCTGAATGATAGCTTTGCTGGATAGAGTAATCTTGGTTGTAGATTCTTGCTGTTCATCACTTTGAATATTTCTTGCCACTCCCATCTGGCCTGCATCGTTTCTGTTGAGAAATCCGCTGACAGTCGTATGGGTGCTCCCCTTATAGGTAACCAACTGTTTCTCTCTTACTGCTTTTAATATTCTCTCTTTGTCTTTTGCTCTTGGCATTTTAATTATGATGTGCCTTGGTGTGGTCCTCTTAGGGTTCCTATATATTGGGGTTCTGTGCACTTCTTGGACTCCTAAGTCAATTTCTTTCACCAGGTGTGGTAAGTTTTCAGTCACTATTTCTTCAAATAGGTTTTCATTGTCTTGGCCTCTCGCTTTTTCTGGCACCCCTATAATTCGGATGTTGGTATGCTTGAGGTTGTCCCAGAGGCCCCTTACACTATCTTCAATTTTTTGGATTCTTTTTGTTTCTTGCTTTTTCAGCTGAGTTGATTTTACCTCTTTGTATTTCAAATCTTTAACTTGGTTCTTGGGGTGCTCCAGAGCACTTTTAGGTCTTTGTATAATATTTTTTGTTTCAGTCAGTGTATGCTTAATTTCTGGTTGGTCCTTTTTCATATCCTTGAGAGTCTCCTTTATATCCTTGAGGGTCTCTTTCATTTCCTTGTAGGACTCATTCATTTCCACGTTGGTCTTGATCATTTCTTTGCAGCTCTCATTTGTATCCTTGAGGGTCTTGTTCATTTTCTTGTAGGACTTATTCATTTCCTTTGTGGTCTTGCTTATTTCCTTATAGGCCTCGATCTTTTGTTGGAGCCTCTTGAAAAACCCTATAACCGTGGTTTTGAATTCCATGTCCAGTCGTTTTTTTCCCTCCATTTCTTTCACATCTGATTTCTTTCTATGTTGCTGCATGGTGGCTGTTTCCCTGAGTTGGTCAATTAACTTTGTGTGGTAGACTTCCTACTAGGGACAGTGGCTCAGCCTCCCCAGTTACCTGAGGTGGATATGGACTGCACAGTCTTGCTGAAGTTAAGCTCAGTTAATCATTGTTAGCACTTGGAGGGTTGACCTCCAGGCCAATTGTCTGTGAAGCTCAGCTGTGCTCAGGTTCGGTGGGCGGAATCTTCCGGCCAAGCAGACAGTGTTAGCTCCGCCCTATGCAGCCCCAGGGACTCTGTGCAGGGGACAATGGCTGCCAGCACCTCTGAGAGAGAGCTGCTGCGGAGTTCCACCGGCTGCCGGGGAATTCAGACTTTCCCAAAATGAGTCTGCATGCGCAATGTCTCACCCAGGGTCATAAAACAAAGCAGTCTGACGGTTTTCTGAATGAGAGACAAGTCGCGGTATGCTCTCTGCGCCGTCACGCAGCCGAGCTGTTCGCGAGCAAGCTGCCTTCTCCACAAGCCAGGAGACCCGGCAGCACCTGAGCTTCGGCCTGCCCTCCCACTGTCCAGTTTTCACCCCGTGTGATAGTGGGTTCTCTGGACTTCGCCCAGAGCTGGAGAATCAGTCCAGTGGGATGCCTTTGTCTCCCCGTTCGAGAAAACTGGCCGGTTTTCAGCCGCCCGCCCTCTCCACGGCGCGGGCTCCAAACCACTTTCCCCGCGAATCTTTCAACTCTGTTCGCCACCGCTCCTCTGAGTCACAGTGTCTTATCTTCACTTTTATTTGTGGAATTTTCACTCGGCCAGCTTTCTGGTGATTCTGGAAGGTGTTTGTTCTTTCGTTAAGTTGTAGTATTAAAATTGCTGATTATGACAGCAAGATAGGTGTTTTACCTTTGCCGCCATCTTAGTTCTCCCTAAGATTCTTTTTATTGACTTTAATATTTGCCATTTTAATTACTATGTGGCTATGTGTGGGTCTTTTGGGGTTCATCCTAATTGGGACTTTCTGTTTTTCCTAAATTTCAATTATATGTTTCTTCACTAGGTTAGGAAAATTTTCTCCCATTATTCCTTCAAACAGTTTCTGTATTCCTAGCTTAGATTCTTCTTCTTCTGGTCCCCTGTGATGCAAATGTTATGATTTTTCATGTTTTACCAAATCTTCCTAAACTTTCCTTCTGCTTTTTATTTTGTTCCATTTGTTTCCCTGAATGGGTGTTTTATTCTATATTGTCTTATAATATATTAGTTAGACCATCAGGTTTATCTAGTCTATACTTGAAATCTTACAGGGGTTCTTTATTTCAGCTATGATATTCCTCATTTTCAATTGATTCTTATTTATTGTTTTAAGCTCTCTTTTCATACTGGTGTAACTTCTATTAAGTCCCTTATAATTTTCATTAAGCTGCTTGTATTTCTCACTAAATTTTTTGAGCACTCTTATTACCATGCTTTGAATTTTTGTATCTCAAAAATTGCTTTTCTCCATTTCATTTAGTTCTTTTTCTGACAATTCCTTCTTTCCTATCATTTGCATGTTGTTTCTTTGTCTCCCCATTTTTGCTGTCCCATTATATTTGTTTTTATGTGTTAGATAAAACTGCTATACCTTCCAGACTTTGCGTTCTGGTCTTATGTAGTAGGTGTTTTGTAGGACCCATTTGTGTAGTCTCTTATATCTCCTGGGCTTGGTACTCTAGGAAAGCTGCTTCCTTTACGTATTTGGGTTCTCCTATTGTAGTAGCATATGAATGTTACTGTCTCACCCATGGGTGGAATCTATTTCTAGGCTGACTGGCTATAAGGCTCACCCCCAATGATGCCATGTGAGTTGTTGTGGAGGTGCTGACAGAACCAAACAAAATACAACACGACAAAATGTGGAAAAAAATTGTACAAGATCCCCAAGCAACAAAAAACACAACCACTGGAGAAAAGTATTAGAAATGAGAAAAGAGAGCAAGAATGATAGAAGAACATAAAGAAAGAAAAATCATGAGGAGAAAAATAACAAAACAAAGAAATGTAAAAAAATACACAGAAATAAATGGAGGGAGAAAAATATGTAGATGCAGAGCTGAAATAAAAAATAAGGATGGAGAATAGGGGAAGGAAAACAATTTAAAGTAAAGGAGGAAGAAAAAAATTTTTAAAATTGCAAAGGAAAATAGAGGAGAAACAGATTCAAAATTAAAAAGGAAAAAAGATGATAAAGCAGAAGAAAACAAAGAGGAATAAAAAAAAGATTGAAGAGAAAAATTATATATATGAATGAAACAACAGACACCTGAAAAACAACAAACCAATAAAGCACATAGATAAAAAGATTTTAAAAGAAAAGAGAAAAGAAAATAGAAAAGGAAAAGAAAAAAAAAAGTGAAGTGGATTTTGTTTCAGCAGTTTAGTGCCCCATGGGCACTCCCTTTGGATCTTACTTTTGTGATAACTGTCGCTATCTGTTCTGTCTTCCATTTCTGAGCTTCGCATGAGGTATTTAGATACTAACCTCTTTTAGAAAATGTCCTCCTTTGGCTTTCAGCAACTTGACTGAAGCTCCATGCCATCCACAGTTTGTGTCTCTCTCCACAGGCCTTGGCTGCAAGCAGGAGGGTCAATCTGACCTCTAAAGCAGGTTTGGTTGCAGCATGGGTCCCAGGGCTGGGCCTAAAAACTTCTCCTGGTTTCCTGGGCTTTGCTTCTGCCCATCTTTGCCTGCTAACCAGTTTTCAATCTTAATACTCAAAAGTCTGTTTCTGAAAGTGCTTTAGGTGGGGTAGGTACTCTTCAGATTTCAAGGAATGTAGTTGGTGTCTTCCCGTGTTTCAGAGTTACTCCTCTACGGATGGTTCAAAATATTACTTTGCCCTTGATTGATCAGAGATCTTTGTATGCAGTCCAGTGAAATCTGCCTGAAATCTGAAGTTTCTATCAGCTCTCCTGTTCAGGTAAAGTAGATTGCTGGGCTAGTGGGTATCTTTTTTTCTTTTCTTTCTTTCTTTCTTTCTTTCTTTCTTTCTTTCTTTCTTTCTTTCTTTCTTTCTTTCTTTCTTTCTATGAGAAATCAGTTTGTTGATGATTAATTTTAAGTGCTGGACTTTTTCTTTTTCAAATGTTATTGCCTTGTACAAGGCACTCCCAATAGCTAGCTAGTTTAAATCTAAAAATATGAATAAATAATTCTTGACTATTTCTGCAATAAAATTGTTTAAACCTTTGAGAAAAATTTGGTTGTTGTTATAGATGTTGGAACGCCTAATTAGAGTTCACAATGATTTGTCTAGTAAGTGCACATTCTATATAAATGAAGAAAGCTATTTCTATTTTGGAAATGCTTGAATTAGTAAAAAAAAATCAGCATCTGAGGGACTACTAGCATGTAGTGATAACTAAAAATAAATGATTCATCTAAACTGCTCAGGCTGATTATTGTAACAGAATTCCATTGTGCTTTTTGTGTCTTTCATGAGAAAAATAACACACTCTTCATAATTCCTATCAGTCGCAAGTGTTCATTACCTTTTCTGAGTACATAGTTACAAAAGCACATATGTATAATAATGGGAAAATTATTATAATTTTAGGAATCTTAATTTCATTATGTGAACATCAAAGTAAGAAGCAAACCACAAAATTATCTTTGTCATGGAAGGAAACTACATTTGTATTATGTTCTGAATTTTCCAGTGTCTTCAAGTAATTATCTGGATATATGTATTTGAGAAATCCTTAAGTAACAGTTCTATTAGTATAGCAAAAGTATGTATCATTGTTTCTGTGTTTTCTAAGTTGAGACTGTTCTGTTGTAATTATATAGACACTACAAAATTGTAAGCTAAATTGATCATTAGAGCTGGAACTCTGGTCTCAAAGCTAAATTTGATAATATCTCTACCTCTTTTTTCCTCTATTGAAGTCTTCAATTTCCTTTCATTCAAGGGTGTAGCAATAAAGATGTTTTCAGTTTCCTGGATATAAATTTTAATCATTAATTTGCCAGGGAAGGGAAGCAATACATATCATAAACAATTGCTTTTTTTGGGGTTGTCTTCACCCATAGATTAGTATTAGTTATCAAACAAGATTTGAGATAGTCATTATAAGTATTTTCTTGAAGAAAAGATAATTTTGATTTTTCAAAAGATTTATGATTGCTCTAAAGGAAACAGGTACTGCTGGTGCAAAATACTAACTACGGGAAGTGTAGAGACACATACTCAATTTACTGCAAAACATGACTTGGACATTCCAAATTAACTCATCTGACCTTCAGAAAGAACATACTTGAAGAAGCTCCAGTCTACATATATGTTGGTAACTTGGACTTGGTGCTGGTCTGAATGATAATCTCCAGGTTCAATCTTAACAATATTAATCTTCTGACCCATGACTCTGTTTAAGTTAAGCTCCAAATGTATCACTCAATATTGTGATGGATTGCAAATGAAATATTATGTTAACAACTTGCTTGGTGTGACACCATTAAAGTTTTTCAATGCAGTATCCTTTAGCATAATAGGAGCAATTTTACAAATAGTGTAAATTAGCTGCTGTAATTGGTATTAATGCTATCCAGAACTCTGAAGACCTACCTTATGATTAAGGGTATATATTTGCTATATAATCTTAGTTTTTCATGACTACATAACAATTTAGTCCATGTGTAATAATAATAATAATAATAATAATAATAATAATAATTTCCTAAATGTAGAATAATTTTAAATGGAACAAGCACTTGTAAATTAATATATTAAAATATTCATCTGCTCTCTAGATTTGAATCTGTTGCTTTAAGTCATCCTTAATCAGAAACATCTGTCTCAATCAAAATCTTAAATTTTCTTCTGATTCTTATTATATTTTAGAAGCTCAGGAATAACCACAGAACCAGATATAGATCAGATTAATCTCATTCCCCACAATATATTATCTCTATTTTTGCAAAGTAAAAAGGGAAATTATTTTTAAATTAAATAATGTAGGATGCTCTAATGAACTGCAAAATAGAAATAAAACTTTAGGCAAACTCCAAGATTAAGTTAAAAAAAAACACCTTTAAATGTATGGTACTTCTGTAAGCTTTATTATAAATGCATGTTTTTAATTTTACATTTTATAACTATTTATAGTGAAATATTTTAACTATCATTTGTTATTTTTATGATTTCTTCTGTGAGCAAAAAGTCAGAAGATGGTGACTTTAAATTTAGAGTCTATATAATTATTTAGATAAAAAGATAGTTTTAAACTATAAAATATATTTTTCCTTATTTTGCATTAGAAAAAATAAAGATTTGGTTAATCATATTAAAATATAACCTAACTCTACAGAACTTTAGAATTGATATTCTTGTGGTATCCTTATTTTAATTATGTTTACCTTCTAAATCTCTCTAAATCAGTCATGATTGAATTTAATAAGGAGTTTAGATATGCCTTAATAACACTTTTGAATTAATCAAAACCCAAGTAATTTAATATTTAAGACATTCATTCAGAAGCAAATATTTCATTTACATAAAACTTTCATGACAATATTTTTGTTAACTTACTTATAAAAACTGTCCACATAGCACATGTTTTATATTGCGGAGATTTTTAGAATAAAGTGGACATTTTTAGAGTAAAATTCACTTGAAACTGGCATCATCTGTGTGTGTATTTGATAAATTCAATTAATACAAGTTTGTATTTATATAGAAATAACTTTAAACGACTAACCCTTTCAGTAAAACTAGCAGTAGTATTAACTGAGAAGTTGCAAGATGTCTATAGAAGACTGTTAATGGAGATACTTTATTGAAGTTATTCTATCTAATAAAAGATTAACATGCAAATGTGACCATACTTTGGCTCCTGATTGGCTATGCTACCAGCCAATCAGGAGCAGGGGGCTTGCCTGGACATGAGTAAACACTTCCCTTCACCCTGCAGGCACCTCAAGTGCTCACACCTGTAGGGAACACTTCCATTCACACTGGCACATGCAGGGAACGAAGCGCTTCAGGCCAGTGCCAGCTGGGAATGCTTAGCTTCACGCTGGCAGGGGGTGAGAAACGAAGCAGGGACCACGTCTCTGCACAGGGTGTTTTCGAGGGCCTAGCAAGCCAGTGAGAGAGGTTCGGTCCTTGAGGCATCTGTGGTGTGGGGAGGGCTGGGCCAGGACACTACCATACTTTCAAAGAAAGTTGTTTCCCACTTAAATATCCTCTGATGAGTATCTTTAAAAAATAAGTAAATATTCAGCCATTGTCAGACCTTGAAAAGTTAAGGTAATTCCTTAATATCACCTAATATCCACTGTACGTTCAAATGTCTTTGTTTCAAAGATGCCTTTTACTGTTGGTTTGCCCCCTCTGGAGGCTACCCAAGGTCTTATTTCAGCCCTGATGTTGGGCTGCTTCCCCCGACCATAAGTTCCCAGTGCACTTCCAGCCAGAGTTAAAGGGGGCTTCTTCTGTTTTTAAGGCATCGCCATATCCAGTGCCTGCCAGGCCCCTGTGAAAGCACTACTCCTTAGGTCAGGCTGGGAGCTGAAGCAGAGAGGCTGTGAGGCCCAGCTCACCCAGGATGCTTCCCCCATCACCCCCTCCCAATTATCCTGGCCCAGCCTTCCCTACACATACCCAGTTGAGAGTGTGAGGTGGTCCTGGCGGCTGGATGGAAGGCTGGTGGGGGGGCGTGGCCACAGCACAAGGGAAGGGAGACCTACACCCTCCCCCAATCCAGAAGGGCTTGACGGGGGACCTCAGGCCTCGCCCTCCACCAGGCAGGGCTTGACAGGGAACCTCAAAGTATGCTTCCCACCCTGGTGATGGGCTAGGATACCTCAGGCTATTCTCCTCACCTCGAGCCTCCCACCTGGTACGCCTTGACAGGAGACTATAGGCCACACTCCCAACTGTTGCTGGGTTAGGGGACCTCAGACTGTTCTCTCCACCTGCCAGAGCTTGACAGGGGACCTCAAGCCGCACCCCTACCCCAGCACCAGGCTGGTGGACCACAGACCATACCCTCTGCCCCAGCACCAGGCCAGGGGTCCTGAGGCTGTGGCCCTCCTGCCTGGCTGGGTTTGACAGGGGACCTCAGGCTATGCCCCCTACCCAGCAGGGCTTCACAGGAGACCTGAGCCTGTGCCCTTGTGCCAGTGAGGATTGACAGGGGACCTGAGGCTGCACCTCCCTCCGGTGCTGGGCTGGGGGACTTGAGAGGCTGTGCTCCTCTGTCTGGTGGGGCTTGACAGGGGACCTCAGGCCATGCCCCCTACCCAGCGGGGCTTGACAGGGGATCTCAGGTCGTGTCTCCCACCTGGTAGGACTTGATGGGGGACCTCAGGCCACGCCCACCATCCTGGTGATGGGCCAGGGGACCTGAGGACACATCGTGCCCAGGTTGGCTTGACAAGAGTGGGACTGGCAGGGTCTGGATCTACCCCAATGTGGGGGCGGGGGCGGCTGGGTCTGGGTCTCACGTGATTTTGAGGCACATGTGGTGAGTGGGGACTTGACTCTGGGCCTTGTGGTACACCCCAGACTCTGACAGGAGGAAGGTTTTCATATACATTTTACTAATTTTCTTTAGTCTCTGATACTTCTATTATAGAGAAAGAGCATATAGCAATATTAAATTATTTCCTCTAATTAATATCCTTTTATTGTGCACAAATTTCATGCACTGGGCCACTAGTATGATATAATGGCTTTGAGATAATTGAACCCAATCATATTTTATTAAGTGCATGAGTTTTTGAATTCTGAATACATCAATGCAAATGTCTAAGCAATTAAACAAGCCATCTATTATTATTCAACATTTAATATGTTTTTTTAAAGTGGGCCTGCTCTGAGCCATTATTTTGCATGCATAATAAACTAGACATATCAATTTTTAAGAATCTAATTACAAAAGTATATTTAGCAGCCTTAGTGCCATAGAATCATGTATTCATTGAATTAGAAAGGTTAGAGTTTGAATTAGAATGGAAAAAGAAGCAGCTAAAATATCTTGAAATGCCATACAATTTTTTTAGTTAATACTTCTTAAAAGTACGAATATAAAAGAAAATTTTCCATAACTTTATCAAACTCTTGAAGAATTCTTGGGAAAAAGAAAACAAATTGATCCCAATGATGGAATAGAATATATACATAAATGAAAGGGTGAGTAGTAATAGACAAATGGCAAGCATACAGTCAGCAAATACAAAGAAAATGAGGTTACTTTAAAAAAGTAATCAGAGCCTGGCTGGTGTTGCTCAGGGTTTAAGTGTCCACCTTTGACCCAGGAGATCCCAGTTTGATCCCAGTGAGGGCACATACCTAGGTTGCTGCCTTAATTCCCAGTGGAGGGCATGCAGGAGGCAGCCTCAATGATTTTCTTCCATTATTAATATTTCTATCTCTCTCTCCCTCTCTCTTTCTCTCTGAAATAAATAAAAATATTTTAAAAATTAATAATTTTTTTAAAAAATTGAAGAAATGCCTTCAAAAGAACCCGATAGCCAGGTCTCTTCAACTCTCCACAAACTAAGCAGTTGTTGATAGCATGAGCAAACAATCAAGTTAATTTATTAAAAAAATCATTAATATGTTTTTAACAGGGGGTGGGGGGGTTAAATACATAAAATAAACCTAAAGGTAAACCTGAATTAAAATCTTCTATCTCCAAAGACACCAAAGGTGGATTAAGTAAAAGAGGAAAAGGAATATCTGCCCCAGAATTAAATCTATTTTGTCTGAAATTAGAATGAAGAGACTTGGGAGTTTTAGCACAATTGTTGGTTTGAAGAAGGAAGCCAATGACTTAGTAAGTTATTACCATCCAGAGAACGGGGAGATAGTCAGCTACCTCCATATGCTACTAACGAATAGTTTCATGCTGTCCTACCAAAACTTTAAAAAAGAGAACCAGCATAATTAGAAAACATAAAGTTACAAGTAAAGAAAGATATACAATTTCAAAATAAATAGTCATTCAATAATCACTAAATATTGATGATAATATTTAATAATATTTGGGGAAAGAATACTCTCTAATAGCTGATGTTGGAAAAATGGACAGACACATGCAAAAGAATGAAAGTGGACCACTATTTTACACGATACATTAAATAACCTCAAATAGATTAAATAGTTGTATGCAAGACCTGAAACCATAAAACTTCTAAAAAAAAAAAAACAAACATAGAGGGTAAGTTCCTTTTGTTACTGAAAGTAAAGACAACAAAAACAAATAAGCAAGTGGGACTATATCAAACTAAAAAACTCCTGTACAGCAAAGAAAACCATCAACAAAACAAAAAAGCTACTGAAAGGGAGAACGTATTTGCATATCATATAAAAGGCTAATATTCAAAACATATAAAGAACCCACAATAACAACTCAAGATAAAACAAATAATATAAAATTATCCAAAGATCTTAATTGATATATTTTTAATGAATACATGCAGATAGCCAACAAATACATGAAAAGATGCTCCACATCACTAATCATCAGGTACATGCAAATCAAAACCTCAATGAGATATTGTTTTACACCTGATAGAATGGTTATAAAAAAGACTAGAAATTACAAGTTGGCAAGGACGTGGAAAAAAGGGAAGCCTGTGTAATGGTGGTGGGAATGTAAATTGGTGCAGTCACTGTGGAAAACTGTATAGTGTTTCCTCAAAACATTAAAAATAGAACTAACATATGATCCAGCAATTCCACTTCTGGATATTGATCCAAAGAAAATGAAAACAGTAAGTTGAAAAAATACATAAGCTCTCACATATTCAATGTAGCAACATTTTTTAAATAGTTTTATTGATTTCAGAGAGGAAGGAGAAGGGGAGAGAGATAGAAACATCCATGATGAGAGAGAACCATGGATCGGCTGCTTCTTGCACGCCCAACACTGGGCGTGTGCCCTGACTGGGAATCAAACCGTGACCTCCCAGTTCATAGGTCGATGTCAACCACTGAGCAATACCAGCAGGGCGTGCAGCAACATTTGTAACAGCCAATATATGGAAACAACATAAGTATCCAATGATAGGTGAATAGATAAATATGAGATTATAAATATATTATTCAACCATAAAAAATATTGGTGTTTGTGACAACAATGATGAACTTGACATTATGCTATGTGAAACAAGTCAGACAGAGAAAGACAAGTAATGTATAATCTCTCTTATATGTGAAGCAAATAAATACAAGCTCATAGATATGGAGAACAAATTGGTGGTTGCCAGAGGCAGGAGGTGGTAGGTAGAATAAATTAATGAACTGATTTTTTATATAAATTATTTTAAAAATTAAATAATATTTATATCAATAAATTAAAAAGAGAAAGAAAGAAAGGAGAGAAAAAAACCTTATCTTCAGATTATGAAAATTTGCTAAAAATTATCTTTCCAATAAAGAGAACTTGGAATTGATAGAATTGATGTAATAGATAAAATAAGCTTATAAAACATAAATATGTATTCTTGATAAAATAAAAATAGTAGCTTAAAAGATGCATGGTTTTGGAAAGATGAAAACAAATTTTTTTTTTAATTCCTCTTTAGAAGATAGACGTTTAGCTATTGTTGACTACCAGATGCGAATAAAACTTAACTATCTCAGAAGGTGGAGAGGAGAAGGAGGGAAAATAAAATATAGCAAAATAATTTGATATGAAAATTTAGGAAGAAAAATATGGAAATTGAGACCATGAGGTTTGGATTACTTAAACCTATTTTATTTTGATTTGGTTCATATGTGGTTTGGTCACTTCAGGATGCTTTAACAAGTCACTATAGACTGGCAGCTCAAACAATGTGAGTTGTTCCTCTCCATACTAGAAGTAGTGTGGGAAGCCCAAGATCAGGAATGACCAGGATAGGCCCAGACAGCATGGCTCAGTGGTTGAGCCTCAACCTATGAACCAAGAGATCATTGTTCAATTCTAGGTCAGGGCAAATACCCAGCTTGCATATCAATCTCCAGCGTGGATTTTACAGGAGGCAGCCTATCAAAATTCTCTCTCATCATTGATGTTTCTATCTTTTTCTTTCTCTCCCTTCTTCTCTGAAATCAATAGTATATATATATAAATATATAAATATATACACACACACACACACACACACACACACACACACACACACATACAAGTGGCCCAGTGCACAAAATTCGTGCACGGACGGGGGTTCCCTGAGCCCAGCCTGCACCCGCTCCAATCAGGGACCCCTTCAGGGATGTGTGACCCCTAACCACCTCTGCCTACCTGCCTGATCACCCCTAAGTGCTCCCCTGCTGGCCTGATTGCTCTTAACTGCCTCTGCCCCACACCTGGGACCCAGGCTTCCCTCCCTCTGGCCAGCTATAGGCACCCAGGACCTGGGCCAACTTCACTCAGGCCGGCCGCAGCCACAGGCACCCACAGGCACCCAGGACCATAGGGCATGCTGCCTAACCCCAGGGACAGAAAGGGCCCCAGCCCTTCCATGTGCCTGCCTGGCCAACTCCCACTACTCTGACTGCCGTGGCATAAAGAACTTTACCATATATGTTCTCCCCAGCCTCCTAGAGAGAGGGCATGAGCTGAGAAACTGGAGATGCTACAGCCCCAGGGCCATTTTACCAATGGGTACATTGTCATTTTCAGATCTAGATTTGAGATAATCCATCAAACCGCTATATTTTTCAACGCTCAACTTAGATTGGTTTGCTTTAATAAAATTTATCCGATTGGCCTCCATTTTTTAATACGAATCCATAATAAACTGTTGAGTTAACTTTCCTGCATTTAAAATAGGATTGAATGTGTCCCTCACCGAGAGATTAAATCCATAATACTACATTTGGGTGACTCGTGTTCTTACATTTTGTCTAGTATTATTGTTGAGTACACTGTTGTCTCTGAGTCTTAATGCAATATCTGTTCCTCAACCTTTTTCACCATGTGGAAAAAGAATAGGATATGTCATTGCATCTAATGTGGGAAACACGATACTGATTGGTTTCACTTTAGTGCCATTTGGATTATTGAGATCTGGTTTACAATGAATGAGCAAGTCCCTTTCAAAAGGAGGTTCTCCAACTTCGTTTCTGAATATGACAGCAACCTCGGTTACACAGGGAGAATTATATCTACCTGGGTCACTATTATGATCATATTTAATTGCCATAGTTACTTCTGTGGGAGCTATACCTTTTGCTGCTGTTTCAGATTGGGGTTCCTTTTCTACCTCACGTAGCATCTTGTACGATTTTGTTAATTCATTTATTTCATGCATGAGGTTGTTGATTATGAGTCTTTCTGAGCAGGCCTGGTTTGCTGGGATTGCTAATCATTTACGTGTAGCTTCGGCTGTATCCAAAATATAGAGTTGAGCAAACTTCAACAGTTTTTCTTTGGACATAGTCCCACCCCTCTATTGCCACGTTCTGAGATAGAGGAGAATGACAGGCCTTTCAGCAGTGTGACCAAAGGCTGATTTGGACAGATTCTGTGGGGGTGGGACTCCTCCTCTCTGTTGTCAGTTTCAGCTGGGATGCTGAAGTTGGGACTCCGGGGCCCTCCCTCTGGCGGTTGCCTTCTTGCTGGCAAACAGCTGAAGCTACATGTAATATTAGCAATGCATGGGGCCTCGTTAGAAGCAGCTGCGGTGAGTTCTTGCAGCTGCCTCCATCGAGGTGAGTTTTCATAGCTGCCGCCACTGCAGCCTCCTGCCTCCACCCCTCCTGCCACCACCGCTCCCAGTTCTCAGTGCCCCGGGGCCTCAGTTGACTCAGCTGTGGTGAGTTCTGGCCTCAGTCGCTGCCATCGCTTGGTCTCTGCTCCTGGGCCTGGCGCTTGATGACTTCACCACTTTATCCTGGGGCCTGGCCGCTCACGCCTCTCCACCCCACCCCTTCCTCTGACTAGCTGGTAGCATAGCCAGTCAGGAGCCCAGGTACGGTCACATTTGCATGTTACTCTTTTATTAGATAGGATATATATCAGGTGTACTGGGTAATAATGTGGATTTTGTAATAAAAAAACAGGATAATTTCAAGAAAAACATCAAAAGTGCTTTATCCAGAGTAATGTCTACCACTAGCTATACATTTCCCTCATCTTTCAGGTATTTGTGGATACCATCTCAATAGAACTTTTCTTGTTTTGAGGCAAAACATTCAGAGACCCAATTTTCCACTTCTTTGTACATTTTGAAGTGCTGCTCAGAAAGTGCTTCTGCCAGCCCTAACTGGTTTGGTTCAGTGGATAGAGCATCGGCCTGCAGACTGTAAGATCCCAGGTTTGATTATGGTCAAGAGCATGTAACTTGGTTGTGGGCACATCCCCAGTAGGAGGTGTGCAGGAGGCAGCTAATGTCTCTCTCATCAATGTTTCTAACTCTCTATCCTTCTCCCTTTCTCTCTGTAAAAAATTAATAAAATATATTTTTTTAAAAAGAAAGTGTGTATGTCATCCATCAGAACAAGTGGTAATCTGAAAGAGCAAGGTCTGATGAATACAGCGGGTAGGTTAATACTTCCCAGGCAAGATATTTTAACATGTCTTTAACTTGTTTTGAAATGTGTGATGGTGCATTATCATGAAGCAAAGTTACTTTGTGGTGACTTCTGGCCCAAAATGATCATTTCACAATCAAAGCATGGTACAAATTAATTATTTGTTATTGATATCTATCAGTATTAATGGTTTTAGAAGCTCATAATACACCACACCTTCCTGCTCCCACCAAACACAGATAATTGTCTTCTTTCTTAAGTGCCTGGGGCTTGCAATAGATGTTGATGGTTGACCTGAATCAACCCATGATTTTGTGCATTGGGATTCTCAAAATAAATCCACTTTTCATCACCAGTCACAATTTGATGCAAGAAAGACTTTCTTTCATGCCATTGAAGCAACATTTTACTGATGACTTTTCGGTTACCCATTTGTCTTTCTTTCAGTAGATGTGGCACCAATTTTCCTTCTTTTAAAATCTTTCCCATTGCATGCAAATGATCAGAAATTGTTTGCTGAAATATGTTTAATCTTTCTGCAAGTTGTTTTTGAGTTTGACATGCATCTTCAGCCAAAAGTTTGTTGGTCTTAAAACTTTTTCAGTTGACTTGGATGTTCTTTTTCTTTCACATCAAAATCATTTACTTTTAATAAGCTGAAGGAAAATCAATTGGGCAAAAATAGAAAGAATCCCAAGTGTAATTTACAGAAAAGATCCGTTTATTAACTTTTGGTCGAGAATATGTTTGTATATTTTCAGAAAACAACTCCAAGACCATATGGATTCCTGCAATAAAGAGGAACTGACAGGTCTGTTCCAACTTTGAAGACAGTCCAGAGATGGAAGACGCTGACGATACCTTGCCATACTAGCAGTCAGCAGCTGTGCATCGCTGCAGGCGGCCCAGGTCCAAACCAAGAGGGTGGAACTTGAATTGCCACCATTTGTCCACCATCCAGATACCATTGCTGACATGTACACATAAGGAACTATTTGACATTGAAACTGGGACTCAGAACTGTTGGAAGTCGAAACTGAGACTCAAACATTTTTTTTTTGTTCTTATATATTTATTTCCAGTATGGAGGGGGGGAGATTGATATGGAGGCAAAGAAGCATTGAACAGTGGGAAGATAGGGGATGATTGGGGGAGGGGGCTGTAAGTGATCAACTGAAGGACTTGTATACATGCATATAAGCATAACCAATGGATACAAGATACTGGGGTGGGGGAGCAGGTGAGGGCATGTGCTTGGGGTTGGGTGAGGTTGGGGGGAGGTCAATGGGAGGAAAAAAAAGGAAACATATGTATTACTATTTGTAATACTTTAAAGAATATATTTTTTTAAATCATCACTTTTAAAGCATTTCAACCAGCATTCACAAGTATCTTGAGGTGAAGCATGTTCACTATAAGCTTTCTGAAGTATAGAAGTATACAATAACTTTTTCTTCTAAATGAAGTGGTGAATTAACACTTCCCACAAATGCTCTTTTTTTGGGCATGAAGTTTGCCATTTTTAAGTGTAAAAATATTTATTATGTTAACACCTTCAGAAAATTTGACATATGAAGTTTTGAAGCTTTAACACAACAAAACAACATACATATAAATTGCATATATATTAACATGTGCAACTCCATCTATTGAAAAAAATCCACATTATTAACTGATACACCTACTATATATATATATATATATATATATATATATATATATATATATATATATATATGTTATAGGTGTATCATATATATATGCATATATAGGTATATATGTATATATAATTACACACACATATATATATATATTAGAGCCCCAGTGCACAAAATCTATGCATAGGGGGTGGATCTCTCAGCCTGACCTGCACCCTCTCCAATTCTCCAATCTGAGAGCCTTGACAGCTTAGGCCTACTCCCTGTGGTTCTCTGCTCTCTGCAGGGCCTGGCCACTTCCCGCCTGCTGCTCAGGGCTCTCCATAACTTGCCTCACAGCCATGATGACTAATCAAATGTCCCACCCCAGCTGCTCCACACTCATTGTCGAGAGGCCCTCCATGGCCAGGCAGAATGCTGGCCTCATCACCATGGTGACAAAGCAAGCATTCCACCAGGTTGCTCATGCGGCTCACTCTCATTGGCCACCCTCCAGGACTTGGGGACTCCAGTGAGGCTAAGGGGACTGGACACCTCCATTTTGTGGCTAAGGATGCTGCTATCTTTGTAATGAAGTGGCAGTTAATTTGCATATTACCCTTTTATTAGATAGTATATATCCCATCTAATAAAAGGGTAATATGCAAATAGACCATACCTCGGCTACACCCACAAGCCATGCCCACCAGCCAATCAGGAGCAAATATGTAAATAAACCCCAACCAAGATGGCTGCAGCCACTGAGAGCAGTAGTGAGGCTTGGGTTTCCCCAGCAATGGAGGTAGCTAAGCTTTCCACTTGTCCTTGCAGGCTCAGGCTTATGGTTAAGGCTACAAAGTTTCAATTATAGAATCCCAACAGAAATTACAGTAGCCACAGAGCAAGCAGAAGGGTTGCTTCTGCTCCAGGATACCAAGTTTAAATTATAGAAGATACATAAATCACAACAGAAATGGCTGCCAGAGGAGAGAGGAACCAAGATGGCGGCATAGGTAAACACTGTTTTTGCTGCCCCACACAACAATTCCAAAACTACAACTTAACAACAAAACAAATATCATCCAGAATCACCGGAAAGCTGGCTGAGTGAGAATTCCACAGATAAAAGTAAAGATAGCACACTGTGACTCAGAGGATCGGCAGAGCACAGCCTTGAAGATCCGCGTGGAGAGAGGTTCGGAGCTGTGCGTATGCAAGCAGTAAAGGTTGGGTGGCTGCAAACCTGGCTGGCTTTCTCTAACAGGGAGGGCGGAAGCATCCCACTGCACTGATTCCCCAATTCCAGGCGAGGCTGGAGGTTGACGGAAGGCAAGCTAAGACCCAGCGCGGCAGAGGTATGTGAGTTTGAGGAGAGTGCTCATAAACTTGGAACAGCAGTTTCTGTGTAAAGTGCGCGACCGCCCAGAGAGGACTTGTGACTTGCTCCCTCCTTACCGAGACCACCGGACTGCTTTGTTTTACAACCCTGGGCAAGACCTTTCGTGTGCAGACTCATTTGGGGAGAGGCAGAGTTGTCTGGCAATGGGTGGAAGCTTTCTCTGGGAGGTGCGTGCAGCCATTACCACCCAACACAGAGACCCACGCATCACATAGGGTGAGGCTAACGCTGCCTGTTCAGCCAGGAGACTCTGGCCATCCAACCTGAACACAGAGTTTACCCTCACAATCAATTGGCCTGGAGGTCAAACCCCCTGTCCCTTAGAAGACATCTACCACTCACAGCTAATGGACCAACTCAGGAAAGCAGCCACAATGCAGAGAAAGGGAAAGAAATAAGGTGTGAAAGAAATGGAGGAAAAAAGATGACTAGACATAGAGTTCAAAACCACGGTTATAAGGCTTTTCAAGAGGCTCCTAGAAAAGGCCAAGAACTTAATGAGAATTACAAGGAAATGAACAAAACCTGCAAGCAAATGAACAAGACCTACGAGGGTATGAAAAAGGACCAACTAGAAATTAAGCATACACTGACTGAATAAAAATATATTAAACAAAGACCTAAAAGCAGTCCAGATGTCTGCAAGAAACAAGTCAAAGATTTGAAATACAAAGAAGCAAAATCCAGTCAGCTGGAAAAGCAAGAAACAAAAATAATCCAAAAAATTGAAGATAGTGTAAGGGATCTCTGGGACAACCTCAAGCATACCAACATCTGAATTATTGGGGTGCCAGAAAAAGAGAGAGAGCAAGATAATGAAAACCTACTTGAAAAAATAGTAACCGAAAACTTCCCCCACCTGGTGAAAGAAATTAGCTTAAAAGCCCAAGAAGTGCACAGAACTCCAAAATATAGGAATCTAAAGAGGACCACACCAAGACACATCATAATTAAAATGCCAAGAGCAAAAGATAAAGAGAGAATATTAAAAGCAACAAGAGAAAAACAGTTACCTATAAAGGAGCACCCATACGATTGTCAGCGGATTTCTCAACAGAAACGATGCAGGCCAGATGGGAGTGGCAAGAAATATTCAAAGTGATGAATAGCAAAAATCTACAACCAAGATTACTCTACCCTGCAAAGCTATCATTCAGAATTGAAGGTCAGATAAAGTGCTTCACAGATAAGAAAAAGCTAAAGGAGTTCATCACCACCAAACGAATATTATATGAATTGCTAAAAGATATTCTATAAGAAGAGGAAGAAGAAAAAAGTAAAAATATAATTTAAATTATGAACAACAAATACATATCTATCAAGAAATGAATCTAAAAATCAAGTGAATTAAAAATCTGATGAACAGGATAAACTGTTGAATATAACAGAATCATGGGCATAGAGAGGGAATGGACTGACAATTCTTGGGGAGAAAAGGGTGTGAGAAGTGTAGCCGGAGACTGGACAAAAATCATGCAACAATGGGAGAGGACAGTTGGGGGAAGGTGAGGGCGGAGGGTGTGATGGGTACCCATGTGGAGGGGAGTTATAGGGGGAAAAAGGGGGGAACAATGTAATTAATAAACTAAACATTAAAGATTTTAAAAAAATGAAATGGCTGCCATGGAATGAGCAGAATTGTTGACTCCACTGCAGACTACAAAGATTCAATTGTAGAAAATAAATAAATTCCAGATACCAGGGCCTCTGCTTGGGTCACTGGAGGGCATGGCCAGCCTGCAAAGCACCATAGGCCTCTTGCCCAGGCCATCCCGCACACAAAATTAAGCCTCACCCTGATCTAGGACACCTTTCAGGGCAAACAAGCTGGCCCCCACCTTGGCAACAGGCCTCTATCTTCCTATCTAGTAAAAGAGTAAAAGAGTAATATGCAAATTGACCAAACCTTTGATCAATCCATGCCCACAGCCACACCCACCAGCCAATGAGGAACAAATTATACAAATAAACCACAACCAAGATGTCTGCTGCCACTGAGTGCAGGAGGGAGGCTTGGGTTTCCCTGGCAATTGGCCTAGGCCTCCACTCAATGCCACAAAGTTTCAATTATAGAAGATATATAATCCCAACAGAAATGGTTGCAGCCACGAGGCTGGAGAGAGAATAGGTTAGGGTTGCCAGGGTTATGGAGGAAGCCAAAATTTTGCAGCCCTAGCCTAGGTATCCACTCTAGGCTACAAAGTTTCAAACAGAAATGGCTGTCACCATGGAGCAAAGCAGAAGGCTTGGCTCTGCTCCAGGCTACAAAGTTTCAATTGTAGAACATAAATTAATCCCAGACTACAGGGCCTCTTCTTGGGTCACTGGGGGGCGTAGTCAGCCTGCAAACCACCATAGGCCACTCGCCCAGGCTACCCCACACTCCAAGGGAAGCCCCACCCTGACCCAGGACACCCTTTAGGGCAAACCAGAAGGTCCCCACCCATGCAGCAGGCCTCTATCCTATCTAATAAAAAGTATTAGACCATCACTCCAACACCCAAGATGGCTGCCCCTTGTGGTCAAATATCCTGCCCTCATGTGAATATAAGATGGCCACCACATGATAGCCAGCAGGGGAGGACAGTAGGAGGTTCCAGGCCTGCAAGAGAGGGCAGTTGTGGGCCATTAGGCCAGCAGGGAGGGCTGTTTGGAGGCACCACTCCTGCAGGTGAGGGCAGTTAGGGGTGACCAGGCCGGCAGAGGAGGGAAGTTGGGGGCTAACAGGCTGGCAGGGAAACAGCTAGACATCAATTAGGCTGAGAGGGTAGTGGTTAGGGGATGATTAGGCTGACAGGCAGAAGCAGTTAGGGGCAATCAGGGAGGCAGGCAGACGAGCAATTTGGAGTTAGCAGTCCTGGATTGTAAGAAGTATGTCCAACTGCCCATTTAGACCCTATCCTGGATCGGGCCTAAATGGGCAGTCAGACATCCCTCTAGGGGTCCCAGTTTTGAGAGTGTGCAGGCTGGGCTGAGGAACATCCCCCACTGCCCCATGCTGAATTTCATGCACTGGGCCTCTAGTATCTAATAAAAGAATAATATGCACATTGACCATCACTCCAACACACTAGACCACTGTCTGCATGTAGTAAAAGATCCTGTCCCCATGTGGACACAAGATGGCCATCACAAGGTGGCCTGCAGGAGAGGGCAGTTGGGAAGGACCAGGCCTGCAAGGGAGGACAGTTGGGGCTCTCAAGTCTGCACGGGAGGGCAGTTTGGTATGACCAGGCCTGCAAGGAAGAGCAGTTGGGGGGAACCAGGCCTGCAGGGGAGGGCAGTTAGGGGCAAATAGTCTAGCAGTTATGCATCAATCAGGCTGGGATTGGAGTGGTTAGGGGGTGATCAGGCTGGCAGGCAGAAGCAGTTAGGGGCAATCAAGAAGGCAGCAGGTGAGCAGTTTGATTGTGAGAGGGATGTCCGTCTGCCCATATAGGCCTGATCACACCAGGATCGGGCCTATATGGGCAGTCGGACATGCCTGTAGTGATCCCAGATAGAGGGAAGGCTCGTCCATTTAATAAAGACATTAATCTCACCTTTGGGTCTCCACCCTAATACTACTAAGCTAACCTAAGTGGAATTACCTCCCAAAAGCTTCACCTCCAAAGGCAATCATGTGGGTGACTAGGGCCTGAAAATATCTGTTTTGATGGTACCCGAACATTCAGTCCACAGGAATATGTTTAGAAAAAAATTCTATTTGAGAACAATTAGAATACACAAAGTATTAATGTTAGAATTGCCAGACACATCAATATCTTCCAGATATGCCTAAAACCAAGTGTTCAATTAAGTATTTTATTAATCTAGTACATTACTACTTATGTTTTATTCATACCACTTATTTTTAAAGACAAGAAACAAATGAGTTAACAAAAGTAATGTTTTCCTTATCTCAGGACCTATTATTATACCTTCATCCAATTTGCCTTGTTTCCTTACCAGAATTAATAACAATGGAATGTATTTTTTTAAATATTTGTCAGCATAATCAGGAAAGAACACAAGCACCTTAATATTATAGTGTGCTGTTTTCATTTCATGATTATTATAAAACTAATACAAGTACTTGAGAATAAAATAAAACTGAAAGGAAGTCTATTGGTCTATCTCAACCCATTTAATAATTTTCAATGCATTTTTACATCTCTGTTCTTGATTTATCAATTTTAGACAGATTAATTGACTCTAGACAATGAAAAAGGAAAATTTTAGAAAGTTTTCATGAACCTGTATGATTAGATATGCAATTATTATCATTTCTTTCATTTGTTTTTATAACAATATTTTCAAAATTTAATTTTATTCATTCAAATTAGTTGTATCTGTATTTTTTAGATATCCCCCAAACTGTATTATGTATGATAATTTTATCTCTATTATCATTGTCTATATAACATCAAGGTTTATGAAATGCACATTTTATTTTCTAGAGAAAATTGCCTTCTTCTCCTCAGCTATAATTTTATTCTAAAACTAAAAATCAACGAACAATTCTTAGATTAGAATGATTGCATAATTAATGTTCAATGTGGTGAGGATTTCCAGTTAAAGATTATCAATAATCATGTAGCACAAAATGAGTTTGGTGTGATTGTTTTCTTCTGCTCTGAGAAGTCCTCTTTTATCTTATTCTCTTTCTTCATGCATATTTAACCTTTAAAATCTTTTTGAAGCCAATTTTTAAGAATTAAAAAAGAAAACATAACTAAACTGTGCCCTCTGGCCTTCTCAGATCCAATGTCAAATGTCCTTTTTCAATCATATAAAAGGTTTCCACTACATTCAGCCAATGTTATCACTCTAAAGGTGAAATAAATCTTAACTCATAATGGGCAAAAATGATCACAGAGCAACTTCAAATCTTATTGTTGGATGCTTATTACATACCAATATCATAAAAGAGAAACTATAAATAGTGAGTTGTTTTCCATAGTAAAAGAAACATTTTCACATAACAAGTATTTAATTATATGAATTTGGTTTCTTTTTCTAACTCTACATAAATTTAAAATTTATATCTTAAATTTAATGCAGAACACCATGTTTCAATTCCAATCTGAGAATATGGTAACATGTATTATTTGGTGAATCTAAATGTAATAGGATGAATATTTAAATATATCCCAACTATCATATCAAGTTTTTATTTTGTCATTATTATTTTAACTTTTTAAAATGTTTTTGTTTATTTTATAAATAAAATCCTAAAATCTACAACCAAGCACATCTCTGACAGCCATTTCTGGGGAAAAAACTAAATAGCATACTCTTTACTATATCATAAAAAGAATGGTTATGGTTAAACAAGAAAACAAATGAATAAAAATAACTGCAACTCATGCATGATATAGTTACAAAGAAAAAGATTTTAAGTTTTATCTAGTCCATTTGCACTGTAATAAAAGCAATCTGGATTAAAACAAAAGAAACATTTGCTTCATAATCATAGTTATACATTTCAATTCTCATATTAGGGGTGCAAAAACACTGTCCAGCATTTGAATACATTACAGATAACATCACAGGGTATATTAGGTAATAAGATATGGTAATCATACATTTGGCACCCAGTTGATTGCTGGGTCTGGGATTCTCTTAGAACTTTCAATAGTCCCAAACCTTACCAATATTGCCTACATATCCAAAAGTCCACCAAGCAATATGGCTTTTTCTTAATAGTAGTATGTGAGCAAATAAGATGAAGGATTCCAATGTGTTTTTCAAATGTTTTTACTGATTTGAGAGAGAGAGGAAAGAGAGAGACAAAGAGAGAGAGAGAGAGAAAGAGAGAGAGAGACAGACAGACAGACAGACAGACATTGATTGGTTGCCTCCAGCATGCACCCCAACAGAGGACTGAATCTGCAACCTCGGCCTGTGCCCTGACTGGGAACCAAACCAGCACCTTTCGGTGCACTGGAAGATGCCCCACCGGCTGAGCCACTCAGGCCCAGGCCCACTGTGATTTTTAAGAGCTGGGTCTACCAGACGCATCTATGTTTTCCCCTTAATTTCTTCAGCCAAAACACAATGTCATAAGCTCACCTAGATAAAAGAGGGAGAGATATTGTAGTTTCGGACCGTATGGCCACTTTTCAGCAGCCACAGAAAAGAAGCATAACTTCATTGACCACCTAATCCTCTTTGGAAAATGAAAAACAAAATACATAATTAAAAAAGAAAATTAGGAGTCTGTCTTTGGGGTCAGAATGTGGACTTCAATAACACTAGATACTCTTGGTGAGAGGGAAAGAAAATTAGAAGGTTTAATAATTGATATGGTATGCACAGAACTTAGATCAATATTAATGTAGAAATAGTACTCTCTAATATATTACATATCAATAAAGAGGATATAATCAGTTTGAAAATATAGATACAAATATGGTCACACATTTCTCCCATTCTCGCTTACTACATGCCTTTTTGGAGTGTGACATTTCTGCTCTTACCATCAAGAGGTACAGTCTTTTTCCACGTCCTGTACATCTGAGCTTGTCTTGTGACTTGAGAGGATGAACAGAATGTGGCAGAAATGATGTAATAAATTTTTCAAGGATATGCTTCCAGTCTCCACTTTACTGTCTTGGAGTGCTGCCCTGTTATCGCTAAGTTGGGAGAAACCTCTCAGTTTTCCCCATAACCCTGAACCCATCTGAGTATGAGTGAGCACAGGCCAAGATGGCAGAAAGGCTTCCCCAGAATCTCACAGAATTGTGAAAAACAGTATATTGTTATTGCTTGAAATTTCAGTATATAGGAAGCAAACTTTCAAATATAATATGAATAAGGTCTGAGGATTTATTGCATAGTGCCACCCCATCCCCCTTCCCTCTAGTAACCACCATACTGTTGTCTGTTTCTATAAGTTTTTGTTTGTTTGGTGTTATTGTGTGTTTATTTATTGCCAAACTAGCAAGAAATTGCCAATGTTGGAGAAGTTGTGTAGGAAAAGGAAGCTTGTTCTAGTTGTTTGGCTCAGTGGAGAGAGTGATGGCCTGCAGAGTGAAGGGTCCCGGGTTTGATTCCAGTCAGGGGCAAATGCCTGGATTGCAGGCTCAATCCCCAGGAGGGGGTGTGCAGGAGGCAGCCAGTTAATGATTATCTTTCATCATTGGTGTTTCTATCTCTCCCTCTGTGAAATCAATAAAAATATATTTTGGGGAAAAAAGAAAAAGGAAACTTTATTCATTGCTGGTGGAAATGTACACTATGGAAAACAGTATGAAGATTCCTCAAAAAAATAAGAATAGAGTTATGATGTGATCCAGCAGCCACTCCTTTGAATATCTACCTGAAATTTTTGAAACATGCATTCACAAAGATATATGCAACCCTAATGTTCATTACAGCATTATTCATGTTGGCTAAGACATGGAAACAACCAGTGTCCTTTGATAGATGATTGGATAAAGGAGTGTCAGGGAGCCAAGTGTGTGCATGAGAGGTTCACCCAATAATTCAGTTTAGAGTGCAATGCACAATGTCAATGTTTATTTAAAAAAAAGAATGGCTGGTGCTGGTCAGTGGTTAAAGCACTGCCTGCACACCAAGGCTGGATTCCATTCCCAGTCAAGGGCGTGTACCTGGGTTGCGGGTTTGATCCCTGGCTCCAATTAGGATGCATGCGGGAGACAACCAATGGATAGGATATATCTCTCCCACATCCATGTGTTGTTTTTTTTCTCTCTTTCCCCCTCATGCCCTCCCTTCCACTCTTTCTAAAAATCAATGAAAAAAATATCCTCAGGTGATGATTAACAGCAAAATCATAATGACCAATTACATTAATCTTAAGCATTACATATTATATATAACTAGAGGCCCAGCGCGGCTAGGATCCCTAGGCCTAGCCTGTGATCAGGGCCATCTTCTGCTCCACCAACACCTTCCCCTCCCTCTGTTATCCAATCACAGCATAGCTCTGTTTCCCTGGAGTCTGTGGGCCAGGGGGAAGGACCAAGAGGTTGGCTGTTCTGCCTGCTCACCAGTTCCACCCGGCCTCCACTCACCTCGTTTCGCTGTGGTTCCCTCTTGGCTATGCTGCTATCTGAGCCTGCAGGCAGGGCGGGTGGGGGAGGGACCCAGTGGCTGCTGGATCACATCATAACTCTATTCTTATTTTTTTGAGGAATCTTCATACTGTTTTCCATAGTGTACATTTCCACCAGCAATGAATAAAGTTTCCTTTTTCTTTTTTTCCCAAAATGTATTTTTTTTGATTTCACAGAGGGAGAGATAGAGGTGATCATGCACTTCATGGTGACTGGTTAAGCAGGTTGTTACGCTTATGGCCACTGGCCTTCTATTATATAAGATCTCTATATATATATACACATACATACATATATGTATATATGTATATATGTATATATGTGTATATGTGTATATGTGTATATGTGTATATGTGTATATGTGTATATATGTATATGTATGTCAGTATTTTATATGTACATACAAATACTGTGTATATATATAGTACACACATATATAACATGTATAATTTAAAGTTATAGGTATTACACTTACATATACTTAGAAATATAAAAAAATCAATCATTTAAAGATTAGTAATAAATCTGATAATGCTTTATACTATTATAGCAATATCTAAAGGAGGGAATAACAGCCTGCATCATTTTTCCTCTTGATTCTTAATAAGAGTCTATGCTGAGTCTGTTTACTGAGTCACATGTTTCTAAACCTGCTCAAAATTATTTTATAGTTATTTTTACTGTTTTGTTAAAAGAAGCTCTGGATATAATGCCATATTTAAAGTGTCTTTTTAAAACTTAGATTCTTGTAATAACAAAAAGTGAGTTAATTGGCAATTATACTCAGTACTTGAGATTGTGTCCTATTTAGTATGAAAAAAAATCAATTCTTTTTTTTCTAGTATAATTCGCTTTTTAATGAGAACAGTGTGTGTAAATGACAGAACGCCACCGTGAATACCCATAGAATGCGTTCTGCCCAAGAAAGGGAGGGAGGGTGGGCTTGGGGCTGAGCCAGCGGCGTGCCCCTTCGCCCCTGGACACAATGCCAGGGCCGCCAATGGGGCCTGCGCGCCCCTTGAAGGGAAAGAAGATTGAAAACACAGCAGGACAAAAACATCAATTCTTTTGCCCATCTTTTTTTTTTTTTTTTTAATATATTTTATTGATTTTTTACAGAGCGGAAGGGAGAGGGATAGAAAGTCAGAAACATCGATGAGAGAGAGACATCGATCAGCTGCCTCTTGCACGCCCCCTACTGGGGATGTGCCCGCAGCCAAGGTACATGCCCTTGCCGGAATCGAACCTGGGACCCTTCAGTCCGCAGTCCGATGCTCTATCCACTGAGCCAAACCGGTCTCGGCCTGCCCATCTTTTTTTTATAAAACCTGAAGATAGATATTTGTTAAAGAATTTGTCATTAATTGTCATTTAACATATTATACTGTATATCACTGTAAATAAATGACAATTGTCATATATTACTAAATTAGACTGTCCATTTATGAGAATAAAATTAATACAATTAAAAATATTATACCACTTTGAAAATTTCAGGCAAGTAAAATAGTACACCAAGAGAAAATTAAGAACAAATGTGATACAATAAAAATGTAATCATTTTTTCAATTACATTTTTAATAAAAATATTTATTTTTTAACAAATTTAGTAACTTCCATCCCCTCCCATCAGTTGTAGATAACTAAGCATCTTATGTCAGACAACTAGACAAAATTTTTCTTCTAGAAATTTTGAATAGTATCACCTGAAGAAATCAATAAACTTCTGTATGTGTTAGTCTATGACTCTGTATTCATATATTCCTACCCTCTAGGATTATTTGGATTATTAAATATAATGAGGTAATTCACTTCACCTGTCTAGTTAGTACCTGATCCAGCTCATTCTGGGTTCTGCTCTCTCCAAGGTTTTACCTATGTTTCTCCCTCTATCTTTGGGGAAATTAGTAGTTTCCCACATGCTTGTGCCTGATATTTAACCACCATATATGTTTCTTTTGTTCTACTAACACCTATAGTAATATTTCCTTCATTACTGTCTTTGAAGTTAAACCCTTTTAATTATGTCACTAATTATCCTTCCAGATACTTAACAGATAATGCTTTGTTATTAGATGCTCCACTTGAGACAATGTATGTCTTGAAAAAATATAAATTAATAAATCAAATGTTTATTGGACTTATTTTCTTAAAATCAATTATTTCTTTCACAAATGCACTTGATTATATACATCAAAATTCCACTAAATATTATCTAGTATTCTTTCTTCTATTAAAATTGTATTTTCCTCTTAAAATATTTAACATTTTATATGTAATCACTAAAAACTGAAAGTGAGCACATTGTGTGTTTATGATTAGAAATGCAATATTTTGTCATAAAATATGTATGAGAAACTTAAATGAAAATACATCATATATATCTGTAACAAGTAATATCAATATGAATTTTATGAGAAAATCAATGCTTTAAGCAGTTATTCAAGTGAAATATAATGCCAAGGAGCTACCACATATACTTACAAAGATGATGAGAATTACGAAAAATTGTCATTATTCATATAAAAGTAGGAAGTACCAATTTTCCAACTGATAGTAGCTTTGAAGGTCTTTATGTGTACTTAAGTTTTTTAATGTTTCAGCAGTTTACAAACATGCATTGTATAATAAAGCTAATAACATTTGCTTTTCCAATGTGATGTCAAAAGGTCTATAGTTATTGCCAACTCAATTTATAAATGGCAGATTAGAAGAATAAATAATTAACAACAAACCAAAACTAATGAGTTGTGTTTACAACATAAATGATAATGTACTTTGTCAAATAAATGAGTGTGTTATGGAGAGAAAATTATAATAAATCAATCAGTATGTAGTGTCATTTGACTATGAGTAAAGATACTGATCTTTTGACATTATAAAATGCATAATGATTTTTGCATGTAACTGAAATTCATTCCCTGTTCATTCTACTATAGTATGACATTTGTAGCACTGCAATGCTGTCAGCATTTTCATTATAAATTCATATTTTAAGCCATTTATAAACAAGTGATTAAAATTCTTAAATGTGGCCAAAACCAGTTTGGCTTAGTGGATAGAGCATAGGCCTGCGGACTGAAAGGCCCCAGGTTTGACTCCAGCCAAGGGCATGTACCTTGGTTGCAAGCACATCCTCAGTAGGGGGGTGTGCAAGAGGCAGTGCTGATTGATGTTTCTCTTTCATTGATATTTCTGACTTTCTATCCGTCTCCCTTCCTCTCTGTAGAAAATCAATAATATATATATATATATATATATATATATATATATAATAAAATAAAATTCTTATATGTGTACTAGAAAATTATAAAATTTTTCTAGAACACATTGTAAATAAATTTTTAAAGCTGACTTTGATGAGAAAGATATACCAATTATAAGAAGAGTATGTATTGGTAATAGGTTATTATTTTTTTAATATTTATCTTTGTTGTTGAAAGTATTACATATATCCCCCTTTTTTCCACATTGACCCCTTCTGGCCCACTCCTACCCCCCACTCCAGGTCTTCACCACCCAATTGTCTGTGACCAGGGGTTATGCATATACATGCATACACGTTCTTTGGTTGATCTCTTCCCACCCACCCACTCTCCTTGCCCTCTGAGATTTGATGGTCTGTTTAATATTTATATATCTCTAGGAGTAGTTTGTTCATCAATTTATTTTGCTCATTAGATTCCACACAAGTGAGATCATGTGATACTTGTCTTTCTCTGACTGGCTTATTCGCTTAGCCTAATACTTGCCAGGTCCATCCATGCTATCTCAAAGGGTAAGAGATCCTTCCTTTTTACAGATGCATAGTATTATATGTTGTAAACATACCACAGCTGTTTATCCACTCAGCAACTGATGGGCACTCGGGCTGTTTCTAAATCTTAGCTATTGAAAATTGCATTGCTATGAACATAGGGGTGCATGTATTCTGTCTGACTGGTGTTGCAGTGTTCTTAAGATATATGCCTAGAAGTGGGATCACTTGGTCAAATGGGAGTTCTATTTTTCATTTTTTGAGGAAACTCCAAACTCTTTTGCACAGTGGCTATAATAGTCAGCATTCCAACCAGCATTGTCTTAGAGTTTACCTTTTCTTCACATTCTGGCCAACATTTGTCTTTTGTTGATTTGTTGAAAGCAGCCATTCTGCCACATGTGAGGTGATACCTCATTATCATTTTTATTTGTGTCTTTTGAATGATTAGTGACTTTGAGCATCTTTCATATGTCTCTTAGCCTTTTGTATGTCCACTTGGAAAAAAAAGTGCTTATTTAAGTCCTTTGCTCATTATTTTATTGAATTGTTTGTTTTCCTTTTGTTAAATTGCATGTGTTCCTTATATTTTTTATAATAACCCTTAATTTGGATGTATCATTGGTAAGTATATTTTCCTATGCAGTGGGCTCTCTTTTCATTTTGTTGATGATTTCTTTTGCTGTGTAGCAGCTTTTTATTTTGATTTAGTCCCATTTGTTCATTTTTCTCCTTAGTTTCCCTTGCCCTAGGAGATGTATCTGTAAACATATTGCTATGAGAGATGTCTGAGATTTTGCTGCTTATGATTTCTTCTAAGATACCATGCTCTGGGATTGATATAATCAACATCATTAAAATGCCCATACTACCCAGAGCAATCTATATATTCAATGCAATCCTTATTAAAATACAAATAGCATATTTCACAGATCATGAACAAACACTCCAAAAATTTATATGGAACCAAAAAAGATCCTGAATAGCTGCAGCAATGCTGAGAAAAAAAGAACAAAGTTGGAGGAATCAGAATACCAGATATAGAGTTATACTGCAAAGCCACTGTACTCAAAACAGCCTGGTACTGGCACAAGAACAGACATAAAAATTAATGGAATAGAATAGAGGATCCAGAAATTGATCCAAGCCATTACACTCAATGTTTTACAAAGGAGGCAAGAGCATACAATTGCATCAAGACAGTCTTTTTAATAAGTCTTGAGAAAATAGGACCGGTACAAGTAATGGTTATTATTATGGTTCTAAAATAGTTCATATGTTTCTGCCTTTTGATGAGTTTTTGTTGTTGTTGTTAAATGAGCAAAATAATTTAATTATTCAATTTCATTTTTCATTAAGAAGCAAGTTTTATAGATATTTATATTTAAGTAAGGAAATACTGATATAACATTATGTTTCTAAGTTTATGAAAAAATTGTCGAGCAGAAAAATGTGTGAAATTATTGATATGCAGTTATTATACAATCTTTTATCCCTGGAATAAATTCTATTTGATCATGGTATATGATCTTTTTAATGTACTGTTTGACCTAGTTTGTTAATATTTTAATATTTTTGATGAGGAATTTAGCATCTATGTTCATTAAGGGTATTGGCTGGTGATTTTCTCTTTTTGTAGTATCTTTAATTGGTTTTAGAATTAGGATAATGCTGGCCTTGTCAAATGAGCTTGTGAGTATTTTATATAATTTTCTGGAGTAACTTGAGAAAAATAGGTGTTAGATTTTTAATGTTTGGTATAATTCTTTTTTGAAACCATTCTGTCAAGAGATATTTTTGAGGGGAGTTTTTATTTTATTTTTTATTATTGCTTCAATTTCACTAGTTGTAAATCTGTACATTCAGGGTTTTTTTTTTATTCTTCCTGATTACGTTTTTGAAGATTGAATATTTCTAAGAATTTATCTATTTCATCAACAAGTGATCACTTTATTGGCATATAATTGTTCATAATATTTTCTGATAATGTGTTGTATGTAGTGTCAGTTGCTATTTCTCCTCTTTAATTTCAGACTTTATATATTTGGCTCCTCTCTGTTTTTTTCTTTTTATTATTTTTCAAATTATTCTATTTTATTTTTTTAAATGACCAGGAAAGTCCTTGCCCCAAAGCCACACAATGTAGTCACTGACATCCTTGAGACTGCCCAGATCCCTATATCCTAGCCAAGGCAGTGGTTAGAAACCAGCAGTAAGGAGTAAATTTTAAAAACAGAAGGAGATAAAAATTCTACTGTGTATAGAGAAGTAATGGTAAAAATAATAGTAGACTTCTCATATAGTTTGATATAAGAGAAATATAAAGAAGCTTAGACACCTGGTCAACTTTGTCTACTGGACATTTATTGATTTCTGAATCTGCACTAGAGGCAGAAGAACTATGCTGGATACTTTAAAAAAGACAGGAAAATAAGGAGGAAAAAAACATAAATTTTCAATCTTTAGAAGTCAAATAACTGAAGAAGCCTGTTTTAATTTTTCAACAAATCTTTCTATCAAGATATTTGCCTGATTTTAAAACTTTTTAGTAAAAATAAGAGTGTAGAAGGACAATTAAGGGATATATTCCATATTAATGAAAAGCAAATCTGAATTTCCCACAGTCTTCAGTTTTTTATTTAAAATCTATATTGATTTACCCTTCAATTTTTTCACTCTCAAGGAGAGAAAAACCATACAAGATATTTCTTATTAAAGCCATACAAAGGATTAGATATTTGCAGCAATAAGTGGTGGTTTATCTTGCCTTCAAGCTCTTGGTAACAAAGGTTTTTATGCTTTCATACAAATGTTCAACACAGAAAAATCTTTAAAAACTAAAAAAAAAAAAAAAAACCCAAAAACTAAAAAAAAGAAAAAACAAACAAACAAACAACCCTCAAAACTTAATTCACCTTCCATTCCCCTGGTGTACTATCTCTCTTTCAGAAGAATTCACTCACAAATTTATTGGACAGGAAAAAAATGCCACTAACATTCCAAGGGAGCTCAACACAGTACAACCTTATTTCTCAAAACAAGGATATGTATTTTTTGTTTTGAAAAAGATAAAAAATTATAAACATATTCTGCTTTATTTTGGCAAATATTGAGTTAACAATAAAAGCTCACTTCTCTGAGTCATAAATTTGATGAAAGGTCAGGCTGAATATTTATAAACTGGAGTAGTAGAAATATAAATTGAAATATATTGAAATGAGTAGAAGATACAAAGCCTAATACAAATTATATTAAACGTCTCAGAAAAATTTTGACTATAGCATAAAAATGCTTTTTGAAATTCACATGATAAACATGTGAATTTTACTATATATTTTTCAATATATTTTTTAAATATTATGAAACATTTATTTAATTATCTTAGAACAACACAATATCTGGGGACCAAATTAAAATAAAAGCAAAAGAAATATTACTCAATATTAAAAACTGAAAGAGAAAAAATAAGAGTCTTGGAAGATAGATCACATCTATCATGCAAATAATAGGTACTCTCAAAGAAGAAAAATAATAGATGATGAAAATAATTATCTGAGAGCAATATAATATTTCTCTGATATAAAAAAATCTTAGGCTTCAGATTTTATAGGTACACAAATTCTTAAGGAAAGTTGTTGAAGATACACATACCTATAGATAGATAGATATCTTACTAAAAATCCTGAATTAAAATATTTTTTAAATCTTAAAATATTCCAAAGGATTAACAACATTTTTAGAAAAAATCATACTGAAATTTGACATTTTTTTCAATAATGTGAACAAAAGAAATTACTATATAGTATTAAAAACTCTGAGATAAAGGAACTAGAACTCAGCCATGATAGAAGTTTTCTGTTATGGCCAAACAACAACAACAATAATAAACATTGACTACATGTAAGAATACATGTTTGTAATGAATTTCAGAGGAATACATATTCTAAGATATGCTAACCAAAAGACAAAAACTTAAATATGGAAATAAAAAACTAAAATAGTCATATGATACAATTATTGTTTAATATATAAAATATGAGTGGATATCCTAATAAATAAAGAATATGGTAATTGATCCTCACACCATTACAAAAATGGCAGCATCCGTAGCCAATAATTGACTGCCACACCCTCAAAGATGGTGGTGCCCAGTCCTCTCAGCTGTCTAGCCACCCAGGGCTGTGTGAGGCTCAGGTAACCAAGGCCTGCTGAGGCTTGCACTGCCGGCAATGGCAGCAGCAGAGGTGTGATGGGTGAAGCCTTACCCTGGTCACCAGGTCACCTCCCGCCCCTGAGGGCTCCCGGACTGTGAAAGGGAGGGCAGGCCAGGATGAGGAACCTCCCCCCACTCCAGTGCATGAATTTTCATGCACCAGTCCTCTAGTTTATAATAACTTTCAATTCCTATGTCTTAAAGCCAATAGAATAAAGCAACTCAGCAAAACAGGGGGAATGGGAACATGAGGGTGTTGCCAGGATAACAGGTTGGAGAATAAAAAGGTAAATGATTACAATTACCTTTTAAGGGAGGTATGTTATTGAAAGGGTAATTTTAATTATTGAATGTACTTATAACATTTGAATTTAAAACATAGATGTTCTATTATGGTGGTTAACATTTGAAAAATAACTATTGCCAGAAATATTAATCAGGATTTGTGGTAACACAGAATCCAATTTCTTCATCTAACTCACTAAATGATTTACAAGATACTAGAGACATAAGGAATACAAGGACACAGAAATACCATTCTTTCTTTGGAAAAGTCTAGGACATAAGACAAATCTCTCCATAAATCCCTCTTTTTCATTATTAGAATGCATTCTAAATTGGGTTAGTATGCAAAGGTCATTCAAGCCAATTCATGTGGAGATATTACTTATAAAGAGTGCCATTTCACTTATGGAGCATATTCATTTCCTATTCTATTATTTAAAGCTTATATGATTATCCTTCATTATTCGTACAACCATCATAAAGCCAAAAATTAATCCATAAATTAAACATTTATTTTTGCTTTCTTTAGCAGTTTTGTTTTGTTTTTACCATAAGTAGACTAGGTTTAAAATAATCCATAGTAATAAAATGTGTTAGCTTTGTGTTAGAAAGTTTCATAAGTATTTTTTAAGATATCTGGTTAATGGTATTATGCCCCAGCCATTCCCAGCCAAGAGAAGACTACAGAATTGTAGAATCTAGAACAAACAAAAGGAGCAACAAGAATACATCAAAACTTGAAAAAGGAAGAAAAAAGAAAAGGGGAATTTTTTTACTAAATTATAAAATATGATTCAATATAATTTATGCTTATTATTATAAACTAGCAGCTCAGTGCATGAAATTCGAGCATGAATGGGGGTTCCTTCAGCCCAGTCTGCACTCTCTCCAATCAGGGACACTTTGAGGGATGTACAGCTGCCAGTTTAGGCCTGATCCCACAGAAATGAGGCCTAAACCAGCAGTAGGATATCCCTCCCCCAATCTGGGACCACTGGCTCCTAACTGCTCACCTGCCTGCCAGCCTGATCACCCCTAACTGCCTTTGCCTGCCTGATCTCTTATAACTGCCCTCCTCTCCCGGCCTGATATCACCTCCAATGACCCTCCCCTTCTGGCCTGATCTCACCCCCAATGGCCCTCCCTGCCAGCCTGGTCTTGCCCCCAACTGCCTTCCCTTGTTGGCCTGGTTGCCTCCAACTGCCCTCCTCTGTCGGCCTCAACTCACCCCCAACTACCCTTCCCTGATGGTCTGATCTTGCCCCCAACAACCCTCCCCTACCAGCCTGATCACCCCTAACTGCCCTTCCCTGCCAGCTAATTTGTTTCTGATTGGTCTGTTTCTATGCCAGTAAGCATCAAAAGCTTTGCCTTCTAGGCAGCCATTTGCTTCTTACAGTTCACCCAGATTTGGATCTCATTGCTCAGTTTCTATGCCAGTCAGTGTCAAAAGCTCTGCCTCCTAAGCAGCCGTTAGTTTCTCACAGTTCACCCAGATTTGTCTCGATTGGTTGGTTTCTAGGCCAGTCAGCATCTTCGGGCCTATCTCTGGGCCTAATTAGAGAGGCAGGGATAATCAGCAGCCCCTCAAGAGAAACTGAGGCATAGCTACTAGAGAAGCCTGGAGAGAAAGATAGAGGCAATATCTGATCAACAGCTGCCATGGAGGCTGTGGATCAGACCTTCCCTCTCTCTCCAGGCCTATTTCTGGGCCTGATTTGCAGCCTCCTCTGCAGTCAGTGCTGGGTCACTGTGCCCATATGGGGCTACAGTCAATGCTGAGTCGCCACTGTAACTTAGAACTGACTGCAGGACTGACTTCTGGTGTTCAACTGAGCCTTTGGTCAGTCATTATGGACCCTGGGTTTTTGTATATTAGGATGTGAATGAGCTGAATGTTCTATGAACAAAGAAATGAAAAGCTACGTAGAGTTCAAGTAGAAAATATTAGGGACCAAGAATATGTAAAATAAAAGTTAACTAAATGAATTGATATCCTACATAATAAAAGCCTAATATGCTAAGTGTCTGGTCAACTGTTTAGCTGTTCAACCAATCAAAGCATAATATGCTAATGACATGCTAAGGTTGCTCAACTGCTCACTGTGACATGCACTTACCACCAGAGGGCAGACAGTCCACTGGTAGGTTAGCTTACTACTGGTGTCTGGCCAATAAGGACTGAGCTATACAGACCGGGCATACCCTGGAGCCTTCCCATGTCCCCTCCCTAGCTGGCCAACCTCCCATGTCTTTCTCCGGCCCCAGTCATGCACCAGTGGGGTCCCTCAGCCTGGCCTGCACCTTCTTGTGATCCAAGATCCCTTGGGGCACATGAGAGAGCCGGTCTTGGTCCAATCCCAAAGCCAGGCCGAGGGACCCCACTGGTAAAAAAAAAAATTCATGCACCAGGCCTCTAGTATACATCTATACTAATAAAAAGGTAATATGCTAATTAGACGGGGACACCTTCCAGACAGCGTTCTGGAAAAAGTCATGGTTGTGGGGCAGAGGCATAGGTGGTTAGAGGTGATCAGGCCAGGAGGGGAGGGCAGTTGTGGGCAAGAAGGCCAGCAGGAAGAGCGTTATGGGTGATCAGGCAGGCAGGCAGGCAGGCAGGCAGGTGAGCGGTTAGGAGCCAGTAGTCCCGGATTGCAATAGAGATGTCCCAGATTAGAGAGGGTGCAGGCCGGGCTAAGGGACACCTCCCCATGCAAAAATGTTATGTACTGGGCAACTAGTATATAATAAAATTCATTTTTAAATACATACAAACATTTAACTAATTTGATTATAGCGACACAAAGAGGTCTCAAGTTTTCAAAGAATTAGTAATATCAGCAAAAAGCATGGTTCTTGAAATAATATTGTAGCTAAATTAGAAATAAATATGAAAATATAAATTATACATTTGTTAATATTTTTAATGAAGTCCAATATAGCTTAAACCTTAGAAAGTAACCCACACTGAACTTACCAAAGATTAAGAACTGAATGATAATAACATTAAGTATTAAAACAAGAGAGATAATACTACAGTATTAATTAGAAATATTTATAAAATCTGAAAAGTGTGTTTAATAAATACTATGTTGAAAATAAGTGTACAACACTCTTAGTTTAGGTCGATATAACAAAGTACCATATAGACTGCGTAACTAGCAAACAACAATAATTATTCACAGTTCTACAGGCTGAAAGTCTGAGATTAAGGTATTCACATGAATCTTCTAGTGAGGACCTTCTTTCTGATTTCAGACTTTTCATTTTTCATTGTGTCCTCACATGGCAGAGAGCAAAAGTGGAATCAAGTTCTCTACACTAATTTCATTGACAGAAGCCCCACCCTTATAATCTTATATAATCCTAATTACTTACCCAAATCCCTTCCTTTTAAAACCATCACATTGTACAACAGGGTTCAACATATACATTTTGGTGGAGATATGTAAATATTATCAATATGCTCTACGAAATAATTTAATAAAAGTGCAACAAAAATAAATCAAAAGTTTTTAATTGAATCTCTTATCATAAAGAACATATGTATCCCTATGTTCATAGCAGCACAATTCCATATATTAAAAGCCTGATATGCAATTTATCCCCTCAGTTGGTCATTAGACTGGGAGTTTGACTGCTCACTATGACATGGGGGAGGCGTGGAACATGGTGGGCATTAGCAACGTGCTGCAATCTCTTGCCAGGTACCTGGGGGTGAGAATGACAGGAAAAAAGGTGTGGTGAGAATGCGGGGTGTCTGCCAAGCTCGTGCTCACTCCCTCTACTATCCTACCCCGGAATTCCAGGCTTATATGCCAGGGTAGTCCCAGTGCTCAGGTGCCAGGCAGCTGCGAGGAGCCCATCTCATACCCATACGACCTCTTCTGGGTGAGCCAGGCTGCAGCCACCTGGACCACAGGGGCTAGTTGGACTCCCTGTGGGTTTCCACACAAGTCAGTCTGCAAGGCTAACTGAGAGAGAACATGCTGTCTGCCTGGCTTTTGTGTGGTGCCATTGGATGGCCCAGAGGCCCACATTGTGCCCCGACCCACGGTATGTGGCCGCGCTCACCACATCTCTGCATGGGGACTTGGGTGTCATACTCAGGTGGATGGGGGCACCTGAGGGTTTGGGGGCCCAGGTGCTGCTCAGGGCCCAGAGGTCATCTGGGACCTGCCTTTCCTCCCCAGACACTCACTCTTCAATCACCAGCCTATCTAGGGACCACAACCATGCATGAATTTGTGCACTGAGCCTCTAGTGTACAATAGCCAAGATTTGGAAAAGCCTAAGTGCCCACTGTGGTATATGTACACAGTGAAATACTGTGCTGCTCTTAAAAAGAAGGAACTGTTACCACTTGCAGAAGCATGGATAGACCTGGATATTATTACGCTAAGTGAAATAAGCCAGTCAGAGGAAGATAAATATCACATGATCTCACTCATTTATGGAATATAATGAACAACATAAATTGAGAAACAAAAATACATCCAGAGACACAGTTCTTCATCAGACATACCACCAAACCTGAGGGGAAAGGCAGGGGAAGGGTGGACAGGGGTGGGAATAAAATGTCAACCAAAGAACATATGCATACTAGAGACCCAGTGAACAAAATCCATGCACTTGGGGTGTTCCATCAGCCCATCCTGCACGCTCTGGCAGTTCAGGAGCCCTCAGGGTATGTCTGACTGATGGTTTAGGCTCAGTACCCCCAGGGGGAGAGGGCCTAAATTGTCAGTCAGACATCCTTAGTGCTGCCATCACCGTTGCTGGGCTTGCCAGCCATGAGTCAAGCTCAGAGCTTCAGGCTGAGTGGCACTACCTCTGTGGGAGTGTATTGAGCACCAGGGTGCAGCTTATGTATTGAACATCTGCCCCCCTGGTGGTCAGTGTACATCATAGCAACTGGTCATTATGTCATTCAATCTATTTATATATTAGCCTTTTATTATGTAGGATAGAGGCCTGGTGCACAAGATTTATGCACTGGGTTGGGGGTCCTTAGCCCAACCTGTGCTCTATCACATTCCAGGGTGCCTCTGGGAATGTCGGCCTCCTGGGGGGATCAGGCCTAAGCTGGAAGTCAGACTATCCTCTCACAGTCTAGGGCTCTCGCAGTCCAGACCTTCTCGCTCCTAACTGCTCATCTGCAGGCAGGAGAGACTCCTGCCACCACCACTGTGCTTATCAGCTCTAAGCCTGGCTTCTGGCAGAGTGACTCTCCCCCTGTGCCCGCTCACTGACCACCAGGGGGAAGCTCCTGCATTGAGCATCTGCCCTCTGGTGGTCAGTGTGCATCATAGTGACCACTTGTTCCACAATTCAGTTAATTTCTATATTACGCTTTTATTTGATAGGATAAGCATAACCAATGGACACAAACAATAGGGGGATGAAAGACAGGGCTCAGGATGTGGGGGAGGCAGGTTGGGAGAAGATAATAAAGACTAAAAAAAATAAAACAATAAATAAAAAGTAACTCTAAAGAAAGGATAATGACAAGAGTAGAAGTGGAAAAAAAATGATAGAAAGAGACTCAGGTACATAAAATGAAACATTTAAAAAAATCGATGCAAAAGACAAATCTATTTCTTGTGAAATAAAAAGAATAACATTTAAAAAACAATTGAAAAGAGAAAACATTAGGAAGAATAAAGAGCACATGATATTGTGACTTAAATAATGATATTTACTCATTGAAAATAAAAACATTTTTTTCTTATAGACTATCTATTTGAAAATAGTTATAGATGTTAGACACAATTTACATGTAGATAAGAGTATGGCTACCTTTACAAACATAACTGTAGGTTTATAATAACATTTTTTTCTCCATGATGTATTTTCTTGACCACTAATACAAAATAAACAAAAGAAGAATAAAAAGTATAATTATTTAAATTAAAGTTCTTACTATAAATGTATGGATAGTGAGAATCATCTTATTTTAATATTTCTTTTGTACATTTTAATGAAAATTTAAATCATCAGAGAATTTCCCAATACCTGTAAAGGTCTAAATAAAAAAGCAAAATGAAAAGATACATTAAAAATTAAATTATGTAAACCTGAATATGTCAGAATATTTTATTAATTTTGTTTTTGTATGACATACTAAGAAAAACCTATAATGTTGAAATGTGACATTTATTTATAATTGTTATGTTGTTGATTCTCTTTTGGATCACATAAGAATTTTTAAGGTATCTGAAAACGTTCCAGATTCTGTGGCACTCAGCTGGAGGACTTCTCATAAATTTGACACATTGTTATTTTTCATTAAACATTATGCTATTTATCAGTCAGTCATTTTGACAGTGTTCATGGCCCATCTACTTTGAATAAATTTTCCATGATGTTATATGTAACATTATATTGAACATTTCAATAATGTCAAGATATGCTGGTATAAATATTTAGCAATTCCATTAAAGTTATTCAGTTTTAATATGATATATCTTTTGAAAAATGCAATCTAGTCATTGTCTGGGATCACATTATGGTACATATTTAGCTTTCTCTCCCTTCTCTTTAATTTTTGAAATTATTTCATAAATAGAATGCTTAGCAATATTTTGAAGAGCATTACTAGTAAAGGATTTAAAGTACATCCCTCCAAATTCTGAAGAAAATATGTTATTTAAATAATGTTTGAATGTGTTAGTTTCTTTGATGCCAAGAGAAAATATCAGAACTATAAGTTATCATTGAGTATACCTTCTTTTATTGTTAGCATGCATATTTGCAGTGTTTTAATTATTTTACTTAAGTGGGAATTCATTTTATTCTTAACCAAATATTGTATAAGATAAAATATGCTTTAATATCCCTTTCTCCAGTTGCATACATTGACCACACTTAGATGGCATTTATTTTTAATGAATTTATTCACTAATGTGTAAAAGAATAATTTTCCACCTGTTTGACTAGTGGGTTAAGGTACAATAGTCACCTTGGTGAAAAATGTGCATTAAGTTAAATATATGTCTTCAAAACAGCTTATTAACTTATTAATTGCAATTTCATAGACTACAACAATATTTATAAAATTGCAAAGAAACCTAGTTTGTTAAGTTGCTTTCATTATTTATTGTGTTCATATAGGAAACATTTGTGCTTGTTTTATTAATGTTATTGTAAGCCTGTTTTATTGCAAGTGTACATATAATACTACATCTCTCATCAGAAATAAATGGGAGTATTTTGTTGTTCTTAAGATTTTCTTTGTTTTATTTTTTAATCTATTTTTTATTATTTATTTTAGAGAAGGAAACATGGATTGTTGTGCCACTTATTTATGCACTTATTGGTTCATTCATTTTTTTTTCTTTCCACTTCTAACATCATCTTGTACTTAGCTAATAGATAAACAATAACTGTATTCACAGATATAATGGGAATTTAGCTTTAATGAATTTACCATATAGTTTCAATAAATGTAACAATTCTTAAAAAATTATGATTTGTGAGTTTTTTAAATTTTATTTTTTACCTTTATTTTTATTGTTGAAACCATTACAGATGTCCCCATTTCCTCCTCCTTTGCCCATTTCCTCCTAGTCTCCATTCCCCTTCCCTCTGGCCATCACCTGTACTATTGTCTGAGTATATGGGTTACACATATATGTTCTTTGGCTAATTCATTCATTGGTTGATTCATTTCTAAAAAAAAAATTATTGATTGATTTCAGAGAGGAGGTGAGAGGGAGAGGAATATAGAAACATTAATGATGAGAAAGAATAATTGCTTTTCTGCCCCTGCATGTTCCCGACTGGGGATTGAGCCTACAGTCCAGGCATGTGCTCTATCAGGACTCAACCATGACCTCCTAGTTCGCAGGTTGACATTCAGCCACTGTGCCACACCAACCATGCTTTTTAAAACATGTAAGAGATAGAAACATCAATGAGTGAAGAACATTGACCAGCTGCCTCCTGCTTGCACCTTACTAGGGATGGAACCTGCAATATAGTGTCTACTATCATTAATATTCTGTTTGTCCATATCTTCTTTTACTAACTTTTACATGTGCCCTGACGAGGAATTGAACTGGGGACCTCTTGGTCCATGGGTAATGTGTCAACGCTCAACTACTGAGCCACACTGGCCTGGCACATTTTATTACTTTTAATTGTTGGTTTTGTTTGTTTTGGAACTTTGAATCCATTAAAGAAAAATGTATCTGTAACTCAGTTTTATGAAAGACCATTAACTCTGTCTAAATCAAAATCCAACCAGCTGTTCTAAGCCACATTCATATCTGAAATTTTAAACCTCACAAGCTCCATACATAGAAATTTTTAAATGAAAGTGAAAAATGCCAATGAGGTGGTGTGTGGAAATGATAAATGTATTTGCCATATTTGCATATAAGTCTACTGTGCAAATTAGATATTGCATGTTCATTATTCTTTGGTTAAATGTTTCTTTTTGCTCTTACATGTTAAAAATTTCCCAGTATCAAGATTTGAAGTAAATCTTTGTTTTCCTTTGTACTACTGGTTTTCAAGTGAATCCAATAGCCTCTAGACATGAGTGATGCTTTAGACATCTAATTCCTAGTGAGTGGAACTGTGGGCTGATAAACTTGCCATTACACTTTGCCAATATTGAAACTATTATAAAAGGATTATGATATTTATCCAGAGCCAGAGTGCTAGGCATTGACTAGTTGGCTGAAAATTATGTTGCAGATGCCTGATTCTTAACCCAATTGGCTATGTAACATCTCTTGAGAACTCGGTGCTAAAAGATTCAGGCTGTTTCAATTTACTCTTTTAATTAAAACATAGAACTGGAGAAGAAACAAATAAAAAAGATGAGAGCGGCCCTCAAAATATCCTCTGGCTCTCTCTCAGTATTCTTTATTACAATTCTCTAGTAAGGCTCCACCAACAAATCTCTGAACTGCCATGTTTTATTTATTTTTTTATGTTTTTCATTATGTAACATGACACATTAACAGGCTTAAAATAATACTTAACATTCCATTTCCTCAACATAACATCATTAGGAAGAATGCATAATTTCAAGCACTGACACCTAGAAAATGCAATGCATTATGTTACCTCATTGTGCTTTCTCATTTACTTAGAAGTTATAGATTAAATAATCTATCAACAACTCTTACTGAGCACAAAAATATACATAACCTATCAAAGATAGCCAGCAGCTTATTAGTAAACTAATCACATTTGATTTTAAGAGAATGATGTGAACATACCTTGGTAAAGAGAGAAGGACTAAAAGATCACTGTGATCTACATGATTTATACATATAAAACCAGATCGCCCTTCCCACAAAGAAAAATTTATTCCAATTTAAAATCACCAAACAGAAAAAAAAGACGTCATGAGAATTATTTTATTTTCCATTATGCATTCATTCATTCTACACAAGCAGGCTTTGTGCAAAAAATTAATGAAGAATGAGATGGACATGGCTCTTCTCCCAAATTGCTTATGTGAGGCAGGAAACATAAATTTGATTAATAAAAATCAGATACTAATTACTGATAAGTGTCAGGAAGGAAAATCCAGAATGGTAAGAATTTGCTGTTCAGTGAGCTGAGTATGTGACTTGTGAAATTTGGGTTCCCTAGATTTTTTCCCCCAGTATATTTTTAAGCATAATGAAACAAAACCCATATCTGAAGGAAACACAAATAATTGAGATAATTAATTCTGAATGAAAATACAATCCTATCTAATAAAAGAGTAATATGCAAATTGACTGCCACTCCAACACACAAGATGGCTGCCCCCATGTGGTCAAAGATGGCTCCCCCCATGTGGACACAAGATGGCCACCACAAGATGGCTGGCAGGGGAGGGCAGTTGTGGGCAATCATGCCAGCAGGGAAGGGTACTTGGGAGGGACCAGGCCTGCAAGGGAGGGCAATTGCAGGCAATCAGGCCTTCAGGGGAGGACAGTTGGGGGGGACCCTGGTCTACAGGGGAGGACAGTTGGGGAGACCAGGCCTGCAGGGGAGGGCCGTTGGGGGCAACCAGGCTGGCAAAGGAGTGCCATTAGGGGTGACTGGGCCAGGAGGGGAGGGTCGTTGGGGGTGACCAGGCTGGGAAGAGAGGGTGGTGATGAGCAATCAGGCCTGCAGGGGAGCAGTTAGACACCAATCAGGCTGGCAGGGGAGTAGTTAGGGATTGATCAGGCTGGGAAGCAGAAGTGGTTAGGGGCAGTCAAACAGGAAGGCAGGTGAGCAGTTGGGAGCCAGCAGTCCTGGATTGTGAGAGCGATGTCCAACTGCCTGTTTAGGCCTGACTCCAGCCCTTGAGGGGTCCCAGATTGGAGAGCATGCAGCCTGGGCTGAGGGACAACCCTCTCCGTGCACAAATTTCATGCACCGGGCCTCTAGTTAAAATATAATAGCAGCAGATTGTTCATTGCTCTGGCAAAGAATGTTTCTGGTTAAATATTTATTTTTGGTATAGGTTTAAATATCGAAAATTATATGGTTAGTGTAAAAATAATCAAAGATAGGTCTACATAGAGATATGATTGGGCCACATTTACCTGCATTGTTAGTACAAGTATTTTTTTTATTAGAAATGCATATTTAAAATTTAAGAAAACCTTAATTCAATATAGTATAATGTTGATAACAGATTTTAGAGCCAAATCCACTATATTTAAAGCTTAGCTTTGCCACTTAACTGAGCTATATAAATTTGGACAAAAATTTTAACCTATCTACTATCAGTTAATTCACAAATTAAATATAAGAAAATAGCATTATCTTCCTCACATTTTTTAGTAAAAATTACCTTATTTGGTACACATATGAATGTATTAAAACAATGCTAGTTTCGTGTTATTCCATACAAAACATGGTGATGATGAAACTTACAACGATAATGACGCTAGAATACTGAGGCAGTCAAATTTAAACTTACAGCTGTGGACTACAGAAAAAGAAGATACCGACCAAGAAGGTCTCCTGGTGGCTAGCTGGGCTCCAATTTCAAAGCAGAGCCTAGAAGCTGTTTCTAAACTGGGGCCTCTCATGCAAAACACACTTCCTGAGAAGCCTGCACTGAACTGCCAATCCACTGAACTGCCTGCCTGCACGTGTTTCTGCCATGTGAGCCAATCCTTACAAAGGAGTTCCTGGAGTCCTGTGTCAACCAAAAAGATTGAGACTTTCCATAACACATCAGAATTGTGCAGCTATATCCTCATCAGCATCTTCACCAATCACCCATAGGAACTTCATTCTGATTAATTAGGACAGTAGGTTTTGAGGCAAAATTTGAGGATTTGGAATCCTCATTTGCATGAAAATAGACCAATCACAACCAGTGTCTGGGACTTCTCTCTGTATGGTCAGCTCTCTTCTGCTGCATTTTCCCTTTCCACCCAAGACCGAAAATTGCCTTTCAGCGTGGATCAGACCTGAGGAGATGGAGCAGCTCAGAGCCAGCCGAGCCCTCTAGGTGGAGAGGGTTTTGCCTGAGAGTCACCTTGCCCCAGGACTGCCTCACATAGCTCTGCTTCATAATTGAGCTGTTCTCGTGAGCATGCTCTATCACCTTTGTGCTGTGTGCACTGAATGAAGTTTCCTTCACTGCACCCCAAATTTGGGATTCCTGCTGGCACTGAGTTGGTGCCAACAACCATCAGTTGACATAGTATAAGATCAATAAATGAATTTGGCATTTCCCTGAATTCATATTTATGTAAATTAATGTTCAATCATGAGAGAGGTATCACACAGTAATTTGAACAGGAAAATCTATACTAATAAAAGGGTAATATGCTAATTAGACCAGATAGACTATCATCCTGAACATCATTCCTAACAAATCCAGGGGCATGGCTGGCCTGCAAACTGCCAGATGCCCCACGTCCAGGCTGACCACACACCCCAGTGGGGACCCCCACCTCATTTGAGGGTGTAGCCAGACTGCAAACCCCCAGTGGCCCCTCACCCAGGATGGCACTGCCCCCAGCAGGGACCCCCACCTCTATCCGGGGCCCCCTTCAGGGAAGGCCAGCCACCTGTACACCAGGCCTGTAGCCTATATAATAAAAGGGTACTATGCAAATTGACCCTAATGGCAGAATGACTAGAACTACTACTGGACCAGTCACTATGACATGCATTGACCACTTCTTGGTCCCTTTCCCTTGCTGTGAGGCACCGATCACCTGATAGTGAACAGGAAACCGGGGGTGGGTGGCAGTGGGGGGCAGGGCCAGCTGCAACAGCTGGGGAAGATGGCCCTGCTCACAGGCCAGGCCTAGAGACCATACCTGTGCATGAATTTCATGCATGGGGCTTCTAGTTTAATATAAAATTTATTAAATTTAATAAGGGATTAGAGTCAGAGCAGATTGGCCAGTAAGAAGTAAAAGGAAATCTAAATATACAAACTACAGCCCAGACAGGAGGTCACAGTTTCATTCCTGGTCAGAGCATATGCCTGAGTTGCAGTTTAATGTCCATTAGGGGGTATGCAGGAGGCAGCTGATCAATGATTCTCATAACTGATGTTTCTATCTCTCTCTCCCTCTCACTTCATCTCTGAAATAAATACAAAATAAAAAAAAATATGTACAAGCACCAGTCACAAGCCCTAGGACTGAGAGAGAATGCTCACAGAAGAGTTCGTTTCCCCTAGGTCAAGCATGTCAAACTCATAGCCCATGGCCTGCATGCAGCCCACAATGTATATTTTTGCACTCCAACCAATATAATGGTATGTAAGAAGCATTTTAAATAAAAAATCATAACTTAATTTTTACAATATCCTGTTATACATAATTATTAATACAGTAGATCCTCCAGTTACATCAGAGATCTGTTCCTATGGAGTGATGTAACGCGATACATTGAGCACAGACACAGCAGTAATGAAGTGAAACAGTAAAAAAAAATTAAAGAAAGATAACAATTCCTGATCTTTACTTGTGCTAAATACAGTAAATAATAAATAACAAAAAGCACATATCTATGTACATCGCAATGATGGAACTCATGAAACAATATACATTGAGTCTGATGTAACCCAAGGACTGCCTGTAAAGAGCTACAACGTTCACTAAGGCCTGGTTACTATAATTGTGTTGCATTCATTTTCTTTTTTTTATCTTTATTGTTCAGTTTATTAATTACATTGTTCCCTTTTTTTATTCTATAGCCCCCCTCCATCCGATACCCATCCCACCCTCCGCCCTCACCTCCCGCCCCCACTGTCCTCTTCCATTGTTGTATGATTTTTGTCCAGTCTCTTGCTGCACTTCCCACACTCCTTTTCTCCCCAAGAGTTGTCAGTCCATTCCCTCTCTACGTCCGTGATTCTGTTATATTCACCAGTTTATCCTGTTCATCAGATTATTAACTCACTTGATTTTTAGATTCATTTGTTGATAGATGTGTATTTGTTGTTCATAATTTATATTTTTACCTTTTTCTTCTTCCTCTTCTTAAAGAATATCTTTCAACATTTCATATAATATTGGTTTGGTGGTGATGAACTCCTTTAGCTTTTTCTTATCTGCGCAGCACTTTATCTGATCTTCAATTCTGAATGATAGCTTTGCTGGATAGAGTAATCTTGGTTGTAGATTCTTTCTATTCATCACTTTGAATATTTCTTGTCACTCCTGTCTGGCCTGCATCATTTCTGTTGAGAAATCCACTGACAGTCATATGGGTGCTCCATTATAGGTAACTAACTGTTTTTCTCTTGCTGCTTTAAATATTCTCTCTTTATCTTTTGCTCTTGGCATTTTAATTATGATATGTCTTGGTGTGGTCCTCTTTAGATTCCTATAGTTTGGGGTTCTGTGCACTTCTTTAAGTCAATTTCTTTCACCAGGTGGGGGAAGTTTTCAGTCACTATTTCTTCAAGTAGGTTTTCATTACCTTGCTCTCTACCTTTTTCTGGCACCCCCATAATTCGGATATTGGCATGCTTGAGGTTGTCCCAAAAGCCCCTTACACTTTCTTCAATTTTCTGGATTCTTTTTGCTTCTTGCTTTTCCAGCCGAGTGGATTTTGCTTCTTTGTATTTCAAATCTTTGACTTGGTTCTTGCTGCCCTCTGGACTGCTTTTAGGACTTTGTGTAATATTTTTTATTTCGGTCATTGTATGTTTAATTTCTAGTTGGTCCTTTTTCATATCCTCATAGGTGTTGTTCATTTCCTCGAAGGTCTTGTTCATTTCCTCGTAGTTCTCATTAAGTTCATCAGCCTTTCTAGGAGCCTCTTAAAAATCCTTATTACTGTGGTTTTGAATTCTATGTCTAGTTGTCTTTTTTCCTCCATTTCTTTCACACCTTATTTCTTTCCATTTCTCTGCATTGTGGCTACTTTTCTGAGGTGGCCAATTAGCTTTGTGTGGTAGATGTCCTCTAAGGGACAGTGGCTCAGCCTCCCCAGTTACCTGAAGTGGATACTCTTACTGTAACCCTTTATGGGTTTTACAGTATTATTGGAGTTAAGCCCAGTTATTTGTTGTTAGCACTAAGAGGGTTTGACCTCCAGGCCAATTGGATGTGAAGGTGGGCTGTGTTCAGGTTGGATGGGCGGAGTCTCCAGGTTGAGCAGGCAGCATCAGCTCTGCCCTATGTGGCACGCGGGTTTCTGTGTTGGGTGGTAATGGCTGTGCACCTCCGAGAGAAAGCAGCCACCGGTCCCCACCCATTGCCAGACAACTCTGACTCTCCCCAAATGAGTCTGCACACCCAAAGTCTGGTCCAGGGTTGTAAAACAAAGCAGTCCGGTGGTCTCCCAAATGAGGGAGCAAGTCACGAGTCCTCTCTGCGTGGTTGGGAAGTTCTGTCCCCAAGTTTATGCGCAAACTGCTATTCCAAGTTTAGCACACTCTCCTCAACCTCTCAGACCTCTGCCGTGCCTGGCTTTTAGCTTGCCTACTTCAGACCTCGGACCCTGCCTGGAACTGGGGAATCTGTGCAGTGGGTTGCCTCTGTCCTCCCTGTTGGAGAAATCCAGCCGGGATTGCTTCTGCCCACCCTACGGCTCCAAACCTCTCTCAGGGTGTATCTTTAAGGCTGTGCTCCGCCGCTCCTTTGAGTTTCAGTGTCCTATCTTTACTTTTATCTGTGGAATTTTCACTCAGCCGGCTTTGCAGTGATTCTGGATGATGTTTGTTTTATCGTTATGTTGTAGTTTTGGAATTGTTGCATGGGGCAGCACAATAGGTGTTCACCTATGCCACCATCTTGGTTCCTCCCCTCTGCATTCATTTTCTTTATGCACCTTCCATGGAGGCTCACCATTTCTCTCCACTAACACTAGCAGCAAATATTTTAGCAGCTGACTGCCATGCCATTAGTATCGGTCTGACTTGTTTGTTGTGCAAAACAGGAAATATATCGCTTTTGTAGAACAACAAAAAAAAATAGGCTTATTTGTATTACGCTAATTAATTTGTGCTGTGCTGTTATTCAGTGTCTAGTAAGTTAATGTTAAAGAAAAAATATTAAATTTTTATTAAAATGTTCTCTTATTTTAACAATTACTCATTTATTTCAGCCCTTTGTATTCAACATGTCTCTATTGAAATAAACCTATGTTTCTATGAAAACTGAAGCTTTTATTTTCTGGCAGCTCACTCAAACTTCAATCTCGTTTATTTGGCCTGTGTTAGCCTTTGAGTTTGACATGCTTGCCCTAGGCTGACATCCAGATCTTGGAGAAGGCACAGCCATGGCTCACTAAATGACAGAGAAGTGCTACATTGTCCCACCTGTGGTGGAGTCTGCCAGAAATCCACCCTCTGAGTGCAAGGAAAGCTGTTTCCTGTTGGGTTCTGCTGAAGGTCATGTGCTGCAGGAGCAGGACACTGGGACCTGGTTGTGATGAGGGGTCCCACCTGCTATAAAGCTAACTGGTTGTGGCTAAAGATGGGGGAGAGGGTGCTCACACTGTGAGCTCACAGCTGTGCTCAGCAAGAGCTGGGAAATGGAGAACCTGCAAACACTGAAGGGGCTGGAGATCTGTGATACAAGAATGCCAAGATATTAACATCCTGTATACATTAATCTACGACCTCCTTTGTTGATATTCTGCTAACAGACTTCCAGAAGAGGTTGCTGGGTACGGGGAGAAGCTGTTGGCTGCTTTGTGCTTCTCCCTACTCTTTCCTGCAGGAATGGACAGTTAAGAGCTGTGCATGCTTATAAGGGGTCTGCTGCTATAAGTACAGAATTGAATTGGGAAGAAAATCTCTTTCTTCTTGGAATGACTTCTTAGCCCCTTCTAATAACAATGTTTCTGGATAGCTGGGACAGGAAACAAATATTTAAAGGGTCAAGTAACATTTTCACAGAGCAGTCTAACAGGATGAATTTGGAGCTTAAAGGTAATAAATAGAAAAACAATATCAGAAATAAAAGCATTGAATATGAACACTTTATATTTCTCTCCCTTCTGCTAATTAATTGAACATATTTCATTCCAGTGTGTATCTAAAAATCCTCATAAATTGGAAAATCCACAAACATTATTTTTATTTATAATATTTAAGATGAACTCCTTTGTTGGCAAACAGTCTTTAATAAAATAGTGTATCCTTGAATTAAACATCTAAAATATTGACCAAGTTACACCATCTATTTGATCTATTTGTATTCAAAGATTTAAAAACTTTTATATAATTTTTTCACTATATAAACTTAAAACCAATTTGTGGGTGTTTAAGAAAACATTTTTATTGTGATAAAGTTGCAATACAAGATTGTATGTATTTCAGCACATTATAATTTAACTTGCGGACATTATAATTTGAAATCGTGTACTTTGAAAGAAACTGTGGGTCACGAGGCTGCAGTGGAGACAGGGGCGGGTCCCAAGTTCATTCTCCACCCCCCCACCTGAACCCTCTCTCCATGCTGCTGAAGGTCTCCTGTCTCAGGCAACCCTGCTCCCGCTGCTGCTCCTATGTTCTGATGGCTCCATTCCTGATCACACCAGCTGATGGCATGGAGCAATTGCAGTTGAGGGGTGCAAGTGGCAGCTCTGGTGTTGGCCGCAGGTGTGAGCGAAACTGGCGCTGGTAGCAGATGCAAGTGCTGGGAAGGACCAAAGCATTTTCAGTAGCCACCAGAAGCTCACCCTGATGACAGCAACCGTCACCTTGCCTTGTTCTGGCTCTCCTGCTCACTTGCTCCACCATCCCACCGCAGCTGATGCCCACCATGTTCCACAAATGCCCCCTGGTGGTCAGCGTGTGTCAAAGCGACTGGTTGTTCTGTTGATTAGTTGTTCCAGTTGTTTCACTGTTCAGTCTATTTGCATATTAACCTTTTATTATATAGGACTAGAGGCCTGGTGCATAAAATTTGTGCATGGGATGGATTGGGGGGGTCCCTTCAGTCCAACCTGCACCTTCTCCAATCTGGGACCCCTAAATCAGCAGTCTGACATCCCCCTCACAATCTGGGACCACTGGCTCCTAATTGCTCATCTGCCTGCCTGCTTGATCATCACTAACTGCCCCCCACCAGCTTGGTCGCCCCTCACTGCTCCCCCCATTGTCCTGGTCACTTCCAACTGTCCCTACTGCCTGTTTACCCCATGCAGCCTGCTGTTCAGTCATTACTGTGATGGCATCCTGGACAATCTGCTTATTCCTCTATTATTAGTATAGATATTTGTATACACTACATTGTATTTATCACTGTAAGTGTGATTACCATCTATCATCATGAATCTCCTCCAACATTTCCCCCTCCCTCCAACCTACTTTCCCTCTGATAACCACCACTCTGTTCTGTATTTCAATGAGTTTATTTTTTAATTTGTTTTGTTTTTAATTTATATTACACATGTACTTAAAATCATACAGAATTTGTTATTCTCTATCTGATTTATTTCACTTAGCATAATACATCAAGATCCACCTATGTTGTTGCAAATGGCAAATTTTCCTTTTTTCTTATGGCTGAGTAGCATTCCATTGTAGATATACACCATATTTTTTCCCTCGATTCATCCATCATCAGCACTTAGGTTGTTTCTATATCTTGGTTATTATAAGTAGTGCTGCAAAGAAGTTAGAGGTGCAAGTATCTTTTCAGATTAGTGTTTACATTTTCTTCAAATAAATAGCTTCAGAATATCTCAGGTATATTTTCTTGAGAAACTTCAGAAATTCAAAAAGTTTTATACATATATATATATGCATATATATATATATATATATATATATCCTAATATATATGTACACACATATATATGTACACATATAAGTATATATATATATTTATATATATAGTCTTTAACCATTTATGCAATCTTTTAAAATTATAATTTATTTTTATTCAAGATTCTTATTTTTATTTTTTTAGATTTATTAAACTGCATTAAACTTAACTAAAGAAAGAAATATGCCTAACAAACACCATATTTTATACACTGCAATCTAAAACATTAGTTTAGCCATGTAATGTTTATATTTATACAAATTATTATCAATAATTATTTTACTGAATTATATCTGCTCTCATGAAGCAAGTAAAACAATATATTTTACAATTTAATAGGTTGTTAATAAATAAATGAGTATTTTAATAACATGACCAAATACGATGAAACTGTTTTATAAAAATATTTTGATCATAGGATTAAAGGTATACATAGAAATATATTTATTTATGTTTTTATTTAAATATAACTTTTATAATAATAGTTTGTATCATAATTGAGTATGGTACTCATTATCCCCTCTACTATAAAATTATACACATGGTGAGTGCTTAATAATCTGTAAACAATAATGGATGGAGTCCACAGATGGAGATGCTTCCTTGGGTAGCACTTATGAACTCTAAAGCATACTTACTAAGGTTGGGCCTAGTAGATTATCTATAAAATGAGAACATTATATTTACAGTGCAAGATTGTTTTGAAAAATAAAGTAATATGCTTTACACAGAATAGGTGTTTCACAAATGTTAACTCCTCTGTACAACATTATCACTATACTAGTGGCCTGGTGCAAAAAAAATTGTGCATGGAGAAGGGGGTATTCCTCAGCCTGACCTGCACCCTCTCCAATCTGGGACCCCTCAAAGGATGTCCTAATGTCGTTTTAAACCGGCCTAAACCAGCAGTCGGATATGCCTCTCATAATCTGAGACTGCTGGCTCCTAACTGCTCACCTGCCTGCCTGCCTGCCTGCCTGATTGCCCTTAACCACATTGCCTGCCCACCTGCTTGTCCCCAACTGGCGGCTGCCAGCCTGCTTACCCTCAACTGCCCCCTGAAGGCCTACTTGCCCCCAACTGCCCTCCCCATTGGCCTGCTCACCCCCAACTGTCCCCCTGCTGGCCTGCTCACTCCAAACTGCCCCCCACCCCCGTTATCCTGATCACCTCCAATTGACCCCCACTGAAGGCCTGCTTGCCCCCCAACTGGCCCCTCTGTTGGTCTCCTTACCTCCAATGGTCCCGCCCCCACCAGCCTGATCACCCACAACAGCCATCTCATCCTGGCCTGATCACCCACGACTGCCTTCCCCTCTTGGCCTCTAACCACCTCTACCTCGGCCCTGCCACTATAGCTTTGTCTGGAAGAAAATCCAGAAGTTCTCCTGGAAGGTATCCCAGTCTAATTAGCATATTATCCTTTTACTAGTGGCCCAGTGCACGAAATTTGTGCACGGAGGGGGTTATCTGAGTCCAGCCTGCACCCGCTCCAATCAGGGACCCCTTCAGGGATATGTGACCCCTAACCACCTCTGCCTACCTGCCTGATCACCCCTAAGTGCTCCCCTGCTGGCCTGATTGCTCCTAACTGCCTCTGCCTTGCCCCACACCTGGGACCCAGGCTTCCCTCCCTCTGGCCAGCTATAGGCTCCCAGGACCTGGGCCAACTTCACTCAGGCCGGTCGCAGCCACAGGCATACACAGGCACCCAGGACCATAGGGCATGCTACCTAACACCATGGCCGGAAAGGACCCCAGCCCTTCTATGTGCCTTTCTGACCGAGTCCCACTACTCTGACTGCCATGGCGTAAAGAACTTTACCATATATGTTCTCCCCAGCCTCCTGGAGAGAGGGCATGAGCTGAGAAACTGGAGATGCTGCAGCCCCAGGGCCATTTTACCAATGAGTACAATGTCATTTTCAGATCTAGATTTGAGATAATCCATCAAACTGCTATATTTTTCAATTCTCAACTTAGATTGGTTTTGCTTTAATAAAATTTATCCAATTGGCCTCCATTTTTTAATACGAATCCATAATAAACTGTTGAGTTAACTTTCCTGCATTTAAAATAGGATTGAATGTGTCCCACACAGAGAGATTAAATCCATAATACTGCATTTGGGTGACTCGTGTTCTTACATTTTGTCTAGTATTATTGTTGAGTACACTGTTGTCTCTGAGGCTTAATGCAATATCTGTTCCCCAACCTTTTTCACCATGTGGAAAAAGAATAGGATATGTCATTCCATCTAATATAGGAAACAGGATACTGATTGGTTTCACTTTAGTGCCATTTGGATTATTGGGATCTGGTTTACAATGAATGAGCAAGTCCCCTTCAAAGGAGGTTCTCCATCTTCATTTCTGAATATGACAGCAACCTCGGTTACACGGGGAGAATTATATCTACCTGGGTCACTATTATGATCATATTTAATTGCCATAGTTACTTCCATGGGAGCTATACCTTTTGTTGCTGCTTCAGATTGGGCTTCCTTTTCTACCTCATGTAGCATCTTGTACGATTTTGTTAATTCATTTATTACATGCATGAGGTTGTTGATGTTGATTATGAGTCTTTCTGAGCAGGTCTGGTTTGCTGGCATTGCTAATCTTTTATGTGTAGCTTCGGCAGTATCCAAAATAGAGAGTTGAGCAAACTTCCGAGAAACACCATCAGAAGGATGTAAAGTTCCAGTACAATGATAAACTTGTCCATGTATTCTAAAACAGTATGGCTCATACCCTGATGGCAATGCAACATTTGCACCCATGGAAGCAAAAGCAAAAGAACTATTTATAGATTGAATGTTTTCCATGAAATTTTTACTGTCAGAATCCTCGTTTGTCATTAATCTTTTAAAATATGGCAGGTAATCTGGAAAATGTATATCATTTGGACAGGCTTTCCCTTTGCTACAACATCTAGTAAATTTCCCATCACATGATTTTTCATCCCAGCAATTTAGTGATAGCCAAAATTCACATCTAACAGTCATTTCACCACAACTATGTTCGAGAATTGCATTTTCACGTATTCCATTTTTGCTGAGAAGGCAGGTCCTACCACTATTAGTAGTACTTGCTGATGACTGATTTTTAGACATATTTTGTGTTCGCCACCGCCTTCTTTCAACTTCAAAGGCACATTGTTCTTTAGACATTTCCTTTAGAAGATGCCGGTGTTTTTCGGCTTCAGAGTGATGTTTTTCCAGTAGCTGCTCTTCAGGTACATTCTGTCGCAGGCGTCGCCTTCTTTCAAGATCAGACACACATCACTCTTCAGACATTTTCTGTCGATAATGTCGACACCTTTCTGCTACACAGTTCTGTTGTATCAACAGTTTTTCTCTGGAAATAGTCCCATCTCTCTATTGCCACATTCTGAGATAGAGGAGAATGACGGGCCTTTCAGCAGTGTGACCAAAGGCTGATTTGGACAGATTCTGTGGGCGTGGGACTTCCTCCTACCTGTTGTCAGTTTCAGCTGGGATGCTGAAGCTGGGACTTGGGGGCCTTCCCTCTGGCAGTTGCCTTCCGTTTTTGCTGGTGTACAGCTGAAGCTACACATAATATTAGCAATGCCAGGGGCCTCATTAGACGCAGCTGCGGTGAGTTCTTGCAGCCGCCGCCACCAAGGTAAGTTCTCTCAGCCGCCACCACCACCCCCCCCCCCTCCCCCCGCTGCCGCCCCAGCCGCCACCGCTCCTGCCGCCGTTCTCCGCACCCCGGGGCCTCAGTTGACTCAGCTTTGGTGAGTTCTGGCTGCCGTTGCTGCCACTGCTTGGTCTCTGAGCCCTGGGCAGGCGCTTGATGACTTCACCACTTTATCTCTGCTCCTGGGGCCTGGCGCTCACGCCTCTTCACCCCACCCCTTGCTCCGACTATCTGGTAGCATAGCCAGTCAGGTGCCAAGGTACAGTCACATTTGCATGTTACTCTTTTATTAGATAGGATTAGTATAGATAGATGCCTGGTACACGGGTGGTTTGACTGATGGGTGTCCCAGATTAGGGTGGGGGTTCCCTTGGAGTGTGCGGTGGTCTGAGTAAGTGCCCTGTGGTGGTTTGCTGGCCAGCCATGCCCCCATGGAGTGAGGGTCCCCACTGGGAGGTATGGCCAGCCTGGGTAAGTGACTGATGGCTGTTTTGAAGCTGACTATAGCCCCTTCAGGGTTGGGGGTCCTGTTGGGGTGCCTGGCCAGCCTGGGTGAGGGGCTGATGGTTGTTTTCAAGCTGGTCATGTGCCCTGGAGACCCAAGCTCCCAGCCCCTCCTTTTTTTCTTTTTCTTTTATCTTTCAGTGCCTCCTTGAGTTGTAGCCAGGTCTGGCTGGAAGCAGGTATCTGGGATTTATTTATCTTCTATAATTGAAACTTTGTAGTCCTGAATGGAGGTCAGGGTGGGCAGGAAGCTTTTCTTCCTTCATCTCCAGGGACAACCCAAGCCTCCTGCTCTCTCCAGCTCTGTGGCTGCCCACCATTTTTCTGGGGGTTAATTTGCATACTCACTCTGATTGGCTGGTGGGAAAAGTGGAGGTGTGGCCAATTTGCCTGTTTCTCTTTTATTAGAAAGGGTTAGAGGCCCAGACTCAGGGGGCTCCCTCAGCCTGGCCTGTGTCCTATCTCAGTCTAGGAATCTTCAGAGGATGTCTGACTGACAGCTTAGGCATTGGAGGTGCTGGGCAGGAGGGACAGCAGGAGTTTGGCTGTGGGAGCACACTGACCACCAGGGGGCAGCTCCTGCATTGAGCATCTGTCCCTGGTGGTCAGTGTGCATGATAGCAACTGGTAGTTTGGTCGTTTGATGGTTTGGTCTGTTAGGCTTTTATATATATATATATATATATATATATATATATATATATATATATACACACACACACACACACACACACACACACACACACACACTAGTGGCCCGGTGCACAAAATTTGTTCACATGGGGGGAGGGGAGGGTTGTCTCTCAGCTTGGCCTGCATCCTCTCCAATCTGAGATCCCTGTGGGATCGGGCCTAAAGTGACAGTCAGACAACCCCCTCACAATCCGGGATTGCTGGCTCCTAACCACTCACCTGCCTGACTGCTTCATCACTCTTAACCACTCTTCCTGCTGGCCTGATTGCCCCAACTGGCCCCATCTGCCAGCCTGCTCAGCCCCAACTGCCCCTCCACCAGCATGATCACCCTCAACTTCCCTCCCCTCCTGGCCTCATCACCCCCAATTGCCTTTCCCTCCTGGCCTCATCACCCCTAACTACCTCTGCCTAGGCCCCGCCACCATGGCTTTGTCCAGAAGGACTTCTGGAAAGTCTCATGGCCTAATTAGCATATTACCCTTTTATTAATATAGGTAGACTAGAGGCCCAATGTAGGAAATTCGTGCAAAAGTAGGCCCTCCTTCCCCTAGCTGCTGGTACCAGCTTCTCTCTGGCACCTGGGACCCAGGCTTGCTCCTCTCCAGCTGCCCACATGCACCCGGTACATGGGCTTCCCTCCAGCCACCAGCAGGCACCAAGGACCATTGCAGTCCTGACTTTGTCAGAAGGATGTCAGGTCTAATTAGCTTATTTATCTTTTACTATTAGACAGAAAGTGTGCAGTGAATTTATAAGTCATTAGTAATGGAAAAAAAAAAACTTTAACGAGGGTGCCATAACCAGGGCCACTCCCCATCTGATATAAAGCTACTAATAACCAGTGCTCTAAAATTATCTCCCTATAAGAATAAACGTAGTATTTCGACATTTGGGAAATGGCTATATCTAAGCAGAGGTGCTTTATATATTCTTACTATAGAAAGACGAATATGCAGTTGGACTGTAATTTGGATGACTAAGTAATAGTTTTAGGAAAAAAAGGATGTGGTCTTCATAGAGATATCAAATTCATAATATTTATTTATTTTGGTTACATATTTCAGGTTGTTTTCAAAACAATCTGAAGAGATATTGCCATGATCAATTAATGCAGGTATGTTCATTTACCTGACATTTATATCACCACAGTGGAAATTTGGAATATCAGGTTGAGGATTCAGTCAGAAAGAACCAATTGTTTCATTTCAGGGTGTTGTGATTATCAAGGTATCTCCTATATGTTTACTGGTTAACCTGGTTTATCAGAATACCTTTTAAAATATGAACAGTGTGAAACTACTAGTAAATCAACTTTGGATCTCTAAACTGCAAACTGATGACAAATAGGGTGAATCTGCCAAGTTTAATATCACAAAAATAAGTCAGTTGTCATTTATTTGACATCTTGCTTTAAATTAAAAGGCAAGCATTTCTTAACATACAGGGATGGGCAAAAGTAGATTTATAGTGTTCATGTGGAAAAAGAAATGCAGGATGTGATTACTGAAATAGCTTTATTAACCCAAAAGAATGTTACACCATGAACCTACTTTTGCCCACTCCTATAAGAAAATTTATGCACATGATCCTTGCAAGCATTAGATGAAGAATTTAAGAGAAATGTTAAAAAATAATAATTTACATATCATCTTCCCCTACTCTTCAACCTAATTGAAATTGAAATATTAATTTTCTAATTAATTTTTTTATTCTTTAGATCTGTTCTCTACAGATAGGCACATGAATGATGATATATATATATATATATATATATATATATATATATATACACACACACACACACACACATACACACTGAGTGGCCAGCTTATTATGATCTCTGAATGCATAATAATCTGGCCATATATATGTATACTATTGGCCTGTTGTGTAAAATTCATGCACATTAAAAGGGAATTGATTAGAGGAAATAATTTAATATTTGCCCTTTCTCTATAATAGAAGTGTCGGAGATGAAAGAAAATTAGTAAAATGTATATGAAAACCTTCCTCCTGTCAGAGTCTGGGGCACACCACGGGACCCAGCGTCAAGTCCCCAGCCACCCACATGCACTTCAAAATCATGTGAAAACCAGATCTGGCAGGCCTCTCCCCCATTGGGCTAGAACCAGACCTGGCCAGTCCCACACTTATCAAGCTCTGGAAGTCAGCCTAAGGTCCCCCAACTTGGCACTGGGGTGGGGGGAGCAATCTGAGGTCCCCTAGCCCAGCACCAGGATGGGAAGGGGACCTTGAGGTCCCCCATCAAGCCTCACCAGTCAAGGGTCATGGCCTGAGGTCCCGGCCTGGTGCTGGGGCAGGGGGTGAGGCCTGAGGTCCCCGGCATGGTGTCAAGGAGGGAGGCATGGCCTGAGGTCCCCCTCAAGCCCCACTAGGCAGGAGCATGGCTTGAGTTCTTCTGACCCAGAACTGGGAGTGCACCTTGAGGTCCCCTGTCAAGCCCCTCTGGGTAGGGGGACAGCCTGAGGTCCCTGTCAAGCCCAGCCAGGTAGGGGGCTACAGCCTCAGGTTCCCTGGCACGGTGCTAGTGCTTGGGGCATAGCCTGAGGTCCCCTGTCAAGTTCTGTGGGCAGAGGGTGTGGTCTGAGGTCCCCCGTCCTGCTCCCAGGATGGGAGGTGTTGCCTGAAGTCTGCTGTCAAGCCTCATCTATTAAGGGGCTTGGCCTGAAGTCTCTGGCATGGCACTGGGGTGGGGTGAGCAGCCTGAGGTCCCCTAACCCAGCACCAGGATGGGAAGCACACCTGTCAAGTCCTGCTGGGTGGGGGACACAGCCTGAGGTCCCCTGTCAAGCACCATGGGGGCAGAATAGGGCATAGTCTCAGGTCCCTGCTGATTGCTCGTTAAGGCTCCTTATGGGAACTTGGCCTCAGCTGTGAGTGCAGCTGTATTTGTGATGGAGTGATGGTCAGTTAGCATGTTCCCTCTTTATTAGATAGGAGATAAATCCTATCTAATAAAAGAGAAACGTGCAAATTACCATACCTTCACTACACTACCAGCCAATCAGAAGTGGGAGGGCAGGAGGGCAGGGAGGCGCAGCATGCGGGAGGGCGGGGTGGCAGAGGGATGGGAGGCCGGCAGGGGCCATGGTCGTGGCGGAGGACTGATGTCACCCCTCCGGAGGCTACCCAAGGTCTTATTTCAGCACTGATGTTGGGCTGCTTTCCCTGACCATAAGTTCTGAATGCACTTCCAGCCAGAGTTAAAGGCTTCTTCTGTTTTTAAGGCACCGCCATATACAGTGCCTGCCAGGCCCCTGTGAAAGCATTACTCCTTAGGTCCAGGGTGCTGGGAGCTGAAGCAGAGAGGCTGTGAGGCCCAGTTTACACAGGATGCTGGCCCCCCAGTACCCCCTCCCAATTATCCTGGCCCAGCCTTCCCTATGCATACCTGCTCCCGGAGAGCGTGAGGTGGTCGCAGCAGTGGGATGGGAGGCCTATACCCTCACCCAATCCAGAGGGGCTTCACAGGGGACCTCAGGCCTGGACCCCCACCCCAGAACCAGGCCAGAGGACCTGAGGCCATGTTCTCCACCAGGTGGGGCTTGACGGGGGACCTCAAAGTGTACTTCCTGTCCTGGTGTTGGGTTAAAGGACCTCAGATTGTTCTCTCCACCCAGCAGGGCTTAACAGGGGACTACATGCCATGCCCTCCACCAGGCAGGGCTTGACAGGGAACCTCAAGGTGCTCTTCCCTCACTGGTGCTGGGCTAGGGGGTCTCAGGCTGCTCCCCCATCCCAGCTCCAGGCTGGGGGACCTCAGGCCGTGCCTCCCACCTGGTACAGCTTGACAGGGGACTGCAGGCCACACTCCCAACCTGGCAGGGCTTGACAGGGGACCTCAAGGTGGACTTCCCATCCTGGTGTTGGGTTAGGGGTCCTAAGATTGTTCTCTCCACCCAGCAGGGCTTGACAGGGGACTTCAGGCTGCACCTCCACCTAGCATGGCTTGACAGGAGACCTCAAGCTGCACCCCTGCCCTGGCACCAGGCTGGGGGACCTGAGGCTGTGCCCCTCCTGCCTGGCTGTGCTTGATAGAGGACCTCAGGCTGTGCCCCCCACCCAGCGGGGCTTCACAGGGGACCTGAGCCTGTGCCCCCATGCCAGTGGGGGCTGACAGGGGACCTAAGGCTGTGCCTCCCTCCTGGTGCTGGGCTGAGGGACCTGAGGCTGTGCTCCTCTGCCTGGTGGGGCTTGATGGGGACCTCAGGCCATGCCCTCTACCCAGCGTGGCTTGACAGGGAATCTGAGGTTGTGTCTCCCATCTGGTGGGACTTGATGGGGGACCTCAGGCCATGCCACCCATGCTGGTGCTGGGCCAGGGGACCCGAGGATGCTCCCTGCCCTGTGGGGCTTGACAAGGGTGGGACTTGCTGGGTCTGGATCTACCCCAATGTGGGGGAAAGGGCAGCTGGGTCTGGGTCTCACGTGATTTTGAGGCACACGTAAGTGAGTGGGGACTTGACTCTGGGTCCCGTGGTATGCCCCAGACTCTAACAGGAGGAAGGTTTTCATACACATTTTATTAATTTTCTTTAGACTCTGATACTTCTATTATAGAGAAAGCATATAGCAATATTAAATTATTTCCTCTAATTAATACCCTTTTAATGTGCATGATTTTCATGCATCGGGCTACTAGTAGTCTGGCCAACCTGGCCAGGGGTAGTAGTCATGGGCAGTTGGCTACTATATATATATATATATATATATATATATATATATATATATATATAGATAGATAGATATAGATATAGATATAGATATAGATATAGATATAGATATAGATATAGATATAGATATAGATATAGATATAGATATATAGATATATATCAAAATTCACATTACATTTGTGTAGTCCCTGCCTTTGAGATAACAAATCAAACTGCATTAGAAGAAAATAGGACTAGATAAATGTAATTTGGGAGCAGATATAGGCAACAAGATTACACTATATCATAGATTAAGAAACCACATTCTTTCATGAATTCTCAAGGAAAAAAGTACACATATATATTGCAGGAAATATACTTATAGGTAACCATTAATTTAAAATATGAAACTAGTTTGGTTAAGAATATTTACTGGCTTACACTAATAATTTTAAGATAACTGAAAATATCACTTGATTTTCACTTTTAATTTTTTAAAATGTAAATACCTAATTTTTCCAATAATATTTATTTAAAAGATTATTATTTCTCTTTTGAATTTCTATATTTTTTATTTTTATAATGAACAAGTAATTAAAAATTTAGTGGTTGGAAACAATGATTATTAACTCTTATTATTCTTCTGAATCATGAGTTCAAGAGCATCTTGGCTCATAGTTCTAGCTGGAATTTCTCATGACGTTGCATTGATTGAGTGTCCAGGGGCAGAGGATTGTCTGAAAGACTTCTTCACCCAAGTATCTGGTGTCTGGGAAAAATTGGACAGCTGGGAGCTGGGATAGGTCACATTTCTCTGTCTCTGTTTGTCCTGCCATGTGGTCTCTCCTACATGGAAGCTTCAGGGTAGCAAACATCCTCCACAGATACTCAGGGCTCCAAAGTCAGGAATCCTAAAGGAGAAAGACCTAAGAGAAACCAGTTTGCAAAAACGTCCACTACATTTTCTTTGTTAAAAGTGAGTCATATTTGAGTAATTGAAAATAGGACTTAGATTTTTGTGCAAGGGGTGTCAAAAAATATATACAAACAAGTTAAAATCACCATTGTTGGTCATAAGCCTATAAATCATTGGAATTTCTTCCACATTCAAAATATATTCTCCCTCAATTGACTGCCAAAATTGCAGCTTTTACAGCATTAGGCATGATCTCAAGGCCTCAAGTTCTAAGATCTCATTATTTAAGTGGGTCCAGGAATAGATGAGGCAGATTTAGTGTTTTTAGTACAGCAGCTTAAACACAACTCTTCACATGAGAGCCTTGACTAGAGACAACTATGCTCTCCATCTCCATCACATCAAAGTGCAAAGATGAGACAGAAATAGGGTAAGTATCATAGTTTCTTCTTTTAATACTAGAGGTGTGGTGCACAAGATTCATCCTCAGGAATCGGGCCTAAACTGGCAGTTGGATATCCCTCTCACAATCCGGGACTGCTGGCTCCTAACCACTTACCTGCCTGCCCGCTTACTTGCTGCTAACCACTTCTGCCTCCCAGCCTTATCACTCTCTAACTGCTCCCCTGCCAGCCCTATCACATCAACTGCCCTCCCCTGCCAGCCTAATCTCACCCCCAACTGCCCTTCTCTGCCGGCGAATTTGGTTCTGATTGGTCAGTTTCTAAGCCAGTCAGCTTCAATAGTTCCACCTCCTAGGCAGCCAATGGCTCCTCACAGTTCACCCATATTTGTTTCTGATTGGTCATTTCTATCCCAGTCAGCATCTCTGGGCCAATCAATGAAGTCTGATCAAAAAGGTATGGTGGAGGCCTGGAGAGAAATAGAGGCACAGCTGCTGGCCAGGCCCAGAGAGAAAGAGAGAGCAAGTGCTTATCAAAAGCTGCCACAGAGGCCATGGATCAGACCCTGTTTCTCTCTTGAAGCCTCTCTCCAGGCTTTATTTGCAGCTCCCTCAGCAGTCAGGACTGGGTCACTGCACCTTCAGCTTTAGCAGTCAACGCTGGGTTTCCATGGCAAACAAGCACTGACTTACAGGACTGACTTCCATTTGGTCGGGCTTCCGGTTATTATGGATGTGATGGACCCAGGTTTTTTATATATTAGGATGTGTATGTGATAAGAGACAGAAGGCAAACATAAGTCAGTGATGTGGTTGAAACCTCCGTTTAAAAAGAACTTTATAATAAAACTTTCATTTTTTTTTCAAAAATATAAACCAGAAATCAGAATCATATACTTTCAGATAAGAAAGAAAATTGAAGATTATTTGCTAAAAATTTAGTGCTTGAGCTCTGTGCTTCAGAATAATATAAGGTACCCAACAATGAAACACAGATTTCAGTACAGTTCTAATGAAGCCATATTTTAAATTTGTAACCTGGTCGTTTCCTTTTTTAGCAAAGCCAAAAGTGGTTATTTTGTAAATTATATAAAGACACACTGTAGTTAGTTCATGCTTATATTTAATAGATGAAAAATCTGAAGTGAAAATTAAAATTTTAATCAGTGAAAATTTTACAAAATAATAAATACATAATTTTAAGGAAAACAAAAGCAAACCATGCTGTTGGGTGATTCTTTTATGACATTTTATGCATTGGAATAATTTAAATCTTATTAATTTTGGTTGGTTATTGAATTTTGGATAAAGGGAATTTAAAGTAAGGAAAGATTAAATTATATGAAGTGAATAAATCAATTCATATCAGACAGAAAGTATCATGTGAATATGAAAGATTTAAAAACAATACATAGAGAAAGCACTATTTTATATAAATTCTTAGCACTTAGGTAAACCCAAAATATCCTGGATCCTTACCAGTTTACACTCTGGGGTCATCCAGATATGAAACTATAGTTCTGTGCACCCTCATAGACAGATTAGATGAACACGATGGTCCAGTTTGACTACCATAATCAGCAGCCACTGTTTATCTCTGGAGGAGATGACTATAAGATTAAGGTTACTAGCTTTGGCGCTGTCTCTTTACATCACCAGGGCACTTAGACTTCATACGTACCACATGTTTTTATCACCAGTATCCTTGGATTCTGAGTGCTTCAGATGATCAGACCATCCAAGGGTGCAACTGGCAGTCTCGAACCTGTGACTGTATTTTATTGGGGCCCAACATTTATGTAATGAATTTTCAGCTCCACTACTTAAAAAACTTGATTGTATCATCCATATAGCCTTACCAGTCTATGTGTTTAGGATATTTCTGGTCTAAGGAAAAAAACACACAAAAAACTTGTCCCCTGGCACAGATGAGGCAGATGTGAGAGGAATAAGGGGTTGATCTGTTTGGAACTCTTTCTCTCTCTTCTTCTTCTTCTCTAAAATTAAAAAAACAAACAAAAAAACACAAAACATATTCTCAGGTGAGGATTTTTTAAAAATGGCAACCAAAGCAAAATATTTAACTTCAGTATTCACCTCCTTATATAGAGAAATGAAGAATAGAAGCAGGTCTATTGAACATTAATCAATGTTCGCAGATAAAGACCTTAAAAAATGAAAAAAAGTGACTGATTTGACACAGAGAATATTTAAACATGTGTTTAAGGATTATTGGTTCTTTTGAAGAACGTAAAAGCTGAACCATGGCAACAGGATCCATACTTTAAAATGTGATTGAAAAACACTCTGAATTAAAAAAAAAAAGAATGGTATATATAGAATAGATAAAATACTTAAAATATAGTTACACTTTTATGAACTAGGCAATTTTCTTACAATTATAAGATCAAGAAAAATTATATATGCCTGTAGAATTTTTTAAGATTACATTTTTAGAAAGAACTTCAGAACATGGTGTCCTTAAATAAATTTTGACAAATTTTTGAAAAGAGAAAAAATATAGTTAACATACATTAAATTTTTTATTCAAGAATTTTAAACCTAGCTTATTTTCTAATATTTTAATATTCATAGCATACTTCCAGTAACATAAGATTCTTAACAGAATTTATGAATTAACAAGATAATTTAATTTCATGTATCTATAACTACATATTTTAAAAACATTAAGTGAAGATGTACTATGACAAATAAACATTTGAAAAATATTTTAGAAAGGGCTCATGTTAATGGAAAAGTTATGATGTATAAGTCCCAAAAGTTGAAAGATGGAAAGAAAAGCTAAAACATTGTTGTAAATTTTATTAAAATAGAATTAACTTATAAAATATGCTTTTTAAAATGAACTGTGTATAATGTGAGTGTGTGTGTATAAGGCATTTTTATTAAGAGAGTAGGGAGAGAGAAAGGTAGAGGCTGAGAAAGAAGCAGGTCATGAGGCATTGCAAGGGTTTTAACTTTATTCTGCGTAATGAGGAATCCCTGGAAACCTCAAGCAAGGAAGACACATGACCAGATATGTATTTTAGAAAGGTAACAGAAGATGAAATAAAAATCAATAATAGCCGAGTAAGATTAAAACCTGAGAATCCATTTAAGGGTCTACTTCAAGAAGCCAGAAAAGAGATAATGGGCGAGAACAGGAAAAATATAGACAAGCCGAGACCTAAAAGATATTTCCAAGATACACTGAAGCCAGTCTGGGCTTGTTTAAATATGTACTTACATATATGTAGGTATCCAGGCTTCACATTCAGTGAAGATGAATGAAAATAATAAAGTCATCCTGATGCAATGCATCTTCAAATAATCATTGTTATTGCTAAAAGAAAATATACAGAGTGATACTGCCTTAATTTTACTTTTGTACCTAAGACCATAATTCTTACAAAATTTCACCTGGTGCCAAACAAGGTGTCCAGGTATAGTTACTTTTTGTTTAAGTTAGTTTAAGTAGTCTTCTACCTCATATCTGCTGTTTTTTGTAGTTTGTTACTTGTGTGTCTTTTTAGAACCTAAGAAGACTTAATCTGATAACCTCAGGTACTTGAATCACACATTTGAATTCAGAATGTTAGAGATAAGGTGTAGAATGTGTTAAGAGTTGCAGAAGGGACCTGGCATCGCTCTTCATGTAAAAGGAGATTTCTATTCTGATACAGTAATAGTGAAAATAACAAATAGTATAAATAAAAAATAACCAGCAAGCATAAGTGTGTCTTTCCAAGATCTTATTAGCAAAATATAGTCCATGAATACACAGTAATGTACTTAAAACCTTTAGTCCTCAGCTGAGTGATTTTACCAAAATATGCTGAAATAGAACTTTTTCAGGATTATGAAATTATTATATCAAAGCCTAAGTTTTATCTATTGTTATTCTTGGACTCATTGCAAGAATAACCTATAATATTGAAGACATTTGATCAAAGCAACATGGTTTATTAAAGGATAAAGAACTCATGACACAGTCATTAAAACCTTAAAATGAGCTTTTCCCATTCACCTATACATTTATTACATATCATCAATCTTTTTCTCAAATATGTTAATTCATCTACTTGAAAATGTAAATATATGAATTATTTTAAAGTTTCAGTTGCAAAAACAATTATGGCTTTTGTGAATTTTTTTCTTTTGGTATTCTACCATTAGAAGAAAAGTGTTTTAAATGGTGTACTGATATGGACATAAGAAATTCTAATTCTATTGAAAATTGGTTGACATGAGATTTTCTTCACAGCACAAAAAACATTGCATAGTTTATTATAGAGAATATGCAAAAAAATTCAGTATTACTAAGAAAATTTACAAAAAGGGAAATACATTATCATCAGGTGAAATACTCTTGTTTAGCATACTGATCTTTGAAATGTACAACTTAGATAGGCTAGTCCCAGGAGGCAGTGGCTGTCAGATAACTCTAAGTCAGGAGAGAGCTCCTACCTTCTTTGAAGAATAGCCTCCGTTTCCTTAGTTGACCTCTTAAGGCATTAGGGGTATCTTATTCTCTATGCTAATTTGTATCCTATGTAAACAGAAGGACACACTTAAGGTTTTCCCTATAAAATGGTTCTTTTTGTAGTTGACACTATCTTGCTTATTAGTTACGTTTCCTATGCAATAACCCGTCCCATACATACTAGAGGATTAAGACATAAACATGCATTAGATGGGCATTTCTTTCAGTGTGAACCAGCTCAAATGTTCTCTGCAAATGGCTGAACCGAGTCATGTATCTCATGGTTGTCCCAATATCAGCAGTTGTGATCAGATTAATTTGGTAATATTCTTGTGTCTGCTATCATCCTGAAGGCAGATTAGGTTGGGCTTCTTCACCTGGCAAATGGGTTCTAAGAGTAGCAAGAGAATAACCCCTAAGGAGAAGTACTTTACAAGTGTTGTTAGTGTCATGTTTCTTATTGTCCCATTGGCTAAAATAAGTTTGGAAGGACACTAGGGAATCATATGAGTGAGGAAAAAAAAACATGTTATATTTATAATTTACCACCCCCACTTAACAAGGAGCTAAAAATGGTTTAAGAGATAGTGCAATTTAGGGACTATCTTGAAAAAATGTATAAACCCAGTCTTCATTTGTTATAGATGCTACTAAAGACCCAGTTCACGAAACTTGTGCATGTGTGTGTGTGTAGGCAGGGGGGGAGGTGTGGTCCCCTCAGCCCAGCCTGCACCCTCTCACAATCCGGAACCCCTTGAGGGTTGTCCAATTGCCAGCAGACATCCCTCTCAAAATTCCTAACCACTCGACCACATGCCTGGCTGATTGCCCCTCACCACTCTGCCTTGGCCCCCACTACAGCAGCTTTGTCCAGAATGACGTCCAGAAGATTGTCAGGCTGTCTGGTCTAATTAGCATATTATACTTTTATTATTATACTAGAGGTCCAGTGCACAAAATTCGTGCACAAGAATGGGGTCGCCTCAGCTTGGCCTACACACTCCCCAATCTGGGACTCCTGGCTCCTAACCACTCACCTGCTTGCCAGCCTGATCCTCTGAACTGCTTTCACCTGACAGCCTATTTGCCCTAACTACTCTCCCCTGCCTACCTGATTGCCTTTAACCTCCTCTGCCTTGGCCCCACCAACATGGATTTGTCAGGAAGGACATCCAGAAGGTCGTCCAGAAGATATTCAGTCTAATTAGCATATTACCCTTTTATTAGTACAGATGCCACCTTGTCTTAAAAATGCAGGTTGTTCCCAGGTTTTCCTATCGTGGAAGGAGAGCCCGCAGTAGCATTCTGGGTTCTGAGCAAGGCTTATGCATCTGTGCTTTATCTCAGCAGATGTGATTCCTAGAAGACTCTTGGATATATCATGAACATTTCTATTGAATTTGCCTATCATCCTCCAAAAATTTTGAACCACTTTAAACTCCCACCATCAACCACGTGTGTGCCCTCCATCCCACTTTGATGCCAATATCATTGATTTTTCCCTGGAAGCTTCCCTCCCGTCAGCTGGGATGCTTGATACTTGAGCAACTTCATTGTTCAGCTGGGGACTTGATATCCCAAGATAGAATTATGGAGGAGGAAAAATAGCTTTCCTCTAGCTTTCTGAGTTCTTAGTGGAGCCCCTTGTATTGAAAGACAGATCACCAAGAGAAAAACAAAGGTTCATTAACATGTGTACCTTGTGTATATGTGGGAGATCCCAGGGAAAAATGAGTTAACTCCCCAAGGTGGCTCAGAATGAAGATTTAAATACCTTCTTCCTAGGGAAAGGGGGCAGGAGATACAGGCCTCTTAGAGGAGAGTAAATGATATTTAGGAAAGATGAATGGGGTGGGGGGAAATAGTTTGTAACAAAGTTTGGGTGTGATGTCAACTTCTACTCTCCTGTCCTTGACAGAAGTCAGTCTTCTCTGCCTGATGACACTTCTCCCATCAAGGTGACCTATGACATTTAAGCTCCTTTAGGGGCGTCTGATTTTAGGGAGATCAGGAGACTTCAGTGAAATCCTCTGTGTGAATTTGCTGTTTTTCAAGCATCTGGAGCTCAAGATCATCAGTATAAGAACACAGCATATGTTGGGGGGTGACATGTTCTCTGACCTTCAGAATAAACCCAACAAAAACTTGTTTCCTCTCTTAGATGATTTGCCACAGTAACATTATTCCCTGGAGATGGTATTCTGACCAGACCTTCCTGGGAGTGGTCATAACATTACCCTGTGTTTGTAGAAAGGTGTGGGCCACAGCACTAAATAATCCAGGGGCAGTTTTCTCATCTTGTGGAAAGGGAGATAAAGTTATGATAGTTTATCTCCCTTTCCACAGGTTTCTTGTGGGTTTGTGTCTCTGCTGCCCCAACCCACACCCCTCAGCAACCCAAGTGCCTCCACCTCAGGCCTTGGGGCTGCTGAGTTCCAGGCCTGCAGGTTTTTGTCTTCAATCCATCCCACCCCCCGCCCACCCTCCCCAGCCCCAGGTTTGCCATGGTCGGGCTTTGGGCTGTGGCAGGAGTCCGGATCCCCTGCTGGGTCTGGGGCTGGGATCCAGACCCCACCGCTGTCTTAGTTGGGGTTTATTTGCTCCTGACTGGGTGGTGGGCATGGCTTGTGGGCATGGCTTGATTGGAGGTACAATCAATTTTCATATTACCCTTTTATTAGATAGGATATAACTTAATGCCATAGACTGGGTGGCTTATACACAACAGAAATGTATCCTCACAGTTCTAGAAGCTTGACTTAGTGTCTGATAAGAGCCTACATTCTTATTTATAGTGATAGCTATCTTTTTAGTTTATTCTCACATGGCAGAAGGGCCTAGAAAACTCTGCTGGATGTCTTTTGTAAGAGCACTAATTCCATTCTTGTCATCTCTGTCTTCATAATTTAAGAAGACTCATCTCCTAACCTTGGGGGTTAGAATTTCAACATATGAATTTTAACACAAGAATTCAATTGATAGCAAATTCCTACCACTCAAGAACAGGAACACACCTGACGTGTCCTAGAACATCTTGAAGAGGTGTCAAGGAGATTTAGTCTTGTGTTAAATTATATCGTTGACAGGATTAACCCTTAGCATGATTTTACTTTAGGTTAAGAACTTCCAGAAAGATGGGTCAATACTCCTGTTTTTCTGGTGGAATTGGTGGATTGACACAGGGCTGATGCTGGATTTGGTAAAGAAGGTAGGCAAGAAAGATACATGTTCAGTCAGTTTTGTAGTTTTGACCACATTCTTCTTTTGTCACTGTTTATGCATGACTTCTGCTTTGTCTTGTTTTTGTCTCTATCCATCATGATTATGGAGTGATTTTTTGGATATTGGTGTTCAGCAAGAGTATCACTGGACAATAGAACACTATGTCCCATCTTGGTGCTATATCAGTTGCCAACTGATAATAGTTGAATAGAAACCATATGGTACTGGCCTTCTCCTGACAGTCTTATTTCACTTAGCATAATGCTCTCCAGTCCATCTAAGCTGTTGCAAATGGTAAGATTTCCTTTTTTATTTATTAAATTGATAGGAGTGACATTGGTCAGTATGAACATATAGGATTCATGTGTGGGTTTCTATGTTACAAAGTCTGTATATTATTGCACTGTGTGCACACCACCCAGAGTCAAATCTTCTGTCACCTCATATGAGGACCCCCTTCTCCTCCCACGCCCTTCTCTCTGACAACCACCACACTGTTACTTGTGTTCATGAATTTCAGTTTTATAGTCCACATATGTATGAAATCATATCGTTCTGAGCTTTTTCTCACTGACTTATTTCACTTAGCATAATGTTTTCAAGGTCCACACATGTGCTTGCAAATGGCACTATACAATTCTTTCTTACGGCTGAATAGTATCTATTGTATATATCTATATATGTACCATATCTTTATCCAGTCCTCTGTCACAGGAAATTTTTCTATGTCTTGTCCACTGTGAATAATGTTGCAATGAACATATGGGTACATATATCTTTGCAAATATATGATTTCAAGTATATACCAAGGAGTGGGATTGCTGGGTCATATGGTAGCTCTATTCTTAATTTTTTAGGAATTACAAGACTGCTTTCCATAGTGGTTGTACCAGTCTATATTCCCACCAGCAGTGAATGAAGGTTCCTTTTTTCCCACAACCTTTCCAACATTTGTTATTTCATTGTGTAGATGCGCCACAGCATTTGTATCCACTCATCTACTGATGGGCCCTTGGGTGCTTCCAAATCTTGGCTATTGTAAATAACACTCCAATGAACATAGGGATGGATATATTCTTTCAAATTAGTGCGTTGGATTTGTTTGGATATATTCTCAGAAGTGGGATCACTGGATCATAAGGAAGTTCTACTTTTAATTATTGTTAATTTTTTAGGAACCATAGATACAGAGAACAGACTGATATCTGTCAGAGAAGAAGGGGGTTGAGGGCTGGATGAAAAATGGGATGGAATTAAGCAGTACAAATTATTAATAGCAGAATAGCCACAGGAATGTAGGTTACAGAATAGAGAATATAGTCAAAAATATTGAGATAAATAGGTATCTATTTATATGAATACCTGAAGAAGTAGGAGGCCATTCTGTAAATTATGATCTAAACACTTTGTTCTATAAATGACACTAATACAGAATATTATCTAATGTAAACTATAATTGAAAAATAAATAATAAATAAAAGTGAAAAATTAATGGAAAATAATGCCCCCTCCCTACTAGTTATGGCTGGATTCAGACATTTTCTTACGTCTCTTGTCTTTTTGTATGCCCTCTTTGGAGAAGTGTCTCCATTATTCTTTTTTTTTAATTTTTTCATTGTTGAGTGTATTACAGATGTCTTTCTTTCTCCCATTGCCCCACTCCACCTGGCTCACGTCATGCTCCAGGCTTTCAAAACACTACTGTCTGTGTCCACAGGCAATGCAAATTCTTTGGTTACTCTCTTCCTGACCTCCAGCCCCCTTCTCTTGTGTTTCCATGCCTCCGGTTTTATTTTATTCATAATTTTATTTTGTTCATTAGATTCCACATATAAGTGAGATCATGTGAAATTTGTCTTTCTTTGACTGGCTTGTATCTCTTAGCATAGTATCTCCAGGTTTATCCATGCTGTTGCTAAGGGTAATAGTTTCTTTCTTAAAATAGCAGCATAGTATCCCATTGTGTAGATATACCACAGCTTTTATGTCCACTCATCTACTGATGGGCATTGGGGCTGTTTCCAGATTTTAGCTATCCTATCTAATAAAAGAGTAATGTGCAAATTGACTGTACCTTTGATCAGGCCACCCCCATCAGCCAATCAGGACCAAATTATTCAAATAAACCCCAACCAAGATGGCTGCTGCCACTGAGAGCAGGAGGGAGTTTTGGGTTTCCCCAGCAATGGAGGAAGCCAAGCTCTCCTCCTGCCATTTGCCGGCCTTGGCCTCCACTCAATGCTACAAAGTTTTAAATATAGAATATATATTCCAACAAAAATGGCGGCAGCCACGAGCTAGAGAGAGCAGAGACTAAGGTTGTCTGGGCAATGGAGGAAGCCAAGCTTCTGTTGCCCAACACCTAGGTCTCCACTCTAGGCTACAAAGTTTCAGTTATAGAATTTAAACAGAAATGGCTGTCACCACAGAGCGAGCAGGCTTGGCTCCACTCCAGGCTATAAAATTTCAATTGTAGAACATAAATTAATCCCAGATCCCAGGGCCTTCGCTTGGGTAGCTGGAGGGCATGGCTGGCCTGCAAACCACCACAGGCCCCTCACCCAGGCTGCCCCACACCCCAAGGGAACCCCTACCCTGATCTGGGACATTATTCAGGGCAAACCAGTTGGCCCACACTGTGCACCAGGCCTCTAATAAAAGAGTAATATGCAGATTGACCATCACTCCAACACACAAGAGGGCTGCCCCCATATGGTCAAAGATCCTGCCCCTAGGTGGGCACAAGATGGCCACCACAAGATGGCCAGCAGGGAAAGGTGGTTGGGAGGCACCAGGCCTGCAAGGGAGGGCATTTGGGGGTGATCAAACATGCAGGAGATGGCAGTTAAGGGTGACCAGGCCAGCAGAGGAGGGAAGTTGGGGGTGACCATGCCTGCAGGGAAGGGCAGTTTGGGGGTACCCGGCCTGCAAGGGAGGGCTGTTGGGGGGACCAGGCCTACAGGGGAAGGCAGTTGGGAGGGACCAGGTCTATAAGGGAGGGCGGTTGTGGGCGATCAGGCCAGCATGGTAGGGCAGTTGGAAGGGACTAGCCCTGCAAGGAAGGGCAGTTGGGGGTGATTAAGCCTGCAGGGGAAGACAGTTAGGGTGACCAGGTTAGCAGAGGAGGGAAGTTGTGGGAAAACAGGCTGGCAGGGAGTAGTTAGACATCAATCAGGCTGGCAGGGGAGTGGTTAGCTGGTGTTCAGGCTGGCAGGCAAAGGAGGTTTGGGGCAATCAGGAAGGCAGGCAGGTGAGCAGTTTGGAGCCAGCAGTCCTGAATTGTGAGAGGGATCCCAGATTGGAGAGGTGCAGGCTGGCCTGAGGGACACCCCTCCCCACCTCCATGCACAAATTTTGTGCACCAGGCCTCTAGTTATAAATAATGCTGCTATGAACATTAGGGTACATATATCTTTCTGGTTTGTGTTTAGGGATTCTTATGATATATTCCTAGAAGTTGGATAGCTGTGTCACATGGCAGTTCCATATTTAGTTTTTTGAGGAAACTCTATACTGTTTTCTATTGTGGCTGTACCAGTCTGCATTCCCATCAGCAGTGTACTAGCGTTCCCTTTTCTCCACATCCTCAGCAGCACATATCATTTGTTGATTTGTTGATAGTAGTTATTCTGGCAGTTTGTGAGGTATTTACAAATGATACATCTGATAACGGGTTAATTTACAAAATATATAAAGTACTAATACAACTCAACAAAGGGAAGACAAACAATCCAATATAAAAATGGGCAGTGGACCTAAATAGACACTTATCCAAAGAGGTCATACAAAAGGGCAAGAGGACATAAAAAAAAATGCTCAAGGTCACTAATGATTTGAGTGTTGCAAATTAAAATGACTATGATATTATTTTAAAAGAAACTATCTCAAACTAATAATTTTATAGGAAAGTTTAAAAAGATTAAGATAGAGCAATCTATAATAATAAAAGAGTAATATTCAAATTAGACCAGATGTCCTTCCAGACATCCTTCCTTCAGGACAAAGCCACAGCAGGCGAGAGCCATGGCAGATGTATCAGAGGCTCCTGACCATGGTAGTGGCAGTTGGGGTCTGGGCCAAGGCCCTTGTATGAATTTCGTTCATGGGGCCTCTAGTATTTTATAATCTGTCTAGAGCCCTGGTGCACAAAATTCATGCAAAAGTAGGCCTTCACAGCTGCAGCAGCTGCCTTGATGCCTCCCTTGCAGCTGTGCCCCAGGTTTTATCCAGAAGGTCATCTGGTCTAATTAGCATATTATGCTTTTATTATTATAGATTAAACTTAATGTGAACTAACAGATATGTAAGCTATTAAAACCTTACAAAAATAAAATAAATCAGTAGAAGCAGGAACTTAGGCTCAGAAGTGAACAAAACCAGAGAGATCAAGAAGGCATGACTTCACACTATGTCTGTGATAAATTTTGTACTACTTGTACTTGAATCTCAAAGGACAAGGAACCTACAATTGGGTTACGCTTCTGAGATCCCAGAGGTTGGTGTTGTGAACAAGCTTTCCGTTAGCATAATTATCACCCCAGAACTGAGACAGGACAACATTTGAATTAGTGCTTTCAAACATTAGATACCTGGTTATGGAGACTATTCATTAACCCAGATCAGGCTGTGTTCAGACCTCATGAAATATCTTTGCAGTTTGATGAAGCTGTAGGAACTGTTTTGGAATCAACATGAAAGGCTATGGGGGAAACACTATTAGAAATTAAATGTTTCAGATGAAAAGCCACAAATGGGAAGTGGTTTGTATTGTCTGCCATGGGATTAAGAGAAGTGATTTCCTCACAGGATACTGTGTGAGGCTGCATGGAGAAAACATTAGTATCTAAGTAGAAAGTTTTTTGGGGGAAAAATGGAGTCTTTTCAATAAAGGGCATTTTGTGCTGTTATATGCCATGGCAGAATAGGTCCTTCAGCTTCAAAGCATATAAGCTCCAGGGCCTGTCCTCAGATTGTGAAAAAGTGAATAAGTTTGGAGCACCTGGCAGAGACCATGTGCTGCCAAGCTATTAATACCGCCTTAGGACAGTGCAATAACTTAAAAAGAGAGCTGATAATTTTATCATCAAGGAGACATCCAAGAATAATAAGTCCTAATGTACAAGTGAAGACAAATTATTAGGCTTTTCCTAGTCTTCATGTTTAGAAGTAAACCAAAGCTCTAAATCTTGAAATTTCTCTTTCTTTGTGCTTAGGTCAGCAATAAACTACTCAAATAGATATTGAGGTCTGATTCTCTAGGAAAAGCTCATATGGTATATTTCGACCAGAGACTTAGACAAACATAAAGGTGCTATTGTACACCCCTCAAAATAACTGGCTCGGCTGCAGTATGAACACATGCGGACTCTGAAATTTTGCAGGTGAGTAATGTGGCATGCTTTCAAGACCGTACTTCTTTTTAGTAAAGTGAATAGTAGCTACAAGGAAAGATGTTCCTCAGCATTTTTATAAATTGGTTCTAAGTGTAGCAGAGTCTCCCTGATGGGCTTGCTTAATCTTGAGGTGACTGAGGAATTGGTTAGGCTAGAGACTTAAAGTTTGGCTCAGACAGAACTAGGGTGGATCAAGTCAAGGAGCAGGCAGCAATTCCACCAGTTTATTTGCCATTTGTGAGAAACACTTATTCATAAACTGAGAAGCTGTATGCTACAGGAAAATCTAATGCATGGCATTTTGGTACTTCAAATTGAATATTATTTTTCAAATTGGTTGTATAATGGTATTGTGGCTCTAGTCATAGATTTGTGAAGTTAAAGTACCTAACCTTTATAAAACATTTCTCACTATGGCTAACATGTAGTATATAATCAATACCAGTGATTTATTTTTATTAATAAAAATATTGGTGCCAGAAACTGATCATTGTCTTACTAATTAGAAAGGTGTGGACAATGAATCCGGAAAGCTGGTCAACCTTGAAGCTCTGAAAGGTCAGAGCCAACCACTCCCTATCTAATTGAGACAATGGTGGCTGAAGCAACTTCTCCACCAAATAATCATGCCAATCCTTACTGGTAAGATAATCTGCTTATTGCCTGCCTAAGGGCAATGGGTATATCTCAAACCTGAATAAAAGGAATGGCAAGTCCAAAACAAGGCATAGTCCTTTTCTAGTCTCTTTTCATTTGTGTGTGGTCTTCTCCAGAACCCGAAACCTGAACCAGAACCCTGAACCACACAGGATGTGAAAGGGGTTTCCAGATATTGGTATTACTTATTTTAAGTACTCAATCTATTACATATGTATACTCATATGTCTCTTGTTGTAACTAAGTATATGAAGATGTTCCAATGTTATGCCCAGATTTTAAGATCCCCAGAGACCACCAGGGAGCCGATTCCGATACAAAAGCAAAAGAACCTTCATTCAAGCCCAGGCTTGGCCCTCTGCCCCACCGATGCAGTGGTAGGATGCAAAAAAGAGAATTTCCTGAGCATGATGATTTCATAGGGAGGTGGGGTCAGACACGAACCGCTGAGTTGGCCATTTCCAATTGGTTGGGTGGTGGTTGGGGCTGGTGACATAAATAATCCCTAATGCACGAGCCTTGTCCTGTCCTTTGCTCTTGATTGGAGCTCAAGTGCACAGTCTTTCACAATTGGCTAATTCAAAGGGAGGGGTTGGTCTTTGTGATTTCAAGACAGTAGCCCCCAGGTAAATTTACATTTCACGCAGTCTACATGATGGCTGCCAAGTCACACAGTCCAAAATGGCAGCTTTTTTTGCAGTCCCACTCTGCCCTTTCACCTTGAAAGCTTTGAAACTATAACTTACATGTCTAAGGCTGGTACTGAGAGTGTACCATTTCCTGAATTGATTCACTTTAGGCCTTCAGATTCTTATGAAAACTTACGGTCCATATGGGAAGTTGCTGAACCCATGCCCATAGTTTTGTGCCTCCTAGACTTTATTTAGCCTCTGGTGGCAGAAACACTTGCCCTTGCCCTTACAAGGCAAACCCATGAGTTAGTGCTCCCGGCTAACCTTTCTGTAGTTCTCTTGTCAATGTACTTCACCCATTGCCTAGGCAGTGATATCAAAATGCTTGTAAGTATACTTGAATATTGAGTTATCAAAATAAATTTTATGGTAACCTAATTAATAGAAAAATATAGATATTAGTTCCTAATTCCCAAAAAAAAGTAAATTGGAAGGAAAGGAAGAAAGAAGAAGGAAGTACATTCTGTTATTATTTTTGCTTTTTTAAGGGGAAAGACAAGGAATGTAAAAGGAAATAAAAAGTAAGAAAAAATAGAGAGGTTATGCTTTGGGGTTAAAATAATTATAGCACAAAATCTCCAAAATTGTGAGAGAAAAAAAGGAGGATTAGATGTTGCAGGTGACTACTAACTCAAACTTAAATTTTTATATAACGTTTCCATGGGATTTGAGGAGAATTTTACATATTATTTTCTATAACCCAAGTGTGGATGGGTTCATTGTTTTTCTCTTTGCTCCTTTCAAGAAGATAATGAAGTTTAAACTTTCTACATTTCCTTAAGTACATTTCCTTCTAGTACCTCTCATAGGTGAGATGAGACATCTCTGCTGTCACTCAAAGTCATTAGGCATTCTCATAATCCTAATTAACTCAGGAATAATGGCCCCTACCTCTGAAGGAAATAAACAAAAAGATCCTCTAGCTACTGTTTCTCTTTCAACAAATACAAATACCATGTATTTTTTAAAGGCAATATGCATATATAAAATTTATGTACTAGAAGTAGAGGACTGAGGAAAAATGAAAGTTAAGAACAAAGTTTGAAGTTCTTACACAATTAAACTTTTTATTGTTCTGCATAAGGGAAAAATAGTTCAAAACTTAATGCCACCCAGAGATCTGTGTATCCATAAATATCATTTCTACTAATTACCTCATCCTTTTTTGTAAATGGTCACAATTCTTTCTCTGTCTCTTACTTTCTATCTCTCTACCTTCACCTTGAAATCTTCCCTTTTGATATCATACAACTTTCTTACTTTTTGGAAAATCTCCCCCTATTTACAGCAGAAAATTTTGTGATTCCTTTCAGTGTTCTCATTCTGCCCTAACATCAGAAATCTTAGTCAGGAGCATATGGGTATTTGCACTTGCAAAGAGGTAAAGGCACAATTTGTCTTATGAATGCTAATCAATGAAGATGAACTAAATTCTATTCCAACGCTTCCCTAATTGAGAGCCACACATCATCTGTTTTCCTTCATGATAAGTAATCTAGTCTGTTCAAAACATGATTTTCTCTCTGTGGTAAGAGCCTAATGGCATATTGAAGAAACAAAATAGTTCCCCTATTTGGAAGGATTTAGCCCTGTCCTCCAAATACAGCACCATCCCATTACTGTGCTTGGGAACATTAGTCTTTGTTCTGCTCTGCCTGTGGCCTGTGCCACAAAGAAATTACAATAATTGCTGTTCTTTTAGTTTATTGAGAGAAGGATAGAGGCTCTGTTCCCAGATTTTCCTTTTAGTGGGAGATGCTGGTTTTTTCAACAGCAACAGTCTTGCTTTTGGCATAATGGCAGACATTGGTAAAGGAGGCTTGGGATTATTTGTATCCTTTTTAAAATTACTCCCTCCCATCTCCAATACCAATGTGGGTAAAAACCAGTTCAAGTCTTCTTTCAGCTAATTAACACCAAAGAAAACCTACTGCAGCCCTAACTGGTTTGGCTCAGTGGCTAGAGTGTTGGCCTGTGGACTAAAGGGTCCTTGGTTAAGGGCACATCCCCAGAAGGCAGCTGATCAATGTTTCTCTTTCATCAATAATTCTAACTCTCTATTCCTCTTCCTTCCTCTCTGTACAAATATCAATAAAATATATTAAAACAGAGAAAACCTACTGTCTTAAATTTTGTGGTTTATCCAGAATTATCTGCGATTTATTTATCTTCTATAATTGAAACTTTGTATCCTGGAGTGGACCCAGGCCTTCTGCTCGCTTAGTGGTGGCAGCCATTTCTATTAAAATTTATTTACCTTCTATAATTTAAATTTTGTAGCCTGAAGTGAAGGCCTAGGCCAGCCAGGGCTGCAGAAGCTTGGCTTCCTCCATCCCTGAGGGCAACCCTAGCCTCTTCTCTCTTCAGCTCCATGGCTGCCGCCATTTCTGTTGGGATTTATGTGTCTTCTATAATTGAAACTTTGTAGCATTGAGGGGAGGCCTCAGCCAGCAAAGGCAGGTGGAAAGCTTGGCTCCCTCCATTGCTGGGGAAACCCAAGCCTCCCTCCTGCTCTCAGTGGTGGCAGCCATCTTGGTCTGGAAGCAAGTCAGACATCCAGAAGATGGCTGGTCGACCCAGTCTAATTAGCATATTACCCTTTTATTAGTATAGATAGATTATATAGAATAGGATTGCTTAAATGGGGGGGGGGAGTTTTTCTGCAGGAGGACATACTCTTGGCAGACAAAATACCTAACCCCTATATCAAGACTGATAGTCAGCCATATGCAGTATATTGACAAACTGGTCATTAAAAAATTGAACCACTTTCTTACACCTTACACCAATAGCTGTTGCCCTTAAAACCCCTCCTCAGCCCCCACCTTATGTTCTGCCTTCTCAGTTCACCCATATTTGGTTCTGATTGGTTGGTTTCTCTGCCAGGCAGCATCAAAAGCTCCGCCTCTTAGGCAGCCATTGGGTCCTCTTGGAAATCCAGAATGGCTCTGCCTTCACGTTGGTGCCAGCCCTTCAGTATATGCCCAGTCCACTACCGGCATAAATTGAAGCGGCATCTCAGGTCTGTGTGTTTGTTTTGTTCATTCTTAGTTCACTCATAGACTTTACCTGTGTGTATGCACCTATGCTAGCACTGCATAGTGACCAGTTGAATGGACATTTTGGTTGTCACGGTCAGTGCCTTTTTTTATATATATATGTTTAGATACAATTACTTTCAGGAAATAATCTAATACTCATTGTCAATAACAATGAAACGCAGAATCTAGAATGTTCTCTGTAGTGCCAGTATTTCCCACAAAAATGCATTTTATTTATTTATTTATATTTTTATTTTTTAAATGTAATAAATCTTTATTGTTCATATTATTAATTACAATGTTCCTCTCCCCCTCCCATAGCTCCCTTCCATCCAGTACCCATCCCACCCTCTGCCCTTACCTCCCCCCACTGTCCTCATCCATAGGTGTATGATTTTTGTCCAGTCTCTTCCTGCACCTCCCACACCCATTTCCCCCCAAGAATTATCAGTTCATTCCCTCTCAATGCCCCTGATTCTATTATTTTCACCAGTTTATCCTATTCATCAGATTTTTAATTCACTTCATTTTTAGATTCACTTGTTGGTAGATGTGTATTTGTTGTTTTTCTTTGGGTACTTTTGTTTAACATAATAATCTCCAGGTCCATCCATGCTGTCCCAAAGCATAAGAGATCCTTTTTTTTTTTTTTTTTTTTGAGATCCTTCTTTTTTATAGATGCTCCAGAGGTCTGGGATTACTTCTTCTATGCATGGTTGGTAGAACTCACCAGTGAAGTCATTTAATTCTGGCTCTTCTTTGTTTGGGAGTTTTTGATTACTGACTCAATCTCCTTACCAGTAACTGGCTTGCTGAGATTTCTATTTCTTCATGATCCAGTCTTGGTAAATTATATGTTTTCAGGAATTTATTATGTCTTCTAGGTTTCTAATGTGTTCATGTATCATTATTTATATTGCCTTTTACAATCCTTAGTATTTATGTTTGATCTGTTGTAATGTCATTTTTTATTTCTTTCTTTGAGTCTTCTCTCTTTCCCCCACTCAGCCATAGATGTATGCTAAGTAGAAGCTGGATCTTCAGGCAGCAGCTGGAAAAGCATGCAATCAAACTCCTTCCAGTAAAAATCTGGAAGATGGATGTTTTTGTCTACAATTTAGCAATGAAGAGAAAGGGGAAGGAGATAGTAATTGTGGAGGAGTCACTCAACTAGTTGCTGTATTTCTCAGAGGAAATTGTTCCATATGTAGCTGTTTGTTTGGTGCATTCCTGGGAAGACAGAAATTCAGGAGCCTACCATGTCAAAATCTTGATCACATTCTGGAATTCATTCTTGGTTCTCCATTTCTTTTTACAACTACAAGTTTTTTCACTAAATCCCGAAAATTAAATTTCCATATATTTCTGAAATTGATCATTATTTCTACATCTTCTCTGTATATATATTAATTCTGTTTTTCATCATGAGTAACTACTTACCTCTTTACCTCATCTGTTTCATTGGTCACATTTTCATAATTGCTGTCTTTGGACTTATTATTAAGGTTCTGCTTGAAATTTTTTAGCTTATTTTCAAAACTATAAAGAAAATATGTAGCATTACTCCTATTCTGAATTATGCCTAATATTTCAGATTATCAATAATGCATTAATATTTACTTCTTTCTCTAGTTATATCCACAAGATGTTATTTCGATTAAGATAAACACTGTATCCAAAATGCTGTTCTATGTAACTATGCCAGACATTTTTTTAATTGTATCAACATAAAAATTAGTAAGATATAGGCTACTAACCAAGTATCTCATCAAAGATCTGATTTCAAAGTACCCTTTGTATGGGATTCTGATGCAGCAAAAATGCACTTTTTTGTTAAGAAATGTTACTGAATTTTTTTAATGTTTTTTTCTTATGGATCTTTGAAACTATTGCCTTTCTCCATTTACTAATTCTGGATTAGAGAGAGATTAATCTAAATTACTTTTTAAAGGTGTACATTCTTTTATATATTTACCCATGTAATTGTTTATTACATGTTCATTTATGTACTCGAAATAAGTGTATCTTTATTTAAAGGTAAATTCTGTAAGGATTTTGTTTGGAGATTTTTTTAAATATATATGTTGTTATTGATTTAAGAGAAAGGAGAGGGGGAGAGAAATAAAAACATCAATGATGAGAGAGAATCATTGGTCAACTGCTTCTTGCATGCCGCCCCTTCCTCACCCCCCCCCCCCCCAGAGATCAAGCCTGTAGCCCTGGCATGTGCCGTGGTCGGGAACAGAACCTTCGACCTCCTGAGGTAACCAGCTGGGCTTGGCTGGAGACTTGTACTAATGTCCAACTAAATCAGGACATGAAGACACAGTCTGTTACAGTGAGGGGCACTGTGCCTGCCACATTCATTATAAGATTCTTGGCTGATTGATTAATTAATATTGTGAATAGTGATTCAGTATTTGGTTAGTCTATAAGGATTAATGAAAGCTCCAAACATTATAAATATTACTAAGAATAAAAGGAAACTGGAGAAATATTTTTTTTAGGTTTATAATCATGAAATACCATCTGACATATGTTTGATAGTTAAAAAGATATTTTTGTCTAGCAACAATAAATTCCGTTAGCTGTCAAAGAAAAACTTTTCATCTCTATTTCTAGGTTAAAAAAAAAAAGAAAACCTTGAAAATTCATCCCTAGGGGTGCAGAGGTGAGCTAGATGGAAAATAAAGGAATGATGATAGTACTATTGCTTGTAGTAGAAATGTCACAGAACAGCTGCAACTCTGCTATATAACTTAACCTTTCTATGTACTGGCCATTTATTTCTTTAATTTCTTGACAATAGAATTGTGCACTTTTCTTAGTTTAAATTAGAAATGTCTTCTAGAAATTTATCTTCATTTTGAACTCTTGTATAAGGTTCAAGGATTTTGCTGCTCAGAGACATAATAGAATCTCTTAAAGTCTTTAAAATATAGTATCCATAGATAAAGTGATGTTAGATATGATATAATCATTTTTATTTTAAAAACATATTTCTGTTTTGAAGTTTTGCATTGCACACTATAAAAAATAGAATGCATTGAAATTGTAAGTCCTAGAATGAGTTATTATATGCAGTATTAGATAAGGTTTCTGTGTGTATATATATATAATTAGAGGCCTGGTGCATAAAATTTATGCACTGGGGGGGGGCATCCTTCAGCCTCGATTGCTGGAAGGCTCAGGATAGTCTGAGGGCCCCCACCAGTGCACAATCGGGGTCAGGGATGGACATGGAGGTTGGCAAGCCAGGGAAGAACCATGGGAGGGCTCCAAGGCACATTGGTCCATCTCCTTTAGTCCTGATTGGCTGGAGCCCAGCAGCAAACTAACCCTACTGGTCAGAGTGTGGTCAGTGCATGTCATAGGGACTGATTGACCAGTCAACTGTCCGCCCCCTGGTCGTCAGTGAACATCATAGCAACTGATTGACCATCTGCCTGCTGGTGGTCAGTGCACTTTATAGTGAGCAGTTGAGGGGCCTTAGCATATCATTAGCATATTATACTTTGATTGGTTGAATGACCAACTGACGACCACACACTTAGCTTATTAGGCTTTTATTATATAGGATGTAAAGTAAATTTTTAAAAAAGCATTATTAAAAACTTGTCAAATCAGACATTTTTAAACAACAAAAGATTTATTACTTTATATAAACTTTGTCAGGCATGTAAAAACACAAATTACTTACCTTAGTTCAGGAGTTCAAATATATTGTCTTTCCCCCTTACTCCCACCACCTGCCACTTACCCTGAGGTTTGACATTCTGATGGACTTTTCCCAGTCTCTGGATCCAAAAATTTGGCAGCTAGTTTGAGATTGAATTAACATGGCTTAGGGCTTGTCATCTCCTATGGACACCAGTTCTTAGGCTAGGCCCTCCTTAACCTCCCGTGACACCATAATACCCTTACATGATACTATTCTACAATGTCATTATAATATTTGATATTTGACAACAAAATATTATACAATTATCCCAAATAAACTTACAAACTAATTCTTTGAATGTTGAGCAGCAATTTAAAAAAGGATAGGAAAGGAATTAATCCCTTTCAGGAGGAATTAAGGCACTGGGAAGGCATCCGAGCATTCTATATTGGCACCTCTTGTCCTTTTGCCAAGAGGGACCCTCTTCTTACTATCCAAATACACACAACTGATGCCTGATCTTTCAGTTCAAGCTGTGGCTGAAGCCTCTGAGCAGGTGGCACCATGTATCTGTCACTCGACCAATGGTGTGAGCTGGGCCCTCTCTGGAGAAGAAACCTGGGTCCCCCGAGATATGTGATCAGTACTGGGACCCTGCCAGCAGACGAGGGGACCCCAAGGCAGGTGCTGTACAAGGAGGCCATGGGGGCATAGACTACAAAGAAGACAGAACTGAACCTCACATCACCCTGTTTGGCCCCAGAGGATGGCTGGTTAGCCAGAGACGGGTAAGATTCTTCAGGGAAGGAACAACCTAACACAGGCACAGTCGCAGAGGGGCCAACAGGAGAGAAGTAAAAGGTCAACAGAAGTGGGGCACAGACCCTCATCCACAAACCTTGCAGGGGCTTGAATTCTCATCCCTCCTGAGGGAGGTCTCCTATCCCCACAGCTACTTCGCCTCCCACGCACAACTCAGACCGGGACCCAGGTGGCAGACAGAGACTCAGCCAGCAATAGCTGCTCTATATCTAAATTCAGTTTGTTACCAGAAATGCTGAGGACTTACTCAAAAATGCAAATATTCCTTTCCACAAGTATTTACAGGGTAAACTAAGATTTCTGCTTGAGTATTAAAATTGACAGGAAAATAGTAATCAAGTTTTCAGATTAATTTAAATTGGCCAAGTGAAATAAGTGAATACTCAAGAAAATCTAAGTGTATTGGACAAAAAGCTTTTCCTAAAACATTAACTAAAATATCTATTAGTAGTTCATCTCACTGTAAAATTGCCTAACATCCAAAGAACCTAAAGCAGTCATATTTGTGTGCAAAATTTAAAATTACCAAGACTGCAAGATAAAATTTTCAAAAGCCCCCATTAATCAAAAAGGGGGGGGGGGCAGTGGGGTAATATCATGTAAGGAAAAATATCCTGTAAGTAAAATACATTTAGAAAATTCTTACTCCAGAAAAGTAAATTCCATTTGTAAAATCAACTGCAGGACACCCATGAAAAAACACACATGGTGTCAAAATAAGCTAAAGGAAAATCATTTAGGTAAAAATAGAAAGAATCTCAAGTCTATTTTGCAGAGAGGATCCCTTTGTTAACTTTTGGTTGAGAATGTGTTTGTGTGTTTGCAGAGAACAACTCTAAGACCATGTGGGTTCCAGCGACAGTGAGGAACTGATGGGTCTGTTCTAGCCAAGAGGATGGTCCAGAGATGGGGGATGCTGACGACACCTTGCCATGCTAGCAGTCAGCAGCTGTGTGTGGCTGAAGGCGGCCCAGGACCATACCAGAGAGGATGGATCTTGCATTGCCACGATGTGTCCACCATCTGGATTCCATTACTGACATGTACACATGAAGAACTATTTGACATTGAAACTGGGACTCAGAACAGTTGGACATTGAAACTGAGACTGAAACATTTTTTTGTTCTTATATATTTATTTCTAGTATGCAGAGGCAAGATATTTTTGAAGAAAAGAAACAGGGTAGAGTGATTGATATCGAGACAGGGTCACCTTGAACAGGCTGTCAAGCTACAGGGGGAAGGCTGGAGTGGATGGGAGGCAGATGCTGGGGGAGAACAACCGAAGGACTTGTATGCATGCATATGAGCATAACCAATGAATGAAAAACATTGGGGCGGGGAGGGAGGCAGGTTGGGACATGTGCTGGGGGGTAAGGGAAGCTGGGGGGATATTGGGGGGGGAAAGGAAAACATATGTACTACTATTAAATATAAGTTATATTGTAAAATAAAAAAAACTGAAAAAAATTATTGTTTGAGTAAAAATTTTAAAGGATTTCACTTTAGACAAAAATATTTAAATCTGTCCATTTTATAGAAAAACTTTTTTCTTAGCATAATTAAACTCTCTGATTCTCCTGTTTTTTTGTTTGTTTTCAAATAAGCAAAGGTTATTGGGGGGAAATAAGTGGTAATATCATCATTGTAAATGTCCCTATGAGTCAAAATGGATGTGTAATGAGACTCAGATAGTGCAAACCAAATATTTTGAACCTTTATTCATTTATTTCTCCTAATGTTAAACATAATTCCAACTTAATGTTGTTTTGAGTGCATGCCTTAACATGTACTTAACACATGAGTATGCCTGTTACTTCCAAAAGTGAGCTATGGATCTTTCAAGAAAATTATGTACTGTTTAACTACATCTTATTTTCAAACATAATATAGCTATATTTTTCCATCCTTTGAATGAAGTCATTCATTTTCTCCTTCAAATTCATGAAATTAAAATGTGAAAGACTCATTGTAATAAATTATAAGAAAGTTGATATGTCATTTGATTTAGAATAAGGGATTTATAATTAAAAGGATTCTGTCAGATTGTGTTCATGTGTTAGTAAAGTGATAATTATAAGAAAATTTTATAACCTCTTTATTTTTCTTATCCATTTGAAATAAAACTTTACAATATTCTTCATTGGAACACGTGTGATAGCTGCTGCACTAAAAATTAGCATTTATTTCCTACTATGAGTAAAAATGGCTAGTGGGACTCTAATTTAGAAAAATATAACATTAATCATATTTTGTCTTTAAATTTCTAAATACAACAGATGTTTCATCAGACTACATGATAAATAATTAAACAGTTTTATAAACAAACTTAATAGAAATACAAATTACAAGGACATCTTCTGCAACATTATCTTAGACTAGAGGCCAGGTATACAAAATTCTTGCATGGGGGAGTGGTGTCCTTCAACCCAGCCTGCACTCACTCCAATCTGGGACCCCTCTAGGTATGTCCGACTGCCTGGTTTGATTGGGCCTAAATGGGCAGTCAGACATCTGTCACACAATCCAGGATTGCTGGCTCCCAAGCGCTCACCTGCCTGCTGGCCTGCATCTTCCTAACCTCTTCTGCTTGCCAGCCTGATCACTCCCTAACCACTTCCCTGCCAGCCTGAATGATGCCTAACTACTCCCCTGCTAGCCCAATTGCCACTAACTGCCCTCTGCTTCCAGCCTGGTCAACCCTAACTGCCCTCCACTGTCAGCCTGGTCTCCCCAAATATCCTCCCCTGCAGGCCTGGTCACCCCAACTGTCCTCCCTTGCAGCCCTGGTCTCTCCCTTCTGCCATCCCCTGCTGTCATCTTGTGGCAACCATCTTGTGTCCACATGGGGGGCAGCCATCTTTTGTGTTGGAGTGATGGTCAATTTGCATATTACTCTTTTATTAGACAGAATAGAGGCCTGATGCATGGGTAGGGGCCAGCTGATTTGCGCTGAAGGATGTCCTGGATTAGGGTGAGGTTCCTTGGGCCATGGGGTGCCCTAGGTGAGGGGCCTGTGGTTTGTAGGCTGGTCATGCCCTCCAGTGACACAAGCAGAGGCCCTGGTGTCTGCGATTTATGTATCCTATCTAAAAAAAGCAATATGCAAATTGATCATGCCTTTGATCAAGCCAAGCCATAGCCAGACTCACGAGACAATCAGGAGCAAATTATTCAAGTAAACCCCAACCGAGATGGCTGCTGCCACTGAGAGCAGGAGGAAGGCTTGGGTTTCCGCAGCAATGGAGGAGCCAAGCTTTCTGCCTGGCGTTGCCAGCCTAGGCCTCCACTCAATGCTACAAAGTTTCAATTATAGAAGATACATAATCCCAACAGAAAAGGCTGCTGCTATGGTACTGGAGAGAGAAGAGGCTAGGGTTGCTAGGGTGATGGAGGAAGCCAAATTTCTGCAGCCCTAGCCTAGGCCTCCACTCTAAATTACAAAGTTTCAAACAGAAATGGCTGTGGCCACAGAGTGAGCCAAATGCTTGGCTCTGCTCCAGGCTACAAAGTTTCAGTTGTAGAACATAAATTAATACCAGATCCCAGGGCCTCCACTTGGGTTGCTAGGGGACATGGCCAGCCTGCAAACCACCATAGGCCCCTCGCCCAGGCCAACCCACACCCCAAGGGAACCCCTACCCTGATTTGGGACACCCTTCAGGGCAAAACAGCTAGTCCCCACCCATGCACCAGGCCTCCATCCTATCTAATAAAAGAGTAATATGCAAATTGACCATCACTCCAACACACAAGAGAGCTGCCCCCATGTGGTCAAAGATCCTGCCTTCGTGTGGACACAAGATGGCCCGTAGTGGAGGGACCAGGCCTGCAAGGGAGGGCAGTTTTAGCCATCAGGCCTGCAGGGGAGGGTAGTTAGGGGTGACAAGGCCAGCAGAGGAGGGAAGTTGGGGGCAAACAGGCTGGAAGGGAAGCAGTTGGATATCAATTAGGCTGGCAGGGTAGTGGTTAGGGAGTGATCAGGCTGGCAGGCAGAAGCTGTTAGGGGCAATCAGGAAGCCAGGCAGGCTAGCAGTTTGGAGTTAGCAGTCCTGGATTGTGAAAAGGATGTCTGACTGTTCGTTTAGGTCTGATTTTACAGGATCAGGCCTAAATGTGCAGGCAGACATCCCTTGAGGGGTCCCAGATTGGAGAGGGTGCAGGCTGGGGTGAGGGACATGCCCCTGCCCACTCCCCCATGCACGAATTTCATGCACTGGGCCTCTAGTCTTCTATAATTGCAATTTTGTATCCTTGAACAGAAGCCAGGATGGTAGAAAGCTTGGCTTCCTTCAACACTGGAGAAACCTAAGCCTTCTGTTTTCCCAGTTCCTTGGCTGCTGCCATTTTTGTTGGGATTTATTTATCTTATATAATTGAAACTTTGTAGCCTTGAGCAGAGGCCAGGGCTAGCCAGGCAGCTTGGCTTTCTTCATCACCAGCAGCAACTCAAGCCTCCTGCTCTCTCCGTCTCTTTGGCTGTCCCTTTTTTGTTGAGTTTTACCTACTATAATTGAAACATTTTAGCCTGGAGTGGAGTCCAGGGCCAGGCAAGGTGTGTGGGAAGTTTTGCTTCCTCCATTGTCAGAGAAATCCAAGCCTCCTGCTTACTCTGTGGCTGTAGTCATCTTGGTTGGGGTTAATTTGCATACTGGCTCCTGATTGGCTGGTGGGCATGGCTTGTGGGTGTTGTAAAGGTATGGTCAATTTGCATATTACTCTTTTATTAGGATATTTTACTGTTGAGGCAAAGCTATGAAGAACTACAATAAATAAGTAAGTAAATAAATAAATATTTTGTTTAGAATAAAATATTCTTTTATCAAGCTAGGAAGTTTAAAGTAGTATGCATTAAAAGAAGCAAAGTGATTTGATAATTATAAGTGATATAAGCAAGTATGTGATAAAATTTATATAGTAACAAAATAATCGTTCCTAAATTACATCACCATGCACACTTTGTGTATATATACACTTTGTGAAAACATGTAAACATATAAACATTTATATTTTAAGTAAATGAATTCTTAAGTCCTTCAAAAAAATTTTTTTTTCTGAAGTAAAAATGTAATGTTAATATTTTACAAACTTTAAATGAAAGAAAATTAGTCTATCTTTAGGTTTGATGCAAGAACTGTCCTAAATCTTTAGTGAAAAATTAAGTATAATTATCCTGTTTACATTTCCTGAGGGAAATTTACTTTCTCTAAATCACTACTATATTTGGTTTTGCTGTTTATATCATTTCTTCTCATATGACTTTTCCTGTTAGTTAGTTTTGTTTTTTTCTCTATGACATTAAAGAAATCTAATTATGAATTTTACATTTCTTATTTTCTGTGTGAATTAAAGAATATTTAAGTTGACAAAAGGTTCAGAGGACAGCTTCAGACCATACCAGATTACAATTCTACACATACTGATTACATTTGTCACCATTTGGACTATTTGTTCATAGTCATTCATATGCACATATTTATCTAGATGCACTCAATTTCCTTCCCCTCAAGGCTGTTGTCTATATTTAAATCCATGCATATTTTTCTTGATTCCAGGCTTAGAAGTAGTTGTAATTCTCTTATTAGATATTAACATTTTCAATTATGATCTTATACCCCACCTATTCTACCTTTTTGAAATTAAAAAATGTTCTTGTTTCCTCATTTTCAAATTCTAACATGCCTTATATATACCTGCTCAATTTGGTGCTGTTAAAATTATTTTCCACTAAGCGGTACATAATCCTTAAAAATAATTTCCTATTGTCTTTTAAAATGAGCTTAAAAATTATATTTCTTATATCTTTAAATTGTAAGAAAAACAAAGTGTATATATCATAAAATATAATTACAAAATAAATTCATAAGGGGTAAGAGTTTAAATATTAAAGTATTGAAATATGTATGATTATGCCATAAGGTTACTTTAGAAAGATTTTGCTCTAACAAGTAGTGATTTCAAGTAATTGCTTCAGATACATGACTATAAAAATGTTTGTCTTTCAAAAACCAAAATGGCAGCATAGGCAAATGCTGTTATTCACTAGGTCCCACAGCCAGATACAAATTACAACTAAAATAGAGAACAAACATCATTCAGAATTGCTGGCTGAGTGGAAGATCTATAGTTAGAGAAATAAAGAAGAAAGCACATTGAGAGAGGTAGGAGCAGCAGAGGTGCAGAACAGGCTGGTCCGATACCCACATGTGGCATGTCTTTAATCAGTAAGAATATCTTGGCTGCAGAGGCCACCTGTGAGGATCAAGGGGTCCTATGCCCACACCAGACACCCAGCCCAGTGTTCCATAACTGGGAAGAGAATCCCCATAAACACCAGGAGGGGATTATGGCGGAGTAAAACAGAGCTGCTGGAGACCAGGCAGTTCCTTTTAAAGAGCTGGCACATGAACTTACATGGTCCTGCTCCCTCTGAGCCATAGTACTGGGGAAGCAGCTTACAAGGGTTCAGGGACATACAATTATCTGGCATTAGAGCAAGAACTCAGGGGTGGCTTTCTCCCAAACAGGTTTGCTCACAGGGGTCATTGTTTCTATACTGAGACCTCCCCAATCCTAGAGCTGACTGGCAGTCATATATGAGTTTCCATCAGCCTGGCTCATACTGTTTTCTCTGCCTTAGTGATTCCATTAGATCCCATTCCTCCAATTTGTAATTGCACTAAAGCTGTCTGCAGCTGCTCTTTCATATGAATGCTTATTCTGGCTCAGGCTTCATACTTCCTAACATTTTGCAAACAAGCAGCAGTAGTGTCAACATGACCCAACACTAGCATCAGACTGCCTTGTATCACAGCTTGGGCACTTCCAAGCCCAACACAAGTAGCAGCCATCTGCAGATCGCTCTGTAGCTCCTGTAGGGAGTCCCAAGCAATGGCTGACTTTGCACATCCTGGGAGTCATGAGAGTAAGTGCACCCAGATTCAGACAGCTTCATACCAGATTACAATTCTACACATCCACAAGCAACATACTCAAGAGGCAGATTCAGTGAATACAAAAGCTCCATTGAAGCTAGTCCAGCTTCATAGAGGTGTCTGCTGCACAGGAGCTCTTCCCACTGTAGTTGCAGCTGGTCTTCACAGCCAATTAGCCTGGAGGTCAATTCCTCCTAGTGATGCCAACAGCAATCAAATCTCAACTACAACAAGACTATGCACACAGACCACACTAGGGTGCACTTAGAGGGAACATCTCAGGTGACTGTGGAGGCTGAGCCACTGGGACATATAGTATACCTACTACACAAGGCCACTTAACCAATTCTAGGAGAGATATCATCTCTACCTAATGCATAGAAACAAACACAGGGATGCAGCCAAAATTCAGAAACAAAGATGTTGTCACAAATGAGAGAACAAAAGAAATCCCCAGAAAAAAAAAGTTTATCTAATGGAAGCAAGCAAACTGCTAGATACAGAGTTAAAAACAATGGTTATAAGGTTGCTTAATATCTTAAGAAGAGCTTTAATGGATTTAGTGAGACTTTCAAGGATCATAGTGAGAATTTCAAATACATAAAAAAGGACCAGTCAGAAAGTAAGCATATGCTACCTGAAATAGAAAATAATTTACAAGGATTTAGAAGCAGAATGGAAGTTTATGAGAATAAAATCAATAATTTAGAATATCAGGAAGCAAAAACACTCAACCAGAAGAGCAAAAAGAAAAAAAATCCAAAAATATGAAGATAGTGAAAGGAGCCTCCAGGACAACTTCAGGGTACTAACATTCACATTATGGAGATGCCAGAAGGAGAAAAGAGAGAGCAAGTTATGTGAAAACCTATTTGAAGACATGATGACAGAAACTTCCCCTACCTGTGAAAGAAATATACTTACAAGTCCAGGAAGACAGAGAGTTCCAAACAAGAGGGACCCAAAGCAACATATCATAATTAAAATGCCAAGGGTTAAAGACAAAGAGAGAATCTTCAAAACAGCAAAAGAAAATCACTTAGCTATCTACAAGGGAGTACCTATATAACTCAACAGAAACTTTGCAGTGAAGAATAGCAAGGACTTACAACCATGATTACTGTACCCAGCAAAGCTATCATTTAGAATTGAAAGCCAGATATAGAGCTTCACAGACAAGTAAAAGCTAAAAGAGTTCATCACTACCAAACCATAATACATGAAATGTTGAAGGGTATTCTTTAAGAGAACGAAGATGAAAAAAAAGTGGAGTTTATTCTGAGGATGCAAGGTTGGTACAATATTTGCAAATCAATAAATGTGATTGCAAGACAAAAATCACATGATCATATAAATTTTTGTATAAAAAGCATTAGACAAAATCTAATATCCTTTTTTATAAAAACTCTCAGCAAAGTGGGAATACCTCAACATAATAAAAGCCATATATGACAAACCTACAGTCAACATCGTACTCAATGGGTAAAAACTAAAACCATTTCCCCTAAGAATAAGAACAAGACAGGGATGTCCACTTTCACTACTCTTGTTGAACATTGTACTAGAAGTCCTTGCCATAGCAATCAGACTAAGAGAAGAAATAAACTAAATCTAAATTGGAAAGAAGGAAATAAAACTTTCATTGTTCTCAGACAACATGATATTATACTTAAAAAAATACTCTGAAACTCCATCAAAATTATTATATTTGATAAATGAATTTGGAAACATAGCAGGATACAAAATTAACTCCCAAAAATCCCTAGTTACTTATATACCAATGGTGAACTCTCAGAAATAGAAACTAAAACAAACAAACAAACAAAAAGTAATCCTATTTACCATTGCAACAAAAAAAAATTAAGATACTTAGGAATAAACTTAACCAAGGAGGTAAAAGACCTGTGCTATGAAAACAAGTGGAAGAATAAGCCATGTTCATGGATTGGTAGAATCAACATAATTAAAATGGCCATACTACCTGAAATAATCAACCAATTCAATGTAATCCCTATTAAAATACCAATGGCATGTTTCACAGACCTTGAATAAACACTCCAAAAATTTATATGGAACCAAAAAAGACCCCAAATAGCCACACAGCTATCTTGAGAAAGAACAAAGTTGGAGGAATCAGAATATCAGATATCAAGTTTTACTACAAAGCCACTATGCTCAAAACAGCCTGGTCTTGGCACAATAGCAGGTGTATAGACAAATGGAACCGAACAGAGAACCCAGAAATCAAGCCAAGCCCACTGTGCTCTATTATTATTTTCTAAAGAGGCAAGAGCATACTTTAGAGCAGAGACAGTTTCTTCAATAAATGGTGTTGGGAAAATTGGCAAGGTACATGCAAAAAATAAAAATAAAACTAGACCACCAACTTAACACCATACACAAGAATAAACTCAAAATCCCAAAAGAAACCATAGGCATCAAAATCTCAGATATCTCTTATAGCAATATATCTACCGATACATCTCCTAGGACAATGGAAATTAAGAAGAAAAACAAATAAATGGAACTGCATTACAATAAAAAGCTTCTGCACAGGAAAATAAACCATCAACAAAATAAGAGATCCCACTACATGGGAGAACATATTTGTCAATGATACACCCAATAAGGGGTTAATCTCCAAAATATATAGAGAATTCATATAACTTGACAAAAGGAAGACAATCCAATTAAAAAATCGCCAAAGGACCTAAATAGACACTTCTCCAAAGTGGACATACAGAAGGCCAAGAGTCATACAAAAAAAATGTTCAAAGTCACTAATCATCTGAGAGATGCAAATCATAATGACAATGAGATATTACCTCACACTTGTCAGAATGACTATCATCAACAAATCAGCTAATGACAAGTGTTGATGAGGTTGTGTTCTAGAGCCAAATCTAGTAGAATACTAATTAAATTGCTGGCATTCAATATGAAAATATGCATGATGACGGAAGTATTGTAACTTTAGCTATATTTATTTTTTAAACTATTGTTCATTTTAGTATATCATTGTTAAGACATGTAAAGAAAGCAAGGCCAATGCCAGAGCCTAACTGATTTGACCCATAAAAGTAAAATGAAGCAATTTTAGATGTCTGCAGTTTACTACTTATAGAGGAAAGATTAGTATGCCAATGGTGCCATCTGCCATGATTACTATAAGATTCTCACGAAGTAAAAAAGATGATGCTGAAACAAAATGGGCTGGACAATTACATTATAAGTTGTGGGAAACTCTATTGCTGAGGAGGTAATTCTAGCTGAGCTTCCTTTTTTCTTCAGGTCTAATCTAGGAGACAGGGCTAAAAGACATTTTGCAAAGGCTAAGGTATGCTAAAATTCAAACCTTTGTTAAGTTACTGTGGTAGTCTGTTCCTTCAGAATGTCTAATATTAAGTGTTTACACATAAGAAAATATAATGCATTTATTTAACTAGTTCTTTTCTTTAAAAAAAAGAATTGTAGATGATTTCTATTTCTAGTAAAGGTAAGTACCTCATACAGGACCAAAAATCTGTAAATAACATAAACTTGAGATAAAATATTAATAACCTTCTGAAGAAAAAAATGAGAAAAAATGAAAGTGAGTTGATTTTGAGAGGAGAAAAAGGAGCTGAATGATTATCTCAATCTTAAAGCTTGTCATCCAATGAAAGTGTGAAGGGTCTAAACTAAGATAAAATCATTCTCTTAGAAGAGATCAGAGGACAGACTTTTTAATAATTCCAGTACAGGAGAGTGAGTTCATTTTGATACATGAAATAGCCACTCAACAACATTAAGGGCAGAGTTTCATATGGGTTTTGAATGCACATTCCAGGACTCCTTCTGCATGGTTTGAATAGGCTTGTCTTTTCTTTATTACGGGAACCTGGACAAGTAATTTCAATTATGTAAATCTCACTTTCCTTACCTTTAAAATAAGGATTATGGTAAATTATAACTGAACCTGCCTACATAATGAGATTGCTTTGAGAAATACTTAATTTCTTGTATATAAAGCCTTAGAATATTGCCCAGAATATAGTATATGTAAAAAAAAAGAAACTTTTAAAAAATATTTTAAATTAATTTTTGGAGAGCAAGAAAAGGAGAGGGAGAGAGAGAGGAAACATTGATGTGAGAGTTGAACATTGATTAGCCTCCTTCATGCCCCACATTGGGGACCGAGCCCACAACCTGGGCATCTGCCCTGAGTGGAAATTGAACCAGCCACCCCTTCATGCTTTGGACAATGTCTAACCAACTGAGCCACACCAGGGCAATGGAAATATTCTTATCCAGAATAAAAGAGTGGAAAAATAAATGAGAAACCTGGGATGCTAAAATCATTGAAAAAAGAAATAATGAAAGAAAAGAATTTCTGTGAATCATTGGGAAGTACAGTTCCAGAATTACAGATGTGCCAGAGCCTAGAAAGCAAGAATCTCAGCTTAAAACTCTAAGGCATGTCTTTTGTTAAATGAATGAAACTGATATATTAACTGATCTACTTGATGTCCATTTAAAATATTTTTAGAGCTCCATTGTAATATTCAACTGTGGTATTTGATACATAAAAATATTCCTTTATTTTTATTTATTTATTTATTTATTAATTTATATTTTTTGCAGTATAACTTAGATTTAATAGTAGTACATATGTTTTCATTTTCCCTCCATTATCCTCCCCTCAGCCTTCCCCACCCCCCAGCACATGTCCCCACCCCCACCCCCCGCCCCAGTGTCTTTCATTCATTGGTTATGCTCATATGCATGCATGCAGGTCCTTCGGTTGATCTCCCCCAGCATCTGCCTCCCATCCACTCCAGCCTTCCCCCTGTAGTTTGACAGCCTGTTCAATGCCTCCCTGCCTCTATATCAATCACTCTCCCCTGTTTCTTTTCTTCAAAAATATCTTGCCTCTGCATACTAGAAATAAATGTATAAGAACAAAAAATGTTTGAGTGTCAATTTCAATGTCCAACTATTCTGAGTCCCAGTTTCAATGTCAAATAGTTCTTTATGTGTACATGTCAGCAATGGTATCCAAATGGTGGACACATGGTGGCAATACAAGATCCATCCTCTCTGGTATGGTCCTGGGCTGCCTACAGCCACACACAGCTCTAACTGCTAGCATGGCAAGGTGTCGTCAGTGTCCTCCATCTCTGGACCGTCCTCGTGACTGGAACAGATCTGTCAGTTCCTCACTGTCGCTGGAACCCACATAGTCTTGGAGTTGTTCTCTGCAAACACACAAACACATTCTTGACCAAAAGTTAACAAAGGGATCCTCTCTGAAAATTAGGATTCTTTTTATTTTTGCTCAAATGATTTTCCTTTGGCTTATTTTGACACTATGTGTGTTTTTTCATGGGTGTCCTGCAGTTGATTTTACAAATGGAATTTACTTTTCTGGAGTAAGAATTTTCTAGATGTATTTTACTTAGAGGATATTGTTCCTTACATGATATTACTCCACTACCCTCCCCCTTTTTTGATTAATGGGGGCTTTTGGAAATTTTACATTGCAGTCTTGGTAATTTTAAATTTTAATTTTTGCACATAAATATGACTGCTTTAGGTTCTTTGGATGTTAGGCAATTTTACAGTGAGATGAACTACTAATAGATATTTTAGTTAATGTTTTGGGAACAGCTTTTTGTCCAGTACACTTAAATTTTCTTGAGTATTCATTTATATAAAGTTATTGAAAAATGGCAGCTAGTTTGAGATTGAATTGACATGGCCTAGAGCTTGTCATCTCCTATGGACACCAGCCTTAGACTAGGCCCTCCTTAACCTCCTGTGACACCATAATACTCTTACATGATATTATTCTACAGTGTCATTATAATTTTTTATATTTGACAAGAGAATATTATACAATTAACCCAAATAAATTTACAAACTAATTCTTTGAATGTTGGGCAGCAATTTAAAAAAGGATAGGAAAGGAATTAATCCCTTTCAGGAGGAATTAAGGCACTGGGAAGGCACTCGAGCATTCTATATTGGCCCATCTTGCCCTTTTTGCCAAGAGGGACCCTCTTCTTACTATCCAAATACACACAGCTGATACCTGAACTTTCAGTTCAAGATGTGGCTGAAGCCTCTGGGTCGCTGGCACCATGAATATATTTCTCACCCAATGATGTGATCTGGGCCCTCTCTGGAGAAGAAACCTGGGTCCCCCAAGATATGTGATCAGTACCGGAACCCCGCCAGCAGGGGATGAGACCTCAAGGCACGTGCTGGACGTGGAGACCACAGGGGCATAGACTACAAAGGAGACAGAACTCAACTTCACATCACCCTGTTTGGCCCCGGAGGATGGCTGGTTAGCCAGAGACAGGTAAGATTCCTCAGGGAAGAAACAACCTAAGACAGGCAGTTGCAGAGGGGCCAACATGAGAGAACTAAAAGGTCAACAGAGGTGGGGCACAGACCCTCACCAACAAATCTTGCAGGGGCCTGAACTCTCACTCCTTCTGAGGGAGGTCTCCTGCCCTCACAGCTGGTTCGCCTTCCACGCATAACTCAGATCGGGACCCAGGATGCAGTCAGAGACTCAGCCAGCAATAGCTTCTATATATCTAAATCCAGTCTAGTACCAGAAATTCTCAGGACGTACTCAAGATTGCAAATAATCCTTTCCACTAATATTTACAGGGTAAACTAAAATTTTTGCTTGAGTATTAAAATTTATAGTAAAATAGTAATCAAGTTTTCAGATTAATTTAAAAATATTCCTTTATATACCCACTCAAGCTGTAAAACAAGCATAGAAAATTCACTGTGTTCTTAGATTTGAATCCATTCAATTTGAAAGTACAAATAATTCTTCCTAATTGTTATTGAATCTGTCTTGTTGAGGTATCTTACTACTTATATGTCCACAAGCTTAATTGTCTGAGAATTACCAAATTAAAATCTGTTAAAGTATTCTACATGAAAATTTAATTTTAATCATAAATTTATTGAAAATCAGATTGAATGTCTTGACAGTCACTAAAAACATTATTTTAACAAAAAGGTAAGTGTATAGTCACTGTAACAATACTTTTAAGTATTAATTGCTTTTTTAGGGTATAAAAAAACATGAAAATTTCCTCAATTACCCAAATAACTATGCAAATAATTCAAATGAAAAAGATTGGCAACTATAATAAAATTACTTTTGGACATTCCTCACTGTGTTTTTATGCATCCCTTGTTTTTACAAGTTTAGAACTCCTTGAATGTATGAAATATATGTTTCGATGTTTCCCTTGTATTCAACTGTATTAATAAGTTGATAAGATTTTAAGTTATAATATATAAAGATAACTTAAATATTAAATTAGTTAAAATATGTGTTTTATAATAACAATGGAAAGATTAAATAATCAAAAATTTAATCTAAAGCAAAGGCAATAATTATTACTCAAATACTTCAAATATTACTATTCAATTTATAAATTCAGCTGCTAATTTAAGAGCAATATAAACAAGCAACCAATTAAATTGATAAGAACTTTATTATTTTATTCACCTTAGTACCTGTAGTAATGAATTTTCAGCTGAAGCATTAAATCCAATGCAATTATGTTCCTGCATAAGTTCTTAGTTAATCTACTGATTGTCGCAGCCTGTGATAAAGGTCAATGTGGATATCATTTTCATTTTCCCATTCTTATAACAGTAAGAAATGAATCTTTAGAATAATATTATCTACTCGAGGGGAAGGAATTTTGTTATTACTATGGAAATATTTTTATGTGAATGCTTTGGCTTCTAGAGACAAGTAGAAATTCCATTTGTGGAAAGATTCTGACTCCATAAAAGACAGTGTTATGTGCATGATTGAAATGAGATTTTTTTTTATTGTAGAGAGAAAATGTAATATTGTGACAACCTGGTTTTATGTGACTGATTGATCAGGAAAATAGACTAGTAAAACCTCATTTTATAAATTCTTTTTGTACAAATCATTTATTTTAGGTAACTATATCAGTTAGAAAACTCACACTTGTATACTTGATATTGTGTAGCTACCTATTAAAATTGATCTGGAAGCAATGGAAGAAGCTTCTTTTTTGTAGTTATTTATATTTTCTTGTCAATTTCCCAGTTTCTTAGCTTTGGGCAGCTAGGTTGGTTTCATTATTTTTGTTCAATAAATAATGCTACAGTAAATGTTTTGATCAGATTCAAAGGAGGGTATTTTTCTTTTACTTTCAATGATGAAATGACCTTTGGACTTATGTATTTATTTCTTTACTTTATTCTTCCCCATATATTTCTAATGTAACTGATCTTTTGCTATATTACTTCCTCTTAGCTTACTTTATATAATCTCTTTATTTCCTTTATATTCTCTAAAATACATGCTAATCTCCTTAAATTAACTCAATTTTGAGATAATTAAAATATTTTGACTTATTAGTGTATCTGCTACCAATTCTTTAATCATATAGATAAAAAAATCAACATTTTTCTTCCTTCTTTCCTTTATTCTGCTTTATTACATTCATTCCTTTCTTTTTTTCCTTTTTATCACTAACTGAAATAGCAACATGTTCATTTTTCTGTTACCAAAAATTTCATTAAAAACATAAATATATAGAAAAATCTCAATAAAATTAATAAAATTCATTTACACTCAGAGATAATAACAGATAACCTGCTGTATATTAAATTTTAATATTTTATGAGTGTGCATAAAGACACATATACTGAGTGGCCAGATTATTATGATCTCTGAACACATAATAATCTGGCCACTCAGCCGGCATGCCTTCTGGTCAAACTCCTGGTTGAGGGGCAATTTGCATATTAGCCTTTTATTATATAGGATATACACTGAGTGGCCAGATTATTATGCATTCAGAGATCATAATTATTTGCCCATTCAGTGTATATATTTATAAATGCAACATAAGTAACATCTCTTTACATATGAATACTATTTAATGTTCATTTTGATCCTAAAGAAAAGAAAAAAAAACCCTGAAATTTACATTTTACTATTCTTTGTAATTTCAGTCCAAATCATGTTATATATCTACTAGAGGCCAAGTGCACAAAAATTTGTGCACAGGGGGAGGGGTGTCCCTCAGCCCAGCCTGTACCCTCTCCAATCTGGGACCCCTTGAGGAATATCTGACTGCCCTCCGGGATTGGGCTTTCCCTCTCATAATCCAGTATTGCTGGCTCTCAACTCTCACCTACCTAACTTCCTGATTGCCCATAACCGCTTCTGCCTGCCAGCCTGATCACCCCCTAATACTCCCCTGCCAACCTGTTTGCCCCCAGCTTCCCTCCTCTGCTGGCCTGGTCACCCTAACTGCTCTTCCTTTCAGGCTTGATCAACCCCAACTGTCCTCCCTTACAGGCCTGGTTCCTCCCAACTGCCCTCCCCTGCTAGATATATTGTGGTGGCCATATTGTGTTCACATGGGGGCAGGAGCTCTACTAGTGTTAGAGTTCTTCAGCAGTGATGCAAACCCCACTGTTATGCAGCATCTATTGTAGCCCCTTTTCCATCATTACAATAGTTGTGGAGGAGGTATTTTAATTCCACTGGTGCTAATTAGTTCCATTAGTTCCCAGCCATCTGTGTGTTGGAGTGATGGTCAATCTGCATATTACTCTTTTATTAGTTAGGACAGAGGCTGGGTGGGGGCCAGCTGGTTTTCCCTGAAGGATGTCCTGGATCAGGGTGGGGGTTCCCTTGGGTAGCTGGGCAGCCTGGTTGAGGGGCCTGTGGTGGTTTTTAGGCTGGCCACACCCCACAGCACCCCCTGGTATCTGGAATTTATTTGCCTTGTATAATTGAAACTTCGTAGCCCCTTTTCCATCTGCTCACTCAGTGGTGGCAACCATTTCTGTTGGAATTTATTTAGCTTCAATAATTGAAACTTTGTAGCGTGGAGTGGAGGCCTAGACCAGCCAGTGCTGCAGAAACTTGGCTTCCTCCATTGCTGAGGGCAACCCTAGCCTCTGCTCTTTCCAGCCATTTCTGATGAGATTTCTGTATCTTGTATAATTGAAACTTTGTAGCATTGAATAGAGGCTAGGCCAACAAGGGCAGGCAAAAAGCTTGGCTTCCTCCATTGCTGGGGAAACCCAAACCTCCCTCCTGTTCTCAGTGGCTGTAGCCATGTCGGTCGGGGTTTATTGGAATATTTTCTCCTGATTGGTTGGTGGGTGTGGCTTGTGGGCATGGCTTGTGGGTGTAATGGTAGTATAGTCATAGAGTCCCATGACTCTTTTACTAGATAGGATGTTTTAAAATGGGTAACTTTGTATCACTTGAACATCAAAAAAGATAAAGTAGGATAAAAGTCAGATTTCAGTTACATAATAAGAAGAGAGTTATCATCCAATTAAATTATTGTGAGACCAGATACTTCACTCTGTGACTGTTCCCTGGAAGTGACCAGCAGTTACTTCTTTTGGGAAACATGTATTTCATGTGTTTGTAGGTTAGGAGCAGTGGTGTCTGCTTTTCTTCCAGACTATCTTTCCAAGTAGGTCCTGATTTCACAGTGTCGTGGCATATAGAGTTTGCTTCTCTGGAGTAAAGGGAGGATTCATTTACCTCTTTCCTAGTATAATGACTATGAGTTTACTAATGTTAGAGTTCTTCAGCAGTGATTCAAAGCCCACTGTGTATGCAGCATCTATTGTAGCCCCTTTTCCATCATTACAGTAGTTGTGGGGAGGTATATTAGTTCCAGTGGTGCATAACAAATGACCACAAACTTAGTGGCTCAAAACAATAGAAGTGTATTTCTATAGGCCAGAAAGTTGGGCACATCAGGGTTTAATTCTCTGTTTAGACTCTCACTGGGTTGAAATTAAAGTGTTGAATGGAGCTGTGGTTCTTATCTGGCACTCAGGGTCCTCTTATAACCTTGTTAGTTGTTAACAGAAATAATTTCCTTGCAACTGAGGTTCCTGTTTTGCTGTTACTTGTGTGCCAGGGATTTCTCTCATTTCCTAGAGGCCACCCAGGGTTCTTTGTCATAGGACTCTCTAAAAACTTCACAACATGATGCTTTCCTTGATTCAGGCCCATCTAAGCATGTCTTTCTGATTTCCTTTGTCACAGCCAGGGAGAAAAGGCACTTTTGCTTTTAGAGGTCTCATCTGATTAGAATAATCCCACTCAGAATAATCTCCATTTTGCCATATACCTCAAAATATTCACAGTTCCCACCAAGACTCAAAGGAGGGGTTTATTCAAGGTTGAGCAGGCTGGTTTGAATCATCTCAGAATGGTACCTAACACAGTGTCCAAGAGAAAGTGACACAGACATAAAGTAGCTTGCTGTGCAATAAGTAATTTAGTTCTTTGTCTTTGAGAAATATATCTTGTAGCTTGTGCCAATATTCATGAAACAATATTAGGTATAACTTACTTATTTAAAAGTAGGGTAATATCACGGACAACTCACTATTTTTGACATTTGTCTTCACCAAAGAGAAAACACACTAGCTGGTAAGATGAAAAAGATCCTTCAGAAGCTGATTATTTGTTTCTGCTGTTTCTTTGGGGCTAAATAAAATGACAAAAGGTGATAATAGGATTCCACAAAGGCAGATGTAATTATCAACAATAAAATATATAGAGCATTTTGCAGAACCCTCACAATGGTTTTCTGATAGATGAAATGAAAGTGGAAAGACAAAAATAGAAGTCTCTGAGTGTGTCCTCCTACCTCAGCCAACATAGTGCCTCAGATGTATTGCTGAATCCCATTAGGGAAAGCAAACTGGCACCACATCAAAAAACTTTAATATGGGTTTCCTATTATATTCTCACTAGAGGCCCGGTGCACAAAATTCATGCACGAGTGTGTGTGTGGGGGTCCTCTCAGCCCAGCCTGCACAGTTTCCAATCTGAGACCCTTCTCACAATCCAGGACTGCTGGCTCCAAAACTCTTGGCTGCCTGCCTGCCTGATTGCCCTTAACTGCTTCTGACTATCAGCCTGATTGCTGCCTAACCACTCCCTTGCCAGCCTGATTGACACCTAACTGCTTCCCTGCCAGCCCAATTTCCCTTAACTACCCTCCCTTGCAGGTCTTATCCCTCCGACATTCCTTCCCCTGCTGGCCTGGTCCCCCCTCTAAACTGCCCTCCTCTGCCGGCCTGGTCCCCCCCTCAACTGCCCTCCCCTTCTGCCCTGGTCCCCTCCAACTGCCCTTCCCTTCAGGCCTGTTCCCCCCCTCCAACTGTCCTTCCCTGGAGACCTAGTAACCCCCAAATGGCCTCCTCTGCTAGCCTTGTCACCCCTAACTGCCCTCCCCTGCAGTCCTTGTCCTTCCCAATTGCCCTCCCATGTTGGCCATCTTGTGGAGGCCATCTTATGTCCACAAGGGTGCAGCCATCTTTGATCACATGGGGATGACCATCTTGTGTGTTGGAGTGATGTTCAATTTGCATATTATCCTTTCATTAGATAGGATTTATGCAACTCATTTGGATCCTGGAAAACCACATAAAACATGGAGAATGATGGGAAAATACCAGAAACAAGATAGTAACAGGATCAGCTGCTGTGTTGGTCAAGTGTCAGTGCTACATTATAAATAGGAAAATATGTTTTTCACTATGCCCATAGGTAAAGAGAAAAAAACTATTTACTTTTTATTTGGGACAGATAGCAGTATCTGTCTTATTCGGGATTATGTTAACATTTTTTATCTCTAAACATATAGTCTTTAGGGAATTTGGTAGTCTCAAACATTCCAGAGAACACCACACTGGTCAATTACATTGGAAAACACTATGCTATTATGCAACAGGATCTTATAAGCAGCAAGTGGTAAGTACTCTGAATGCCCCACAAAGACACATGCAGACCAAAGGGTTGGAGATCAACCCCATGGAATACAAAGACATGGCACATCAGTGAAATTATTATGACTGCAGTGATCTTTGTCCTGCTAGGATGTATGCTTTAAGTTAAAGGTCATGTTGCTATGCTCTGGTTATGGGTTAAATGTTTATGTTCCCTAAAATTCATATGTTGAGATCCTAAAGCCCAATGTAATGGTATTAGGAGGTGAAGCCTTTGGTAGGTATTTAGGTCATGAAGGGGGACCCCTTATAAATGGGTTTAGTTTCCTTATGAAAGAGGTAGAGGACTCCCTCACTCCTTTTGTTATGTAAGGACATAGGAAGAAGATGGTCATCTATGAACCAGGAAATTGGACCTCACCTGACAATGAATCTGCCAGCACCTTGATCTTGGGCTTTCTAGACTCCACAACTGTGAGAAATAAATTTCATGAAACCACATAATCTAAGTACTTTGTTACAATAGTCTCATTAGAATAAGATACAGTATCACTAAGACAGAGTCATATAAGTGAAACAGCTATCCATCATACCTCAGAAATTGTGTATTGGGGATATGGCCCAAATATGCACAATTTTATTTGTCTCCTCTGTTACACCAAGCCTCTTTCTCAAATTGCATAAGACCTAAATTTGGGGAAGTGTTATCTTCCCTAGAACCAACTGCCAGAGGATAAGAAAGCTCAGTTTGGTTAAGATATGGGTTGATCCAATATGATGTATTAAAGAAGAGTAATGGTGAATACAATCTTGCACTTGCAGAAACATGAACAGAATACTGAATGAGTCATTTACTAAAAATTTAAATGGCCCTAATTAATAGAATTCATAGAACATTAATACGCTATTGGTGTGAGAAATGGCTTGACTGGTAGGTCAAGGACCTAGCAAATTTAGAGTAAATGAATGACATTTAGAAAAAGACTTCTGTATAAAACTACACCTAAAATTGCAGATCTTTATTATTCATACTTATGTCCACTAGAGTGCATTATCACAAAATATTCTAAAGCAGGTAGATAAGACTTTCCTGTGACTGCCAGCCAGTCTTTCTCCTTGGCCACTATATTGCTGGTACAATGACTGATGTCAAAAAGTAATCCCTGACTTACCATCATGAGAACTCCCCTAAAGTGTTGCTGACCATGAAACTTATTTTGCAAAGGATATAGAAAAATCAACTCATAATCACAAAATCAATTTTTCATGCTGAAGTCACCCAGAAGTAAAAGTCCTAATAGAACTACGGAATGCACTGCTAAGTATTCATCTAAAATACCAGCCTAGAGAAATCTCCCTGATGGGTGTGAGTAACATTCTGGAGGATACACTAATTTGTTTCAATTTCTTGAACCCTTAGGTTTTGCTGGACAATAGTTCCAGGGTCTTGGTACCTATAGTGAGAGCAGATGAAAATAGCTCCACTTGGGCCATTGGCAAATAGTGCATCTATTACCGCCATGCAATCAGTTTGGGATTTATATATGAAACAGCAGGCAAAGAGTTACTTTACTTGAAAGGCATCAGTAGCTTTAATTGCCATAAGTAGCCATGTTTGCGACTACACTGTGCATGCAGGAAAATGTAAATTTGAAGCCCATAGGACCCATTGGAGTGTCACTTTATCCTTTCATGCTCAGTTATGTTGATGAATGGGCAATTACAACAATTATTGTCTAAAAAGGATAAAGCAAGTAAGGGTTTTAACTTCTTCAGAAAAAGTATGTGATCAATCAACCCAGAATTTCTAAAATATAAGCCAAGGATAAGCACAGTTAGCAATTGGTACTGGAGAAGGATGATCATTTAAATTTTGGAAAAAGTTACAGTAACAAGAAATGTAACTTATTTCAGGAACATTTCTGAATTATGTCTTTTGTAGATAGTGCAGCCTGTGTCCCTAGACTACTTCAATATACTCTGTATTACAATTTTAGCTTCTTTATGATCTATATTCATTTTTTAAATTTTTTTTGTTTTGGTCATTTGAACTCAAACTGACTATTAATAGAAAACTATGTGTAAAAGGTGTTGGTCTAGTGTCAGGGCCAGCCAGACGGTTTTGCTGGATGATAGGTCCAGACATCCAAAGGGATGTCTGAACCAGGCTGAGAGAGGGAGGTGGGAACTGAGAAAAGGAAAGAAAGACAGGAAAGCGGGATCGGGAGGGCTGCAGGCCCTTAACAGACTGCAGCAGCTTTATTAACTGTGTAACGCTTTTTATACATAAAACACTAAGCAGGAGATCAATCAAGAGGAAAACATTCTTTGTTCTTCTAAAATCACTAGTGGAAAGACAGGGTTGAAGGACAAATTCTTGGTACAATAAATCTCACTACTTGGATATATACACCTTGAATAAGCCATGAAAGGCAAGAGTCCTACTGATAACAGCCATCTAAACAAGCCTGGGAAAGCTGTATGGGTAGGGGCTGCTCTCATTATACTGATAATCACCATCCAAACAAGTCTGGGAAATCTGTGTGGGTAGGGGACTGAGCCTTACTAGTCCCTTCCAGTGTAAGGACCATGTCAAGCTTACACCCAATTTCCAACAGTCCAGAAATGTGCATGTTTTTAAATATGTTTTTATTTATTTCAGAGAGGAAAGGAGAGGGAGAGAGAATGATAGAAGCATCAAAGATGAGAGAAAACCATTGATTGGCTGCCACCTGCACACTCCCTGCTGGCGATTAAGCCGTGTCCTGAACGAGAATCAAATCCTGACCTTCTGATTCATAGGCCAATACTCAAACACTGAGCCAAGATGGCTGGGCTGTATTTTTTAATGAAAAAGCAAACAGATGAGATTATAACATTGGGGAGGACCAATATTTAAGTTTTGTGTAAACTAGGAAGTCTCTAAAGAGAATAAAGTTGTTAGACCAGAGGCAGTAGGAATTTAATAACATGGAAAGTTTAAGACAAAATAAATTTTTAAGAAGGAAGAAGTGGTTAAGAATGTCAGTTATCCTATATAATAAATGATATGCAAATTAACACTCATGCCCTCATGGCTGCCTATGACCAGGCTGGCAGGGAGGGTGGGAGGTAGTGAGGGAGGACCAAACAACTGAACAAGCAGGCTGCGTGGGGTGACCAGGCCAGCAGTGGGGGCAGTAAGAGGCAACTAGGTCAGCAGAGGGGTTGCAGTTGGGGTGACCAGGCTGGCAGAGGGGGGCAGTTGGGGGCGACCAGGTTATCAGGAGGGCAATTAGGGGTAATCAAGCTGGCATGCAGAGGCAGTGAGGGGAAACCAGGCCAGCAGAGGCGGGGGCAGTTAAGGGCAACAGGCAGGCAGGCAGGGGAGTGATTAGGAGCCAGTGGTCCAGGATTGTGAGAGGGATGTCTGACATCCCCCAAGGGGTCCCAGATTGGAGAGGGTGCAGGCTGGGCTGAGGGGACTGGGGCTCTAGTTGTAAATAATCAAGCAATATAAAGTTATTTTTTTAAGTTGACAATTACTAGGTTTTGTTTATTAGTGTAGCTTCTCTAATTTTAAAACTCAATAATAGATACTTCTCTTGCATTCACTTTGGTTTTTACTTCATTGACTATTTTTTGCATATTAACAATATTAATTTTATACTCACTATTTTTAAGTGGCTCATATTTCTGCTATATTTTCATATCCCTTTTGAGAAATGTTTATGGTTACTTAATATTTTTTATTTGATCTTCCATTAATCTATTTTAAAAATTAAACAGATAAAAACATAAATAAAAAAGATTTGTTCAAACAAAAATATTTACTAATATCCATATAGTAAAGATCTAAAATTAAAGGACATAAACAAAGTAAACAGGGAGAAATTATTTAAAGAAATATTCATTAAGAATTTTCTCTGCTGGAGGAGAAAATGGCGGTGGACTAGACAGACATGTCACAAGCCTTGTCCCGGCGCAGATAGAGAGAACAGCTGAGGGTCACTGGGGAGTGTCTGTTGGTGAGTTAAGGGACAGCTATACTCTAGGAGAAGGTGGAAGACTGCTGCACAGGGCTTCCCTGACTGGGCAGCCCCCTCAGCTGCTGGATTCCCTTCTCGGAGCCATCGGCTCAGACGCGGAGACTGCACCATATTGGAGGGGAAAGTGGATATTATCGGAAATTTGGAAATCTACAACTGTGGCACTCACCGAGCAGCTGCGAACCTTGGAGCACCGATCCCCAATTGGCGCAAACATGGGGATTCAGAAGAGGTCTACACTCCACCACAGAACGATCAGATTTTGCCTGAGATAAGGTGAGGTCTCTGGTCACAACAGGAAGGAGAAATGCGCGCACTATGGGAGCCAGAGGACCAGGAGAAGTCTGCGGCTGTTGGGGCTGGCATGATCCATGAATGTGGAAGGGGTCCTCAGAGCTGCTAGCAGAGGGGATCTCTAAAAAGCAACCCATTTTAGTCTGGCGCAGAGGGACAGGATAGATATTTTTAAAGTGTGCGGGCTGCTTGGACCCAAGGGGGAAGGAAGGACTGCACAGACTTGTGAGTGGGCCTGGGAGTTTTCACGCTTGTGCTGTTTCCTCTTTGAATCCTTGCTTCTGATTGCTGAGCCCAGTGCAGGGATAGCACAGTTGGGAACACCCTGGGAGACAGCAGGGGAAGGTTGTTTTTCTGGACCCTGGGGATCAGAGTGGGGAGTGACCATCAGAGGACCAGCCCTGGGGCAGCCTGCTCCCATGAGCTGGTGTTGAGTGCCACAGGGAAAACAGGATCTAAGGACTGGCTAGAGATGACTTATGGAACCAGCGGTCAATCTAGAAACACTGCCACCCAGGGGTTGAATCACTAATTGACTCTTATGTAATCACAAATAAAGGAATATAAGAAATTAAGACACAATGCTTGCTAAAAAATCAGGACTGGCTTACAATACTGAGGAGCAGTGGAACACAGGAAACTGCAATATTGTCCTGAATGAGAAACAGGGGTGCCAAAAAGAAAAATAGAGGAAGTGAAGGACCTTCACTACTGCACATTTTATGTTTATTTTTTTTATTAATTTTTATTTTTTAATCTTTTACTTATGAAACTATTTTCCCTTTTTTCCTAACTTGATTTCACCTTTCTAATTATTACATTTGTATTTTCAATCAGTATTATTACTACTACTATTTTTCCTTTTTTTAAGTGTCATTTTATTTTCCCTTTATTTTACTTTGAGATTAGTGTTCTACATTCTATTTTAATCTTTCCTTTAATATCATTCTACTCTATCTCAACTCTACCTTTATGCCATTACTCTCTTCCTAATATTTCCGCTTTTGTTGTCCTGTTTCTCTTACCCTTTTCCTGCTTTAGATTTTTTCTATTCTTTCTTTTCACCCACTGTTAAAATTTCACACTACTTATATATCTAATTCCAAATCCCCTGCTCCGACTCCATACACACCTTTCTCTTCTCTGTCTTCACTATCCAAAAAATTGTTTTTCACTGTGTCCTTTTGTTCTTGTTTGCTTGAATGTTGATTACATCTATTTTTGTGCTTCTTTGTGAAATTGTTTTGTTTAATCTTTTTTTTTGGTTTGCTTTGTTTTCACTTCTGTTTTCCCTCACCTTGCTTGATACTAGTTGTTGTTGTAGTTTGTATTCATCTCAAGCTACTTGTTGGCATTTGCTGAGATTAGTGTTTTCTCCCCATATTTATATTTTGTTCCCCTTTTGTTTCTTAATCTCTTTCTTTTCTCTCTTAGTTTATTTTCCTTTTACCAATTTCATTTTTTGCACTCCTTTCTTTTTCTTTTTTTCCTCTTCTTCTTTCTCTCTTATCCCCTAATTTGCATCTCTCTGGTGGTCACCTTTATTTGGGTTATTAATATCATGAATACATTTCTGCTCAGTGCCTTGTGTGTTATACCTGGTTATATTGTATTTTGTGCCTTTAAATCAATGCAGAAGAGAGAGAACTACAAAACCAGACACCTGGAGAAAAGATACCATGGGGAGAAAAAGAAATAACCTGCATATGAAAGAAAAGCAGGCATCACTAGAAAAAGAAGTAAATGAAATGGAGGCAAGCAACCTGTCAGAGAAAGAATTCATAGAAATGGTCATAAGGTGGCTGAAAAGAATGGAAGACAAATTCAACAATATGAGTAAGAAACAAGGGGAAATTAAAAAGAACCAAGAAGAAATAAAAAATGGCATCACTGCTGTAAAGAACTCATATAAAGCACCAACAGTATACTAGAAGAAGCAGAATATCACAACAGGGAGCTAGAAGTCAAGGTAGGAAAAAATACCCAAGTAGAGCAGCTTCTAGAAAAACAAATTAAAAAGCAGGAGGAGAGCCTAAGGGAAACAAAACAACATCCAATTCCAGAAGGATAGGAAACTGAGCAAGAAATAGAAAATGTGTTTGAAGAAACAATGACATAAAACTTCCCTGATATAGGGAGGATAAAAACCACACAAATCTAAGAAGTTCACAGAGTCCAAAGCAAAATAAATAAATCCCAAAAAATTAATGACAAGGCACCTTATAATTAAACTGGTAAACTCCAATGACAAAATAAGAATCTTAAAAACAGCCAGAGAGAGACAGAAAGTTACCTACAAAGGAACCCCCAACTGAATAGCAACAGATTTCTCAACAGAAACTCATCAGGCCAGAAGGGAATTAAATAAAATGTACAAAGTCATCCAAAGGAAGGGTCTTAATCCAAGAATACTGTACCCAGCAAGGCTATCAATCAAAATTGAAAGTGAAATCAGGAGCTTCACAGACAAAAGAAGTCTAAGGGAATTTATTACCACCAAACCAACAATGCAAGAAAGGCTAAAGAGTCTGCTTTAAAAAAAAAGGAAGAGATGAAGGAACACATGGGTAAAGAATACAAATGGTGACAAATAAGTACCTATCAATAATAACTTTAAATCTACTTGGATTAAGTGCCACAATCAAAAGACGTGGGGTAATGAATTGGATAAGAAAACATGACCCATATATCTGCTATTTACAAGAAACCCACCTAAAAAAAAGATGCACAGAGACTAAGGGTGAAATGATGGAAAAAGTGTTTTCAGGCGAATGGAAATGAAAAAAAAAAAAGCTGGCATATCAATACTTATATCAGACAAATTAGATCTCAAAGTGAAGGACATAACAAGAGATAAGGAAAGCCACTTCATAATACTAAAGGGACCAATCCAATAAGAAGAAATAACTCTAGTAAATATATACGCATCCAATACAAAAGCACCCAAATACATACAAAAACTCCTGGAGAATATCAAAGGAGAGATTGACAGCAATACAATCATAGTAGGAGACTTTAATACCCCACTATCACCATTGGACAAATCCTCTAAACAAAAAATAAGCAAAGAAACATCAATTCTAAATGACTCACCAAGTCAGATGGAATTAATTGACATTTTCAGAACATTTTACCCCAAAGCCACAGAATATACATTCTTCTCAAATGTACATGGCTCAAAGACAGACAATATATTGGGTCATAGGCAAAGTCTCTTCAAATTCAAGAAGATAGAAATCATATCAAGCATCTTCTCAGATCATAGTGGCATAAAACTGGAAATAAATTACAATAAAATAATCCAAAAAATCAAACATATGGAAACTAAACAGAATACTATTATGCAATGACTGGGTTACCAGAGAGATCAAGAAATAAATAAAAAGAAAACATCATAGCAACACATGACAATAAAACACAACAATACAACATCTATGGGACACAGTGAAAGAAGTCTTGAGAAGGAAATTCATAGCTCTACAAGCCTACTGCAAAAACAAACAAGAAACAATGGAAATAAATTACCTAACCATACAACTCAAAGAGTTAGAAAGAGAGCAACAAGAAAAGCCCAGTGTAAGCAAAAGGAAGGAAATAATAAAGACCACAATGGAGATAAACAACATTGAGACTAAAAAAAAAAAAAAATACAAAAGATCAACAAACCAAGAAATGATTCTTTGAAAGGATAAACAAGATTGATGAACCTTTAGCTAGGCTCACCAAGAAGCAAAGAGAGGGGACCCAAATAAACAAAATCAGAAATGAAAGAGGTGAAATAACCACAGACCACACAGAAATACAAAGGATTGTTAAAAAAAAAATACTATGAACCACCCTATTCTAACAAACTGGACAACCTGGAGGAAATGGACACATTCCTAGAAAAATACAACCTTCCAAAACTCACTCAAGAAGATTCTAAAAATCTCAATAGGCTGATAACAATGGAAGAAATTGAAGCATTCATCAAAAAGCTTTCAGCAAACAAAAGCCCAGTCCCAGACAGCTTCACAGGGGAGATTTACCAAACATACAAAGAAGAACTGAAACCGATCCTTCTCAGACTATTCCAGAAAATTCTAGAGGAAGGAACACTTGCAAGCTCCTACTATAAAGCCAGCATCACCCTAATACCAATACCAAATAAAGATAACAGAATAAAAGAAAATTACAGGCAAAATCTCTCATGAACATAATTGCCAAATCCTCAACAAAATTCTAGCAAATTGAATTCAGCAGTACATCAGAAAGATCATACACCATTACCAAGTAAGATTTATCCCAGGGATGCAAGGATGGTACAATATTCTCAAATCAATAAACGTGATATATCACATAAACAAACTGAGAGAGAAAAATCAGTCATATCAATTGATCCAAAAAAGGCATTTGACAAAATCCATCACCCCTTCTTGATAAAAAAAAACCCTCAGCAAGGTAGGAACAGAAGGATCATACTATTGTGGGGTGTCTTCCATGACCAGTTGCAAATGACCACAGAGGCGGTTAACTGGGTAAGAAACAAGCAAGGATTTATTGAAGTGGCCAGGATGGTAGGAGGGCACCACATGCACGGAGACCTAACACTCACAACCACCCTGTCCTGGGTGCAGGCAGTCCCTTTATAGGGTCTTAGCTATAAGCTTCCATTGTTTTAAATTTCTAGAACAATTCTTAGGATCACATCTGGGATAGAAAAGTTACAGCAGACTGATTGACTCTGTTGCCTGCTCCTTGTCCCTAACCATGTATCTTGCTAGATGTGGGAATGTAGTCCTATCTTACAAAAGTAGATAGCTGAAGACTACCCTTTTGTTTTAAGCAGAATAGCAGGATGAAGTTTCAGCAGTTTTACCAGAGATGATTGCTCCCCTATTTCATTCCCCACTGATTTTATGTGCATGGGTCAAATCATGGACTCATCCTTATTAATTAGGTGATTGTACTGCCCCCTAACTTTAAGTAGTTTGACCATATTAATTTTTTCTAAATTGTCTCCCTGGTATAATTAGTTTTTTATTTACATATCCTACTTCTTTAAGGGTATTCTCTGTCCCGTTTCTGCTCTCTCGTCCCCTAGCATACATATCTAGCCCTACGTGGTCATGGACTTTCTCACTGGCTAGTAAAAATGTTCTCACAATTACTAAGACCTTTAGACCCATGGTCCCCATTAGTAGTGTCCCCGCTGAAGTCCAGTTCCCTCCTGCATGCGTCGAGTGTCCTCCTGGCCTGCATGGAGCCCAGGCTAGGGATCTCACAGGTGAGGCCACTGGTTGCCAGGATCCAGGCCGTTTCCTGGTGCAGGAGCTGGGGGTGGTGTAGCCAGGTTTGGATGCCTTCTACTTAACAGCTGAAGGCATGCTCAACCTGAGCATTCCTACCAGGTTGGGGTGAGTCCTTGGGCAGTGAACTTCTTTACCTGTGCTGCGTCCCCGGGCTGGAAGGGATATACAGGGTCTATTGGCAGTGCATTTCAAATCAGCTTATGGGTGGCTCTCTGGGTGTACTGCAGAACCTGTGAGGACTTGAGCAAGGAATGGTTATGAATTCCAGCTTTTAGTTTCTTCCTGACAGTGGGATGGATGGGGAGAGGTCTACTATATATGATCTCAAAAAGGGGGAACCCCTCTCAGTAGGAGATACAACTGACTCATAAAGATAGGGCAAAGATAGGAGGTTGGTCCAATTTTCACCAGCTTCTATGACAAATTTAAACTTATGCCTGTCCTGAATTTTGCAGCTGGTATGCAGAATGGAGTTTCCAATTGTGCCTAAGGCTTGAGCTATACTTTGACTACAAAGGTGGGGCTGTTATCTGATCCTATGACTACTGGAAGCCCTAATCTAGGTATAATCTCCTGGAGTAATTTCTTGACAATTAGGCAGTTTTTCTGTCTCAGTGGGGTTTGCCTCAACCTAGCCTCAGAAGGTGTCTGTAGGAACTAACAGGTACTTATTCCCTGACGCTGGCGGCTTAACCTCTGTGAAACCTATCTCCCAATGCTCTCCTGGGGAATATCTTTGGGGCCTGAATTCCCAGGGGGACCCTCTTACCTTGCTTAGCATTTTACCTGTGCACAGACAGTAGTTCTAGTGTCTATGTTTTTAATTATCTTATCCAAGCTTGGTATATAGTACCTGCCTCGTACAAGTTCAGAATTCTTAGTGACTTCTAGATGGGCAGTCTGGTATCTCTGCTGATGTCACTGGGCAACCAACGTCCAACCTAGAGCTTCTGGGACCAACAGTCTGGTCCACCAACCATCTGGTCCTTTGAATACTTGCTTCTGTTCTGCCAATTCCTCCTCTTGTTTGGTGTGGAAGGGGTCTGTGGTAGGTCTGGGGTCCAGCAGGTTTACTAAAATTTGTAAAGGCCCCACTATTTTTTTGGGGGGGGGGTGGCTTCCTTGGCAGTTTGATCTGCAGCTCTATTTCCTCTGGTTTTAATTGTCTCCCCTTTCTGATTTCCTTTGCAGTGCACTATTGCAACTGATCTTGGGAGCCAGCCTTGAAGATACGCCCGGAGAGAGGTTCGGAGCCATGGGCGCACATGGGCTATAGGGCTGGCAGCAGCAATCCTGGCTGGATTTCTCCAACGGGAAGGCTGGAGACGTCCCACTGCACAGATTCCCTAGTGCCAGACGAGGTCCAAGGTCCAGGGTACGCACCCTAAAAGCTGGGTGTGGCAGAGGTCTCCGAGTTTGAGGAGAGTGCGTGTAGCTTGGAACAGCAGTTTGCATGTAAAGTGCACGACAGCGCAGAGAGGACGCGTGACTTGTTCTCCCTCATTCAGGAGACCACTGGACTGCTTTGTTTTACAACCCAGGGCGAGACTTTGGGTGTGCAGACTCATTTGGGGAGAGGCAGAGTTGTCTGGCAACGGGTGGAGACCAGTGGCGGTTTTCTCTCAGAGGTGCATGCAGCCATTACTACCCAACACAGAGACCCGTGTGCCACATAGGGCGTAGCTGATGGTGATGCTGCCTGCTCAGCTCAGAGACTCCGCCCATCCAACCTGAACACAGCTGATCCTCACAGCCAATTGGCCTGGAGGTCAAACCCTCCTAGTGTTAACAACAACAATCTGGGCTTAACTTCAACAAGACTGTGCAACCCATAAAGGATTGCAGTAAGAGTATCCACCTCAGGTAACTGGGGAGGCTGAGCCACTGTCCCTTAGAGGACATCTACCTCACAAACATAATGGATCAACTCAGGAAAGCAGCCCCAATGCAGAGAAATGGAAATAAATCAGTTGTGAAAGAAATGGAGAGAAAAAAATGACGGGACATAGAGTTCAAAACCTCGGTTATAAGGTTTTTTAAGAGGCTCCTAGAAAAGGCCAAGACCTACAAGGAACTGAACAAGACCTACGAGGAAATGAACAAGTCCTACAAGGATATGAAAAAGGACAAACTAGAAATCAAGCATACACTGACTGAAATAAAAAATATTATACAAAAACCTAAAAGCAATCAAGAGGACCACAAGAACCAAGTCAAAGATTTGAAATACAAAGAGGCAAAATCCACTCGGCTGGAAAAGCAAGAAACAAAAAGAATCCAGATAATTGAAGATAGTGTAAGGGGCCTCTGGGACAACCTCAAGCATGCCAATATCCGAATTATGGGGGTGCCAGAAAAAGAGAGAGAGCAAGGTAATGAAACCTACTTGAAGAAATAGTGACTGAAAACTTCCCCCACCTGGTGACAGAAACTGACTTAAAAGCCCAAGAAGTACACAGAACCCCAAAATATAGGAATCTAAAGAGGACCACACCAAGACACATCATAATTAAAATGCCAAGAGCAAAAGATAAAGAGAGAATATTAAAAACAGCAAGAGAAAAACAGTTAGTTATCTATAAGGGAGCACCCATAGGGTTGTCAGTGGATTTCTCAACAGAAATGATGCAGGCCAGACAGGAGTGGCAAGAAATATTCAAAGTGATGAATAGAAAGAATCTACAACCAAGATTACTCTATCCAGCAAAGCTATCATTCAGAATTGAAGGTCAGATAAAGTGCTTCGCAGATAAGAAAAAGCTAAAGGAGTTCATCACCACCAAACCAATATTATATGAAATGCTGAAAGATATTCTTTAAGAAGAGGAAGAAGAAAAAGGTAAAAATATAAATTATGAACAACAAATACACTTCTATCAACAAATGAATCTAAAAATCAAGTGAATTAATAATCTGATGAACAGGATAAACTGAGGAATATAATAGAATCATGGGCATAGAAGGGGAATGGACTGGCAATTTTTGGGGAAAAAAAGGGGTGTGGGAAGTACAATAAGAGACTGTACAAAAATATTTAAAAACAATTCACAACCAGAGTAGTAAAATTTAAAAATACAACATACATCAACTAAAGTATGCATATTCTTTTCAACTGCATACAGGAAAGTCAATATATAAAAAGAATATTTTAACATACTGGCAATTAATAAAAAGAATTAAACCTACTATTTAAAATTTCATCGCAACACATGAAATACTTGGAGATAAACCTAACAATATATGTGAAGAATTCGTCTCCTGGCCAAAAATAATATGTGGTCTTTCAGACCCTACCAAAGGCAATGATAAAAGTTTTACCTGGCAGATGTCATGGGTAAGAGCTGCCTTGTCTACAGCACACATGCTGTACAGTCAGCACATTCCACTCCTACCTCGCTCCCTTTGCTCCCAGTCACCAGGTCCATAAAACTGGAAGAGTCTCTTTTTGTTGTTTGGAGAACTCTCTTATTGCTGTAAGATCTTCACCTCCCTTACATGCTGATTCTCCTGAGTGTTGTTCCATAACGAAAAATGGAATGGAGATAGTTGGCACCTTTGGTGCTTTTATTAGAAAAAAATTATTGGGGTAACATTGGTTGATAGGATTATATAGATTTCAAGTGCACATTTCTGTGATATATGTTCTATATACTGCATTGTGTGCCCATCACCCAAATAAAATAATCTTCCATCTCCATATATTAAGCCCTCTTTACCCTTTGGTATCCTCAACCCCTTCTGTTGCCTGTGCCTATGAGTTTCAGTTTCATAACACAGATATGAGTGAAATCATATTGCTTTTAGATTTTTTGGACTGACTTATTTAACTTAGAATAATATTCTCAAGATCCATCCACGTTTTTGCAAATGGCAATATTTCATATTTTCTTATGACTGAGAAGTATTCCATTGTATATATGTACCACATATTCCTTATCTAACTAATCATCTATTGAAGACACTTAGGTTGTTTCTAAGTCTTATCCACCATGTATAATGCTGCAATGAACACAGGGACACATATAACTTTCATAATTTTGGGGTAGATACTAAAAAGACACAATGTTGTGTCACCTTTGCTGCTTTTAAAGTCTTGCTTATATTGTGGCAGTAAGTGATTAAAGGCTTGACTGTCACTTTCCTTTTTTGGCTTAATATTTTAATTGGCTATTATAACACCTGGTATAACTCAGCTCTCTCTTTAGGTCAGCTAAGCTCCTGACCATATATGTAAGATTTTTATACTGCAAACTAAAAGCAAGAGAAATTAAGGAAGAGTCCAGTTATGTTCAAGGATTCAAAGAATTTTGGAAGAAGCAACATTTTGAAGATATCAATGCTCCCAAATTAATCTATAAATTCAGAGGAATCTCAAATCTCAATTAAGGTTATTTGTTTGTTTTGTTTGTTTGCTTGTGAAAACATTGACAAGTAATTCTAAAAGTCTATGGGAATACAAAGGATATAAAATAGCCCAAGTGATTTGAGAGGGATTTATATATGACTTACCTACACTATTCATAAGAGTATGTTACCAAAACAAATAAACATATATTAATGGGACTGAATATAAGGTGCAGATAGACCCACATACAAGAAGAGATGAAAATGGAGCACTGACAATTCTCATGTATGCTTCTCCCAGCTTTTCATAACATTAACATCTTATGTAACCGTGGGGAAATTTGTCTAAATCCTTCAAAATACACAGCAATAGAATAAAAACTACTACCATGAAAGAGAAAGAAATTCAACAATGAATGTATACAAATTAAAAAGGTGGCAATTATCTATTAATTTTTTTGATATCTAAATAATGAAAACATTTTCAAAATGAAAAACAAGTAAAATAATTGTGAACATTCAAAGATTTAAAGACATAAGTTGTGTTTTTTAATCTTATTCTAGTAGAAATTGGAGATCTTGGAAGAAAAATGGCAATGTACAACTGAACAGTTGGTTAATTAGATGGTGAGGATGAAAAGGATTTAATATTCTGTACTTTGGCTTGAGTTTCAAAAGTGATAACTTCCTGGCAAGGGATAAAAAACATCTCAGAAAGACTTGAGATGATATGTTTGGCAAAGTATATTTAATCTAATGAAATTACTTCATTTTTTTGTTATTATGAGAAAAAAATCTCAAAATATATAGCATTTAATGGTAGAACAAACATATGACTTAAATAAATCATATGATGCATTTTTTCTATGATTTTTGAGGAGAACAAATAGGACCTAAGTAATCATCAAAACTGTCAAGAGCATGAAAATAAGGAAAGACAGAGACACTGTCATAGCTTGTAGGAGACTTAAGATACATGAAAACTAAATGAAGTGGAATGACCTGATTTTCATCCTGAAACAAAAAGAATTATAGAAAAATTGGTGAAATTCAAATAAAACCAATTGTTTAGTTAATAGTATTTTATCAGTATTGATTTTTTGAGTTGGACAACTTTGCAATTTTTTTTCTTATGGTATGTAGAGTTTTACCACACCATTTTTCTTTTATAATTTATTTTATAAACTATATAGGTACTGACATAAAACAAATCAATAGATTAGAAGAAATCTTTATTTGTGCTATTTTGATTTATTTAAATATGAATCTTATAATGAGACATTGCTATTTTAAAATGAGCAAGGTGGGTGGCCACGTTTTCTCAAAACAACATTCTTTATCCTAACATGTATACAGGGTATTCCAAAAAGTGTATACATGCTTTAACAGCTGATTTCTATTACACTTTGGAAATAAAATGTATTTTAATAAAAACTGTCTTTCTAATTATTTAAAGTGTGTATATTTTTTGGACACCGTATATTTAATTTTTTGTTGACAGTATTACAGATATCTATCATTTTTAGCCCATCCTCCCCCCTTTACAACACCCTACCCCACCTGAGGCCTTCATCACACTACTATCTGTGTCCATGAGCTATGCATATACACATATATGTTCTTTGGCTAATCTCTTTCCATTCCCTGCCAAACAGGCCCTCTGAGATCTGTTAGTCTGTTCTATAAACCCATGCCTCTGAACCTATTTTGTTCATCATTTTAGTTTATTCATTAGATTACATATATAAGTGAGATCATGTGATATTTATCTTTCTCTGTCTGGCTTACTTTGCTTAGCATAATACTCTCCAGGTCCATCCATGCTGACTCTAAGGGTAAGAGATCCTTCTTTATTACTGTTTCACAGTATTCCATGGTATAAATGTAGCACAGCTATTTCATCACTCATCTACTGATGGGCACTTGGGCTGTTTCAAGATCTTAGCTACTGTAAATTTAATTGCTTGAACATAGGAATGTAATATTTTTTCTTAGTGGTGTTTCCAGATTCTTATAATATACTAAGGGTCTGGTGCATGAAATTCATGCACTGGGGGGTGGTGATCCCTCAGCCCAACCTACCCCCTCACACATACTGGTAGCCCTCAGGGGATGTCCTACTAACCATTCACCCCAACCGGCCTCTGGAGGCTTTAAGCCTTGGGCACCCAGGCATCGCCCTGCAATGGGGCTGATGCCTGGCTCTGTTTCAGCCACATACCCCCCTCCCCAGCCTGGGCCTTTGCCCCAGCCAGCTTGAGCCCAGAGAGCATGGGCCTTGGACCTGCACATCCCCCCCTCCCCCCCGCTAAGGCCTTCTCCCTGGCCAGCGCACACTGGCTGCCTCGACCCCACCCACCCCCAGCCTTTGCTGACTTGGCCCTGACCCTCCAGCACCAGCCACCTCAGCCCCACCCCCTCACAGCCTGGGCTGCCTGGGCCCCGCCCCCTTGGCCAAGGTTGCCACAGCCCCGCTCCCCTCTTGTCCGGGCTGTCTTGGCTCTGCCCCCTGCAACCCAGGTTGCCTCAGCCCTGCTCCCTGTGGCTCCCCCATGGCCCGGGACGCCTCGGCCCCACCCCCCCTGGCCCCAGCTGCCTTGGTCCTGCTCCCCCGCTGCCTGGGCCTCCTTGGCCCCTCCCCCTTCTCCTGATTGGCTGGTGGGGTGTGGCTGGTGTGTGTAGGAAAGGTATGGTCAATTTACATATTACTTTTTTATTAGATAGGATTCCCAGAAGTTGGATGGCTAGATTAAACAGCAGTTCCATATTTTAATTTTCTGAGGCAACTCCATATTGTTTTTCACAGAGCCTGCAGTAGTCTGCATTCCCATCAGCAGTGTACTAGGGTTTCCTTTTCTCCACATCCTTGCCAGCACTTGTTGTGTGTAGATTTATTGATGGTAACCATTCTGGCAGGTATGAGGTAATACCTCATAGTAGCTCTAATTTATATCTCGTTGATAATTAGTGGCCTTGAGAACTGTTTCACATGTCTCTTGTCCATCTACTAGTACATGTCCTCTTTGGAGAAATGTCAATTCAAGCCCTTTGCCCATTTTTAAAATCAGATTGTTTGTCTTCCTTTTTGTTGAATTATATGTGTTTTTTATTTTTTTGGAAATTAATCCTTTATCAGATGCATTGGAAAATATGTTCTCGCATATAGGGGCTTCCTTTTATATTTTGGTGGTGGATTATTTTGCTGTGAAGAAGCATTTTAGTTTGATGTAGCCCCATTTGTTTATTTTTTCCTTACTTCCTCTTGCCCTAAGAGATGTATCAGTGAAAATGCTGCTACATGAGATATGAGATATTTTACTGCCTATATTTTCTTTTAGGATTTTTATGTTTTCATTTCTTACATTTAAATTTTTTATCCATTTTGAGTTTATTCTTTTATATGGTTAAGTTGGCATTCTAGTTTCATTTTGTTTTGCATGTTCAATTTTTCCAACACCATTTATTGAAGAGACTATCTTTATTCCATTGTATGCTCTTGTCTCTTTTGCCAAATATTAATTGACAGTAATGGTGTTGGTCAATTTCTGGGGTCACTGTTCTGTTCTTTTGGTCTATGTACCTGTTCCTGTGCCTGTACTAGGCTGTTTTTATTACAATGACTGAAGTATAATGTGATATTGGTATTGTGATACTTCCAACTTTATTCTTCTTTCTCATGATTGCTGAATCTATCCATGGTTTATTATTTGTTACAGGATAATTTTTGGAATATTTGTTCTAGATCTGTGTAATATACTGTTTTATTATTATTTTTTTGCAATGGCTTTTGTTAACTAAAATAACAAGAGCAATTCAAAAGTACATACTGATTTTATAGATATAATAAGATTTTGACACATTTATCAAAATTGAATTCCTGTCTCATGAAAATTCAAAGATTTCACTCTTATGGCAGCAGCCATAAGTATACTAATTCTATTTGCTAGAGGTCATTCAATAAGTCTTCCTCTCTACATATAATTTTGATTCTTTATTGTTGAAAGTATTACATATGTCCCATAAACCCCCATTGTCCTCTTCCAGACTGCCCTTAACACCTCCAGATTCCACCTTCATCACCTCCCCCATTATCTGATCTCTTATCACCCTCCCCAAACCCACATGCCATCCCTGCCTTCCCTCTAAGGACACGATGGCGAACCTATGACATGCGTGTCAGCACTGAGACATGTAGCCATTTTCAATGACACATGACCACATGTGGTCGCATACAAAGAAGTATGGGGCCACATGCTAAGAAGGACATTTCATCCTTGGCTACTGCACAGCCAGATGCAGTAGCTGAGGATGAAACATTTGCTGTAGTGTAGTGCAGACACTCTGTGCCGGAGGTCTGTAGGCCAAAACAACAGAGCATCTAGTTCTGGGACTTCTAGTTAGACCATTAGGGGATCTTTGACCTCACTTCTGACCGACGAAGCATGGAACAGCAGAATGCCACAGGAGATGCATCCCTAGGGGCCCTGTGATCACTATTATCAGCAACCACATAACCACAGCAACCATCATCCAATCTACTGTTTTGGGGTGTCATCGATATCTAATTGACCATCATTACTGAGATAAGTGAGGGGGAGGCTGGGAAAGGCAAGGGCCTGTGCTATGAGTGCCATTTCCTGCCATTAGAAATAGTGGCAGCCATCTTAATTTATATAACGAATGCCATTTTGTAGCATAGTACAGACTCCTTTTCACCACTATTACTGTTGTGCATCCTTATTAACCCCTATTTCTGCTTATTAACCCTGCCCTTTCCTAAAAGACAGTTACATGTGCCATTTTGTGGTCAGTTAGGCTAGTTAACCTCTAATAGCCTTCAGAGTGAACAGGCTATCTATAATTCTATCTTCTGTCACTACCCCTCTGATGAAGAACCAAAAAAAAAAAGGTTAAGTAAAGGAAGTGGTAGTAGCAGTAGCAGACCCTTTCAACAGACATGGACTGAGATGTAAGGCATTATAGAAATAAATGGCAGATCATTTTGCTTTCTATGTACTGAAATGGTAGTAAGCAGAATGTGGAATATAAATAGACATTTTGAAACTAATCATTCCCAGCTCTTGAAAAAAGTGAGGATGGAAGGAAGGAATACATTTCCAGGCAGCTACACCTTTATAAGAGCCAATATAATTCCATCCTTAAATTTATAAAAGGCTCTACAATTTTAATATCTGCAAGTTTGAGCATTGCTCACTCCATAGCTCAGCATGGAAAAGCACTCAGTGAAGGGGAATTTATTAAAGAAACACTCCTAAGATGTGCACCAGTTCCATTTTATGATATGTAGAATAAAGATGGAATTATTAAGAGAATATCTGAGTTACTGCTCGGTAGAAATATAATAAAAGACCAAAAAATAAGACGGAACACAAATGTACATCAATTAAAGAGAGACATTAGTAATTATAAATATTTTTTATCTCTCTTGATAAAACTACTGATATCACATCACATGCTCAACTGGTCAATATTCTGAAGGTCTCAAAGTGAGAGATGAATTGATAAAGTTGGTTTCAGTGCCAACAAGTACATCAGGAAGCGAAATATGTAAGGTTGGTATACAAACATTCCATGACCTAAAGATTGATATCTCTAAAGTTGTGTCAATGACTACAGATGGGGCATCAAACATGGTGGGGGAAAAAGTCGGGTTTGTCAAATTGTTTATAGAAGGTATTGGACGTCTGATTGTACTTTTTCATTGTATCATCCATCAGGAGGTTTTATGTGCCAAGGCAGGATTCACCGACTTAAACAACTTACTGTCAGTTGTTACAAAAATAGCTAATTTAATAGCTGCTCACCCCCTTCACAAACAAATACTTTCTGCACTTTTACTGGAGGTTGATTCCACCTACAGTGGACTGCTGATGTACAATAATGTAAGATGGCTGAGCCAAGGCCAAGTTCTTGAGCACTTTGAAGACAATAAGGTATTTCTTAAGGATAAGGATCTGGGAAAGTTTTCTCAGCACAATGATGATAAGTGGGTCAAACACCCTGATATTTTTTTACAGATCTCTCTGTTCACATTAATGAACTGAACTTAAAGTTACAAGTTTTCGGCAAAAGTATTGACGTTATGTTAGGATACATAAAAGCTTTTGAAAGTAAACTTAAAATTTTCAAGTGAGATATAAAAACTAAACGTGAAAGTATTTTCCTGGAGTAACAAAGTATTTTGAGAAGGCCAGTGCAGGTGTACAAAATGAAATGGAACCCTTGCTTATAAAGTACCAGCATGTTTTAGACTCGTTCCTGACCAATTCAGTGATAGATTTAGAAGCCTAGAATAGACCATAAAAATATTTAAGTATCCTAATGTAGTAGTCTATGGTAGTTTGGAATTAAATGGTTTCCAATGGATGCAAGTTGATGATTTGGAGATGCAACTTGCAGAATTTCAAGACAGCATCTGGGTGCAGGTTTTGGTTGACTTGAATTCAAAGCTTGAGAATCTGGAAAGGTGCCACTTGGAAAATCAAGAGGAGTACCACTATGAACAGGAAATTTGGAGTGCCTGGAACCAATTACCAGACACTTTTATCACCCTGAAAAATATAGCAAAGGCTTTACTCACAATTTTCCCTCTATGTACTTTTGTGAGACCTTTTTGTCAGTGTTAAATAATATCAAAACCAACAAAAGTTGGACAATTGAAGTTAGTAGCGCTGGCTTGGGCTTGAAGTATACAAAATACCAACCTTCAATTACTGCTTCAATGAAATACAGCAACAAAAAGTTACTAATAGGCAGGTTAGTTAAAGAACTACCCTTCCCTCTCACTTATCTTAGTTCATGGTACCCAACACAAGTTAAATAAAATCAAGACCAACAAAAGAAACCGACTGACACATCAACAAAGAAGTCATTGATCAGGTAAGTTAAATAATTAGTTTATGGTTTATTAAATACAGTTATATATTACAATTACACATATATTTTTATTTCAAATATAAATATCCCAAAATTATGTTTTTTTTCTCAAAGTGACACCCCACCTGAGTTATGCTTGTTTTTTTGGCGAATTTTGACACACCAAGCTCAAAAGTTTGCCCATCACTGCTTTAAGGTTTTATGGTCTTTTGATGATTCTGCATCTCAGGATCTATTTCTGTTCATCAGTTTTTGTTGTTCATTATATCAAAAAATGAGTGAGATCATGTGATACTTACCTTTCTCTGAGTGGCTTGTTTTATTTGACATAATGCTCTTTAGGTCCATCAATGCTGTTGCAAATGTTAAGAGTTCCTTCTTTTTTACAGAAGCATAGTATTCCTTCGTATACATGTACTATAGTTGTTGTCTGTGTTAGTCATTTGTAATGTAGTGGTTGTCTTCTATGTAGCATACATATGGGTCATGTTTTCTTATCTACCTATGTCTTTTTATTGCAGCATTTAATCTTTTTATGCTTAAAATTATTATTGGTAAATATTTTGTTTGTTGTCATTTCTTTCTTTATGTTTGTGTTCCTTCTTCCCTCTTCTATTTTTTTATTTTACAACAGTCCATTTAGCATTTCTTGAACTGTTGGTTTGGTGGTAATAAAGTCCCTTAGTTGCTTTTGTTTTGTTTTGTTTGTCTGCAAAGCTCCTGATTTCCCCTTCAATTTTGAATGATAGCCTTGCTGGATAGAGTATTATTGGATTCAGTCCTTTGCTTTGCATCACTTTGTATACTTCACTTCATTCCCTTCTAGCCTGATGTGTTTCTGTTGAGAAATCATTTGATAGTCTAATGGGCTTATCCTTTGTAGATAACTTTCTGTGTCTCTCTTGCAACCCTTAAGGTTCTTTCTTTGCCATTAACATTTGCAATTGTAATTATGACATGCTTTGATGGGTCTTTTTTGGGGTCGTCTTGTTTGGGACTCACTGTGCTTGTGTGATGTTTTTCTTCCCCAAGTCAGAGAAGTTTCTTTCATTATTTCTTCAAATAGGTTTCCTAATTCATACTCTTCTTTTAGTCTTTCTGGCACCTCTATTATGAGAATGTTGCTTTGTGTCATGTTGTCCCAAAGTTCCCTTAAACTTTCCTGCTTTTTAATTTTTTTCTCCAATTGTTTTTCAGATTGAGTGTTTTATATTCTGTCTTCTAACTTGCTGATTTGGTTCTCTGTGTCTTCTATACTGTTGAAACCTTCCATTGTGTTCTTTATTACAGCTATATCCTTCTTCATTTCCTCTTGATTCTTGCATAAATTGGTGAATTTCTCAGTCAAACACTTGAGTATTTTATCACCAGTAGTCTGATTCTTTCTCTCACATATTGCTTGTCTCCATTTCATTTAGTTCATTTTCTGGTGATCCCTCTTCTTTCCTTTGGGTACTGTTTCTTTGTCTCCCCATTTTTTGTCTCTTTCTGGCCCTGGGCACCCTGTTTGGGATCTCAGAGGTTAAAGCCAATGGTCTTGGAATTGGTTAGCCTAGAGGCTGGGTCTGCCTTGAGTTTCACACTTTATTGTCTCTAGTCTGAGTTGTATTCCTTACTGTAATGGCTCTGGCCACTCAGTTGTCAACTTTAGATACTTGGCGTCAATGGGGGGCCTGCACAGTTTCTCTGGTGTGAGACTCTTTGTGAAGGTCCAGAGCCCCCTGGTAGGCAATTCCCTGGGTGGCCCCAGAACCCAATGTAGGATGGCACTTTAGATCCCTCTGGCAGGTCACTTGAAGCATGGTCCTGTGACCTGTATTTGGGCCCTTTTGTTTGCACCTGTTGCTCTATCCTGGGGTCAGGGTTGGAGCACACAGGCCAAAAGCTCTGTCCTGGAGCTGGGGATGGGGTAGGTGTGGGATACCATTGGCTTTGACTCAAAGAACTGGGTCCTAAAGCATGGATTCCTGGCATGCTTGGTCTGTAGGCAAGAAGGTGTGGATCAGGTGGTCTCTGTGGCATGCATTCACTGAAGATGAATGGGAGCCCTGGCGAGGCACTGTATCACTCACTGCCAGGACACAGTGGTGGTTCCATGTGGGTTATGGCTGGCAAGTGACTCCTTCAACATATCTGGGTGTGGTGTCCCAGGGTAGTCAGGATATTGGTGTGACTGTGTTCTTGGTCTTGGCGGCTCCCCTCTACAAAATTGTGTGGGCTCTGAAACAAAACTATGCAGGCCTGAGAGTGCCTGAGGTAGTAGCAGGGCTTCCCATCAAGGAGAGCTCAATGTGTCAGTCCCTGGAACTCCTGTGGTATCTACCTGTCTATGCTGTTATATTTTAATAGCTATTGCATTGGATCCGTAGATTACTTTGTGTAATATGGATATTGTAATGATGTAAATTCTTCTAACCCATGAACACAGTATATGCTTCCAGTTGTTTGTATCTTTCTCTGTTTCATTTTCCACTGTCCTATAGTTTTCTGAGTACAGGTTTGGCATATTGATTATAAAGCCCCCTTAAATGCATTTACATGGAAAGGTACTAAATGGTCAACTAATTTTATTTATTAATTATTCCTTTGGCATATTGTGAGTAATGCCCATTCCAATTGCCCATCAGGGCTTCTCTGCCTACCTCTGCTCCTGGGAGGCAATTGGGCAGCAGCCACCATCCAGACCCACTGATGGTGCCAGCCCCGCTCACACCAGCTGCTGGCACTAATCTTAATGGTTCCGCATAATCAGCAAATGTGAGTGGGGCCAGTGCCATCATCATGTGGGAGCAGAGGTGGCAGGAGCAGGGCTCCTGGAAGACAGGGGATCAGGGGCTGTAGTGGGAAGGGCTGAGTTGGGGGTGCTTAGGAGGGGTGTAGACCCACCCCTGTGCCCACCACAGACTTGTGGCCCATAGTTCCTTTAAAGGTGCATGAATTCATGCACTGTCATTATCTTTAATTAACACTGTTCTATAATTAACACTGTTGTTAACTTAAGTTTTGAAATTTTTACAGTAAATATCTATATTTATTTCTGCTATCCTTTCTCTTTTTAATTGATACAAATACTATATTTTCTTGTCATTGATGATATAATTTAGATTTTTCTACCTATTTTAATTTAAAAGATACTTTTCAAAATGGGAATATAGTATTAACACCATTGACCTGTGACTATTTTTCTTTTATCAAAATGCATAGATATGACACAGGATCATTTTATACTTTCTATGAGTAGTTTAACACTATTTTGCTAAAATTTTAAATGGGTGAATTTTCCCCCCACAAATTATTAGGCAGTGATTCTCTCTCTCTCTCTCTCTCTCTCTCTCTCTCTCTCTCTCTCTCTCTCTCTCTTTCTGTCTCTCTCTCTCTCTCAAGAAAGGGTGGAATTGTTTCTAAGAAAGAGAGAGAAAGAGAGAGAGAGAGAGAGAGAGAGAGAGAGAGAGAGAGAGAGAGAGAGAGAGAGAGAAAGAGATAAATTAGTTGCCTCATGTATTTATCCTGACTGGGGATCAAACACACAACCTAGGTATATTCCTTGACTGGGAATTGAACCCACAACCTTTCTGTGCACAGGAAGATGCTTCAACCAACTGAGCCACACTAGACAGGGCCAGAAAGTGATTTTCTAAAGTGAAAATAATTTTTTTCTAAAATTTTGTCATATTAATAACTAGTATCAGGTTTATCTCTCACATTTTTATGTAATTGTTTCAATTTTCTACCTTATTTTTCCTTTCTAGAAAAATCAGTCTTTGGCCGAAACCAGTTTGGCTCAGTGGTAGAGCGTCGGCCTTTGCATTGAAAGGGCCCGGGTTCGATTCCAGTCAAAGGCATGTAGCTTGGCTGCGGGCACATCCCCAGTAGGGGGTGTGCAAGAGGCAGCTGATTGATGTTTCTCTATCATCGATGTTTCTGACTTTCTATCCCTCTCCCTTCCTCTCTGTAAAAAATCAATAAAATATATATTTTTTAAAAAAGAAAAATCAGTCTTTGACTTTGTGATGAAGTCAAACCCAATACATTATTTGAAATTATTTTTCAGTTGTTTACTTCCCATTCTGTATGATTTCTCTTTATGCATTATTCATTTTCTTCATCTTCTTTTTGAATTAGCCATTATTATCATAATATCATAACAAATATTGGTTGCATTTGCTTGCTAGGGCAGCCATAACAAAATAGCACAGAATGAGTACCTTAAACAACAAAAAATTATTTTCTCACAGTTCTGGTGGCCAAAAGTTCAAGACCAAGGTGCTAGCTGATTTGGTTTCTGGTGAGAGCTCTCTTCTTGGCTTGCAGACTATTTTCTCTTCTTTAACTTCTCACAAATTGGGGAAAAATAATATATTCTCTTATTTATCTTTGCCTGCTCCTCATCCTTCATCTCCTTCTCCTTCTTCTTCTTTTGAACACTTCATGAATTTTCCCGTTATCTTTGCACAAGGGCCATTCTAATCATCTCTGTATTTTTTCAATTTTAGTATTATTGAAGGAAACACTGTTATTTCTTATTATATGGGTACTAATTCAATTGGACAAGGACTTCACCCTCAAGACCTCATCTAATCCTAATAATATCTCAAAGGCACCATAGGTATACATCACATTGGGTTTTAGGTAGGACTTCATCTTATAAATTATGGAGGGCACAACCTTTAATTCAATTATAACTTATTTACTTATTGATGTCCAAACGTTTTCTTTTAATAACACTTGCCATATTAAATTTAAGGTTCACCCAAATTGCCTCATTTTAACTTATAAAGCTCTTTAAAATACTTATCTCCAAATAAAGTTATATTTGAAAATATTGGGGAATAAGGCTTTAGCATATGAATTTCAAAGGGAGATAATTCAGCAGAAAAACTTGTTCTATTAGTTTCCTTAAAGAACACCATTTATATGAAACCCATATCAATGATTTAAAATAGCTATCATGTTGGATAATTAGCATTCTATTATATTTCATTAAAATATAGAAAGTTCTTAAATAAGGATTAACAGTGTATCTACTTATATTGTACTTTTCCAGCAACAATGAAGAAAGGTCCTCTTTTCTTCACATTCATCTCATACTTGAATTCTATCTCTTTTGATTATTTAAAAAAATTATTTTGGTTGATTTGATTCATCATAGAAGGTAATATTTAATATCTGTAATTCCAGAAACCTATATCTTAATAACGTATATATTGAATAAATTATGTATGCATTTTTTGAAATAGTAGAATATTTGTTTATAGTCCTATATTTGTTTATTACAATTTTGATATTTATTGAAACAATGATAGCAATAGTATATGCTTGTATTAATTGAATTTATTCTGGAAATTTGTAATCATCCATGATAACTGTGTTTAAAAGAAAACAATGACTCTTTTATTCCCATTTAAATTCCAGCAATGTACTAATTTGAATTCACACTAGGAACGATGGCAGTCTGCCAAGCCCATGTGAATTTTTAATTCACATGGGCTGAATTTTTAGTATTGTTCTAATTTACATAAAACTGAATTTTTAGTATTGTTCTAATTTACATAAAATACAAATATACTAGGGATAAATGTGCCCCCTTACAATCTTTATAAGTAATATTTTTAGATATTGCTTCAAAGGCAAATAAAAAAGGATTACATCTTAGTTTCTTTTTTAGATGTGTATCAAACTACTTTATTTTCTAAAATATTTATAGTTATATATATGGGGTATCCTCAAAACATGTATACACAACTTTTAACAGCTGATAGCTCACTTAATTTTTACTCCTTTGCAGGTTTAGCTGATTTGAAATAATGGGTGAAGCCAGACTAAGCTTTGAATATTTATCCACTAGATTTTTATATGAGGTTACATCTCTTACACTTTGAGACAACATAGAAGGACCTGGAGAGTATTATGCCAGATGAAATAAGCCAGTCAGGGAAAGACAAATATAACATGATCTCATTGATATGTTGAACCTATTGAACAAAGAAAACTGACAAACAAAATAGATCCAGCAACATGGAAGCATGCAACAGACTGAGCAATCTCAGAGGGAAGGGTGGAGGAGAGATTAACCAAAGAATTTATATACATAAGTCATGGACACAGACACTATAGTGTGGTGAAGGCCTCAGGAGGGGTGGGAGTGGGGAGGAAGGAGACAATGGGGAGAATAAAGGGACATATGTAATACTTTCAACAATAAAGATAAATTTAAAAAAATAAAAGAAAAAAACAAGTTTATTGTACAAAAAAAGCAATAGTTGATGAATTGAGGGCATACAAATATCCAGTAAAATGATTCGTGATGTTTTTTATTCCATTGCTTTGAGTTATCAGCAGTGACTGGACCAGAATAGTTATCAGTTTGAAAACAGGTATTGATCAAAAAAATATTTATTTTGGTAGATCCTTTTAAATTTTGAAAATAAACTCTATGTTAATAAACACCAACTTTATAATCATTCAAATTATATATATTAATATATGTATTAATATATATAGTGCCATATATATATATATATATATATATATATCTGCACCTTATATGTATATCTCATACTTCTCAAAACTATACTTTTGAGATCTTTTGCTTCATTTTTAATGCACAGAATCTCAAAATTTTATATTAAAGAATGATAGAAAGAACTTGAGTAAACTTTGAAGGTCACATACTAGTTCACATAATTTTCCTGGAAGTCATCAATTCCCTTCCAAAGGGGACAGATAGCCTACATCTTTTATTGATGGGATGGATATCAATAAAAAGACATCAGAGGCACTTAAAACAAAGATCTTTTACTTACCCTATATCTCATCTGAATTATTCACACACACACACACACACACACACACACACACACACACACACACAGAGAGAGAGAGAGAGAGAGAGAGAGAGAGAGAGAGAGAGAGAGAGAGAGAGAGAGATTTGTACACAAATAAAGTGATGACAAAGTTGTAGTTTCAGGATTTCAGGATTGATTATTTATTTTCTTAGTTGTTACCATTATAAACAGTAATTCAAATCTTTGAAAAAATTCAAGATCTTGAAGGGATGCTCAATGTAAGAATTGCTGAGTGGGAGAATTACTGAGGCAATAGAAGGAAAGCATACAGTGATCCTTTAAATTCTATCTCATGTCCTGAGAGCAAGGAAGTTGAATCATTCTATTTGTTATAATATTTAATAACACAATATCAGTTAAATTGAGTAGAAAGTTAATAATCAGTTATTTCTATCTCAAAGAAAACATTTAAGGATAACCTATTAGAAGTTTATTACACAAAATCAAAGATATCGATATTTTCTATATGCTATGCTATTTATTAAAATATATTTAACAGAAACAAGAACCTTAACTAATGCTTATTTTTAACACTAAGGCTTCCAAAGACTATGAGTATAATATAACTATCGGACTGGTGCAAAAAATTCGTGCACAGGGGGCGGGGATGAACTTTAGCCCAGCCTGTAACCTCTCCAATCTGGGACTCCTCAAGGGATGTCCGACTGCCCGTTTAGGCACGATCCCAGTAGGATCAAGCCTAAATGGGCAGTAGGACATCCTTCTCACAATCCAGGACTGCTGGCTCCAAACTGCTCACCTGCAGGCCTCCCTGATTATCCCTAATCGCTTCTGCCTGCCAGCCTGATCACCAGCTAGCCACTACCCTGCCAGCCTAATTGATGTCTAACTGCTCCCCTGCCAGCCTGTTTGCCCCCAACTTCCCTCCTCTGCCAGCCTGGTCACCCCTAACTGCCCTTCCCTGCAGGCTCGATCGCCCGCAACTCCCCTCCCTTGTAGGCCTGGTACCTCCCAACTTCACTCCACTGCTGGACATCTTGTGGTGGCTATCTTGTGTCCACATGGGGGTAGGATCTTTGACCACATGGGGGCAGCCATCTTGTGTTTTGGAGTGATGGTCAATCTGAAAATCACTCTTTTATTAGATAGGATAGAAGCCTGGTGCATGGGTGGGGGCAGGATGGTTTGCCCTAAAGAGTGTCCCAGATCAGGGTGAGGATTCCCTTGAGGTGTGGGGCCACCTGGGTGAGGGGCCTGTTGAGGTTTTCAGGCCAGCCACGCCCCCCAGTGACCCAAGTGAAGGCCCTGGGATCTGGGATTAATTTATGTTCTATAATTGAAACTTTGTAGCCTGGAGCAGAGCCAAGCCTTCTGCTCACTCCATGGCAGCAGCCATTTCTGTTGAAACTTTGTAGCCTAGAGTGGAAGCCTAGACCAGCAATGGCAGGCAGAAAGCTTGGCTTCCTTTGTTGCCAGGGAAACCCAAGCCTTCCTCCTGCTCTTAGTGGTGGCAGCTATCTTAGTTGGGGTTTATTTGCATAATCTGCTCCTGATTGGCTGGTGGCCCTGGCTGTGGGTGTGGCTTGTGGGTGTAGTGAAGGTACAGTCAATTTGCATATTATTCTTTTATTAGATAAGATTATTTTAAGCAGGATTAGCTGATGTTAAAGGTTTGGGATGCTAAAGTTTCAGATTAATTTGAAGTCCTCAATAAATCCTTTCTACCAATTCTCATTGGTGTCAGCATATCATCTTACTTTTTAAATCCTTTTTGGTTTCCTTATAGTTTACTAACACATTTCAAGATTCAATAGACTCATAGATAGTGAGAATAGACTAACAGCTGTCAGAGGGAGTGGGTAGGGTGGCTGGTTGAGAAAAGGTGAAGGGGTTAAGCAAACAAAACTGAACCTCATAGACAGACAACAGTATGGACATTACCAGAGGAAAATGGGGATAGAGAGTAGGTAGAAGAGGGCAAAGGTAAAATAAATGGTGATAGAAAGAGACATGACTTGGAGTGGTGAACAAAATACAATAGATGTAATATAGAATTGTACCCCTTATATCTATATAATTTTATTAACCACCATCAACTCCAAAAATTCAATTTTAAAAAGATTCACATCATTTTGACCATTCAGATGTTGATTGTGTGCTAAGGGAAAAAATCTGATACTGCAAGGCTATCTATCCAACCTTTCATGCTCCTTTCCTTTCTTTTTTTTTTCCACCCTTCCCACTCTCATTTTTTTTTCATTTTTGCTCCAATTCTTGTTTTCCTTCTTAAATAACTTTTAAATCGTTATTACTTTATTAAGTAAATTCAGCATTTGGAGTTTTTATATCTAATTGTCATATTTGAGTGAAACAATTTCATTTCTAGATATTTGAATATTATATTACCAAACCACATGGAATTGCAACATATTTAATGATTCTTATCTTCCAAATCTTAATATCCTGACAAAATATATCTTATTGGTAAAGAGAATGCATTAAGTATTTATTATGCCAAGCACGGTTTTAGACACCCAACTGCTATATAATAAAAGAGTAATATGAAAATTAACTGTATCTTTGCTATAACAAAAAACCACGCCCACCAGCCATGCCTGCCAGCCAATCAGGAATTATATGCAAATTAACACCCAACCAACATGGCTGCTGCCCAAGGCGGGCTGGGGTTGGGGTGGAGCCAGCAAGCGATCACCTCTATCACAGGGCAATTGTTGCCTGGGGTCCCCTGACCGAGATCCACTGCCCAAGGATGGAAGCCTTGGCCAGAGTCTTTTGGCCTTGGGCAGGCCGGGGTGAGCTGTCAGTAGGACATCTCCTGAGGGCTCACAGTATGCGAGAGGGGGCAGGTTGGGCTGAGAGACCACTGAACCCCAGTGCACGAATTTATATTAATAATAACTCACATTCATGAACAGTTAAGGTCTTTACATGTTAACAACCACATATAGAAAACTGAGCCTTGGAAAGGCAGTTTTCTCTAGTGCATGCAGATAAATTTCTCATTTATTCTTTACAACAAACCTACCATTAATTATTTACATTTTAGAATAAATATTGAAGAGCCTAAGAAACAGTCACTTCTTAAAGTAGCATCCCAAGGTCATAAGTAAAGTAGAACAGTTATTTGAAAGAATATATATAATCCTAAATACTACACATGCCCTTCCAACAAAACATAACAAGTGTCTCTACATTTTTGGACATTTATATAAGTAACTAGAAGACAGTTGCATGAAATTTTTGCACAGGTGGGGCGGCCCTCACCCCACCTTCACCCTCTCCAATCTGGGACCCCTTGAGGGATGTCCAACAACCTGTTTAGGCCCAATCCTACTGTGCAGTTGGACATCTTCCTTACAATCCAGTACTGCTGGCTCCCAACTGCTTGCTGCCTGCCTTCCTGATTGGACCTAACTACTTCTGCCTGCCAGCCTCATCACCTCTAACCACTACCCTGCCAACCTGATTGATGCCTAACTGCTCCCCTGCCAGCCTGTTTGCTCCTAACTGCCTTTCCCTGCAGACCTAGTACCCCCCAAATGCTCTCCCCTGCAGGTTTGGGTCCCCCCCCTTCTGCGAACTGCCCTCCTCTGCCAGCCTGGTCCCTCCCAACTGCCCTCCCATGCTAGCCATTTTGTGGTGGCCATCTTGTGTCCACATGGGGGCAGAATATTTGACCACATGTTCACCTCCATCTTGTGTGTTGGAATGATAGTCAATTTGCAAATTACTCTTATTAGATAGTATAGAGGCCTGGTATACAGGTGGGGGCCAGCTGGTTTGCCCTGAAGAGTGTCCCAGATCAGGGTGGGGGTTCCCTAGGGGTGTGAGGCGGCCTGGGTGAGGGGCCTATGGTGGTTTTCTGGCCAGCCACAGCCTCCAATGATCCAAGAGAAGGCCCTGGTATCTGGGATTTATTTATCTTCTACAATTGAAATTTTGTAGCCTAGAGCAGAACAGAGCCTTCTGCTCACTCTGTGGCCACAGCCATTTCTGTTGTGATTTATTAATCTTCTATAATTGATACTTTGTAGCCTTGGGTGGAGGCCTTGGCCAGCCAGGGTGTACAGAAAGCTTGGCTTCTTCCATCATCGGTGGCAACCCTAGTCTCCTGCTCTCTCCAACTTCATGGCTGTTATTTATCTCCTATAATTAAAATTGTGTAGCCTTGAATGGAGGCCTGGGCCTGCCAGGGTGTGAGGAAAGCTTGGCTTCCTCCATCACTGGGAAACCCAAGCCTCCTTCCTGCTTGCTCCCTGGCCACAGCCATCTGAGTTGAGGTTAATTTGCATACTTACCCTGATTGGCTGGTAGGTGTGGCTGGTGGGCATGGCTTTGGCTGTTGGGAAGTGAGGGTTAATTTGATATTACTCTTTTATTAACTAGGATTACTAGAGGCCCAGTGTATGAAATTTGTACACAAGTGTCCCCTCAGCCCAGCCTCATCCTCTCCAATCTGGGACCCCTCTCACAATCTGGGGCCAATGGCTCCTAACTGTTTACCTGCCTGCCTGTCTGATTACCCTAACTTCCCCTCCCTGCTGGCCTGGTCTCCCCCTCCTGTTACCCTCCACCCCCCTACCACTGACCTGTTTGAACCTTACTGACCCCCCTGCCAGCCTGGTCACTCCAACTGCCCCCACTGCCAGCCTGGTAACCTGTAAATGTGCCCCCCCCATACTGGCCTAGTTGGTCCCAACTCCCTCACCCTTCTGGCCTGGTCACCCCTTACTGCCCCTGTCTGCCAGCCTGGTCGCCCCTCACTGCCAGCCTGTTCACCCCCAACTTCTTTCACCCCAGCCAAGGGCCTGGTCACCCCCCTCAGCCTGCTGTTCAGTCATTTGGTCACCCCTCCCTAATCTTCCTGCTGGCCTGGTCACCTCACACAGCCTATTGATCAGTCATTCAGTCATCCCTCAATGACCCCCCCTACAGGCCTGGTCACTCCACACAGCAAGCTTCTCAGTTGTTTGATTGCCCCTCATTGACCTCACCCCATTGGCTTCGTTGCCCCACTCATCCTGGTTGGTTGTCCGTTTGATTGTGATGGTCACTTAGGTATATATATACACTAGTGGTCTGGTGCACGAAATTCGTGCACTGGGGGTGGGGGGTCCCTCAGCCCCACCTGCCCCCTCTCACATACTGGGAGACCTTAGGAGATGTCCAACTGATGGCTCATCCCCAGCTTGTCCAAGGCCTAAAGGCTTGCCAGAGGCTTTATGCCTTGGGCAGGCTAGGGGTGAGCCATCATTTGGACAATTTTAAAAAACCATCTGTAAAACACAGTGTAGTTCAGGAGTTTTTCATTATGATTGAGTTCACCAAGGAGACTATGTTGCAATGTAAAGCAGAGAAGCTTGATGGAAGTGCAAGTGCCCCTGTAGGTAGCCAGCGTGGGCTCAGGCTGTCAGGTTTCCCAAACCTGTTGCCTAATAGAGCTGCTTTGTCTACTAAAAACAAACACTCTTCTCTTGTAGTCCTTTCTACATTTTTTATAAGCATCCCTTTAGAGAAGACTTCTTTTATGTGTTCCTTCCTTTCCCCCCAAAGAGGGCTGATCAATTATTTCAAGGAGCAGCAGAGGGTGGGGGAGGAGGCAATGAGGACCTAGGCCCTTGCAATCACCAGAGAATTCTGAACTCGCTGTGTCCCCCTTCAGCATCCCTTGGGTGGCCTCAGTGTTTCTGTTACTTTGGTAGAAAGAATATGTGACTCCCCTGCCTGCCTTGAAGTCTTGTTGCCATGGAAACTTCCCCACACCATTCCACAGAAATCATGCTTGACTAAGTGCAGACAGAGGCCACAGACTGGCAATTGTCCTTTGTTTCTCCTTCTTGTGTTTGCCAGGCGCTTTAAAATGGATGGGGATAGATGGGAGGGTGGGCAACATGGTATGTGAGAAAGCTGTGTCAGGGGTAGGTGCTTGGGGATTTCAGAAGAAAATCCTGTGGAGGGAAGAGCAGAGCAAATGGAAAAGTCTGTGTCCTTTTAAGGTTCTCCTGGACGCAACTAAGGAACAACAGCTCCCTGAATCTGTTCACTCATATTCTATCTCATCCGGAAATCCAGAAAATTACCGTCAGACATATCATAGGATCAAAGCAGTTAAATCAGGGTGGCAGGGGAGTGATTAGGGGTGATCTGTCCCATTTTCACTGAATTGACCAATAATCTGAGCTCTGTGGTGAACATGTTGGGGCTGTGACCTGGGTTTAGGTGAAACATCAATTAAAGCTGTGAACTAAGAAAGAAAAAAGTGCTGCCGCTGCTGCCCCCACTCCGCCTGGCCTCTTCCTCATTCAGTGTTCAGTACTTCAAACTCTCTCCTACAGTGGGTCTGCCACCAGAACTACATTTCCCAGAATTCCTGGTTCTCCGGATACCCTGCATGAATCAAGAGTACTGTGAAATTTCTCCACCCAGCGGTGGCCACCAGGGTCTCTACACACCCCAGAGACTGGCAGCAGCCCCCCGAATCCCATCGTGGCTGCTGAGGTGGGGGACATGCAGGGACTCCAGATGCTCATTTGCATGTTATTCAGTCACCATAAGTGTAAGGAGGGCCGGCCCTTAAGTACAGTGTGGGCAGAGCTTATAATGTGGTGGTTGCTTTCACTGCACTGCGACCACACCCCTGCCAGCCTCGCCCCCTGTGTGCTGCCTATGCCCTCTGCCCTGCCCCCCACCCCACCCCTGACCCTCCTGACACACCCCTGCCCTGCCCCTGATTTTATTGGCTAGTAGCGTAGCAGAGGAATGGTCAATTTGCATGTTACTCTTTTATTATATATATACTAGAGGCCTAGTGCAGGAAATTCATGTGCAGGGTTGGGGGATGTTGTCTCTCAGATCAGCCTGTACCCTCTCCAATCTGGGACCCCTTGAGGGATGTCTGACTTCCCATTTAGGCCCAATACTACCAGGATTGGGCCTAAACGGGCAGTCAGAAAACCTTCTCACAATCCAGGATTGCTGGCTTTCAACTGGTCACCTGCCTGACTTCCTGATTGCCCCTAACTGCTTCTGCCTGCCAGCCTGATCACCCCTAAACACTACCCTGCCAGCCTGATTGAACTTCTCCCTTGCCAGCTTCTTTGCCCCCAATTTCCCACCTCTGCCGGCCTGGTCACCCCTAACTGCCCTCCCTTTCAGGCCTGGAACCTTCCAACTGCCCTCCCTGCTGGCCATCTTGTGGTGGCCATCTTGTATCCACATGGGGGCAGGAACTTTGACCACATGGGGGTAGCCATCTTGTGTGTTGGAGTGATGGTCAATCTGCATATTACTCTTCTATTAGGTAGGATAGAGGCCTGGTGCATGGATGGGGTCAGTTGGTTTGCCCTGAAGAGTATCCCAGATCAGGGTTGGAGTTCCCTTGGGGCATAGGGCATCCTGGGCAAGAGGCCTTTGATGGTTTGTAGGCCAACCATGCCCCCCAACAACCCAAGTGGAGGCCCTGGTATCTGGGATTTACTTTATGTTCTGCAATTGAAACTTTGTAGCCTGGAATGGAGCCAAGCTTTCTGCTCACTCCATGGCAGCAGCCATTTCTGTTGGGAAACTTACCTTCTATAATTGAAACATTGTAGCCTGGAGTGGTATCCTAGGCTGGCCAGGGCTGTGGAATCTTGGCTTCCTCCAACACCTGGGGAATCCTAGCCTCTGCTCTCTCTAGCTCCTTGGCTGCCACCATTTCTATTGGATTTATGTATGTTCTATAATTGAAACTTTGTAGCATTGACTGGAAGCCTAGGCTAGCAATGGCAGGCGGAAAGCTTGGCTTCTACCATTGCCAGGGAAACCCAACTCTCCCTTCTGTTCTCAGTGGCCACAGCCATCTTGGTTGGGGTTTATTTGCTCCTGATTGGCTTGTGAGCTTGGCTTGTTTGTGTGGCTGGATCAGAGGTATGGTCAATTTGCATATTACTATTTTATTAGATAGGACTAGAGGCTCGGTGCATGAAATTTGTGCACAGGGGAGGGGTGGTGCCCCTCAGCCCAGTCTGCACCCTCTACAATCTGGGACCCCTCCAGAGACATCTGACTGCCTGTTTAGACCCTACCCCACTGTGCAGTCAGACATCCTTCTCACAATCCAAGACTGCTGGCTATGAACTGCTCGCCTCTAACCACTTCTGCCTGCCAGCCTGATACCCCTAACAACTCCCCTGCCAGCCTGATTGATGTCTAACTGTTCCCCTGCCAGCCTGTTTGTCCCCAACTTCCCTCCTCTGCTGGCCTGGTCCCTCCCAACTGCCCTCCTCTGCTGGCCTGGAACCTCCCAATGCCTCCCCCCTGCTGGCCATCTTGTGGTGGCCATCTTGTGTCCACATAGGGGCAGTATCTTTGACCACATGGGAGCAGCCATCTTTTGTGTTGGAGTGATGGTCAATCTGCATATTACTATTTTATCAGATAGGATAGAGGCTTGGTGCATGGGTGGGGGCCAGCTGGTTTGCCCTGTAGGGTGTGCTTGATCAGGGTGGTGGTTCCCTTGAAGCATGGGGCAACCTGGGTGAGGGTCCTGTTGTGGCTCACAGGCCTGTCACACCCCTCAGCAACCCAAGCAGAAGCCCTAGTATCTGGGGTTAATTTATGTTTTACAATTAAAACTTTGTAGCCTAGAGAGGAGGCCTAGGTACTAGGACTGCAGAAGCTTGGCTTCCTCCATTGCCAGGGAAACCCAAGTCTTCCTCCTGCTCTCAGTGGCTGCAGCCATCTTGGTTGGTGTTTTTTGCTCCTGATTGGCTTGCGGGTGTGGCTTTTGGGTGTAGCAAAGGTATAGTTAATTTGCATATTACTCTCTTATTAGATAGGATGTAGATAACAATAAATAAAACCTTATTTGCTTTCATTCTTCCAATTATTTTTAAAACGTTATTTAGATGGTTTATGGGTGTTCCCTTTTGTAGGTGATGCTTTACATCCACACACCCACATGAACACACACACACATACATATGCACACACATACACATGTATCTATTTGCCACCAGGTATTCTGTCTTCTATTGAAAGAGCTGTATTTGAAGACCTATGGGGATAAATATTTTATTTGTACTAAGTGCAACTTTGTTGCAAACACATAACTAAAAGCATTTACTGTTGTTTCTCAGAGATATAGCTGGAAATACATTTAATGAATTCATTTTTGGAGAAGTGTTTTTGAAATGTCAGTACTTGAGCATTTATTTCTTAAAAAGACTAACAAAATATTGTTTTCTATAATACCTCTGTTTATGGCAATGATTCCAGTTTTAAAGATAGCTTAGGAATTAATAATCTAGTACAGAAAATGTGCCCATGTATTTCAGGAAGGCTAAGAATAATTTTAAACCAAAACTTCCACTTTGCACTCTTCAGTTTTCAGAGAATAAAGTACTTTTGTTGTGTCTTAATAGATAATGTTTTGTTTTCTGAACAGCTTTTTGAAAATATCTTGAGAAAATAGCAACTTGAAAGCCCTAATGAACTCCTTATCAATGAAGATGTAGCTCATTTTGCCCAGATATACCAAGTGTATGTCCTATATCTAAGTATCAGTTTTGTAAAGAAATAAATCATTGTTTCAAAATTACTATAATGTAGTGATCTTAACTATTTTCTCAAAATACAGCATATTTTACAACATTAAATGGAGGGGTAATAATTGGGATATCTGTTTTCCCTTTATTTTTTCAGTTTTGGATATTTCTTTTGAAATATCTTCAAATTTACTATATCTTTCATCTTTTCTGTCAACCCTACTTGTAAGTCTAAAAATGGCATTATTTATTTCTGTTATGTTGTTTTTAATTTATCTTAATTCTATTTGGTTCTTTCTTATAGTTTCCATGTTTTCTACAATTAACTATCTGTTCCTGCATGTTCCATTAGAATTTTTAATGTGTTAATTATAGTTATTTAAAATTCTCTAGCTGTTAATTCTGATATATTTACATCTGTTTCTCATAATGATTTGTCTTTAAGCAGTGATTTTTTTCTTGACCTTGGCATACTTAATAATTGCTTGTTGTGAGTTGAACATGGTATATCAAACAGTAGATACTAAAGGACTTAATTTGTTTCATGCTTGGAAAAGAGCACCATTTTCTTCTCCTAAGCATTTAGCATGAAGAAGGGTTTGTGTAAATTTATTCAGGAGTTTGAGTGTGTATAAAGTTGTTACTATGGTAACCAGAGTTCAAATTTGTTGTTGCTATGGCCACCAGAGATTCAAATTTCTGTAGTAATTTGAATATAGACAGCACCCAATTTACAATGGTTCTACATATTATATTTTGACTTACCATAGTGCAAAAGCAATATGCATTCAGTAGAAATTGTACTTCAGATTTTCAGTTTTGATATTTTCCTGGGCTAGCGATAAGTGGTATGTAAAACAGTCTCTGGTGATACTGGGCAGCTGCAGTGTGCCCCAGCTCCCAGTCCGCCATGCCATCACAAGGATAAACCACCAGTACTCTATAGTATATTGTATTACCAACATTTCTCCAATATTATGTTTTGTGTTTTCACATCTGATCATGTTTACAAATGCCCTGATGTGTCTCCTGCTTCTGGTGAGAAAAAAGAAGAAAGGCAATTACATTTGAGATGAAACTTAAGACACTTGCCTAGCATGAATGCATCAAGACATCCTATCTAATAAAAGAGTAATATGCAAATTTGACAGTACCTTCCCTACACACACAAGCCATGCCCACAGCCATGCCCACCAGCCAATGAGGAACAGATTATGCAAATAAATCCCAACCACTGAGAGTAGGAGGACGGTTTGGTTTTCCTCAGCAACAGAGGAAGCCAAGCTTTCCACCTGGCCTTGCCGGCCTAGGCCTCCACTCTAGGCTATAAAGTTTCAAACCGAAATGGCTGTCACCACAGAGCGAGCAGAAGGCTTGGCTCTGCTCTAGGCTACAAAGTTTCAATTGTAGACATAAATTAATCCCAGATCCCAGGGCCTGTGCTTGGGTCACTGGGAGGCATGGCTGGCTGGCAAACCTCCACAGGCCCCTCGCCCAGGCTGCCCCTCCACCAAGGGACCCCCACCCTGATATGGGACATTCTTCAGGGCAAACCAGCTGGGCCCCACTCATGCACCAGGCCTCTATCCTATCTAATAAAAGAGTAATTTGCAGATTGAGCATCACTCCATCACACAAGAGGGACACGCCCTTGTGGTCAAAGATCCTGCCCCCATGTAGACACAAGATGGCCACCACAAGATGGCCTGCAGGGGAGGGCCGTTGGGAAGTTCCAGGCCCTGCAAGGGAGGGCAGTTGTCGGTGATCAGGCCAGCAAGGGAGGACAGTTGGGAGGGACCAGGCCTGCAAGGGAGGGCAGTTGGGGGTGATAAAGCCTGCAGGGGAGGGCAGTTAGGGGTGATCAGGCCAGCAGAGGAGGGAAGTTGGGGGCAAACAGGCTGGCATGGGAGCAGATTGGAGAGGGTGCAGGCTGGGCTAAGGAACATCCCCTGCCCCCAGTGCATGAATTTTGTGCACCAGTCCTCTAGTAATTTCATAAATTACATGAAGTGGTCAATAATTTATTATAAAATAGGCTTTATCGTAGATGATTTTGCCCATCTGTATGCTAATGTGTTTTGAGCACATTTAAGGTAAGCTAAGCTAATGTGTAATGTTCTGTATTTAGGTATATTAAGTGCATTTAATATATATATATATATATATATATATATATATATATGCCTAAGCAACCGAACGACTGAAAAACCAGTCAACTGGCCACTATGATATGCACTGACCACCAAAGGGCAGACTCTCAGTGCAGGAACTGCCCCCTGGTGGTCAGTGCATTCCCACAGCGGGAGCACCACTCAGCTGACTGAGCTGTCCCAGAGGCACACCAGCCTGGCGGCAGCCGCTCACTCCCTCAGCAGTGCTGCAGGCCCAGTCTCTGGAGAATGAGCCCGGCACCCACGGACCGGCACTGCCGGCATGGTCCTGCCAGTGCTGCTGGCCTCCTGGATGTGTCTCACACACTGTGGCCTCTTTCCCTCCCTAGATGCTCTGCAAAGAGGAAACGATATGAAAGTGGCTTTCAGGTGGCTCCCGACTACTGGTGTGAACATCAGTGGATGGGCCAACAAGGGTGTCCCATTGCCCACCCAGAGGGCTGGTTGTGTCCCAGTCCCCATGCTCCGACCCACTGTGGGACAGACACCAAAAGCGGGGCTCATGGTGGTGAATGCCGCTGCAGCAGCGTGAGCCTCTCCCAATCAGGACTGACTGGGTGCAAGCCTGTGGCATGCTCAGTGGGGCTGGGTTGAGAAGGAGTGGCAGACAGGAGTAGTAGGCAACATTGGACTATGGGTTTCAGCCCGATTCCTGCAGGACACTAAAGGGAACCCACCTGTACACAAATTCATGCACTGGGTCTCTAGTATATATATATATAATTGATTTTTACAGAGAGGAAAGGAGATAAATAGTAAGTTAGAAACATCAATGAAGGAAAAACATTGAGCAGCTGCCTCCTGCACGCTACCTACTGGGAATCAAGCTCACAACCAAGTTACATGCCCTTGACCAGAATCAAACCTGGGGCCCTTCCGTCCTTGGGCTGATGCTCTATCCACTGAGCAAAACTGGTTAGGGCAAATAGATTTTTGATTTAAGATATTTTCAACTTATAATGAGTTGATTATGATCTAATGTTATATCATAAGTCAAGGAATATTTATATTTTGTTTCAGTCTCCCTAATTGGGTTTTGGTCTCTCCTTTGTACTGTTTCCCTGAAAGTGTCTCTCTCTTTCAGCAATCCTAACTCTTTTCTTTCCTTTTTTCTTAATTGCTTGTCTCTCTCTTTTTAAAAATTCTTTATTGTTGGAAGTTTTGCATAAGTCTCCTTTCCCCCCCATTGACCTGTCCCCAACTGCTCCTGCCCCACTTCCCCTATTGTCTGTGTCCATTGGTCATGCTCATATGCATGGATACAAGTCCTTTGGTTGATCTCTTACTTCCTCCTCCTCCCTCCCTTACTTCCCCTCTGAAGTCTGATGTTCTTTCAGATGCTTCTATGTCTCTTTTTCATTATTATTTTTTTAATTTTCTTTGGGGATTGTTAGTGTGATGATAGTGGGAACAATACATGAAGGAGCAGTCTGTGATGTTCAGATCTTGAATCATCTCAAGCCTCTGGCTATGGACCTGAGATTAGTATATAAGCCTTCACAAGTTTTCCTTCCCTTCTTCCAAGATTTTTTTTGGCTCTTTCTTTTGTCCAGTAGCAGTGCATGTCCATCAGTGTCTTCAGACTATAGTTCCTGAGCTGTTCCCCTGCAGATTAAAGATTTAATTACCTAAAGGGTATAGGAAAAATGGATCCAGGCTAAGTATCTGTGATGGCTTGCCTGATCTTCCAACAGTGACAATGGAAATTTTCAACAGCAGAATAAATTTTTTGCTCCATAAGTAAGGTGGAGCATGTAGGTTTACATAGATTTCAGTGGTGGCTGTTTTCCTCTACCAGCCAGAACAACATAGAGTGAGGGAGACTCTGTATTCTCCTTAATTAATTCTCCTTTAAGAGCCAGATGGGTATTTTTAAAGAAAACCCTGCAAATGAGTGGAAATTTCCCTATGATTGCTGACACCGGGAGCTTCACAATCTCACAGGAGGTTACACTTAAACTTTAGCAATTGCTAAAAGTTTCCTATAGGAAACTTATGTTCACAACTAATGTAGTATCAGGTGACATCTGTTTTAAGTGAGCAAAATCCCATGGTTCCACCCGTATTCACAATTCTGTGACCTAGGTTCTCTGATGGATTCAATGAAAGTCACTAATGCGAAGTTTGTCCAGTTTCAAGATTGTAAGTATTGGAAGCAAAGGATCTCTACCTCTAAATCTTAAGAAGAAATCCTGGTGTCATGCTGCTGACAAATTTTTAATGTGTGCTTAAGCCATCGTATTGCTAACAATCTAGGAAGGACTTGTGCACTTAAGGTCCTAAAATATAGGGAAAACCAGAAATGTGAATCCAACTTGTTATCACTTTTCTCTTCCAGTGAATGAATGTAAAAATTTTAAGTACAAAGGAGGAGAAAATGGAGAAATAAAAGCTGCATCTAAAGATAGTGGAAAGGAACATAGAACAGCCAATTTTTGAAAGAAACCATGATGGGCAAACACTAAGATCAGGCTTATATCAAATTCAGATTGCTCATTACAGCAATCAAAACCCCATTAAAATTATTTTCAATTAAGTTGATCTATAATTGGTTTTGCCTCCTGCCTAACTGACAGCCTGAAGTAAAATAAAAGTCTCAATGGGGAAACATAAGCCAGGGCATCCATCTCTCCATTTAAATTTCCAGGCTTAGAAAAACACAGACCTTTCTGCAAGAAGGTGAACAGAGTTAAATAGCAGGGAAAGACCAAAGAAAACAATGTAATGAAATTATTAAACACATATTTTAATATGCACAATATGTTTAAGGAAATAAAATGCAAGATGAAGAAAGTAAATAGAGAACCAGAAACTATAAAAATAAAGCAAACAAATGTCCCAAAATTGAATAGTGTTATGACTGAACTAAAAAATTCAACAAATAAGTGTAAGAGATGATTAGAGGGAGCCTAAGAAAGAATTAGTGAACTGAAGAAACTTCAGAACAACATAAACACACTAAAGCACATAAAAATTAAAGTATAAAATCTAAGGAAAGAGACTAACAAATCTATACAAACTGGCATGAAAAAGTATATTATTCATGCAGGAGAAAATAAGCCCAGATGATAGCTCAGAGAAACAGGAAAGAAAAAAAAAATTAACGGAAGCAGGAAGCACATGTGTAAATATAAATAAATATTGACTATATAAATTTGAAATATTCACTGTATTGGACTTAAGTTGATGGGTAATTTAAACATATGATAATTGCACAATAGGTAAGAGAGGGACAAAATAATTAAGATTTGTGAATGCTGGTTAGTACTGTCTTTGCCTGCAACTTATTGCTCAATTTGCAACAGTGACTAAAATGTCAGTAAATTAAGCAGAGCCTAATTTAGATTTACAGGAATGAAAGATACATTTTGGAATAATTAAAAAGGAAGGTATTATAACCATTTTTATAATATTAAAATAATATTTCAATCTCTCAAGATACCATTAAAAGTAAAGGAATGCCTAACCAAATGATAACAAAGGAGAAATATTAATAACATAATTATTAATTAATAAGGGAAAGGTAGAAAACAGAGAAAAAACATAAATATTTATAAAAGGTAATTATAATTATTTAAGCTAATAAATATGTGATAGGTCTAAACACAATATATCAGAAATTGCATTAAATATATGATGCATGATGCATAAAAACAAAAAGAGAGCTTGTATTGTTTAATTAGAATCAGAAAGGAATCCAAATAAAAAATAAAAAACAGAAGAAACAATAACAAAACATTTCATTCAACAACCTTTCTTTCTAGTAGCCAGTTATGACTGCTCTGAAAACATAGTGTAATTAAATTGATTAGCTAAAGAACATATGTGTAGTTCAATGACACAATAGTATTGGGAGGGTGAAGGAAGAGGAGGGGCTGGGTGGAGGTGGCCAAAGAGGTGGAAAATGGTAGACATCTGCAATTATGCCAACAATAAAAATGTAAAAAAGAGTACAATTAACAATTACGTTGAAAAAATTCTAATATTTTTAAGAAATTATTTGAGAACTGCCCAAGATCCATTTTTTAATTTTTAATTTAATGTCTTATTATTTAAAGTATTACAAATAGTAGTACGTATGTCTTCTTTTTCCCCATTGACCTCCCCCCTGTCTCTCCTACTCACAACCATGACACATGCCCTCATCTAGTCCCCCAACACCCTCACCCCCATGTCTATGTCCATTGCTTATCCATATATGCATGCATATGCATGCACACAAGTCCTTCAGTTGACTTCTCAGCCCCTCCAACAATCCTCCTCTGCCTCCCCACTGTAGTATGACAGTCTGTTCAATGTTTCTTTGTTCATCAGTTTATAATGTTCTTTATATTTCATAAATGAGTAAGATCATGTGGTATTTATCTTTCACTGACTGGCTTATTTTACTTAGCATAATGCTTTCTAGTTCTATCCATGAGATGGATCAACTCAATAACTCTTGCTTGGCAATTAATAAAGTATATGTAGTCTCAAAGTTGCACAGATATTTTCTCTGATTGAGTACTTTTTAATAATCCAGAAGCATGGACAATATTAGAATATTTGATGTAGCTAGTATCTACAACTAAATTGCCCTTTTTCTATGGCCCTGCTTTTACCTTCTTTCTCACAAGGCTGAAGAATGGTGTCCTTATTGAACATTGATATCTAACAGGTAGGTGTCCTTCCTTTCTGAGAATTTAATCAAAAACTAATAGAGCTTCAAGACCACTTTAAATATTTCTAGCGAGGATAAATGCTCCCCCAAAACAGAAATGTAATTATATGTTGTTGGAAATATTAACAATCTCTAATTTTTTTATTATCTTAAAGATCAAATTTGTGTTTGTTGTCAGTAAGATTCTTATGTCCTCACTCTCTCATTTCCTTTTCCCCTCCCTTTCTTTCACTTTCTCTCTCCTCCCTTCTTTTGACTTTAATCATTTGAGTATAAGTCACTTATTGAATACTTTCCAACAGTACTATAATGTATGTTTCCCCCCAAACCAGCAGTTATTATAGGTTAAGAAAACAAAGATAAAATACGTCTTTTGTCCTGACTTTTATGGAATGTTTGCCTTAGCTTCCTTATAGGTACCTACCTATCAATTGTTAAATTTCAATATATTATATATGAAAGGTGGTACAAAATTTTTCCCATGAAAAATTACCATGGAATTTTCAATGGCATTTTAGAAGGTAAATCTTACTGAAAAAAATATAAATATTTCTAATAATATTAAAATATATACAGCAATGGTGAGGGTGATATGAAATATTTAAATTTCATCAAGGTTCAGTATTGCATTTTATTCTACATATATGTACATTCTGTTGGGTTCTAGCAAGAATATGGAAAACAGTGATAAAATATATTTTACATTTAATATTCAAGAGCTCGATCATATTTTACATAAATTAATCTTTTTAGTATGTCAAATTCCAAATCTCCTCTCCATATATTTAATTACATATGAAAAGTTAGATGTTACCAAAGTGTACTTAATATTCAATTTCAATGAGAGTATTCACATATTTTAAAATGTTTTTAAATATTCATGGAACACATATACAAGTCAAATGTGGATACACTGCATTTGATTAATGCCCTCTAAATACATAACATATTTATTGTTTTGACTTGATAAATATTTTAATATATATTTCTATTTACAGAAGAAAAGGAAAGTGAATTAGTATTTTGGCAAGAGCATGTAATATCAACCTTAAGTCTATTTCTCCAACCCACTCCATTCTATTAGCACGTCTTCTAGATCACACCATTTCAGCCAGAGTAATTTTCCGTAATATAAAACATTAGAATAAACAGAGGATTTGTCATTGGAGGTAAATCTTATGTAGTCTCTGCAGATGACAAAAGGCTTCCAGAAAAGTGTGACATCTAAATTGATGAGGCAAAATTAGCCATTAAAGTCTTTTCACTAATAGTGTCAACAATGATTTTTTTAAAGTGTTTTCATTGTATGAATCATTTCTCTTAGAGCAAATGTAAATACCAAAGAGACTGGCATATACTGAGTCTATTGTATGGCATATAACCACTCATCACTGAGCACTAGTTTTCGTAGTCCAAAAAAAACAACATTTGTAGAGGCAAATGGAATCAAGGTGTGTCCTTCTTAATAAATAAGAGTGTTCCCTTTCCCCAAAAGTATTCTTTCTAGATAAGGCTTCAGGTAGGAGTGGGTGGTTAAATGTTATTTCATGATCTATCTTAAAGTATTCATAATTATTAAAATATATAATGAAATTATAATTATAGTGGTTATTGCTTATTCCTTCTAATTATGTCATAATGCAAAGCAAAAAAATGTGATTTTTTCATTATTCTTGTCATATACTTTTATAATAAGTCTTCAGAAAACTAATGGGATTATTAACATTGTGATTATTCTGGCATTCTTAAAACTTTAGCTAAAAATCAATCATTTTATCTAGCATCTCTTTAGTTACAAATGTTCTTTTCATGTCTGCATTTTTTAGCTTTCTTTTAAAACAAAAATTTAGAATTGCTGTATATTTTTGATCATTGAAACATCTTCATTATATATATTCTATTGCTTTAAATAACTTTAATTCAAGGGTTTTTTTCTAAATTAATATACAAGTTCTCCTTTATATAGTTGAGCTTTGCCTAGGGGACTCTTGTATAACAGAGATTAGAAAGAAAACAGTATATACAGGTTTAGAGTTAGCTTTGACAATGCAATATTTGGGGAAAATGCTATCAGATTAGATAGATGTTCTGCCTTATCTATCTCTTATTTTTGACACTATGCTAAAAACCATACTTTCCTCCTGCCTCTTATGAAGAATAATTATTAAAAAGTTTAAAATAAAACCAAATAATTATTTACTAATGGTTGAAATAAATTTAATTTGCCATATTATTAAGTAGAACTTATTGACTGGTACTGGATTCCTAGGTTAATATTGTTGATGAGAATTCAATGCTATACCATTCTATTATATAGATGGTAGTAATTAAATCATTTAATTAAATATATTGTTAAAAATAGAATGTTATTTATGTTCAAAGAAGTATAAATTATATGTGTTTATAAAATTTAAATGGAAAGACCACTTGTATATACAGCATATTCAGCACATATAGAAGAGATTACATATAAGGATGGCCATGGTTGGTATGTGAGATATGGCTATATGGGAGATAGAAATAAAAATAATTCCAGATGTAGCTAAAAGTGTGATCAAACTCATAAGAGAGAATTTGTTGTTATGTGATAAATATTAACAAAATATATTAATCAAAATATAGATGGTATTGCCCTAGCTGGTTTGGCTAAGTGAATAGATTGTTGGCCTGTGAACAGAAGAGGGGGTTTGATTCTGGTTAAAGGCACATGCCCCAGTTGGGGGGGGGGGAGGCTTGATCCCCAGTGGGAGGCATGTACAAGGAACCCAATCAATGATTCTCTCTCATAATTGGTGTTTCTATCTCTCTCTCTCTCTCCCTTCCTCTCTGAAATTAATAAAAAAATATTTTAAAATATAGATGCTATTAAATTGGGTTTACCTCTTTCAGTCTATAGTATAGGTACAAACTGCTTACGGCCCACCTCGTATCACTTCTTCTCTTCCTTTTTAATATTTCATAACTGTATTGGGAAAGCTATCCTCTATTCTCCCTTGCAATGGATTTTTATGGTTAACTTCTATCTGAAGTGAATCTTTCATAAGCATTTCTTAAAGGTGATGCAGGAGGAGGGTTCAGAGTCTGCACATGCCTTTTTGTTGACTGTTTTTTCCTATCTTACTCTCTTATTACTTTGACTGTTATGAGTGGAACTCCAGTAGACATCTTGGGGCTATGAATAAATAAGTATATAATAAGGATGACTCAGAATAAAGAGTCAAGATTCTTAATGACACTAAAGTTCTTTAATTTTAGCCCTGGACCACTACCTTTGTATTTCATTTTACATGATAAAATTAAAATCCCTAACTTTTTAAGCTACTTTATTTTTCACATCCATTTTACCAGAAGTCAAATGCACTTTCCTGCTAATACAGTATGAAGGTCAAATGTTAGTTTTAATTATAATTTATAAATATATTCCTTTTTGCAAACAAAATTACAATTAATAATTTTAAATTAAATTTATTGGGGTGACATTGGTCAATAAGATCATATAGGTTTCAAGTATACACTTCTATGATACTTCTTCTATATATTACATTAATTACATATTACTTGACAACATATCACTTTACATTAGTAGTGAAAACTACTTTTATCAGATATATATATATAGATAGTTAAACATTGGAAGTTAAATATTGGAAAATATTTGTTCATATATCCATGAACTAATATCATTCCTAACATTGATGTACAGTACCACTTAATTTTCATTTTTTATATGATAAACAAAATAGCTGCCAAACCTATTAAACTTGTGAAAAAGAATTTTGAAAGTTAAGGTATGATTGTGTCTATTCTAATGGCTTTTTATTGTGACTATTTCATAACCTTTTTTGCAAAACAGACTAAGCTGATTTAAGGTTGATGGTGAACCTGTCACTGTGAATTTCTTTACTTCAGGATTCGTGCATGTTCTCTGTAAGGATGGTGAAAGTTTATATGGTATCATTTAACTGAGCTTTGTCCATAGAACTGCCTTGATCCTGCAAAGTGTTTTTATTTGCCCCACATATATGCAAGGAAGATTTTAACTTAGGGATTGTCAGAATGGTTAGGTGTGAAATTCCTGATAGGACACTGAAATCTAGAGAAGTATAATAATGTCATTATTGTCATTTATTAATAGAGGCCCAGTGCACAAAATTCATGCAAGGTGAGAGTGTGTCCCTCAGTCCAGCTGGCACCTTCTCCAAACTGGGACCCCTCGAGGGATGTTCAACTGCCCGTTTAGGCCTGATTCCAGGAGGATTGGGCCTAAACCTGGAGTCGGACATCCCTCTCACAACCTAGGACTGTTGGCTCCCAACTGCTTGCCTCACTGCCTTCCTGATTGCCTCTAACTGCTTCTGCCTGCCAGCCTGATAACTCCCTACCCACTCCCCTGCCAGCCTGATTGATGCCTAACTGCTCCCCTGCCAGCCTGTTTACCCCTAACTGCCCTCCTCTGCTGGCCTGGTCACTCCTAACTGCCCTCCCCTGTAGTCTTGATCACTCACAACTGCCCCCCCTTGTAGGCCTGGAACCTCACAACTGCCCTTCACTGCTGGCCACCTTGTGGTGGCCATCTTGTGTCCACATAGGGGCAGGATCTTTGACCACCTGGAGGCAGCCATATAGTGTGTTAGAATGATGGTCAATATGCATATTACTCTTTCATTAGATAGGATAGAGGCCTAATGCATGGGTGGGGGCCAACTGCTTTGCCCTGAAGGGTGTCCTGGATCAGGGTGGAGGTTTCCTTGGGTCACTGGGTGGCCTAGGCGAGGGGCCTGTGGTGGTTTACAGGCAACCACGGCCCCCCCACCAAAATCCAAGTGGAGGCCCTGGTATCTGGGATTTATTTATCTTCTACAATTGAAACTTTGTAGCTTGGAGCAGAGCCAACTACCTGCTTGCTCTGTGGCCACAGCCATTTCTGTTGCAATTTATTTACCTTCTATAATTTAAAATTTGTAGCCTTAAGTGGAGGTCAGGCAGGTCAGGGCTGTGGAAAGCTTGGTTTCCTCCTTCACTGGAGGCAATCATAGTCTCCTGCTCTCTCCAGCTTCGTGGCTGCCGCCATTTTTGTTGGGATTTATTTATCTTCTATAATTGAAACTTTGTAGCATTGAATGTAGGCCTGGGCTGGCCAGGGTGTGCATAAAGCTTGGCTTCCTCCATTGCCAGGGAAACCCAAGCCTCCCTCCTGCTCTATCCATGGCCACAGCCATCTTGGTTATAGTTATTTTGCATACTTGCTCCTTATTGAATTGTAGGTGTGGCTTGTGTGCTTGGCTTGTGGGTGTAGCGGAGGTATGGTCAATTTGCATATTACTCTTTTATTACATAGAATGTTTCAATTAGTCATAATCATTATAGCATATTTATTTTGGAAAATTAACTAGAGATTCTATAAATGCCAAATCTGCATTCATTCAAAATATATTTAACCAAGCTACTGCTACTTGATCTGGTAACATATTTTTTAAGGTTATGTGGGTTCCATTGACAGCTGACAGATTTGTGCTAGTGGTTCTGTATTCGAAGTTATTTATGCTTGTGTTTGGTGCTTTTGAACTAATATAGGCATATGCCTGAATGCATTTCTCTTTCTGAGACTTTTAGGAGGGGAAAAAAAGTCATCACAAAAAAGACACTGTGCATTTTTATCAGCTTGCTTAGAGAAATAATCTGACACAATTTATTTTAATTATATGTTTCTCAAGCTAAAGTACATACTTCATGGGTGAGAAAAGAAATAGGGAGCAGATATTTTCCTGAACTGATGGACATGACATTTGTGCAAGTAGACAGATAAAATGATTCACAAAAATGGACTAAGAAGGAAGAAAGGGGAAATTTAAAAGCTAGAACTAACGTTACCAACCCAACCTCTTATCCAAGTTCACAAGTTATACACAGTATTGCAATGTAAGCATTTCTCCAGTAAAGTGGAACACTATAAATATCCACTGTATAGAAGCAATATTTGACCTATAAAGTACCACCATCCCAACGGTACTTGCCACAGAAATTATATAATTGTCATCTGCACAGTGGCAGACTTTCTTTGGAGTCTGAATAGAGAATTATGTCTTGTGTAAAATGGCAATAAAATAAATATGTTGTGAATAGTCAAGTTTGGACTGACATTTTTGTTCATTATACTTTTTTTTCTTTTTTAAAATATATTTTTATTGATTTCATAGAGGAAAGGAGAGGGAGAGAGAGATAGAAATGTCAATGATGAGAAAGAATCATTCATTGGCTATCTCCTGCATGCCCCAAACTGGGGGTCGAGCCCACAATTGGCATGCGTCCTGTGACCTCCTGGTTCACAGATAGATGCTCAACCACTATGCCATGCCAGCTGGGCCCACTATACATGTTCAGGAACTGCCATACTTTTCCCACCAACTTGAGCAATGTCTTAGCAGAAATAATGATATTTTAATTTTTTAACTGTACTAAAATTCTAGTTAAATGACACAATTCAATTAAAATTTATTTTTAAATGGTGAAAGGGACTATAATTTTCTATTTCAAATCATATATTCATGTTTGCTTCAGTGCTAATGACTTAGAAGTGTTTAGAATTCCATAAAACTCAATTTATAAAATATTTGTAAATTGGTAGGCTTACCTTTGTTTTGGTTTTTCTTTATTGGTTGTGATTGTGACTGGTCAGAGGAATGCTAAGGATACGAATATTTTAGCCCAGGATTTTCCCCATTGCAGAAAAATCTATTGATTTTTTGACAGATAAGTACTATTTTTTACTTTTCACAGAACATGAATAACATTTGTATCATGCATCAATCTAAGGACAGCATATTTAATCAAAGGTTATTTACCATGTTCATTTCTGAAACAGTTCTGTTGTTTCTCTGTTATTGGACTGTGGATCCTGTTACTGTAATATTTGATTTTAATTTATTTTACTTTCATCCAACCTAAAGAGTTACATTTTAGCCATATACACTTTAACAACTATTTATTTTCTCTGAAATTACTATTATTATTTTTATGCAATATTTTATAATTAATAAAACGATCACATTTATTCTTTTAGAATACATGATAATGCAACAATAGAGAGTAAGAAAAATAGGTTAATACTGTTTTTATTAATAAAAGATTCAGTATGCCTGTGGCAAAAATAAATGATAAAACACAATTCATCGTTAATTTCAAAGATCAGAGGCAACAACTCTTGCCATTTGGTGAATGCCTTTTCGTGTTTGTATATTATCTCCCTATCTAGTCTGAGACTATAAGCTCCATGCGAGTAAATCAGTAATCAGGCGTTGATAATTTGGAAGACTCGGAGAAAATGCTAGTGAAACTACAAGGTGGGTGTTTTGAGTCTGAGTTTGTTGTCTCATAAAAACTAAGAATGAAGTCATGGATAAAAACCTAAGTTGACTGGGAAAAGCCAGCGCTGGAAAAGGTCCAGCTGGGGTTCCAGGAACAGCCCAGTGACCAGAGCTTCCTTTCCTGAAACTCAAGAGTAGTTCAGCACCCAAGCTAATTACAGCCTACTGGTCCCTGTGGAGGCCATTGGGGCCATGAGCCCCCTGGAAGAGGGGACTGTGCTCCCTGGAGCAGTAACTTCAGGGATCCCTGGTGCACTGCACCAGGGGAGGGAGAAAGGGGAAGCATAAGCACTTTTTTATTTATATGCTTTTAGTCCTTGATTGGTCCTTTCAAAGAATTTTGTGAAAACATTCTTCAGATTGGTTTATACGACTTACTACCTTGTGATTGGTCTGTCTCAGCAACATTTATACATTTTAAAGTTCACACATCTTGGGGGCACCCTTCCTTCCCCAGCCAGGTGGGTGCCTTAGTAACTCAGCCCCGCTGGGGTCCCGGTTTCACTTCCTCCTCCATGGTCTTTCCTCTATCTACCTTTCTTCTGTCTCACTAGGACAAAAAGATATAACCTGCAAAAGAGAGTAGATTTTACTGTAAAAGGTGTCCAAACAACAAATAGTATTTATAAGAAAAAGATGAATCCCCCTTTTCCTCTATGCCCATACTTTCCTTTCACTGTTTACTCTAAATGTAATATCAGCCCCCTACAGCAGTGTAAGTCCAAACTGTCCTAAAATTTTAAGGCTCAAATGCAATTTACTGAGTGACACTTTCCAGGACGCCCAGGACTAAAGTTACTCCTTCTACATTTGAATATCTGAAACATCTTATGTGTACTTTTTAAACACTACTTAGCAACTATTCATCATTTGCTTCTTAGTGCACATGAACCCCACTGCAAACTAGGTCTCTAATTCATATTTTCATACCCTTCCTGTGCCTAATATGACAATTCCCGTATTATAAAGGAATATACTTATATTTACTGGGGAAAAATAGTTTATATTCGTGCTTTCCAGATCTGATATGAAATAGTGCAGCAGAAAGTGAGTTATTACAATAAAATCTTTTTTCAGAATTTAAAAACATGTTCACTATGATTACACTTACATAAAATGTACATGTATGTGTTATACAAACTAAAAAAACATAGGACATGAAAAAATGAAAACAATTGTTAGGGTTTGAAAGGCTAGGTGATTGTTTTCTTTCAAATTTTTCTTGAATGTTGTCAGAGTGCAATTTTTCAATGTTGTTTTTATAAAAAATTTAAAAGAAGATGTGCAATAGGGACATCCTAGGGAAGTCAAAGGTGATAAAGGCAGAGACTAGATCATTAAAGGTCTTGCTTATGAAGTCATTTGTGTTCTTGTAGGTACAAAAAATGTATAGGAAGGAAACCTGCTTAAGAGAGCTAATGAGTGACTTTGGGGTGAGGAAACAAGGTTTATGGCACTTTTTCTAGAAATGACAGTACCATAAATAGGATTAATGAATGCTAGCTGGAAGAGACATCAGAGTCAAGGTATCAGTGGTAATGATTTCTTTATTAATTTTTATATATCTTTTTTATTGAATTTATTGAAGTGACACTAACAAAATTATACCGATTTCAGTGAACAATTCTACATCATCTGTACACTGTATTGTATGTCCATCACTCACATTTAAGTCTCTGTCCATCATTATTTACCTCCTCTACACCCTCCTCCAGTTCCCTGCACCCCCTTCCTCACATCACTGTTGTCCATGTCCCTGAATTTTTCATTCTTTTTTCTTCCTTTTTTGTTCAGCCTCTCTACCCCTCCCCACAGTTTTCTCCCTGCTTCCCCTTTACAGCTGAAATAATTTTTTTCTCTGACATTTTTTAAATGTGAAGTTTATTTTGAAAAGTAGAGGTTACAATATATTTACAAATTATACAATTATCATGTATTACTTTTTTATTTGTTTACCTATTTAAATTTCTTTCAAATTTGTCTTATTTTTGAGTTAGGCATATCTATTCTTTTTTGGCCACTGTCTAAACTTCATAAAAGAACTATCCCTAATCAAGTTTGGCAATAATTTATCGATAATTTTACATTTAGTAAAATGACAGTTTTGGTAATGCTAAAATAATTTAAATACTTTAATACTAACGGCATTATTATTAGTAGTATTACTTGACACAAGTCAGATGCTGGTAATATTAAGAATGACATCTATAAAAATAGATACAGATATGTACAGGGTGGGGCAAAAGAAGGTTACAGTGTTGAATACATGAAAAATTTATTCATGTATTTTATTTATTAATTATTCTCTTATTTTCCATATGAATAATTACAAACCTAATTTTATCCAACCCTATATTTAAATAGATGGATGGATGTTATATAGATATGCATTTACATATATAGCTCTACAAAGATAAGTAGATATGGATACAGGAATTGTTTTCTAATATACAACATGATAACACAGTAAGCATTCTTTTCTTTTTCCTTTACATATCATTCTTGAATAGTTTAAGCTACTTGGTTAGAATTACTGAAAGAATAATTGCAGAACCAACATCAAACTCTGGATTGTGGTTCCAGAACTATGGCTTGTGACCTGCTGCTTCTAGACACTTATTTCCCAGGAAGATAAGCTGTGTCTACTTGTAGGACATCAATATTTTCTTTCTATCTCAAGATCTAGGAATATTATATTTACCAATATCTGTTAATTTTCTTATTGTCACCTAGTAAGTTGTTAAATTAAATGTAGGTGGTGAAAGGTGTCATAAATCAGGTAAGAAATAGCAAGTGTAGGTAGTGAGCGGGCACACACATGAGCACACATTCATACACATTAGTAGTGGCAGTTAGGATTCAATTAAGACAGAAGTTGCCTTACAGGACCAAAATGACAATTTTTTTAAACCTAAGGTTTATTGCACAAAGTAGTACCGTATAGCTAAGCATTAAAGAAATACTAGTAACATTCAAAGTCTGCCTCACAGCAGAGATTCAAAGAATCTGGTTGCAATCTCTAATCACACTTCCTTTGCAGGGCACTGTGATGTGCTCTCTCTTTTGGGTCAGAAACCATTATCCTGTGCATGTGTACTTTTTAAACACTACTTAGCAAAAGGTTAAAAAAATCATTTGGTCAAAATTACCTGGATTTGATATAAAAGTGTGTAGCCTTTGGCAATTTAATGTTCTTAAGTCCCAATTTCCCATGTATGTATTCTGATCTTCCAATATTTATGTTAATACAAAGCAAAGGGTCCTCTTGAATATATGTCATTCAAGAATATATGTACCAGAAACTAAAAATCAAGGCTAGAGAAGCAGGACTGGTCTAGAGAATCAATTGTAGAATTGAAGCTACATGTGATTAAAATTGATGCATTTTATTCACGACATGTGTTAATAAGATAAGAGATCACGTGAGAGCTCAGTGTGACTGACGCCTGAATTATTATTGCTGTTGTTGTTTAACAGTGATATGCCATTTTCTCTTCTAGTTCTAGGATATTTTTGTTATGCTGAATACATCAATCTGATAATTTATCACATTGTATTTTACATTTAATGTAAAGATGTAAGTGGGGATTAAATTGACACTGAATTTCAAAAATAATTTGGCAATGAAAATATATATTAGGTAACATATCTCATATGTTTGGCCAAATACTTTTCCCCTCAAAATTCGAGTGATTAGGTATAAAATTGGATAGAAATTTCCATCTAATCCCCAGTTCTGAAGATGTGCTATTCACATTCATGCCTATCCCTCTGGCCAAATCCCTCCTGCCAGCAAGAAATACAGCACAGCCTGTGGGTACCCCAATTAGAATGTCCAAGTGCTGGCAGGGAATGAATGTACAGTATCAGGCAACTGGGGCTTTTAGGAGTCTACTCTACTTGATTTCAGTTTAATTTACAACATTCCAAAAGAGCAGATGTATTTTATTTATATATTTCTGTTTACCTTAAACATTCACTTTACCTGATATACATCTTATCACATGTAATGATGATTTTTGTGACATAAATACATTTCCTCAAGTTTATAATGAAACATTATATTTGAGAGATGGAAATATTGCTACAAAGTCCAAGCAGCCTGTGTCTGAGTCAGGAAAGCAGGTTTATGGAAGGTGAGTTTGATTCAATTATGATAAAGGAAGAACTGGCAGTATCTATAAAAAAACATGTGTGCTAGGTACTCCCTCCTGATGGAGATAAGGATAGTAATTAGTTCTTCCAGGAAAAGGATTGTTGTAAGCAGTTATAAAACTAAAATGCTATAACTTTTGAAGTTTATAGGCAATCTAAGGCTTTTTTTATATCACTGGTTCTTGTGGCTTGTGTTGATATTCAATTAATATATTATCTTACATATGTGTAAATAGGTCCAAGGGTTGATATGAGAAAGAGGCTTAGAGTTCCAAAAGAAAAAAGAATTGTGTAGAATAGGTCAGTTTGGGAGCAGCAGTACCTTTTTTAAAAATTCATTTTTAATTCTTTATTCTTTAAAGTATTACATATAGTATTACATATGTCTCCTTTTTTCCCCATTGACCTTTCCCTGACCATCCCACCCCCAGCACATGCCCTCACCCTCCTAGTGTCTGTGTCCATTGGTTATGCTTATATGCATGCATGCATGTTCTTTGGTTGATCTCTGTGAAGGAATGTAGCAAACACAGAACAGGTTCACAGTGTGAAACGCAGCAAACTCTATACCTAGGCCTTTCTATTCTCAAACTCTAATCCTCTGCCATGATTCCTCATTGGTTAAACCTAACAGGAAGTCAAGGGGCATGCAAACCCTTGAATGGGATCCAAACAGGTCTGGTAATCTGGCAGAAGATAGGATAGGGCAGGTGGCTCTGGAAGAACACAATACAAATTGATCACATTTATGCTCAAAATATGTAAATACATATTCTGAGTTCTTTGATAAAAAATAATATGTTTGAAATAATGTTTTGTTATTGAAATGATTTGTGACTAATACAATGCTACTCTAATTTCTATTTATGTTTAAATGCACACCTATATGGCAGTACATTTTTGTATGCATGTGACCATATGTAAAAAAATACTAGACAAGGAAAAAAGATGGCTTCTCACTGTCAACACTACTCTCATATTGTACTATCAAATGGTTTCCCATACTTTTTATAATCTTCGGTTAAACTTATTTTTTTTTTTGGTTAATCCTCACTTGAGGATATTTTTTCCCATTGCTCTTTCAGAGAGAGTGGAAGGGAGGGAGGAAGAGAGTAGAGAGGGGGAGAGAGAGAGAGATAGAGATAGATAGAGAGAGAGACATTGCTGTAAGAAAGACACAACCATTGGTTATCTACTGCATCTGCCCGCAGACCAGGGGTGGGGAGCAAACCTACAATCTTTTGGTACCTAGGCTGACACTCTAACCACTTAGAAACACTGGCCAGGGATGGTTAAACATTTCTTAATGAGTTTACATCCTTTGGTAAATTTTAAACTTCATACGACTTCTAATTATTTTCTATTTTCACATTTATACATATAGGTAATAAAAATATATAGTGTATATATATTATGTAATTTTTGTTTTTGTTCTACACAAATACATGTGAATACACATGAGTATATATTTATGTAACTACTTTGACATTCTTATTTATTTTTAATATAAATGTCAACTGATAAACAAATTGCCAATTATTTCCAATGACATTTAACTTTTGTTGAATAGTTTTCCTATGTAAAAAAGAGGTAATATGTAGATTGACCATCACTCCAACACACAAGATGGCTGCCCCCATATGGTCAAGGATAACTCCCCCCATGTGAACATAATATGGCCACCACAGATGGCCTACAGGGGAGGGCAGTTGTGGGTGATCAGAACAGTTATGGGTGACCAGTCTGGTAGGGGAGGATAGTTAGGGGTGACTAGGCCAGCAGGGGAGGGCAGTTAGGGGAAATCATGCCTGAAGGGGAGCAGGTAGTCATTGATCAGGCTGGCAGGGAAGAGGTTAGGAGGTGATCAGGCTGGCAGGCAGAAGTGATGAGGGTCAATCCCAGTGGGATTGGGCCTAAATGGGCAGTTGAATATCCCTTAAGGGGTCCCAGATTGGAGAGGGTACAGGCTTCGCTGAAGGACACACCGCCATGCATGAATTTCATGCACCAGGGCTGTAATAGATGTATAAAAGTGTTACATTGTGGTGCATATTTGAATTTCCTTTTGATAGATCTTTTCATATGCTTGGCACATGTGCTTTTTATTATTTGAAGTTGGTGCAAACATACTGCCCATTTTTAAATCTTTTTGGTTATGTTATTAAGTTGTAAAGTTTTCCCATTTACATATATCTTTTAAAATTTATTATATGGACATATCTATGTAATTTCAGCCTAGAAAACTTACACATATTTAATTAGAATTAAACATTAAGATGTGTATTATGTATTATACCAGTGCCTTATTATTCTAAAAAAGATTAATATAATAAAGAAATGTATTAGGATACATTATGCTAATTATTATGTATAACATTTATAACTTGTACTATAAAACATTGTTTTTATATTATTTTCCAGATGTTCATTTATAGTACATATATAATCTTTTTAATATATATTCTTCTATTTTTTTAAAGATATTTTATTGATATTTTACAGAGAGGAAGGGAAAGGAATAAAGAGTTAGAAACATCTATGACAGAGAAACATTAATCAGCTGCCTCCTGCATACTCCCTACTAGGTATGTGCCTGAAACCAAGGTACATGCCCTTGACTGAAATCAAACATGGTACCCTTGAGTCTGGAGGCTGACGCTCTAGCCACTGAGCCAAACCAGTCAGGGAATATCCTTCTATTCTTACTAAATTCTCATTAGTTATAGTAACTCACTTGCAGATCATTTTATTTTTTTTAATATTTTTATTGATTTTAGAGAGGAAAGGAGAGGGATAGAGAGAAATATCAATGATGAGAATCATTGATAAGCTGCCTCATGCATGCCCTCTTCTGGGGATCGAGCTTGCAATCCAGGCATGTGCCTTTGGCTGGAATCAAACCTGGGACCTTTCAGTTCTCAGGTCAATGCTCTATCTACTGAGCCAAACCAACTAGGGCTTGTAGATTATTTTAAATTTAATATAAAAATGTATAAATAGCCCTTGCCAGTGTTTCTCAGTGGTTAGAGTATCAGTCTTCAGACCAAAGTGTAGAGAGTTTGATTCCCTGTCAAGACCACTTACCTGAGTTTCCGGTTTGCTCCCTGCCACCAATTGGGTGGTTAAATGTCTCTCTCTCTCTCTCTCTCTCTCTCTCTCTCTCTCTCTCTCTCTCTCTCTCTCTTTCTCTCTCTCTCTTCCTCTCTCTAGTCATCCCCTCTTTCTTTCCACTCTTTCTGAAAAAGCAATGAAAAAAATATCACCAGGTGGCTATTAACAACAAAAAGAAAAGGTATAGATAAAGATATAAGAAACAAACAAGAACTGATGGAAATTATATATTTATATTTAAACATCCATTAGGACTGAATGACCAGAATGACCAGCCAACCAGTTGCTATGATGCACACTGGCAAGCAGGGGGTAGATGATCAACACAGGAGCTGCCGCCTGGTGGTCAGTGTGGTCCCACAGCCAGCCAAACTCCTATGGTCCCTCCCTTCTGATGGCAGGCCCCAATTGGTCTGCCACCCAGCCATCACGGTGGCAGCATGGTGGCAAGAGAAGAAGAAGGTGGGGAGGCAGGAAACTATGTGGTGGCAGAGAGCCAACTTTGGTGTCCAGCATCCATTCCTTTTGTGCCCAGCTCAGTGACCATTGGCTAGGTCTAGGGACCCCCACTTACACACAAATCCATGCACCAAGCCTCTAGTTCAAATATTTTTCTCTTCTATTTTTTTATGCTGGGTAAGCAGAGCTAAATTTTTAAAAATATAATATATACTAGGGGCCCGGTGCATGAAATTTGTGCACTGGGGGTGGGTGGTCCCTCAGCCCAACCTGCTCCCTCTCACATACTGGGAGTCCTCAGGGGATGTCCTACTGACAGCTCACCCCTGGCCTGCCCAAGGCTGAAAGCCTCTGGCCAAGGCTGTCATTCTTGGGCAGGGGACCTCAGCCAGGGATTGCCATGCCATGGGGCCAATCACTGGCTGGCTCTGCCCCAGTTCTGGCCTTAGGAATCCAGTGATTGCCCTTCCATTGGCAGCAGCCATTTTGGTTGACATTAATTTGCATATCACTCCTGATTGGCTTGTGGGCATGGCTTGTGGGTGTGGCTTATTGGCTGTAGCGAAGGTATGGTCAATTTGCATATTAATCTTTTATTAGATAGGATGATTTACAATATTTTACATAGTCATGTGTAACTGGGTAGTCTTTTTAAAAACATTACATTTTCAATTTCTATGTCCATTTTATAATGTGCAATTTATCTTTTTTAATTGCTTGGTTTAAACTTTTTACATGTCATATTAAATAAGTCAAATCTCTTTCTGTCATATGTATTGCAGATATCTTACTCAATATTGCTATTTGCTTCTTAACTCATATTTTGTTATGTATTCTCATTCAAAATGATAAATATATAGTCAAATTTATCAAGAATTTTCTTTGTGCCTTTGGATTATATATCTAGCTTAGAAATGATTTTTTATTCTCTAAACACATATTCATCCTTTGTGACTTTTAATGTTTTTTTCTCAAATATTTAATTGATATGGAATTTATTTGGGGACAACACTTAATTTATTGTATAGTACCATGCATTTAGTTCTTTGTTAGGTGTTCTTATTATTCCTAGAGTCGGACTCCCACCCAGTGATACAGTCCACATTTAGATGAGATTGTCAATTGAAAATCTGTCACAAAACATTAATATCTACTGCATCAGTTTAAAGATTCAAAGCCTTAATTATCAGTCTCCATTTTATGTGATCATAAATTTATTGAATAAATATCTATCAAAACTACTGTATTCCAGGCCATGTTCCCACCTAAGTGTCATTCAGTGAATAAACAGACAGAATTACCCTGGTTATATTGAGTTTCTCATTTACTCAGGTGAGAAAGACAGTTAAAAAGAAGCAAGGAAAATTAAAGGGTATGATATATAGTGGTAAATGCTGGAGAAAATAATAAAACATGGATTAATCAAAAAGAGTGAAAGAATGTTGAAATCCTGAAGAGGGGTATACAAAGGCCTTGCTGAAAATACAGAATTTGAAGGCTACCCATAAGGAAAGGTGCAATTCAGTGCAGATATCTGACATTCCAGACAGAACTCCCTACCACTGAAAAATTTCAATGAAAAAAGTGGTTGACATCTAGTATTATTTGTGGTTGTCAAAATGTAGAAATATAGAAATTAAATACTTGATTTTAACATTCATGCAGTTTACTATGTGTATGGAGTATTCATATTGCATATAGGGGATTTTCTTCATCTATCCATTTATCCTATAAGTTTCTACCATTAATTACTTCAGTAGATTAGCCTACTTTCATTTTAACGTGGTAATCATGATAATAATTACTAATATGAATTTATTCTGAGGGCAATTGGAGTAAAATCCCATGTGAGATGTTTAAATTCTCTCATTTGTAAGTTCAAGTGGATGGTAAAAATGGCCAAGCTGTTCTAAGAAAATCACTGAGTGGAAATTAACTATCAAAATAAAGTTGAAGATCTCTTAGTCACATTTCACTGGATACACATGAATACATCTTCTTCAGAATTAAGACTAACTTCTGTAACTGCTTAATCCAGAAGAGACTATAAAACTGCATGATAGTCCACTATAATCACAGAGGCAATAAATTTATGACTGTGTCACTTCACTATGTTTCCTGTATAATACATGCATTACAAAATATTATATATTTTGTTTTATAATTAGCTTTGATGTAAATTTCTGAGCATTTATTTTACGAATCCAATGTCTTAGGACTCACCATGAACTTTTTAAAAATTTAATTTTTTATTCTTTAAAGTATTACACATAGTATTACATATGTCTCCCCCTCCGCCCCTGCTATTGACCTCTCCCTGTTACTCCCATTCCCCAGCACATGCCCTCACCACCCTACTGTCTGTGTTCTATGGTTATGCTTATATGCATGCATGCAAGTCCTTTGGTTGATCTCTTACTCCTCTTCCCTCCCCAACCCCCTTCTCAACTCCCAGCCCTCCCCTTTGCATCCCCCCTGCCTTTCCTCTGAAGTTTGACGGCCTTTTCAATGTTTCTATGTCTCTGGTTCTATTTTTGTTCACTAGTTTATGTTGTTCATTATATTCCACAAATGAGAGAGATCATGTGATATTTACCTTTGTCCCACTGGCTTGTTTCACTTAGCATAATGTTCTCCATGTCCATCCATGCTGTTGGGAATGGTAAGAGTTCTTTCTTTTTTATCCCTCAGAATTTTTGAGTATTAGCTTCAGTTATATTTTTTGATTATTATATTTTAATAAATATATTTCAAATACTAAATGCTGAATTGAATTTGCAGTTTTTATACATTGCAATGTTTTATAAAAACAAAGTGAAACTAAACAGTCAACTCAGATAAATTCTTTATAGGCATTGGATAACAGACAAAGCTATTCTGTGCCTCAGACCTTGACTATAGTGGAACACTGAATTTATTAAAGGCTTTCTTTTCATTTCTAGGCTTTTTGATTGGGTTATGTAATCACCCAAAAAGTGATGTTATAGTAGTGGTAGTAGTAACTGTAATAACAATAGGAAGCATTTGGATTCCTCTCGGGCTTCTGTTGGAAAGCAGAATATTCTAGCTGGGCTTACTCCCTTTTTAGCCACTAGGCAAAGCTTGCAGCAAATGCAACCTGACAGCCACAACATGTAACCTGAATTATAAAGACATTCCTTTCAATGTTTTATGCAACTTCCTTAATTTTTATAAGCTCAAAATTCATTTTAACTCCCAAGACATATACATATTTAAAGACAAGCTTTAAATTCATATCTATTTTTCCATTTGTTTTAGTTAAAAGACATATCATGCTAAACAACACAAAAGCTGAGCAGGAATATAAATAAGTAATCAAATATAAAAGAACATAGTTTTCTTGAGATTATAAGAAGAGTAGAGAGACAGTATAAATCGATAATATACCTTATTCTAAAATCAGTAGAGATAAAAAGAGAGTGGGAAGGCAGAGAGGGAAGTAAATAGAGGACTATGGTCTAACTTTAGAGAGGAAATTATGTTTAAGTGTGTTTATCCTTTTAGTAAGAAATATGTTCATCTAATACAAAATTTTAAAAGGCTAAGAGTATAAAATTGAGCTTCCCTCCCTTACCCCAAGCCACTCAATTTTACTACCTGGTAACCACCCAAGGTTTTCTGTTTTCAGAAATATCTTCACCTCTGCAAAGATATGCACAGTATATTATGTTTTAATTTTCTTATACAAAATGCATCACGTTCTGCACATTATAATTTGAGTTACAATTAATATCAGAACTTATAAATCATTCCATTTCAATACAAAATACATAATTTTATTTGCAAATTATTTCACCGAATGAGTGTTATAACAACTAATTTTTTATTGTTGACGTTTGTTTCATCTTTTTCTATTATAAATAATGTTATAATGAATACCTTTGACAATAAGCAATACACTTGTAAATACATCTCTCTGTACGTTAAAATCTCAGGAGTAAATTTGATGGGTCAAACTATGAATGATAATGCTTTTATAATTTGGGGAATACCTTGCTAAATTGATCTTCACTAGAAATTTTGCCAATTTAATGACTAGAAATATAAAAGTGAATATTTCTCAACATTCATCTGTACAAGGTTATTAGAAATTATTTACAATTATATTTCCACTAAAGACCCAGTGCAACAAAAATAATGCACTCGGGCCTGCACACTCCCACCGTCCGGGAAACCTCAGGAGACGTTTGACTGATGTTTGACCCATGGGGAGCAGGCCTAAGCTGGCAGGTGGAAATCCTCAGTGCTGCCATGGAAGCAGGAGAGGCTCCCACCACTGCTACTGCACTCCCCAGCCATGAGCCAGCTTCTGGCTGAGCAGCGCTCCCCCTGTGGTAGAACACTGTCCAGGGGACAGCTCCTGCATTGAGCATCCAGCCCCTGGTGGCCAGTGCATGTTATAGCAACCAATTGTTCCACCATTGGGCCAAAACTGGTTCTCCGATATCCCCCAAGGAGTCCCAAATTGCAAGAGGGTGCAGACCAGGCTGAGGGATGCCACCAGTGCATGATCAGGGCTGGGGAGGGACAAGGAAGGGCTACAGGGTGTATCCAGCCTGTTTCTCTCAGCTGAAAGCTAACCTACCAGTTGGAGTGTCTGCCCTCTGGTGGTCAGTGTATGGCATAGCAACTGGTCGACTGGTCAACTGTCTGCTCCCTGGAGGTCAGTGTACATCATAGGGAATGGTTGAGAGGCTTTAGCATATCATTAGTGAATTACACTTTGATTGGTTGAATGGACGAGAAACTTAGCATATTAGGCTTTTATTATATAGGACTTGAAAGGTCAAACTTTATATCTCAAATAGAGGCCTGGTACAAAAAATTTGTACACAGGAAGGGCGGTCCCCTCAGCCGAGCTTGCACCCTATCCAATCCGGGACCCCTTGGAGGGTGTCCAACTGCCGGTTTAGGCCCAAACCCAGGGATCGGACCTAAACCGTGAGTCGGACATATCCTCTCACAATCCAAAATTGCTGGCTCCTAACTGCTCACCTGCCTGCCTCTCTGATTACCACTCACTGCCCCACCTGCCAGCCTGATCACCCCTAACTGCCTCTGCCTGCTGGCCTCATAGCCCCTCAAAGTGCTCACGAACTTTGCCTCTGCTCAACCATCTTACATTATTGAACATCAGCAGTCCACTGTAGGTGGAATCAACCTCCAGTAAAAGGGCAGAAAATATTTGCTTGTGAAGGGGGCGAGCAGCTATTAAATTAACTATTTTTGTAACAACTGACATTAAGTCGTTTAAGTTTGTGAATCCTGCCTTGGCACATAAAACCTCCTGATGGAAAATACAATGAAAAACACAATAGATTGTCCAATAGCTTCCATAAACAATTTGACAAATCCGACTTTTTCCCCCATCATGTTTGGTTCCCCTCTGTCATCATTGACACAACTTTAAAGATATCAATGCTTAGGTCACAGAATGTTTGTATAACAGCCTTACATATTTTGCTTCCTGATGTACTTGTTGCCCCTGATACTAACTTTCTCAATTCTTCTCCCATTATGATACTATAAGAATATCGACCAATAATGGCCAACTGAGCATGTGATGTGACATCAGTAGTTTCATCAAGAGAGGTTGGAAAATATTTACAATTACTTTTGTCTCTCTTTAATTGATGTTGTACTTTTGTATTCAGTCTCATTATTTGATCTTTTCTGATATTTCTACTGAGTGGTAACTCTGATATTCTCTTAATAATTGCATCTTTATTCTGCATATCGTGTAATGGAACTGGTGCACATCTTAGGAGAGTTTCTTTAATAAATTATCCCTCACTGAGTGCTTTTCCATGCTGAGCTATGGATTGAGCAATGCTCAAACTTGCAGATGTTAAATTTGTAGAGCCTTTTATAAGTTTAAGGATGGAATTAGATTAGCTCTTATAAAGGTGTAGCAGCCTGGAAATGTATTCCTTCCTTTCATCCTCACTTTTTTTCAAGAGCTGGGAATGATTAGTTTCAAAATGTCTATTTATATTCCACATTCTGCTTACTACTGTTTCATTACATAAAACGCAAAATGATCTGCCATTTTTTTCTATAATGTCATACTTCTAGGTTCATGTCTGTTGAAAGGGTTGGCTACTGCTACTACCACTTCCTTTACTTAACCTTATTTATTTTTATTTTTTTGGTTCTTCATCAGAGGGGTAGTGACAGAAGATAGAATTATAGATAGCCTGTTAGCTCTGAAGGCTATTAGAGGTTAACTAGCCTAACTGACCACAAAATGGCACATGTAACTGTCTTTTAGGAAAGGGCAGGGTTAATAAGCAGAAATAGGGGTTAATAAGGATGCACAACAGTAATAGTGGTGAAAAGGAGTCTGTACTATGCAGCAAAATGGCATTCGTTATATAATTTAAGATGGCTGCCACTATTTCTAATGGTGGGAAATGGCACCCATAGCACAGGCCCTCGCCTCTCCCAGCCTCCCTGTCACTTATCTCAGTAATGATGGTCAATTAGAAATCGATGACACCTCAGAACAGTAGATTGGATGATGGTTGCTGTGGTTATATGGTTGCTAGTAATGGCAATCACAGGGCCCCCAGAGATGTGTCCTCTGGGGCATTCTGCTGCTCCCTTCTCCACCAGCCAGATGTGAGGTCAAAGATCTCCTAACAGCCTAACCGGAATTCTCAAGACTAGATGCTCTGTGCCCTATTTCTGATGTTTTGGCCTACAGTCCTCTGGCACAAAGTGTCTACACTACACTACAGCAAATATTTCATCCTTGGCTCCTGCACCTGGCCATGCAGCAGCTGAGGATAAAACGACCTTCTCTGCATTCGGCCTCATACTGTATGGGCCCATGTGTCATCAAAAATGGCTACATGTGTCAGTGCTGACACGAGTGTCAAGGTTTGCCATCAAGGTTCTACACCATTTTCTGTGCGTGGATATTGAAATTAACCACCATCTTGATTGGGTTAATTTGCATACTCGCTCTGATTGGCTTGTGGGTGTGGCTTATGAGCATGGCTTGATGGGAGGTATGCTCTATTTGCATATTACTCTTTCATTAGAAAAGATAGCTATAAATGTACCCCCAAAGTATTTACTTATAATCTTTTCATCTTATTTAAGTGCTACCTCGAATAATGAACCTCTATTATTTAGGTATATTATTAGATATTCTAGTCTTTTCCATTTTTGTTTTTAGTTTATCTGTTAGGACAGCATAAAGTTTTATAATATATTTTAATATCTTGAATAGGTACACTTGCACAACCTTATTAATAGTTTTTTTAATATTAGCTAACATTGCACTTTTGTTTATTCACAAGGATTTTTAGTTTTTGAAAGTTGTGGAAATTAAAGTTTGACATAAGTAGAATTTACATATTTATGAGATTGTGTATCTACTCAAATACCTAAAGTTCTTTTCATTCCTTCACTCATTTGGAGTGGAAAATCAATAGTAAGAGACTTTTCATATTTTAATATTTACTTATTTTGTATTATACTAATTCCTAAGTATTGTTATTGTAAATGTCCATTTTTCTCCTATTATGTCTCTTAAGTAGTTTATTTTTGTGGATATAATGAGGCTATTTTTAAATATTTATTTATGTTAATTACTTTTGTTAGTATGGTAGTTTATTTTAGTCAATTTTTTTGCGTTTCCAAAATGAACAATTTTCAAATAGCATAATAAATACCAAGACTTCTTAGGGAATAAAGGAAAACAGATATAGTCATTCAGGCACAAGTTCAAGTGTGTCGAAGAACCATCCATCATATGCTGAAGTGATACTTCTGGAATACATCACAAGTAGTACCAGAAGGCACAGGAAAGCTGAACTAACAGATATCCACACATCCTGGTCGTTTAAACTTTCAGCAATAAGAAATAAGATACATTATGTTATATATCAACACTATAATATTGATTTTGTATTTTATAATGCATTTGAAATTTTTCTAATAGTTATAACAGATTTGTTTGGCATGTTATTCTTCCTGATAAACTCCTCATTTTAGACTGTATATATTTAATTTTTATATTAGTCTGTAGCTCATAGAATTGGAATTTATTAGTGAATACATTCAATCTCATTTTCAAATGAGATTTTAAAGTTAAGGTAAAATATGCTGAGGTGTCAAATATGATAAATTTATCTTTATTTGTAGTCAAATTGACATCACTGTATAAAAATACTATATTTTGCCGAGACCGGTTTGGCTCAGTGGATAGAGCGTCGGACTGCGGACTGAAGGGTCCTGGGTTCGATTCCGGCAAGGGCATGTACCTTGGCTGCGGGCACATCCCCAGTGGGGGGCGTGCAAGAGGCAGCTGATCGATGTCTCTCTCTCATCGATGTTTCTGACTTTCTATCCCTCTTCCTTCTGCTCTGTGAAAAATCAATAAAATATATTAATTTTAAAAATACTATATTTTGAATTGAAATCATTTAAATAGAGGCAAAGTTCAGTTTTAAGAATACATTTCAAATTGATTGGTACTATTGAGTAAAGCAAGTATTAGATATTTATGTCCTTTTTTTGTCAAGTCAGCACCTGATAATTCTTCCAACTTCCAAAGTAGAATATGAAATTGTCAGGCTGTCCTTGCCTCCTTTATTTCTGGAGTTCAGATACTTGATCTTTAGCAGAAGCTTTGAGAGGAAAGAATCCATCTGCCATTTATGGCAAAAGAGGATATCTTTTCACTCAGTTTCTAAAGGTAGAGTGATCATAACACTAATAATATTTAGTAATAGCAGTAGGTGATTCTACTTGCAAGGCCAAATTATGGAGAGGATTATTGTCCAACTTCAATATCTTGGGCTACTGGCTGTGATAGTGCTTTGTGTGTCAGATTAGGTTCACAACACAATTCAAAGGCAGTACCTGGTTTTCATCCATAACTAATTCCCTGGCTCTCTAGCTGATTCTGTGAATTTTCAATCATCCTTCAATAAATTGTCTTGCCTTAAGTATTAGTCAATTTTATTCTAATTGCTTTTCTAAGAAGTATTAAATAACTATGCTATAAATCAGTATTCCTTAACCTTGGCACTATTGACAGGTTGGGCTAGATAATTACTTTGGGGGGCTGGAAATGATTGGCCTTCACCTTGTGGGATGTTTATCAGCCTCTACCCACTAGTGCTAGTAGCATATTCCCCATCTGTGACAACTAAAACTATCTCAAGATCATACCATGGTTCATGTGAGACAAAATTGTCCCCACTTCCATTGAGAGCTACCATTACAAATACATTGGCAGTTACCAAAAAGGAAAATGATCTCATATGATGCGTACTGTGATATTTCCTCATTAAATAGATTATCAATTTCAGTGAATAAGTATGAAAAGATAATCTTTCAAGAGTCAAATAATTACAAGTGTAAAAGTAATAGAAAATATTTGTAAAATTTAATATAAAATATGAATTTTATTAAAAGCAAACTGGAGGACACATTTTTTCTCTTAGAGAAAAATGAAATATGAAATTCTCCAGTGAGTAGTTCAGAGAGAAAATTAGTTTTCTTTGGCATACTGAGTATTATCAGTAGAGACGGAACAATGAGAATGGCAATATTGCTAAGAAACCAAAATCAATATTTTGTGCTGTTTTGTTTCTTAATTCTATGCCTTTTGGCACAAAATAATTTCCAGTTTATTTCCAAGTTCTAAATTTCTTGTGGCTAACTAACGGTTCATTGATTACTACTCTATTTGTGAATTATTCATTCCATGTGTTTGGAGATTTGGGACACTTTAAATTTAGTCACTATTATAATAATACCAGAGGCCCGGTGTATGAAAATACATGCACTGGAGGGAGGGTCCCTCATCCCAGCCTCACTGATCGCCGGGTCAGGAGAAGACCCGGCGATCAGGGGAAGGTGACACCCCATCACACCCTTGCTGCAGCCACTGTCAGCAGTGCAAGCCTTGGCCGGCCCTGGTTACCTGAACCTCGAGCAGCCCTGAGTGGCTGGGCAGCTGACATCTGAGGCTTGCCTGTGCCTCAAGAGGCAGGGAGGCTGAGGAGACTGGGGGACTCTGGAGGCAGGCACACCCCTTCTTCCCCAGCGAGGCTGAGAGGAAGATGCCATCATTGTGTGGCTGTGGGCACCACCATCTTTGACAGTATGGCAGTCAATTAGCATATTCCCTCTTTATTGGATGTGGGAGCCACCATCTTTGCAATGATGTAGGGTCAATTAGCATATTCCCTTTTTATTAAATAGGACTAGAGGACTGATGCAGAAAATTTGTGCAAAAGTAGGACTTCCTACCAGCTACAGGCAGGCACCTGGGACCCAGGCTTCCCTCATAGCCCTGGCTTTGTGTGGAAGAACGACCAGTCTAAATAGCATATTATGGTTTTATTATTATAAATTACATAGTTAACTTCAATCATCATACTTTTAATACTTTCTATATAATGTTTTTTTAATTCATTTCAGAGAGATGAAAGGAGAAGGAGAGATAGAAACATCAATGATGACAGAGAATCATTGATAGGCTGCCCCCTGCATGCCAGCTACTGGGGATCAAGCCTGCAACCCTGCATGTACTCTGACTCAGAATGGAGCCGTGACCTCCTAGTTAATAGGTGTATGCTCCATCACTGAGCAACACTGGCCGGGCTGATTTGGTTTCTTTATAATAGAATTAGAGCCCAGTATACAAAATCTGTTGCGGGGAGGTGTTCCTCAGCCCAGGTTGCAGCCTCTCAAATCTGGGACCCCTTGAGGGATTTCCAACTGCCCATTTAGGCTCGATCCCAATCCAGGACTGCTGACTCCCAACCACTCACCTGCCTGCCTGTCTGATTGCCCCTAACCACCCTGCCTGCCAGCCTGATCACCCCCTAACCACTCCCCTGCCAGTCTGATTAACACCAAACTGCTCCCCTGCTGGTCTGATTGTCCCTAACTGCCATTCCCTGCCAGCCTGGTCACACCTAACTGCCCTTCCCTGCCAGCCTGGTCACCCCAATGCCCTCCCCTGTATGCCTGGTACTCCCCAGCTGCCCTCCATTGCAGGCATGGTTCCCCTAACTGCCCTCACCTGTAGGCCTGGTCCCCTACAACTGCCCTCCCTTCTCAGCCCAGTTATCCTTAACTGCCCTCCCCTGCCAGTCTGGGGACCCCTAACTTCTCTCCCCTGATGGCCTGGTTCCTCCCAATTGCCCTCCCCTGCAGGCCTCAGTCCCCCCTAACTCTCCTCCTTTTCAGGCCTGGTCCTTCCCAACTGTCCTCCCCTGCTGTCCTTATTGCCCACAACTGCCCTCCCCTGCTGACCATCTTGTGTCTACATGGGATGGCCATCTTGTGTGTCAGAGTGATGATCAATTTGCATATTACTCTTTTATTAGATAAGCCTAGAGGTCCTGTGCACAAAATTTGTGCACGGGGGGGGGGGGTGTCCCTCAGCCCAGCCTGCACCCTCTCCAAACTGGGATCCCTTGAAAGATGTCCTACTGCCTGTTTAGGCCCGATCCCATCAAGATCAAGCCTAAACGGGCAGTCAGACATCCCTCTCACAATTCAGGACTGCTGGCTCCCAACTAATCACCTGCCTGCCTCCCTGATTGTCCCTAACAGCCCTGTCTGCTGCCTGATCACACCCTAATCACTCCCCTGCCTACCTGATCGATGCCTAACTGCTCTCCTTCTGGCTTGATCGCTCCTAACTGTTGCCCCTGACAGATGTCATCCCCTGTAGGCCTGGTATCTCCCAACCTCTCTCCCCTGCATGCCTGGTCCCTCCCCAACTCCCCTCCTTTTCAGGTCTGGTCTTTCCCAACTGTCCTCCCCTGCTGTCCTGATTGCCCACAAATGCCCTCCCTTGCTGGCCATCTTGTGTTCCTATGGAGTCGGATATTTGTATGTTGCAGTGATGGTCAATTTGCATATTACTCTTTTATTAGATAGGATATTCAAAGTAAATTCACCAGATTAAAAAAAAGTACAATTCTTTAATCTCTGAATATAATCTGTGTGTTTATGCAATAGTAACAGTGTTATTCCAGTTTTACTCTACCAACAATATGTAAGAACTTATATTTTACTATGACTTTAGTATAATTGGATTGATTTCTATTGTTTAAAATAGATTCTTTATGAAAAAAATTTTTATTTAATACCAGAATAAAACAGTAAAAATGATGGTACTCAGTAGATATTTTAGAAAATTAAGAGTTTTTTGTAGCTCTGCATATATATATATATATATATATATATATATATGCAGTGATTTAAATGGTTCCTGTTATGTTCTTAAACTGAAATATTGTACCTTAGGTATAGAAGCTCCTATCAAAACCCACCTGATTTCTTGATTTAAAATTAAAATGTATACATTAAATAAGGAGATTAAACCAGAAAATGACTTTGTAGTTTTATCAAGAGAGTTGTTTTGCAGTTTACCATACATTCTGTGTAAATACATTAAACCATGACATTTTACTTTTAGAGAAAATGCTTGGCAAAAGGTTGCTAAACTACTTTATTGAAAAACATGAATATGGTTAATTTACTGTCACTTGACGCTTTGGTCCTCAGTCTTGCAGCTAAAAATTATTTTTCATCTGTCCATTTAGAAATTAATAGACCTTAGTAAAGTATTCATAAAAAGGAAATTTACATATGACTGATGAATGCAAATCAAATGCATAATAGGAAGATAGATCTTTTTCTTAACTTAAATGCTTATATTTATTATTGAAAGTAGCAATCTATTCTTAAAAATTAGTATATATTACAACTATATTATTGATCATATGCCTTTGCATACACATTCTTAATTCATTTTTCTACCCCCATGCACCATAGAGCTAAACACTTGTTTCTCAATATTGCCATATTTTCATTGATAATCTTTTTTCAATATCACTTATTAATTTGAAATACAAACTAATAATTTCTTAGGTCTACAAGTCATTTCTTTTCATGTTTTTTTGTCTGTTATTTAAAACAAACCTATTTGATAACAAAAGCAAATTTACATTGTACAGTTTTCAAGTGTACACTTGCTACGCAATTATCAACAGGCTAAGTTATGAATGTAAATTGTCATATAGGTAGTTTATTATGGTTAAAAGTATGAATATTAGCTTTGGTTGCATTATGGTTAGAAATAGAAACTATCAGTCTGGCTGGTGTGGCTCACTGGATGAACGTGTCCCATGCACCAAAAGGTCACCGTCCCATTCCTGGTCAGCACACAAGCCCAGGTTGCATGCTTGATTCCTAGTAGGGTGTGTGCAGGAGGCAGCCGATCAATGTTCCTCACATCAGTGTTTCTATCTCTCTCTGGTTCTCCCTTCCTCTATCTAAAATAACAATAAAAACATATTTTTAAAAATTACAAAATGAAACAAATATACATGAGCTTTTATTACCTTTATTCTGACACCCATCCATTAGCTAGCATGTCCAGGGGTTTTGTGAGAAAACTGAAAGTAAAATTTTTTGTGAGCATGTCTTGAAATTATGTATGTTAGCCCCTCTTAGAATTCCATATTTATGATCTTTGTTCACACACCCACACATGTAATTTTAAAAGGTTGGAACTTGAGTTTTCCCAACAGAAGAAAAAAGCCTAGCTTAAAAACCTAATATTGCAATTGATTTATTATATGCACTTTTGTTTAAGAGCACAGACTTGTGCATACATAAATATATATATATATATATATATATATATGTAATTAAATTCTGCCTTTCTCCTCTACTAGAACATACCTTTTTTTTTTCGTTTTTTTTCGATCTATAAAAGTCTCAATTTCCTACTCTGAAGAATAGTGTATGACTACCTATATTGTAGATGTAGCTTGGGATAATTTAATATAATTTGCTATATGTATTAAGTATAATTTATTTGGTGAATAGTCAACATTACAAATATATAATTTTTTGTTATTATTATTTCTATTGTTTGTCTATTAAATATATATATTATAATACATCATATTAAAGAGGGAATGGTGAAACCTGGAAATAGTCCAGAACACATATTATTTAAAAGACATCAGAGGTTTTCTCACATCTTAAAATACATTTTGCCCACTGATAAGATATTTGGCCATTTCATTAACATTCCTTTCTTATTTATTGTGATAAAATATGTGTAACGTAAAATTTACCATTTTAGCAATTTACGTGTACGGTTTTGTGGCATTACATAAATTCACATTGTTGTGCAGCTATGACCACTACTCATCTCCAGAATGGTTTCATCTTCCCCAATTAAAATTCTATATTTATTAAATGGGAACTCCCCATTAATCCCCTCCTCTAGTCCCTGGCAGCCAACATTCTACTCTCCATCCCTATGCATTTACTTCTCTAGAAACCTTATATAGCTTGGCCAGCTTGGTTCAATGGCTGAGTGTTGGCCTGTGAATCAGGAGGTCATTGTTTGGTTCTGTGGTCAAGGTACATACCCTGGATTGTGAGCCTGATCCCTGGTGTAGGGTACAAAGGAAACAGCCAATCAATGATTCTCGCTCATCATTGATGTTTCTGTCTCTTTCTCCCTCAACCTTCTTCTCTGAAATCATTTATATACCAGTGACATTGTGCATGAAATTCATGCACATTAAAAGGGAATTAGAGGGAACATTTTAATATTGCTATTTGCCCTTTCTCTATAATAGAAGTGTCAGAGATGAAAGAAAAATCTTCCTCCTGTCAGTCTGGGATGTGTCATGGGAACCAGAGTCAAGTCTCTGCCTACCCACATGTGCCTCGAAATCACACAAGACCCAGACACAGCCAGCCCCACCCCCACTGGGCTAGATTCAGACCCAGCCAGTCAAACCCATGTCAAGCCATGCCAGGTGGGGGGCACAGCCTTGGGTTGCCTGGCCCAGTACCAGGGCAGGGTTTATAGCCTGAGGTTCCCCAGCCTGGGCCTGGGCAGTGGCCATGCCTTGAGGTCCCATCAAGCCCTGGCAAGAGGGAGGCATGGCATCAGGTCCCCTGGCCTGGCGCTGGGGCAGGGGATGCGGCCTGAGGTACCCTGTCAAGTCTTGTGAGTAAGGGGCATGGCCTCAGATCCCCTGGCCCAGTGCTGGGGCCGAGGGCACAGCCTGAGGTCCTCGATCAAGCCCCACAGGCAGGGGGCACAGCCTGAGGTTCCCTGTCAAGCCCTGCATGGTGGGGGGCTCAGCCTCAGATCACACGGCCTGGTGCAGAGGCATGGAAGGCAGACTGAGTCCTCTGTTAAGCCCTCCAGGTGAGGGGCACAGCCTCAGGTCCCCAGGCCTGGAGCCAGAGTGGGGGGGGGGGGGCAAGACCTGAAGTGCCCTGTCAAGCCCCAACAGTCAGGGGGCGCAGCCTCAGGTCCCCCGCCCCAGCCTTGCACCAAGCAGCCTCAGGTCCCTGCTGACTGCTGTTAAGGACTCATTATGGGAACTTGGTCTCCACTGTGGGCACAGCCATCTTGTGTTACAGAATTCCTGTCTCCACTGTGGGTGTGATGGTCTATTTGCATATCCTCTCTTTATTAGATAGGATATATTAGTATACACCTTACATTAGATGAATCGTACAATATTTGTCCATTGATGATGGACCTGTTTTACTTAGCATAATGTCTTCAATGCTGTAGCATCTGTCAAAATCTCCTTCTTGTTTAAGACTGAAATATATATACCATGTTCTGTTTATCCCTTCATCTGTTGATGGACACTTGGGTTTCTTTCACCATTTGATTAGTGCAAAAGCACTGCTATCAACATGAAAATACAAAGATCTTGTTGAATCCCTGCCTTCACTTATTTTGAGTATTTACACAGAAGTAAAACTGCTAGAGCAGATAGAGTCTTTATTATCTTTTCAAGTTGTTTTGTCAAGCAAAAATATGCATAGTAGATCTCTCCTATAATAGAAAAGTTTATCACTTTTCTATAGACAATTCAAACTAACAGGGATAGAAGTATATTTACTTATTTACTTAAATAGCTATTCAGTTAGCTGGTTAGTTAGTAATGCAAAGTCCTCTTTAAAAATTGAAAGAATGTGTTTATTCATACCTTGACTTTCTAAAAATACACTTAATCAAGTTATTCTCTTTAGTTCAACACCATTCAGAGTAATTTTTTGGGTAAAATGACTTATTTTAGATATATTTTTGACTGATGTTAAAAAGCTACCACAGTATTAAGCTAATTGGCTAATATAGAAGAGATCAGGAATGGATATTCATGTATACTTCCAATTTTTGTTTGTTTTTAAATAATTAATTTTTATTGTTTATAGTATTATAAATAGTAGTACATATGTATCCTTTTCCCCCTTGATCTCCCCCGGGCCTCCCCTACCCCCTAGTACGTGCCCTGACCTGCCCCCCCCCCAGGGTCTTGTATTCATTAGTAATGCTTATATGCGTGCATACAAATCCTTCAGTTGATCTCTTACACCTTCCCCCCTTTCTCTCCTGTCTTCCCACTATAGTTTGACAATCTGTTCAATGCTTCTTTGCCTCTGTATCTTTTTTGCATATTTCTGTTCTTTAAAAAATCTTACTTCTGCAGACTAGAAATAAACATGTAAGAACAAAAAATGTTTGAGTCCCAGTTTCAATGTCAAATAGTTCCTTATGTGTACATGTCAGCAATGATATCTGGATGGTGGACACATGGTGGCAAAGGAAGGACCAACCCTCTCTGGTTTGGTCCTAGGCAATCTGCTGTGATGCCCAGCTGCTGACTGCTGCCTGTTTCCCCAAAAATAAGACAGTGTTTTATATTAATTTTTGCTCCCAAAGATGCTCTAGGTCTTATTTTCAGGGGATGTCTTATTTTTCCATGAAGAAGAATATGGTACACATTTATTGTTGAAAAACAAAAAAAAAAAAAGGAAATTTATTACTGTGTATGGTATGGTAGTAGTGGTTTGTCATCACAAACCAGCATAACCAGACAAACTGTGAATCCTACGGTATCAAGAATTTCTTGTTACTGTCATTTCCAGGTACAACAATCTATGGTACATTTACTGATTCTGATATTTACTGGTATGAACCCAAAGTAAGATTTATTCAATGACAGTCATGTCATCATTTTCTGGAACATTATCATAACAATCTAAACCCTGAATTTCCTCGTGAATTTCTTGTGACTCTATTTCTTTCAGAATCAGTGGACCAAATCTCTCATGTTTAGCAATAACACTGTCCTTAAATGAGTACTTCTTGTAAAGGTAGCCTGCTCGCAGTGCATTTGCAATTACAACTGTCAGTGATTTTCTCCTATGAATTCTTCACCCAAGTCACAACCTCTTACAGTTTAGGTTTCACAAAGTTTCCATGCTGATTTATCTCCATTCTATTTTCAATGTAGTCATTAATTTCCATGCACAGATTGTCCTTGAATGGCTTATTTATTGCAATAACAAGAGTCTAGAGACAGGCCTTCATTCCTGCGAGAATCATTATTTGATCTATTTTTCTTTTGTGAAGAAATTTCTTCATGTCTTTAGAGCGGTGAGTGCTGGCTGCATCCCAGACTAGCAGACCTCTTTGGCTCCCTGGCATAACAAGTGGCAGCATTAAATTGACTCACTTCTTTATAAATGCTTTTGTGGCCCAGGCTTTTTCAGTTTCAAGAATAAAAATATTATTGGGGAGGTCTTATTTTCGGGGGCAATGCCTTATATTACAGTGAGAGGTAAAAGTGTAAGTAGGTCTTATTTTCGGGGGATGTCTTACTTTTGGGGAAACATGGTGCCATGGCAAGGCATCATCAGCCTCTTCCATTTCTGGACTGTTTCTCCTCTTGTCTAGATGGTGGGAGCAGATCTACCAATTCCTCTCTGTTGTAGGAATCCACATGATCTTGGAGTTGTTTTCTGAAAATATACAAACATATTCTTGGCCAAAAGTTAATAAAGGAATCTTTTCTATAGAATTTACTTGGGATCCTTTTTCATTTTGCCCAAACAATTTTCCTTTGGCTCATTTTCACACCATATGTGTTTTTCATGGGTGCCTTGCTGTTTGCATTACAAATGAAAATTAATTTTGTAAAGTAAAAATTTTCTAGATGTAATTTACTTACAGGATATTTTTCTTTATATGATATTACCCTTCTATCCTCCTTTTTTGATTAATTAAGGCTTTTGTAAATTTTATAGTATAGTCTTGATAACTTTAAATAATTTTAACTTTTTGCACAAAAAATATGGCTACTTTAGGTTCATTGCATGTTAAGCAATTTTACCATGAGATGAACTACCAATAGAAATTTTAGTTAATATTTTAGGAACAGCTTTTTGTATAGTACAATTTAATTTTCTTGAATATTCACTTTATTTCAATTAGCCAATTTAAATTAATCTGAAAACTTGATTACTATTTTACTGTCATATATAATACTCTACCAACAATCTTAGTTTACCCTATAAATATTAATGGAAAGGATTATTTGCATTCTTGAGTAGGTCCTGAGCATTTTTAGTGCTAGGCTAATTTAAATATAGGACAGCTGCTGTTGGCCATGTCTCTGTCTGTTACCTGGGTCCCAATCTGGGCTGGGCATGGGAAACGAAGCAGCCATGGGGGCAGGAGAACTCCCTCAGAATGGGTGAAGGTTCAGGCCCCTGCAAGATTGGGGAGGTTGAAGGTCCGTGCCCCACTTCTGTTGACCACCAAGTTCTCTCCTGATAGCCCCTCTGCAACTGTGCCTGCCTTAGGTTGTTCCTTCTCTGAGGAAATTTACCCATCTCTGACTAACAGGTCATCCTCCAGGGCCAAGCAGGGTGATATGAGGTTCAGTCTGTCTCCTTGGTAGCCTATGCCCCGGTGGTCTCCATGCCCAGCACCTGCCTTAGGATCCCCTTGCCAGCTGGTGGCCCCAGCACTGATCACATATCTCAGGGAACTCAGATTTCTTCTCCAGGGAGGGCCCAGCTCACATCATTGGGCGAGATACAGATTCATGGTACCACCCACCGAGAGGCTTCAACTTCGGCATGAACAGAAAGCTCAGGCAACAGCTGAGGGCAATTGGATTGTGAGAAGATGGTCCCTCTTAGCAAAAAGAGCAAGAAGGGCCAATATAGAATGCTCAAGTGCCTTTCCAGTGCTTTAATTCCTTCTAAAAGGGATTAAATCCTTTCATGTCCTATTTTAAACTGCTGCCAAACATTCAAAGAATTATTTTGTAAGTTTGTTTGGGATAATTGTACAATATGCTATTGTAAAACATTAAAAATTATAATGACATTGTAGAATAAAATCATGTAAGGATATTCTTTGCTCTAGTACATGGTGATTCAATTTCAAACTGGCTCTCAATTTCTTTTTGTAACTTTATATAAACTTTGTAAGGGAGGCAAAAACACAAATTACTTACTTTATTTCAAAAGGCCAAATATATTGATTTTCAGTTACAATCCTTATGACTTTTGAAGGAAACTTTTCTTTGTTTCTTTCCAAAATAATTTTCAGGCTACAGAGTTTTATTTACAAAATTTTTTGTCACATGAAACAATTTCTCTTAAGGTCACGGTGAACACTAGTATGAATTAGATTTAATATTTTTTCTTATAATTTTATTTTATTTTATTTTTTACATATATGTTTTTATTCCCCCATAACACCCCACCCCCCACTTATACACCAACCTCCTGTAGACTGTGTCCATTAATTAGGGCTATATGCATGCACACAAGTCCCTTGATTGATCTCCCACATTCCCCCACCTTCCCTGAGGTATGACGTTCTGATTGACATTTCTCAGTCTCTGTATCTGTTCTTTGTTCATCAGTCTATGCCATTCATTATATTCCACAAATGAGTGAGATCATATGATATTTATCTTTCTCTGCCTGGGTTATTTCAGTTACATAATGCAATGCACCATAGCTAAGATTTGAAAACAGCCTAAGTGCCCATCAGTAGATGAATGGATTAAAAAATTGTGGTACATCTACACAATGGAATATTATGCTGCAGTAAAAAAAGAAGGAGTTCTTACCATTTGCAACAACATGGATAGAGATGGAGAGCATTATACTTCCAATTTAGGGGTTGGACTTGGAAAGAAATAAAAAAGCTTGGCCACCCTTGCACAAACTGGTTATCACTTGAAAATTATTCTCTTTAAAAATATGTTTTTATTGATTTCAGAGAGGAAGGGAGAGAGTAATATCAATGATGAAATAGAATCCTTTATTGGCTGCCTCTGCATACTCTCTTCTGGGGATTGAACCTGCAACCCAGGCATGTGCCCTGACCAGAAATTGAACTGCGACCTCCTGGTTCTTGGGTTGATGCTCAACCACTGAGCAACACTGGCCAAGTGAAAAATATTCTTAAGATTAACGTCATATATATTAATCGTAGAAAATAATAATACAGTTTTATTTATGTTTAAGAAAAAAAGAAAGAGAAATTGAAATAAATTGTTAATTCAGATAAATGTATGTTGAAGATGTAGTTTCCTAGCTATATAAATTACAGGTAATTTTCAATAAAATTGACTCCGAACTATGTAACATAGGAATGTTAATTTTCTTATACTTAACCCTAATTCCTCTGCCTCCCAGGCACAATTGGTGTTAGTCCTATCTTTACAATGTATGGCTTACATGCCCCCATGGTCGAGGGGCATGGAAGTGGTCGGCAAACTGCGGTTCGCGAGCCACAAGAGGCTCTTTGGCCCCTTGAGTGTGGCTCTTCCACAAAATGCACGTGCTGGTGTGCACATACAGTGCGATTGAAACATTGTGGCCCATGAGAAGAAGTTGTTTTTCAGCTCTCAAAAGAAATTGCAGTCGTTGAACTGTTGATATTTACCTCTGTTGACTAATGAGTTTGCCGACCACTGGCTTATAGCATTAGCCTGTCTGTTCTACAACTAAAATTTCCATTTCTAGATTTAGCTTACATCTGTGTTAAATCAATGCTATTCATCAGTTATTTTACCATTTTCAATTTTTTTAATTCAACTAAAATTGGCTAAATATTTTAAACTTACTTTAAAAAATAAGTTTCACAGAAATTACAGATATGCAGTTTGTGTATAGGGGAGTATGTGGTGATTTAGTAAATGATAAGAGGGCATTTCAATTTTTTGGAAAATGTAACTATTGAAACATTTGAATATACATTTTGAAATACATTTAGAGTTATAATTTCCACAATATGCCAAGATTATATCAACATGTATGGAGAAATAAATGAATCTAAACAGACAAATTGTTAGATCATATATTTTGTGTTACATAACCAATATGAAATACTTCTCCATGCAAGCAAAAAAAAAATTTGTAACATGTAAAAAAATAAATTAATTAATTTAACTGTACTTGTAACTCATATAACCATATAATGTTTTAAAAATTATATTTTTATTTATTACAGATAGAGAGGGAGAGAGAGAGAGAGAGATCAATGGTGAGAGAGAATCACTGATTGGCTGTCTGCTTCATACCCCCTTCTGGGGACAGAACCCACAACCCATTAATGTGCCCTTGACCAGAATCGAACCTGGGATCCTTCAGTCCGCACACCAACACTCTATCTACTGAGCCAAACCAGGTAGGGCAAGACATCTTCTCTTGAGGATGTTTTTCCTCAATTATATTACTCATAGGAAACCCAATGGATATTGCATTTCAGAGCAATGCTGAACATTTTAAAGTCATTAATCAGCCATACTAGGAGAAAGATCACCAAAGTGTATTTTGAATTGATTTTTATTTTTAAGGATGAAAGTCTATTTAACAGCAAAATATTTAAAAATAGGTAGACCATTTCCAATTATCTGAAAACACAGTAAGAAGCTTGTTTCATTTAATCTCATAATTTTTCTTTTATAGCTGGAAAAGCAGGTGATGAATACAAAAGGTGAACATCTAATTTATAGTTTGCTACCCTATTTTTATTGCAGGCTGGCGACGCCCTGCAGCGACCCAAGTGGAGGCCTAGGATCTGAGACTTATTTATGTTCTTCAATTGTAACTTTGTAGACGAAGCAGAGCCAAGGCTTCTGCTCATTCTGTGATGACAGCCATTTCTGTTTGAGTTTATTTAAATTCTATAATTGAAACTTTGTAGCCTGGAGTGGCAGCCTAGGCTGGCAAAGGCAGGTGGTAAGCTTGACTTCCTCCATTGCTGGGGAAACCTAAGCCTCCCTCCTGCTCTCAGTGGCAGCAACCATGCTGGTTAAAGTTTATTTGCATATTTGCTCCTGATTGGATGGTGGGCGTGGCTGGTGGGTGTGATGGCGGTATAGTCAATTTGCATACTGCTCCTTTATTAGATAGGACTAGAGGCCTGATGCACAAAATTCATGCAAGGGGTTCCGAGGGCTAAGGCAGCAGTCATGGCTCCTGCCCCAGCCCTCACTTCAGCAGTCCTGGGCATCACTCTGGCCTTTGCAGCAGCAGCCCTGGAAGGACATCCAAAAGGAGATTCAGTCTAATTAGCATATTATGCTTTTGTTATTATAGTTGATATTATAGATCATTATGGAAGGTATAGTTATTGTTATTTTAAAAGAAGAAACTGGGGTTTTAAAAGATAAGGTGATTTATTTGCAAGTATGTTAGAGCAATAGAAGTAGAATTTAAATTTAAGATATTTGGTTTGTGAAGATTAGTGCTCTTTTAACTAAAATAATCTGTTCTACTTATAAAAAGTCTAAATATGACAATGAGCAGAATTTCACTCTTAAATTGCATGTTATCACCAATCCTATCTAATAAGAGTAATATGCAAATTGACCATACCTTTGCTACACCATAAGCCACACCCACAAGCCAATCAGAATGAGTATGCAAATTAACCCAGCCAAGATGGCATACCCAAGAACAGGAGATGGCGTAGAAGGAAACCAAGCACTACAGAAGGAAGCAAAGCCGTAGAGAAGTAAGCAAGCAGGGCAGGGGAGAAGGGAGAGAGCGAGGCAGAGGAGATGAGAGGAAGGGAGGCAGCAGAGAAGGTAGTGAGGCAGCAGAGATGGGAGCAAGCAAGGCAGGGGAGATGGGAGAGAGCAATGTAGTGGAGAAGGGAGGGAGCGAGGCAGCAGAGAAGGGAGGGAGCTTTATTTAGGCCACAGGAAGCCCTGTTCTTGTAGCAGGTCTCTAGTTGTTATCATAAAATTTTAAATTTCTAAGACTACAGAGAAAATAAAACACAATTTAAAGACTGAGTGGCTATATAGAATATGGTGAGAAGCTTGTATTTTATTGGGAATATTTGCCTATGAAGAATGTGTCATGGACTAAGTAAGATATCTATATAAAGCTCTAATATAAATATGGGTTCTGGCATTATGGCACTTTGTATATAGTAAATCATACAGATCTATAAACATGCTAGAGGTCTGGTGAATGAAAATTCATGCACTGGAAGGGGGAGTCCCTCAGCATAGCCTGCCCCCTCTCAGAGTCCAGAATTCCTCAGTGGTAGGGAGTGACTTGACAATCAGGGGAAGCCTATACCTCCATTACACCTCTGCTGCTGCCACTGCTGGCAGTGCAAGCCTTGGCCAGCCCTAGTTACCTGAGCCTCAGTCACTCCTGGGAGGCTGGATAATCACCATCTGAGGCTTGCCTGCACCTTGGGCCAGCCCTGGGTGGCTGGGAGGCTGAGAGGACTGGTGGACTCCAAAGGCGGGTGCATGTAAGGGATGGGTCCAGCCTTGCCGCATGCCTGCTGCCCTGGCAGAACTGAGGGGACTGGGGGCCGCCATCGTGTGGCTGCGGGTACTACCATTTTTGGGGGCATGTCAATCAATTAACATATTCCCTCCTTATTGGCTCTGGGTGCTGCCATCTTTGCAATGGCATGAGTCAATGAGCATATTCTTTCTTTATTTGATAGGATATGTACTACATGTACATCCTATCTAATAAAGAGGTAATATGCAAATTGACCACTGCACCCTCACACAAGATGGCCCCCCAACGTGGTCACAGTATGGCTGTCACAAGATGACCGTCAGGGGAGAGCAGTTGTGGGCAATCATTCAGGCCAGCACTGGAGGGCAGTTAGGGGAGACCAGGTTGGCAGGGGAGTGCAGTAAGGGGCTATCAGGCAGGCAAAGGAGGAAAGTTGGGGCAGACCAAACCTGCATGGGAGGTCAGTGGGGGGGATTGGTCCTATAGGGAAGAGCAGTTTTGGGGGACCAGGCCTTCAGGGGAGTACAGTCAGGTGTCGATCAGTCTGGCAAGGGAATCATTAGGGGATGATCACGCTGGCAGGCAGAAGCAGTTAGGTGCAATCAAGCAGGCAGTCAGGCAAGTGGTTGGGAGCGAGCAGTCTGGATTGTGAGAGGGGTCCCAGATTGGAGGTGTGCAGTCTGGGCTGAGGGACCACTTCAAACCCCCACCCCCCAGTGCACAAGTTTTGTGCACTGGGCCTCTAGTATATATAATAAAATCAAAGAAAAAATTAATAAATTTAACATTTTGTAAAAATCCAATTCTCCCTATTGGTGATTTTGGCCTTATGACACTTTGGATATGGTAAATCATACAGATATACAAATACTAGAGGCCTGGGGATCTGGCCTAAGCTGGCAGTCAGGCATCCCTCTTACAATGCAGGGCTCTCATAATCCTGGATCCCTCACTCCTGCAGCAGAGGCTGGAGAGGTTCCCACCCCTGCCACTGTGCTTGCCAGTCATGAGTCCGGCCTCTGGCTGAGCAGAGTTCCCCCTGTGGGAGTGCACTGACCACTAGGGGACAGATCCTGTGTTGAGTATCTGCCCCCTGGTGGTCATTGTGTGTCACAGTGTTCAATCGATTTGCATATAGAATATACTTATATATATGTACATATATATATATATATGCATATAATAAAAATCAAAGAAAAAATAAGTAAATTTATTATTTCATAAAAAAAAACCAATTCCTCCTCTTGATGACTTTGGTCAGGATATTTAACCATGCTGAGACTTCATTTTTTTTAAATCTGTAAATGGGAGATAATATTTACATTATGTTCATGTGTGAGGAATAAATTGTAAGTAGAAAGGCTTTAATAGTGTCAGAGATCTGGTTTTTGTTGTTGTTGTCCTTTTTTTTTTTTTCCAGGAGGCTCCAGTGGAAAAATCTGCTAATTTCTTGCCTATTCTAATTTCTGGTAACTGGCTTTCTTTGACTTTGGCTGCATTACTTCAATTTCTGCTTTCCTTATCTTGTTCTCTACTCTAATAACCTCCATTTTAACAAGGACCATTATTATTACATTTAGAGTTTACTTCACTAATCTTGGATAATCTTTTCCTATAGAAATCTTTAATTTAATCAAAGCTGCAATCTTCTTTGCCATTTAATGTAACATTCAGAGGTTCCAGTGATTAAGCCATGTATGTAATTAGGGGCCATCTTTCATCCTACCACATGTGTATATATATTAGTCTCAATAGATCCTCTGAACACTCATATCCAGTAGACAATTTAATTATCCATTTCATATGTGTGGAAATGGAGAAATATAGATTAAATAGCAAGTCACGTGGTAAATGTCAAAGGCCAAGTTAGATTCTTAAAATTTTGACTCTAATAACCCATTATAACCTAAACAGTGAGCAAATAAAATAAAATTATTAAACAAATAAAAGAGCCAAAAATGTGAGTTACAAGAAAATCATAATGGATGTAAGAAAAACATATATGTGAGGACATAAAAGTATAAGCCAATCAGGGGAAGATAAATACCACATAATTCATTCATACATGTAATTTAATGAACAAAATAAGCAAACAGAATAGAAACAAAATCATAGATACAGACATCATACTGACAGCTGTTAGAGGGGAAGTGGAAGGCTGGGTAAAAAAGGTGAAAGGAATAATGGGGGAAAAAAAAAACACCTGGTAGTCACAGACAACAGTATGGTGATTTAGCAGATGGAAAAGCAGGGTACATAGAAAAAGGAAAAGGGGGGACAAAGGACAAACAGTGATGGAAGGAGACTTGACTTTGGACGGTGAACACATGATACAATATATAGATAATTTATTATAGAATTGTACACTTGAAACCTATATCATTTCGTTAACCAATGGTACCCTGATAAATTAAATAAAATGATTGATTTTTAATATTACGAGTCAGCAATCTCCACATAACATGCCAAGACTATTTACAGGAGCAGAATAGAATGTAAATGCTATCAAACCTGATTGCTTATGAATTAAATATGAATCAAAATGAGGAGGATAATTTGGGGGGAGGGCGTGGAAGTGACAATTACTTCTTTTCCAAAATGGATAGGAGTTCCTAAAAATGTGATTAGAATAGGAAGTAGAGGTAATTTATAATGAAGCCAGCAAGATAATAAAAGGAGTGAAAATTAGTGATATAACTATTTCAAGTATCAAAATAAATCTATATCTAATGAGGTATATAATGGCCACAAAGAAAAATGAGTAGAACACTCTGCTGCCTATTATTTAACATTAAGTTAATATCCCAGGGGCTACAAGAAAAAAAATCGAAAGTGTCCATTTAATTGTACAAAATGTTGTAACCTTCAGGAAACTTCATATCACTGCTTAAATAACAAGTTTAAATTCAGTATTGCAATAATTTATTAAATGACAAAATGTAAGGGGAAGGAAAATGTTCTTTTGTGTAAATGGCTGAGACACTTACTGTGACAGAACTAATTAGGCTCTTGGGAGAATTTATGCACAGCTAATAAAAAGCAGAGCTAAATGTTGTCTTAATTTACCCTTAAGCTCTAAAAGAAAAAAAAAAAGTTGTTCATTCAAGTTGCACTAATTGAGCCAACAATCATTAACCCCTCTTGTCTGGATGCATTCCCCTGCTAACATACAATAACAGAATTATACCTTTTCCAAAAAGCAAAATTTGTTTTGTTTTTCCATGCATCTTTAAAAATGTATCCAAAGTGCATTGTATTTTAAAATAAATAGATTCACAGAATTCGAAAATATATTTTTCTTTGTATTACATTTTTAATTGTTTAAAATATTATAAATAGTAGTACATATGTTTCCTTTTTTTCCCCATTGACCTCCTGCCAGCCTCTCCTACCTCCCAGCACATGCTCTCACCTGCCCCCCCGCCCCTGCGAGTGTCTTGTATCCATTGGTTATGTTTATATGCATGCATACAACTCCTTTGGTTGATCTCTTACAGCCCCCCACCCCAACCTCCCTTGCCTTCTCACTGTCATTTGATAAGTCTGTTCAATCCTTCTTTGCCTCTGTATCTATGTTTCTCCCATTTCTTTTCTTTAAACAAGCTTGCTTCTGCAGACTAGAAATAAACATGTAAGAACAAAAAATGTTTGAGTCCCAGTTTCAATGGCAAATAGTTCCTTATGTGTACATGTCAGCAATGATATCTGGATGGTGGACAAATGGTGGCACTGTAGGTCCCACCCTCTCTGGTTTGGTCCTGGGCAATCTGCAGTGACACACAGCTGCTGACTGCTAGCATGGCAAGGTGTTGTCAGTGTCTTCCATCTCTGGACTGTTTCTCTTGTCTTCATGGTTGGAACAGACCTGTCAATTCCTCTTTGTTGCAGGAATCCATATGGTCTCAGAGTTGATTTCTGAAAATATACAAACATATATTCTCAACCAAAAGTTAATAAAAGAATCTTTTATGTAAATTTGACTTGGGATCATTTTTATTTTTGCCCAAATGATTTTCCTTTGGCTTATTTTGACATCATGTGTGTTTTTCATAGGTGTCTTGCTGTTATCATTATAAATGGAAATTTAAAAAGTGTGATACATCTACACAATGGAATACTATGCTGTGGTAAAAAAGAAGGAGCTCCTACCATTTGAAACAACATGAATGGAGCTGGAGAGCATTATTCTAAGTGTATTGCATTTTTATTATTGATTTTGCCTTTTAATATGGCATAACAGAAAAAGGTGTTATCAAGTAGAGTTAAATACTATCAAATAATGTTTATAAGATTAATGTAAACTAGAACACCACTTTGGTTGGTGTGGGCCAATTTTTTATGGCTCAAAACATTTAATATTATTTGATTTACTTGTAAGTAGATCTATTTTAGAACATGTACAGAGATGTGCAATGATAATACAAAGAAAATGATTAAAATATTATAAATCAGATTTTGTGTAAATATCCCTAAATTGGACCTGATTTACACATTATGTTATAGCTACAAAAACTGATATAGTTCTATGTATAACACCTGGAAATGTTCAACTGGGCAGATTTTTATGAAGCTAATAACTATGGCCATCATTTTTTATAATCCTCATTCAGGATATGCTTTTATTGATTTTAGAGAGTGAGGAAGAAAGGAGAGAGAGAGAGAGAACATTGATATGAGAGAGAAACATTGATCAGCTTGCTTCCCATAAGCACCCTTACAGGGATCAGACCCACAACCGGCATATGCATCCTGACTGGAATGGAATTCGCTGCCTTTCCTTGTATGGCACAATGCTCCAACCAACGGAGTCACACTGGCCAGGACTGTGGCCATCTTTTTGATGATGACACTAGATGAACTTCTATTTTCTAGTTTATGGAATTATTTACTGTTTGAGGGATTTACTATAAGTATATGTTACTTTGAAAACAAAAAAAAATATTTTGTATGATGAACTTTATTAATACTACAGTTTAAATTACCTTAAAGGACATATCTGACCATATGAAAGTTAAATTAGAAAAATATCAAGAAAATTGCTGTATTTGTGTGATAAAAGTTTAATTACATTCTTTTGATGCTAAAACTAAGCATATGAAAAATACTGCTCTTAGGAATACATACCGATGAAATAAAACAACAAAAAAGAAAAACAATAGGTAACAACAGGATTCAGTAAGGTTTTGATAAACAAGAGCAGAATCTTGAAGAGCTACAGATCTAAATACAATTTATTATCAGTGATAGATTATACTGGGTATTACTTAAATTCAAGATTAATTATTGTAGTATTACAAATGATTATAGAGAGGAAAGTGACCATCTAGGAATCAGTAATTCTGAGTATTTCATTTCCGTAGATTTGAGTTACAGAAGAGAACAATTTAAGAAATTGTTATATAAAAATTATTCTAAATCATTCTTTAACTCCTTTTGTTTTGAACATGAAAGATTTCCTGTTACCTTACAATGCATACACAGAGTAGGAATGTTAAATAAACACCCCAAAATGTTAGTGGTAGTCTTATGTAGATCTTGTGCTTAGATAAGATTTTACTCCTCTGTTGCAAAAGTTTTAACCTGTCTACAATAATTTGCATGATGCATCCTTGAATTTCTTATTTATTTATTTATTTATTTATTTATTTATTTATTTATTTATTATGTTAGAGAATGAGGAAGGGAGGGAGATAGACAGATACAAACATCAATGATGCAGAAACATCCATTGGCTGCCTCTTGCATGCTCCCTACTGGGGATTGAGTAGGAAACCCAGGCATGTGCCTTGACGAGGGATTGAACCAGTGACCTCTTGGTTCATGGGTCAATGCTCAGCCACTAAGCAATACTGGCTGGCCCTACCTTCTTGAATTTTAAATATTCAATGTATTAAAATCTTTAAAATATAAACTACACCAAGTTTTTCTAAACACATTTGAAGAAGGTCATTGCAACTTTTTATCCGTAATTCTTTTCTATTCTTTTTTATTTTGCACAATAGAGACTAATGAAGGAAAATTATTCTCTTTACTACAAATTTTAGTCACAGATAAAATGAGTGTTTAATAATGTGTGCAGAATGTCTTTCCTATTGACTACACACCAAGGTCACGGTAAGCATTTTACTTCCTATAAATGAATTTCATTCAAGTTATCATTTAAAAATACCTACAAAAATATTTTTACTCTGAATTTACCAGAACTATGATCTTCAAATATTAAATAAGTTTCATGATACTATGCTATTGACTAGCTTAGTAGTCACTGAAAACTCAGACAATCTGACTTCCAGAACTCTGGTGTGATCAGCAGATGTATGTGGAGTATTTAGATATTTCCGTAAGACACCAGGAATCAGTGCATTTAATTAACAAAATATATATGGTCCTGGCCAGGTGGCTCACAAACTAAAAGTCTGTGGGTTCAATCACAGGTCAGGGCTCATACCTACTTTGTGGGTTCAATCCCTAAGTGGAGGTGTAAGTGAGGTAATTGTTTTTCTCTGATATTGATGTTTCTCTCTCTCTTTCTCTTTCTTCCAATCTCTCTAAAGAAAACAGTAATAAATAAAACACTATCCTTGGGTGAAGATGATTATATATATATATATATATATATAGCCATTAATTCATAGCTTAGGGAAATAAGACATGCGGCAAATACAGTGTCCTATGCTAAACAAAATTTTCCAGATTAGGTCAAAAGGAAATGATATGCCTGAAAGAATTTTAGTACATGTTAAATTATGAATACAGATATTAAAGTATTCATAAGTTATTTAAATAAACATTTATGATATTTAAAATCTTAGCATATGTAAAACACTCTTTTAGGTTTATGTCATTCATAGAATGTAATCCATAGTATCTATCTGAAATATGGTAACAATCATCTCTGATAAAATTGCTGAAACTTGATCCTGCTATTCTGCTTAAAACAAAAGGGTAGTCTTCAGCTATTTGTTTTTGTGAGCTAGGACTACATTCCCACATCCAGCAAGGTTAGAGAAAAGGAGCAGGCTGTAACTTCCCTACCTCAGATACAATTCTGAGAGCTGTTCTCAGAATTTAAACCAATGAAAGCTTATAGTTCAGACCCCTTTAAAAGGACTGCCTGCACCTGAGGCAGCTCGGTTGTGAGTGTTAGGTCTCCGACCGTCCTGGCCAGTTCAATAAATCCTTGCTTGCTTATTACCAATTTAACTACCTCCATGGTCATTTGCAACTGGTCGTGGAAGTTGCCCCACAACATATCCTATCTAATAAAAGAGAAACATGCAAATTGACCATACCTCAGCTACACTACCAACCAATAGGAGTAAGTACACAAATTAACTAAACCAAGATGGTGAGGCCCACAGTGGCCAGGTGGCGAGGGGGGTGCCAGGGCAGATGAGAGACACAAACCCACAGGGAAGCTGGCACCCAGCAGCTCCAAGCTCTGCCACCACAGACCTGGGGGGTGGATTGGAGACACAAACCTGTAGGCCTGGCAACCAGCACCCTCAAGGCCCAAAGCGGAAGTGCTGGGGCTGCTGTGGTTTGTGTGTGTGTGGGGGGGGGAGCAGCGGAGATACAAACCCACAAGAAACCTGTGGAAAGGGAGATAAACTATCATAATTTTATCTCCCTTTCCACAAGATGAGAACACTGCCCCTGGATTATTTAGTGCTGTGGCCCACACCTTTCTACAAACACAGGGTATGTTATGACCACTTCTAGGAAGTTCGTATCAGAATACTGTCTCCAGGGACTAACACTACTGTGGAAAATCATCTAAGAGAGGAAACAAGCTTTTGTTGGATTTATTCTGAACCTCAGAGAACATACCACTGCACCATATGCTGTGTTGTTATATTGATGATCTTGAGCTGTAGAGGCTTAAAAAACAGCAAATGCATGCAGAGGATATCACTGAAGTTTCCTGATCTCCCTAAAATCGGACCCCCCTAAAGGAGCTTAAGTGTCATAGGTCTCCTTGACGGAAGAAGTGTCATCAGGCAGAGAAGACTGACTCCTGTCACAGGCCAGGAGAGTAGAAGTTGACATTACACCCAAACTTTGTTACAAACTATTTCACCCCACCCCCATTCATCTTTCCTAAATACTACTTACTCTCCTCTAAGAGGCCTATATCTCTCGCCCCCTTTCCCTAGGAAGAAGATATTTAAATCTACATGCTAAGCCACCTTGGGGAGTACTCTTTTTCCTCTGGGATCTCCCACATATACATGAGGTACACATGTTAATAAACTTTTGTTTTTCTCTTGGTGATCTGTTTTTCATTACAAGGGCCTCCACTAAGAACTCAGGAAGGTAGAAGAAAACTATTTTTCCTCTTCCATAATCCTATCTTGGGAAATCAAATCCCCAGCTGAACAATGAGACTGGCTCAAGTACCAAGGAGTCTTGGCTGATGGAGGGAAGCTTCCAGGAAAAAATCAATGATATTGGCATGAAAGTGGGACAGAGGGCACATGCATGGTTGCTGGTGGGAGTTTAAGAAGGTTTAACATTTTTCAAGGATGATTTGGCAAATTCGATAGAAATGTTCAAAGTACATTCCTTCTTCTAAGAATCATATCTGCTGAGATAAAGCACAAGCCCATACGCCCTGGTCAGAACCCAGGATGCTACTGTGGGCTCCCCTTCCATGATAGGAAAACCTGGGAACAACCTGCATTTTTAGGACAAGGTGGCATCTATAGTAATAAAAGAGTAATATGCTAATTAGGCTAAACATCTTCCGGACGACCTTCCAGATGTCCTTCTGGACATCCTTCCCAACAAAGCCATGTTGATGGGGCCAAGGCAGAGGAGGTTAGAGGCAATCAGGCAGTCAGGGGAGAGCAGTTAGGGGGATTAGGCTGGCAGGCAGGTGAGCAGTTAAGAGTCCGAGGTCCTGAGGTGTCCCAGGATGAAGAGAGTGCAGGCCAAGCAGAGGCACAAATTTCATGCAATGGGCCTCTTAGAGGCCCATTGCATGAAATATAAAAGCCTAAGCAGCCGTTATAACACTGTAATGTCCACTTGTGGAATCCTTTTCATGTCATGCGTGTCCAGGGTTCCCATGTCAGGGTTCAGCATCTGGAGAAGGCTGCACACAAATGAAGAGAGACTCGAAAAGCATCCATTTGGGGAATAATGGGGGCCAGGCGGGAGTCCATCTCTAGTGGGAGGATGCCACCGCTCTGGTTTTCCTATCCTCTTTTATTAGGGCTAAGTGATACACCCATGTTCTTTAGGTCAGGAAATTCCAACAATGAAATCAACCAGCAAGAATTAACATAAGACAAAAGGTGTGGAAGCTTTTTCAATTACCAATGTGTCACCTAAACAATATGTGAGTAGTTCATTCTTAACATAAGACTAAAGGAGGGGCAACTAAAGTCTCACCTAAACAATGAGTAAACAGTTCATACTTAACATAAGACTAAAAGAGGGGCAACTAAAGTCTCATCTGAATGGTGAGTAAACAGTTCATACTTAACATAAGACTAAAGCAGGGCAACTAAGGTCTCACCTGAATGGCGAGTAACCAGTTCATACTTAACATAAGACTAAAGCAGGGCAACTAAAGTCTCACCTAAACAATGGGTAAACAGATCCATTAGGCTTTGACCAGGTTTCCTGTTTGTTCTATTTACATCTCTATTGGTGAGGCAATGTCTGGCTTCCCACATCCACTGTCTACCAGGGGGCAGATGCTCAACATAGGAGCTGCCCTGTAGTGGTCAGTGTGATCTCACAGCCAACCTCCCATGGCTGGCCAACCTCTAGCAGTCCTTCCCCTTGGCCTGACTGCCATGATTGCCCCTGATCACCAGCTAGGCTGAGTGACCCCACCGGTGGAAGAATTCCTGCACTAGGCCTCTAGTCTAAGGATAATGTCTGTAAGAGGAGGACAACATGGAAAGCTACACATAGAATTTTATGTTTCTATCACAAAACTATGCTATACAGGGACTATTTTCTGAGGAACTGATTTTGTGTTGGATCATATAAGAAATGTTTGCCTATAGACAATACACCAGGCAGAAGAAGGAAGGAGGAGATGAGGATCCTCTTAATAAAAACTTGGGGGAAACATATGGAATCCATTGTCTGATTGGTCTTCTATCTTCTTTGATCATGCATACACAGTCCTTGTATGTGCAATTTGAAGGCATGAATTCAGATTATAATTAATGCTAGCATACTGAAGCCCTAAATGAACAAGCAAAAAGACAGGCAAAAAGAATACATAACTTCAATATAGGTATATTTTTATATTTATAACTACTGTACAAATACTATTGTATTTCTAGTGATATACTATGGAACATTTTTAACAGGATAAGTATATATGAAATAAATATTATATTACAACTTTTGTTGTACTAAGAAGTTTTTGATGTGTGCTGTGTTGTAGTTTGTAAATGTCTTCAATTGTGCTTTAATAATCAAAGAAGATTTTAGGGGCAAATAGGAAGGTTTAGGGAGTTGTAGGAATTAGGGATTACATAGGGGAGAACTGCAATACTGGGGCCTGGGAGCTGGCAAATGGCCCCACAGCCTAAAGGGAGAGGAAGATACACATTCACAGAAGATAAAAGGAAAGCCACAGGGAGCAGACAAACAAAAGAGAGAAAGAGGAATACAGATTTCTCACAGGGAATAAAGAATTCTACCTCAGGAGATGGGAAAAGGGACAGGGATTCCACATGGGGATTGAGCTCTGAAGCTGCTATAGTGACCAATCAGAGGGACTCTCACCATGATGGCGAACCTATGACAGGTATCTCTGCACTGACACGCGTAGCCATTTTTGGTGCCACGCGGGCACATGCGGTTGCATACAGAGAAGTATGGAGCTGCATGCCGAGAAGGACGTTTCATCCTCAGCTACTTCCAGGCCAGGTGCAGTAGCCGAGGATGAAACATTTGGTGTAGTGCAGTGTGGCACTCTGTGTCTGTCATCTGTACTCCAAAACAACAGAACTCTGGCACAGAGCGTCTAGTTCTGGGACTTCTGGTTAGGCCATTAGGGGATCTTTTACCTCACTTCCAGCCAGGGGAGCAGGGAGCAGCAGAATGCCGCAGGGGACACATCTCTGGGGGCCCTGTGATCGCCATTACCAGCAACCACATAACCATAGCAAACATCATCTAATCTACTGTTCTGGGGTGTCGTGGATTTCTAATTGACCATCATTACTGAGATAAGTGAGGGGGAGGCTGGGAGAGGTGAGGGCCTGCTATGAGTGCCATGTCCTGCCATTAGAAATAGTGGAAGCCATCTTAATTTATATAAGGAATGTCATTTTGAAGCATAGTGTAGACTCCATTTCACCATATTATTATAGTGCATCCTTATTAACCCCTATTTCTACTTATTAACTCTGCCCTTTCCTAAAAGACAGTTACATGTGCCATCTTATGGTCAGTTAGGCTAGTTAACCCCTAATTGCCTGCAGGGCTAACAGGGTATCTAGAATTCTATCTTCTGTCACTGCCCTTTGATGGAGAACCAAAAACAAACAAACAAACAAACAAACAAACAAGGTTAACTAAAGAAAGTGGTAGTAGCAGTAGCTGACCCTTTCAAGAGACATGGACTGAGATTTATGGTATGATAGAAAAAAATGGCAGATCATTTTGCATTCTATGTACTGAAAAAGTAATAAGCAGAACATGGAATAAAAAATAGACATTTAAAACTAATCACTCCCGACTCTAGAAAAAAATGTGAGGATTAAAGAAAGGAATACATTTCCAGGCAGCTACACCTTTATAAGAACCAATCTAATTCCATCCTTAAATTTATAAAAGGCTCTACAAATTTAATATCTGCAAGTTTGAACATTGCTCACTCATAGCTCAACATGGAAAAGCACTCAGTGAGGGAGAATTTATTAAAGAAACTCTCATAAGATGAACACCATTTCTATTTCATGATAAGCAAAATAAAGATGCAATTATTAAGAGAATAACTGAGTTACCACTCAGTAGAAATATCAGGAAAGATCAAATAATGAGACTGAACACAAAAGTACAATATCAGTTAAAGAGAGACATAAGTAATTGTAAATATTTTTCAATCTCTTTTGATTAAACTACTGATGTCACATCACATGCTCAGTTGCCATTATTGCTTGATATTCTGATGGTCTCACAATGAGAGAAGAGTTGATAAAGTTACTATCAGTGCCAACAAGCACATCAGGAAGTGAAATATGTAAGGCTGTTATACAAACATTCCGTGACCTAAGGATTGATATCTCTAAAGTTGTGTCAGTGATGACAGATGGGGCACCAGACATGGTGGGTAAAAAAGTCGGATTTATCAAATTGTTTATGGAAGCTATTGGACATCTGATTGTGCTTTTTCATTGTATTATCCATCAGGAGGTTATATATGCCAAGGCAGGATTCAATCACTTAAATGATTTAATGTCAGCTGTTACAAAAATAGTTAAATTAATAGCTGCTCGCCCTCTTCACAAGCGAGAATTTTCTGCCCTTTTACTGGAGGTTGATTCCACCTACAGCGGACTGCTGATGTACAATAATGTAAGATGGCTGAGCCAGGGCAAAGTTCTTGAGCGCTTTGGGAGTGCTTTCAAGAAATTAAGGTATTTCTTGAGAATAAGCATCTGGGAAACTTTTCTCAGCTCAATGATGATAAGTGGGTCAACACCCTTATATTTTTTACAGATCTCTCTGTTCATATTAATGAACTGAACTTAAAGTTAGAAGGTTTTGGCAAAGGTATTGATGTTATGTTTGGATACATAAAAGATTTTGCAAGTAAACTTAAAATTTTCAAGTGAGTTGTAGAAACTAAACTTACAAGTATTTTCCTCGAGTAACAAAGTATTTTGAGAAGGCCAGTGCAGCTGTACAGAATGAAATGGAACCCTTGCATTTAAAGTACCAGCATGTTTTAGACTCATTACTTGACCAGTTCAGTGGTATATTTAATCAATATAGAAGTCTAGAATAGACTTCTAAAAGTCTATTAAAATAATTAAATATCCTGGTAGTAGTCTAAAGTAGTTTGTAATTAAATGATTTCCAATGGATACAAATTAATGATTTGGAGATGCAACTTGCAGAATTTTAAGACAGCATCTGAGCACAGGTGTTTGTTGACTTGAAGTTAAAGTTTGAGAATCTGGAAAGGTGCTACATGGAGAATCAAGAGGAGTACCACAATGAACAGGAAATTTGGAGTGCCTGGAACCGATTACTAGACGCTTTGAACACCCTGAAAAATATAGCAATGGCTTTACTCACAATTTTTCCCTCTGCCTACCTTTGTGAGACCTTATTCTCAGCATTAAATAATCTCAAAACCAACAAAAGAAACAGATTGACAGATGATGTTAGTAGGGCTTGCTTGGGCTTGATGTGTACAAAATACCAACCTTCAAAGGAGGGTTTAGCCAATGAAATTCAGCAAAAAAAAAGTCACTAATGGGCAGGTTAGTTAAAGAATCCCTCCTTCCCCTCACTTATCTTAATTCACGGCACCCCACACAAGTTCAATAATATCAAGACCAACAAAAGAAATTGACTGACAGATGAACAAAGAAGTCACTAAGCAGGTAAGTTAAATAATTCGTTTTAGGTTTATTAAATACAGTTATATATTACAATTATACATTTTTGTTATTTAAAGAATAAATATAGAAAAATTATGGTTTTTTCTTCAAGTAACACACAATCTGAATTGTGCTCGGTTTTCTGGAAAATTTTGACACACAAAGGTCAAAAGGTTGCCTATCACAGGTCTACCAGTACACAAAGAACTGTAGCCTTTATAAATCTTAGAAAAAAAAGTGTTTTGTGCACTCCCCCTTTGGAATACCCTCTCTACACAAGAGTCTATTTGGCTGCCACCACAGAGTGAGCAGAAGGCTTGGCTCCGCTCCAGGCTACAAAATTTCAAACATAAATAAATCAGAGATACCAGGGCCTCCACTTGGGTCGCCACTTGGGTATGGCCAGCCTCAAATCAACACAGGCCCCTTGCCCAGGCCACCCCTTGCCCCAAGGAAACCCTCACCCTAATCCGGGACACCCTTCAGGGCAAATCAGCTGGTCCCCACCCATGCACCAGGCCTCTATCCTATCTAACAAAAGAGTAATATAGAAAACTGACCATCACTGCAACACAAGATGGTTGCCCCCATTTATGGTCAAAGATCCTGCCTTCGTGTGGACACAATGTCCACCACAAGATGGCCAGCAGTTGAGGGCAGTTGGGAGGGACCAGGCCTGCAAGGGAGGGCAGTTGTGGGTGATCAGGCCAGCAGGGAGGGCAGTTAGGAGTGACTAGGCCAGCAGAGGAGGGAAGTTGGGTGTGACTGGGCCTGCAGGAAAGGACATTTGGTGGGGACCCAGGTCTGCAGGGGAGGGCAGTTAGGGGCAAACAGGCTGACAGGAGAGCAATTAGGCATCAATCAGGCTAGCAGGGAAGTGGTTAGCAGTGATCAGGGTGGCAGGCAGAAGCAGTTAGGGGCAATCAAGAAGGCAGGCAGTCGAGCAGTTTGGAGCTAGCAGTCCTGGATTGTGAGATGGATGTCTGATCCCTTGTAGAGATCGGGCCTAAAGGGGCAGTTGAACATCCCTCGAGGGGTCCCAGATTGGAGAGGGTTCCGGCTAGGCTGAGGGGCCCTCCACCCTACCCCCGTGCATGAATTTTGTGCACCAGGCCTCTAGTATATAATGAACTTGAAAAAACTGTCTTTCAAAAAACTTGACAAGTGACATATGTTCAAAAAAATCTCTGGTAGTCTAAATGAAATTATACCCTTAATCATTGATACTGTGGTCCAACAAAACTGTACTTAATAAGATATTTTACAATATTTTAAAGTATCATGGGTCAGCAGCCTTTAGATATCATGAATTTCCTTTACCAGTTTCAGTGGTTAAACAGATAACAAAATGCTGAAATAAACATTTTTTTCTATTTTAACAACTTTAACACTTTGGATCAGTATTCAGTTCACACACACACACACAAAAATAAAAAAAAACACAGAGATTTCCCATATGCCTTCTGCTCCAAAACATGCATAGATGCATCATCATCAAACTCCTCCACTGAAATTGTGCATTTGTTACAATTGATGAACCTATATAACACACCATAATCACCTCATAGTTCGTGATTAATGATAGAGTTTACTCTTGGTATTGTACAATCTATGAGTTTTAAAAAACTGCAATGACATATTTAGTATACATCATTGTAGTATCTTACAGAGTATGTTTACTGCCCTAAAACCCCGTGTGCTTCACCTATTCATCTTTCCCCTACCCAAACCCTGGTAAAACCTGATATTTTCTTAAGCTGATATTTTACTATCTCTATAGTTTTACCTTTTCCAGAATGTCATATAGTTGGAATAATACAGAATGTAGCATTTCAGATTGGCTTCTGCCACTTAGTAGTATGCATTTAAGTCTCCTTCTTGTCTTTTCCAGGCTTTATAGCTATTTCCTTTTGGCATTGAATGATAGCCCATTTTGTAGACATACCACAGTTTATTAATTCATTCACCTGTTGAAGGACATCTTGGTTGCTTTCAAGTTTAGGAAATTATGATTAAACTAGAGGCCTGTTGAACGAAATTCATGCATGGGGGGTGGGCGCTGTCCCTCAGCCCAGCCTGCACCCTCTCCAATCTGGGAACCCTCCAGGATGTCCAACTGCAGTTTGGGCCCAATTCTACCGGGATTTGGCCTAAACAGGCAGTGAGGCATCCTTCTCACAATTCAGGACTGCGGGCTCCAAACTGCTAGCCTCCCTGATTGCCCCTAACTGCTTCTGCCTGCCAGTCTGATCACCCCCTAACCACTACCTTGCCAGCCAAATTGATGTCTAACTGCTCCCCTGCCAGCCTGTTTACCCCAAACTTTCCTTCTCTGCCAGTTCAGAAACCCCTAACTGCCCTCCCCTACAGGCCTGGAACCTCCCAATGGCCCTTCCCTATTGGCCAACTTGTGGTGGTCATCTTGTGTCCACATGGAGCAGGATATTAGACCATATTGGGGAAGCCCTCTTGTGTCTTGGAGGGTTGGTGAATCTGCATATTACTCTTTTATTAGAGAGGACAGAGGCCTGGTGCATGGGTAGGGGCCAGGTGATTTGCCTGAAGGGTGTTCCAGATCAGGGTAGAGGTTCCCTTGGGGTGTGGGGTGGCCTAAGCGAGGGACCTGTGGTGGTTTGAAGGCTGGTCATGCTCTCCAGTGACCCAAGCAGAGGCCCTGGGATCTGGGATTAATTTTTGATCTACAATTGAAACTAGCCTGGAGCAGAGCCAAGCCTTCTGCTCCATGGCGACAGCCATTTCTGTTTGTGTTTATTTAAATTCTATAATTGAAACTTTGTAGCTTAGAGTGGAGGCCTAGGCACTAGAGCTGCAGAAGCTCAGCTTCATTCATTGCACAGGCAACCATAGCCTCTGCTCTCTTCAGCTCCGTGGCTACCACCATTTTTGTTGGGATATTTCTTCTATAATTGAAACTTTGTAATATTGAGTGGAGGCCTAGGCCTGCAAAGGCAGGCCAGGCTGAAAGCTTTGCTTCCTCTATTGCCAGGAAAGCGCAAGCCTCCCTCCTGCTCTCAGTGGCCATAGCCATCTTGGTTGAGGTTTATTTGCATAATTTGCTCCTGATTGGCTGAATGGCATGGGTCTGGGTGTGGCTTGATTGGTGATACAGTCAATTTACATATTACTCTTTTATTAGATAGGATTGTTTAATTTTAATTTTTTAAAAATATTTTAATCTTTATTGTTCAGTTTATTAATTACATTGTTCCCCTTTTTTTTCCCTCTATAGTTCCCCACCACCCGGTACCCATCCCACCATTTGCCCTCACCCCCACCCCCACTGTTCTCTCCCAGAGGTGCATGATTTTTGTCCAGTCTCTTGCTGCACCTCCCACACCTTTTCTCCCCAAGAATTGTCAGTCCATTCCCTCTCTATGCCCATGATTCTATTATATTCACCAGTTTATCCTAATCATAAGATTTTAATTCACTTGATTTTTATATTCACTTGATAGATGTGTATTTGTTGTTCATGATTTTTATTTTTGCCTTTTTCTTCTTCCTCTTCTTAAAGAAAATCTTTCAGCATTTCATATAATATTGGTTTGGTGGTGATGAATTCCTTTAGCTTTTTCTTAGCTGTGAAGCATTTTATCTGACCTTCAATTCTGAATGATAGCTTTGCTGGGTAGAGTAATCTTGGTTGTAGATTCTTACTATTCATCACTTTGAATATTTCTTGCCACTCCCGTCTGGCCTGCATCGTTTCTGTTGAGAAATCCGCTGACAATTGTATGGGTGCTCCCTTATAGGTAACTAACTGTTTTTCTCTTGCTTCTTTTAATATTTTCTCTTTGTCTTTTGCTCTTGGCATTTTAATTATGATGTGCCTTGGTGTGATCCTCTTAGGGTTCCTATATATTGGGGTTCGGTGCGTTTCTTGGACTCCTAAGTCAATTTCTTTCACCAAGTGTGGGAAGTTTTCAGTCACTATTTCTTCAAATAGGTTTTCATTGTCTTGCTCTCTCTCTTTTTCTGGCACCCCTTTAATTCGGATGTTGGTATGCTTGAGGTTGTCCCAGAGGCCCCTTACACTATCTTCAATTTTTTGGATTCTTTTGGTTTCTTGCTTTTCCAGCTGAGTGGATTTTACCTCTTTGTATTTCAAATCTTGAACTTGGTTCTTGCAGTCCTCTAGAGTACTTTTAGTTCTTTGTATATTTTTTATTTCTGTCAGTGTATGCTTAATTTCTAATTGGTTCTTTTCCATATCTTTGTAGGTCTTGTTCATTTCCTTGTAGATCTCCGCCCTTTGTAGGAGCCTCTTGAAAAGCCTTATAACCGTGGTTTTGAACTCTATGTCCAGTCGTTTTTTTTCCCTCCATTTCTTTCACATCTGATTTCTTTCCATGTCTCTGCATGGTGGCTGCTTTCCTGAGTTGGTCAATTAGCTTTGTGTGGTAGACTTCCTACTAGGGATAGTGGCTCAGCCTCAGTTACCTGAGGTGGATATGGGTTGCACAGTCTTGTTGAAGTTAAGTCTAGATTATTCTTCTTAGCACTAGGAGGGTTTGAACTCCAGGCCAATTGGCTGTGAGGTTCAGCTGTGCTCAGGTTGGATGGGCGGAGTTTCCAGGCCAAGCAGGCAGCATCAGCTCCACCCTATGTTGCACCTGGGACTCTGTGCCAGGTGGCAATGGCTGCCAGCACCTCTGAGAGAGCTGCTGCTGAGCTTCACCTGCTGCCTGACAATTCAGCCTCTTCCCAAATGAGTCTGCACACCCAACGTCTCACCCAGCGTCATAAAACAATGCAGTCTGCTGGTTTCCCAAATGAGAGAGTAAGTCACGAGTCCTCTCTGCATGATCACACAGTTCTGCTGTTTACAAGTTCACACACACTCTGTACAAGCTCGCCCTCTCCACAAGACTGCAGTGCCCGAGTTTCAGGCTGCCTCCCCACTGTCCAGTTTTTACCCTGTATGATTGTGGGTTCCCCAGACTTTGCCAGGAGCTGGGGAATCAGTGCAGTGGGATGTCTTTGCCTCCCCCATTTGAGAAAATCGTCTGGGTTTTCAGCCGTCCACCCTATCCGCTGGCAGGCTCCAAACCTGTCTCTGTGGTATCTTCAAAGCTGTCTGCCGCTGCTCCTCTGAGTCACAGTATCCTATCTTCACTTTTATTTGTGGAATTTTCACTCAGCCAGCTTCCTGGTGATTCTGGATGATGTTTTTTTTTGTTGTTGTTGTTAAGTTGTAGTTTTGAAATTGCTGTGTATGGCAGCAAGATAGGTGTTTACCTATGCCGCCATCTTGGTTCCTCTCTCCTGCTTTTTCTAGGTAGGATTGTTTAAACATTCATGTGCAGCTCTTGGTGTGGACATAAGTTTTCAACAACTTTGGGTTAATATTAAGAAGCACAAGTGCAGAATCATATAGTAAGAGTATTTTTAATTTTTTAAGAAACCACTCAACTGTCTACCAAAGTAAATGTGGCATCTTGAATTCCCACCAGCTATTTACTTAAGTTCCTGTTGCTCCACATCCTCAATAGATTTGATATTGTCAGTGTTCTAGATTTTGGTCACTCTAATGTGTATGTAGTTGTGTCTCATTGTTATTTTTATTTGAAATCCCCTAATGATTCATAATGTTGAGCATATTTTCAAAAGCTATTTGCCATCTAGGCTACATTTAACCTCAGATAATTCTCTCTTAATTTTGTTAAATTTTCCTAGAAAATGCTATCAGATTATATCATGGTTATATATACTGTTTCTGCCCAGTTTCCATGAACCTACTATCTAAATTTTTTTATTATGAGTCTATTGAAAAAACATGTTTCCTGAGATAATATAAATAATCTGTAACTAAGGAAGATATGCCATTGTCTTTATTTCATCATTTTTTGTTGATATGTCCTTAGAGCAGTGGTTCTCAACTTTTCTAATGCCGCAACCCTTTAATACAGTTCCTCATGTGATGACCCTCAACCATAAAATTATTTTTGTTGCTACTTCATAAATCTAATTTTGCTACTGTTTGTCATGACCTACAAGTTGAGAACCGCTAGCAGGGTCACCTAAGATCATGGGAAAACACAGACATTTACATTATGATTCATAACAGTAGCAAATTACAGTTATGAAGTAGCAACGAAAATAATTTTATGGTTGGGGTCACCACAACATGAGGAACTGTATTAAAGGGTCACGGCATTAGAAAGGTTGAGAACCACTGCCTTATAGAAAAAGTTTTGAAGGTTTGTTATTTTCGATGGAACAATAATTATCAGACTGATAACGGTAAAATGCCATAATCCAACCCCTTATTTCTCATCTATTAAATGAAAGTTACTCTTTGGTGTTCTAAGAAATACCAAGGAATAAGATAGGGATTTCACCTTTGAGGACTCACTATTTGGTGATGAAGATAGGCAAATATATTTATTATTGCATTTTTGCCACTCTAAGTCATCGTTAGTCATAACACATTTATTTTACACTAGAAGCCTAGTGCATGAAAATTTGTGCACTGGGAGGGGTTCCCTCAGTTCAGCCTGTGCACTCTCACAGTCTGAGTGTCCTCAAGGGATGTCCTACCTAGTCTGGCCTCCCTGTGTGGGAGGTGACCAGATGGGCAATCAAGGGATGGCACCGCCCCCATCACCTCACCACTACTGCTGCCTGGCCTCCCTCGATGGGAGGAAACTGGACAGGGGGATCAGGGGATGGCGCTTCCCCCATCACCTGCCATTGCCACCAGGCCTCCCTCCGCAGGAGGTGACCAGACCAACCAATCAGGGGACAGTGCCACTTACTGCCACATCTCCCTTTTGCTGCTGCTTGTTGCCTTCCCCCCATTGCTATTCCCTCCTTCTGCTCACTGGCATGTGCCTTGGCTGGCCTGTGATGCCTGCTCATAGGCCCTTCCCCCTGCCATTCGGTTGATTTGCTTATTACGCATTTATTATATAGGATACAGTTAAGGGAAAAAATGCTATCAATTAAAACTGACCCAATTATTTCTGATCATATCAATTATAATATGCATTCAGATTTTAGAAATATTATAATCTAGAAAAATATGCATTTAGAATATTTGAAATATGATACTGGCATTAATGTTATAAATGCTTATGTAGCTATAAGCAGAAGACAAAGTGAGAACAGAAGTAACTAAAGCTGCTTTCTCTTGAGAGAAATGGAGGGGAAGATGTTTGAGCTATTCTATAACTAATAAATAAAATTTAAGATATATAAAATAGGAATTTTATGCCCTGGGCCAAAATTCTGTAATCCTACACACTAATAAAATTGTCATAATTGTTGTATTTCCTCATGTATTTGATATTACTGAGTGCTACTCTCTGCGTTTGTCATCTTAATAGTTCTAACTTTTATCTTTTCTGACTATATTTAATCTGAATGGGATAATTTCATGTCTTTATTATCTATGTTGTAAGATTTTGCAAATTACCATCAGCTACTAGCTTTTAAAGTCAATCTTTCAGAATTTTTCTTTTTCTTGTTATGACATTGAAGTATTTTACTAGCAAATTCCATGTAAAAATCCCAGAATTTTATTATTATGCCACAGCTTCTTTGGAAGTTTTTCAGGCTTTTTATTTCTGTAATGTACAGCCATTTAATAGAGAAGTATTACAATAAATGGACCTTAGACACACAATTCCCCCAAATCTCCATTTCTGTGCAGCAGTTAGAGATTTTCTGCTATAGTTTGGAGTAAAATACTGACATATTACTTTAATTGGTGAGATAAATATTACATGCAGTTTTCATAACCTACAATCAATTTCAAGAGCAATATCCAATTTCTTATGGTCATCTGTATCTTTGCAGCTCAAAGGCTGACATCTTATTTTCAAGAAAAAAGTTACATTTTAAAAATTTATGATTTGGTTAATTTAAAAAAAGATATTTTATTGAACTTTATTCCAAACTATTAATTGTGAACAACTAACACTGAACAATGAATATACCTACAGAAGTGATATAATGGTCTATGTATTTTTTTATTTCCTTATATTAATAGAATTATAGAAAGAAATGTGTAAAGATATATATATATATAAGATATATATATATATATATATATATATATATATATCTCCCTCTGCTTTGGAAGACATTTCATATGAACATAAAACTGTGATTTCAGAATCTATACTAATAAAAGAGAAGCATGCAAATTGACCATCACTCCACTATGCCCACCAGTGAATCAGGGGGAATATGCAAATTAGAAGGACAAAGGTATCAGTCGCCCAGCTGCTTTAGGCGTGGAGGGGCAGGGTGGGGCAGGACCCCTGCTATGAGAGAGAGGGAGTTGGGGGCGGGTGAAGGGATCTACAGGAGCAGCACTCCAGCCACAATGAAGATTAAGACTGAAGACTCTGGAGTCTGCAGTGAAGACAAAGATGGCAGACTCTGGCCAGAGTCTGCAGCAAAAAAGAAGAAGGCAGACTCCAGCTGGAGCAAAGTCCTGGGTCCCACATACCAGAGGAAAACTGGTGCTGGAAGCCAAGGGAAGGAAGGCCCATTGCACTAATCTTTTCATGCAATGGGCTCTAGTATAGATATAAAAGCCAGAACAACTGGTTGGTATGACATACACTGTGGCATGCTTACTGGCCTGAAGGGGGTGGGGCTGGCTGGCCAACCTCCTGTGTCCCCTTCCCCCCGATGGCCCAGGTCAGGGCAAGCCTGCTGGACCCCACCCATGTGCAAATTCCTGCACCGGGCCTCTAGTTAATACATAAAACAGGTTTGAAGAGATATTTTTAAGTCATTATATAATGCCAATAATCTACAAAGTTATTTCATTGAAAAACCCTTCAAAAGCTTTAATAAGAATTATTTTCCATTCTCATGGAGAAGATAATGACTAATTTTCATGTTAATGCTATGACCCTGATAGAGGGTAATTATCTCTGAAAACCAATCAGATAGCCATTAGAGCTGAATACATTTGTTATTTAACTTAACTGCCCTTTAGAAACTCAAATGCCAATTTAAAAATGATCAGCTGGCCCCTATAAGGTGCTTCTATCTAACACTGTGCTGCATTACCTTAAACACTGTTATGCTTAACTTACTTCTAAATCAAATTTATATAAAACGATCATACTCAATATGATGTATGAGAGCATAAAATTTCAGAATACAGCTATAGCAATAGTAGCAAATTGAAATTTTATATACTCCTTTACTGACTGATCATGTGCCAAGAAAGATGATATTTAAACAACTGCTAATAAAGTCAGCAGAAGCAAATCTGTATAAAAGCTGATTCTATTTTGTGGTAGTAGTGTAAAATGAAGAAGTAAACCTAACATACATGCATTATATGCTTGTAGCCATTTAATAATACATCCAAAGACCCATAGAAAGGGAAAATGCTATAATATTTTCTCTTTTGAATGCACAGTTTATTTTTATTTCAGATTTCCTTCCTAAAAAAATAGAAAATATATGATTTATTCCTATAAGAACACTGATTGAATTCCCAAGTCTGATATTTTTACTAAAAATTAAAATGGGGCTGCTATGAAGTCATACATTGTTGAAAAATAGTTTTTGTGTTTTTTGTTTGTTTTTTAAACATATTTCTTTGATTTTTTACTGAGAGGAAGGGAGAAGGATAGAAAGTCAGAAACATCGATGAGAGAGAAACATCGATCAGCTGCCTCTTGCACACTCCCTACTGGAGATATGCCTGCAACCAAGATACATGACCTTGATCCCAATCGAACCTGGGACCTTTCAGTCCACAGACTGACACTTTATCCACTGAGCCAAACCAGTTTTGGTAGTTTTTATGTTTTTTATTTCTTTTTTTTCATTTGCTTTAAAATATATATCCATGAGACCATTATCCAACACAAAAGTACTTCCATCTGCTTATATTCTCCTCCACATGTCCATCTTTCCACCCTCTAAACCAGATAAATACCAGCCTGAACTGTGCATTTATTATTTCCTTTGAAAAATAGTTTTACTACATGTAACTTTAAATAACATATCTTTCGTGTGTGCATATGTTAAAATTACAAATAAAGGCATATATAGAGTTTAATTGTTACATCTTTTATAAAAAATTTATGTCCTAAGATCCATCTATATTAGATATACTCCTCCATATAGCTAGGAGTCTTTTAAAAGACTTCAATATTTTTGTCATAACAAAATTGTATAAGTGTCAGTATGTGAATTTCTAAATCTGCTTAAAATTATGTGTGTAAATATTTATTGCCACTTTTTTAGATTTTATTTTTATTATTTTTAAAATCTTTACAGTTGAAAGTATTACATATGTCCTCCTTTTCCCCCATTGATCTCCCCCAGCCTGCCCAAACTCCCAGCGCAGGCCTTTATCTGCCTGGTGTTTATTTCCATTGGTTGTACTTATATGCATGCAAGTTCATTGACTGATCTCTACCCCAGCACCCCCCTTCCCTGCCTTCCTTCTGAGGTTTTACAGTCTGTTTGATGCTTTTGTGTCTCTGGGTCTATTTTTGTTCATCAGTTTATGCTTATCATTAGATTTCTTATATGAGTGAGATCAGGTGATACTTAGTTTTCTCTCAGTGACTTACTTTGCTTAGCATAGTGCTCTCTAGCTCCATCCACGCTGTTGCAAATAGTAAGAATTCTTTCTTTTTTTACAGCAGCCAAGTATTCCATTATGTAGATGTATCACAGGTTTCTAATTCATTCATATGCTGATGGGCCCTTAGGCTGTTTCCAAAGCTTAGTTATTGTAAGTTGTGCTGCTATGAACACACGGGTGCACATATTCTTTTGGATGAATGTTTCTGATTTCTTGGGACATATTCCTAGAAGTGGTATTACTGGGTGAAATGAAAGTTCCATTTTTAAATTTTTTAGGAAACTCCATACTGTTTTAAATAGTCTGCATTCCCACCAGGAGTGTACAAGAGTTCCCATTTCTCCACCAACCTTGCCAACACTTGTCCTTTGTTGATTGGTTGATGAGAGTCATTCTGACAGATGTCAGGTGGTATCTCATTGTTGTTTTTATTTGCATCTCTTGGGTGATTAATGACTTTGAGCATTTTTCTATATGCCTCTTGGCCTTCTGTATGTCCACTTTTGAGAAGTGACTATTTAAATAGTAGTCATCCTAATAGATATATGGTGGTATGTTACTGTGATTTTGATTTACAATTCCCTAGTGAATAAAAGTATTGAGCAACTTTTCATATACTTGTCCATTTATTTATCTTTCTTGAAAAAATGTCTATTTGATTCCTTTGACTCTTTTTAATGTTTGATTATTGTTCTTTGTTTTTGGAGGTTGTAGGAGTTATTTATATTCTGAATTAACCCTTAATCATTAATATGATTTCTACATATTGTCACACATTTCATAGATTGCCTTTATTCTATTCATTAACCAACCAACTATATTTTTAAATTCACTTAAAAATTCTGAAGGTGGCTCTGTTCATTTGTTTTAAATTTTAGCACCTGAGCGTGTGTTTATTGTAGTGCTATTTTTCATACTTATGATGATATGTATTTTCATTTGATTTGTGTCTAATTGTGCTATCTAGAGCCTTAATAACAGTCAGGTGTATTAGTAATAGAAACATTTTTATCCAAATGTAAATTAGTGTTTTAGCTATTTCCCTACTTACAATAATATTTGCCATAATTGTAAATATTTTATGACAATTTTAGACTTACATAAAAGTTGCAAATTTAGTACAGAGATTTCCCATATTGTTTGCACTGATTTTGTCTTATTTATTATGGCAAATTTGTTAGAATAAAACCAGTGTTAATAAACCAATGTTAGTTTTTTGACAGTATTATTTTTTTGTACTGCCTCGGGGACCCATCCAGAACACCATATTACATCTATTTGTCATGTGTTCTCAGGCTTCTCTCTTCTGTGCCCATTTCTTACATTCCCCTTGTTTCTGATGAATGTGTTTGGGGATGCTGGTAAGTTGTATTAAAATATAACAGTAGGCATATTACATTTTTAAAGATTTTATTTGATAAAAAAATTGATTAGAAGCAGGCAATGCCAGACCAGAGTAGTTATGGGTGTTGTTTAGCTGAAAGGAGGTAGGGGGTAAACATAAAGAGTTGTGGAAGCAAAGAAAAAAATTATTTTACTGACTGCCTAAAGCTTAAAGCCTATTGGTTGTTTGTGATTGATTAGCATTTGGTTTAGATTTCTTAACCTCTAGGCACTTATAGGCTTAGGTTTTTATTTGATTTTATAGGCTGCCAAAGCATAACAATCCACTTCTGTCTAATGGACTCCTCATTTAATCAATTGAACAGGTGTTCTGTAAAATATCTCTCTATTGGAACTTATCTGATGTTTTCCTCATAATTATACTGGAGTTATTGGTTTTTGAGAGGAAGGCCACATAAGTAAGTTGTCATTTTTTCATGTCACAGCAAGAGTACATCCCATTAGCTAGTCTTATCACTGTGTGATTTTGACATTGACTACTTGGCGAGGTAGTGTTTGGAAGGTAGTGTTCTCCATTGTACAGTTCTTTTCAACCCCCTTACTACACAGAACTTTTGATGGCCAGAAGGAAGGGGATCAGGGGCTGGGTGGCGTTGGATAAAGGGGAGGAATGGAGACATCTATGGTAGTGTCAAGAATAAAAATAAAGTTAAAAAAAGAAAGTCAGTTAATCATTATATGTCACACTTAAGTACTGAGGAGTTAACACTCCATCTCTTTGTGTATGAAGTGCCTACATAAATTATTTGGTATACATATATATGCATGGAAAATGTAACTTTCTCCTTCATTTATTTACTTATTCCATCATTTATCTGTATCAGTATGGACTCATAGATAATTATTTGTATTTGAAATTATAATTCAGTACTAATATATCTATTTTGATCCTTGATTTACTATAGCTTTGGCTGTCAGAAGTTCTCTCATTTGGCATCTTTTTCCCTTTGACATATCGCTATCATTGGGCTCGTGTGTCTGTGTGATAAGCCCTACATATTATCCTCTGGCACTATAAGATGCTCCAGGTTCCTAGAGAAAGGAATTAGAAACCATAATCCAGGTGCTAAATGTGATCATGGCTACTGGGTTTCATTGCTATTAGGCCCTTTTCAGTTATAGACAAGGAAATATATGTATGTTGCTAAGATCTATATTTATCTAACCATCTATATACATGCATTCACACTGATTTCTCAAGTTCTAATCTACCCCATGGGTCATTATAATTTCATCCCCATGATTACATGTAAATACTCCAAAAATTAAAAACCTGAATTTCTCCTTCCACTATTCTTTTACTCATTTGTTCCATGCTCATGTATATGTATGGAACTATAAGAATTGTTAGCTGTACCCCTGTAGAAAAAAAAACTATCAAATAGCTTACAGGGTTTATGTACCTTTTCTTTTGTGTCCAGTTTGAAAGAATCCATTGATATACATAGTTATTTAGTCAGTTATGGTCTAAATGTTTGTTTCCCCTCAAATTTGTGTAATGAAATACTAATCCCCAAGCACGATAGTTGTGGTAGCTGGGGCTTTAGGGAAGTGATTAGATCATGAGGAAGAAGCCTTCATGAATGGAATTAGTGTCCTTATAAAACACATCCCACAGAGCTCCCTAGCTCCTGCCACTCTCTGAAAGATACAGGACATCTACAACACGGAAGAGAACCCCCACTCATCATGATGGCTAATCTCTGACTTCTAGTCTCCAGAATTGTAAGAAATACATTTCTGTTGTTTATAAATCACCTAGTCTGTAATTTTGCTTTGACAATGTAAATGGACTAAGGTTGCTAAACACATTTGAAATATCACTGGTTTATTTAGATACATTCTGCATTCCATTCTACAAATCGTCAGTCTCTTAATTGTATGTTTACATTTTTTACACACTATATTTCAATGGATTTTAACAAAACCATATATCATGTATCTGCAATTACATATCCTTGCGAATAATTTAACTTCTCTTCCCTGTGCTGTTCCTATTCAGATCTTCCCTTCTCTCCCAACACCCTTGACATACCGACCTTTCTGCTGTCTCAATATTTTTACCTTTTTCAGAATGTTATATAATTGGAAAAATATAGTACATACTCTTTTCACATTGATATTTTTTACTTATAAATATGCATTAAACATTCATCCATGTCTTTTAATGGCTTGATAGCTAATTATTTTTTATTGCTGAATAAAATTTCATTGTATAGATCCCACCCAGATTTTTTATAACTTACTTACTGTAGGACATAAGGATAATCTAGACAAATAAAAGGCAGTGTTGCATATTAATCTAAAGCATAGATTACAATAAAAGCATATATTGACAATAAAAGCTTACTTAAATTTTTCACGAGTCATGTATTCTTGGTATTTACAATTTTCAAGCATTGTTGGATTATTAGTATAATTGGTATGTTATACTAACATTATTATAACATCTACCACATAAAGACATTTAAAAAATAGATCATCATTAACACAATGCCTGGATTAAAATAAGTATTTTTATCAATTTGAGTTGCTTTTATTTGTTTTATTCCTTTTTATTTTGTGTTTCTTTTTGAACACTATATGATTTATAGTTTTATCTCTTAGACCATTTCAAGCTCTATGTATAGTGGCCTGAATATTTGAATGACCAAAATAATCATAATTTAAATGCTCTTCCTTTTTCAAACTTTTTTTCATACTATTACTGAGAAATGTCTTAAATTTAATGGAATTAAAGGATTAAATTGATTTTTAGAAATTATGTGGTATTATTTTATAAAACACTATTATTTACAAAAGTAAGATTAGACACATGCCCTCATCCCACAATGTGCTGGAGGTAGGGGAGGATGGGGGAAGGTCATTTTTTTGGGGGAAGGAGACATATGTACTACTATTTGTAATACTTTAAACAATAAAATAAAATTTTAAAAAATTAAAAAGGCTAATATGCAAATCAACTGAATGGCAGAACGACCAGTTGCTATGATGCATAATGACTACCAGGGAGCAGATGCTAAATGCAGAAGCTGCCCCCTGATGGTCAGCGGGCTCCCACAGGGGGAGGTCTGATAAGCCAGAAGATGGCTCATGGCTGGCAAGCACAGTGGTGGGAGCAAGAACCTCTCCTCCCTCTGCAGCAGCACTAAGGATGCCTGACTAATAGCTTAAGCCTAAGCTGTCAGTCAGACATCCCCTGAGGGACACTTAAAAGAGTCCCAATATACTGCATATGGTTTGTCAAAAGGGACTATTTTTTAAGGCAAAGAATGATAGTGAATAATAGTGAGAGTTAAAATTTTGTACTAATTTTACCTTCCATTAAAACTGGTTCCTCTCTGGCTAGCTAAACTCCCGTGTTCCTCCCCGGCCCTAATCATGTACTGGTGAGATCCCTTGACCTGCCCTGCACCCTCTCAGAATCTGGAACTCCTCTAGGAGTTGGAAAGCCAGTTTCAGTCCAATCCTGCAGGCCAGGCCGAGGGATTCTACTGGTGCACAAATTCGTGCATATGCCCTCTAGTATCCTATCTAATAAAAGAGTAATATGCAAATTGATCATACATCTGATACACCCACAAGCCATGCCTACCAGCCAATCAGGAGCAAATAAACCCCAAACAAGCTGGCTGCAGCCACTGAGAGAAGAAGGGAGGCTTGGGTTTCCCTGGCAATGGAGGAAGCCAAGCTTCTGCAGTCCTAGTGCCTAGGCCTGCACTCTAGGCTACAAAGTTTCAATTACAGAAATTAAATAAATCCAAACAGAAATGGCTATCACCACGGAGCGAGCAGAAGGCTTGGCTCTGCTCCAGGCTACAAAGTTTTAATTGTAGAACATAAATTAATCCCAGATACCAGAGTCTCCACTTGGTTCACTGGGGTCGTGGCTGGCCTGCAAACCACCAAAGGCCTCTCACCCAGGCCATGCCACCCTGATCTGGGACACCCTTCAGGGCAAATCAGCTGATCCCCACCTATGCACCAGGCCTCTATCCTATCTAATAAAAGAGTAATACGCAGATTGACCATCACTCCAACACACAAGAGGGCTGCCCACATGTGGTCAAAGATCCTGCCCCTATGTGGACACAGGATGCCACCCCAAGATAGCCAGCAGGGGAGGGCAGTTGGGAGGGACCAGGCCTGCAAGGGAGGACAGTTGGGGACAATCAAGCCTGCAGGGAAGGGAAGTTAGGGGTGACCAGGCCAGCAGAGGAGAGAAGTTGGGGGGCAAACAGGCTGGCAGGGGAGCAGTTGGACATCAATTAGTCTGGCAGGGTAGTGGTTAGGGGATGATCAGGCTGGCAGGCAGAAGTGGTTAGGGGCATTCAGGGAGGCAGGCAGGTGAACAGTTGGGAGCCAACAGTCCTGGATTGTGAGATGGATGTCCGACTGCCCGTTTAGGCCAGAGCCCTAAAGATCCCAGATTGGATAGGGTGCTGGCTGGGCTGAGGGACATCCCCGCACTGGGCCTCTAGTAGTATATAAAAGCCTAAGCAACCTTACATTTATATGATTTTTTGGAATTGTCTAAATTTCTACCAACTGGAGACCTGGCCAGAGCTCTGTTATTGGGCCATGACTCTTCATTTATTTATACACAATAACTTCTGTAAAGTGACAATCACCATTTGATGGTTAATCTCTGGCTGTGGTTGTGAAATTTTAACAACCATTCAGATAAATATAGGTTTTATAGAGGCCAATATATCATGATCTCTTTAAATCACTATTATTCCATAGTATTTCTGCTCTAAGAGCTTGCTGGAGATTGAGAAATAAGGAACTTATATAATTTCAAAACATGTTTAAAATAGTTGAATGATTTATGAAGTCTATTTTTCTATTATAAAACCAAACAATATAGATACACCCAAATCTAATATTCTGATTGAAACATTTGATGTTTAATCTCTCTTTTTCCACATAGAGAAAATGCATTGAAATTTCAAATAAGTAGTATCTTGATACTTATTATTTTACATATAGCATTGGGTAGTATTTAGCAAGCCAGAAGATGAGAAAATAAATTTTATGAAATATGTTACATTTGGGGAATAACCTAGAGCTACTCCCTGTTTTTCACTGTAATTGTAGTGTTCTAAAGTTATCACTAGACTATAACATATATGTTTGCCTTAAAAATTTTTCCTTTTAAACAGATAATATGGATTCTGGCAAAGATATAGAAATATTCATAGAGCATTTTGCAAATGCAGTAATATTCATAGAGCATTTTTCAAATGTGTGGAAACTGTACATTTCATGAAATATTCACTGCATTTTAGTATTACCAGTATGGTTAGAGAGCATTTAACATAAGAATTACAAGATATATTTTAGATACTTTAAATATTTTTAAAGCTAAACTCTCATTTTTGCTTACTTTTATACTTCTTTGAATAGGATCTACATTTTTGCTGAAGAGATTTCAGTTGTGTTCACTAGCTTTTTCCCAATTTTCTTTGCTTTTTGGTTTTTATAATAAACTATCAAGATATTTACTAAAGTAACTAATAGAATTGACTAAATATTTAATTCAAGTATAGCTCATTTACTTTTTTAGCAACTATTACTTTGTCATTAAACCTATAAATGATGACAGATAATAATAAAACATTATTTTATAAATCTTGCTTAGTTCATAAGAAATATAATAACACATTAGCAGCCAAATAAGACAAATGTATGAACTCACTACTGTAATGTCACAAGTAAAACAGGGTACTGGGAATAAAGGGTCAGAGTGGTGTGTGTGTGTGTGTGTGTGTGTGTGTGTGTGTGTGTGTGTGTATTTCTGCAAAGGCACCCAGAGATGTCTTCTCCGAGGAAGGATATAAGCTGTGTAAAAAACATTCCACACACACACACACACACACACACACACACACACACACACACACAGTTTTATTGACATACTAGAAGCACAGTGCACAGATTTGTGCACTGGTGGGGTCCCTCGGCCTGGCCTGTGCCTTCTCACAATCTGGGACCCAACGGGGGATATCAGATAGCAGGTTTTGGCCTGATCCCCACAGATCCAATCCAGACAGGAGGGAGCCTGATCCCCACAGGTCTGATCCAGACAAGAGGAAACCTAATCCTGTGCAGTAAGTATCTGTTCCCTGGTGGTCAGGATGCAGCATAATGACCAGTCGACCAGTTGTTTGGTCACTTAGGCTTTTATATAAATAGATAATTGACATATAACACTGTAAATGTAAGATATAATGTTTTGATTTGATACACTTATTTAGATATTGCAAAATGATTATTAACATAGCATTAGCTAGCAACGCTATCATGTCACATAATTACCATTTTTTCTTTGTGGTGAGCATGTGTTAAGTCTACATTTTCTGAGAAAGGAAACACACATGCCATACTTTCAGATGAGACTGAAGCAGAAAGAAGTAGAATATAAAATAAAAATAGCAGAACCCTGGCCAAGTAGCCCAGTTAATAAAAGTGTCCCCATATGTTAAGGTTGTGGGTTTAATTCCAGTGATAGCACATGCAAGAATCAACCAATGGATGCACAAACAAGTGAAACAACAAATCAATGTTTTTATCCTCTCTTCCCTTCTCTTCTCTTCTATTCTCTTCCCTTCTCTTCTCTTCCCTTCCCTTCTCTTCTCTTCTCTCTCTCTCTCTCTAAAATTAATCGATTTTTTAAAAAATATATTTTATTGATTTTTTTACAGAGAGGAAGGGAAAGGGATAGAAAGTCAGAAACATCGATGAGAGAGAAACATCGATCAGCTGCCTCTTGCACACTCCCTACTGCGATTGTGCCTGCAGCCAAGGTACATGCTCTTGACTGGAATCAAACCTGGGACCTTCCAGTCTGCAGGCTGACATTCTATCCACTGAGCCAAACTGGTTTTAGCTAATCAGTTTTTAAATAGCAGAATTCATATCATGAAAAAGTATAAGAATTGTTTTTACTTTAGTAAACTTTATTTTTTCTCTATGTTTGAATTTATATAGAGATAGATCTAGAGTTTATATGTGTATACATATGCATACAGACTTAAAATAAAAAATGCACATTCTAATTTACTATGAATCACGGTAAATTAAAAACAAAAACACACTTTACTAAATGGTCTCTAGCCATACTGTCCACTAATAGGGTAGCCAAAAGCCAAATGCAACAATTTAAATCATATTTAATTAAAGTTAAATAAAATGCAATTTCAAATACTTAATATCATTAACTATTAAGTACACAATAACTATAGTTGATAAAAGATTATTGTGGACAGTGAAGTTGAAGAACATTTATACCACTGAAGAAAGTTTTATTGGATACAGCTGGCCTAAAGTCTAGGTAATATTAAGGAACCGATTTTGCTCCTGGGCTGTTTTTTTGTTTTGTTTTGTTTTGTTTTGTTTTGTTTTAATTTGGGGTTGCTACATGTATTCAGTTAGACATTTAGTTGAGAGCTAAATGAATATTGAAAAATTTGGACTAAATACTGTATATTCCCATGTTAGATGACTGATGTATATATTTTAATAGATTTAAAGTGTTATTCTCATAATGTATTGCAGGGGGCAAAAATTGTGACATTTTTAAGAAAGGATATAATTCATCTTAAACAGATGTGATGATTAACCAATAATTATTCTACTTTATTTAATACTTATCCCAGTTTTACGGACATTAGGTTGGTAATTTAGTCCATGGGACTATATTAAGTTAATTGAAGAAAAGAGCAAAGGAATGTGACCCTTCAGTAATGAGAGCAGTATAAATATTTATATTATTCCCATTTGTAATATCATGTTTGTGAAAAATTTGTATATATATGACTAAGGAGTTTACTTCATAGCAGAACAATTATTTTATCTAGGAATTTTGACCTCATCAATGTTTCAGTTTGAGTTTCATTAATTTAATTTTTAAGAAAATTCAAAGCACAAAATAGAGAAAACTATATAGTTATTTATGAAATATTAAAATCTTTGAATTCATAAATAATATTTTATCTATCTATCTATCATCTATCTATCTATCTATCTATCTATCTATCTATCTATCTATCTCTTTCCTATTCTTTCTATTTCACTTGGAGAACCCTACCTCATACATATATGAAGATTGTAGTTTTCTCCTCTAATAATTTTTTGAGCAGCATAAGAAGCCAAGTATGAGTGTGTGTTTGTGTGTATGCATGCACATGTGTGTATATGCATATGTTTGTGTATCATGCTGATAAAAATGGTTGAATATTAATATTGTTTGAGGCTATATTGTAGGATTATGTGCTTTTTCTTTACTCTTTTCTTCAGTATTCTAGTTTCTATGTTATATATCTGTTATTGATTGTGGCAATAAAATTTTAAACATAAAATGATGCCCTAACAGGTTTGGCTCAGTGAATAGAGTGTCAGCCTGTGGACTGAAAGGTCCCAGGTTTGATTCTGGCCAAGGTCATGTACCTTGGTTGCAGGCACATCCCCAGGAGGTGTGCAGGAGGCAGCTGATCAATGTTTCTCTTTTACGATGTTTTTAACTCTCTATTCCGCTCTCTTTTTCTCTGTAAAAAATCAATAACACATTAAAAACAAAACAAAACATGAAATGTCAAAAATCTATGCAGGTTTCATAGCATATTAGAAAAGACACTATCAAATTTATCTTAATTAAACTGTTATAAAGATTATTATATTTGTTATACTTTAAGTATAACTTCATATTACAACTATAGGCCAGGTGCATGAAATTCATGCATGGGGGAGGGGTGTGTCCCTCAGACCAGGCTTCACCCTCTCTAATCTGAGACCCCTTGAGTGATATCTGACTGCCTGTTTAGGCCCAATCCCATTGGGACCAGGCTTAAACAGGCAGTCAGACATCCCTTTCACAATCCAGTATTGCTGGTTCCCAATTGCTCACCTGGCTGTCTGCCTGATTGCCACTAAGCACTTCTGCCTGTCAGCCTGATCACCCCCTAACCACTCCCCTGCCAGCCTGATAAATGCCTAACTGCTCCCCTGCCAACCCAATTGCCCCTAACAAATTGCCCCCTGCCAGACCAGTCACCCCTAACTGCCCCTCCATTGCCAGCCTGATTGCCCCCAACTGCCCTCCCCTGCAGGCCTGGTTGCCCCTAACTGTCTTCCTCTGCAGCCCTGATCACCCCCAACTGCCCTCCTCTGCTGGCCATCTTGTAGCAACCATCTTGTGTCCACATGGGGGTGACCATCTTTGACCACATGAGTTCTTGTGTCTTGGAGTGACTATCAATTTGGATATTACCTATTTATTATATAGGATATATAGGACTAGAGGCCCAGTGCACAAATTCTTGCACTAGTGGGTTCCCTTGGCCTGTTTTTTGAGATCTGGCCAAAACCAGTCTCTGACATCCCCCGAGGGGTCCCGGATTTCAAGAGGATGTAGGCCAGCCCAAGAGACCCCACCAGTGCATGATCTGGGCCAGGGAGGAACATGGGAGGTTGGCCAGCTTGGGAGGGACTGAAAGAGGGCTCCAGGACATGTCCAGGCCACATTGCTCATTCCCAATCGTCCAGGCATCAGCAGCAAGCTCACCTGCTGGTCAGAGTATCTGCCCCCGGGTGGTCAGTGCACATCATAGAGACTGGTCTACCAGTTGACTCTCTGTACCTTGATGGTCAGTGCATGTCATAGTGAGTGGTTGAGCAGCTTTAGCGTATCATTAGCCTATTACACTTTGATTGGTTGAACAGATGACTAGACGATAGGACAATTAACACATTAGGCTTTTGTTAAAAAGGACTAGAGGCCCAGTGCATGAAATTTGGAGCCTCCCTCCTTTCCCTGGCCCCACTTCCTGGTCAAACTCCCACACAACTCATGGTTGAGGGTCCAATTTGCATACTATGCTTTTATTTAGAATATGCCTTTTGTTTAACAAAACAGACTGAAGAAGTAGATGTGTTACCAGATGAAAGAATAACTAGGAAAGGCAGATGCAGTAGACAGTGGACAAGATTGGAACATTTCTGCTTATCAATGCTTGAACAGTTTGATACTAACAGTGCATGCTGTGCTGTTACAGTCCATGAATATACACATGTACACACACACACAAGTGAAACACATACACCCTCATCCAAACACAGCCATGATAAAATTCACCCAACAACTCAAACTTAATAACAATTTTAAATAAGTCGTCAACCATTTCAATAAGACTCCTAAGATAATTCAGGAACACAATTAAATATAAAGTTTAGAATTCTTCTTTTATCTTTTGGAAGGACTTCTGGAAATTTGAAGACTCTGTGGCTAACTCTACCAGCATGTTGTCAACAAATTATTCCTCAATTTCATAATTTGTGGTTATATAAGAATTAAACTTGAAAATTAAAACTTCCAACTGGGTTAATGTATGAAATAACATTTATTAATAACCATTGTGTTGGCCTATCTATGCTATGGAAAATCTGCAAAATATTATCCATTTACATTATCTTAGTTCCAAGTTTATAGAGTTTGGGTGAATACTGTATTTAATCTCATCATTAACTTAAGTTTTTAAGTCATAGAACCTGGCATTTCAGGCCTGAGGGCTATTATCAAAAACCCCTTTCCTATATCACAAGTATGGATCAGGTTAGAAAAAATTGTTTTTAGAAAGTAGATATATGAGATTTTGAGGCATTGTGAATTTATCATATATTTCAACAATATAGGATTGAGCCATGAGCTCTGATAAAGTAAGTCTTAACATTTAATTATTATAACTTGATCTTAAAACAAATAGTTTGTTTATATAAAGTAAACAAATAGGTAAGTATTAATTTTAATTGAGCAAAATAAACATTTTTCTTTCTTAAATAATCAGACTATTTGATTATGATCACTTAACTTTGCTTTATTTTGCTAACAGATTTCATGTAGAATGCCAGAGTTCAATACAATAGATTTTCTTAATAAATTGAATATGCTAAAAATACTTACCAACTCTATAAATTCAGTTGTAAGATATTATCACTTTCAAATGTTATTTATCACAGATAATGGACTTATATCAGAATATGTTTTATATCACAGAAATACTCTCCCACTTCCCCTCAAATATCTATTACACACTAATAGCTTCTTAATCACTTTTTAAATATAAATCAATATAATACCATTTACCAAATTATGTTAGTCATATTTTATTTTCTGTACTTATTTGAAGATTGAGATATTAATTTAAAATATAGATCCCATAGAATGTAAAATAGTACACAATAGAAGTTCTGATACAATAATTACTCACATGTTATTGTATTAAAAGGCATTAATACTGCAAACAGTTTGTCTTTTGGACAATAGGATTTACTTTGTTGAAATTTCTGGTTCTACAAAATCCTTATATAAGGATCAATCATACTAATCAATATACTAATCAATATACTAATTTTATATCTCTATTAAACTTTCATTGTATAATGTAGATAAGTGAATCAAGAATCTCAGATATAAATTCAAATCCAACTTGGCATAGCTGTAACTTTGAATACAATACTGAAAGAGATTCTGTGTCTTTATTGAGCTATTTCACACTATTTTCCTGAAGTCATGAAGAAATCAATTGCATCACAGCTTCAATAGTTGACCTTAAATGTGTAGATGATAGCAAACAGCTTCAAACTAGCTATGCAAGGAATTCTTACCTAGTCCCATAAAATTCTTAATAAATATTGAATGCTTAATTGGCAGATATTGTAAGAGTTTAATACTATCTATACTTAATAGTGGACTCATTTCATATATCTTCAGATACTTTCCTAAGTGCAGCTAAATAAACTGCAATAATTACATTAAATTCGTCATCTTGCATTAAGAATGAGAACCTGCTTCAATTATAATTATGACTATCTGGGTCTAGAAAGATAAAATAAATAGCTTTACTCAACTTGAGTTGATATACAGTAATGTTTGCAGATTCAGTTTTTAAAGGAATGGATCCCCTCCCTCCCCCATGAAACAGCATAAGATAAAAAAATCTGACAGTTTATTATAAATGTGCATTATACTATAGATTTATTTTTATTTCTCTTAATTCAGGATATAATAAATCTAAAAAGAATTACCCATAATCCTACTCTTTAAAGTATCATTATTCAAATTAAAGACTGATAACTTTTAGAGTGTGATTTGCTGTGTTTACAGCACACTTAAAATTAAATTGTTATCCTAAAATTTACTTAAAAATGAAACTAGTTCTTAAGCATCCTATCTAATAAATGAGTAATATGCAAATTGTCCCTAGTTTCGCTACACCAAATAAGCCACGCCCACAAGCCACACCCACAAGCCAATTAGGAGCTATATGCAAGTTAGCACAAAGCCAAGGTGGTTGCTCACATGGCAAGCTGGGTCGGGCTGGGGTCATGGCCAGGCAGCAATGAGCCTGTATCGCAGGGCCAATCGCTTCTCTGGGTGCCCCAGGCTGGGCAAAAAGGCCTCACCAAGAGGCCTTTTTGCCCCCAGCCTCAGGCAGGCCTGGTGGGCTGGGAGTGTGGCTAGGCAGCGATTGGCTCTTGTCCCAGGGTCATCACTTCCCTGGGTGCCCCAGGCCTCAGGCAGGCCAGGCAGGCTGGGGGCATGGCTAGGCAGCAATCAGCTTGGATAGCAATTGCTTCACTGCGGGCCTCAGGCAGGCCTGGAGGACTAGGGACATGGCCAGGCAAAATCTGCCCGGATCCCAGTTCAATCATTTCCCTGGATGCCCAGGCCGAGGGAGAAAAGGCCTTGCCAAGAGGCCTTTTCTCTCCAAGCCTCAGGCAGGCCAGGCCAGGCTGGGGGCGTGGTCAGGCAGGGAATGGCCCGGAGAGCAGGGAGATCACTTCGATGGGTGCTTCTGGCCTCAGGCAGGCTGGGAGGGCTGGCTGGGGTTCCCTGGCCGAGATTCTCTGCCCAAAGAGGGAAAGTCTCGGCCAGAGGCTTTCGGCTTTGGGCAGGCCGGGGGTGAGCTGTCAGTAGGACATCCCCTGAGGGCTCTCAGTATGTGAGAGGGAGCAGGTTGTGCTGAGAAACCACCCACCCTTGGTGCACAAATTTTGTGCACCGGGCCCCTAGTCTTTCTATAAATACTGCAATTACATAGATTTAGTAAATAATTTTTTTTATCTTAAGATGGTTATATCACTGAAAACATATATTGTGGGTGACACTGTTATGGATTTGTCATATGTAAAGTACATTATGCAAAAGCTTTTCACAAACTAATACCATAATTATCAAACAGAACAGTGAAAGTGAGCATTAAAAAAAAGAGTCATCATAGTAGCAATTTTAGGAGTAGTAACTTTGATAGATACCTAATGGTAGCAAAGAGATGGCATTAAACAAGTTAACTACTGAAATGTGTTATTTTCTCTTCTAATCATAAATTCTAAAGCAGTGTTTGGTAATAGTTTTAATTAAACACACAGAAATGTATAAGGACAAAATGATTTATTATGATGGTTAAGTTTGTCTGTCAACTTGGCTTGTCCATGATGCCAAGGTATGGGTTCAAAATTAATTCTAGATGTTTCTATGAAGTTTTTTTTTTTTAGATGAGATTAGATGTAAATTGGTAGATTATCCTCTGAAATGTGGGATTCAACCAGTCAATTGAAGGCTTTAACAGAACAAAGCCTGGCCTTATTGGAGCAAGAAGGAATCCTGACGAAAGTCTGAATGCATTTAAACTTGAATTCCAACTCTTCTATGGATCTCCAGTCTGCAGGTCTACCATTGAGAATTTCCATCTCCAGAACTTTGTGAGCCAATTAACAAAAAACAAGAACAGAGTCACGGGGAGTGAGAGGCACCGGGAACCATGGCGGCGGTAGTGGCGGCGGCTGTGCGGGCTCGGATCCTGCAGAGGAAACAGAAACCATAATGTGAGAACTTCCTCAGCTTCCTACTAGCAAACCTACAAAACTGATGCAAAGTGACGGCTAAGTGAAGAAGAAAGCAGGAATGAGTCAAGCAAAGGGAATGAAGAACTTTCATGGAAGAAGCAACAGCCTGTGCAAGAACAAAGAGAGCTCAAAACGTATTTCAAATGGCAGGACCAGATCACAAAGGAACCTATAAAACTAGAGAAGTAAAGATACTATGTAGAGTCTGCTCAGCAACTTCAAGATTAGTCTTTATCCCAAAGGCAGTGGGAAGCCATTGGATGGTCTTAATCAAAAGGGTGTTCTAACCAGATTTGTGTTTTAGAAAGACCCTCTGGCTATGGGATGGAAACTAGGTTTACAAGATTTAAGATTGAAATCCAGGTTAGAGACAGTGAGGGTTTGGGTGATGGCAGGAGGGGTAAAGGAAAGGGTGTATTCAAAGATTTCTGGGAGAACTTACTTTATTCACTGTGATAAGAAAGGGAGGAGTTGGGATGACATTCAGGCTTCTGGTTTGGCAACTAGGTGAATAGTAAGTAGTCCCATTCATTGCAAGGTGGGCTATAGGAAGCAGAAAAGCTGGTGGGAAGAAGATAAATTCAGCTTTTCAACCTGTACCTAAATAGCAAGTAGAGATAGAGCAAAGACAGTTGTGGATATTACCTGAAGAGAAAGATTCTGGAACTACAAATTTGGGCATCATCAGGATCTAAGTATTTAAGCCACAGGAGGTGATAAAATCACTCAAAGAGACTATGCAGCATGAGAAGAAAAGGACTAAGACCCAATGAGCAGTGGCCAGGCAGAGGAGAATGAACTAGCAAAGAAGAGATACCAGGGCATCACAGAAGATAAGTGAAAGGGGTTCAGGAAGGAGGGCGTGATTACTGTGTGTTACATAAAGTTTCCTAGGGTTGAGAGAACAAAGAAAGGCTGACAATTCCCTTATTACATAAAGTTTATTAAGGGAACTTACATCTGAGGCTCCTATTGAGTGAGTGGAAGATTGTATGGATATCCTTTGTGCCATGTGGCAGGCACTAAAGTAAGCATGTCAAATTCGTAGCCCACAATGAATATTTTTTGCAGCCCAGCCAATATAATGGTATATAAGAAATGCTTTAATAAAATTTTGTAACTTAATTTTTATAATATTCTGTTATACATAATTATTAATAATGAACTACAACGTTTGATAATGACTGATTACTACAATCGTGTTGCATTCCTTTCCCTTATGAGCCTTACACACAGGCGCACCATTTCTCTCCACTAATACTAGCAGCAAACATTTTAGCAGCCAATTGCCATGTCATTAGTCTTGCACTGACTTGTTTGATGTGCGCAATAGGAAATATTTTGCTTTCAGAGAACAAGAAAAATAGGTTTATTTGCATTGTGCTTATTCAGTTATTCAGTGTCTGGTAAATTAATGTTCAAGGAAAAAATATTAATTTTTATCAAAATGTTCTATTTTATGTTAATTACCAATTTATATCTGCCCTTTTATTCAGCATGTCTATCAAAATAAACCTACATTTCTATGAAGAAAAAAAAAAACAACAAAACTCTGTCTCTCTCTCAATTGTGTCGTGTGCATGCACACACTCAAACACACACACATACATACACACACACACACACACACACACGAAGTGAAACATGAATATACATATTCATCCTATTGGTTGTGTTTCTGTGAAAAAATGTTACTAATGCATGCATAATTATATTTAGTAAATATATTTAACTAAGAGATAAGTCTGATATTAGAGCAGAAGTTTTAACAGAGGAACATGATTAAATATTATATATATTTTTATAATAGGGATGAGATGCATTTTATGATGGTTTGATCCATGTAACCACCACTAATAATATATGGAAAATTGCTTACATACTTGTCAATCTCCCCAAAACAGCCATTACATTTTTCTAATATTTAGTGCATTAAACAAATCCTCATCCTCAATTTGTTCCCTATCCTAATGTTATTCTTGTTTTCTTTATTTTTTCCATCATTTATTCCCCTTATACCCAATTTACCTCCACCCATCCCCTCCCCACTGCAATCACCACAGTGTTTTTGTATGTATATGTGAGTTATCTCTTTTTGTTGTTGTTATTCAAAGGCTCCATTCATTTCAATAATGACCCCATTCAGAGCTGTCTGCCTGCTATCTAGGAATCTGTCTTTATTTTGCTTGTTCAGTTTGTTCATTAAATTCCACATATGAGTGAAATCATATGGTAGTTGTCTTTCTCTGATTGATTTATTTCACTGAGCATAATGTTCTCCAGTTCCATCCATGCAATCACAAAGGGTAAAATTTTCTTCCTTTTTATGGCTGAATAGTAATCCATTGTGTAAAATATACCATGGCTATTTCATCCACTCATATAACTCCATTTCTAGGAATTTATCATGGCCTGATTTTTGTAACAAACTTTTTAGTACTTAATAAAAGTTCTGTAATTAATTCATTCTGGATTAACTTTCTCAACTCCAGTTTCCATTTGGTGTTTGTTTTCTTTCTCAAAAGATACATAATTTATCCATAAGAAAAGATGAAACACTACCATTTGCTGCAACATGAATGGACTTTGGCACTATTATGCTAAACAAAATGGTTCAGACAGAAAAAATTCAGAACCATAAGATTTCACTCATATGTGGAATATCAAAATGAAAACAGCAAATGAACAAACAAGAAAAACAAAAAGACATAGACATAGACAACTGAATGGTGGTTGCCAAAAGGAAAAGGATGGGAGGAGTAGAAGGTAAAGGGGTCAAATATATGAAAATAGAAGAAGATTTGATTTTAAGTGGTTTGCATACAATGCAATATAGAAGTGATGTACCATAGAATTATACACTTAAAATGTATATAATGCTATTAACCAACTAGAAGCCAGGTGCACAAAATTCATGCACTTGGGAAGGGTGTCCCTCAGCCCAGCTTGCACCCTCTCACAATCCAGGAACCCTTGGGAGGTGTCCAACTGAAGCCTTATGCCTATTCCCCGGGGAGTGGGCCTCCACCAGCAGGTGGACATCCTCAGTGCTGCCATGGAGGCAGGAGAGGCTCCCACCGCTGCCACCATGCTCACCAGCCGTGAGCCAGCTTCTGGCTGAGTGGCACTGTGGGAGCACCTTGATCACCAGGGGTGAAATAAACTTTAGCTGTATCAGCATATCAAAGCATAAAACAGAATATAACCCAATTGATCTGCCCTACAATTTTCTACTTTATTAAATATGCTCCATTTTCCTTCTTTTTCTTTTCTCCCTTAACAGTTTAATTTCTACAGAGTTGTTTCCACTCTGATTCTTTATTTCCTCAACTTGGTCATCTTTAAACCATTCTCTTAAATTCTGTCTACTTATACACAAAAAGGTGCTGTCTCTACATTTACCATTAGAAACTGTTTTTTATGATTTCTTGACATCTCGATATCAATGAATAAAATAGACCATTTTTGCAAACAACTAAATTTGTAAGAAGGGTGTTCTAATTTCCCCTTTTCTTCCTTAAAACAAGAAATAAAATCTGATGTAAAAGATGTCCTCCCTATACCAGGAAAAATAAACATTATTTTCATTAAGGATGAAAAATTAGAACTGACAGAATTCTGCAAAAACAGTCCTCATTAAAACAGTTATCTTTCTTTGGCCTCCCCATATATTTTAGTTACTTTTCTACAATTGCGTCTCTTTGTTCAATCCTATCTAATACAAGAATAATATGCAAATTGACCATGCCTTCGCTACACCCACCAGCCACACCCACCAGCTGATCAGGAGCAGAGGGCTGGGCCGAGGTGGCCAGGGCCAGGGGGAAAATAGGGGACCAAGGAAGCCAGGGCTGGGGGGCAGCAGAGCTGAGGCACCAGGGCTAGGGGGGCAGGGCCAAGGCAGTGAGAGCCATGGAGGGCTAGGTCAAGGCAGCCAGCAGGTGCTGGCCAGGGAGAAGGCCTAGCTGGGGGGCGGGGCCAAGGCCTGTGCTATCCGGGCTCGAGCTGGCTGGGGCTAAGGCTCGTGCCATGGGGGGGGGGGGGTATGTGGCTGGGATGGAGCCAGCCATTGGCCCCATTGCAGGGCAATGGCTGGGTGCCCAAGGCCTAAAGCTTCTCTAGAGGCTTTAGGCCTTGGGCAGGCTGGGGTGAATGGTTAGTAGGACATCCCCTGAGGGCTCCCAGTATGTGTGAGGGGGCAGGTTGGGCTGAGGGATCACCCACCCCCAGTGCATGAATTTTGTGCACCAGGCCCCGAGTCTAATATAAAAACATTTAGATTTTGCCACTTCTTTGGGTATTTACTTGTTTTTGAGGGTCTCTGTGTCACATAAAATTTAAATTTGTATTCTTTTCTCTTATTAATCTATCTTTTGTTACAGAATCCCAGCCTAGGCATAAATTTAGTAGAGGGAAGAATTTCCTCCTCATACATTCTCATACAGTAAATCCAACTTTTAAATGTTGATCATTATCTTGGCACTCTTATTTTTTCATTGCATTCTCTAATTTTGGTAGTTCAACGAGTCTTATGACTTTTATCATCATATACAGTCTATAGATTAAACTAGTTGTCTGGCAGCTGGCATTTCAGACACAGTAACAAAGTAACGGACATGGTCACCTTGCCTTAGGCTCCCATTAATCTCTCCTCCGAGAGTGCCTCCCTTTGCCTTTGGTGTCAAGTGGTGGAGCACATTATCTGCAAACCTGAAAACTAGCCCTGCAGAATCATATTTCTCCCTGAGCAAAGGGGTTACTCTTTGACTGGTCCTGGCCCAGGGCATATGCTGGACTCCATGGAGGACCGAGATTGCCATTGCTGGGAGGGAAAAACAACAAAGAAGCTAGAAGATCCTCAGCCCCTTCAGATCCCCCAGGTATGGCAGATACAATGATAGCAGATTTACACTGGGATTTCAGAGTTAAAAAAAAAAAAGCTTGTGATTCAGCACCATCTATTATAAAAGAATAGAAAGACCTCTTTGTATTAATCTGCTGCAGAAGTCCATTCACAGTTTGCTACCTAGACAGAGAAGAAATTCATCAAATTCATAAATAACCAAGGTAGCAAGGTAGCTGAGAAAGAAAATAAAAAATCTCTAGATTAAAAGAACACACACACACACATACACACACACACACACACACAAAGAAAGTTAAAGACCTGTAAATATGTGATTCAAATGACAGAGAATTCAAGATTGCAGTTTTGAAAATACTCACAAGATATGAAAAAATGCAGATAGGCAATTTATCAAGGTTACACAACAACTTAACAAACAAAATGAGTACTTCACCAAAGAGACTGAAAGTTTAAAAAAAAAACAAACCAGAAATTCTGGAGAAGAAGGATTCAAAATAGGAGATCAACAATGAATTAGCAAGCATAGAAAACAAAGCAAATGAAATAGAGGAAATGATCAATGATATTGAAAATAGAAATCTAGAAATGAGTCAGAGGGAAAAGAGAGAGAACTCAGCATAAAAAAGAAAGAGCTCTATGAGAACTGACTCCATCAGAAAGTGATATAAGATTAATAGATGTACCATAAATACATGGATATTAAACTACTATATAATGACTGTTTAAAGAAGAAATAAAGGGTGAAAAAAGTATGCAGGGTTGAGCCAGTTTGGTTCAGTGGCTGAGCACAGAACTATAAACCAGGAGGAGGCATGCAGGCAGCAGCCAATCAATAATTCTCAACCTTTATGTTTCTATCTTTCTCTCCTTCTGCCTTCCTCTCTATAAAAGAAATAAAAACATATTTTTAAAGATATGTAGAGATAAATGAGAATGGTAATATGACATATCAAAATTTAAGGAATGCAGCAAAAGCAATATGAGGCAAGTTTATGACACTGCAGGTCTATTTTTTTAAAGCAAGAAAAATACCATGTAAACAATGTAACATAACATTCTAAAAAACTAGAAAAAGAACAAAAATAATTCAGTAAGCAGAAATAAAAATTAAAGCAGAATTGAATGAAATAGAAAACAAAAACACTAAGCAAAAAATAATACAACAAAGAGCCAGTTCTTTGAAAATATTAATAAAATTCACAAACTCCTGGCTAGATTCACTATGGTAAAATAAGACTCATATAAACAAAATCAGAAAGGGAAGAGAAGTTATCACTAACATCACAGATATACAAAGGTTCATCTACACTAATAATAGCCGTGGTGGTTGTCACACCCTCACTCATCATGCCATAACATTGTCACAAGATGGCTGTCACAAATGGCCATCACAAGATGGCTGCACACACAGTGGAGGCAGGGCCCAGTGGAGGAGGCATGTAGTGGCAGGGGAGGGCTGTTGAGGTGATCAGGCTAGCAGGGGAGGGCAGTTATGGGCAATCAGGCCAGAAGGGGGCCAATTCAGTGTCGATCATGCTGGCAGGTGATAGGTTAGAAGGCAATGAGGCTGGTAGGCAGAAGCAGTTAGTGGCAATCAGGCAGGCAGGCAGGCAGGCGAATAGTTAGGAGCCAGGGTCCCGGATTGTGAGAATGATGTCTGACTGCCAGTTTAGACCCGATCCCTCAGACATCCCCCTAGGGATTCCAGACTGGAAAGGGTGCAAGCTGGGCTGAGGGACACCCTCACCACCCCCCTTCCCATGCATGAATTTCATGCATCAGGCCTCTAGTACTAGAATATTATTAAAGACAATATGCCACTAATTTCAATAACATAGATTCCGGAAAAAAACAAGGATGGCCATTCTCACCACTGTTATTCAACACTAGAGGCCGGTGCATGAACTTTGTGCATGGACAGGTGGTTGGTGTGTGTCCCTCAGCCCAGGTTGCATCCTCTCCAATCTGGGACCCCTCGAGGGATGTCTGCCTGCTCATTTAGGCCCAATCCCACCAGCACTGCTGGCTCCCAACAGCTCACCTGCCTGGTTGCCCCTAACCGCTTCTACCTGCCAGTCTGATCACCTCCTAACCACTCGGCTACCAGCCTGATCAATGCCTAACTGCCTTCCTGCTGGCCCAATTTCTCGTAACTGCCCTCCCCTACCAACCTGGTCACCCTTAACTTCCCTCCCCTTCAGGCCTTGTTCCTCCCAACTGCCCTCCCTTGCTGGACGAATCGCCCTCAACTTCCCTCCTCTGAAGGCCTGGTTGATCCCAACTGCTCTCCCCTGAAGGCCTGGTTCTCCCCAACTGCCCTCCCCTATAGGCCTGGTCCATCCCAACTGCCATCCCCTGCTGGCTTAATCACCCACAACTGTCCTCCCCAGCAGGCCATCTGTGGCAACCATCTTGTGTCCACATGAGGATGGCCATATTTGACCACATAGGAGTGGCCATCTTGTGTGTTGGAGTGATGGTCAATTTTCATATTACCTCTTTATTATATAGGATGCCTCTGGAAGTCCTAGTCAGGGAAATCATGAAAGGAAAAGAAATAAAAGGCATCCACATTGGGAAGGAAGAAGCAAAAGTGTCATTTTTTTTCTTTTTCTTTTTTTTTTCCTGATGACATGAGTCTCTATATCGAAAATCCTAAAGACTTCACCAAAAATTATGAGAAAGAATAAATAAATACAGTAAAGATACAGGATACAAAATCAATGTACAAAAATCCACTGCTCTCCTATATACTCACAGGAAACAAAATGAAGGAAACAATTTATTTTGCAATTGCAACTAAAAAAGTAAAACACCTAGGAATAAACAAAACAAAGAATGTGGGGTACCTATATACTGAAAACTACAAAGCGTTATTAAAAGAAATTGAAAAAGACACAATGAAATGGAAAGATATTACATATTCATTGAATGGAAGAATCAACATAGTTAAAATGGCCATATGACCCAATGCAATTGAGATTTAATGCAATTCCCATTAAAAATCCAAATGTCATTTTTAAAGCAATAGAAACCATCCTTAAAATGAAAAGGGAGCTCACTGCATAAGAAAACATATTCACCAATGATACATCTGATAAGTATTAATTTCCAAAACATCTGAAGAGCACATACAACTAAACAAAAGGAAGACTGACAATTCAATGAAAAAAATAGGTAAAAAACCCGAAAAGGCACTTCTCCAAAGAGTATATACAGACAGCCAAAGACATATGAAAAATTGCTCAAAGTCATTAATCATCAGAGAGATGGAAATTAGAATAACAATGAGATATAACTCACACCTGCCAGAATGGCTATCATCAATAAATCAGCAAACAACAAGTGCTGGTGAGGATGTGAAGAAAAGGGAACCCTGGTACGCTCTACTGGGTATGCAGACTTGTGCAGGCACTTTGGAAAATAGTGTGGAGATACCTCAAAAAATTTAAAGTGGAACTGCTGTTTAACCCAGAAATTCCACTTTGTGAATATATCCTAAGAATCCTGAAACACCAATATGAAAAAACATATGGATAAAAAAGCTGTGCTACATTTACACAATGGAATGTTCTGTATCTGTAAAAAGGAGGAATCTCTTGCCCTTTGAGACAGCATGGAGAGACCTGGAGATGATAATGTTAAGAGGAATAAGCCAGTTAGAAAAAGACAAATCTCACTTAAATGTAGAATCTGCTAAACAAAATTCTCAAGGAACAAATTGGACCAAAGGCATGGAAGCATGCAACAGACTGATAGGTTTTAGTGTGAAGGAAGAGGGGATGGATATTAATCAAAGAATATATGTTCACAGATCATAGACTCAGACAATAGTGTGGTGAAGGCTTAGGATGGAGTGGAAGCTAGGCTGAGGGGGTAAAGTGGGAGAAAATGGTAGACGTCCACTAAACCCTTAAACCCATATAAGTAAATTAGAAAAAAATAAATAGAACAAAAATTTGTTAGGTTTGTATGAAACCACAAAACATCCAGATAACCAAAGCAATCCTGAGAAAATAGAATGAAGCCAAAGATATCACACTACCTATCTTCAAATACTATAGTGCTATATAATCAAAATAGCATGGAATTGGGAGAAAAAACAGACACACAGACCAATGAAATAGATTTGAGATCCAAGAAATAAAACCCAAAATGTAGCTGGAAAATTTTTTTGACAGAAGAGCGAAATATATATATATATAATGGATAAAAGAATGCCTTTTCAGTAAATGGTACTGGGAGAATTGGATAGTCACATGAAAAAAAGTCAAAGTTGATTAAAATTTGTCTCCTTGTGCAAAAATTAATTCAAAATAGATCAAGACCTTAATATAAGAGATGTAACAATAAATTACACAGAAGAAAACATAGATACAATGCTTATAAACCTTACTCATAGAGAACATTTTATGAATTTGACCCCAAAGTCAAGAGAAGCAAAAATAAAAATAAGTGAATGGAATTATGTCAAACTAAAAGCTTCATCACAGCAAAAGAAACTGTCAATAAAACAAAAAGACAACCAACTTAATGAGGGGATGATATTTGCAAACAACAACTCCAACTAGTGGTTAATATTCAATATATACAAATAACTTATATAACTCAACACCAAACAATCCAATTAAAAACTAGACAGAGGACCTAAACAAACATTGCTCTCAAAAAGACGTACAAATGTCTATAATATATATGAAAAGATGTTCAAATTAACTAGCAATAGAGAGAAGGTAGGGGTGAGTGGGTGAGGAGAAATTAACCAAAGAACTTACATGCACATAGGCCTAACTCATGGACAGAGACAAAAGTGTGGTGATGGTCTGGGGGTGGAGAACAGATGCAGGGTGAAGAGGTCAATGAGGACTAAAAGGGGCATCTGTATTTCTTTCAATAATAAAGATAAATTTAAAAACAAACACACACAAAAACTACAATGATTTACCACCTCACAAATGGTAGAATGATTGTTATCAACAACACAGATGATAACAAGTGTTGGAGAGCCTGTGAAAAAAAGAAACCCTCAGTCACTGTTGGTGGGACATAAACTGGTATCACCACCATGAGAAACAGTATGGCAGTTCCTAAAAATAATTAAGAATAGAGTTACATATGACTCAGCAATCCCTCTTCTGGGTATCTACCAAAAAACTTGAAAAAAAATTTTTGTGCAAAGATTTATGCATCCTTATGTTCATTGGAGCATTTTTCACAGTGGCCCAAGACATGGAGACAACCAAAGTGTCCATCAATAGAGGAATGGATAAAGAAGATATGGTACATGTATACTATGAAATACTACCTATCCCATCTAATAAAATAGTAATATGCAAATTTCCCATCACTCCAAGATACAAGATGGCTTTCCCATGTGGACACAAGATGGCCAGCAGGAGAGGACAGTTGGGAGGGACAAGGCCAACAGAGGAGGGCAGTTGGGGGAGACCAGGTCAGAAGGGTAGAACACTTGTGGGGTACCAGGACAGCAGGGGAGGGCAGTTGGGGAGGACCAGGCCTCCATGGAAGGATCAGTGGTGGGGACCCAGACCTGCCCTGCAGGGGATGGCAGTTGGGGGACCAGGCCTGCAGAGGAGGGCAGTTGAGGGGGGCAGGCCTTCAAAGGAGGGCAGTTAGGGGTGACCAGACTATCAAGAGAGGGAAGTTAGGGGTACCCAGACCATCAAGGGAGGGCAGTTGGGGGCTATCAGACTTGCAAGGGAGGACAGTTAGGGTAAACCAGACTGGCAGGGGAGGGCAATTAGGGGAAATCAGGCAGGCCAGGGAGCAGTTAGGTGTAGTTCAGGATGCCAGGGGAGTGATTAGGGGTGATCAGGCTGGCAGGCAGAAGTGGTTAGGGGCAATCAGGCAGAGACAGGCAAGGGGTTGAGAGCCAGTAGTCCTGGATTGTGAGAGGGATATCCAACTGCCTGTTTAGGCCCAATCCCAGTAGATCAGGCCTAAACGGGCAGTCAGACATCTCTCAAGGGGTCCGGGTTTGGAGAGGGTGCAGGATGGGTTGAGGGGCACTTCTAGTATATATAAAAAAGCCTAAGTGACCAAAAGACCAAACAACCAAATGACCAAATGACTATTTGACCGGTTTCTATGACCAAACTGACCACCAGGGGTCATACATTCAATAAAGCAGTTTCCCCCTTATGGTCAGCACTCCCACAGCCAACCTACCACAGCCAGCCAGCTTCCTGTGGCCAGCCAGCCAACCTCCCTCGGTCCCTCCCCCATGGCAGACCTCCCTCCCTCCTGATTGGTCCCAATTTCTCTCCAGGTCGAGGGACCACACCCATGCATGAATTCGTACACCAGGCCTCTAGTTCATTCATAAAAAAAGAAATAATTGTCTTTTGAGACAACATGGATGGACATTGAGCATATTAGGCTAAGTGAAATAAGTCAGCCATAAAAAGCTAGGAACCATGTAATTTCACTCATAGGTGGGATGTAAAACTAAAACCCATAGATATAGACACACAACAGTATGATGGTTACTGGAGGGAAGAGGTGGGATGGTTGTAAATGGTAAAAGGGACCAAATATATGATAACAGAAGATGATTTGACATTCTGTATATTGCATACAATACACAGATCATGTATCATAGAAATGTATAGTTGAAACCTATATAACCTTATTAACGAATATCACCCCAAATCTATTTTATATGAAAAATATACAAACCTGTAACTTAAGCAACTAAAATAGGACCCTATATACTAAAGAAGGTACTCATATATAGTGAGAAAAATTAAATGCAATATTCAGTATGAATCATAAGTTTTAGTAAAACCTGTTAATTCTTTCTTATTGATTACATATCCTATCTAAGAAAGAGGTAATATGCAAATTGACCATCATTCCAACACACAAGATGGCTGCTCCCATGTGCACACAAGATGGCCACCACAAGATGGTCAGCAAGGAAAGGCAGTTGTGGGTGATCAGGTCAGCAGGGGAGGGAAGTTGGGAGGAATCAGGCCTTCAAGGAAGGGCAGTTAGAGAAGAGATCAGGCGAGCAGGGCAGGACCATTGCGGGCAGATTAGACTGACAGGGGAGAGCAGTTGAGGCAGACTAGACCTGCAGGAGAAGGCAGTTGGGGGAAATCAGGACAGGAAGGGAAGGCAGTTAGGGTGACCAGGCCTGCTGGGGGGGAAAGTTGGTGGTGACCAGGCCTGTTGGGGAGGACAGATAGGGGTGACCATACTGGTAGGGTAGGGTAGCTGGGGGGGACCAGGCCTGCAGGGGAGCAGTTAGGTGTTGACCAGGCTTGTAGGGGAATGGTTAGGGGTTGACTGGTCTGACAGGCAGGCAGGCAGGCAGGCAGGCAGGCAGGCAGGCAGGCAGGCAGGTGAACAGTTGGGAGCCAGCAATCCTGGATTGTGAGAGGGATATCTGACTGCCTGTTTAGGCTCGATCTCAGAAGCAGTCAGACATCCCTTGAGGGGTCCCATATTGGAGAGATGCAGGCTAGGCTGAGAGAACCCCTCACATACACACACACACATAAACACACACACACACACACACACACACACATGAATTTCATGCACCGGGCCTCTAGTATTTTATAATGAGTATTAAATGATTTTTGGTGAAATTCATAAATTGTTGAAACTTCTTCAAAAAAAAAAACAACAAGATATTGTTAAAAAGTACAAACTTTCACTTATAAGATGATTGTATTCTGGGGATCTGATGTACAGCATGGTGACTATATAGTTAATAACATATGAATGTATACATTACATTTTCTGAAAGTAGCCTGTAAGCTATCTAACCACAAACAAAAAGTTAATTATGCAAGGTGATGAACATGCACACTATGGAATACTACTTCTCTATTAGAAAAGGTAAAATATTGCCATTTGTTACAGCATGGATGGATCCTGAGAATATTATGCTAAACAAAATAAGTCAGTCAGAAAAAGCTAAGAACCATATAATTTCACTATATAAAACTAAAGCTCATGGACATTAAAAGACAACAGAATGGTCATGACACAATATACATGAATATTAAATCATTATGCTGGACACTCTAAATATGTACATTTTTTTGTCAATTATACCTCAATAAAGCTGGAAAAGAAACTATAAGATGCAATATAATCTACAGCATTTCAAGTTAACCTCAGAGGCTATCTCTCTGTACTGCTGTAATTTTTGTTCCAGAGTTTTTCTCAAAGAATTAATGTAGCACTCAAAAGTCTTTAGAATAAATTGCTTTTAGGAAGGAATTATGAGATAAGTATAATTATGAGAAAAATATAATTATGAGATAAATATAATTAAGTGTTTAGGAAAAATTATTTTTTAATAATCTGCTTTATACAATGATTCATTGACCATTTCTCCTAGGGAAAAGAGGAACCATGAGAGGGTAATTTGTGTCTTAGGTATCAGTCCAGTTCCTGACAATTCGAATGACTATCTAGTAAATTGTAGCCACTTAATAATTATATGTTAAGTAAATTAACTTTTTGAAATATGTTTTTATAATTTTAGAGAGAGGAAGGGAAAGAGAGGGGGGAAACATCAATAGATTGCTTCTACCATACCCCTACTGTGGCTTGAACCCACAATCCAGGCATGTGCCCTGACCTGGAATAGAACCAGAGATTTTTGGTGCATGGGAGATGCTCAACCAACTGAATCATACTGGCAGGACAAGTGAACTAATTTTTAATCTTGATGTGGACATCCATAAATATAATAGGTATTGCATATAATATGCAGGTCTCCTTAAATAAAACAACCTAATTCACTCTTAGAATAAATGGTTGAAAACATGCTTATATCGTGTTATGTTTCACTGAACCAAAACCATACTTATCATCATTTCAGCCCCACTAATTTTTATTGTCTTTCAATAAAAATTTGAAAGACAATCTATTAAAAAACACCTAACCTGTAAGTCATAATATAATAAATAAAAGCTCAGTGACCAGAATAGCAGAACAACCAGAATGTCCAAAACAACATGGTCGCTATGACATGTACTGTACTGCAGCAGCCAACCAGCCTGATCCAAGCCCCAATTGCCCCCACTACCATCATCCTGGCCCCCGATCAGCCCCCAACAACCTGATCGGAGTCATGGCTGGCCAGCCAACTCCCCATGGTTCCTCCCCCCTTGTTGGCCAGGCCCAATGGGCCCCCATTAGCGCAGGCCAGCCAGACATCCCCCCATGTACCAATTCATGTACCAGATCTCTAGTAAATTAAATAAATTCTTAAAGCAGTAAATTATAATTTATTCATTTTTTCTAAGAGCTGAAGTGGTTGCGATTAAGACAGTTTCAAAAGAAAAAGGATGAAATGCTGAAGAATTAAAGAATGTGAATTATGCATATTACATTCCATTTCTTATTCAAAAGAATATATAAAATCATGTCAATTATTAGCATTTATGTAAGTGCTTCCTGGTAACTTTATATATTACAGGGACAAAGTATTAGGAATGTAATACAGCAGCAGATATTTTAATGGTTTTAAATTTATCTTTTTATTAAGTCATTCAAACATACACAATATTAATTTAGTCTTTGATTTATTGTTAACACTTCTATATGGGTTTGATTATTATCTGTTAACAATGTAATTTCACAATAGAAAAGACAATATTTTGTAACTTAACATTACAGTTCAGAACGAAAATAAAATTTCTCAGTCCTCTCTACTGATTTGCTAAACTAAATTGACTAAACATAACCTAGTGCAAACATATAGTATTGAGGTTAGAGTATTTAGCACCACATTTTAAGAAAATAAACAGGTGGATCTGTCACTCGACCAATGGTGTGAGCTGGGGCCTCTCTGGAGAAGAAACCTGGGTTCCCCGAGATATGTGATCAGTACCGGGACCCCGCCAGCAGGCGAAGGGACCCCAAGGCAGGTGTTGGACATGGAGGCCACGGGGCATAGAGTACAAAGGAGACAGAACTGAACCTCACATCACCCTGTTTGGCCCCCGGAGGATGGCTGGTTAGCCAGAGACAGGTAAGATTCCTCAGGGAAGGAACAACTTAAGATAGGCACAGTCACAGAGGGGACAACAGGAGAGAAGTAAAAGGTCAACAGAAATGGGGCACAGACCCTCACCCACAAACCTTACAGGGGCTTGAATTCTCACCCATCCTGAGGGAGGTCTCCTACCCCTATGGCTGCTCCGCCTCCCACGCACAACTCATACCGTGACCCAGGTGGCAGACAGAGACTCGACCAGCAATAGCTGCTCTATATCTAAATCCAGTCTATTGCCAGGAATGCTCAGGACCTACTCAAAAATGCAAATATTCCTTTCCACTAGTATTTACAGGGCAAACTAAGATTTCTGCTTGAGTATTAAAATTGACAGTTAAATAGTAATCAAGTTTTCAGATTAATTTAAATTGGCCAAGTGAAATAAGTGAATACTCAAGAAAATTTTAGTGTACTGGACAAAAAGCTTTTCCAAAAACATTAACTAAAAAATCTATTAGTAGTTCATCTCACTATAAAATTGCCTAACATCCAAAGAATCTAAAGCAGTCATATTTGTGTGCAAAAATTAAAATTTTAAATTACCAAGACTGCAAGATAAAATTTCCAAAAGCCCCCATTAATCAAAAAAGGTGAGGGGACAGTGGGGTAATATCATGTAAAGGGAAAAAATATCGAGTAAGTAAGATACATCTAGAAAATTCTTACTCCAGTAAAGTAAATTCCATTTGTAAAACCAATTGCAGGACACCCATGAAAAAACACAAATGGTGTCAAAATAAGCCAAAGGAAAATCATTTAGGCAAAAATTAAAAAGAATTTCAAGTCTATTTTGCAGAGAGGATCCCTTTGTTAACTTTTGGTCGAGAATGTGTTTGTGTGTTTTCAGAGAACAACTCCAAGACCATGTGGGTTCCTGCGACAGTGAGGAACTGACGGATCTGTTCCAGTCATGAAGATGGTCCAGAGTTGGGGGATACTGACGACACCTCGCCATGCTAGCATTCGGCAGCTGTGCATGTCTGCAGGCAGCCCAGTACCAAACCAGAGAGGATGGATCTTGCATTGCCACGATGTGTCCACCATCTGGATACCATTGCTGACATGTACACATAAAGAATTATTTGACACTGAAACTGGGACTCAGAACAGTTGGATATTGAAACTGAGACTGAAACATTTTTTGTTCTTATACATTTATTTCTAGTAGGCAGAGGCAAGATATTTTTGAAGAAAAGAAACAGAGGAGAGTGATTAATATAGAGGCAGGGAGGCATTGAACAGGCTGTCAAGCTAGAGGGGGAAGGCTTGGGTGGATGGGAGGTGGATGCTGGGGGAGATCAATCGAAGGACTTGTATGCATGTATACGAGCATAACCAATGAATGAAAGATACTGGGGCAGGGAGGGGGACATGTGCTGGGGGGTAGGGGAGGCTGGGGGACGATAAGGCGGAAGGGAAAGGAAAACATGTACTACTATTAATTATAAGTTATACTGCAAAAAAAAAAGAAAAAAGAAAATAAACAGGTGACATATAATGACAAGGGATCATCCAGTACATGTTAAAAAAGTGTCATCTTTGGCATATGAAAAATTGATCCTTCCATGTGTCATTTTATGAGAATAATTATAAATGAGTGAATTCAAATCTGTTCCAAAAATATAATCTCCTAATATCACTGATTTTGGTTCACAATTGGTCCTCCTAGCCCTGCTTCCAAATTATAAATTCAATAAATGTGTTTTGAACATTTCTAATGTGTGAAGAATATTTTTAAATGATAGGAATGGAGTTCCTGTCTTATAACAGGTTATGTTTAATATTTTTGGCTTGTCCTAGACTTGGTGACTCAGTTATACTGTCATTTGTGGTTTACAGACTGTTCCCATTTATATTTATTGAATTTATTGGGGTAATACTGATTAGTAAAATTATATAAGTTCAGGTGCATAGTTCTACAAGACATCATCTGTCCACTGTGTTGTGTGTTCACAACACCCCACAAGACAAGTTTCCCTCAGTCACCATTTTGTTTTTGTTTCTTTTTAATTTTTTTATTGTTTAAAGTATTACAAATAGTAATACATGTTTTCTTTTTACCCCATTGACTTCCCACCAACCTCCCCTAACCCCTAGAACATGCCCTCACCTGTCCCGGCCCCCAGTGTCTTGTATCCATTGGTTATGCTCATATGCATGCATACAAGTCCTTTGGCTGATCTCTTACAGCCCCTGCCCCCCACTATAGTTTGACAGTCTGTTCAATGCTTCTTTGCCTCTGTATCTATTCCCCCCCCCCATTTCTTTTCTTTAAAAAATCTTGCATCTGCATACTAGAAATAAACATATAAGAACAAAAAATTTTGAGTCTCAATTTCCATGTCCTATAGTTCTGAGTCCCAGTTTCAATGTCAAATAGTTCCTTATGTGTACATGTCAGCGATGATATCTGGATGGTGGACAAATGGTGTCAATGCAGGTCCCACCCTCTCTGGTTTGGTCCTGGGCAACCTGCAGTGATGTACAGCTGCTGACTACTAACATGGCACGGTGTCATCAGATCTTCCATTTCTGGACTGTTTCTCCTCTTGTCTTCATGGTTGGAGCCAACTTGTCAATTCCTCTCAGTTCCAGGAATCCACATGATCTTGGAGTTGTTTTCGGAAAATATACAAACATATTCTCGACCAAAAGTTAATAAAGGGAAATTTTCTATAAATTTAACTTGGGATCCTTTTTATTTTTGACCAAATGATTTTCCTTTGGCTTATTTTTGACACCATGTGTGTTTTCCTGTGTGTCTTACTATTAGCATTACAAATGGAAATTAATTTTCTGAAGTAAAAATTTTCTAGATGTAATTTACTTACAGGATATTTTTCCTTACATGATATTCATGATATTACCCTACTATTCCTCCTTTTTTTGATTAATGGAGGCTTTTGGAAATTTTATAGTGCAGTATTAGGAACTTTAAATTTTAATTTTTGCACAAAAATATGACTGCTTTTAGTTCATTGCACATTAAGCAATTTTATGATAAAATGAACTACCAATAGAAAATTTTAATTAATTTTTGGAACAGCTTTTTGTACAGTACAATTAAGTTTTATTGAGTATTCATTTATTTCAATTAGCCAGTTTAAATTAATCTGAAAACTTGGTTACTATTTTACTGTCAAATTTTATACTCAAACAATAATCTTAGTTTACCCTGTAAATATTAGTGGAAAGGATTATTTGCGTTCTTGAGTAGGCCCTGAGCATTCCTGGATTTAAACATAGGGCAGCTGCTGCCGGCCAAGCTGTTACCTGGGTCCCAATCTGAGGTGGCCAGGGGAGATGAAACAGGCACAGGGGCAGGAGACCTCCCTCAGAAGGGGTCCCTCCATCACTATTTTGAATCTTCGCATTATCTTGTTTTCAGCTTCAACACACACCAGTGACCCTCAACACTCCCACATCCAAAAATTGAGAAAGATTCAAACACAGAGTAACCACAACTGATCATTTGTACTAAACCCTAAGTCTCCTCGAGGAAAATATTATTTTTTATACGTCCAGTGCTGATCAATAATGAAGATACACACAATTTTTCATGTTTATTACTTCTAAACTCTAATCCGTTTTAGAAAGCTAATATGGGTAAACAACATTCAATAGATATCTGATACATTTGGAAGGGGAAAAAAGCAACTAAACTTGTGATTGTAGTACTACATTTCACAGCAGGTCATAATGTAATCAATAATAATAATAATAATAGTAATAATAACATTTCATTTCTGGCTTCAAGTAGAGTAAAATAGAAAAGCACTTAACCAAAAACAGAATTCAATACCTATTTAGAGCATATAATTTAGGATAGGGTAAGTAGAGAACATAGACAACATAAACATGTAAGATGATAAGTGTAATAGGAAACATAAAGCAAGTAAAATGGATAGATGCCATTTAAAATGGCAATTAAGGTAGGTCACTAATAAAAACTGCATTTACAGAAATATCTAAATGCTATGACAGTGTGAGCAATTCAGATAACAGGGAGTAGTGGTCTAAGCAGAGGAAAAATTAAATGCAGAGAACATGAATGAGTTTGTGTCATTTGGATGTTAAAGAATAGTGAAAAGAAGTAGTGAAATCCATTCTGTGAATGAAGAAGAAGGAGGAGGAAGAGAAGGAGAAAGAGAAAAAAGCAATAAGCAAATAATGTGGAAAAAGAGGGAAAGGATGGAGAAAAAGAAATGGAAAAAAATAGATAAAGCAGAAACCTGGAGGACCACATGGTAGATGCAGGTAAACACTGGTAAGAAAAGAGACTTTAATATTCAATTAAAAATTATCTTTTAAATCTTGTTTATTGTAAATAACACTTCAATCAAATAAGCCAGTCAAGAAGACAAGTATGATTTCACGAATATGTGGAATATAAGGATCAAAATAAACTAGTAAACAAAATAGATACAGAGAACAGACTAACAGCTGTTAGAGGGAAGGAAGGTTGGGGGTCTGGGTGAGAAAGATAAAGGTATTAAGCAAAAATAAGCAAACAAAAACTCATGGACACAGATAATAGAATGGTGATTACCAGAGGGAAAGGGAGTAGGGAGAGGTGGAAAAGGGTAAAGGGGGCATAAATAGCAATGGGAGGAAACTTGACTTGAGATAGTAAACATATAGTGCAATAAGAATTGTATAGCTGAAACCTATAAAATTTTCAAAAAATATTTTTTATTGATCTCAGAGAGGAAGGAAGAGAGAGAGAGAAAGAGAAACATCAGTGATGACAGAGAATCATTGATCAGCTGCCTCCTGTACACTGCCCTTGGCAGGAACGAAACCTGGGACCCCTCAGTCCACAGGCCAGGGCTCTGTTCACTGAACCAAACTGCCATGGAAAAACTTATATAATACAATTTCATTAACCAATGTCACTACAATGAATTCAATAAAAATTACCTATATTAATGCTATAGATCCACTTATTATTGTTATTAAACCTCAACTCCACATACCTGGCATCTATGGCCAATATTATTAACAGATGGAATCAAGGAAAATATGTTTTTCTTAAGTGGGTAGATGCTCAAATGTAATAAAAGAAGCTAATTTGAGAGAAGGTAAAATTCACAGAATTATCTATTTATTTATATAAATCCATGAGAATACAGAAATCTTTGGCAGATAGGAGATAAAGGTTTAAGCCCTAACAACCTAGATCATAGAGCAAACACTGGGTTACACATATAATCAACCTAGTATCTCTGAGTATCTTATAAAAGAGTCTCTCAAATATCATAGCCACATAAGTTATATTTTGTTACTCCTATTATCTCCTATTTCTTTCTCTTATCCTTCGAATCCTTCTTTCAGTTGGAAGGTTTTCAAGTGTAGAAATAGTAGAGGGTGAAATGGACTCACACATCTTAGTACATGGGAGTTGTAAATCAGAATTGTGAATAGAGACTTTTAATTTCTAGTAATCACACTCTACAGGTCCTTCTGAGATTGCATGTTTTTATACATAGCATATATTTAAATTTAAACTCATTAATCTCACCAATTATAAAAGACAGACATACTGCCAACTCATGTCTTTTATTGAGTATATGAGTTTAAATATGTTCTCTTATTATATGGCCTTTTCTCCTCTTTTCATAACAATTCTTTGAAGATCAAAGTTTTTAATTTTGATGAAGTTCAATTTATCAATTTTTTGTGTGTGGAATGAGCTTTTTCCAATAAGTGTTGTCAGAAATATAGATTATTTTTATAGATCTCCATTATCAGAAAAAATCAGCCTCTTTCTATTCCTAGCTTCTTTTTAATAGATATGAATAGATATCAAATGTTGTCAAATGCTTTATACACCTATTTGGGGAGGTGTCCCTCAGCCCAGTCTGCACCCTCTCCAATCTGGGACTGCTGGCTCCTAACCACTCACCTGCCTGCCTGTCTGATTGCCCTGAATGCTTCTTCCTGACAGCCAGATAGCCCCCTAAGCGCTTCCCTGTGGGGCTGATTGAAGCTTAACTGCTCCCCTGCCTGCCCGATTGCCCCAAACTGCCCTCTCCAGCTGGCCTGATTGCCCTGAACTGCCCTCCCCTGCATGCCCAGTCACCTCCAACTGCCCTCCTATGCTGGCCTACTTGCTCCCAACTGATCTCCCCTGCTGCCCCATCACCCCCTAATGTTCTTCCCTGCTAGCCAGATTGCCCACAACTGTTTTCCCCTGCCAGCCTGATTGCCCCCAACTGCCCTCCCCTGCTGGTCACATTGTGGTGTCTGTCTTGTGGTGACCATCTTGTGACAACATAGGGGGGCGACCATCTTGTGATGATGTGACGGCATTGTGTGAGGGTGCAAGGGCAACCTAGGCTGTTATTAGTATAGATTCTCTAGTGTTCAATTTTTGCATTTTGAACATGTTTTATAATCCAAAATAGCTCCTAATTGTTATCGATGAGTCATCCTTTTGTATCCAGGCAAATTGGAGTTGTTTTATGTTTTTCAGGATTAGTGTGTCTGTAGTAATGAGGCATATTAGTTGTTAGTTTAGTTTAGATTTTATATATATATATTGTAATGCGATCATTATGACCAAACAATCATTATGACGCGCTCGCACTGACCACCAGGGCAGACACTCAATGCAGGAGCTGTCCCTGGTAGTCAGTGTGCTCCCACAGGGGTTGCGCCACTCAGCCAGAAGCTGGGCTCTCGGCTGGAGAATACAGCTGCAGTGGTGGGAGCCTCTTCCAACTCCGCAGTGCACTACCAAGTGGTGGCAGCAGGTGCAGTGGGCTGGGATGAGCACAAGTGGTGCAGCGCCTGGTCCTGGCTCGGGCTACTCCCTGGCTGCCTGACACTTGGTGCACTGCTATATACTCCAAGGGGTCCGAGATTGTAAGAGGACACAGGTCAGACTGATGGACCACCCACTCCCCCCATCCACAGATCTTTGCACTGGGCCTCTAGTTAGCAATAACGTGGCTGTTTAGAAACAGTCTAACGTTAAAGTGCTCTTCAGTCAATTTCACATCATATAACTGACTTATAGATTCAAATAAATTAATTCTTCTACCCAGAACTGAACTTTAAAGTTGAACAACAACAACCATAACAGACTGAACACAAACATTCTCTCTTTTCTATACATTATACAAGGTAGCCAAGAGTAGTAATGGAGGAAACAAAACAAAGCAAAAATCAATAATGACAATAAGAAGAAATCATGTGTAGACCAAATTCTCTGAGGACAGGAAAATAACAGCATCATCTAGAATTAATTTGTAGAACCAACAGTGTTCTTGTTTGTTCATTTAATAGCATAAAGAGAAAAACACTGACATTTTGAAACAGATAAGGAAATTTGAGTTATATTGAATCTCTTTCATGAAACATGTGAGTTAGTTTCAGACACTTCTAAATATCCAATTCCTCACAAAAAGAAAAGAAAAGGGTAACAATTCCCCACAGTGTGCTATTAGCATTGGATTTATTTATGTGACAGTGTGAGGAGAATATGACTCACTATGCAAATGCTAGTTCCTGTTCTTAGAGTCTGTGATGCCTTTGGGTTCATGTGTAATGATGAATTTTTATTAATTCCCAGCACTTATCATAATTACTACCAAAGAGGAAGGTGCCTTAAATCTGTGCTGAATGATTAAAAATAAGCTACTTTGCTTCATTTTCTAAACCTTTTAAGTGCATGAGTTTATAGCTTTACAAATCTTATAATATTAGGAGAATACTTTTTAAAAATAAATCTTTATTGTTCAGATTATTGCAATTATTCCTCTTTTTCCCCCTGCATAGCTCCTCTCCACCCAATTCCCACCTCACCTTCTGCCCTTACTTCCTGCCCCTGTCCTCATCCATAGGTGTACGATTTTTGTCCAGTCTCTTCCCACATCTCCCACACCCCTTTCCCCCTAGAAATTGTCAGTCCACTCTCTTTCTATGCCCCTGATTCTATTATATTCACCAGTTTGTTCTGTTTCTCACATTTTTTATTCACTTGGTTTTTAGACTCACTTGTTGATAGATATGTATTTGTTGTTCATAGTTTTTATCTTATCCTTCTATTCGTCTTCTTCTTAAATAATACCTTTCAGCATTTTATATAGTACTGGTTTGGTAGTGATAAACTCCTTTAGCTTTTTCTTAGCTGTGAAGTACTTTATCTGACATTCAATTCTGAATGATAGCTTTGCTGGATAGAGTAATCTTGTTTGTAGGTTCTTGCCTATTCATCACTTTGAATATTTCTTGCCACTCCCATCTGGCCTGCATAGTTTCCCTTAAGAAATCAGCTGACAATCATATGAGTGCTCCCTTGTAGGTAAATAACTGATTTTCTCTTGCTACTTTTAATATTCTTTCTTTGTCTTTTTCTCTCGGCATTTTCATTATGATTTGTCTTGGTGTGGTCCTCTTTGGATTATTTTTGTTTGGGGTTCTGTGAGCTTCCTGGACTTGTAAGTCTATTTCATCAGGTGGGGAAAGTTTTTGGTCACTATTTCTTCAAATAGGTTTTCAGTATCTTGCTCTCTCTCTTCTTCTGGCACCCCCATAATTCTCATGTTTGGTAAGCTTGAAGTTGTCCCAGAGGCTCCTTATACTATCTCCAAATTTTTGGATTCTTTTTGCTTTTTGCTTTTCCAGTTGAGTGGATTTTGCTTGTTTGTATTTAAAATATTTGATTTGATTCTTGTGGTCCTCTAGTCTGCTTTTAGGTCTCTGTATAATATTTTTTTTTATTTCAGTCAGTGTATGCTTAATTTCTAATTGTTTCTTTTTCATATCCTTGAGGGGCTCATTAAATGTATCAGCCTTTTCTAGGAAATTCTTGAAAAACCTTATAACTATGGTTTTAAACTTTATATCCAGTGTTTTGATATCCTCTATTTCTTTCATTTGTGACCTGCCTTCTTGTCTCCACATTTTAGCTGCTTCCCTGAGTTAATAGAGTGGCTTTGTATACAAGGTGCCCTTTTGGGCCCAGTGGCTCAGCCTCCCCAGTTACCTGAGGTGGATACTCTTGGTGCACCCCTTTATGGGCTGTGTGCATAGTCTTGTTGTAGTTAAGCCTAGATTGTTGTTGGTATCACTGGGCAAAGTTGACCTCCAGGCCAATTGGCTATGAGGATCAGCTGTCCAGTTTCTCCCCAAATGAGTGTGGGTGCCCGGAACTAGAGTACAGTGCAGTCGGGAGGTTTTGTTTCCCTCCAGAACAAGAAACCCAGCTATCACTCAGCTGCCGGAGCCCTCTCAGTGAATGCGCACCTCCTCACCTCTGTCTTCCACAGTTCCCCTGGGTCTCAGTGCTGCGCAGCATTCGCTGCATGCACCTCAAAGAGAAAGCTGCTGTTTGGTTTTGCCTGCTGCCAGATGGTCAAGTTTCTCCCCGTATGAGTCTGGGTTCCTCAAGTCTTGCCCAGAACTGGATTTCAGTGCAGTGGGGACCCTTTGTTTCCCTCAGGCTTGAGGAAGCCAGCCTGGCCTTCATCTCGCATGCGCACATCTCCATGTCTCAGCACCTCTGCTCTCCGTAGTTCCTGAGTCTCAGTGTCCTTTTTCCTTTCTTTCTAGTTGTAGGATTTCCATTCAGCCAGCTTTTCAGTAGTTCTGGATGGTGTCCATTTTGTCTTTTAGTTGTAGTTTTGAAATTGTTGTTTAAGGCAGCAGTATAGGTGTTTACCTATGCTTATTTCTCCCAGGAGAATACTTTTTATGTAAATTTTGGGTTTGAATTCAACATAGGAAAATTGCAGGTGATAGGTTTTATGGTTATAATACCTTTTTTCTCATTTAGCTCCCCTAAGAATTTTTTTTTTCATTTTTATCCACAAAATCAGGTCAGCTTTTCCCCTAAATTGAATGTAGGTGTGGTCTTATATTCCTACAAAACAAAGCACCAAAATTATACTTGCAAAGTCTTCTAAATTCTGGAATTGCAGAAAAGGATCTGTGGATCTATATACAATTTCTTTTTTAAAATGTATTTTTATTGATTTAAGAGAGGAAGAGGGAGATGGAGATAGAAACATCAATGATGAGAATCATCGATCAGCTACATCCTGCATGCCCCACACTGGGGATTGAGCCCACAGTGTGCCCTGACCAGGAATCAAACCTTGACCTCCTGGTTCATAAGTTGATGCTCTACCACTGAGCAACACTGGCCACGCTCTATATACAATGTATAAACCTGTACCTATCTAGTAATCTGACCTATAAAAGTTAGTCAAAATGTGAGATTGGATCGCAATTTTGAATAACTGAGAGTTCCAGAAGTAAAAAAATTACTTACCATGAGTATTTTTCAAGTTCTTTCATAGATTGATCTAATGGGTTCACATAAAAGTCTCAAACCAACAATTAGAGGATATAATCTGTGACAAACCAGCATAGAGAAGTTAACTTTAAAGTAACCACATATCAGATGCATCAGAGATTTCAAGCACCCTTAAAATGGTGGCTTCGAAAGGAATCATGATAGTAATAAACAACTGTATCTCCTGATTTTGGTGGCACTTTCACAAATGTACATATCATAAAGTGGCCCAAAACTCTAAAAACACACACAGGTGTGCATGTAAAACTGGGCAAATTCTGAATTAGGCTTTAGCTTGTACAAATGTTGATCTCCTGGTTTTGACCTTGTATTACAGCTCTGTAAGATATAACTGCTGTGGGAAGCTGGCTCAAGGTGCACAAGACCTCTCTGTGCTATTCCTGCAACTACCTGTGAATCTCTAGTTATTTTGAAGTTAGAAAGTTTTTAAAAACCAGTGACTTATACCAGACAGAGAACTTTTTCTCCCATAAAGATGCTCAAATGTATGGCCAGTCAGTTGTCCTGTCAGACAAACAGTCCATCGTTTAGCCTTTTATATATATAGATTATATGGCAAATACTTCTAGGTGTGGTAATTTCTTGTTATTTTAATATATGAATATTCGGTAATTTTTACCTTCTAAACATGGAGAAATAAGTGATTTGGGGGGGGGCAGAAATTGAAGAATTGCATTGCCAATGACACATTAAAACCAAAACTTAGGAATTAGAAAACAATAATTAAATATTCTAGAAAGATAAAACACATTCAGGGCTTTGATTCCCATAGCATGCAACTTTCTCTAAAGCAGAGTCAGTGACTCGACTCATTCTAATGATGTTTAGAGCAACAAGAAACAAAGACACAAAAATAGCCTAATAAAAATAAGTTATTTCTGGATGGTGAAAACATATTATTGTATGAAGTATTTTGCACAAGACCCTATGGGATTCCTCTCAGCTATACAACCAGGCTGGCTGTCACTAGTGAGGCTGCTCTCCTGGGATTTTTTTTTTTTTTTTTGGCTTTTCAGCTTTTGATAGAATTAAGTAAAGGGCTGAGGATATTGAGCCTGACTGGTTAATCGCTCTAAGGACAAGAACTTATGAGCTGCTCACCAAGCTTTTCAAACTAAACAAAATATAATCTTGAACTATAAATAAGAAAAGAAAGTTTACCACTATAACTTAAAAGAAAATTGCTTTTGGGTGGTGATATTTTTATGGTTCTTAATCACTGCTCTCATCTTCCTGTTCCTGAAATCAGATAAATTTTGTTGATGCATAGGTAAAATTCTCATTTTGTTACTATATTCAGAGATATGGTGATTCGATTAATTTGTTAATGTAGTTTGACTTTAACAAGTTATGCTTAGAATTAACTAAGATCATTGTAATATAATTGCTTTTCACTAAATCATATTAATAAAGAATTTCCCTCTGTAAAAATGTGTGTTTGCATAAAATAATCCAATATATTCAATGGGAATCAATAGTTTAATGAACCAAACCATGAACAAAAATGGTCAATGTAGATATATAGAAACACTTTGTTGCCTATTTATTGTATCTCTCAAAATAATAGGTGCTTGTAAGAGTTGGTAAAAACATGTTTATCCAATCATTACAAAAAGGTCAACAATTTAATTTCATGACCTATTTTTTTCTTAGAATTACTTAGCATTAAGAATTTTTTAAATATATTTTTATTGATTTCAAAGAGGAAGGGAGAGGGAAAAAGATAGAAACATCAATGATGAGAGAGAATCATTGATCGGCTGCTTCCTGGAATTGAGCCTGCAACCCGGGCATGTGCAGTTGACTGGAATCAATTCTGGGACCTTTCAGTCCACAAGCCAATGCTCTATCCACTGAGCCAAGCTAGCTAGGTGCATTATGATTTTTTTTTTTTTTTTTTTTTTTGCTGGTTCACATATTTTACTTATCCAGTGAAGGAAGGGAAGGGCAGGGGGAGGTGGAGAACACGAAAGGGCACAAATTCCGAGAGAATAAATACCAAGGTCACACCTTCCATTTTCCTCAGTCCATTTAGATCCACATATTTGATAAAAGTCAAAGGGATGAGACAAATATCTTGCTGGAGAATAAAATGTCTTACTGGAGAAAGAAAACCCCTTTCAAGGTTAATATCTACTCAGTGGTTTCTTATTTGAGGATGGCTTACTATTGTCCTTATAAAAATATGGCAGCCTCCTAGAAACTGCCAGGGTTGGATATTGAAGGGCAGATGGAGGCCACTGAGTTGGAGGCTTTCCTGGAGTCCAAGTTTAAAAGAACTTCCCCTCACCATGGTGAGAACCACAGGACATGATAGACATCTTGGAGGAGGCCAGATGACAGATGGCAAAAAAAGGAACCTCAGACATCACAGCCCAGGACCCCCATTATGCAGATGGGGGAACTGAGGCCTGGGAAATTAAATTATTCCCCTAAGGTGTCACAGCTATTTAGCAGTAGGAATTCTCCAAATTTCTCAGTTTCTAATTATGTCCTTTTGGACATTGCGTAAATAGATTCTCCCAACATAAACTTTTTTCTGAAAATTCTAGAGTTGGCAATTTCAACTTAAGTGAAAAACAAACAAACAAAAAACCTAAACAGAAGGGATTTATGAAGATCTCTGACAAATGTATCCAATCTCAAGAACCTCATGTTAAGATATAGTTAAAAGACTAATAATGTTTGGGTTAAAATCAGGGAACTTGATTTTTCTAGAAACACATATGACAATATCTTACATGTAATGAGATGGGAACAGAAGGCAGCACCATACAGGAAAGATTAGAAAAACGAATATTAGAAAATAAAGGGGGCCACGGTAGTGACTGGTAGGCTGGTCTAAACTGTTCAGGGTCTTCCAATAACACGGAAAATGACACTGGGCCACAATCTATGGGAGGGGAGTTTCAGAGGGCTCCTGGGGGCACACAGAGGCACCCTCTAAGCAGCTGGTGCCTGTACTCAGGTCGGCACTTGGCATCCACTCTCACCAGGGCCACTGAGCGAGTGAGGGTGAACTCATGCTGCCCACAGCCTAGGACAGCCACAGGGCAAATCAAGGCCAAATCCTTGTCTTCTCAAACGCTGCCCTGCTGCATTGTAGCCATGTGTGTAAATCAGAGAGGAGAGGATGGGAGAAAGGGTTCAGGTTGCCAAGACAGGCTGGACATTTTGAACCCTGGACAAAGTGACTGGTATCTTTGTTTCCCCAGGGCCCGGAGCTTTTGTAATGGGTTGGGTGTGGGCCTTGATGTCTGCGATTCGCTCTTTAAACTTTTGTTGCAGGAATTTTTCTTCTTTGGAGTAGCTTTTCGCAAACACTGACATCAGCAGGCACCCTGCCATGGACGTGCCCCCGATGCAGAAGAGCACGGCTCCCGCCAGCTTGCACATGTCAAGGGCTCCATTAAACTGGACAGCATGTGTGTCGACTACCATGAAATCGGCTTCACCAAAAGCTTCGATCTTGGGGGGCACAAGAAAGTCCACTGCCAGAACAGTCAGTCCGAGAACCACAAAGATGGTGCCAGCGATGAGTCCGACCTCTTCCCCAAGTCCGTGGGGATGGAACCATAACCATTCAAAGCTGAGGAGATATAGTCTTGCAGAGGGTAGGTCACGGGCCCAGGATGAACAGCCAGCAAGCTGCAGAGGCAGGGCTGGAGGCCGCACATCTGACCTCAGGCCCGTGCTCTTTCTCTAACGGGGAACTATTTGGCTGGGCATGTGCAGATGCTTCCAGAATACTGAGCTCCACTTGTTAGGTGATCTCTGGATCTGGAAATCATCGTCATACTCCCATATTAAGGTGGTACAGTCCTCATAAAACTGGTGCAGATAAGACCGGACTCCGTAGCGCTGGTACCCGCCCTCAGCAGCAGCTGGTGCCTGCTTGGACCCACAGACATTGCTGCAAGAACTCACCCTTCCCAGCTTTGAAGTCCTCCTCTTCCTCTTTTTTTTATTCTTTGACCTTTCTTCTTAATGGCACATTCTTAAAGCCTGTCCCCTCCAATCCCCTGACCCGTGGAGCAAGTGCAGCTTGCTAGCCGCAGATCTCTCGCTAGGGTCCCATGGCCACCGCCGCCACCGCCGCTCCCCTGCATTATGAAATTTTAAAAATTATTTTCTAGTATTATTTTTATGATCATAAATATTTTATTAACACATATATTTTTATTGTTGACAGTATTACAGATGTCCCCTATTTCCTCCCCCTTTAATCCCTTCCGCCTAGTCCCTATCCCTGAAGACCTTCACCACACTCTTGTCTGTGTTATGGCCGATGCAAATAAATATATAACTTATTTAGTTTATCTCTTCCCATACACTCCTCCCCTCTTGAGATATGTCAGTCTGTTCCATGCCTTAGGTCTTACTTATTTTGTTGGTCAATTTATTTTGTTCATTAAATCCCACAACTAAGTAAGACCATGTGGTATTTTTACTTCTCTGATTAGCTTATTTCACTTAGCCCTAATTGCCTCCATGTTCCTCCATCTGTCTCAAAGGATAAGTGTTCTTTCTTTTTTTCAAATGCATAGAATTCTATTGTGTAAATGTACATAGTTTTTTTTTTTTAATTCATTCATGGGCAGTTGGTATATTTATACACTAATAATGAACTCTCAGAAAGAGAAACTAAAAACATCTGATTATTGAAACAACAACAACAAAATAAGATACCTAGGAATAAACTTATTCAAGGAGGTAAAAGACCTGGTATTTAGAAAACAAAATGACATTGAAAAAAGAAATAGAGGGAGATACAAACAAGTAGAAGCGTATGCCGTTTTCATGGATTGGTAGAATCAACATAATTAAAATATCCATATTACCCAAAGCAATCTATAGATCCAATGCAATCCTTATTAAAATATCAACGGCATACTTCACAAGACTAGAATAAATACTCCAAAAATGTATATGAAATCAAAAAATACCCTGCAGCTATCTTGAGAAATAAGAACAAAGTAGGCAGGCTCACAATATCAAACTGTTCTACAAAGACATTGTAATCAAAACAGTCTGGTATTAGCACAAGAACAGGTATATAGACCAATGGATCAGAACAGAGACCCCAGAAATTGACCCACACTATTAAAGTCAATTAATATCTAGTATTATGTTTTGATTTATAAGAAATTGTTTTATAAGATTAGTTCAGATTTCTAGTACTAAAATTTGTCCAAATTATTAACATACATGTTATTATATACACTTGTGTCATCACGACTAACCATGACTAACATAACAATGTTTATAGTTCTAAGTGTATTTATATAATTGAATCATGTGGGTAAATTTGAAATTAAATAAATTAAATCTAAGATAAGGGCTGGTTCTAATTTTTTAAGCCAGATGCTAATTAATGCTTTTCATGCTTTGATTCCAAAATATGGCTAACAATGTTATCAGTTTAGGGAATTCATCTGCCTTCCAAACTTCTGTAACGTAGGCTATAAAAAGTGCTCAGATGAAGTGTTGGAATTAATTCTACTCAGTAGTGGAGGAGACAATAAACCGAACCTTGGTAGAGAAAAATATTTGAATATGCAGTGATTCAGCTATTAGAATATTACATTCAAGAATTAGTTTACTCAATTGAGAGTCATTAGAAAGCATAATTTCCTTAAAGAATTTTTAGTTTAATATTTTATGTGCACGAGTGGCAAATATACATTTTTTTATCTAGTAGGCTTCACAATAGATGTGGATCGAAATGGGAGCTACTCAAAACAGCTGTTTTCATTTTAGTGAAGTGACCTTAGCAATGAGGCTTAATAAACATGAGTGTTATCATGGCCAGCCATGTGGATGTAGACTGCAAGCCTAGTATTTTTTTTGTTGTTGTTTTGTTTTTTGATGTTGTTTTTATCATCTTCACACAGAACAGACAAGAAGTAAATAAGCTTACAAGCATTGTCAGGCTTTTTAGGAACAAAAGCCTGGTTCTGGGCACTGTCCCCTAGGCTCTGAGTACAAGCTGGCGTAAGTTCTTCCTTGGCAGGGATATTCAGAATGCTCTCTTTCCCAGTAAATTCTCTCCTACCAGGAGAGGCAAGGGTGATTGGGATTTGGGCATGGTGCCATTATTAAAGCGTAGGAATTTGAGTTTCCAACAGTCAATGCTCTCTACAATCTAAGCATTTTTTAATTTAAAAAGTATTGATTTGAGAGAGAAACATTGACTTTTGTTGTTTCATTTATTTATGCATCCATTGGTTGCTTCCTGGATGTGCCCAGACAGGAGATGGAACCGTAAGCTTGTTGCATGGGGGTGCCTCTAGCCAACTGAGTCAGGTCTCTAGGCACATTCTAATTTATTTTAATCCATTTGTAATACATTACTGTTCTGTCCTTTTGAAAAACTTAAAAGCATATCTGTCATATTGTGACTTTATTTTTTTTATTTTAGGGTATTTTTATTTCATTTTCTCTCAAAGCAGAACCCAGAAAGGGATAACTATTAAATGAGATATTTTCTCTCTTGAATGGTAGCTTATATATTCTCTGAATAAGTCCTGGGATATATTTAGTGTAAATAACAATCAAATCACTAAAACTTACCTGTGTTATGAAGCACATTTAATTTAAAACCATTTTTCTCCAAATGAATGCTATGACCAAATAGCAAACACCTTAGAGAGGATTCTGTAATGGAAATTCTGACATAAAGTTAACTAAAACAACTCTTGAAGTCAAAGCTCTGATAAAAATAAATTGGATTTATGTTCGTTTTGTGTATTGCCTATTTCTTACAGAAAAGAATTGCAAGGGGGAAATGAGCAGTATTTACAATTCTGTTAAGTTTAATGGATTTTCAGGTTTGGATTGTCAGTGTGAGCTATATGAAAATCTGTAAAAAAAAAAAAGCAGCATATATAACTAATTCATTACCACTGTTAGCAATTAACCAATCCCCACATGTTTACATTTTCTTGAAACTAGAAAATATGTCATTTACTGTGTAATTTTTGGGAAGTCCGTGCAATGATTACAAATACTATGTGTATATGAACTTCTAATTGTACATTTTATTTCTGACTTAAACCCTCTTTCTAAAGCAAAAGCCCGTGGGAAGGCACAGCTGGTAGAGAGAGAAAGCATTTGCTACGGCAGAGCTCCTTCATGAAATACTTGAGCTCACTCAAATGGAGATGATCCTATCACAGGCAAAAAACCACTGTGAAGACCTAAATATGTTTTTATTTTAAGATTAGACTGATTTTGACATAAACATCTCACCTCTTTTTTACTCCTTTCCCTCAGATGTCGTCTCTGTGAAATTTGAAGCTCTTAAAATCAAGAATCAAAGTCTAGAGAGTTCAAGGGAAGCACTAATGTGAAAAAATATTGAGTGTCAAGTTTATCACTAACAATTTATTCTCTTAACACCTTTGAAAAGTACACTTCCACTGCTATTTCCATTTTGAAGGTTAAAAAAATCTATAAACCTATTAACTTTTTAAAGCATCTAAGCAAGGAATATCTCAACCAAAATAAGCCCCCATGAGAATTTTATTTGAGATTTAACAACTCATTTTCCCATGCCCTCATTCCTCACACTCCCCATCCATTCATTACTCATCAAAAGGGCAACTTAACAGCATATTTAAAAATATGGTTAAAATGGCACCAGCATTTTAAATCAATGGATTCTTAAGAACTTCTAGGGGAAAAGTTTTAGAGGGTTGAGTTGCTCTTAAATTAATTTAATTTATATATTTAGGTAGTATATATTTATATATTTTTAAAAATAAAATTTAAAAAAATCTAAATGGCAACTATTGTCATACCATAATCTAGTTTTATAGCCACTGTTCCTCCAAATCAACCCATTTTAAATCTTCACAGCTTTTTGTTTATTTTAGTTTTGGTTTTTAAATAATATACTGTGTTGTTTTGTATTTATTTTTTAAATTCAGTTATCTATTTATAGATTTATCTCTAATGGAAGATTAAAATTTAGCTGTTTTATATTATTCTGCTGAAGTAATCATATCCCTATCAAAGCAATATTTACCCATCATTATTTACCAACAATTAAGATCTCAAGTTTATATTCATTCTTGGTGAAATAAAGGCATGGCAAATTAGCTCTCAGAATGCTGACTAAAGAGCATTTTGTAAAGTAGTAACAAGTCAATAGAAAGTGGCGGAAGACAGAGATTAATTTTAATTGAATTCACAGTAATTATATAGACAATGGAAATCTTATAACCCTGACCGACCATGATTTCTGAAAATGTCCTGTATCGCATTCTCAGGGCCACTGAAAACTGTACCTCAGTAGCCTTTCATCTACATCTACCTTATACCAAATGGATCCCCCTGAGAAATTATACCCTCTTTTGTTTCCAAGTTTTAAAAAAAGAATTACTCTCAGTGGACATTATGGAATGAAAATCCTATTTCTGCTTAATCTCTGAGATGCTTGTAGCTTTTGGTCAGAAAATTATCATTGTAATAACCTCCTCTATTGCTGTAGTTCCTTTCCTCTCCCTTACTCTGTGTGCATATGAACTTTTAATTGTATGTTTTATTTCAGAGTCAAACCTTTATTTGTAAAGTTGAAACCAGTAGGTAGCTACAGCTGGTAGAAAGAGGATGAATTTGCTACCATAGAGAGTTCATTTATAAACTTCTTGATTTGACTTGAAATAGAGAGGATACTATCACAAGCAAAGCAGCCACTGGGAAAATCTAAATGTGTACTGGCTTAAGATTAGACCTAAATAACTTAAATGTATTTAAATAAATTCTATTCTTACCTAAGCACCAATTTGTTTTTTATCTAGTTGTAAGTTTGAGAAACATTACTGAAGCTTTCTGGGGTTATAGTGAAAAAATATAGTTCAGCCCATAATTTTGATTCATGTCATTAAATATTTTTCTTTTATTCTTTTTAATTCTGTCTCAGTTTGCCCCTCAGAATTTCCTGGTAATTTGTAGCACAAAAGCCAATTGACTTCCAAGTACTCAAGGAATCATATTTTTCCAAATAAATGAATATTTAAAAAATAGGAAATTATTCCATACATTTATTTTATTTACCAACAATTAAGAAGATAATAATTCACCAACTTGGTATGAGATTTTGGTTAAATTCTATACAACTGAATATTCCCAGCTAGATAATTTTGTCCTGGATAGTATTTTTATTCACACAATTGTTATCAATAGCACAACAGGTTTAGAAAAATTAGTAAAGAAGTATTTTACAGAATAAAATAGATTAACAATATCTGATTTTGTTAATTTAATGTCCCCTTAGTTTTATATATATATATATATATATATATATATATATATATATATATATATTCTATTTTACAGAATAAAATAGATTGACAATATCTGATTTTGGTCATTTTTCAAATTTAATTCCCCTTAGTAATATATATATTCTACTATTTTGGGAATAGTCATGATTGCTTGTCATATACATTGAGTGGCCAGATTATTATGCTTTAAGAGATCATAATAATCTGGCCACTCAGTGTATATATAATTAAATATAGTTTTCTCATGACTTGTGGAAATTACCCCCAAATATTTCTGAGTTCCTAGTTCAATATTCATGTGTCTGTAAATTTCTTTAAAAGTTATTATTTAGCATATTTGTCCTTTATGTAAGCAAAGGATTTTACATGAATTCATCCTTTTTATTTTATATATTTTATATCAAATATATATTCCTAGTTTATATATTGATAAAAATGTAGTATAAATAAGAGTATATTTCTGAACATTTTCAATCTTATACTACATTCAAAGAAAAGGCATATGTTAGAAAATAATTTATTGGATTAAAAACTGAATTTAACTCCCAAAAATAAGATCTTTATGTAGGTAATTGTCATTAAGAGGAAATTAAAAAAAGAAAAAAACAACCACTGCAATTGTGAAATCACCAAGAAACCATTACTATTTTCACCACTTTTAATTATACTGAAGGAAGATTCTTCAAATTTGTTACTTTAAGTAATGTCTTAATCTCTTACCTCAGTTTTTGTTTGTTTGCTTTGTGTTTCTTATTATTTTGTTTTGTTTTTGCTTTTTGTGTTTTGTTTGTTTTTAGAGAGGAAAGGAGAAGGAAAGGGAGAAAAACATTGATTGGCTGCCTCCAGCATGCCTCCTGCTGGGGATCAAGAATGGAAACTCAACTTTTGGTGCATGAGATGATGCTCAGCCAACTGAACTACACCAGCCAGGGCAGAAACTCCTGTTTTAAAAATTATAAATTTATCGGGGCAACATCAGTAAAAAAATATATAGGTTTCAAGTATATAATTAAATAATACATCATCTGTGTATTTCATTGTGTATAAACCATTCAAAGTTGAATCTTCTTCAGCCACAATATATTTGATCTCCTTTACCCTTTTCTGCTTCTCTGCACCTATCTTTCCCTCTGGTAACCACCATACTGTTGTCTGTGTTATGAGTTTCAGTTTTATATCCCACATACGAGTGAAATCACATGATTCTTGACTTTTTTCTGTCTGACTTATTTCACTGAGCATGATATTCTCAAGATCAATCTATATTGTCTCAAATGGCAGTATTTCATCTTTCTTATGATCCTACCACTGGAAATAGGCTTGGTTTCATCTGAGACTTTTATACACAAATATATTAAACCTGGAGCACTACTTTATATATGGGGACACTTCACTTCTTCCACTTTAATGTTCCCATTCTCAGAGATTTATAAGTTGATGATGGCATACATAAACCAAAGGCTCTCATTCTAGGACTAGGCATATGCTTAGAAAGTGGTAGGTTTACCTTAGATTCCCTCAAACTATAATCCTCTTTTTAAATTTCTCTGTTTTTTATATATTTATCTAAGTTTAATCTAAATTTTCTTTTCAATCATATCTTGTAAAAGTTACCAGTTTTTTCTCCATATGGTCTACTTCACTTTCCTCTTCATGTAGTGAGATTATATTATAATAATTATATTAATTTCATAATTTCAATTATTATTTTTATAATTTTCAAATGCGCCTATATACTTTTCATATTATCAGAGTCTCATCTCATATTTTACATTTGTTACTTATAGCTATGATAATTTTATTCATTCTTGTCCTGAAATACTTTTCATTTTTATTATCCTATCTATATTTACTGAATTGCATATTGTCTTATTTATTCTGTCTTGATAATTGTCCCAAAGGTTATTTGTTTATAAATGTAGTTTATTATGGTTCTTATTTTGGATATATCTTCAGTGATTCTATTTGTTAAAAAGTATGTGCCCTGGAATCTGAATGTGTTGATAAAATATTATTTTGAGTTTGTCCCTCTCTGAGCCTTATGGTTTTACTCATGCCAAATAAGTTTCAATGTTGCTATTTCAATTATTAAATTATTTGTAACCACACTATGATAGGGCAACCTGACACTTGTTTGCCATGCAATTCTATTACTGTACTACTCACAGCCAAGACAGCCAACCTTCTTGTTGCTTCCTGGAATAGAAGATAAAATTTGTCTGGTTTTTGTATTTTAAAAAGTAGACAATTTCATAACTCCTGGGTTTCTAATAACTCTAGGAAGGAGATATCCTTCTCTGATCTGAACACCTATCTAGAATAATATATGAGAGAAAAATAAATTTTAATTGCCTAAACTACAATTTTGAGACTATATTGAAGCCTAGACAACCTTACCTAATTAACACCAATAACACACATCTTCCTTAAGGTTTTTTGTGGATACTAGAGGCCCAGTGCATGAATTTGCGCATGGGTGGGGTGCCTCGGCCTGGGCAATGATCTGGCTGACTGGGACTGTGGAAGGTTGAATGGGGGGAGAGGCCACTGGAGGTTGGCCATCCAGGGGGAGGGGTTGTTGGAGGTTGGCTATAGGAGTTCTCTGAATACCAGGGGCAGCTCCTGCATTGAGTGTCTGCCCTCTGGTCATCAGTGTGTGACACAGTGATTCGTTGACCAGTCGTCTGGTCGTAACCATCGCTTAGGCTTTTATATATATAAAAACTAGTGTTTTTCATGATGCATTTCATATATTTGAAGTTTAATGTGTGATTTCATGTAGTTTCCATAACTCAGTTTAAAAACAGAAGACATCATATTGGTAGGCTTGCAAATTGTCACAGTCACAATGGAAAACAGTATGGAGATTCCAAAAAAAATAAAAATAGAGCTACCATATGAACCAATCTAACTCTTGGTATCTATCCAAAGAAATCCAAAATACTAATTTGAAAATAGATATGAGCATTCATTGCAGCACTATTTACAATAGTCAAGATATGGAAGCAATCTTAGTACCTATTAATAGAAGATTAGATTTAAAAATGTACCACATATATACAATGGCATAATACTGGGCAAAAAAAATAATGGAATCTCAACCATTTGTGACAACATGAATGGACCTACAGAATTATGCTAATGAAATGTCAGACAGAGAAAGACAAACACCATATGATTCCACTATATATGTGGTATCTACAAAACAAAAGAAGTCAATAAAATAAACAGAAACAAATTCATAGATACAGAGAATAAACCAATGGTTGCCAGATGGGAGGGAGGTTAGAGATATAGGGTGAAAAAGGTGAAGGAATTCAGAAACTCAAATTGGCAGTTACATAATAGTCATAGGAATATAAATAGGAAACTTAGTTAATACTATTGTAATGAGAACTAGACTTCACAGGGGGGTCAGTTTGTAAATTTTATAAATGCTTATACTTTATAGTAATACAATATTGAATATCAATTGTAACTTAAAAGATAAAATAGAGCAACAATAACAAACTACAGTCATCAAAATTAGTAATAAGCCTTCACAAAATACAATTTTGTGGTTTCAATTCTGTATGTTCTAATTCAGTAGATCTGGGGCCCTGAGAATTCTATATAATCAAAGCCTAATATGCTAAGTGTCCAGTTATCTGGTTGTCTGTTCAACCAATCAAGCATAATATGCTAATGATATGCTAAGGCTGTTCAACTGCTCACTATAACATGCACTGACCACCAGGAGGCAGATGCTCCAACCAGTAGGTAACCTTACTGCTGGGGTCTGGCCAATCAGGACTGAGCAAGAGGGGTTGGACATGCCCTCAAGCCCTCCCACGGTCTCTTCCCGGCTGGCCAACCTCCCACATCCCTCTCTGGCCCCGAGTGTGCACTGGTGGTGTCCCTTGGCCTGGCCTGCACCCTCTCACAATCTGGAACCCATTGGGGGAATGTCAGAGAGCCGGTTTCAGCCCGATCCCACAGGCCAGGCTGAGGGATCCCACTGGTGCTTGAATTTGTACACCGGGCCTCTAGGTAATATATAATGATATGTAAGATAGATGATAATGTTTCCCAGCTATGTTTGAAACACTTATTTTTTTAGGGTTTACTAAAAATTTTTCTAGAATAATAAAATCGCCATTTATATAATACTAGGGGCCTGGTGCATGAAAGTCATGCACTGGGGGTGCATCCCTCAGCCCAACCTGCCACCTCACACATACTGGGAGCCCTCTGGCCTACAGTTTAGGCCTTGGGCACCCAGCCATCACCCTGCAATGGGGCAGATGGCTGGCTCCATCCCAGCCCCGACCCCCACCCTTCCCGCCAGGGCCTTAGCCCCAGCGAGCTCACCCCCAGCTAGAACAGGCCTCAGCCCTGCCCACCCAGGCCCGGGCCGCCTTGGATACACACCCCAAGATCCCCCCAGGCTTGAGCCGCCTTGGCGACGCTCCCCCAGGTCCCCCTCCCCACAGCACGGGCCACCTCGGACAATCCCCCAGGGCCCTCTGCGGCCCTGGCCACCTCGGACACGCCCCCCCAGGCCAGGGCCCCCTCAACCACAACCCCCATAACCTGAGGCGCCTCGGCCATGCCCATCTGCAGCTTGGGCCGCATCAGCCACACCCCCCACAGCCCGTGCTGCCTTGGCCAAACACCCCCACGTCCCGGGTTGCCTCGGCCAAGCCCCCATGACCCGGGCCATCTTGGCTACACCTCCTCAGGCCCCCACCAAGGCCCTGGCCAACTTTGCCACGTCCCCTGTGGCCCCGGGCCACCTGGGCCATGCCCCCACACTCCTGATTGGCTGGTGGGCATGGCTGGTGGGCGTAGCGAAGGTATGCTCAAATTTGCATATTACTCTTTTGTTAGATAGGATTTATCTCTAACTATGCTACTCATAAGACTTTTGGGAAATTGTAGCTAGTTTTTGAAGTCAGGAGAATATTTAGGCTTTACTTACTTAAGCATAGAAATTTTGATTGAAAGAATTCCATTTCAGTATTGAACTACCTTCTCAATGCATGTGGGCAAATTTCTGTAATTACCTTCTCAAGAAACCATACACCGAAGTGAGGAAAACCACTCTTTTACTCTTTTTAGTTGGAAAAAAAAGGTGAAAATTATACTACAGCTTGTAAGTAAATGACAGTTTTTCTTGTGAACACTTCAGGCATTGTTATTTTATAACTGGTAAGTACAGTTCCATTGGTCAATGTGCACATAGCGTCCACTCTGGGCCAGAGCCTCATGTAGGAGCTGAGCGTATAAAAGAAGTAACACTCCCAAAGGACAGGGATATAGAAATCTGCATTTGTTAGATATGTATCACTATATGACCTACGCAAATAGGAATATAAATGTATCGGCCTTATGAGATCATAGGGTTATGAAGATATGCTTTATCAAATATTTGGCACAAAACTAAATCTCTAACCCTAATTTCTCCCGTAAAGTTGGCCCCTTCCTCTGTGCTTATCACCTCATGCTCCTGTTATTCCGGCATACTCTGATCACACATGACCTCATGGCTCATTATTTCTTCATTTCCTCTGCACTCTATCCAGATCAAATATCCATTAATCTGAGAGGTCTTGTTTGAAATCTTTATGAAAAATAGATCCATGAGCTCCATTTCCCCTTATAATTTTCCATAAATATATTTATCTACTTATCTTTATTAATATTACATATGCATGTGCTTATTGCTTATTTTTAGTCTTCCCTTATTAAAAAGCTAGGTACATGATGACAAGGACTTGAATTATATGTTGTTGTTATATCCCCACAGCACAGGGAAATTATGGCTTAGTTAATATTTTATGGTGAATATACATAAGCATTTAGTAAAACGTCATTAATTAAGCATATAGATCCTTCCTGAGAAGTGTATCTAATTCTCTTTACATTTGGACTGTGAAGAAAGCCTCAGTTTTCACTGAAACTAATCTCTAGATTAATTATTTTTATTAGTTATAACTTTTGTTTTCTAATATAAGAAAATAGATCCAGAATAGTTTGCTTAAATTCTAATTGCAAAGTTTGTAATAAGTATTCCTTTAATATTTTGGTATTTGACAGCCAGCAACAAGCAGTGGAAGTATAAAATAGTTATTTTCAACAACTCAAAAGGGGGGGAAACAAAAAATCAATAGTCTTTGTTTTAATTTTTCCATAGGAAATCAATATCCATATATGTAATATCACATCATGTTTTAAAGCCACATAGATGAAAATACTAGATAAAAGGATATTATTTCCCAAAATATCCTTACATGAATAACCAAATGAAAACCAAACATCCTTAATACCAGAAGGGATTTTTTAAAAATTAAGAACTTATTGATAATTGGGTAAATTTTTTATCAAAATAATACTATATTTAAAAAACATTTTAAAAATAAAAATTGCTTTATTCTTAGTATTTGCTTTTGGACACGTACTTTTATTTCCATTAAAAATCAAAATGATGTGTTATACAATGCTGCAAGGGATTAGGCCTGGGGCTTGTTTACTTGAGCTTTTCCATGTCCTACAGACTCTGTAGATTATTTTTTACTTATATATATTCCAAACGATTTGAACAGCACATCATTTAAGAGGTAAATGCCTATATTTTTATCAAAATTGTATTTATTATAAGAGAAAAATCAATATATTTTACTCAAAAGTAAGATTTAAGAATAGCCTAAATACACTTTTTGAGACTCCCCAGAATTTCTCTCATTTGTCAGACATAATATTTTCAGATTTTTCTGTTGGTGAACTAACTTATAGATTTATATTTCATTAGCCCAATGACAATAAAGCAACCCCTTGATCAAGGACAATTTATTTATCTGAATATAACAGAGTCTATCACTAAAACAGCCCTATTGGTCAATATCGATCATTACTCCAGAAATGCTGTCAAGGAAAATAAAATAAAATAAAATAAAATAAAATAAAATAAAATACACCCAGTACTCCTCATCACAACTATTGTAAAATAGATTTAGACCCCCTGTTATTTCTGCATTTGCACTTTATCTACAAACACAAAGAGGAAGATGGCAAAGTATGAAAATGGACACTAACAAAGTATTGCTTTTCAGAGAATAGACTGGTTTTACCCCCCAATGCAGAACGTGTGTTATTTCCACAGAAACAGCACTATACATAGTGTCCTTCAATAATGAATATCCAGTGCTGGAACCTAATATGGACAAATATAAAATTGACCAAACTCTGCTGGGTTGGAATTTCTTTGTGCCTTTATTTTATTTTATTTTATTTTATTTATTTATTTATTTATTTATTTATTTATTTATTTATTTATTTTGCCTCTCTCATATTCTTTACCCTATATGGCTACATTTCAAAATTGTCCAATAATAGTCTTTCTAAGTAGAAATCTATGAATATATACAACCCCTTCTTCCTCTCATCTTTTAAAATTGTCTCAGTACCTTCGCTCGAGGAGACTAATTTAAGTTTTTGCTTCCTCTCCTTGTTTGGCTGCCTTACAATAAATCTCCTTTTCTCAGCAAAATCCTGGTGCCTTGGAATTTGGAATCCAGTTTCTCTGTCACTCAGTGGACAGCAGGCCCACTTATCCACGTATAGCAGATATACTAGATTGCCTCTAAAGTTATATACACATCCTGATAGCTTAAGAAATAATGATTTTGAGTTTAAGTTCAACAGAATAGAACATCTCGTAAAAATAAAAAAATCAAGTTTGTTATCCATGTTCCAAATTGTTTTACCTGGGATAACTCATTGGTCTCTCTCTTCCTCAGTCTGTCTGTCTTCCTCTCTGTCTGTCTGTCTCTCTTTCCTTCTGTCTCTTTCATCAACCAAGTGTATACTTCTTATACTTAAGAATTTTCATTGATTGGGAATGGCCCACAGTTCTTTGTCAACATATGCACATTGACACTTGATCATAGGATCAAATTGGGAAATATTCTGAAATAGAGATGAGGTGGATTCGGATTAAGTAAATTTCTTAAAAGCAAACCATTAATAACAGGGCTAAAATCACAGATTTCTTATATTTTATTTTATTCTACACACAGTAATTCTCAGTTGACAGTTCTTCATGATATGGCCCAAAATAAAACTTGTTTTTGTGTTTCAAAGATGAGCAAAACATAGAATATGATTTTTCTTTATCCCTTGTGCAAGTAACCTTTGTAACTGGACCTTGCCTAACAAAACATTGGTAGAATCCTAAGGAATGAAAAATCAGATATGTTTTTATTTTTATGCTGGAATTAATGATTGAATCCCTGATAAAACACATTGTGGGAGAGAAAAATTTGAAACCAGCATAACATGGCTTTTACAGAGATAATTTTGTTAGCTATAAATAACTATTAAAAACAATAAAGTTATAGTAAATTAAACAATACTTGGCATATGTTAAGAAATATTGGATGTTTGGATCAGAAATGATGAATATCCAAAAGTATTCTATCTTGTATAGCTGTTATATTCTCACACAAAAATATTTATTCTGTAGAGTATGATTAAAAAGCTATATTTTCAATAAAGATTTTTAAATTGTAATTATATTCACATAACTGCTACAATTAGGAGTCTTAATTCTGCCAGGTTTTCATTAGCTGCTACTATCTGTAAACCAAAACTATTCTTTTATATTTAAAGCATAAAGGCTTTAACAACAAATAAATTAATGACACATCATACTCTGGGTAATTACTCATATACTAGTATTTAGGCAAAGTTACATGGCTCTCAGTAAAATCATCAGCTTGGTCACACACAATGTCCTTGAAATGAATAGACTCAAAAATAATAAGGCTTTTAACATGCATTTGTAAAGAGATTAACTATTTAATAGGAATAGAAACGTTATGGATAAAGTTCCATAGCTTGAGATACTAATTGTGTGTATATTTTCTCTGAAAGCTGTGACAAATGAAGTATTTGAACCCATTAGAAACAACTATCCTATTTATAGTAAATTATATGAATAAATCAGCCATTCTTAAATTTAACTTCATATGGTTTGGGCGACTACAATGCATATGGACCTGATAAATAAATGTGGTTAAATGTAAAAATGACAAAATAATTGCTTTCTTACAAGAACAACCAGAAAATGCTGTAAAAATATATAGACTAGCTTACTTAGCATTTATTTCATTTGGAAAACAATATTAATTTGTGTAATAATAAATCTTGAAATATCTTAATTTTTATTATGGATTTGAAGCAAGCAATATATGTTTGCAAAAAATAGTATCTATCTGTAATGCACCCAGGCATTGAGAGATGAAATAAAAACTCAGCCAACTCCTTTATTTCATTCACTTTCCCCCTAATATTCACAAATTATTTTATTGCTATTAATCCAATTAAAAGTACTATAATAACTCCACTAGTAAATTAATGAATATAATCATATCTGAGTTTTTAGATAATAAATTATAGTGATAAAAGGATCGCTTTATCATTAATTTTATTAATGAGATAGAACATGTTTAATATGTTTGATCACATTTAACCTATTCACTTTCTCAGTACCTTAATCTATTTTTCCCTTTGTATTATTATCAAACACATTTTTAAAAAGTGTTGAGCTTGAAATTTCCATTATTTTTCAGTTTTGGTCAATTTTCCTGATATGGATGAATATATCATGCTAGGTTTTGACAAAGAAATGCTGGCAATAAATTGTATTTCTCTTCAATTGGCCAATATCTTCACTGTTACTGAAAATATTGGTTAGAACTAACTTCTTATCCAAGGAAGTTAATGTGAAAGGTTATTGATTTCAAGTCACTTTTCAAATAATACAGAATTATTCCATTGCTTAATATGAATACTCAGAAGTAACAATACTTTTAGAATGTTTGAATTGATATAAAAATAATTAGAAATTTCTATAGCAAGCTCTTTTAAACAAGACCATCCTTAACTATACACAAAATCTGAATAAAATTGAAATAACATCAGGATCATTTTCTTAAATCTTCTATTTTATTGGATGAATCTAATTTTTAGCCTGTATGTTGTTTTTTAAAATGTATCTTTATTATTAAAAGTGAGGACAAAAATGGGGCCACAGGCTAACCTGTCTAGCTCAGAGAAGGTCAGCATGGTGGTCTTACAAACTCAGAGACATAAGGGAGCCACAAAGGATAGTCTGAAATTAAACCTATTTTTAACTACAAAGCAGTTTATGGTGAGTAGTCATGTACTAGGCCAACACCTTCCCTGAAAAAGGTCTATCTTTACCTTAACTGAGCCTGTGTATTGTCTTTTTGCATCTATGGTAACATATTGTTGGGATGTCAAAGCAATTTTCCTTTTTCTGGACCCCTTCAAAGTACAGGCACAATTCTGTAGAGACCACAAATCCCCTCATTGTTATTGAATTAATTACTGACTGTTAATTATCCTGCACCCAACTAGGTAAAAGAGGTACCTTTCCATCATTTTAGTCTGTATACAATCCCAGTTGTCCCCTTTCTCCTGCTTTGCTTTCCCCTGCCTCCACAATCTCACACCAATGTATCTCAGGTAACCCACTATGTGTACTCTTTTGATTATAGCTAAGATTTGGAAAGAGCCTAAGTGCCCATCAGCAGATGAGTGGATTAAAACCAGTAGTACGTATACAAAATGGAATACTAGGCTACTATAAAAAAGAAAGAATTCTTGTCATTTGCGATAGCATGAATGGGCCTGGACAGTATTACGCTAAGTAAAATAAGTCAGTTGGAGTAAGATAAATATAACATGATCTCACTCATTTATGAAATGTAATGAACAGCATAAAATGATGAATAAAAGTAGGTCCAGAGACATAGAAACATCAAACAAACTGACAAACCTCAGAGGGAAGGCAGAGGAGCCTTGGAGGGGATATGGGAGGTCAACCAAAGGATTTGCATGCATGCCTATGAGCATATCCAATGGACACAGAAAGTAGGGAGGTGAGGGCATATGCTGGGGGGCAGGAGTAGGCAGAGACAGGTGGATAAGGGAAAACACAGACATATGTAACACTTTCAACAATAAATAAATTAAATTAAATATACATTGTATCTAATATGTAATACGTAGTTTAATTATTTTTTCTGCATTAGTGCTACTCAAAGAAAAATATTTATCATTATAAGAGTAAAAAAACAGACTGAGTAAATACCATTTATTTACAAAGTTTATTTTCTGCAGAAGGTTTGCTTTGGACTCATTCCTGATTATTTCTACTTTTCTTTTTTTTTTAATATTTTATTGATTTTTTACAGAACGGAAGGGAGAGGGATAGAAAGTCAGAAATATCGATGAGAGAGAGACATCGATCAGCTGCCTCTTGCACGCCCCCTACCGGGGATGTGCCCGCAGCCAAGGTACATGCCCTTGCCGGAATCGAATCCGGGACCCTTCAGTCCGCAGTCCGACGCTCTATCCACTGAGCCAAACCGGTCTCGGCTGATTATTTCTACTTTTCTGAAATCATCCTCAGAATTGTTGTATTCAAATGCATTAGAATCATATTAGCCTATAATAATATTATAAACCATTTAGAATAAATCTATTCTTCTTCCTAAAGCAACTCCTTTGAAGAAGTAAAAATTTTACCTCTTCCCATTAAGTCTGAGGAGTATTCTAATATCTGGTAGAGAGAATTCACACACAACTCCTTCATTTATGAACTCAATCAAAAGTGTCCTTTAATAAAAAGCATGTAGTGCTGTAAACATAGTCCCTTCAAATTATGAAACTGAGTAATAGGGTATGATGGTCATGTGTATATTCAATTGAAAAAAATTCAGAGTAAAGTGAGGTCATTATAATACAGTATACTACAATAAGAAAATCACAATCTCCAGCATAATAGAATTGATATGAAAAACAGTAGTATTTCATTTATGAAAATATATTTTTAACCATTTCTGAAACAAGTAAAAAGATTGTGTGTATATTCTATTTAAGTAGGTTAACGAAAAAATTAAAATTCACCAACTAATCTTTAATGGTAGAGGCCCAGTGCACGAAATTTGTTCACAGGGCACGAGTCCCTCAGCCCAGCCTGCATCCTCTCCAATCTGGGATTCCTCGGGGGATGTCTGACTGCCTCTCGCAATCTGGGACCTCTGGCTCCTAACCACTCACCTGCTTGCCAGCCTGATAACCCCTAATCTCTCTGCCTGTCTGCCTGATCTCCCCTAACCACTTCTGTCTGCCTGCTCACCCCTAACTGTTCTTCTACTGGCCTGATCGCCCCTAACCACCTCTGCCTCACTCCATAGCCGGGACCCAAGTTTCCCTCCTCCAGCAAGTCTCAGGCACCCAGGTCCCAGGCTTCCCTCCCTCTGGCCAGCTGCAGGCACCCAGGACCAGAGCCAGCTTTGCCCATGCCAGCACAGTCACAGGGGACCACGGGGCAGGTGGCTTGTCCCTCTCTTGGCCACAACTGCAGGTGCTTGTGCCCAGAACTGCAGGGTGTATGGCTTGTCCCTCTCCCAGGCCACAGCCTGCCTGGTCCTCGTTCCTCTCTCCCCAGTGTTGAGTGTCTGAGCCATTTCAGCATGACAGTATGAGGGCATGATGGCATGACAGCATGAGGGTGTGGTGACCATTTGCATATTAGCTCTTTAACATAGGATAAAGCACATATAAGTTTCATGTCTAAGTTTTTCCAAAGGATAATACAGGTATATAGTTTATTTTCATTTAGACAAAGGAACTTAAAGCTGTGTTTTACTTAATAATGCAGTTTATCCTTTCTTCCTTCCCTTTCTTCATGTCTTTCTTAGACCAAGTGTTTATAGTATACAACTTTTACTAATTACTATGCCATAAAGTAATTAAAGAGTCTGGCCTCAGAAACTTCCTATTCTGCACAAAATGCTTTGTAACTGAAGTGAAAATAACCAACTATTATTTTCTCAGTTCATATATTTTAAATGACATTATAAAATTTTAGAGTTCATAAAACTATAAAACTGTAACCTGGTCAAAGTAAATTACATATTTAGTAACATGATACAAATGTTTCTAACTTGACTTATACTTAATTATGTAAAAACCTGTAAAAGGTTCATATTTATATAACTAGAGGCCTTGTACAAGACTTCATGCATGGATGGGGTCCCTCAGCCTGGTCAATGATCAGGGTTACTGGGGCATTTTTCCCAGTCTTGATTGAGGTAGAGGGCTAAGGAGGGAATGCAGGAGGTTGGCCAGCCAGAGAGGGTCCACCGGAGGACTACAGGCCATGTCTGGCCTGTCTAGCCCAGTCCTGATCAGCAATAACCCAGCAGCAAACTAACCTACTGGTCAAAGCATCTGCCTCCTGGTGGTCAGCGCACATAATAACGACTGGTTGAGTGGTCAGCCAATAGGTTGAACCCTTAGCATATTAGGCTTTAATAGATGATAGATAGAAAGATAGATAGATAGAATCAACTAAATTATAATTGTTAAAATGCCAGATATCTCCAAGGTTCTGTCATTATGATACATAGTAATAAAACTAAGTGCAATATTAATTAAAATTCAATTAATTTCCCAAGAATAATGGACTTATCTAGGAAATGACTGTATTATAAAACTTTCCAATGAATGTATTTCAAAATCAAACACAAATGTTTTGATGACAAGAGATATCATTGAATGTTAGGTTAGAAAAAGGCAGCTGCCAATAATCTGTACATTTCATTCCATATAGCAAAAAAACAAAAACAGGAGAGAACCAAGATGGCGGCATAGGTAAACACCTATTGTGCTGCCCTGTGCAACAATTCCAAAACTACAACATAACAACAAAACAAACATCATCCAGAATCACTGCATAGCTGGCTGAGTGAAAACTCCACAAATAAAAGTAAAAGTGGGACACCGAGACTCAGAAGAGAGGCGGAGTGCAGCCTTGAAAATATGCATGGAACCAGAGGTTCGGAGCCTGAGCGCATGTGAGCTGTAGGGCTGGCAGAAGCAATCCCGGCTGGATTTCTCCAACGGGGAGGGCGAAGACGTCTCACTGCACAGATTCCCCAGTGCCAGGTGAGGTCTGAGGTCCGGGGTATGTACCCTAAAAGTCAGGCACAGCAGAGGTCTCCAAGTTTGAGGAGAGTGCGCACCCTAAAAGCCGGGTGAGGCAGAGGTCTCCAAGTCTGTGGAGAGTGTGAGTAGCTTGGAACAGCAGTTTTGCGCATAAAGTGTGTCAGCACAAATGCACAACTTGCTCCCTGGCGACTTGCTCCCTGGTCCGGGAGACCACCAGACTGCTTTGTTTTACAACCCTGGGAGAGACTTTGGGGGTGCAGACTCATTTGGGGAGAAGCAGAGTTGTCTGGCAATGGATAGAGACCAGTGGCGGCCTTCTCTTGGAGGTGCCTGCAGCCATTACCACCTAACACAGAGACCTGCAGGCAGCATAGGGCGTAGCTGACGCTGACGCTGCCTGCTCAGCTCAGAGACTCCACCCACCCAACCTGAACACAGTTTGACTTCACAGCCAATTGGCCTGGAGGTCAAACCCTCCTAGGGCTAACAACCATAAGCTGGGCTTAAATTAAAAAATACTGTATAACCCATAAAGGATTGCAGTAAGAGTACCCACCTCAGGTAACTGGGGAGGCTGAGCCACTGTCCTTTAGAGGTCATCTACCACATAAAGCTAATCAACCAACTCAGGAAAGCAGCCACCATGAAGAGAAATGGAAAGAAATCAGGTGTGAAAGAAATGGAGGAAAAAAGACGACTAGACATAGAGTTCAAAATCACGGTTATAAGGCTTTTCAAGAGGCTCTTAGAAAAGGCCAATGAACTTAATGAGAACTATGAGGAAATTAATAAGACCTACGAGAAAATGAACAAGACCAACGAGGAAATTAACAAGACCTACAAGGAATTGAATGAGGCCTACAAGGATATGAAAAAGGACCAACTAGAAATCAAGCATACACAGACTGAAATAAAAAATATTACATAAAGTCCTAAAAGCAGTCCAGAGGGCCACAAGAACCAAGTCAAAGATTTGAAATACAAAGAAGCAAAATCTTGCTGGAAAAAGCAAGAAACAAAAAGAATACTGATAATTGAAAATAGTGTAAGGGGCCTCTGGGACAACCTCAAGCATGCCAACATCCAAATTATGGGAGTGCCAGAAAAAGAGAGAGAGCAAGGTAATGAAACCTACTTGAAGAAATAATGACTGAAAACTTCCCCCATCTGGTGAGAGATACTGACTTAAAAGCCCAAGAAGTACACTTAACCCCAAAATATAGGAATGTAAAGAGGATCATACCAAGACACATCATAATTAAAATGCCAAAAGCAAAAGATAAAGAAAGAGTATTAGAAGCAGCAAGAGAAAAACAGTTACCCATACGGGAGCACCCATACGATTGTCAGCAGATTTCTCAATAGAAACGATACAGGCCAGACAGGAGTGGCAAGAAATATTCAAAGTGATGAATAGCAAGAATCTACAACCAAGATTACTCTATCCAGCAAAGCTATCATTCAGAATTGAGGATCAGATAAAGTGCTTTGCAGATAAGAAAAAGTTAAGGAGTTCATCACCGCCAAACCAATATTATATGAAATGCTGAAAGATATTCTTTAAGAAGAGGAAGAAGGAAAAGGTAAAAATATAAATTATGAACAACAAATACACATCTATCAACAAATGAACATAAAAACCAAGTGAATTAATAATCTGATGAACAGGATAGACTGGTGAATATAACAGAATCATGGACATAGAGAGGGAATGGACTGACAATTCTTGGGGAGAAAGGGGGTGTGGGAAATGTACCAAAAGACTGGACAAAAATCATGGAACAATGGGAGAGGACAGTGGGGAGGGGGAGGTGATGGTGGAGGGTGGGATGGGTACAGGGTGGAGGGGAGTTATAGGCGGATAAAAAAGGAAAACAATGTAATTAAAAAACTTTACAATAAAGATAAAAGAAAAAAATAAAATAATAAAATAAATAAAAATATTCCACTTCATGTAAGAATCCTAATTTATTGGAATGCACTTATTTTAATACTATTAAATTATTTAAATTTTCAAAAAATAAATAAATAAATAAACAACACAAAAACATAGATATGAAAGAATGCAGGTTAGTTACATAAGAATAACCAAAATGTAGGCATATTTTGTTGTTTTATAAATATTCTGATAAATATGTAAGTGCTACAATAAATATAAAAAGTTTCTTTGTGTAAAGATCTACTTGATCTTAAAACCAGTGATATAATAAATGTGTGTGTTCTAGAGCAGCAACTCTACTGTATTGCCCAGTCCTTTTATTCATTTAATTATATGTTTGTGTCTCTTTTTCTGTGTGTGTGTGTGTGTTAAATTAGGTATATCAACTTGAAGCAAATAGTAAAGTAACTGCTATAAATAATTTTATCCCTTTAATTTCTTCCTGCTAGCATTATTACAGTCTTTTTAAATTTTTTATACTGTCTTGCTGTTTAATTATTGTTCTATTATAGTCCCTGGAGAAAACAATTTGTCATTGCCTATTTTTTTTTCTCAGTTTCCTCAGATTCCCTGTGGACTATATTATATCCTGTTGACACTGCATTTCCTTGGTGCATTTGATGGCATCCTTCAAAGATCAAAATAAATATTTAGCTGCTTCATTTTCTGTGGCAACTTGATATTTTGTCTTCTATGATACAATCACTTATTAGATACATTAAATGATTTTAGTGAAGAGATATCTGATAATTTTGTTCTATAAAATTTAGAATAATTAAATGCCTAATATAGTTCCTAGTTATATAATCTTTTGGCATCCAAACTTTTCAGTCTCTTATGATCATAATTATTAAAACTTGTTTATAGAATTATTAAAATACTATTTTATAAAAATAATCATAGATTTTATTGTCTTATATTCTTTTGGAAAATATTTTCTTCATCATCATATTCTAAACAAACCAATACTAATTCTCTAAAATTCAATTATGAATATTTATGATTCGTTTTATTTGTGACGTATAGTTTATATTAATACAAAATAATAATTATACTAGAGGCCTGGTGCACAAAATTTGTGCAAGGTACTGTCTCTAGGCCTGGCCTCTCTGACTTCACCTTCTCTTGTTCACTCAGTGCCCCGTTGCAACCATTGGTCACCTACCATTTTCCACACTGCTCCCTAGTGGTCCTAACACATCATAGCAAATAAATGCACTCCTACACTCCCAGTAGAACTCCTAAGTGGACAATTTGTATATTAGCCTTATATATATATAGATTGAAGTTAAAATATTTTCTATTTCTAGAATAAAATTTTTAATAATAAAATGTAATTTTAAAAATTATATTATAAAATATACTTGTTATTAATACCATGTTATCATAATTATTCTATTAAAATTATTTTGAGTAATTATTTTAAAATAGGGCCCCAATGGGTCCCTCAGCACAACCTGCACCCTCTTCAATCTGGGGAGCCTCTTTAATCTAGGAGTTTCTGTCTGTCTTTGCAATCCTATGAGCAAATTATCTGAGACCCAAACCAAGTTTGGTCCATTGATCACAGAATAATAGAGGCATTTCTTTTTCTTTGCTTCATTGGTGGAGATTACTAGAAGTTTTAGGATATCGTCCCTTTAATGTGTCCTTGACACTGATTTTACTTATGTCTCTCACCTTTGCTTTCCCTCCATCCCCCACCTGCAACACTAAATTGCTCCAGGCTCACTTTGCTCTAGTGTCTAGGACAGTGATGGGCAACCTTTTGAGCTTGGTGTGTCAAAATTAGCCAAAAAACCAAGCATAAGTAGAGTGGTTTGTCACTCAAGAAAAAACCATAATTTCACAATATTTATAGTTTAAATAACAAAAATATATAATTGTAATATACAACTGTATTTAATAAACCTAAAACTGATTATTTAACTTACCTGCCTAGGGACTTTTTTGTTCATCTGTCAGTTGGTTTCTTTTGTTGGTCTTGATATTATTTAATTTGTGTGGTGTGTCATGAAATAAGATAAATGAGGGGGAGGGGGAATTCTTTAACTAACTTGGCTATTAGTGACCTTTTTGTTGCTGAATTCATTGGCTAAACCTTCAATTGAAGGTTGGTATTTTGTACTCTTCAAACCCAAGCAAGTGCTACTAACTTCATCTTTTAATTTGTTTCTTTTGTTGGTTTTAATATTATTTAAAGCTGAGAATAAGGTCTCACAAAAGTACGTAGAGGGAAAAATTGTGAGTAAAGCCATTGCTATATTTTTCAGGGTGCTAAAAGTGTCTAGTAATCAGTTCCAGGCACTCCAAATTTCCTGTTCGTAGTGGTACTTCTCTTGATTTTCCAAGCGGCACATTTCTAGATTTTCAAATTTTGACCTCAAGTCCACAAACACCTGAAGCCAGTTGCACTCTTGAAATTCTGCAAGTTGCATCTCCATATCATCAATTTGCATCCATTGAAAATCATTTAATTCCAAACTACTGTAGACTACTACATCAGAATACTTAATTATTTTTATGGTCTGTTCTAGGCTTCTAAATTGATTAAATCTATCACTGAACTGGTCAAGTAACAGCTCTAAAACATGCTGGTACTTCAAATGCAAGGGTTCCATTTCATTTGTACAGCTGCACTGGCCTTCTCAAAGTACTTTGTTACTCCAGGAAAATACTTATAAGTTTAGTTTCTACATCTCACTTGAAAATTTTAAATTTACTTTCAAAAGCTTTTATGTATCCAAACATAACATCAATACTTTTTCCAAATCTTGTAACTTTAAGTTCAGTTCATTAATATGAACAGAGAGATCTGTAAAAAATATCAGGGTGTTGACCCACTTATCATCATTGAGCTGAGAAAAGGTTCCCAGATCCTTATCCTCAAGAAATATTAATTTCTTCAAAGCACTCCACAAGGTGCTCACGAACTTTGCCTCGGCTCAGCCATCTTACATTATTGAACATCAGCAGTCCACTGTAGGTGGAATCAACCTCCAGTAAAAGTGCAGAAAATTCTTACTTGTGAAGGGACGAGTAGCTATTAAATTAACTATTTTTGTAACAACTGAGATTAAGTCATTTATGTCAGTGAATCCTACCTTGGCACATAAAACCTCTTGATGGATAATACAATGAAAAGGCACAATTAGATGTCCAATAGCTTCAGTAAACAATTTGACAAATCCGACTTTTTCCCCCACCATGTTTGGTGCCCCATCTGTAGCCATTGACACAACTTTAGAGATATCAATGCTTAGGTCACAGAATGTTTGTATAACAACCTTACATTTTTGCTTCCTGATGTACTTGTTGGCACTGATACTAACTTTATCAAAACTTCTCTCATTTTGAGACCATCAGAATATTGACCAATAATGGCCAACTGAGCACGTGATGTGACATCAGTAGTTTTATCAAGAGAGATCGGAAAATATTTACAATTACTTATGTCTCTCTTTAATTGATGTTGTTTGTGTTTAGTCTCATTATTTGGTCTTATGTGATATTTTACTGAGTGGTAACTCAGATATTCTCTTAATAATTCCATCTTTATTCTGCATATTGTGAAATAGAACTGGTACACATCTTAGGAGAGTTTCTTTAATAAATTCCCTCTCACTGAGTACTTTTCCATGCTGAGCTGTGGAGTCAGCAATGCTCAAACTTGCAGATGTTAAATCTATAGAGCCTTTTATAAGTTTAAGGATGGAATTATATTGGCTCTTATAAAGGTGTAGCTGCCTGGAAATGCATTCCTTCCTTTCATCCTCATTTTTTTTCAAGAGCTGGGAATGATTAGTTTCAAAATGTCTATTTATATCCCACGTTCTGCTTACTACCATTTCAGTAGATAGAATGCAAATGATCTGCCATTTTTTTCTATAATGCCATACATCTCAGTCCATGTCTCTTGAAAGGGTCAGCTACTGCTACTACCACTTCCTTTACTTAACCTTGTTTTTTTTTGGGGGGGGGGGGGTTTCTCCACTGGAGGGCCAGTGAAAGAAGATAGAATTATAGATAGCCTATTAGCCCTGAAGGCAATTGGGGTTAACTAGCCTAACTGACCACAAGATGGCACATGTAACTGTTTTTTTAGAAAAGGGCAGTGTTAATAAGAAGAAACAGGGGTCAATAAGCAGAAATAGGGGTTAATAAGGATGCACAACAGTAATAGTGGTGAAATGGAGTCTGCACTATGCTGCAAAATGACGTTTCTTATATAAATTAAGTTGGCTGCCGCTATTTCTAATGGCAGGAAATGGCACCCATAGCACAGGCCCTGGCCTCTCCCAGCCTCCCACTTTCTTATCTCAGTAATGATGGTCAATTAGAAATCCACGACACCCCAGAACAGTAGATTGGATGATGGTTGCAGTGGTTTTGTGGTTGCTGGTAATGGCGATCACAGGGCATCCGAGATGCATCCCCTGCACCATTCCGCTGCTCGATGCTCCGCAGGTCACAAGTGAGTTCAAAGATCCCTTAACGGCCTAACTGGAAGTCCCAGAACTAGACGTTCTGTGCCAGAGTTCTGTTGTTTTGGCTATAGACCTCCAGCACAGAGTGTCTACACTACAGCAAATGTTTCATCCTCAGCTACTGCACCTGACTATGCAGTAGCCGAGGATAAAACGTCCTTCTTGGCATGCAGCCCCACACTTTTCTGTATGTAACCACATGCAGCCACTTGTCATTGAAAATGGCTACACGTGTCAGTGCTGACACGCATGTCATAGGTTCACCATCACGGGTCTAGGAGATCTGTCTGCCACCAGAAAATGATTCCCAGCATTGTTGGTGCTCCCCACATTCTGGGCCTCTGCTTCCCATCCTGGGGCTACCATCAGAACTACTATTCCCAGAATCCCGTGTGCTCCCCATGTGTTCTTTTTTTTCTCTTCATACTCTGTCTCCATCCCATGGCCTCCCGCTCTGCCAAGTCCTCAAAGCCACCAGCTCTCGCTCTCTCTGCTCTCTGTCTGATGGCTTGGGGAGCCAAGTTCCCCCAGCCGATCCACTTTCTGTCAGCTCTCCTACTCTGCTCACCACCTGGCGCCTATGTATGCAAATTAACGCACTATCTTTGTTGGGTTAATTTGCATATTCACTCCTAATTTGCAGATGAGTGTAGTAGAGGTACAGTCAGGTTACATGTTTTTCTTTTATTACATACAATTATATAGAATGCAGTGATTTATATTATTTTAGATCTATATTTCTATAGAGACCATTTTTATGTTAAAATATTACACAAGACCAGCCTTAAAAACTCCCTGAACAGACAAAACCAGTTGAAATGAAGGAGATTAACTTGCCCTGGTCACTTCTAGCTTCTGTTCCTTGAAATCATAAGCAAAACTTAAACTGTCCCTCATAATTGATATGAGGTAACCACTAACCCACCTCCTACAATTTGAGTAAATAATATTATAACCGATTACTATTAAAAATACAGTCCACATGGTGTACTTAATAATCCCTGTGACTATTAATTTGTATGTTTTAATTCCTTCATCTTTTATAGCCAACATTTCAACTCCCCTCCTATCTGGCAACCCTCAGTTTATTCTCTCTATTCATGAGTCTATTTGTGTTTTGCTTGTTAGTTTATTTTGTTCCCTAATTCTACATATAAGTGAAATTATAAGGTAGAGAACTCAAACATCTTAAGACAAAAAATGGTCAAAGGAACTAAGTAGAGATTTTTTCCTAAAGAGGACATTCAGGGGGTCAATAGACATATGAAAAGATGTTCAACATTATTAATCATCAGAGAGATACAAATTAAAATCACAATGAGAGATCTTCACACCTGTCAGAATGGCTATCCTGGCCTATCTAATAAAAGAATAATATACAAATTTGACCATACTTTCGACACACCTACAAGCCACTTCCACAAGCCACGCCCACCAACCAATCAGGAGCAGATTATGCAAATAAACCCCAACCAAGATGGCTGCCGCCACTGAGAGCATCAGGAAGACTTGGGTTTCCCCAGCAACAGAGGAAGCAAAGCTTTCCGCCTGCCATTGCCAGCCTCTACTCAATGTTACAATGTTTCAATTAGCAGGGGAGGGCAATTGGGAGGACCAGGCCTGCAAGGGAGGGCAGTTGGGGGCGATTAAGCCTGCAGGGGAGGGTAGTTAGAGTTGACCAGGCCGGCAGAGCAGGGAAGTTGGGGGCAAACAGGCTGGCAGGGGAGCAGTTAGACATCAATTAGGCTGGCAGGGTAGTGGTTAGTGGGTGATCAGGCTGGCAAACATAAGCGATTAGGGGCAATCAGGGAGGCAGGCAGGTGAGCAGTTTGGAGCAAGCAGTCCTGGATTGTGAGGATGTCCGATTGCCTGTTTAGCCCTGATCCTACCAGGATTGGACCTAAACGGGCAGTCAGACATCCCTTGAGGTTTCCCAGATTGGAGAGGGTACAGGCTGGGCTAAGGGACATCCCCCACCCTCCATGCACAAATTTCGTGCACCAGGCCTGTAGTCTAATATAAGAATAATATGAAAATTGACTTCACCTCTGATCAAGCCATGCCCACAGTCACGCCCACCAGCCAATCAGGAGCAAATTATGCAAATAAACTCCAACCAAGATGGCTGCTGCCACTGAGAGCAGGAGGGAGGCTTGGGTTTCCCTGGAAATGGAGGTAGCCAAGCTTTCTGCCTGCCATTGCTGGCCTAGGCTTTCACTCATTGCTGCAAAGTTTCAATTATATAAGATACATAATCCTAGTAGAAATGGCGGCACCCACGGAGCAGGAGAGGGAAGAGGCTAGGGTTGCCAGGGTGATAGAGGAAGACAAACTTCTGCAGCCTTAGCACCTAGGTCTCCACCCCAGGCTACAAAGTTTCAAACAGAAATGGCTGTCGCCACTGAGTGAGCAGAAGGCTTGGCCCTGCTCCAGGCTACAAAGTTTCAATTGTAGAAGATAAATAAATCCCACATATCAGGGCCTCTGCTTGTATCGCTGGGGTTATGACCGGCATGCAAACCATCACAGGTCCCTTACCCAGGCCCCCCCACACCCCAAGGTAACCCCCACCCTGATCCAGGACACCCTTCAGGGCAAACCACCTGGTCCCTTCTCATGCACCAGGCCTCTATCCTATGTAATAAAAGAGTGATACACAGATTGGCCATCACTCCAACATACAAGAGGGCTGCCCCCATGTGGTCAAAGATTCTACCCCCATGTGGACACAAAATGGCCACCACAAGATGGCCAGCAGGGGAGGAAAGTGAGAGGTTCCAGGCCTGCAAGGGAGGGCAGTTGGGACCAATCAAGCCAGCAGGGGAGGGCAGTTGGGAGGGACCAGGCCAGAAGCGGAGGGAAGTTGGGGGCAAACAGGCTGGCAGGGGAGCAGTTAGACATCAATTATGCTGGCAGGATAGTGGTTAGGAGGTGATCAGGCTGGCAGGCAGAAGTGGTTAGGGGCAATCAGGGAGGCAGGCAGGTGAGCAGTTTGTAGCCAGCAGTCCTGGATTGTGAGAAGGATGTCTGACTGCCCATTTAGGCCCGATCCTACCGGAATCAGGCCTAAATGGGCAGTCAGACATCCCTTGAGGGGTCCCAATTTGGAGAGGGTGCAGGCTGGGCTGAGAGACACTCCTCCCTCCCCCCTTCCATGAATTTCATGCATTGGGCCTCTGGTAATCAATATTAACAAACAAAAAGTATTGACAAGGATGTTGCTGGAATTGCAAATTGGTGCAGCCACTATGGAAAACAGTTTGGAGTTTCCTCAAACAAATAAAAATGAAACTATCTTGGCAACTTTTAAATTTGTAAACTATGTATTAACTAAGGTCATTATACTGTATATTACTTTCCAATATCTTATTTTATGACTGAAACTTTGTTCCTTTTGATCCAACCTCTGTCAACCACCATTACCTAGTTTTGTTGTTGTTTTAGATTCCACATATAAATGAGATCAAGCAGTATTATTTTTTCTCTATCTGGCTTATTTCACCCAGCATAAGGCCTTTTAGGTCCATCCATGTTGACACAAATGTAGTGTCTTATTTTAAAAGAGTGAATAAAATTCACTCTATTTTACTGTTAATATGTTGTTGTTGGATTATTTTTAGTAATTTATTGAATAGTTGGAATGTTCTGTGCACAGTTCCTAACTAACTATGAAGAATCTAGATAGAATATAGTGAGAATGTTTCCCTCCTGATCAAAGGTAAAAATTTTTATTAGCCTCATTGATTTTTCTGTGAGATAAATATATCTTATTAAACGAGTCATTTTTTAACATTTAGTCTTGATATTTCATCTTTAAAAATACTTCCTTTGAGCATTTTTTATATGACTCTCTATATGTCACTAATCATCTGAGAAATGCAAATCAAAATGATAATAAAGTACCACCTCACACCTGTGAGAATGACTATCATCAACAAATCAACAAAGAATAAGTGTTGTCAAAGATGTGGAATAAAGGGAACCCTCATACACTGCTAGTGGGAATACAGACTGGTGCAGCCACTGTGGAAAATAGTTGAAATTTCCTCAAAAATTTAAAAAAGAAACTTGCATTTGACCCAGTCCTCCCAATTCTAGAAATATATCATAAGAGACCTGAAACACCAATCAGAAAGAATACATGCACCCCTATGTTTACAGCAGTGCAATTTACAACAGCTAAGATTTGGAAACAACCCAAGTGCTCATCAGTTAATGAGCAGATAAAAAGAACAAAACAAACAAAAATCTGTGGTACATCTACACAATGGAATACTATGTAGTAGTAAAAAGGAAAGAACTTGTACTATTTTCAACAGCATGGATGGACCGATAGAGCATTATGCTAAGCAAAATAAGCCAAGTGGGGAAAGATAAGTATCACATGATCTCACTCATATGTGAAATATAATGAACAACATGTACTAATTAATAAAAATAGATCAAGAGACCTAGAAGCATTGAACATACTGTCAAACCTCAGAAAAAAGGCAAGCTAGGATGGGTAGGTGGGAAGAGATCAACCGATGAACCTGTATGCATATACGCATAACCCATGAACAGAGACAATAAGGTGGTGAAAAATTGGGGTCAAGGAGCATGGGTAGGCTGGGAGAGGTGAATGGGGTAAAAAGGAGACATATGTAATACTTTCAACAATAAAGATTCAAAAAAACAAATAAAATAGCAACAACTAAAAATAATAAATAGAAATACTTCCCAATGGAATCTTTTTATACTCTTGAGTTTAAGTTATGCCTCATAGTGATTTATTCCTTATATACTCTGTACTAGTGAACAACTTGCATACTTGCCAATTTATAAGCATTTATGCAAATATTAATTATAGTATAATGTTCAGGAGTTCAAAACCCAGGTCTATTTGTTCAATACATTTTGCCAATGTATAGGAAACTTTTCAAAGGTACTTTTTGACTTACAGACAAATGGAAGAATGCATATCCTGACATGCACTGCCCCTGAGACTCTCCAACTCTGCTTTTCAAACTTTACTTGAATTGAATTATAAATACTCAAATGTTCAATGTACTACAGTCAGTGTCTATGCTCAGATGATTTGCTTTTAGAAACTTTATCTTTTGATTGCACTGATGAAGAAGGAATTGATGTTGAAGGTCTTGACTACAAGACTAATTTTTGGGCAGCTGGAATGCATACACTTCAATATCTTGTCTGCACAAACTATTAAACCCTAATGTAAAGAAAGAATAGCATGAGAACAAGCCTTTCTATTTGGTCAGCTGATCTTGTAGATGTGATTTAATGCATAAAATATATTGCTGTGTTTTTAAGTTGTTTTTTAAAATCAGTATGCAATGAGTGCCATTTACAAATAATACTTCTGAGTCACTGTGGATATCTATCCTGTGAGTATATATTTTAAGACCAAAGATACAAGAAAATAAAATCTTGACAGTCTCAAGATGAACTATATTCTCATGGATGTTGATATCCTAATCTACTCCAGCACAGTTAGAATTTTTTAATTAATTTTAACAGAGTTAAATACCATTAATTATATTCTTTTGCATTTATGTAAAAGGGAAACATATCTAATTTAAGATCAAAAGCAATATAGTTTTACCAATATTGAAACAAAGCATTTTAATTATTTTTAGGAAAGTTTTACATATATATGTGTGTGTAGGTGGGTGTGAGGGTATTCATACACTGAGTCTAGATAATGGCCATGTTAAATATCATCTAAGTAATAACATATTTTCATAACTGAATTTTAAGTCAATGTAATAAAAGTTATGTAAAAGTTTCATTATTAAGAAAAATAAGGGTTACTTGAACACTAGCATGGTGATTCTACAATAGGTCTGACAACCCATTGGCTACTAAGTGAATAACAGGGAGGTAGCATATACAGTATGGATACATTGGAACGAGTGATGATATATGTCCTGAGCAAAAGAGCAAGAGATCTCTTCATGTTATTCATAAAGCACATAATTTAAAACTTAAGAATTCTTTATTTCTGCAAATTTACATTTAATATTTTTGATCCACAGTTGAACCAGATTATTGAAGCCACAGAAAGTAAAAATACAGATGAGGGTGTTAGTGTATCAAATCCCCATTTATCCCTGTTCCCAAACAGCCACATTATCCCCTGCTATCAACATCCAGTGGTACATTTGTTACAATTCATGAACATTGAAACATCAACACCCAAAGCAGAAAAGCTTTTGAAGCTGGGTAAGGAAATTTTGTGGAAATGCTTAGGATAAATAAACAAAGTATACTGGCTGAATATAGTATTTGCACATTTCTGCTATCAGTCCATTCAATTCTGCCCATATAAGTTATGTTCCAAGTGGGGCTAGAGAACAAGAGAATGGGGACATGCATGGGAGAGTTAGGGTATGAGGAGGAGTTTCAGATAGTTAAGATTACCATGTATAAATCTAAAGCTCAGATAATTTGCTTGTAGTATTATTAAGTAAAATCAGGGCTACTTTTAAGCAATAATACACAGCAACAGTACATCTGGTAACTGAGATGGCTATTAAGCGATTAACTAGGGGGTAGTGGGTATAGCACGATATGGTGGAAAAGGAATGATTAGTATCTGGCCATGAAGGGGTGTGATAGTTCTAGATTTTAGCATGATACCCAAAATGGCATGCAATTTAAAACTTCTTAATGTTTTACTTATGCAATTTTTCATATAATATGTTCAGGCTGCAGTTGGCTGTGCATAACTGAAAGTGTAGATAAGGGGGACTACTACATATAGAAATCTTTGTACATTGTTAGCCTTGTTCTGCTTTTCAAGGCAATAATCCTATTTAATCCTATATAATAAGAGGTAATATGCAAATTGACCATCACTCCAAAACACAAGATGGCCACCCCCATGTGGTCAAAGATGGCTGCTCCCATATGGACACAAGATGGCCAGCAGGGGAGGGCCATTGTGGGCCATCAGGCCTGCAGGGAAGGACAGTTAGGAGTGACCAGGCCTGCAGGGGACGGTAGTTAGGGGCAAACAGGCTGGCAGGGGAGAAGTTAGGCATCAATCAGGCTGGCAGGGGAGTGTTCAGGAGGTGATTAGGCTGGCAGGTAGAAGTGGTTAGGGGCAATCAGGAAGACAGGCAGGTGAGCAGTTGGGAGCCAGCAGTCCTGGACTGTGAGAGGGATGTCTGACTGCCTGTTTAGCCCTGATCCCAGTGGGATATCAGACATCCCTTGAGGACCAGATTGGAGAGGATGTAGGCTGGGCTGAGGGATACACACACACACACACACACACACACACACACACACACCGTGCACAAATTTCATTCACTGGGCCTCTAGTTTACATATAAGTAGCAAAAGTGTGAGAAAAATATGATGTGAGAAATTATTTTGCTTTCAAATACTTTTGTTTTAGTGAAATTGTAGGCTTTAATTTTAAGATGTAAATGTTTAAAAATATAAGTGAAAGCCAAGATATGTGTGAAAGCAATCATATGTCTATTAATGCACAATAATTATATTAAGTTGGCAGAATGCTCAACCCGAAAAAAATAACTTTTACAATTGAGATACATGACTTACGTTAATTAACTAATTAATTAATTAATTTTCCAGTTGCCTGATTTAACCATGGCCTCTACTCCTTTTTCCCCCCCACAGTTTTATTTTCATTTAAAAATAGGATATCACAAAATAAGAAAGCACAAATGCTTGATTGACTTTAAGCACATTATTATAATTAAGATAAAACTTGCAAATTTTTGTTGGTATTGAAATTTATATAGTATTTTTATAGTTCCTTCCACTAGGGCACATCTATATCAAATCTGTATTGCTAATTATAAGACCAATTTAATCTCAAAATCTACAGTGAATCTTGGAAAGTCACATAGATTCATTAATTGCTGAACATTAAAAATAAATATTAATCGTTTTCTTTTGTGACTTTATTTAGGAAACAAGAAAAAAGACAATGACATTCAATTACCATAGTTAAATTTGTATTGGTATATTACCCTTCATTAATTTTTTACTGATATAAACATATTTTGAATTAGAAACATAATCTAATGTTTAAAACAAACTTTTCTTCAACAAAAAGATGTTTCCAAATAAAATAAAATAAAAACACTACTCTAGGAAATCTCCTTTGAAATATCTAGTTTTAATAACACATGATTCAATCTTTTTTTTTTTTTTTCAAAGCTCTCTCAGGTAGAGGAGCTTAGAATTAGGTGTAGTAAATGAGAGAACAAATAAAAAGTTCTGACTCCTAGGACTTACATCTCTCAGGGTGGAAAAACAGTGTCTACAAACAAGATACAGTGTATATTTCTAGGTATATAATATTGACAAAACTCAGTCAAGAAACAAAGATTAACAGTTGAAACTGTAGTACGTTTAGTATATTAGACAAATATATACTATGAAATATTGTAAGTAAAATACTTGACAGCATGGAAACTCATAAGGTAAAAATATCTCATAAGAAAAGAAAACATTGTAAAAGAAATACCTTAAGTAGTGCTATACTATCATAATGCTTGCTGCACTGTTATTCAATATGTAAAATGTATTATTTCAGCAATTATTAAAAAATAATTTATGCATTTGTACATAAATATATATTCACATACATATTTTCATATATTTTTCAAAACTTGTTAATGTTGATCCTGTCCAGTCTTGTAAAATTTTTTAATGAATTTTATGAAGACATTTTATCCTGTATAATAAAAGGATAATATGCAAATTGTCCTCTCTGGAGTTCAACTAGGATGTGCGCTGTCCAGCAGGGGGCAGTGCAGAACATGATGAATGACCAACAGTGGAGAAAGGGCCCTGAGGAAGCAAGGGAAGGAGGAGGCGGAGAGGCCAGAGGTGTGGAGCCTGATTGGCCCTGATTGCTGGTCTAAGCACCTTACCCATGCACAAATTTCATTCACCGGACCTCTAGTACTAAATAATAAAGAGAATATGCTAATTGACCCTCATACTACCGCAAAGATAGTGGAGCCTACAGTCACTAAGGAGAGAATATGTTAATTCCTGCTACTGCTTGGTACTGAGCCAGGTAGTAATTTTTGTATCTTTTTCTCACTACTGTGTTTGTACCAACAAGAAGACTAACCAGCTTATAACATGAACCAACAAATACCTGCTGCAGGCAGGACAAAATATATAATACTAGAGGCCCGATGTATGAAAATTCATGCAAGAGTATGCCTTCCTTCCCTTGGCTGCTGGCACTGGCTTCCCTCTAGTACCTAGAACCCAGGCTTCCCTTCCTCCAGCTGCCTGCAGGCACCTAACACCAGGCTTCCCTCCTCTGGCCACCGGCAGGCGCCCAGGACTGGGGCTGCTTCCCTCCTCTGGCTGCCTGCAGGCACCCGGGACCCTGGCTGGCTTCCATCAGGCCACCCGCTGGCACCTGGGACCTTGGCTGGCTTCCCTCCAGCTCCAGCTTGGTCAGAAAGGATGTCCGGAATGATATCTAGAAGACATCATGTTTAATTAGCATATTAACCTTTTTTATTGTAGATAGTGCTATCTATCTAGTGCTAATCATCTCACCTGAAACCTTGACTCCTTCAATCTCCATATCTCTGAGCTAAGCACATTTAAATCACAGTGTCTCCTTCCAAACCTCTCTTCATTTATATATGTACTAGAGTCCTGGTCCACGGATTCATGCACCGGTGGGGTCCTTCAGCCTGTCCTGCATCCTCTTGCAATCTGAGACCCCTTGAAGGATGTTGGACTGAGGCTTTCGAGGGATCTAGTACTGCTGGAAGTGGCAGATGGTGGGGCCAGATGCCTGCCTTTGCTGCTACTGCTTGGTACGGAGCCACTGAGGTAGGAAAGTCTCGCCAGCCTTGGGCCTGGCATCTGGCACTCAGTGGTCAGCTGACCACAAGGGGCCAGCTTCTGTGTTGAACATCTGCCCTCTAGTTGTCAGTGTGCACATCATAAAGACAGGTCGACAGGTCATTCAGTCATTCAGTTGTTCAGTCACTTAGTCTGTGATAGATAGATAGATAGATAGATAGATAGATAGATAGATAGATAAAGTATCCTAATAAATTAAACGCCAGGGGCTGTCACTACTAAAACAGCCAAACAGATGACCGAACAGGAGGCTGCGTGGGGCACCAGGCTGGCAGGAGGAGCAATGAGAGATGACCAAACAACTGTGCCCTGGGTCCCAGCCAGGGTGTGGTGGCAGAAGGGAGCTTTAGGCTCTCCAGGGAATCATGGAACTCTGGGACTCGCAATCAGGAGTGTGGCTGGCCTTCAAACCTGGGCCCAGAGCTCCCTGTCGCTGCTATGCACCAGCCAGGTTTCAGAGCTCCCTCCATACCTCCCTTCCGCCACCTCGACTGGGGACGTGGCCAGCCCCCAAACCCAGAGCTCAGAGCTCCCTTTTGCCACTTGGGAGCAGTGTGCAGTGGGAGAGGGGAGGCCGGGCATCAGTCTGGGGAAACTTTCTCAGACTTGTTTGATGCTGGGACTGGATGCATCTGAACTCATAGTAGGCTCTGTGGGGGATCCTGGTGGCCAAGGGTGCAGAGCCAGAGTGCAGGCACGTGGGTGTGTGCAAGACCGTGGACCCAGGCAACACATCCGCATGCACACAGGGCCCTCAGCCATGCCATCTGCGCCTCCCTAGACTTCACCCTCCAGCCTGGATCCTCCTGGTCCCATACCCAGTGGCCTGTCCCCACCTAAGATTTCTCAGTAACACAGTGTGTGGGATTTGGGTGTCAGGACTGGGAGTGATGATGCAGTCTCCCCAACATCCATTGTCCCTGCCTGCCTGACCAGGGAAAGGAACAGGGAAGGGCATGGCCAAGCTGCCCCACCCTGTGTGCCCCACCCCAGCACTGGAGCACAGGAGGCATCGGGGCATGCCTCTCCCCGAGCTGGGAGGGTCCCGGCTGTGCTTCCACCTCCTTGGGAAACTTTGCTTTTCCATCTCTGTTCCTCCTGGAGAGCCAGCCCTAGGGGTGCTGGATTCCTTTAATTCCTTCAAAAGTGCCCCGAAAAGCCTGCAGACAGCTATGCCAGGAAGGGGTCACTCAAGTTCAGCAGGAGTTTGTGACTTGCTGAAGGCACATTGAACAGTTTTTACTTACCCTGTTTGTGGGAGTGTAATCTGATTTAAAACAAACAGAAGCACTTTCTAGAAAGTGAATTTGGAAATGAGGATCACAATTCAAGTGAATTAGCTTTGGGCCAGGAGTTCCATGTCTGTGAATGCGTCCTAAGTAAACACTCAGATAAGCAATTATGTTTACTGTCCTTGTTGATGCCAGGGGAAACCAGAAGCAACCTGCCCCACAATAAAGGGTTAGTGAAGTAAACCATAGTAATGTCATACAGTCAGGGATATCACTGTAGCCATTAAAAATTATATCTGCACATCCAATTCTTTGACATGAAAAGAAGGCCATAGCCAAATATTAAGTAGAGGGCAGGGGAAGCTCAGAAGAAGGCATGTATATTTATATGTATGTATATTTTATATGCCAGGGAAATAATAGTTTAAAAAAACAGTGATTCTCCCTGAGCTCTCCAATTGTGAGTGTTAGCAAATTGTGTTCCAGGTGTGACAGGTGTCCTTTGGTGTCCCATACACAGACATCCTGGCCCGTAAGACAGCCTGAACCTTTGCCGCACCTGCCCCTCTCTGCTGTGGCAATGGCCCAATTAGATATTCCCTTTTATAAGACTGATTTCCTTCTCTCCTTTGCCCAAACCACACATTTCCAACAAAAGAATATTAATGAAGCAATCCTAAAAACAAGTTTTGTTGCCGACTGCAACTTATGCCCTTTTATGCAAATGTTGTTGCCTTCAAGCCTAGCAGGTTGTATTTCAAAACTTTTATTTTTCTGCAATTTAACCAGAAAAGGCCACGGTGGCAGAGCTGAGGCAGAGGTGGTTAGGGGTGACAAGGCCAGCAGGGCAGGGCAATTAGGGACAACCAGGAAGACAGATATGTGAGCAGTTAGGAGCCAGCGGTCCCAAATTATAAGAGGGATGTCCAACTGCTGGTCTAGGCCTCATAGGTGAGCAGTTAGGAGCCAGTGGTCCCAAATTATGAGAGGAATGTTCTGGAATGGAGAGAGTGCAGACTGGGCTGAAAGACGAGGGGTGGGGGTGTCTTTCAGACGAGTCTGCACTGTCTCCATTTTGAGACATTATATATATAAATTTTAAAATTAGTGTATACAAGTAAGAGAATGAAACTGAAACTGTATGACTATGAAATAATGTGATTTTGGTTGTAATTACTTATATTTAAATATTGATATGAAAGAATTTAGTTTGTGAAATTAAATGTTCTAAACAAGAATATTCTATTTTTCCTTTTGTTTTATATTTTACATACTAGAGACCCAGTACATGAAATTCATGCACTGGGGGACTGTCCTTCAGCCCAGCCTGAACCCTCTCTAATCTGTGACCCCTTGGGGATATCCAACAGCTGGTTTAGGCCTGATTAGGGACTACTGGCTCCAAAATGCTCACCTGCCTGCTTGCCTTGTTGCCCACAACTGCCCTCCCCTGCCTGCCTGGTTTCAACTAACTGCCCTCTCCTGCATGTCTGGTCTCCCCCAATCCCCTGCTGGCCATCTTGTGGTGGCCATCTTTAACCACATGGGGGCAACATTCTTGTGCAAGGGCATGAGGGTCAATTTGCATATTATCTATAATTTAAAAATATTTTAATACAGTATTAAAGATTTTTAATCTCATCTGGACAATTGATAATTTTGTTATCTCAAAAAAAAGCTTTCTTCCACTTTAATTGCTATGAAAAAACAGTTGTTATTGACTTTTACACACTTATTTCAACACAGATATACTTCACTGTAGAATATTAATTTATAAAATTTATTTTAAATGCTGACCTACTCCATTTTATTATTCCTCCAATATTTCAGTAGACCTTTACTCCAATCATAAAAATAACTTTAATATTAAAAACTAGGAGCCTAGTACAATAAATTTGTGCTTTGGGGGTGGGGTCCCCTCAGCCCAGCCTGCCCCTTCTCACAGACTGGGAGCTCTCAGGGGATGTCCTCCACTCTGGCCCTGCTCTAGCCTCTGCCATGGGTTGGCTAGGACCCTCACCTCAACTCAAGCCCTGCTCAGGCCTCCCATGGATTGGGCAGGCCTTCCCCACACCAACTCAGATTAAGCCTCTGCTGCAGCTTGGGCAGGGCCCCCTGGATCTAATCAAGCCTGTGCCATGGCTTGGGCAGGGCCCCCTAGGCTCTGCTGCAGCCCTGCTTAAGCCTCTGCAACCCTGCCCCTGGCCAATTGGCCCCAAGGTCCATAGGCCAGCAGTGGCCAAGGGCGTTCTCAGATCCTGGCAGCTCAGGGCCTATACATGGGCCTACAGGCTTACAGCGGCCTGGGTCCAGAGGATGCTCCCAGAACCCAGGCCACTGAGTTCCTGCATATGCAAATTAACCTTCCATCTTTGTCAGGTTAATTTGCATACTCACTCCTGATTGGCTGGTAGGTGTGAGATGGTACCTCATTGTCTTTTTGATTTGCATCTCTCTGATGATTAGTGACTTTGAGCATGTTTTCATATGTCTCTTGGTCTTTCTTATATCCTCTTTTAAAATGTATCTATTTAGATCCTTTGCCCATTTTTTGATTGGGTTGTTTATCTTCCTTTTGTTAAGTTGTATGACATCCGTGTAAATGTTTGAGATTATATCCTTATTGATGATAAATTGGCAAATACGTTCTCCCATGCAGTGGGTTTTCTTGTTGTTTTGTTTAAGGTTTCTTTTTTTCTGTGCAGAGCTTTTTATTTTGATATAGTTCCATTTTTTTGTTTTTGTTTTGTTTTCTCTTTATTTTCTATTGCCCTAGGGGCTGTATCAGTGAAGAAATTGCTTTAGTATATGGCTGAGATTTTGCTTCCTGTGGATTCCTCTAATATGTTTATGCTTTCTTGTCTTCTGTTTAAGTCCTTGATCCATTTTGAGTTTATTTTTGTGTATGATATAAATTGGTGTTCTAGTTACATTTTTTTGCATGTATCTGTCCAATTTTCTCAACACCATTTATTGAAGAGACTGTCTTGACTCCATTGTATGTTCTTGTCTCTTTTGTCAAATATTAATTGAGCATAGTGGTTTGGGTTGATTTCTGGATTCTCTGTTCTAATCCATTGGTCTAAATGTCTGTTCTTGTGCCAGTACCAGGCAGTTTTGAGAACAGTGACTTTGTAATACATCTTGATATCTGCTATTGAGATCCCTCCTATTTGTTCTCTAATTATTTTATGAGATGAATTGTGTTGATACATTTTTTACTACCAAGTTACTATTAAAATTCTGATATAAACCTAAAGTTGTCAAAGTTTTGTACAATTAGTTATATGACTCAATTTTTACATTTTGTTTAAAATAGATTGAATTCATGTTTTAAAATTTGTCTTATGTGTCTCCATAGTTTTTTATCAAACTATGATATTAATATAATACTATTTTTTATAAATTATTTGGGGAGCTGTCATCTTTTTTCTTTAGTTTGGAATGATTTTTTAAACGATGGTACTTAATAATTTTTAAGAAAATGTGTGAGAATTTAACTTTTTTAAAATTTATCTTATTTATTTTTTTGTTTAAAGTATTGCAAATAGTAGTACATATGTTTCCTTTTTTCCCCTTTTGACCTCCCCCCCTTTCCCAACCCTCTCCTGCCCCTGCCTCCCCAGTGTCTTGTGTCCTATGGTCATGCCTCTATCCATTCATACAAGAGATGGAAGATGCTGATGATGCCTTGCCATGCTATGAGTCAGCAGCTGTGCGTCACTGCAGATTACCCAGGACCAAACAACAGAGGGTTGAACCTGCATTGCCAACATCTGTTTACCATCCAGATGCCATTGCTGACATGCACACATAAGGAACAGTTTGATATTGAAACTGGGTCTCAAAACTGTTGGTCATTGAAATTGAGTCTCAAACATTTCTTGTGCTCATATGCATATTTCCAATCCTCAGAGGCAAGCTTTTTTAAAGAAAGAAAATGGGGGAAATAAAAATAGATACAGGGGCAAAGAAGCGTAGAACAGATTTTTGGACTACAGCGGGAAGATAGGGGATGGGGGGGGATGCTCCAAGAGGTCAACTGAAGGACTTGTATGCATGCATAGAAGGAATTTAACTTTTGATAATACCATTATAATGTCAAATGTTTAATTTTATTTTAATACCACATATGACAATTGCTCTACTCAATGTAATGAATTTGGATAAATTGTATTATAGTCTAAAATTTCAAATTCTTCTATATTTTAGTGATATTAGAGTCTGTGAACTTAAAAATACTGTCATAAACCTTAAGAATTCTAAAGTGCATTGTATCATATAAATTTTTTAGTTGCAGTTTAAATGAAAATTTAAAGTGGGTTGTTTCAAAAATCTGTCTGCGCATTAAAATTCCCAGTGAATGTTTGAACTATTCAGAAGCTTGAACTCATATTTAAGTTATTTGATCAAAATCTGCAAAGTCATCTCAGGGCAATGCTTTTTCACACATATCTTTTGAAACTCTTGTTTTATAAATAAAATAACTTTGTAAAAATAGTCAAAAGAAAATGAGGTTTTACGATACTAAATAAGATTACATGTTTTCATATTAATTTTCATGTGAATATAAGTGTAAGATGTATTTTCAATAAATATTTAAGTTGACCATAAATGCTCATGAAAGAGATTAATCTACTACAGCCACATTCAGCCACAGTAAATAATAGTCTAAGTGTTCATAGGGCTCCTCAGGATTTTATTTGTTATATTGAAAAATAAGTTTCAACTTTGCCATTGCCCAGAGAAAGACATAACTCAGTTTAATGGATCTGTGTGTGGTTTTTTTCTAACCTTTTACACCTGAATTGTAATAACCAGGGGTCAAAGTATATTTCTAGGGATTTATGATAGTCTGGATAGAGGCAGTAGTTTGCAATACAGCTAAAGGTTGTTAACATTAATCCCTGGAAATGCCCTTTTCCAAGGTTAGCATGGCTTTTTTGTTACTATTCCTCACTATGAGGATCTTGGTGCAGAGGCAATGGAGTGCCTCCAAACTGGCATAACATAGTGCAGTCAATCTTAAGGAGGAAGTCACCTGTGGCATGACCAGTAATTGAGTTGCAGTTCTCTAAGGAAACATTATGGCTGTAGAAGCTGATTCCATAACTAGGACTACCATTCTCTTCAAATCAATATTAGCTAATATTCCCTAAGCTCTCCAAACAGCTCAGGAATTTTTCTGTATTTCAAATTTTCTGTATTTAGGATGAATTTCAAAAATATATTTTTATTCATAAATCACAAAATGATAATGTTTTTCTAAAGTACAATTGTTAACCAGGAGATATTTTCCTATAAAATCACTTTGTCATTTTAAATAAAATATTTTATTTAAAAAGCACTAATTTAGAAGCAATTTTAATTTAACCCTGAGCTAGGAGTTATAAAATACACAAAGGTTTTTGGAATCATTTAAATCAGATAATTTTAGACACATTTCCAAATAGAAATAATCCAATAAATTTCATATTGTTGATTGTTTATTTTAACATGTTGAGATCTGATTCTAGCAAATAAATGAAACTACTCTAAAATTATACTAGTGATTCCAAATTTCTAGATTAATATTGAAAAAGTCATTGTTTGTAGGAAAACACCCTGCTTTTATTCATCTTAGTCATTTCTACATTCTAATTGAGAATATACTGAAATAAATTATTTCACACATTTTTTTCTGAGGGATTTGAAATAATAGAAAGATATGTTTTTCTTATCTCTTTTAGGAAGATGAACAGAAATTATGGTCACACTAGTAACACACTTTTGTGTAGTAGGCACAGTGAAGAAACTGCTGCCACAGTATACACAGAAGGTCAATGAATTAGTTGGAACTGTGTGATACTTAAAAAAAAATCTATTACTTCTATAATTTTCTGTGGTGTATACTGTACCTACCACTATAAGTCAATGATTTTTTACAAATACAAACAACGACCAACCAACCAACCAACCAAGAAAAAATACTTTGTTAAAGTTTCTTTAATATTGACACTACTATTAACACAGTTGTCCCTTACTGGAGGTGCATTGAATAGTTTTTAAGTCATATTATTATACCAAGTACTTTGACCATCTAAATATTTACTTCAAGAACAGTCACTTATTAGTCATCGTTAGCAGCTGATCACACATTCTCTTCCTGAAACATGTTGTTACTTTATCTTGGTGCAAAACCCCTTTCTCCGCCCCCCCCCCCCCCCGGCCCGTACACCTCCCCCTACACACACACACATACACACTTCTCTCTCAAGCACACAAATCTACAACTTCCTTAGGCCCTATCAGTAAGCATATGTCCTACTCAATAATATAAATAAAAATAGATATAAGGGGGAAAGCAAAGAAGAAAGGGAGGAAAAAAGGAGTAGAAGGACATGACAGAAGATAGAATAGAAGAGAATGAAAATCAAAACAAACAGAAATAGCAAGAAAGAAAACCGCAGCCAATTTAATGACTATTTTATGTCCTGTGTCTTACCATAGTACTATAGTCCATGGAACAGAGAAGAATCAAAGTAAAAAATGTATTAAATAAATTAGTAAAAATGAATTGATGACAGAAATGGCTGTATTTGAGCTTTTGTTCCAAGCTTTGTAGAGGTGCATTGCTCTAAGTTTCTACAAACACTTAAGAAAGCCAATTGGCTACTATTGTTCTAGTACAAAGTGCTACAAACCTCTTGAGTCACAGAGGAAGAAGTGAGGAAGGTGTATTTAGAACACCTAGTCCCTGATTCAAATTGGCACTCTTAGGTAAAAACCATTTGATTAAAATAAAAAAAATGTACCATGTTATCTTTTTTAAGTTAACATAAATTTAAGGTTATTTTATCGGGGTAGTGTTGATTTTCTAAACAATAATCATTCAAGGTAAAACATAATCAGTGAAATGAAGCTCATGGAAATAAGCCGAACAGTCATGCTAAAAATTAGAACCACTTTTTATTTGATATAAATTGGGTAAAAATCCTTTAGGTAAAATCAGATGAACATTTCCTAAGCTCTTCAGAAAACATGATTTTTAGAAATTTTAATATATAACAGTTATAATTAACTATGACAGTGTTAATAGTTAGTAGATATGATCAGGTATGATCATGATTTGAGTTGTGCAAAGTGCTACTTACTAAATTGGGAATTTAAGGTATATTTAATATAATAAAGAAAAACAAAGAGGTGTTTTAAATTTAATTTATTTAGCTATTCAATATAAACTTAATTATTCTATGAAAATTTTGCCCCATAGGAATACTTATTAATAATATATATCCTACAATGGCACTTTGAATTCTAGAGAAAAGACAATTAAATATTTGACTGAAATTCTTTCTATTTCTTTATTTTATTTTATGAAGCCTTTATTTGCCTTGAAATGGTTAAATAACTATTTCAACAAAATGTTTTTAATTCAAATAATATTATTTTTGTACTATAACTGATCATGATTTTGAACACTGACTTCAAACTTCATTGACATCGAGCTTATTTTGGAACGTAGGTATTTATCTCAGAATTTCAAAATTATGCTGGCCAGTATGGCTCAGTGGGTGAATATCAACCCAGGGGCCAGGAAGGTGCAGGTTCAATTCTTGGTCAGGGCACATGCCCAGGTTGTAGTTACATCTCCAGTAAAAGGCATGCAGGAGGCAGCCAACCAATGTTTCTCTGTCATGGATGTTTCTATCTCTATCCCTCTCTAAAATTTAATAAAAACATAAAAAATAATTTCAAAATTATGAAGACCTTATATATAAAGTATTTTGCTTTTACTTTATAATATTGTTCCTATTTTAACATTGATTTGAAAGTTCTGCTTGTCCTACTACGTTAAACATAGTTACACCATATATCTCTGTTTTGAAGCTATAGCTTCAGTTAAATTTAATAATACTTATTGTGTAAATTTTTAATCCACTCCATAATTCAATACTCCTATGAATATATAATACATATCATACAGGGGTGCACAAAGCAGATTTACAGTTGTGAGTACCTGAAAGTTTACTCTTGTACTATTATTTATTAAGTATTGTATTACCCTCCCCTATAAACAACTGTAAACCTACTTTAAGCCACCCCTGTATATACAGGTATATTATGAATATAACATACTAGAGGCCCAGGGCACAAAATTCGTGCACAGGGGTTGGGGGTATCCCTCCGCCCAGCCTGCACTCTCTGCAATCTGGGACCCCTTGAGGGATGTCCAACCACACATTTAGGGTGGTAGAACATCCCTCTCATAATCCAGGACTGCTGGCTCCCAACTGCTCATCTGCCTCTGCCTGATGGTCCCCAACTGCTTCTGCTGCCAGCCTGATAACCTCCTAATCACTGCCCTGACAGCCTGATTGCCCCTAACTGCCCTCCCTTTCAGCCTAGTCATCCCTAACTGCCCTCCCCTGCTGGCCTGGTCACACCTAACTGCCCTCCCCTGCAGGCCTGGTCTTCCCACAACTGCCCTCCCCTATTGATCTGGTCTCCTCCAAATGCTTTCCTCTGCTGATCTGGTCACCTCTAACTGCTCTCCCTGCTGGCCTCATTGACCACAACTGTCTTTGTCTGCAGACCTGCCCCCCCACAACTGCCCTGCCCTACAGGTCTGGTGTCCCCCAACTGCCCTAACCTGCAGGCCTGGTCACCCCAACTACCCTCCCTTGCAGGCCTTGTCCCCCAACTGCTCTTTCCTGCTGACCTGGTGTCTTCCAACTGCCCCCCTTTGCCAGCCTGGGTTCCCCCCAACTGCCCTCTCGTTCTGACCTAGTCTCTCCCAACTGCCCTCTTCTGCTGGCCTGGTCACCCCTAACTGCCCACAACTGCCCTCCCCTGCAGGTCACTTTGTGGCTGCCATCTTGTGTCTACATGGGGACAGCCATCTTGTGTCTTGGAGTGATAGTCAATTTACATATTACTCTTTTATTAGATAGGATGTCAGATTCAGACCAAGAGACTCTTATAATGGTTATGCTTTCTTATCAGTTAAAAGAACAAATCCTATATAATAAAAGCCTAATATGCACATTATCCCCTCAACCTGGAGTTTGACCTGGAGTTCAATGGGGGTGGGGCCAGCTAGCCCAACTGCCTACTGCTCCTCCCCCCAGCCAGCCCCACCCCAATCGGCTCTGATGGGAGTGGGGTAGCTGGACCCCACCCATGCATGAATTTGTGCACTGGGTCCCTAGTTCAAATATAAACTGCTATTTTTTTACCCAAATTTAATTAGATAATGTTATTTGCAGTTCCTTTTTTAAGTGGCCATGCTGCATTAATTCAACATATTAAAATGAATAACATTAATTATGATGAGGCCTTTAATTTTCACTATGCTTTCAGAACAGGGTTATTATTTCCATTTTATAAATGAGGTAAGGAACCTCAGAGGTTAAGTATTACATAAGCTTCAGGGAAAATTTTAGACTGAAAAAGCCAATCTATTTGCTAGTTCTCTTGTTCCACTATTCCACAATCTAAAGTCATTTTTGAAGGCATATATTTCATAATAGTCAATGAAGGTTATTTATGTTTAGCTGACTCTAAAATATTTTGTACAGAATGATCGCTTTAAGGGACAAGTTTTTAGCATATATCAACATAAAAGATGATGTTGACATAAATAATTATGATAGATCATCTACATATTTGATCTGAATTTAGGTTTCAAACAAACTCATCTTGCTGCTGACATATTTAGGAAATTGTTTAAATTGCTTGCAATATGAGAAGCTATTTTTAACCTTCTGTCTACCTAGGGGTTGATAAAGATAAATCACTACACCATTTCACGTGCTTTTCTATCTGCCGCATTCTCACTCCTCTGTTGCACACCAAATACATGCAGTCCTGTCATTATTAGTGATAATCAGTTTTAGGATACTTTAAAACACTGTTCCATTATGTTATCTTTTATCAAAACCAATGAACTTGTATGCATACTTTGATAACCCATGGACACTGACAATAGGGTTGTGGAAGCCTGGGGTAGGGGATGGAGATGGGCTATCCGGGGTCAATGGGGGGAAAAAATGAGGCATATCATTCATTATTTTGCCCTTCTTCATTGTAAAACTGTAATGTAACACTTTGAGTGTTAAAAGGTATAGTACAAGGAAGGAAATTAAAGTACAGCCAGAATGAGAACAATATGCACCCTTACAAATATATTTTTTAAAATTTTCTGTAACAGAGAATATCAACAGCTATATATCTTTCTTTTAAAAAAAAATAGACTATTTTTTAGCAGTTTTGAGTGCTCAGAAAAATTGAACTTGAGTGGAAGTTACTGAGTTACTCATATATACCCTTTCACCATATTGCATAATCTTCCTCATTTTCAATATCCCCCACAGGACTGGTACATTTGTTACAATTGACAAACCCATATCAGCACATAATTATCACCCGAAGTTCTTAGTGTACGCTAGGATTTCCTCCTACTGTTGTACAGTGTATGAGTTTACACCAGAGACTTTCTACCTTTTCTCTCATGACACACATAAATTAATTGCTAAGATCCTTTGATACAACAAAAATTATAATATGATATTTGCCTATCTGACAAAAAATAGGGATAATCTTGATTCATTCACACATAATGGATATTGTTGTCTTGGCTGTTGTCATTTTTTGACAATCTAAGGGGAAAGAGTTCAGTGCCACTGATTAAATAGTCATAGGATGTTTTAAAATTTCTTGCAGAATACCAATATGATTCTTGTTAAAAAAAATCTCTGGTTTAGTAAAATTTATAATGACATATGTATGCAGTGACACACAGAGTAGTTTCACTTCCTTAAAATTCTATTGTTTGAGATGGCTATTTATCCTGCCAATACACACCACTCATGTCAACCTTTCAGAAATATTCTTTAGCTAGAGGCCCAGTGTACGGATTCATGCACTGGTGGGGTCTCTCGGCATGGAGTGCAGGGATTGGGCTGAAACCCATATCTAACATGCCCTGACAGATGTAGTAGTGCAGGAAGTGGCAGTTAGCCAGGGAGGAGCCACACCCAGCTATGGGGAAGTGGGTCCCTCGGGTAGAGTTTCTGCAGCCTTGCTAGGGGTTGGAGAAATGGGTTGAGTGCCCTCGAGACACCCAGGTCAAACTGGGGAGTTGTGGTAGCTGTGCAGTGAGACCAGCTACTTCACACGCTGACCTGCAAGTCTTGGAGTGGCTCTGGTCTGATAGGAGGAAACAGAGACTAGGGATGGATTCATAGTCTCTTTTCATTTTTTAAATATATTTTATTGATTCTTCATAGAGAGGAAGGGAGAGGGATAGTGAGTTAGAAACATCGATGAGAGAGAAACATCAACCAGTTGACTCCTGCACACCCCCAACTGGGGATGATCCTGCAACCAACATACGTGCCCTTGACCAGAATCAAACCTGGGACCTTTGAGTCTGCAGGATAATGCTCTAACCACTGAACAAAACCAGTGTAGGGCCGTAATTTCCTTTTTCTCTCCCTCCATCTCTGGGTCTCAACTGTCCAGGGAGGACAGGGTGCAACGGTTGAGGAGATTTGGGGGAGTCTTGACTCCAGAGCAGTGCTTGGGGAGTGGTGGAATTTGGCCTGATGGCCCAGCCTCCAAATGCAAACTGCAGCTCAGCCCTACCTGCTTGCAATCTTTCATAGACTCAATTGCCTGTTTCTCTTTTCATCTGTCCAAGTTGACTGCCCTGTGGTCATCAGTGCACATCATAGAGACCAATCAACTGTTTGGTCAGAATGGTTGACCAGTCACTTAGGTTTTTATATATAGACTAGAGGCCTGGTGCACGAAATTTGTGCATGGGGGATGTCCCTTAGCCCAGCTTGTACTCTCTCCAATCTGGGACCCCTCAAGGGATGTCCGACTGCCTAGGAGGATCGGGCCTAAACGGGCAATTAGACATCCTTCTCACAATCCAGGACTGCTGGCTCCAAACTTCTCACCTGACTGCCTCCCTGATTGCCCCTAACCACTTCTGCCTGCCAAAATGATTACCCGCTAACCACTACCCTGGCAGCCTGTTTGCCCCCAACTTCCCTCCTCTGCCTGCCTGGTCATCCCCTGTAGGCTTGATTGCCCCCACTGCTCTCCCTTGTAGGCCTGGTCCCTCCCAACTGCCCTCCCCTGCTGGCCTGATCACCCACAACTGCCCTCCCTTGCAGGGCCTAGAACCTCCAATGGCCCTCCCCTGCTGACCATCTTGTGGTGGCCATCTTGTGTCCACATGGGAGCAGGATCTTTAAGCACATGGGGGCAATCCTCTTGTATGTTGGAGTGATGGTCAATCTGCAAATCACTCTTTTTTAGATAGGATAGAGGCCTGGTGCATGGGTGGGGGCCAGTTGGTTTGCCCTGAAGAGTGTCCCAGATAAGGGTGGGGCTTCCCTTGGGGTGAGGGGCGGCTTGGGCAAGGGGCCTGTGGAGGTTTTCAGGCTGACCATGCCTCCCAGCGACCCAAGTGGAAGCCTTGGTACCTGGGTTTAATCTATGTCTACAATTGAAACTTTGTAGCCTGGAGCGGAGCCAAGCCTTCTGCTTGCTCCATGGCAGTAGCCATTTCTGTTTGAAACTTTGTAGCCTAGAATGGAAGCTTATGCCAGCAACAGCAGGCTGAAAGCTTGGCTTCCTCTGTTGCCAGCGAAACCCAAGCCTCTGTTCTCTCCAGCTCAGTGGCTGCTGCCATTTCTGTATCTTTTATAACTGAAACTTTGTAACATTCAGTGGAGGCCTAGGTCAGCAATGGCAGGCAGAAAGCTTGGCTTCCTCTGTTTCTGGGAAAATCCAAGCCTTCCTCCTGCTCTCAGTGGTAGCAGCCATCTTGGTTGGGGTTTATTTGCATAATCTGCTCCTCATTGGCTGGTGGGCATGGCTTGTGGATGTGGTGAAGGTACTGTCAAATTTGCATATTACTCTTTTATTAGATAGGATTCTTACTGTTTATCTTTGTGTCTTGTGTGTCTTCTTAAAAATTCTGGATGATTTAAAATTCTTATCTTTAGTGCCAATTATAAGCAATGCATTAAGATGTATTTTGCTTTAGTTTGTGGCAAAATTTCGTTGTGCTCATTGATCCATGTGTTTATACATTTAAATAAACATTAGGGGAAAAATCCTATAATTTTCTGTATTTTCACCAGCCTTCAACCTTCTATTGGGACCCCAATTACTTGTATCTGAGGCTATATGCTCTATCTAATAGCTGACTGACTCTTTGTTTACTTTTGTTCAGTGTTTCTTCTCTCAACATTTAATTTTTTATGGATTTTGTTGTTGTATTTTTCTATTTGCTAATCTTTTATTCTGAAATATCTAATATGTTATTAATTTGATTATAGTTGTATCTTTATGACATACAATGTATCTTCTATCTCTAAAGTAAGATTTAGATCTTTCAAATATACCTATGAATCTATTTAACATATTTTATTTTCCTCTAGCTTCTTTGTTCTATAGAATAGTTGTTTTAACTGTTTTAACATGTCTTTGTCTACTAACTTGTCATTCTGAGTTATTTATGGGTCATTTTTAATAGATTTTTTTGTCTTGTTCCTAAGCTTGTTGCACAAGGTCAGAGCAATATTTACTCAGGACTACTTTACCTCACATTGAGACAAAAACATGTGGATTATTCTTCAAGATGCCTTATTATTTAAGAAGAGCTCCTTTCGGATGGTGGAATTAGTAACTCTTCCCAGCTCTGAATGAGTTCTAAAAATTGTTTATTCATTTTTTATAGTTCTTTCCCATTCTTTATTAATTTATTTTCATAAAAACACTGATAAATACTCAAATAAAATAAAAAGGCAGAACCAGAAAGACTTTTCAAGGCACTCTTTTTCCTATCACTCTATCATACAAGCTTTATCTCCTTGGCTTCCAAGATTCTCAGCAACATGTTTTCAACTCAGTAAACTGAGCTCTGCATGGGAACTCTCTAATCCATAAGTAGTGCAATCATAGGTGAAAGGTGAACATGATGGATGGTGCACACAGGCACGCTAAAGAGCTATTTCAGATGGTGCCTAAAGAAAACGGAATTTATTTCCAGGAAGGGCATGAAGGGATGGGGTTCCCAAAGGGAAGGGCTGCACAGCACTGAGCCAAGGGGACACTGGGTGGATGATGGCAACACCCAGGAGCTGGAATTTCATCCTTATATGCAGTCACTTTCTGGAAACTTTTGTCATCAGAGGGTTTGGGGGCTGAGTTGGTGGGCTCGAAGTGTGGATGTGCGATCAGGTGTCTTCAGGACAGTTTCAAATCCTTGTGTGTTCTGACTCCTGATGTCTAGCCAGTTTTTCCTGGTCATTTGTTCTCCTGTAGCAGAAAGTTTACAAATGGCCTTTAAGGATAGCATTGTCCTATAGTCTTAACATTTACCTACCCTTTCTATTCATTAATAAGTATTCTTAATGAGTTCAGGACAAAGGTCTCTATCTTTTGTCAGCCATCCTAAGAAATAAGGCCTCCTAGAGCTGTTAGCAGGGATATGAGTAAACAGTTACTCCATGGACCAGAAAGCAACCATCTGGGGTGCAACATGCTTAGGGTAGTATGTCCACTACCCTAAGAAATGGTGAAAGTATTAGATTGTAGTAATTAGATACTGAAAGACAATAACTAGAACACCTGGTAAAAGTGAGACATTTGCCATAGGGAGCTACTTACTATGGCAACTTTCAGAGAAAACATCTCTGCATCTTTTGCCCAGCCAGTAGGCCCCAACGCATAAAGGTCCCTGTATGTGACTTTCTTTCCAAAATAAATAGAATGAGTATAATTCTGTATATTACAATAGGTGTCCCAAGTCCTGCTTGACAAGATGTAAAGGTTTGTTTTATATAGGATCCTCCTTGAGGTGTTCCTTGGGTTCAGTCACCACTCTTCTTCTGATGCCCTTTTCACTCAGGTGTGAGGGACCTTTGCTTTCTGTGTCTCTGTGTCTCCAATATCATTGCCTTCATGGCTTGATGTTTAAAATCTTGGAAACTATTGCTGCATATGTTATTTTATTTTACAAATAAGGTAGTTGTGCAAATATTGTCTCTGTTATTGCATCTTGGTCAGAAACATAATTATGAAATTATATTTAAAACAAATTAATTTGTTAACTAGCTAAAACCTACTCAATTATATATATATATATATATATATATATATATATATATATATATATACACTTTTTTATAAGGAACATTTTATGAATATATAAATTTTCATTCACTTGTTTGATTTTTATATATGGAGGGTAAAACTGTAACTTTAGCAATTTTTATGAAAAGAACTATTAGGTAATAAGCTATCACAGGCTTTTGGTATAATTATCCTGAGAAGAGTTTGATGCATTATTGCTGGCTCTGAGATGCAGGTGCCCAGATACAAAAAGTATATCTGGGGCTAAGCACGGCTCCCCGCTGAGAGCCCGCAGGATACAGGGCTCTCAGGTAATTTGTTTCAGCTGGAATAAGAAATGAGTCCATGCAATCTCCCATTTTCTCTAGCTGCTTGTGAAATAAATTTAAGATGTTATGTTTGGGTCAGGGCTTCATCATGGAGTATAAAGCAAATTATGATTAACAGTCTACACACATGAAGTTGGAGACTACAATTTGCCTGCTTATTCAGTGTTCATTTCAGTTCTAAAGGTAGAAAAAGTTTCAGATAATTTAACTGACTTTTCTAAATAACGTAGTAAGCATCAGACTACATAATTTCATTTAATTATAAAAATAATTCATACTTTTCTTTCTATGATAACATATTCCAAAGAAACATTTTATATATGAACTTACTGATAAATCTATTTGTTATCATCTGACTTATTTTTCTAAAGTGAGAATTATATAAAGCCTGTGAAAGTAAAAGCTTATAGTTGTCTTAAATTTTCAGAGTATTCTTTAGATTGACTTTGTTAAATCCTGCAGTTGTGATCCTAAACACTGCTTCTCTTAAACTACAGAAAGTAAAATACCATAAAAATAACATACTAAGCCTGTTTGAAACTTCAATAAGTTTATAAGGACATCTCAGGGTCCTAACTTATTTTTTTCCAGGACTGTTTTATCTATAACTTAGAAATCTTTAACAATGTACATATGGGATCAGATAGTTGTGTTTAGTACCACATTGCTATGAAGTCAAGATTTTGTTTCATTCTTTTATAATATGTGAAGTCTTACTTTATTTACAGTTACTATAAAAATAGGGTCATGAAAACTACCGCATGCCATTATTTTATGCCTAAATTGATTTATCCTATATAATAAAAGAGAAACATGCAAATGTGACCTTAACTTCACTATGCTACCAGCCAATCAGGAGCAAGGGGTGGGGTCGAGGCCAGGAGGCCGGCGGAGGGGGGGGGGGCACAGCGTGTGGGACGGGAGAGGCCAGCCCGCACTGCTTGGGACAGGAGTTGCTTGGGACGGGAGGGCCGGGATGGGAGGAGCTGGCCAGCACACTGGGCGGGATGGGAGCCGTGCAAGTCGGGAGGGGCCTGCCAGCACTTTGGGCCAGATGGGAGCCCCATGGGATGGGAGCCACATAGGACGGGAGCTGCGTGGACAGGAGGCAGGAGAGGCTGGCACGTGCAGCTGTCCAGTGGGTGCCCCCAGGGCTGGACAGTCACCACTGGGACTAAGGCCAGGGTCAGATGGTCGAGGCCAGGGTGGCCGGGGCAGAGCCAGCCATCAGCCCCATTGCAGGGTGATGGCTGGGTGCCCAAGGCCTAAAGCTTCAGCTAGGAGTGAGCCATCAGTAGAACATCCCCTGAGGGCTCCCAATATTTGTGAAGGGGCAGGTTAGGCTGAGCGATCACCCACCCCTAGTGAACGAATTTCATGCACTGGGCCCCTCATCTAGAATATTATATTTTTGAAAAGTTAAAGTCGGTGGTGAATGGCTAAATAGCCATCTCAGATGGTGTTCAAAGAAAAATTGAATTTATTTAAGGAGAAGGGCTTAGAGAATGGAGTTAGCCAAAGGGAGAGCTACACAGCAGTGGGCCAAAGGGTGGGTACTGGGTCCATGATAGCAGCAAAGATATACTTGGGACAGTAAAACAAGGAAAGGCTTACAAGCAGCAATAGGGAAGCCTAAGTTGGGGTGCTTTGGCTCACTGACAAGTCAGAGGAAAGCTGCCACTGCCATTGCTCCTCTGGTTGCAAGTCCCTGGGAGATACCTGCCTGTGGGGGAATGGCACAGGTGTGCTCCTTGGAGGGAGAGCACACACTGGGTCCTTTGTCCTGAGTGTATCTATCTCTTTTTTTGCAGGTGGAAATCTTAGGGGAGGTCTCCAGGGAGGTCTTAATAGAATATTCATCAACTTTCCAGGTGTGCTCTTTTAGGGTTTGGGTCTCCACTGATTGGTCAGTGCCAGGAGAGGGGTTCATTAGTCAATGTATCTGGTCCTGAAGCAGCCACAGTGTCATTTGTCTGATTTTGCTGTTTATCTGGCCTGGTGCTGAAATACAACTGAGGCCTAGATGTTATCTCAGTGAGGAAGAGTTCAGAAGGTCTAAATCACTGGATCATAGATCAGAGATCAGGGGTCCAAACCGCATGACCAGCGATATGCAAGAGGAGGATAGGTTCTTCTTTTCCCAGTTTTGCCCCTTGCTAGGCATCCAGAGCTTTCTGCCCTGGTGAGTTTTTGTACTTGGTCCATCGTCCTTGCCTTGGGAGTCTAACAATTATTGGTGGTAGTGAGGCCTTTACAAAATTAAGTACACTTTTAAAAATTAATAAAGCAGTGGTTTAATTTCTATGCTATATGACACTATGGGTTAAAAGGAGGTAAGTGAACATTTTCATTGCCTTTATTTTTTATTACACTCAGAGGAAGCTCAGTCTCTAGTACTGCTAACTTCTCTTCACTATCTTTCAAATGCCCTGTGTGATTTAAGTGTTAATTACTGTGAAATTTATTTTCCTAGTTCAGGCTGAAGCATATCACCTTCAGATCTAAGAACTCAATTCCCATAGCTCTAAGTCTCTACATCTCTATACAGAAACACAAAATTGTATTGTCATCTCAATAAATTTAATTTAAAAATAAAAATAAATTAAAAATTAAAAAAAAACTCTCTTCCTCTACCAAAACACTTCCCCCTCATAAAAAAGACAATAATTTTGTGTGTTCAACAGATATGGCAGTGGTAATTGATATATTTTCATTATTTCTTCCCAATCATTGACATTATATATATATATATATATATATATATATATATATATCTTCCAATTTGTCCTTTAGTGGGGACACCAAAGATGAAACTCATGTATGGGCAAATAAAGTTCTCATATGTACCATCTCTTATTTTCAGTCCATGAAAATACACACATCTAACTATATGTATTCAAAGCCTTGTTATAGGAGTTCATATCATATAACAACCAGGATGTATATGGCAATTAATACTCCCAATTTTTCACAGATTTAAATGAAATAAAGCAAAATACCCTGAAAGTATTAATTCATCTGGGCAACTGTTTTCAGAGAGAATTTAACATGTTAAATGTTTCAAGCAGGAGATAGTTTTCAATGGGATAAAGATAAATAGGAGTGGGGGGTTGATAAACTACCAGTTTATTTTTATAAAAATAACAACATTAATGAAAGTGTAATATTGGAAACCATGTAATACCTGTCAATTAAACAGCAATTAAATGTCCAATGAATAAACACATAAGAACTATCTGTTGACTATGTTATCCCTAAGTCTATTTTAATTTAACATAGTGACAATGATCTATTCAAAATCTATTGAAGAGTTTATTCTGGAAAGTAATGAGAGAGCAATTATTTATTATACAAGAGTAGCAGCATCCGCAGAATAACCCTTTAGTAAACATGTTAGAAATGAATACCATGCTGTTATCTCTGATGTTCAGAAGATTCACACCTATAATCATGGTCATACTTTTAAAATATGTACATATTTTTTAACTCTTCTAAGGGTGACTAGGACCATAAGTAAAATATAGCATATCACATGAGTATCTTTTGTTTAAGATTTATGACACTATCATACCCTAATAACAAGGGCCATCTGCTATGACAGATGCCAGGTTATGGTCTATTGACAGGTTTGATGGTAGCAAAACTGAGTTATTTCTTTGTTAGTGGTAATAAAAAATGCATGCAGTTGGTTCCTCCAAATATAATTCAAGTAACATGGCTGTGTCATAAAGGTTAAAAATGTAGATGGGTCAGTGTAGCAAAGCTATATTCATCAGATGTGAGATGTATAAGAATAGAAAACTCATATCTGTGGCATATAGCTGTGAGTTGTCTGAAGACAACAGGGTGCAACAGAACAAATGCATTCCACACTCCCCGGTCCAATCACTTATCAGTCCCAAAAGCTCTGACCCCAGAATATCTCTCTGACTCCACTGCCCAAGCCTCTTTCTTTTAGATTTGTGCAATGACATCTATGAATTTGGTTGTTGAATTTGACCTATAGCCAACTCTGCTCCATTTCACCCAAGGAAAGATTTGGGACCTTACTAATCTCTCTCTCTCTCTCTCTCTCTCTCTCTCTCTCTCTCTCTCTCTCTCTCTCTCTCTCTCTTTCTCTCCACACACACACACACACACACACACACACACTATAGGCCCGGTGTACAAAATTCGTGCACTGGGGGAAGGGGGTCCCCTCAGCCCAGCCTGCCCCTTCTCACATACTGGGAGCCCTCAGGGGATGTCCTACTGATGGCTTAGGCCCGTTTTCCATGGGGAGCGGACCTAAGCCACAGTCTGGCCTCCCTTTGTGGGAGGCAACTGGGCTGGTCAGGGAAAGGCACCAGCCCCATCACCCCACTCATGCAGCCACTGCCAGTAACCGCAGCCACCAAGGTGTTTTCATCAACCCAGACTCCAGTCCCTTCACCATGAAAAAATGAAAACTTTCTTTAGGCATTTTCAAGATGTGTCTTTCATAGGATATAACATTTCTTTATTTTTCTTTTTTTATCTTCAATTGAGGATATGTTTCCATTGATTTTTAGAGAGTGTGGAAGAGAAAGGGAAAGACAGAGAGAAACATCAAAGTGAGAGGAACACTTTGATTGGTTACCTCCGGCATGAGCCCTGACCTGGGCCCTAGCCAGGGAGGAGCCTGCAACCTGGGTACATGCCCTTGATCAGAACCTGGACCCTATGGTTGTCAAACCTAGGCATTATCCACTGAGCCAAACTGCCTAGGGAAAGGACATGATATTTCTTAGCCCTCCAGCAGCAGACCTTTGTTTTTTTTTTTCTCCAGGAGTGTGGTGGAAGAACCATAGGTTACTTTTTTGGATTCTTATACCCAAGTTACTAAGAATAGTACCAGTGGCGTACAGGGAGCTTAGCCAAGGAGCAGTCAGAAAAAGCGTTTCCTCTACAGTTCACATCTATCTCCTCTGATCTCCAGCTCCACACCTGCCAAGGCCTAAAGCCTCTGGCCCTGGGCCGGGGACCCCCAGTTAGCTGTCATTGCCCTGCTCCACTCTGGCCAAGGCCCCAAGCCTCTGGCCAAGGATCCAAGGCTCGGGTCTAGGGCAGGGGACCCCCAGCACTCTTGATCGCCCTGCTCCGAGGATAGGGCCCTGGGTGGTTGACCCCCAGCACACACGATCGCCCTTCTCTGCCCCTGGCCAAAGCCACAAGCCTCTGTTTGATTCTCGGGCCCTGGGCGGGAAACCGCCAGTGCCTGCGATTGCCCTGCTCTGCCCCCGGCCAAAGGGCAAGCCTCTGGCTGATGCTCTGAGGCTGGGGCCTTGGGCGATTGACTGCCAGCAGGCATGATCACCCTGCTGCCTCTGTTTGAGGCTGGGGGCCTGGTGGTTGACCTCCAGCAAAGGCGCCCCGCCCTCCCGCCCTCAGCACCACCCCACCCCTACTCCTGATTGGCTGGTAGCATAGCAAAGGTACGGTAATTTGCATGAAGATTTGTGTAAGAATAGGCCTTCCTTTCCCCGGGTGCTGGCACAGCTTCTCTCTAGGACCTGAGCTACTTTGCTTCAGCTACTGCCAGGCACCTGTGACCTAGGCTGCTTCGCTCCAGCCTCCATTGCCAGGCACCCAGAACTTGGGCTGCTTCATTCTGGCTGGCACCAGGCATCTGGGACCAGGACTGCTTCACTGCCACCCACCAGAACCAGGGATGCTTTGCTCTGGCTGCCACTGCCACACACCAACCTAGGCTGAGGTGGTTAATGTCATCTCATGGGGACCAGTCTTTTGGTCATTTTGGTCATGACACCTCTTGGCCTTTTATTATGATTTTAAAAGCCTAAGCGACTGTTCTAGTAGCTATGACACACAATTAACACCAAAGGGCAGATACTCTGACCAGTAGGGAGAGAGTCCAATTCCTTGTGGAATTGGCTGTGGGTTAGGTTGCTGCAGGAGCACTATTGGCCCAGTCTGCACCCACACCCCAGACCCAGAGATTGGTTTTGGCCCAATCCCCACAGGCTAAGCAAAGGGACCCCACTGTTGCACAAATCCATACACCAGGCCACCAGTTCTACAAATAAAAATTTAAAAAACACCTTTGATTTATTTTTTTGTCTTTTCAGCTCTCCTGTCAGCCTTGATTCTTGAAGAAATTCTGAAACAATGTGGTGAATGTTGCAGGCTGTCCAGTTATGCTACATGTGCTTAAATACCCACTTGTTCATACTCAAGCCATGTTGTCTTAAGAAAGTAATTAACTTGCATATCTCTCAGTTTCTTGATCCAAAAAAATGTGGATATGACAGTGCCTTCAAAGAATTTGTTTAATAATTACATTTGATAATCTATTTAAAATGCTTAACACAAAGGCATTATTATATAAACTAGAGGCCTACTGCACAAATTTGTGGACCTTAACAGAAACTGTGGGCTGTGAGGCTACAGTGGGCACAGAAGTAGGTCTTGGCTCACCCTCCACACCTCCGCCCAACTTCTCCCATTGTGACATCCAATCACCTCTCTACCAGCAGCCCCTTTCCCACCACCACTACTCCCACGTACTAAGGTGCTGGGCCCTCTCACACCCACTGATGATGTGGAGCAATCAGGGATGGTGTCAGCAGCAGGTGTGAGCAATGGCTGCTGCTCTGATTGCCCCTCAGGAGTAAGGGTACATGGAGAAGTCCTCAGAAGGGATAGGGCCACCAGCCACCACTTGCAACCACTGATGGTGCCAAGCAATTGGAACCAGCGCTGGGCACTGGCAGCGGGTGTGAGTGGCAGCTCCAACACTGGCAGTGAGTGCGAGTGGCAGCTGCTGGCTCCAATCTCCCCTCAGGAGCAGGGGGAGGTGGAGAAGCCTTCAGGGGAGATCAGAGCCAGCAGCTGCTGCTTCCATCTGCTGACGGTGCAGAGCACGCAGAACATGCGGGAGCAAAAAATTTTCAGTAACCACCAGAGGCTTCCCCTGATGACAGCGACTGGTGCCCCGCCTTGGTCTGGATCTTACTTGTTCCACCATCCCTTCGCAGCTGCAGCCACCATGGTTTCTCTGGAAGACATCCGATCTATCCAGTTTAATTAGCATATTATCCTTTCATTAGTATACATATTAGTAAAGATTAGTATTCCATAATAATCATAAATGTTCTCTTTCCAAGGCAATTCAAATATGGAGTATTATGTACTCTATTGTTAGTATGGACATTGCTTTGCCTATAAACAATTCTCATTATTTATGGATTACACATTTATAAATTTGCCATTTATTTATAAATCTAAAAATCAATATTTGTGGCACTTTCATGGTCATTTTTAGACATGCACAGAACCTCACAATGGAGTCATTCAATGTCCAAGATTCCAGTTGAAATCAAGCAAGATAACACTGTCTCCTTGTCTCAGCTGTCTTGCTGTAAACTAGTATCCTGTTTGTGATGCAGTTAGTGCCAAATTTTGTGCTTTTTTTTTTGTAATTTTCTGTTTTTAATGGCCCCAAACAAAGTGCTGAAGTACTAGCTAATGTTCCCAAACACAAGTGTGCCTTATGGAGAAATATATGTGTTAGACAAGCTTAGTTCAAGCATAAGTTATAGTGCTTTTGGCAGTGAGTTCAATGTTAATGACCCAACAATGTTCACATCCTTAAAAAAAAGAAGAGGAATTTCACCAATTTGTATATATATGCCCTCTTTATAGAGCTAAAGCAACATGTATAATGCATGATGAAATTATAGTAAAGATAAAACAGCTGACAAATTTGCAAATTGAAGGGATGACAACTATAAAAAAAGTATGGTGGAAAACACTGTTGTGAGGTAAGAGCCCTGAAAAATACAGTCACATTACCTAAGGTCATAAAAATGCTAAACCCTCTTGGTCAATGATGGCTGGTTCAAAAACCAACAGAGTGCAAAAAGTACACCTGTAAAACAGGAAACACCCAAATAATTTTTAAATGTCTGCTAAATCTTACCCAAGAGAAAGATTATATGGAAGAATAGATTTTCAATGCTGTTGAGACTACCTTGTTTAATAAGAATATTAGTAAATGAACCAGTGTAACACATGTGGCATTTTAGTTGCAGGAGATAAAACCAGACTTACTGGAACCTAACCTTGTGATTTTCCTAGAGCAACTATTCAGTATTTACTACTTCAGTGTTCATGATGACTTGTAGAACATAACTACTGGGAATAATGGGAATTGAATATATCTTGCAGTGTTACCAGATTTACTGAGAAAATGAAGCAATAATTCTTCCATCACTGTGATACACTGAGGATAGCAGACTTTTACATCCTCACAAACTGGTAGAAGAAGGAAATTTTTATTTATTATATTTATATGGGAAGATACTTTGAGGTTCATTTTGATGTCAGAGTCCTGATTTGATATAAGTCATTAAGCTTATATATCCATGTCATTAGCTACATAAAGCACTGTTAGCCAAGAATGGCTAAGCAACTGCCATGAGACAGTCCCCGACATTCTTTACCATCTTGAACTGCTAACTAACACAATATAATGCTAAAGGTAAATACAAGGGTTTTCAACTACTTCGTTAAGGTTATACTCACACACCACACAATTCTCTGATGGGTGGAAATTCAGCTAAGTGTCTGACCAGTCACTATGATGTGCACTGACTACCAGGGGGTAGAAACTCAACACAGGAGCTGCTATGATGCACACTGGCATTGTGGACCTGGCGCTCACAAAGAAGCACTAGGCTTCTCCCAAGTAGAACACAGGCCCTGCCACCAACCTGGAGTGACAGCCCACCAAATCATATGCTGCCTAGACCCCATGGCGCAAAATGCAGCCTACAGCCCAGCCCAGCAATGGTCACTGTGGGTGCTAAGTGATGACGTCATGTAGTCCAGCCCAGCAATGGTCACTGTGGGTACTAGGTGATGATGTTAGGTAGCCATGTTCAGCCACAACTAGTCTTCTTGCAGTTTCCTCAGCCCAGGAACACAACTTGTTTTATAGCCAGGTACAAACATTTTACACTTTAACCAAATGTCTGTGAAGCATTTTCCCATGCAGAAGTCCTGGAGTAGGTAGATAGGAGATTCAATGGAATCCTATTTTCTTTTCATTAGCCAGAAAAGAGATTTAGAAAGTTTAGAAACTTGACCCGACTGAAAAAAAAAGAAATGGTGGACCTTAAAAATTACTTCAGGTTTTCTCACTGCACAGAATATAGTCAAACACTGCTGCAATTAAATATTTTACCCTTTGTTCTCCCTGTTGTGATCTATAATAATAATCTGCTCTGTGTTGATATTTACCGCTGTGTTGCTGACAATTACCTGAAAGAGAAGTTAGTGCTTCACTGGGCTGGAAAACATTTAGTTACATCAGAAAGAAATTCTAATTAAGCAAGTTTATTCTATATACAGGCACTCCTCGGGTTACATCAGAGTCAATGTGTGTTGTTTTATGGTTACGTCACCATTTTCCATTTATTTATAAGAAAAAAAAAGTTCCATCATTTTGTGCTTATGTTTATTATTTATTTACCATAAGTAAAGGTCAGGTCAATATCTTCCTTTTACATTTTTTTTTTTACTGTTCCATTTCATTACTGCTGTGTATGTGCTCCATGTGAGTGACGTAGGTGCTTATGTAGATGGGTTCTGACTTATGGCGAAAATCACATTGTAGGAATGAATCTCTGACGTAACCTGAGGACCTACTGTATATAAAAGGCTAAGTTGACTTGCTCATGCACGATACATGTAAAGCTCTTGCTGGTGCCAATCGCACATGTGTCTTTTGATCTGTCATTGTTGATTGTGAATGTGGTTGACACTTCCATTATAGAGAAAAGGTGAATAGCGATATTAAAATATTTCTTCTAATTAATTTCCTTTCAATGTGCATGAGTCTGTGCACTGGGCCTATAGTATTTTTATAAGAATCATTTTATTTTCTACCTTTACATTTTGCAATGTGTGAGTTACCATCTTTGATAAACATAAAACACCTTCAGGGGAGAAACTATAATTGGCTATTTTATTTTAAGCAGGAGTCTGTGTTTGTTAGTATTATTATTTGAAGGAGTAACTGTGTGCCAAGTCAAACACCTAAAGCTTCTGTACACTAACTCTATTACTATTTGCTATAATATTTATTAATTGTTATTGATCATGTCTGTGTCAAGTGAGTAGTTCAACCAAATTTGTATTAAAATAAGTCAATTACATACTTATCATTTTTAAAAATATATATATTTTATTGATGTTTTACAGAGAGGAAAGGAGAGAGATAGAGAGAGTTAAAACATTGATGAGAGAGAAATATCGATCAGCTGCCTTCTGCACACTCCCTACTGGGGATGTGCCTGCAACCAAGGTACATGCCCTTGACTAAAATAGAATCTGGGATCTTTCAGTCTGCAGACCAATACTCTATCCACTGAGCCAAACCTGTTAGGGCTATATACTTATCATTTTAAATGGTATTATTACGTTTGCATCTCACTGGATTACTAGAGGCCCAGTGCATGAAATTTGTGCATGGGGGGGGGGTCTCTCATCATGGTCTGCATCCTCTCCAATCTGGGACTGTTGAGGGATGTCCACAGGGATCAGGCCTAAACTGGCAATCAGACATGCCTCTAGCAATCCTGGACTGCTGGATCCTATGTGCTCACCTGCCTGCCTATCTGATTGCCCCTAACTCCTCTGCCTGATCGTCCCTAACTGCCCCTGTCTCAGCCCTGCATCTGGGACCCAGGATTCCTTCCCTCTGGTGGTCACAGGCACTCAGGACCTGGGACCGTGGATGGGCAGCTTCACAAGGGCCAACCACTGGCTTCTAGGACTGCAGGGCAGACAGCTTTTCTCTATCTCCAGGGCCACAGGTACTGGCATCCAGGACTGCAGGGTGAGGGGCTTTTCTCCATCTCTTGGCAGCAGGCTTTTCTCCATCTCCTGTGCCATAGGTGTTGATGCCTGGGACCATGGTGGGTGGCTTTGCCCAGGCTTGGCTTTGTTAGGAACAACATCTATTAGTCTAAACTAGTGGCCCAGTGCACAAAATTTGTGCACATTAAAGGGAATTAATTAGAAGAGCTATTTTAATATTACCTACTTATCTTTTCTCTATAATAGAAGTATCAGAGATGAAAAAAAATTAGTAAAATGCGTATGAAAATCTCCCTCCTGTCAGAGTATGGAGTATGCTGCGGGACCCAGAGTCAAGTCCCCACCCACTTGCATGCACCTTGAAATTGTGCAAGACCCCGACCCAGCCGGCCCCACCCCCATCAAGCCCTGCCATGCAGGGATTATAGCCTCAGGTCCCCTGTCCCTGGTGCTGAGGCAGGGGGCAACTGTGCAAGAGTGTGACAACCATTTGCATATTAGCTCTTTATTATATAGGATGTTTCATTTCTTTGCAAATGATTTGTAGAGTCTTTTTTTAGTGAATAGAATTTGCTTAAAATTTGCTACAACTATCCATTATAGCAGTGATCTCTTTTCTAATTTTGTATTTCTTAACTTTTTATTCCTTTTGTGAGTTTTTAATACCATAAAACTTTAGCTCAAAAAAAATTATGTCACAGATAGTGTGTTCTGTAGATTATAGACTAGAACATCAGCTATTCATAAAACAGGCATTCCAATGTCTGTGTGACAGTGAAGGCTCACAATATAGCTCTATGAACACTAATAACAGCAAACACTTTCATAGGTCTGAAGCCCTTACCAAGTCCCAGGAGCTGTTCCAAGCATTTTATCTGCATTAACTCATTTAATTTATAAAGCAATCCTATGAAGGAGAAAACATCTTTAGAATTACCAATTTACAGATGAAAGAAAATGAGGCAAAGAGAATTTAACTTATTCCTGGTCACCTACCCAGAGAGCAGCAGAGTCAAATTTTAAACTGAGACAGTTTGACTATAGAAACCTTGTCCTAATCCATGAAACTATCTTGCCCTTCACACTGAAGAAAGCACTTATATGTATATTATTTCACTGACTTTGCAATAAACCTGCCAAACGACCACTTTAGAAACCCTCTTTATTTCCCTTTGTCCTCCCACATATTTGCTTTCCCTGAATTTCAGCCTCAGCTATGCCCATAACTCACAGCATTCAGTGTCTCTGCCTTCAAGCTGCAGGCAGAGCTCCCCAGTTGATTCATTTTCTGGAGCATTTCCTAACACATGGCCCTCCTAGAAACAACAGCCTCAGCTGTCCATTTGGGTGACAGCCATGAGTTTTAACAGACTCTTTTTTTTCCCCGATGCAATAGCATAGAGCCTTTATTACAAGCCCGAGCTTGGCTCTCTGTGCCCGCCGCCACAGCAGCAGAAAGCAAAAGAGGAAAAAAAAAATCCAAAACATGCGATTTTATAGGGAGGTGGGGCCAGACACGAACCACTGAGTCAGCCAAATCCAATGGTTGGGTGATGGCTGGGGCTAGTGACACAAATAATTCCTAACACACATAACCTATCCTGTCCTTTGCTCTTGATTGGAGCTCAAGCGCACAGTCTTTCATGATTGGCTAATTCAAAGGGAGGGGTTGGTCTGTGTGATTCCAAGATGGCAGCCCCCAGGTAAGTTTACATATCATGCGGCCAATATGGTGGCTGCCAAGTCAAACAGTCCAAAATGGTGGCTGTCTAAATTGTTCTTTGCAGTCCCGTTCTGCCCTTTCATTCCTCCCTTGTCTTGGAACTTCCCGCTCAATCATGAGACGGATTGCATTTCTACCTCACCTTCTGTTTTTACTCCTGAATGGTCAACATATAAACAACATTCCTCAACCAGGGCTGCACATAGGCCTCCTTGCTGCATGAATATAGAGGTAGGCCATGACTATTACCAGGAAAAAGGGTAGACTCCCAGCAGTGTGGGTGACAGCAAACAGAGTCAACAGAGTTACCAACATCAGGCGGGTCGAATGCGCTGTAACTTGAGCTTGAGCGGGTTGTGCTGATTGTAATCAAGGTTCCATTGTGTGATGACGTCCTTCCAAACTGCAGAGGGATCAACTGGGCGGATGTGAGTGTGGTGGACCCAGGTTGCGACACCGTCTGGATAGAATGACTTCTAGCAGTTTCTTGGCCACCGTCTGAGCTGTATGCCTCTACCCATCCAGAAAAGGTATCCTTCTCCTGCTGTACATTTCCTTCTGCTGTGTTTAAATCCCATTCAGGCCTAGTTAGAGGAAAAGAGGTGTAGGATTCCTGTCTGCGCCTGGAACTAGCTTCCGGGAAGGATCCCCTCCTCCTCCGCGGTCAGTCAGGCTCTTCAGGTTGGGGTCCCTCCTGAGTCTTGGGGATCCTGGACGAGCCCCTAAATGTTATGCCCAGATTTCATGATCCACAAAGACCACCAGGAAGCCAATTCCGATGCAATAGCATAGAGCCTTTATTACAAGCCTGAGCTTGGCTCTCTGTCCCCACCACCGCAGTGGCAGGAAGCAAGAGGAAAACCAAAGACTCTTGATGACAAGTGAAAAAGCTATACTCATGAAGTTAAGCAGAAAAAAATAGGAAAAATAGAATTTATCAAAATGAATTAGGGATATTCCATGGAATCTAAGGGGGGGGGGGAAGCAGTCAGAAGATATTGAAATGAAGAAACAGAAACCTGTAAAAATAAAAATAAAAAAATAGTTCCTCAGTCCCTCCCTCTTTCTATGACATCATGCCCCATCCCATATTTGTTTACATGCCTCCCTTATTCTTTTCTTTCTATAAACTGTTTTTCTCTGTTTTCAGAAAGCACAGCATAAGATGATCATCCTATACCTCCAAAGTTCACAAACCTCTCAATTTTGAACAGCAAAATCTGACGAACATATTTGAAACCCAGTTCTAAAGCCTAAATTGGGAGAATATGATTTACTTTTAGGAGACATGTGTACATTCTTTGTTTTAGAAGCCATATGTTTAGGTCTGATCAAATAACTGAATTGATACCTCTCCCCTGGGAACTGATTTTTCAAACCATTTGACTAAGGACATAACCTTTTGCTGAAACCACACTTTATTTGCTGAGACCACATACCATTATCTCTCCCCTCCAGACCTGCACAAAAAATTCCCTGCCCCAAAAAAGCCCACCAAAAGTCTTTTAAAACCAACCAACTCCCTTCTTTTTCACCATAGTGTAGTATTCCATTGTGTAGATCAGTGGTTCTCAACCTTTCTACTGCCGTGACCTTTTAATACAGTTCCTTATGTTGTGGTGACCCCCAACCATAAAATTATTTTTATTGCTACTTCATAATTGTAATTTTGCTAGTGTTATGAATTGTAATGCAAATATCTGTGTTTTCCCATGGTCTTAGGCGACCCTACTAAGAGTGCCCAACCTCTGGGTCATGACAGGTGTGAGATGGTACCTCATTGTCATTTTGATTTGCATCTTTCAGATCAATGACTTTGAGCATGTTTTCATATGTCTCTTGGCCTTCCTTATGTCCTCTTTTAAAAAGTTATCTATTTATATCCGTTACCCATTTTTTGATTGGGTTGTTTATCTTCCTTTTGTTAAGTTGTATGAGTCCCCTATAAATGTTGGTACATCTACACAATGGAATACCTCACTGCAGTAAAAAAAAAAAAAAAAAAAAAAAAAAAAAAAAAAAAGAATTCTTACAATTTGCAACAGCATGGATGGAACTGGAAAGCATTATGCTAAAATCGAAATAAGCCAGGGAGGAGGAACCAAGATGTCGGCATAGGTAAATACCTATTTTGCGGCCCCATACAACAATTCCAAAACTACAACTTAACAACAGAACAAACATCATCCAGAATAACCGAAAAGCTGGCTGAGTGAAAATTCCACAAATAAAAGTAAAGATAGGACACTTTGACTCAGAGGAGTGGCAGAGTGCAGCCTTGAAGATACTCGCAGAGCCAGAAGTTCGGAGCTGTGCGTGTGTGAGCAGAAAAGGGCAGGTGGCTGCAAACCAGACTGGTTTTCTCCAACGGGGAGGGTAAAGGCATCCAACTGCACTGATTCCCCAGTTCCAGGAGAGGTCTGAGGTCCAGGGAAGGCACGCTAAAACCCGGCGTGGCAGAGGTCTGCAAGTTTGAAGAGAGTGTGCGTAAACTTGGAACAGCAGTTTGTGTGTAAACATGGGGACAGAAGTGCATGACCACCCAGAGAAGACTCGTGACTTGCTCCCTCATTTGGGAGACCACTGGACTGCTTTGTTTTACAACCCTGAGACTTTGGGTGTGTAGACTTATTTGGGGAGAGGCAGAGTTGTCTGGCAGCGGGTGGAGACCAGCAGCAGCTTTCTCTCAGAGGTGAGTGCAGCCGTTACCACCCAGCACAGCGTCCCACACGCCGCATAGGGCAGAGCTGATGCTGCCTGCTTTGCCTGGAGACTCCGACATCCAACCTGAACACAGCTTACCCTCACAGTCAAGTGGCCTGGAGGTCAAACCCTCCTAGTCTAACAATAATAATATGGGTTTAACTTCAACAATACTGTACAACTCATGAAGGATTGCAGTAAGAATATCCACCTCAGGTAACTGGGGAGGCTGAGCCACTGTTCCTTAGAGGACATCTACCATACACAGCTAATGGACCAACTTAGGAAAGCAGCTGCAATGCAAAAAAATGGAAAGAAATCAGGGGTGAAAGAAATGGAGTAAAAAAGATGACTAGACATAGAGTTCAAAACCACAGTAATAAGGTTTTTCAAGAGGCTCTTAGAAAAGGCAGATGAACTTAATGAGAACTACAAGGAAATGAACAAGACCTATGAGGATATGAATGAGACCCAAGAAGATATGAAAAAAGACCAACTAGAAATTAAGCATACACTCACTGAAATAAAAAATATTATACAAAGACCTAAAAGCAGTCCAGAGGACCGCAAGAACCAAGTCAAAGATTTGAAATACAAAGAAGCAAAATCCACTCAGCTGGAAAAGCAAGAAGCAAAAAGAATCCAAATAATTGAAGATAGTGTAAGGGGCCTCTGGGACAATCTCAAGCATGCCAACATCCAAATTATAGGGGTGCCAGAAAAAGAGAGAGAGCAAGATAATGAAAACCTACTTGAAGAAATTGTGACCAAAAACTTCCCACACCTGGTGAAAGAAATTGACTTAAAAGCCCAAGAAGTGCACAGAAGCCCAAAATATAGGAATCTAAAGAGGACCACACCAATACACATCATAATTAAAATGCCAAGAACAAAAGATAAAGAAAGAATATTAAAAGCAGCAAGAGAAAAACAGTTAGTTATCTATAAGGGAGCACTCATACGACTGTCAGCGGATTTCTCAACAGAAACTATGCAGGCCAAATGGGAGTGGCAAGAAATATTCAAAGTGATGAATAGCAAGAATCTACAACTAAGATTACTCTACCCAGCAAAGCTATCATTCAGAATTGAAGGTCAGATAAAGTGCTTTACAGATAAGAAAAAGCTAAAGGAGTTCATCATTGCCAAACCAATATTATATGAATTGCTGAAAGATATTCTATAAGAAGAGGAAGAAGAAAAAGGTAAAAATATAAATTATGAACAACAAATATACATCTATCAACAAATGAATCTAAAAATCAAGTGAATTAATAATCTGATGAACAGGATAAACTGGTAAATATAACAGAATCATGGACATAGAGAGGGAATGGACTGACAATTCTTGGGGAGAAAAGGTGTGTGGGAAGTGCAGCAAAAGACTGGACAAAAATCATGCAACTATGGGAGAGGACAGTGGGGAGGGGGAGGTGAGGGCGGAGGGTGGGAAGGGTACCGGGTGGAGGGGAGCTATAGGAGGATACAAAAGGAGGAACAATGTAATTAATAAGCTGAACAAAAAAGATTTAAAAAAAATAAAAAATAAGAAAAAATCAAAATAAGCCAGTGAAAGAAAGCCAAATATCACATGATATAACTAAATTGTGTAATATAATGAACAACATAACCTGATAAACAAAAATACATCCAGACCATCAAATCTCAGAAGGAAGGTAGGGGAGGGTGGGGGTAAGAGGGAGAGATCAACCAAAGGACTTTTATGCATGCATATAAGCCTAACCATTGGACACAGACTCCAGCAGGGTGAGGGCATAAGTGTGTGTGTGGGGGGGGGGCGGGTATGTGTAGAGAGGCAATGGGAGGATAAGGACACACATGTAATGCCTTAATCAATAAAAAAAAGAAAATTTTTTTTTAAAATGACTCTATCACTCGTTCGCGGTACCGGCGGGACCTCTGGGGCTCCCGGAGCACCGGCGACCAGGTGGCGCGCAGAGCCCAGGGAGCTCTAAACTCCAGCAAGGAAAGGTCAGATTTCCCTGGGGGTACTTTGGGCGCGAAACTGAGGGGGCTGGCAGTCTGGGAGATCTGCACCTTGGAACTCAAAACCTGGAGAGCTGCACCTGAAATAGAATCTGTGGCTGTTGAAGCTGGTGAACTTGGGAGAGGGCCCTTGGAGCTGGTGGCAGAGTTGATCCCTGGAGCGCAATCAGTTTGGACCTGACAGAGGGGGGAAGCCCGGAAGATTTTGGGAGGGTTCTGGCTGCTAAAACAGCAGTCACCATTAGAGAGGCAGTATTGTTTAGTTCAGGATAGAGAGGACCAATAGACCCAGAAGTCAATCTAGAAACACTGCCACCCAGGGGCCAAATCACAAATTGACTCTTATGTGACAGGGAATTGATTATATCTTTTCTTCGACCTTGGGAATACAGTCTATTTTCATCTACACTTTAGTATCTTTTACTCTACCTCAACTTCACCTTTATACCACCACTCTCTGGCTAACCTTTCCCTATTTAGTGCCTTGTTTCCCTTACACTTTTCCCGCTTTAGATTTACCTAATTCTTTCCCCTTACCCCCTGTTAAAATTTCACCCCACTGATATATCTAATCTCTAACCACCTAATCCAAGTGCATATATACCTCTAGCTTCTCTGACTTCACTTTCTTAAAGTGTTTTTAGCCCTGTCCTGTTGTTGTTGTTTACTTGACTGTTGATTATATTGATTTTTTAAGCAGGTTTATGAGATTGATTTGCTTATTCTGTTATTTTGGTTTGTCTTGTAGGGGGGGTTATTTTTATTTTTGGTGTTGTTTCTTGTTTTGTTGTCCTCATCTGCATTGTTTTTGAGATAGATTTTTGCTTCTGTGTTCCCTCACCTCTCTTGATATTAGTAGTTGTATGTAATTTGTATCAATCTCCAAGTACTTGTTGCAGGTTTTGGTTCGGATTAGGGGCTATCCTATAGGAGTTTTCACCCCACATTTATAATTTACTCCTTTTATTTCTTTTTTTCTTCTCCCCCTTTTCCCATTATCATTTTGGCATTCCTGTCTTTCTTTTTTGTGAGTGTATGTGTTTGGGGGGGTCTCTTTCTTTTTTGTGTGAGTGTGGGTGTGTGAGTGTCTGTGTGGGTCTGGGGGAGGTTCTCTTTCTTTTTTCCCACCTATCACCAAATTTGCCTTTCTCTGGCAGTCACCTTTATTTGGAATTACAATTACTTTGACTACATTCCGGTTCAGTGCCTGGTGCGTTGCACCTGGTTGTGTTGTATTTTGTGCCTTTAAATCAACACAGGAGAGTGAGAACTACATAACCACATACACAGAGAAGAGAGACCATGGGAAGACAAAGAAATAGCCCACATATGAAAGAAAAGCAAGGCTCGCCAGAAAAGGAGGTAAACGAAATGGAAGTTAACAACCTGTCAGAGAAAGAATTCAGAGAAATGGTCATAAGGTGGCTGAAAAGAATGGAAGACAAATTTGATAATATGAGTAAGACCCAAGAGGAAATGAGGAAGACCCAGGAAGAAATGATGAAGAGCCATGAAGAAATGAAAAGTGACATTGCTGAAGTAAAGAACTCAATAGAAAGTATTAAGAGTAGACTAGAAGAAGCAGAGGATCGCATCAGTGAGCTAGAAGACCAGGTAGGAAAAAATAACCAAGTAGAGCAGATACTAGAAAAAAAAATTAAAAAGCAGGAGGAGAGCCTAAGAGAACTTTGGGACAACATGAAACAAAACAACATCCGTATAATTGGGCTTCCAGAAGGACAGGAAACTGAGCAAGGAATAGAAAACCTGTTGGAAGAAATAATGACAGAAAACTTTCCTGGTATAGGAAAGGAAAAACCCACACAAATCCAAGAAGCTCACAGAGTCCCAAGCAAAATAAACCCCAAAAGACCTACGCCAAGGCATATTATAATTAAATTGGCAAACACCAATGACAAAATAAGAATCTTAAAAGCTGCCAGAGAGAGACAAAAAGTCACCTACAAAGGAACCCCCATCAGACTAACAAGTGATCTCTCAACAGAAACCTATCAGGCCAGAAGGCAGTGGAATGAAATCTACAAAGTCATGCAAAGGAAGGGTCTGAATCCTAGAATACTGTACCCAGCAAGGCTCTCAATAAAAATTGAAGGTCAAATCAGGAGCTTCATAGATAAAAAAGGACTAAGGGAATTCGTCACCACCAAACCAGCAATGCAAGAAATGCTAAAGGATCTGCTGTAAAAAGAAATAGGAAGCGAAGAAGGATCACAGGGGCAAAGAACAAAAATGGCAACATATAAGCACCTATCAATAATAACTTTAAATGTAAACGGGTTAAATGCTCCAATCAAAAGACATAGGGTAATAGACTGGATAAGAAAACACAACCCATGTATCTGCTGTCTACAAGAAACCCACCTCCGAAAAAAAGACGCACACAGACTGAGGATGAAAGGTTGGAAAAAAGTTATTCAGGCGAATGGAAATGAAAAAAAAGCTGGGGTAGCCATACTTATATCTGACAAATTAGATCTCAAAGTGAAGGACATAACAAGAGATAAAGAAGGCCACTTCATAATACTAAAGGGAGCAATTCAACAAGAAGAAATAACTCTTGTAAACATATACGCACCCAATACAGGAGCACCCAAATATATACAAAAACTCCTAGAGGACATCAAGGGAGAGATAGACAGCAATACAATCATAGTAGGAGACTTTAATACCCCATTATCACCATTGGACAGATCCTCTAAACAAAAAATCAGTAAAGAAACATCAATTCTCAATGACTCACTGGACCAGATGGAATTAATTGACATCTTCAGATCATTTCACCCCAAAGCCACAGAATATACATTCTTTTCAAGTGCCCATGGGTCATTCTCAAAGATAGACCATGTATTAGGTCATAGGCAAAGTCTCTCCAAATTCAAGAAGATAGAAATCATATCAAGTATATTCTCAGATCATAGTGGCATAAAGCTGGAAATCAACTACAATAGAAACAACCCAAAGAAATCGAACACATGGAGACTAAACAGCATGCTATTAAACTATGACTGGGTTACTAGAGAGATTAAGGAAGAAATAGAAAACATCATGGAAACAAATGACAATGATAGCACAACAATCCAAAATCTATGGGACACAGTGAAAGCAGTTCTGAGAGGGAAGTTCATAGCACTACAATCCTACTGCAAAAAACTAGGAACAGCGGCAATAAATTATCTAACCCAACAACTCAAAGAGTTAGAAAGAAAGCAACAAGAAAAGCCCAGTGTAAGCAGAAGGAAGGAAATAGTAAAGACCAGAGCAGAAATAAATGACATAGAGAACAAAGAAACAATACAGAAAATCAACGAAACCAAGAGCTGGTTCTTTGAAAGGATAAACAAGATTGATGAACCTCTAGCCAGACTCACCAAGAAGCAAAGAGAGAGGACCCTAATAAATAAAATCAGAAATGAAAGAGGTGAAATAACAACAGACCCCATTGAAATACAAAGGATTGTTAAAAAATACTATGAACAACTCTACTCCAACAAACTGGACAACCTGGACGAAATGGATATGTTTCTAGAAAAATATAACCTCCCAAAACTCAATCAAGAAGAATCTAAACAACTCAATAGACCAATAACTGTGGAAGAAATTGAAGCAGTCATCATAAAGCTTCCAGCAAACAAAAGCCCAGGGCCAGACGGCTTCACAGGGGAGTTTTACCGAACATTCAAGGAAGAACTAAAACCTATACTCCTCAGACTATTCCAGAAAATTCAAGAGGATGGAAAACTTCCAAACTCCTTCTATGAAGCTAGCATCACCCTAATACCAAAACCAGATAAAGACGACACAATGAAAGAGAATTACAGGCCAATATCCCTCATGAATATAGATGCCAAAATCCTCAATAAAATTCTAGCAAATCGGATCCAGCAGTACATCAGAAAGATCATACACCACGACCAAGTAGGATTTATCCCAGGAATGCAAGGATGGTACAATATCCGCAAATCAATAAATGTGATACATCACATAAACAAATTGAGAGATAAAAATCACATAGTCATATCAATTGATGCAGAAAAAGCATTTGACAAAATCCAACATCCTTTCTTAATAAAAACTCTCAATAAGGTAGGAATAGAAGGATCATACCTCAACATAATAAAAGCCATATACGATAAACCCACAGCATACATCATACTCAATGGGCAAAAACTACAACCATTTCCCCTAAGAACAGGAACAAGACAGGGTTGCCCACTTTCACCACTCCTGTTCAACATAGTACTGGAAGTATTAGCCATTGCAATTAGACAAGAAGAAGAAATAAAAGGCATCCAAATTGGAAAAGAAGAAGTTAAGCTATCCTTATTTGCAGATGACATGATATTGTACATAAAAAACCCGAAAGACTCCATAAAAAAGTTAGTAGACTTAATAAATGAGTTCAGCAATGTAGCAGGCTACAAAATTAATGCCAAGAAATCTATGGCATTTCTATACACTAATAGTGAACTTACAGAAAGAGAGACTAAAAAAGCAATCCCATTTACCATCACACCAAAAAAATTAAGATACCTAGGAATAAACTTAACTAAGGAGGTAAAAGATCTATTTGTGGAAAACTACAGGACACTGAAAAAAGAGATAGAGGAAGATGTAAACAGGTGGAAGAACATTCCATGTTCATGGATTGGGAGGATCAACATAATTAAAATGTCCATACTACCCAAAGCAATCTATAAATTTAATGCACTCCCCATTAAAATACCAATGGCATATTTCACAGACCTAGAAAGAACTCTCCAAAAATTCATCTGGAACAAAAAAAGGCCCCGAATAGCCACAGCAATCCTGAGAAAGAAGCACAAAGTCGGTGGGATTTCCATACCAGATTTCAAGCTGTATTACAAGGCTACTGTTCTTAAAACAGCCTGGTACTGGCACAAGAACAGACATATAGATCAATGGAATAGAATAGAGAATCCGGATATCAACCCAATCCACTATGCTCAATTAATATTTGACAAAGGAGGCAGGAACATAAAATGGAGTCAAGACAGTCTCTTCAATAAATGGTGTTGGGAAAATTGGACAGATACATGCAAAAAAATGAAACTAGAGCACCAACTTACACCATACACAAAAATAAACTCAAAATGGATACAGGACTTAAACGTAAGACAGGAAACCATAAAAATATTAGAGGAATCTACAGGAAGAAAAATCTCAGACATATGCCAAAAGAACTTCTTTGATGATACCGCTCCGAGGGCAATGGAAGCTAAAGAGAAAATAAACAAATGGGACTACATCAAAATCAAAAGCTTTTGCACAGCTAAAGAAACCATCAACAAAACAACAAGAAAACCCACTGTATGGGAGAACATATTTGCAAATGTTATTAGTGATAAAGGTTTAATCTCAAGCATCTACAGGCAACTCACCCAACTCAATAAAAGGAGGACAAATGATCCAATAAAAAAATGGGCAACAGACCTAAATAGAATCTTCACGAAAGAAGACAAAAGGAAGGCCCAGAGACACATGAAAACTTGCTCAAAGTCACTAATTATCCGAGAGATGCAAATCAAAACGACTATGCGGTACCATCTCACACCTATCAGAATGGCTTACATCAACAAATCAACAAACGACAAGTGCTGGCGAGGATGCGGAGAAAAAGGAACTCTTGTGCACTGCTGGTGGGATTGTAGACTAGTACAGCCACTGTGGAGAACAGTATGGAGATTCCTCAAAAAACTAAAAATGGAGCTCCCATTCGACCCAGTGATCCCACTTCTAGGAATATACCCCAAGAAATTAGAAAGGCGAATTAGAAAGGATATATGTACCCCTATGTTCATAGCAGCACAATTTACCATAGCTAAGATTTGGAAACAGCCGAAGTGCCCATCAGCAGATGAGTGGATCAAAAAACTATGGTACATTTACACAATGGAATACTACGCCGCGGAAAAAAAGAAGGAGCTCCTACCATTTGTAACAACATGGATGGATTTGGAGAGCATTATGCTAAGTGAAATTAGCCAGGCAGAGAAAGACAAATATCACATGATCTCACTCATTTGAGGAATACAATCAATGACATAGACTGATGAACAAGAATAGATCCAGAGACTGAGAAAAGTCCATCAGAATGTCAAACCTCAGGGTAAGTGGCAGGTGGCGAGAGTAAGTGGAAAAGTCAATATACTTGAACTCTTGAACTGAGGTAAGTGATTTGTGTTTTTACATCCCTGACAAAGTTTATATAAAATTATAAAAAAATGGCAGCTAGTCTGACATTGAATTGACATGGCCTAGAGCTTGTCATATCCTATGGAGACCAGTCCTTAGGCTAGGCCCTGCTTAACCTCCCATGACACCATAATACCCTTACATGATATTATTCTACAATGTCATTATAATATTTGATATTTGACAACAGCATATTATACAATTATCCCAAATAAACTTACAAACTAATTCTTTGAATGTTGGGCAGCAACTTAAAAAAGGATAGGAAATAAATTAATCCCTTTCAGAAGGAATTAAGGCACTGGGAAGGGATCCGAGCATTCTATATTGGCCCTTCTTGCCCTTTCTGCCAAGAGGGACCTTCTTGTTACTATCCAAATACACACAGCTGATGCCAGAGTTTTCAGTTCCAGCTGTGGCTGAAGCCTTTGGGCAGCTGGCACCATGGATCTGTATCTCGACCAATGGTGTGAGCTGGGCCCTCTCTGGAGAAGAAACCTGGGTCCCCCGAGATATGTGATCAGTACCGGGACCCCGCCAGCAGGCTAGGGGACCCCAAGGCAGGTACTGGACGTGGAGGCCACAGGGGGGCATAGACTACAAAGGAGACAGAACTGAACTTCACATCACCCTGTTTGGCCCCGGAGGATGGCTGGTTAGCCAGAGACGGGTAAGATTCCTCAGGGAAGGAACAACCTAAGACAGGCACAGTCGCAGAGGGGCCAACAGGAGAGAACTAAAAGGTCAACAGAGGTGGGGCACAGACCCTCATCCACAAACCTTGCAGGGGTTTGAATTCTCACCCCTCCTGAGGGAGGTCTCCTACCCCCACGGCTGCTTCGCCTCCCACACACAACTCATACGGGGACCCAGGTGGCAGACAGAGACTCGGCCAGCAATAGCTGCTCTATATCTAAATTCAGTCTATTACCAGGAATGCTCGGGACCTACTCAAAATTGCAAATATTCCTTTCCACTAGTATTCACAGGGTAAACTAAGATTTCTGCTTGAGTATTAAAATTGACAGGAAACTAGTAATCAAGTTTTCAGATTAATTTAAATTGGCCAAGTGAAATACGAGAATACTCAAGAAAATTATAGTGTACTGGACAAAAAGCTTTTCCTAAAACATTAACTGAAAAATCTATCAGTAGTTCATCTCTCTGTAAAATTGCCTAACATCCAAAGAACCTAAAGCAGTCACTTTGTGTACAAAAATTAAAATTTAAAATTATCAAGACTGCAATAGAAAATTTCCAAAAGTCCCCATTAATCAAAAAAGGGGAGGGGACAGCGGGGTAATATCATGAAAGGGACAAAAAAAATATTGAGTAAGTAAAATACATCTAGAAAATTCTTACTCCAGTAAAGTAAATTCCATTTGTAAAAACAATAGCAGGACACCCATGAAAAAACACACATGGTGTCAAAATAAGCCAAAGGAAAATCATTTAGGCAAAAATTAAAAAGAATCCCAAGTCTATTTTGCATAGAGGATCCCTTTGTTAACTTTTGGTCGAGAATGTGTTTGTGTGTTTTCAGAGAACAACTCCAAGACCATGTGGGTTCCTGCGACGGTGAGGAACTGATGGATCTGTTCCAGCCATGAGGATGGTCCAGAGATGGGGGACACTGACGACACCTTGCCATACTAGCAGTCAGCAGCTGTGCATGTCTGCAGGCAGCCCAGGACCAAACCAGAGAGGATGGACCATGCATTGACACGATATGTCCACCATCTGGATACCATTGCTGACTTATACACATAATGAATTATTTGACACTGAAAAAAAAAAAAAAAAAAAAATAAAAATAAAAATAAAAAAATAAAATGACTCTATCACTGGGTGCTGGGACCATACTGGCTCAGCCACCTGATGTGTGGATGATTAAATAAATGGTAATCCATCACCATTCTGGCCTCCTTCATTCCTCTTTTGGCAACCTAACAATATGGAAGTGTGTTGTCTGCTTTGTCTATTTCTAATAGATTAATAGTTACTTTTATAGTTACTTTTCCTCACATGGCTCCTTTAATATTTTTGTTAGCAATAAAATATAAAATCAAATTCCCAATCTGAATCTAATATAAAGTTAAAATATTGTATTGTGTATTTTTTCATTATCTACACTAATAAAAGATGCAAATTGACCATACCTTTATGACACCCACCAGCTAATCAGGAGTGGGTATGCAAATTAACCCAACAAAGATGATGGGTTAATTTGCATACACAGGTGGCAAACAGTTGGAGGTGGGACCCTTGTGCTGTTGCCATGGTGACAACACAGACATTTAGCACTGCCCCAGCCGCCCTGTGCCTCTGGGCAGCATGGGAAGGTAGAAAGGTGACTTTGGCCAGAGCGAAGGTGGTGCCAGCAGCCTGGGGAAGGAAGGCCCATTCTTCCACTAATCTTCGTCCATTGGGCCTCTAGTGTAATAAATAGCATGTTTTGGCCTATTGTTTTATGCCTTTAGAGTTAAGTATCACTACCCACATCTATACAAATGCAAATATTCAAATCTTTTCTCTTTGTGATTTGAGAAGAAATTGATCTGTTTCAAATGTAAGAATAAAATTTGGCAATTATGAAGCCAGAGTCAAGTTTTAAGTGTTCTTGACTTTTTAAATACAATACTTTAAAATAGCCTGCAGGAGAATTTCATAGTAAGGGAAAGAAATATGAGCTGTAAGTGATTCTGAACTTTAATAGTGAGCAAAATAATTATGGAGATTCTAAACAGTAGTTTGATTCATGAAAATCATCATTGGAGAAAAATATAAATAAGCAATATATTTTTATGTGAAAATATTAGAGGTAAAGTGAAAATTAAGATGCTATCAATTTGTTCTTGAATTTATGTGATAAGAGCTTATCTTGACTATTCCCTCTCTTTGAATTTCTATTTACCTTGTTTTATAAATTGCTACCCAATGAATCTTCCAGACTTATCAATTTTATTAGTTTTGCTTAATATATCTGTAGTTCCATGCTGCCTTAATATGTCCTTTTTGTGATTAAATTATGTAAGAAGGATAATAAATGTTAATGTAATTATTCAGAATTTACAGTTATTCAGTTATAGTTATAGTTATAGTTAGAGCAAATTAGAGGTCAAATATTGAAGTCATTTCATTGAAAACCTATCTTTGGAAATTTTATAAAACCATTGCCTTATGTTGTCTATACTCTAAATATATTCTATAGCAATATTTTAAATAGTCTGATTTTCAGAGCAACTTATTTTACTTAAATTATGAAAAAACATAAACTTTCAAAATGACAAAAATGCTCTAGATTTTAGTTTTTATTAAATATATATTTATTGATTTAAGAGAGGAAGGGAGAAGGAGAGAGAGAGAAACATCAATAATGAGGGGTAATTATTGATTTGCTGTCTCCTGCATGCCCCCTATGGGGGATGGAGCCCTCAATCCTGAAGTGCCCTTGACCAGAATCAAGATGGGGACCCTTCAGTCTGCAGGCTGATGCTCTATCCACTGAGCCAACTCGGCTAGGAGTAGGTTTTAGTTTATTTGTACCACTTTAACTGACACATCTTTACATAAACACAATTTTAGATAATGTTTAAAATAACATTATGGATATACTATTAATAACACAGCATAAATCTGAATTGAAGCTTTCAAGAATGTAGGTTTATAATAGCTAGAATGATTTTTAATCTATCTTTTTTTAAGAATGATATATGTGCAAAAATCTTAATTGTCGAAATTTCAATTATACATACACCTTCATAAATCAATGACTATTTTTTATTTTTTGTTTTACTCAAAATTGTGAAAATTGAACTGAATTAAGCAGAATATTAAACATTAGTTGATTCGGTTCCTTATATCTTCTCTGCAGCTTTCCTCTGCCATTGCCATCTGTTGTCATTAGAAGTTATGAAAACTCTTCCCAGAACAAATCGCCTCAATCCTGGGGGAGAGAGCTGACCAAGCAGCTAAGCCATCTGCACTATCAAGTGGTTAAGGCAGCTATCGTGTCCAGGAAAACTCAGCTGGAAAGAGTTATTATCTACCACAACTCCAGAACTGAGGAGAAACTATGTTAGCAAAAGTAGTGCTTAAGTAGGCTTAGGTTTGAGACAAGGACAGAGACACCAGTATTATCAATTGGGGTACACAGACTGAGGTAACTATCAACATCCAGTAACCTGGCATTGAGGTGCCTTTGTACCAATGTTTCTTGGATGAAGTTTCATGAGGAAAATAAACTCAATATTGCACACATGTGTCTTATGAAGTATACAAAATAAAGAGACCTCAAAATAAATGGCAGTTGTGGTCCAAATTATAGGTTAAGGATACTTTAAGAAGCAAAACAGGATGTTCATAAAGAAAATATGCTCCTAAAATGATTATAACACACTTAAATGTATCTAGAGAACATTACAGATTCATGAACTGGTGATTAGTGAAACTACTGTAAAATATTAGACTCTGGTTTTCAATGTTTATATTTAAAAATCATTTTAATTATCACTTAGATATGATATAGTTACTTCTTTCTTCAAATGGCTAAGGTCTATGTGTTTCAAGTACAGCACTAAAGTCAAACATACATTTTTTACAAGAAATAAAATACTTGTTTATAATTTTGCTAATATTTAAATTATGATGACATTAAGTGCTGACAATGTTAAACTTGCAGATTCTGGTAAAATTAATAGTTTTACTAATTTACATTTCTTAAAATGTACTAATTTTAGTAATGAGCTAATACACCCTCTTTCTGTATTTTAAAACAGTATTAAGAACACTTTTCCTGTGAATTCCAACCAAACCTACTGTTTCCTAATTAAGCCTATGCCTCCCGATGAGACTAATAAGGGGCCAGTGAAACTTTATTCCAAATTATCACTTACTGATTTTTTATAATTTTATCTTTAAACACTCCTTTTTCTTGATCAAAATTAATTGAGGAAAGCTTTTCTTGACAAAATGTTCTTTTGTTTGCTAAGTATTCTGGGAATATGAGACTAAAAGCTCTTTGATATATAGAATTTGAAAAGAATATTTAAAACAGTTTTTAAGCTAATAGTAACTTTTATGATTATTTCATATTTTTAAATATGCCTTTCAATTCTCTATTCTATGGGGGAAGTAAAAACATAAAACCAAACACTCTATTCTGGGAGGTCCCTCTGCCAGGGACGAAAGCCATTTCAATAGTGGAAGGAAGAGTCACTGTTATATTCATGCCCTTCTTCTGATAGTGAGATGCTTGGAACTTTGTTAAGCTGTAGAGAATAATCTCATCAATGGAAATGAGCGAGAAAACGATTGCTTAATTCACCTCTCAGAGTTTTCAAAAAATGGTAAAGTGTACCAGGGGGAAGAAATGAGAAAATAAAAAAACAACAACTCTCAAATCAAATTAAATATATTTTTGGAATGCTGTAGAGCTCTGAAAGTCAGGTTCTTTATCAACTAATCTTTTATATCTCAGACTTTCAGAGTGCATAGCTTTTCTGAAGAAATATGAAAGCCATATTTATTCCCTCAGTCATAGTCTGCCTTCTTTCATTTCCCAAAGTAAAAAATATATTACAATTCATATTATTTTTTCCTATAATAAACCCTGAGCCAGAAGAAATCTAATAGAATTTGAAGCTTTATAACAAAGGTAGTATTTTTTAACTGTTTTTCATCAGAGTGGAAGTCTTAGCTGTTTAATATTATAATTCCATTGACTTTCTACCCCTCTGGCTAAATATGATACTATTCATGGATAGCTATTTCTTCTATGACAATGTAGCATAATTATTACTGTATTCCCTTAATTTTACAACTAGAAGAATTTTTATGCATTATTGTCTGTCCCACTTATTATTTTACTAGAAGCCTGGTGGACAAAATTAATGTATGGAAGAGGGAGTCCCTCAGCCTGGCCTGCTGCACCCTCTCCAATCTGGGACTCCTCAGGGGATGTCTGACTAAATCAGGTCTAACCCAGCAGTCAGACATCCCTCTTGCAATCTGGGACTGCTACCTCTTAACTGCTCACCTGCCTGCCTACCTACCTGACCCTTCTGCCTGCTTGCCTGATCACCCCTAACTGCCTCTGCCTCAGCCTCCAGCCTAAGCCACAGTCTGGCCTTCCTCTGCCAAAGCAACCTGGCTGATCAGTGGAGGGTGCCATCCCCATCACCCCACTGATGCTGCCACTGGTGGACATGATGGCTGCCTGAGTGTTGGGCCATCCACAGCCTGCCTGAGCCTTAGGCCAGCCTTTCCAGTGATAGCCGCCATATGTGGCTTGCCTTAACCTCAGACAGCCATTGCTGCTTTGTCCAGAAGGGCATCCAGGTGGTCATCAGGAAGACATCTGTCCTAATTAGCATAATACCCTTTTATTAGTATAGACTAGTGACCTGGTGCAGGGAATTCCTACACAGAGGGGGATGCCCTCAGCCCAGCCTGTCCCCTCTCACAGACTGGGTGCTCTCAGGGGATGTCCTACTGACAGCTTAGGCCCGCTCTCCCCTCTGTGGGAGGTGACTGGGCTGATGAGGGGAAGGTGCCAGTTCCATCACCCCACTGTTGCAGCCACTGCCAGTCACTGCAGCCGTCCAGGTGTTTTTACCAACACAGACTCCAGTCCCTTCACCATGAAAAAATGACAACTTTTTTTAGGCATTTCCAAGATGTGTTTTTCATAGGATATGACCTTCCTTCCTTCCTTCCTTCCTTCCTTCCTTCCTTCCTTCCTTCCTTCCTTCCTTCCTTCCTTCCTTCCTTCCTTCCTTCCTTCCTTCCTCCCTTTCTCTCTCTCTCTCTCTCTCTCTCTCTCTCTCTCTCTCTCTCTCTCTCTCTCTCTCCCTCTCTCTTCCTTCTTTTTTCCTTCCTCACCTGAGGATATGTTCCCATTGATTTTTAGAGAGTGTGGAAGAGAAAGGGAAAGATATAGAAACATCAACGTGAGAGGGACACTTTGATTGGTTGCCTCCTGCATGAGCTTTGACCTGGGCCCTAGCCAGGGAGGAGCCTGCAACCTAGGTACATGCCCTTGTTCAGAATGGAACCCAGATCCTGTAGTTGGCAGGCTGAGGCTCTATCCACTGAGCCAAACTGGCTAGGGCAGGATATGACATTTCTTAGCCCCTCCAGCAGCAGACTTTTGTTTTTTCCTCCAGAAGTGTTGTGGCAAAACCCTAGATCACCTTCTTGGATTCGTATCACCCAAGTTACCAAAAACATTGCAAGCGGTGGCATACAGTGAGCTTAGCCAATGAGTGGTCAGAAAAGGTGTTTACGCTCGAACTGGCTTGGCTCAGGGGATAGAGCATCCGTCTGCAGACTGAAGGGTCCCAGGTTTGATTCCTGTTAAGGGCATGTACATTGGATGGGGGCACATCCCCAATGGGGAGTGTGCCAGAGGCAGCTAATCAATATTTCTCTCTCATTGATGTTTTTGACTGTCTATCCCTTTCCCCTCTTCTCTATACAAAAAATCAATCTTTTTGAAAAAAGAAAAAAAAGAGGAGTTTCCTCTGCATCTCATTGGCAGAGGAAATGCATTGTGTGCATTGGGCTAGGGGCGTGTCCCCACCACCTGTCAAGGCATCCTCCCAAGTCCGGCAGCCAACCTTGAGTCTTGGGTGCTGGGCTGAGGGTGTGTGGAGAACCGGGGCCACACAGTGGTGACCATCCAGGTCTCCACACACCTCCAAGGCTGGCACCCAGCCCCATGCCATGGGCACAGGGCTGAAGGGCATGCAGGGACCGGGGGCCACATGGCGCCAGCAGCCAGGGTCTCAGCATGCCCTCAAGGCCAGCAGTCAACCCCACATCATGGGCACTGGGTTGGGGGCATGGACCCAGACCGCTGCTTGGTGCAGGTGCATCTGCAAGTGGATGGGGTGGGGCCCATAGGCCTGGAGTTGCCCAAGGGGTGTTCTGGGACCCCTGCTGCTCAGGGCCTAAGTGCAGGCCGACAGGCTAGAAGAGGCCTGGATCTTGAGGATGTTCCTAGGACCAGGCTGCTCAGTGTCTGCATAAGCAAATTAGCCACCATCTTTGTCAAGTTAATTTGCATTCTCACTCCTGATTGGCTGGTGAGAGTAGCTGAGATATGTTCAATTTACATCTTTCTCTTTCATTATCTAGGATAAGTACTTGTCTATTCAGAATGCCTAATAATAGAAGGAACTAGATACAAATTCACATAGATATCTTTTTTATTTTGTGTTGAATTTGTTGGGTTTACACTGGATAAAAAAATTATACAGGGTTCAGATCAAAACTCAAAACACATCATCTGTACACTGTATTGTTTACATACAACCCCAAGTCAATTCTCTGTCCATCACCATTTATCCCTCACCATACCTTCCTCCCTCACTCTACCCACTGCAATCACCAAACAGTTGTCTGTGTCCATGAGTTTATTTCTCTTTTCCTGGCCCTGAACACACCCCTCCCCCACAACTACCAGCCTGCTCTTTATGATTCTATCTGTATTTTGCTTTTAGTTCATTTTGTTCATTGGATTCCACATATAAATGAAATTATATCACATAGATATCTAATTATATGTTATTTGATGGATATAAACATTTATGTCCATATTATGACTATAAATACTGATGTTTATTCCAGTGATACTGGTTGTGTCTGTTCTATGTAAACATTTTATGTATGAGGCTAAAAATAACTGAAAAATGACAGGCAATGATCTTCAAAAGTGATGGTTTGAGATACGTTCATCAACATATCTTTATTACTGTAATTAATTATTGTGCAGAAAGATAAATTGGTTCTTTTTATTCCATTTGACTCACAGTTTGACAACTATTTCTGATTCTTTTGTTTTTTAAATATTTGAATAAAAAGAAATGGAGACTTCCTCTGGACAATATGGCTCAGTGTTAGAGCATTGGCCTGTCCATCAAAGGGTTTCTGATTCGATTCTGGGTCAAGGGCATGTACCTGGGTTGTAAGTGGATCCCAGGTTCTGGTCAGCATGTGCTAGAGGCAACTGATGCATGTGGCACTCTGCCTCCCTCCCTTCCACTCTTTTTCTCTTAAAAAAAAGAAAGCTTGATTGTAATGCCTTGATTTTAAGCCTATTCTCTCTCTTAACATGTAAGTAACTTATTAAAAAGGTCTCAGAATTTTTACATACCAAAGACAATGAAAAGACAAAATGAAATGATCTTTTCTCTGCTTAATCCCAATCAGAGATATTTAGCTTATTGAAATTCATGTTCATCCAATTACAAATATATATATATATATATATATATATATATATATATATATATAATTATTAATGACCAGAAACAACTGAAAGGCATACAATGGAATACTGTCTATACTAATAAAAGGGTAATAAGCTAATTAGACTTGGAGAACTTCCGGACGTCCTTCTGGACAAAGCCATGGTGGCAGGGCTGAGACAGAGGTGGTTAGGGGAGATCAGGCTAGGAGGGAAGGGCAGTTGGGGGTAATCAGGCTGGCAAGGGGGGGGGCAGTTGTAGATGAGCAGATAGGCTGGGGGGAGGGGTGGGCAGTTGGGAATGAGCAGGCCAGCAGTGGGGGGGGGGGCAGTTGGGGGAGATCAGGCCAGCAGGTGGGAGCACTTGGGGGTGAGAAGACTGTTGGGGAGGAAGTTGGGGGTGAGCAGGCCAGCAGGCAGAGTGGTTAGGGGTGAGCAAGTAGGCAGTTAGGTAAGTGATTAGGAGCCAGTGGTCCTGGATTTTGGGAGGGATGTCTGACTGCCAGTTTAGGCCCATGGATCAGGCCTAAACTGGCAGTCAGACATCCCCAAGGGGTCCCATATTGGAAAGGGTGCAGGCCAGGCTAAAGGACACTCCCACCCACCCCCCATCCTCCCTATGCACAAATTTTGTGCACTGGGCCACTAGTTTTATATAAATAGTATATAAAATGGAATACTATTTTATATAAATTAATCCACAGCATAGATTAATTTCAAATTTATTTTGCTAAGAAAAAGAAACATTCAGAAAACTACCTAATGTAAATTTTTATTTATGTGGCCTCTTGAACAAATCAAAAATACTGAAACCGACTACATGTGTTTTAAGGGGGTGCAATTGGATGGGGAAGTTTTGATTACAAAGGGAAATAAGGAATTTCTGGGTATGAGTCAGCAGTTCTATAACTTGCCTGCTGTGGTACACAAGTGTGTAACTTTGTCAAAACTCCTAATTGTATACTAAAAGTGTGATTCAGAGGTATGTAAATTATATCTCAAAAAAAATAATATTATCTCAATAAAAATATTTTTTTAATATTATCAAAGTCAATCGTCTATAAGTGTAGCATCCTGTTATCTTTCACTCAGGGATAAATATATATCAATACATACAGAGGAAATGGTTTTGATGTAACAGTAAAATGACTATAAAAAACAGATAATGGATACCGAGGGTTCTACTCTATGCCAAACGCTCTCCTTAATACTTCACATAAACGCATTACATAATTTAAAACTTGCAAGTATAGCATTTCCAGAAAATGAACATCTCAAATAGATTAAGTTAACTTTACATATGCAACAAGAAGAATTTGGGAAGGCCGAAACTGATTTCAGCCTTGTTGCCAATCTTCTTTTTGTCTCTTTCATTGAGTACATCTCTAGAAAATATTTTGCTTTTAGCTAATCATTGAATATAAGAATAAACTTATCTTTTAATTTGAGATTTCATTTGAAATTACGTTTATAAAGACATTGTTACAATAAGCCCTTTGATAAATTTTTCTAATATTATTTATAATATAAAAAGCAGTGAAAGGAACATATAGAAATATAAACTAAGGATGTACTTAGATATTGTAGAAAAGGCTAAAATTTTATAATGGGTTCAACATTTGATTTTTAATAAGATGCACAGATTTTTTTCTAAGTGTTCATTAAATGCAAGACACTGAACAAAGATTTTGCACTTACCAGATAGATTAGGGTAATAATTATATGTCAAGTTGATAAGCTCTTGAGTAATGAGGTGTGAGAAGAGGATAGTAGATCAAATCAAATTGCAAGAATTACAGAATTACATACTGTACATTCAAATAAGACAACTAGGGACTATAATGAGTGAATCAAGGTTTTTAATTTCTAAATTTCATTTTTAACATATAAAAAGCTTTCTCAGTTTTTTTCTGGAAGTTAGGTTTTACTTGTTATCAGTTATAATCAGCACATGTTACAAGCATGCTAGGTTAGCCATGAAAAATCAAAAACATTAAAAGTTATTTATTACCATAAAGCCCATAATATAGGATTCGAAGTTTTATCTGCATTATGATTAATAATATTTGTTTTTATTTTTTATTAAACAGATACTAAAATAGTACACATTTATATATATCTGAATATAAATAGACTACATCTGCTTTTATAATAAACATTGATAATGCTTTAACTTATTTTAATAAATATTGATTAGGTATACCTAACTCAATCTTTTCTTAGCTTTCATACATATAATAAATAATTAAGGTTTGTGAAATAAATGAATGTTAGTATGTAGTAGAGTAACTTAAGCCAATTTGATCTTGCACAACTTATTTTTTTGTGTTAATTGTAGCCACAGAAAATGTTTGCAAACCTTAGAATATCATTTTTTCTCCCAAAATATTTACAATTTACAATTTAAGTGAGCCTCAGACTATTCAGGCAATTTTCACACATTTAAGTAGCTGAACACTTTCTAGCAGGCAATTACTATATTTCAGCAACCTACTCACTAACTTCAAGCCAAGTTCTAGCTCTCTGTCTTCTCAGATGCTTACAGAAGTACCTATGTAAATGTTCATTCAAAGGAAGCATATGAAAATTCAAAGTCAGAGTTCCACTAGTCTTCTAACAAGAATCTAACACCTGGAATTCCTGGGTTCAAGGCTGAAAAGGGCCATTTATAGGTTTATCCTAGGGCTTCAGCTATAAGGGTAGTAGTGATAGGTCTTGCTGTGGTATGGTCTGTTCAGCAAGGAGTACCTATCTCTAAAATAATTTCCCCAATCTGCATTTTTCTCACCCTATCACTGAGAATTCATTTGTAATATTCAAAATGCTTATCAAAGATATGTTCTATAAGTAATCTCTTCACCTTTTTTCATCCAACTTCCCAACTACTCTCCCCTATGATAGTTGTCAGTCTTTTTCATGTACCCAGGGCTCTGGTTCTATTTTGTTTATCAATTTATTTTTTCATTAGATTCCAATTATAAGTGAGATCATATGGCACTAGTATTACTCTGTCCAATTTATTTCACTTAGCCTAATAATATCTAGGTCCATCCAAGCTGTCACAAAAGAGTTTCTTTTTCTTTTTTAACAGACACATAGTATTCCCTTGTGTAAATGTACCACAACTTTTTTGAGTGTCTTCAAAAAATTAAAAATGGAATTTCTTTTTAATTCAGTGACCCCATTTTTTGGAATATATCCTAAGAATCCCGAAACAGCAATCAGAATGAATATATACACTCCTATGTTCATAAAAGCACAATTTACAATAGCTAAGATCTAGAAACAGTTTGGTGCCCATTGAAGAGGATTGGATAAAAAGTATATTCTTGAGGCGGGACCAAAATGGAGGCATAGATAAACTCCTGTACTTGCGACCTCCCACAACCACATCAAAATTACAACTAAAATACAGGTCAACCATCATCCAGAGCTGCCAGAAAGCTGGCTGAATAGAAGTCTTACAACTTGAGAAATAAAGAAGAAAGCATACTGAGACTGGTAGATGTGGAGGCAAGGTACGGGCTGGTCTGACACCCAGGTACACTGCTTTTTTAATTGGGAGGGAGAACCTCTCTTCCGAAGCTGCCTGTGAAGAGCAAGGGGCCCCAGCCCCACACCAGAAGCCCAACCCAGGTTTTAAGATTCCCTTTGTGATTAGTTGCCTACAAAGGAATGCCCATATGACTACCAGCTGATTTCTCAAGAGAAACTGCAGGCCAGAAGGGAGTGGCAAGAAATATTCAAGTAATCTTAAGATTACTCTTCCTCTACCTGGTAAAAGAAATAGATGTACAAGTTCAGGCATCACAAAGAGTCCAAAACAAAAGGAACCCAAAGAGGACCACACCAAGACACATCATAATTAAAATGGCAAGGGCTAAAGGCAAAGAGAGAATCTTAAAACAGTAAGAAAAAAGCAATTATTTGCCTAGAAAGGAATGCCCATATGACTTCCAGCTGATTTTTCAACAGAAACTATGCAAGCCGGAAAGGAGTGGCAAGGAATATTCAAATTTTCAAATATTCAAAGTTAGGACCTGCAAGCAAGATTACTCTACCCAGCAAAGCTATCATTTAGAATTGTAGGTCAGATAAAGAGCTTCACAGACAAGAAAAAAACTAAAGGTTTGGAGTTCATCACCACCAAACCAGTATTATATGAAATGCTGAATGGTATTCTTTAAGGAGAGGAAGAAGAAGAAAAAGAAAAGATAAAAAATATGAACAGTGAAATGGCAAGAAATGCATACTGATCAACATTGAATCTAAAAATCAAAACAAACAAATAAATCTATTGAGCATAATAAAGTGTTGAATAAAATACAATCAGAGGCATGGAATTGGAACAGACTGATAATTCTTAAAGAGAAGGAGGAAGGGGTAGAAAGAGATTAAACAAAGATCTTATATATTAGAGGCCCAGTGCAAGAAATTCATGCATGGGAGTGTGTGTCCCTCAGCCCAGCCTGAACCCTCTCTAATCTGGGACTCCTTGAGGGATGTCTGACTGTCTAATTAGGCCCAATCCTGGGTCTAAACACCCTTGAAGGGGTCCCATATTGGACTTAACAACATCTTCCTGCCAGCATAATCACCCTGATTGCCAGCATAATCACCCCTTAACCACTCCCCAGCCTGATTGATACCTAACTGCTCCCCTGCCAGCTAGTTTGCCCCTAACTGCCCTCCTCTGCAGGCCTGGATACCACCCCCCCCCAACTACCCTTCTCTGCAGGCCCAGTCTCACCCAACTTCCCTCCTCTGCTGGCCTGGTCACCCCTAACTACCCTCCCCTACAGGCTTGATTGCCCCCAACTTCCCTCCCTTGCAGGCCTGGTCCTTCCCTACTGCCCCCCCCCCCCCCCACCCCCCCCCCCCCCCCCCGCTGCTGGCCTGATCCTTCTCCAAACTGCCTTCCCTTGCTGGACATCTTGTGGTGGCCATCTTGTGTCCACATGGGGGCAGCCATCTTGTGTGTTGGACTGATGGTCAATTTGCATATTACTCTTTTATTAGGTAGACTGGAGGCCTGGTGCACAGATGGGAGCTGGTTGGTTTGCCCTGAAGGGTGTCCCAGATCAGGGTGATGGTTCCCTTGCAGTGTGGGGTAGCCTGGGCGAGGGGTCTGTGGTAGTTTGCAGGTTAGCCACACTCCCTGTCTACCCAAGTGGAGGCCTTGTATCTGGGATTTACTTATGTTCTACAATTGAAACTTTATAGCCTTGAGTAGAGGCCAATGTAGGCTGGGGATGCAGGAGCTTGGCTTCCTCCATTGCTGGGATAAACCCAAGCCTCCAGCTCTATCCAACTTCATTTTTGTTGAGATTTATTTATCTTCTAAAATTGAAACTTTGTAGCCTTCAGTAGCAACCAAGGCAGCCAAGGTGTGTGGAAAGCGTGGCTTCCTCCAATGTCAGGGAAACCCTCCTGCTCACTCCATGAGACCCAGCCATCTTGGTTGGGTTAATTTGCATACTCTCTCCTTATTGGCTAGTGGGCATGGCTTGTGGGTATAGCAGAGGTATGGTCAATTTGCATATTACTCTTTTATCAGATAGTATAGGCATTATGTATAGGATGGCAAAAGCCTGTTGTGGGGCTGGAACTGGGTGGAGCGGGGTAATTGGGTGAAACAAGAGGGACATTTGTAATAAACTCAACAATAAATATTTAAATATTTGTATGTATGCGTATATATTCTTTGAAATCCTCAATACACAATGTCATAATCCATGGTGAAATGTCTTGAAGAATCACAGTTGTCATAATATGAGGGGGGAAATGAACATTAACAATGTTAAGTATATTTTATTCTGTTTCTATTAAGCTTTCAGTAACTTTGGATCAATTTTATCTGTAGAAAATAGACATTCTTACTCTTAAGCACTAACAAGCTTCACTTACAAAATGAACAAAATGATAATAGTTTTAGACTATACATTTCTTTACTTAGAAATTATTTTGTTTCTTCAGACTATCCTTTTTCCAAGGTTAAAAAATCATAAAAGCAATAGATTTCCTATAAATTTAAATTAAAATATTTTCAAAAATATGCAAGCTATATGTTTCAAACTATGTTTCTTCTAATGAACTGTTAAATATTAATTTAAGGCTTATCTAAGATAACTACTGACATTTTCAACTTTTGCAACCCATTGAAACTTTTTGAAATGGAAGAAGGCATTTTCAGTCTTTTGGACAAACTGAACAAAATAACAGAGAAATGCATACTTTCTCATAATAGAAATGTTATGTCAGCATGGTGGCTCTGAAAGAATCACAATATCGGAATAAAGTAGAAAGAAATGTATGACGAATAAATAACATTTTCCTTTATGGGTTTGCTTAATTAGATCAACTACCACAAAAGTCAAAACAACCTTGCAAAAGTATTCAATTCTTGGTAATAGAAGGATAGTCAGAAATGTAACAATCATCCTACATTAATGTGCCCTTATCTAATTTCTTTGAAATTTCTGATTAGTTTTTAGTAATTCTGTTATTCCTTTAAGTGGAAGCCTTAAGTAAAAACATGCATTAGGAGTAAAATATGGGACATGATGTATCATCGCTGGCATTTTCATTACAAAAGCCACTACCACTCCAGACTTCAGTTCCATCATTTTAAAAAATATGACATTTCACGCACCTCCTCTCTTTCAAACACATATTAGTGGCTCATAAAGTAAAAAAAAAAACAGGAAATTGTATGGCGGATATGGGCTCCAAAGCGAGATAACACTTTCAGACGAGGAAACTGGAACACACCACAGTGATCAGCGCTGAAGCCGCTCCTGCTCCACTTTCACTGCAGAAGGAGGAATGGGCTTGCAGGTATTTAGTGAGGAAGATGCAGGGCAGGGCACAGGAGGTGAGAGGAGGTTCTTCTCCTTTGTGTTAAAAGGGCCAAAAAGTAAATGCATTGCAAAGCACAGGGTGCCCTCAACTTGGGGATGGGACAGGAGGACAGGGCCAGGCCAAGACATTTTAGAGCCTGAGGCAAAAAGAAAAACTTGTGCTCTGAGACACATTTATCAAAATGTCTTCCTATATTATGATCAAGAGAAAAAAGTGAATTCAAACTGTTGACCAATCAGAAAACCTAATTAAAGCTTCCTGCTGTTCAATCCATTCTGTAGTCGCTGCAATCTCATAAATCCAGGAATATGAGATTATTGGAAAAATTGTCCCAATATAAAATAATTTGAGATAATAAAACAATCACTCTGTCATTTAACATTTTTACATATTTCATTTTATAGTTGTTAATTATGAAATGTTGCACTAATTTTGTTTTTTAATATTGTGTTTGATATCATTTATTTTGGTTACTCAGTTTTTGGTATCACCTTAAATTTTGCATCTAAAGAGAGTACCTCAGTATCCTTTGCTAATCCTAATTCTGGCTCTGTAGAAGGATATGGACACAATTCTGTGAAAGATAGATAAAGAAAGCTCTCTCTTGATTTTTTTATTCTATTATCTCTGAGCTTAAGAATGGGCTTACATAACCTGCTGGATCTCTGTAACACAACCTGACCAAGATAAGTTTAGCATAACAGTTTGTGCATAGTTGCTGGGTGTTGTGACTGTTGAATTAATATTTGTTAACTAGAACCCCTTGAATGTCAGATAAAATACCAGGGCTAAACAAGCAAACAAACAGAAAAAAACCTTTAAGGGAAATGAGATAGAAAAGTTTATACGGAGGTCTTGAAGGAAGTATATATATGTCAAGCGGCCCCAGCAAGAGGAGGTCAAGTCAGGGTGCTGGCAGAGAGAGGAGGCACAGGCCTTTTTCTGAGTCCAGGGTGCAATGCTTTGCAGTTCCCAGGCTAAGAGTGGATTGGTCAATTCAAACCCCAAAGAGTAGGGTTTCAGCAAGTTTCCAGGGGCTCTAAGGGGCACACAGGACTGCCCTAGGAGTAGGGGGAGAATGCTTATCCCAAAAACCCTGAGGGCATCATACCAGGAGCTTATATTTATCTGTGACTTTGCCAGCTGTTATCTAGAGCATGTGCTTATGGGAAGGGCTGGTATCAGTTCAAGGCTGCTTGGCTGCACAGAATGGATCCTTAGGCAACAGTGCTATGAAGTAGGTTAGCTAAAGTCTCACATGGAGAACCAGAATACTTCTAGTGTTTTCAGTATCTTGGAGAAGTATATGGTTCTCATTTTTATCATACAAAAATGGTTCCCCAGAAATCACATCAATTTTCCAAGTAGTAAGACAAAGAAACAAAGGAGGGGGCATTTCGCTCTTACCCTTCTCTTATTCTATTAGCTAGATAATATTCGTAAGATCACAAATAACTCTAGACTAGGAAACCACAATATGCAGTCTATATTAAAACTGACCATATGCACAGCTACACTGTTTGTGTGCTATTATTGTAGAAAAGAGAGACTGAATCTCTGGGACAACCAGCAATCTCTGACACAAATTTTGAGCAAGTAATTAATATACATTCAATTAGCAATAAGCTGAATTTAATATTGAACATATAATATTTGTATGAGGAATATAATAATAAGACTAGATGCAACTAAATGGATGGAAGCGGAGATGTTCAATGGTATTGAAACATGGAAACCAAAATGAAATGTGTGGTTTTCCTCTGGGCAGAATACAAAGGTGATTTCTTTTTCTGGGTGGTTGTCCATGTGGATTCAAAGAATGAAGCCATAGACAAAAGGTGGGAATTTATTGGAAAACAAGCACAGACTCCCATTTGGGGAGGGGGGTCCCAATGGGGTAGTCCACTAAGCCCCTTTTTCTCAAGGTTTATAAAGGCTGCAGTTCTTTGTCTTTTGGTATTCCCTTCTTACTGGTTACTATAGCAACTTTAAAGCTCAAACCCTATTGAAAATCTGTTTTCCTTTTTCTCCCTCTTGTTTCTCTACTCCCTGTTGTTTTCCCCTGTCTTCTGTGAATGGGTATCTTCCTCTCCCCTTATTCGGTGGCATCCCTTTTCTCTCTCTGTGAATGTATGCCTTTTGGCATCTCCCAGCCCCCCAGCTTGGCAGTCCTCCCCCAGGGACCCTCTTAATTTATAAAACTCCCTAAACCTGCCTATTTTACCCCTAAAAACTCCTTTCAGTATTAAAGTATTTATGAGGTAAAAAGGTAAACATTTAATTTAAAAAATAGAGGATTTGAGCAACAAAATAAAGGCTTTTGATTTTATAGATATATAGAAAATAATGTACTCCATATATAGAAAATGTATATTAATTTCAAGACAGCAAGAAATTACTATATATATTAACCACTTTCTAATTTAAAATGGATGTATCATATTAACAATAAAATATTTAATTAAAATAGAAATAACTAAAAGTAAACACTATATGCTTACAACAGAAAGTACATGCCTAAAGATATTCGTGATATGTAAACTTCCACTAAAACAAGAAACTATTATTATAGGCAGAATAATGTGCCTCTTTCCCTAGGATGCTTACATCTTAAAGCTCAGAACTTGTGACTAGTTTGGGTTACATGGCACAGGGAAATTAAAGTGGTGGATGGAATTAAATATGCTAAACAGTTGGCCTTAAAATAGGATTATCCTAGTTACGTAGATGGCCCCAATCCTATCTAATAAAAGAGTAATATGCCAATTGACCATGCCTTTACTATACCAAATAAGCCATGCCTACAAGCCAATCAGAAGTGATATGCAAATTAACACCCAACCAAGATGGATGCTGCCTATGGCAGGCCGGGATGGTGGGCCTGATCATAGGGCATGGCTGGGTGTCCAGGTCCAGAAAAGGTCTCTCATGGAGGGGCCTGTTCCAGCCCTGGGCATGCCAGGCTGGGCTGGGGGCAGAGCCAGCCAGCGATGGCTGGGTGCCCAGGGCCTGTAAATTTGCACATGCAGGCGGGGCAGGCAGCACCTGATGTAGCCTGCGGGGTCCAGGCCACTATGGACCTGGAAGACCTGGCGGGCAGCACCTGATGCCCCTGGGGAGTCAAGGCAGTGATAGGGACCAGGCAGGTCTGGGAGATAGCACCTGACCCTGTCCACAGTGATTGGGACCAGGCAGGCGGCATGGATAACGCCTGATTCTACCTGCTATGTCCAGGCAGCGATAGGGACTGTGCAGTTCCAACAGGCACCTCCTGATGTCACCCGTGGGGTCCAGGTGGTAATCAGTATGTGGCAGGCAGCATAGATAGCGCCTGACGTTTCCCGTGGGCTCAAGCAGCGATCAGGATGGGGCAGGTGTCATGGACAGTGCCTGATGTCACCTGCGGGGTCCACGCAGCGTCGGGACTGGGAAGGCCCGGCAGACAGCACCTGATGTTGCTTGCTGAGTCCAGGCATCAGTTGGGACCAGGCAGGTGGAATGGCAGTGTCTAATGCTGCCCACAGGGTCCAGGCATCGATCGGGACTGGGCAAGCGGCATGGGCAGTGTCTGGTGCTGCCCGCGGTGTTCAGGCAGCAATCAGACCTGGCAGTTCCAGCAGGCAGCTCCTGATGTCGCCTACAGAGTCCAGGCAGCTAGTGGGGACCCAGCAGGTGGCATGGACAGCGCCTGAAGTCGCTGGGGGGTCCATAGGCAGGGGTGGCCAGGGCCTCCGGGATCACTGTCTGCCCCTGGGCTGCCTGAGGACACTGGTGGAACATTTTAATGAAAATGGGATGCCTGTGTCCCGCCCCACCATGCCCTGTCTCGGGAGAGGAGAGGGAGGTGGGCAGTTAGTAGGCACCTGGGCTCCGAATTGGCTGGGAACAACCTGCAGGCATGCTACCAGGAAGAGGTGCTGAATCATGAGGATGAAGAGGGCTGGCTGATGGAGGTGAGCAAAGGTACAGATGAGGCGGCTCTTGCAGGCTCTGAGGTGGAAAAGTGCATCTACAGACTGATGGAGAAAATCGCCTTTCTGAAGAAGGTGCATGACGAGGAGATCTCCAAGCTGCAGGCGCAGATCCAGTACACTCAGATCTCCATGAAGATGGACAAGTTCCCCAAGTCCGACCTATCCACTATGCTCAAGGACATCTGCGCCCAGTACAGGAAGCTGGCTGCCAAGGACATGCAGAATGCTGAAGAACGGTACAAGAGCTGCTTCACTATGCCGATCGAGAGCTCTGCCAAGAACACCTGTGCACTGTGGGCCAGCGACTGCTCAAGGCCAAGACCCTGGAGATGGAAACATGCTGGGGCATGAATGAAGCACTGGGAAATCAGCTGCGAGAGCTGGAGGATAAGCAGAACTCCGATGTTAGTTCTATGCAGGACATGATCAGCAAATTAGAAAATGAGTTGAGAACTACAAAGAGTGAAATGGCAGAATATTTAAAAGAATAACAGGACCTCCTCAATGTGAAGACGGCTTTGGACATTGACATTGCAGCTTACAGGAAACTCTCGGAAGGTGAGGAGACCCTGTTCAATTTAACCAGCATGGGAAGCACAGCCAGAGGCTATTCCCAGAGTTCCCAGGTCTTTGGTGATCTGCCTAAGGTTGTTTACAGACTAGCTCCTACTTGATGTCTGCTCTCTCCTTCCCTTCTTAATACCCCTGCCACATCCAGGAGGAGCAGATTGAAGTGGAGAAGACCATTGAGGTTGCAAAAGCCGAGGAAAATAAGGATGAACCCCCTTCTGAAGGAGCAGCTGAAGAGGAGGAGAAAGAAGAGGCTGAGGAAGAGGAAGTAGAAGAGGAAGAAGGTGTCAAGAAAGAATTTGAGGATGCAAAGGAAGAAGAAGGTGAAGGTGAAGGAGAAGCTGCCCAAAGAGATGAAGGTGCTGGGGAGGAGCAAGCAACCAAGAAGAAAGATTGAGCCCCTCTTTTCTTAATTATTTCAGGAATAATACTCCCAATAATCAACCCCATCATCAACAAAGCAGTTTAGTCTCTGATACTATATGAATTAAAGTTGGACATTAAATGTTATACTATGACTTTTCTCCTTATACAGAGTATCAGTTTGCTTGCAGAGTGGCCTCCTGGCTTGCTGCCAACCTGTTCATGGCCCACGCTTATGAGTTTAGGATTTATGACAATATGAATAATTTAGATGTTTATAATAAAAACACATGAATACATGAATTCACTAATGTTAATGTTAAAATTCATGGGAAAAAATAGTCCTTTGAATCTTTGGTGGTTAGAAATTAAGACCTCAAATCATGTGCAATAAACAGTAAATAAAGTTACACTGAATGACAAAAAAAAAAATACATTAGGGGCCAGGAAATGTTCAAAGACCTGGGAACCATTCCCATATCAAGAAGGGAAGTCACAGGATATATATTATTGCTACAAATACTGTATTTCCTACTACTTACAACATATACAATGTAATGTATTAGATGCCTTCCTATCTCATGAAGTACGTATTCTCATAGGTAATACTGGTAGATATGTTATAGTTATGGCAGTATGTTATATCCTATCAATACTAATAAAAGAATAATATGCTAATTAGGCCATGAGACTTTACAGATGTCCTTCCTGACAAAGCCATGGTGGCGGGTGTGAGGAAGAGGCGGTTATGGGTAATCAGGGCAGGAGGGGAGGACAGTTGGGGGTGATCAGGCTGGCAGAAGAGTGCAGTTGGGGGCAAGCAGACCAGCAGGCAGAGTGGTTAGGAGAGATCAAGCAGGCAGGCAGGTGAACAGTTAAGAGCCAGTAGTCCCGGATTGCGAGGGGCTTGTCCAATTGCCAGTTTATGCCAGATCCCACTGGGGGCCCAAATTAGAGAGGATGCAGGCCAGTATAAGGGACACAGCACTGTCATCCCACCCCCCACCCCCCCATGCACAAATTTCGTGTACCGGGCCACTAGTGTAATCATAAGTCTCCTTGGTAATGGGAAAGGTTAGCAAAGAAGTAGCCAGAGTCAGTGGAAGAGATGTAACAATGGAAACACAATCAGAGAGATGCTATTTTGTTAGTTTAGAAATGAGGGGCAATGAAATGAAGGGGGCCAAGCAAAAAAATACGGGTAGCTTCTACAAACCAGAAAAAGCAAGGAAATGAATTCCCCACCATAGCATCCAAAGGGGAATAAAGTTTTGCAGACCCTTCTATCTTACCTGCTGAGATTTTTGACATACAGATGTGTAAGAAAATAAATAGCTATTGTTTTAAGCCATTTGTAGTAACTTATTACTATAGTAAATAGTTAACATACTATGTACAACTGGTTTAAAATTACTTTGTGCCCAGCCAGCTTAGCTCAGTGGTTGAGTGTTGACCTAAGAACCAAGACACGGTTCAATTCCTAGTCAGGCCATATGGCCTGGTTGCAGGCTGGATCCCCAGTGTGGTGTTTGCAAGTGGCAGCCAATCAATGATTCTCTCTCATCATTGATGTTTCTATATCTCTCTCGCTGTTCCTTCCTCTCAGAATTCAATAAAAATCTATTTAAAAATAAAATTACTTTGCTACATATCAATATTATAGCAGTACCTAGATAAAAACAATTAAATATAGGTGTTTGGTAAAAGAATAAAAAAGGTATAGATTAAATGAGATAAATTTCAACTCACGAAGCTAGACAAACTATGATCTAAGGAACAGCATTTCTTTCTCTTTTCCTCAGAAATAATCCTATATAATAAAGAGGTAATATACAAATTGAACCTCATTCACTCGTGTTATCACAAGATGGCCAGCAGAGAGGGCAGTTGGGGGTGACCAGGCCTACAGGGGAGAGCAGTTGGGGGCAATCGGGCCAGCAGAGGAGCAGTTAGGTGTCTGTCAGGCTCCCAGGGGAACAGTTAGGGGGTGATCAGCCTAGCAGGCAGAAGTTGTTAGGGGCAATTACGCAGATAGGCAGGTGAGTTGTTAGGAGCCAGCAGTCTCAGATTGTGAGGGGGATATTGACTGCCAGTTTAGGGATCATGCCTATACCAGCAGTTGAACATCCCTTGAGGGGTCCCAGATTGGAGAGGATACAGGCTGGGACACCCCTCCCCCACAGTGAACAAATTTCATGCACCATGCCTCTAGTGTAAAAATAATAAGAAAGTTGAGTAAAAAATATGTAACTTTCATTTTTAGAAAAATTAGAAAACAGCTATGGTAGATAACCCTGAAAAACATTAAAAAGTGGGTATAATTGCAGCCAAATGCAATGAGCCTCCTACTATATTGATTGTTTTAGGAAGCAGAAAGGATTATGGCAATCAATCTCAAAAGTCATCAGAAAAACAGGCATTTTAAAGTTGACAGCCATGTCTTCTTGGAATCCCTTTTGTTTCTCAGGGAAAGATAATGGCCATATAGCAGTAAGAACTTCTCTGGTGCCAGTTTGCATTTTAAAAACAGGAGGCAAAAGAATCATGCAGGCAAAGAAAAAAAAAAAAGAATCATGAAAGCAAGCCATGTATTCTTGTTGAAGCCCATCTTTACGTCAGAGGCATAGAAGAGTTGCTATAGTCTCTCACTGCTAATGATACCATGGTAATGAACTCATTATTAATAACAGAAGAGCAGCAAAGTGAAGACCAGATATTATAGGCATGTCATTGGGGCAGCTTGGCCAGGAAGCTACAATATTACACTCCCCAGGGTTCCAAAAAAAGGCGAGATAGACACATGGCAATAAGTTGGGGTGTCATAGGGAAGGTGTTTGATGTCAGTCACACCTGGGGACAAAGATCGTCGAACAAAAGGTGCATGGCCACTGCAAGCCCACGGAAATTTGAGATATTTGTTCCCTGAACAAAATAATTGACTCTCTTGTCTTCTTACTGCTCTTGGAACTTGTGTGACTGCGGGTTTTAGGCAGCCTTGCATTTGCCCACATGACCTATAGTCAGGCGGACACCACACACAATGACCTGATTGGCTGCACCTGGACCTTGCTCCAAAATGAAAAGGAAACTCTGGACGGTGGCTTTCATTTCAGCTTTACTGAAACTCCAGCTTTACTTCGATTACTCAAAGGGAAATGGGACTTTGGGAACCCAGGGATATAATCCCACACCAATAAAAATCACTCATTCTTTCTTGCAAGACTCAGAAAGTTATTTTTCTTGAGATATCATAAAGAATCCACTCCCAGCAACCAGTTGGGAAAAGAAACTCTCCATTTCGTTCAATAACACAAAGAAGTATTAACAAGTTAGCACTCAAAATCCCGGGGCTAGCTTGCCAGTCTGTCTCAGTAGTTACAGTGGCATTGGCCAGCGACCACTCAAGGATCCTGGGTTTGATTCACGGTCAAGGGCACATAACTGAGTTGCAATTTCAAACCCCAGCTCCTGTTTGAGGCACTAATGGGAGGCAACCAATTGATGTGTCTCTCTCACACTGATATCTCTCCCTACCTCCTTTCCTCCTCCCTCCATTCCACTCTCTCTAAAACTCAGTGAGAAATATCATGAAGTGAGGATTAACAACACACACACACACACACACACACACAAACACACAGAGAAAAAAAATTACAAAATAACCTGATACATGGCACTAGTAATTTTTCATCTGAAATTCCTATAAATATATAATCTAAGGGATTCTCCCTTCTTCCAAGAATGAGTGTTCAAACAGACAGTACAAAGATATTACAAGGAAAGGCCATTTTTAGAAATAGAGAAAAATAATTACTAAAACCATTGTGTTACAACTTGATGAAATAGAGATTTAAAATAATATGCTAAATGTAGTAATCACCTATGTGAGTCAGCATAAAGCAGAAACATCAGAACTCAAGGAAAAAATAATAAAATAACATATTTAAAAAGTGTGACTGAATAAGCTCAGGAAAATGTGAATTTCTTTCACTCAACAAACATTTTATTTATCATATAGTCCCTAAGAACCTAATATATGACAGACACTGACAAATATCCCTATTGTAACTGTTTATATAATGTTGGGAAGGGAAGCAGTTAACAATTACACATAATAAATACATAAATGATGTGCTATGTAAAAAAGTAGAAAGTAACTTGGAAAGAGGACTAATATATCAGGATAAGAGTTGGGGGTTGGCATTGTGGCTGGAATGTTGATAAGGTGAGATTTGAACAAAGACATGGAAGAAGTAAGTGTATTTGCTAAGCAGATAGCTTTAATAGCAACATTCTGGCAGTGAAACCAAGTAAAAGATTTATTGAATATCATGGCTTAATTTATTTGCTTAAAAATGAACATGGGAGTCCTAGCCAGTTTGGCTCAGTGGATAGAGCATTGGCCTGTGGACCAAAGTATCACAGGTTTGATTCCTGTCACAGGCATCTTGGTTGCAGGCTCTCCTCTGGCCTGGGCCCTGGTTAGGGCTCCTGCAGGAGACAACCAATGGATGTGTTTCTCTCACATCAATGTTTCTCTCAGTCTTTCCATCCCTCTTCCACTTCCTTAAAATCAATGGAAAAATATCCTTGGGTGCGGATTAACTAAAACAAAACAAAAACAACAAGGAAAAAGAACATGCAAAACAATCTATATTCAGAAATACTAGGTCTAAAGTCATGCAGATTGATATCACCCAGGGTAATCAGATATTCTGTGGGGCAAATGGCATGCTGAAAATGAGGGTTTTGCCCCATGCTTTAAACATCCCTGATAGAAATAGACTTAAATATCTGTGCTTTATTTTTATAAACATTTCAATTAAAAAAACAACATCACAACATTATTAGGCATTTCTGTCCTCTAAGCAATTGTTAAGACATGGAGACAATACAGGGAATCTCGTGTAAAATCTGCATCTGATCAAAGCTGTGTGTTATGCTGAGTCCTCTCTAAAACTGGTTGGTAGAATGACTGATGTTCCTTGTTACCATGCTGATACTCTAAAAAAAATCAATAAAGGGTAACCATTTTCTAAAGCAAACCTGATTCAGAAAATATTTGAGATGAAAAGTTAGCATATTAATAAGTTATAATAATGAGAAGGACTTTTCTACCAAATTAGGAAGAAAATGTTGCTGACTTAGCCTTTTCTTCCTCTTCTTACTCCTGATTGTAGCTTGCCTGTATTATTCTCTGTCTAAGGACAGACGTAAGGTGTCAGAAACTCCACCACCAGAAAAACTTTCTAAGCAATGGAGCAGTGCTCACTGACTCTATTATTCTTTGCCATGAAAGGTCATTTCCATTCATTCCTACTTAATATTTTCCAGTTTGTTTTTATGTATGTGCACATGCATAAACATATATGCATATTTAAAAGGAAAAAAAGACACTAAAATCTGAAGTAATTAATTGCTGTGGCCTGCTGGTTGTTTCTTCACATCAGTTACCTTATTCCTACCACAGGGCAACACGATGCTAATTTCAACAGAGTTGAATTCACACTATAAAATATGTAGGTTAAGGTGTGCAGTCATACATGTATATATGAGCCTAGGCACATGTCTGTTTAGCTAAATTCTATAATCATAAGTATTAGTCAGCTTGGGTTGCCATAACAAAATACCATAGACTGGGTGGTTTCAATAACACACATTTTTCTGGATGCTTAGAAGTTCAAGATTAAGGTGCAGGCTGACTCAAATCCAGGTGAGGAATCTCTTCCTGAATTGTGGATAGGTACATTCTCACTGGGACTTCACTTAACCTCTCCTTTGTGATAATGGGGAGAGAGCAATACATCTGGTATTCTCTTCTCATAGGGATATTACCAGGTCACATCCTAACAACTTCATCTAAGTCTAATTGATCCTCAAAACCCCACTTTCAATACCATCACATTGGGGGTTAGGACTTCAACATATGAATTTGGGGGACACAGACATTCAATCCAAATCAATAAGACTCCATCTATATCCCTGGATATGGCCCTGAGTTTGAACCATTGGATTATGAACAGTATATGATGTGTGCAGTTTGGGGATCCTCTCTAGATCAGAGACAATCTACTTTGCTGTACATTGGATATTTGGCACTAACTCTAGGCTTAAGAATGTATCAAGTAGGGACCCCATTTTAATAATGCCAACAAGAGAAGTGCCATAAGGTTGTGGTTATTTTACATTGGAATAACCAGAAGAGAGCATTAAAACATAGATTATAGCACTATATTTTCAGAGTTTCTGACTCAGAAGACATTTACAGCTTAGGAATACAACTTATAAAAAAAGATATGATTAATTGCTATTTTTAAAGCTTACCAACAATATAAATATTATTAAAAAGAAAAAAGACAGAAATAGAGAAGTAGATAGAAACATTTTAATGGTAAGACTTCATCTTCCTCTTAGTCAATGACAGACAAAATAAAAAATTATGTTTAAGATAAGAATATAGAAAGGCTAAATTACAAAACAATTAGGTAGATATCAATAACACATGAAAAAGAATATAAGTACTTATTTTTAGTGGCAACAGAATATTCTTGATGATTGATCATATATTAGGCTACAAAATAAATTAAAATTAATGAAGAAAAGTTGTAGGCATCATCTATAAAATTAGAAAATAACCAGGACTCAGAAAAGGTTGTCTATTGAGAAAATTACAATAAACAGACTAAATTTCCTCCTACACATATTTGGGGTCAAATTTGAAATATTTTTTAAAATGGAAGAGCTAGAATCATAGAAAAACAAAAATATCAGAATCTTGTCATAGTTAAATTAATGTTTAGAGGACAATTTAAAGCCCCTTGTATTAATAGTAGTAAATCATGTAATGAAATTAAGTTAAACATCTATAATAATAAAAGTATAATATGCCAATTAGACTTGATGACCTTCGGATGAAGCAGGGCAGTTAGGGAAACCCAGGTCCTGGGAGCCAGAGGAAAGCCAGTGCCAGCAGCCAGAGGAAGGAAGGCCTACTCTTGCATGAATTTCGTGCATTAAGCTTCTACTTAAAGGTAAAATGTTAAAATAACAACAGAGCCTGACTGTTGTTGCTCAGTTGGCTGAGCATTGTCCCATCAGAAGGTCACTGGTTTGATTTCCAGTTAGGGCACATGCCTGGGCTGTGGGTTCAATCCACAATAAAGGGCTTGCAAGAGGCAACCTGTTGATATTTCTACTTCACTCTACTTCTCTCTGAAATCAATTAAACATACACACACACACACACACACACACACACACACACACACACACACACAAACACAGATACACATACAACAGAATAATCATAAAGGAAACAAAAGAAAGAGATTAAAACGATAGTAGATGATAATAATAGATGACTCAGTGGGTTACTTAACAGTTTATAATTGGTGTTACTGGATTAGGATCTGTTTTCCTGTGCATATCAAAGCTCAATGCTCAATCAAATATGAACAAGAGTGTGCAGCCATGAAAAGAAAGGTTTATTAGTTAAGGAAATGGAGTCATAGGTAAGGCAGTGCACATAGACCTGACTACTCAACAGCTTCCAGGAGATGGTTTAGATAGAAAAAAATTATTAATCATGGTAATTAATGGAGTTAGGGTCCTGGGGTCTACTGATTAGTTAGGGCCATCATTAGAACAAGCTGATCATTCTATCATGTCCCGATGGCAGCTATGGCATTGTTCTGTCTAATTTCAAGAGGATGTGGCCTGTAGGGCCATTCTGCTTTCTTGGGCCTAGCTGAAACAAAGCTGAAGCTAAGATGTTATCTGTTGCTAAGAGATCTGAGATTTTGTCATTAAGGCAGTTTGATGCTGACTTGAACCTGATCTCCTGATGGCTTAATGATCAAGCAAGGGTGCTGCCAGATAGGAAGGACAAAGGCCATGTGAAATGGAGTTTCTGTCTGGTTGCATTGGTAGCTCAAATAATAGCATCGCCTTGTGACCCATGATTATGCAGTCACCTAATCCAAGAGAAAACACTGAAGTATTTTTGAAATGAATAAAGTTATTTACCAAAAAAGACATAACTGCTCTAATACCCTAGGGGCCTCTCTTCTGTAACTCTCTTATCTGAGTTTGTGGCATATCCTCATTCAGTATGTTGGTTCTCCAGGCACATGTCTACATTGATCAGCTGAAACAGAGGCCCAAGTGGTGGGTTATAGGTGCACAACAGTCTCCACTTAGTCAAGAGCCTTATACCTTTGGGCTATACTCAAACCTGTTCATCTTGCAGACTGTCTAATAAACTTTCTGAATAGCATGGCCAGATGTGATTTATGTAGCCTTCAAATTCCTAAAATGTCAGCTGCAAAAAAAAATGTAGGTTCAATTGAATATTTACCATTCATAAGATTGAAATAGACATATCTCGCACCAATTTTCTCAAATTTATAGAAAGATACAGAACAGGAAACTCAGTGTGCCAACCTCTACAGCAACACTTGCATGGCAGTCCTTGCAGATGTGATGAGCTGGTCATTGGTGTCATCAACTGGTAGCTCAATGTGAGGGCATGAGACCATGGATAGTACAGAGGTTCACACTTACTTAGAAGTCTTTGTTCAATCTAAGAGTCAGTGTTTATTCTAACGGTTTCATTAGTTTAACTGCCAATTTACCAAAACAAGAACATATTTTAAAAAATCATCAAGCTCAGGAAATCCCTTCACTCAGCTTTTTATTCTGTGTTTGTTTTTTAATAATCCCTTAGTTTAGATGCAGTTTATTAATCAAATATTAATCAGTATTTTTTATTTTTTACAATAAGTATTGCTGTCTAGTACTACAGCTGAAATTGGATCCTTATAAGGTTTCTAGTAAGTGGAATAAGGCAAATTCAAGGCCCATTTGCACAAGAGAATGGAAGAGGAGACAACTCCATTGTCATCTGTACTCATGCTTACTGTGCATAGTGAGTGCATTTGCAAAGGTTATCTGACATGTCCCAGGCTGCAGAATTGCAAAATTTAGTTGAGATAATAGGATCAAATAGAGTATTTCCTTGGAAATTATCTTCCAACCTCTGGCTTGAATGTCTCTCACTAAAGTATCAATCCAACTTTACTTTTCTCAGGATCAACAAATTGTCACCAGATAATCATTTTCTGGACCAATATCATGTTTTATAGAATACCAAGATTAGAAAGACCCCTTTAGAGTAAATTGTGCAAAAGAAAAGGAGACTTCATGGAATTCTGAAGCAAGATAGTGGTGATATCTTCAGAGACAGATTTCTAATGAAACTAATAAAGCTTAGATTTCAGGACTCATCGTTTGGACAAATAATCTACCTAGCACTGTGTCCATGTAAGAAATGTCCAAACCCATAGATAATTTTTATAAGAATTTAGTTAAGCCAAACTAACAACAAATGCCAGGGAGGAAGATCTCAAATGCTTTGAAGAATAGTAGTTTTGCAGTTTCTTTCATACACTTGAAATTAAGGAGGTAATGTGAGCAACTTTATATAGAGGTGGCAGAAGGAAAGGAGGAGATTGGATTATTGGATATTGTAAGATTACAAGATTATGTGCTCTTTTGTGAACAGTCATTGATTATTTTAAGTATGTGTTAACATAGATGCACAAAAACAATGGGCAGGACTTGCTTATTGTGGGAATCCTTTTCACATCCCATGTGTCCAGGGTTCCCATGTCAGGGTTCAGGATTTGGAGAAGGCTGCACACAAATGAAGAGAGACTGGAAAAGCATCAATTTTGGGAATCATGGGGGCCAGGCGGGAGTCTACCTCTAGGGGGAGGACACCCCCAGCTCTGGCTTTGCTATCCCCTTTTATTAGGGCTAAGTGATACATCCATGTCCTTTAGGTCAGGAAATTCCAACAATGAAATCAACCAGCAAGAATTAACATAAGACTAAATGTGTGGAAGCTTTTTCAATTACCAATGTGTCACCTAAACAATATGTGAATAGTTCATACTTAACATAAGACTAAAGAAGGCATCTGCTTTAGCTACCAATGTCTCACCTAAGCAGTGAGTAAACAGATCCATTAAGGTTTGACCAGGTTTCTTGTTTGTTCTATTTACATCTCTATTGGTGAGGTAATGACTGGTTTTCTGCAGCTTATGGCAAAGGTATACTTTTATTTTTACTAAAAAGTTTTGCCTGGGACATGACCACTTATCATGACCTTCTAATTAGTAATTTATTATGAGATCACCATGTGAAATTACTTTCCATAGAACCTCATTTTTTTGTCTATACCTGGGAGATGCTTTAACAAATTTATATTAATGGTTTAAATTTGTATAAGAAAAATATTACCTAATTTATAGAAGATTTACTGATAGGTTCTGATATATGAACCCACCTATAGTATTTTAGTTTATTTTTCTACAGAAAAACAAGGCAACCTCCAAAACAATAAATAAAATGAGATTGGCTGTGTTAACTTTAACCTATTATATTAGAGAACACATCCAAAGTAGAAGGTTCAACTGGGATTACCATTTGATTAAATGATTATAATCCGCTGTCATTTCCCATGTCCAATTGATATCCAGTACAGTTTTAAAATAAATGAAATGGGGACTCTAGAGATCAATTAACCAAGATAGCATAAGCTTCTTTCAAGAATAATAGTTCTTATTCCAATTATCAAGAGAATCTCTTCAAATTCTCTATTCAGGCAATATAGAATTTAAATATTACTTTGAAAAAGTAATCAAAGGCTGAGGTTGAGGCCCAATAGACCAAATATGTAGCAATCATTAGTAAAAACTCTATCACTACATCATGCTAACACTCTACTTTGATCTGTGGAACAACACAACGTTATTCTGGGTCTCAAGGAACTTGCATTTACTTAGACATATGTCTAATAATTCCTGAGCAGTTAACATAGTGCACACTTGAGAGGTTATCTGGGAAAGGCAAAAGGGAAATTTATAACATATACTTATTATGTTATTATAGGAAACTATCTTTGCCAGCTAGATGTTAATTTCATTAAGGGGTATTTGGAATTGTCAACGAACTAATTTCTGATTAGTAGGTAAAATGCTTTAAGTTTCTAATATTGTGATTCAAGATAAACTCTGTTTGACAAATCTATAGTTTTTGTTCATTTAATTTTATGTAATTCTATTATTTTATTGGATTTTAATGAATTGCTTATTTCTTTCAGTCCCAGGAACTCCATAAGCAATTAATAGCTTTTGCATTTAAATGAAGTTATTTATCTTCTACTGGAGGCCCGGGGCACAAAATTCATGCATGGGGGGCGGGGGATGTCCCTCACCCCAACCTGCACCCTCTGCAATCTGGACCTTCTCACAATCCAGGATTGCTGGCTCCAAACTGCTCACTTGACTGCCTCCATGATTGCCCCTAACCATTTCTGCCTGCCAGCCTGATCACCCTCTAACCACTATCCTGCCAGCCTAATCGATGTCTAATTGCTCCCTCGCCAGCCTGTTTGCCCCCAACTTCCCTACTCTGCCAGCCTGGTCACCTCTAACTGTCCTCCCCTGCAGGCTTGACCGCCCCCAACTGCCCTTCCTTGCAGGCCTGGTCCCTCCCAACTGCCCTCCCCTGCTGGCCTGATTGCCCACAACAGTCCTCCCTTGCAGGCCTGGAACCTCCCAATGGCCCTCTCCAGCTGCCCCATCGGGGCAGCCATCTTTGACTACATGGGGGCAGCAACTTTGTGTGTTGGAGTGATGGTCAATCTGCATATTACTCTTTTATTAGATAGGAGAGAGGCCTGGTGCATGGGTGGGGGCCAGCTGGTTTGCCCTGAAGGGTGTCCTGGATCAGAGTGGGGGTTCCCTTGGGGCATGGGGTAGCCTGGGCTAAGGGCCTGTGGTGATTTGCAGGCTGGCCACACTCCCCAGCAACCCAAGCAGAGGTGCTGGGATCTGGGATTAATTTATGTTCTACAATTGAAACTTTGTAGCCTGGAGCAGAGCCAAGCCTTCTGCTCGTGTTGTGGTGATAGCCATTTCTGTTTGTATTTATTTAAATTTTATAATTGAAACTTTGTAGCCTAGAGTAGAGACCTAGGCACTAGGGCTTTAGAAGGTTGGCTTCCTCCACCACCTGAGCAACCCTAGCCTCTGCTCTCTCCAGCTCTGTGGCTGCCACCATTTCTGTTGGGATTATGTATGTTCTATAATTGAAACTTTGTAGCATTGAGTGGAGGCCTAGGCTGGCTATGGCAGGCAGAAAGCTTAGCTTCCTCCATTGCTGGGGAAACCCAAGCCTCCCTCCTGCTCTCAGTGGCCTCAGCCATCTTGGTTGGGGTTTATTTGCATAATTTGCTCCTGATTGGCTATTGGGCATGACTGTGGGCATGGCTTGATCAGAGGTACAGTCAATTTTCATATTACTCTTTTATTAGATAGGATTACCCTATAGTTACACAATTCAAATCTGACCCAGACTCCATTAAAAGAGTAGACTCTAGTAGCAACATTTCTGACTTTCAATGAAACACCACTACAACACATTTCAACATTATTATCATTTTCATAAAAAATTCAGTTCTCCATGTTTTAATGAAAGCAATACCTTTAAAACATCTCTGAAGATATTAGATAGAAACCATGTAGCAGTAATTTACACATCTTAAATCGATTTTGACATTCATAAATAATCAGTTTTTCTATTTCTTCCACATTAAACCAAGTAGTTTCTGGCATCTCATAGTTACTTAGTGAGAGATAACTTTGAATCCAAAACTCAGCCAAGAAACAAAAAAATAGAAACAGTCACTCTATGATTTTTCTAGTTGGAATATTAAGTCCTCGCTAAATGCACTCTTTAAAAAACTCAGCTTTACTAAAATTATGTTTATTTCTCTCTGGTCAAATGTTCTCAGAATCTATGCTAACAAATATTCTCCATGATTTTTTCTATTATGAATTAATAAAGCCTAGGAATACTTTTACTTTTTTCTCCCATGTTAACTTTATAATTGGCCCCTGGGGAATGCTGGATTCTCAGTCTCATTACATATCTGAATAAAATGATAAAATTAGAGTTAGCGGAGGTGTGCATGAGAAGACTTAGCTGCTCCAGGGGTTGTTATAGAGTCTTCATGCAAGGCAAGAACAACCTCATAGGATCCTGGGGAAGAAAGTTGCATACTCTGATAAAAGAGATTTGCATAGTGGGATTTTTGAAACCTCCAGCAGTCTCATATTATCCCCCTATGCAGACATTTCTGTTTTCATGTTTATACTCTTTCATATACTTTCTTGATTTCTTAAATTTAACATGCAATAATTTCTAAAATTAATAATAGTTAAACTTCATTGAGTAATATTTCAGATGATATTTTGAGCATGTCACATGTATTAACTCATTTTTAGCTTTCACAATATCTTAAAAAGAAGGCATTATTATTCAAATGAGAAAAGTGAAGCACAGAGATATCACATTGCTCAAAATTACAAAATTAGAAAACAGCAGAACCAGAATTTAAACCAAAGTAGTCTAGCCCTTACATTTACTGAGGCATAGCATTCAGTAGGTATTATAATTCATAAACCCACAGGATCAAATTTTAATTTCAGCTTTCAGGCATATCATTGGACAATGTAATTGATTTGAAATTCATTAAATGTAGTCATTAAATGCGTATTGTCTTTTACTTTGCTGAGAAATAGGGGCTTTGAGCTTTCCATTCTCTTTCTTTAACATGTCCAGTACAGATAGAGACCAAGTCATCATACAGATTCCCTTGTGTTTCTGTCTTTTATATTTCTCTATGGAATGACTTCACTTGGACTTTTTTACGGTTACCCATTGGTAATAACTTAATTAATTTGCCAATGCATGCAAAAGGCAGCTATAAATCACATGTCCTAATTATACTTTTAAATGAAATAATCCCAAATCAAGTCAGATGACCAATTCTAGATATACAATCATAAAATAAGAGTTGCTTCTATATATACAGATTCAGACTACTTAATTTGAATAAACATATAGTGTTGGGAACCAGTTAACCAGAAAGGATGTTGTATATCTTACTAAATCATTTGAAAGTTGAAGGTCTGAAGTGAAGCTACTGGCATCTAATTCAGTAAAAGGTGGCTTTCAGAAAGCTGGGAATTTCCTTAAATGAGGGCATCAAGAGATACTAAGCAGTCAGAATACAGGACATGACCAATCTTCTAAGGAGACAATAGGCCCATAGGTTGATCTATTTCTATGTTTTGAAGATCCATCACTAGGTTATTGACAATAAATAAAAGCCTACTAAAATAAGATAAAGATACTTTTTAAAAATGGGTAGCATAGTTAGTTTCACACACACACACACACAAAAATCCAGCATCATGTTTAATTACAAATAGTAGAAGCAGTGCCAATGAATTCCACAGAATCAAGATGTATTTTCAGCCATTATTGTAATTATTCAACAATGCTCTAGAAGTTCTATCATGCCATTTAGTAAAAAAACAAAACAAAACAACAACAACAAAAAAAACCTACCACAATGATTCATATACAAATTTGAAATAAATAGTTTTAATGATTATGATTTGCCAATAGTTTTTTGATAATTGGAAAATCCAAGAGGGTTAACTAAACAATAAAATAATAATAATAATAAAACAGCAAGAAACTAGAGGAAGCTGTGTTTAAAATACTATACAGTAATCAATAATCTTTTCAGATAGAAATAACCACTTATTATAATATAAAATGAAACATTTTAATAATAGTAATAAAACATTGTAAAGAATCCAAAATGCATATAAAAATAAAATTATACAATTTCTTTGTAAAGATAATTTTCTAAAATTAAAAAAAAGTTAAATAATAGTGTAGGGCAAAGACATATATAAGGTAGGTTTATCGATAGAAAGATTTAACATAAAAGTGTCAATTCTCCTTATTTACAACTAATATGCACCTAATACATCTAATATACTCTGAATAGAAATAAGAAGAAGAATTTTTATCTAGGAAAGCTGATTGTGTCTTCTATAGTAAAAATAGAACCAAGTAAAAATATTTGGGAAAATTCTGAAAATTAAGAATAATAAAGCAATGCTATTCCTAATAGACAACAACTTATATTATGCCATAATAATTAAATCATGTGATATTGGTTCATGAATAGAAAGATCAATAAATTAAAACTTAAAGCTTTAAAGTATCTTTAGATACATAAACTCATTTACTATGTGAAAAAATTGATGCTGGCAATCATTAGGAAATAATGGAACATTAATAAAAAGGGATGTAAGCTTATCTGGGTATTTCTTTAAAAGAAAGATATTGTGGAACCATGACTCAAGGCAAATCTAAGATAAATTCTATTTATATTAAAAAATATTAAAGAGGAAAAGAACAAAAGGAAGAATAACAAAGAGAAAGAGGATCAATAGGACTAGAAAACAGGGAGGAGGATCTAAAGAAAATTACTGAAGAAATCATGGCAATTTTTTTTTGAAATATGCTTTTATTGATTTCAGGGAAAGAAAGGGAGAGGGAGAGAGTGAAATATCTATGAGAGAAACATCACTTGGCTACCTCCTGCATACCCTCTACAGGTGATTGAGCCAAAAATCCGGGCATGTGCGCTGATCAGGAGATAACCAGAGACCTCTGGGTGCGCGAGACAATATTTAAATAACTGAGCCACACCAGTCAGTGCACCTGGCGACATTTTTATCTCAGAATTTGGAAGGCTTCTATAACTAGATAAAAATAAGTAGAAATTATAAAACTTTTAAGAGTGAAAAACTGATATATAAATTAAAACATAACTGGAAAAACTTAAATCATATTGCAATACTTGAAATGAAAGGAGAAAGCAATCTGAAAAAATATTGGCAATATATGCCAAAAAGAATAATTTCATTTAGAAGATACAGCATTTAAAATCAATAAGAAAAGGGGTAATAGGTGAATACCAAATATAAAATTATTATAAACAGTAAATTTACTAAGACAAAGATGACTCTTACCATCAATTACTTACCAATGGGCAAAATAATACTGAATTTAGTTTATGAATGAGAATGAATATTGAAATTAAATTAAAACATACCCTCAGTCATAGAGTAACCAAAAGGCTAATCATTTGGTAGAGTATTAACTGGAAACTTAGTTCCCTTGTACATTGCTTTAATACGCATAGTGTATATTACAGTTTTAGGGTACAATACCCATGAAATGGCAGGGCACATTTCCCCTATTGAAGACGGGGCACGGGGCCGCCCCTCTGGCTGTTTCTTGGCCATTGACCGTACCCTCTACTCTGATCTAGCAGCTGCTCATTTCTATGAAATTTCTATCTACACACACTGGCCCAATGGTTCCCTTTCTGACTTCTAGGACACCCAGGGATTGAATCTGGAGATTGAGCATTTATGCCTCTCCCTAGAGCACTACCTTGTGTCCTTCTTGGTTGTCCACAATCCTTTTGGAAGTGTCCTGTTTTTCCACACTTATAACACCTCTTATTCCCCACTGTTACTGCAGCGATGACTAAAGTTGCTTGAAAAGTGCCTAATCCCACATTCTGACAAGCTCGAATCATCTCTGTAATGGTACTATCTTTTCTCAGAGGCATCAGGCATTTAATTACGGTACTTTATTTTGCCCTTCTTTAGAGGCAAAACTTTCATAACATTTAATATATGTATGATACTTTCCATGTAAAAATATTTCTTTTAAGAGAGAACAGACTTCTGAAAACATTTCTAAGAATAAATACAAGATATAATCAATTAATAGCTTTAATTCTGTCCTCTAGGCTTTTCTAATGAGGAAGCAAACTCAGATCATTTTGGGTAACAAGCCCAGGCTGCTGCTTGACTTTTAAAAGGGCCATAAATTTTCCTTTGCCTGGGGGAATTGAGTGGCAAGCCTGGAGATATTCAAATGCAAATCACCACATTCTTTTTTTAAGATGGCTAAATGGTGAGAAGCCAGTCTACCTGTAAGCTGGGGGGGGAGCGGGGAGGGGGGGGGGGGTTAAGGGCAACTACCCTTCTTCTTCCATTAACAAAGGTCATAGTTACCTGGGCTATTTACCCGGACACCCTCTGGGGAGTGGCGTCCATATTGGATTGCCATGTGGCTCTCTTCTCCCACATCCTTCTTGCTTTGGAGAAGAATTCAGAGATGGTCTGGCCTCTATCCAGTTAAATTAAATTTCCTAGATTTCCTTTAGCTAAATTAGTTGGCTTCCTAGCAGCCATCCGAAGACCCCCCCATTAGAGTCTGGCGGTAGACCCAGAGCCTCTCCTTACCTTCTGAGGTGTTTAAATCCCATTCAGGCCTAGTTAGAGGAGAAGACGTGTAGGATTCCCTTCTGTGCCCAGAACTAGCTTCCGGGCCTCATTAAGGTTCCTCTCCCTTTCCTCGGTGGTGAATAGGACCTTAAAAGCTGCTGCAAAGAACAGAATCTAGTAAATCAATGGCCCCGCCAGCTTTTCAGAGAGTCAACGATGGAGGCAGACTCTCTCTCTGAGCAGGGCGGTCTTAACTCCTCCACCTCCCGCTCTCAGAGCAGCGTCTGCTTCCCCAGATGGGGGGTGGCTGGGTGATCTTCTTCTCCTCCTGCAAAGCAAGAATAGGTCTACCAGCCCTTCCGGACCTCCACACTGAGGTCGTTGGGTCTTTCCCTAATCTCTCTGAAATGATCAATCATAATACTTAAAGGAGTAGTTGATTCTGCCCCATAATATCCATCCAGTAAGTCCACAGAATAAAACAGAGATACACAAACAGACAAACAAGCCCCCCCCCCCAAAAAAAAAAACCACAACTGTCTTCCAACTCCATGGAAGCAAAACAGAATGCTAGCTAAGATTTGTGAGGGGATTCCACGTCCCTCCAGAGTGAGGGGATTCCAAATCCCTCCAGACAATGGCCTCATGCCGACCAGCGGGAGCGACCCACCTCGTCTCAGATGTGAGGGGATTCCACATCCTTCCAGACGGGAAGATTGGAATGTCTTCTGAGTCCTCTGGCCTGTGGTCCTCCAGTGCGTCCACCTAGCCTGCTTCAGGCACAACCAGACCAGAGATGAGCTCGCACAGGACAGAAAACACAAACAGACAAACACCTACTACGGTCAGTCTCTGGGTCGGGGTCCCTTGTGGGTTTTGGGGATCCCGGCGAGCCCCCAAATGTTATGCCCAGATTTCAAGATCCCCAAAGACCACCAGGGAGCTGAGTCCGATGCAATAGCAAAAAGCCTTTTTTGCAAACTCAAGCTTGGCTCTCTGCCCTCACCGACGCAGTGGCAGGATGCAAAAGAGAGTGAATTTTTTAAAGCACAATGATTTTATAGGGAGGTGGAGCCAAACTGAAACCACTGAGTTGGCCAATTCTGATTGGTTGGGTGAGGGCTGGGGCTAGTGATGCAAAGGCAGGGTGCAGCCAGGGTCTGGCTACACAAAGACAGGATGTGACCAGCATACTCCTGGCTTCAGGCCAGTTCCCCTGCATTCCCATTGGTTGAATTAAGGGTGGGCTGAGCAACTGACACATCCCGTGGTTTCTACATAGTTATACAGATGGAGAACACGGAGTCAATCCCACTCTGCCCTTTCACTACTTGGCCTGCATGGCTCAATAGTTGAGCATTGATCTATGAACCAGAAGGTCATTGTTCAATTCCCAGTCAGGGTCTCATGCCTCAGTTGTGAGCTTCATCCCCAGTAGAGGTCATGCAGGAAACAGCTGAATGATTCTCTCTCATTGTTGATGTTTCTATCTCTCTCAAAAATATATATATTTTACAATAAATAAATAAAATAAAACAATGCATTCTTCCTCTAATATCTTAAACCCAAATTGATCTATTAAAATGTTTATTGCTTCCTAGTTGGTTTGGCTGAGTGGATAGAGTGTTGGCCTGCAGACCCAAGGGTCCCAGGTTTGATTCTAGTCAAGGGCACATGCCCAGGTTGCAGGCTTGATCCCCAGTGTGAGGTGTTCAAGAGGCAGCCAATCTATGATTCTCTCTCATCATTGATGTTTCTCTCTCTCTCTTCCTCTCCTTTCCTCTCTGAAATCAATAAAAAATATTTTTTAAAATGTTTATTGCATAATGATATAAACAGAAATATTTATTTTTCCAATCTATTAACCTCTTTCATAATAATGTTAAAGTGGGTCAAACATGAATCTCAATATTTACTTTATTTTTATAGTATTGTTAATTTCATTCAAACCAGTATTTAGAACACCAAGGAGAGACAAAGCGTGACACTGTGTATTCTGAAGGAAGATTCAGTTAAAATACATGTAATTAAGGCAAGACACATCACAACACTGAGTGATGGAAACTGACAAACTGATGTCCACATTTGAATAAAAATAAACAAAAATCTATCAGGAAAAACTGTATAGAACAAATTTGACCTTCCTTGAATCTATAAGGAGGGTATGTTAATTTTAAATTTATGTCCATTTGATGCTGAAGTCCATCCTTCTTAAACTCAGCATAGCAATCTTTTATTATTGTAGTTTACCCCAAAACCTGTACCTTGTAGTAAAGTTTTGAAATCTTCAACATTTATATTTTCTTCAGACTTTTCTTAGAATATGCTTCTTAGGCAGATGCTTACTGCCTTTCATAATTCTTTAATTTCTGCTAATTTTACTCACAAATTAAGATTTTAATTTCATATTCTAAGTTTTCCTTCTTCTAAGTGTTGTATCAGTGCTGTAGTAACATATTTAAAAAGGTCTATTGTATAGCCAATTTTTAACCTTACCTAAATGCCTGACAAGGATAAGATGGACCTAATTATTTGCTTCTTACCCCTTATAACCCTTCCTTTGCCACAATGATATGTCACTTATATTTCATGAATTTTAAAAAAATCAGAAAAATCATGAGCTCTTGAAGGACTTTAAGGGAGAGATGTGGAAACAGCCCAAGTGCCCATCAGTAGATGAGTGGATAAAAAAGCTATAGACATATACAATATGGAATACTATACAGCTGTAAATAAGAGAGATCTCTTACCCTTTGATAAAGCATGGATGGACTGGGAAAAGTGAAATAAGCTGTGCTAAGTGAAATAAGCCAATCTGGGACTGCTGGCTCCTAACCACTCACCTGCCTGCCTGCCTGATAGCCCCTAACTGCTCTCCCCTGCTGGCCGTGATTGCCCCTAACTCTTTTCCTCTGCCAATCTGATCGCCCCTAACCGCCTCTGCCAGAGCTTTGTCCAGAAGGATGTCTGAAAGATGTCCGGTCTATCTGGTATAATTAGCATATCATCCTTTTGTTAGTATAGATACACACATAATATTCACACAACACTAAAGTGTAAATATGTGTGTGCAAACGTGATACTAAATATTTGATGTCTGGCATTGAGAGTTGTCTTTAATTGGTACTAACAGGGCCATCCTGAAGTTGGAGAAGCAATGCTGATGTATATGCAGAAGCTTCTCAAGCTTGCACCACTTGTCAAAAAGTAATAACTATCACCTATCAAGCACTTACTAGGTGTAAAGTTCTAAGATTTAAAATTTAAACTAATTATCTAAACAAGCCAATTAAATAAATTGCTGACGCAGAATTTTTGGACTCGAATACGTGTGTTCCCCTGGGCAGGATGTCCCAGATTCTTTGTTCGCTAGAGTCAAAGAATGAATCCACGGACAAAAGGTGGCATAGGAAAGGTGGAAATTTATTAAAGAACAAGTACAGACTCCCATGAAAAGAGGGGGAAGAGTCTCACTAAGGTCATTTTCCCTATGGTTTTAAAGGCTACAGATCCTGGCGCTTTGATATCCCCTCTGATTGGTCATTATTCCCTTGGACTGGTTACTCCTGGGCTCAAAGGTTGAACATAACATGGGACATGTGAGGTTCTCCCCCCTCCTTCCTATTGTTTTCCTATTCCCTTTGGGCTTTCTTCTCCTTCTGGATGAAGGACTTCCTTCCCTTTATTTTGTAAATATAGACCTTTTGCTGTTTTAGCTCCCCTATTCTGTGGAAATATACCTTCTGCTGCTTTGCAGCCCTGTGCTTCTTCCATGGTCCCCTTCATTTCTAAAATTTTCTAAAACCTCCTTTTCTTCCCTAAACATTCCTGTTTCATTGCTACTGTTATCTCTTCACAATTAGAGAAACTTGAGACATGGGGCAGATAAGAAATATACTTCAAGTCACACAAGTAGCAGATAGAGTACAGAGATTGTATTATATTCTCTCTGGCTTCCAGCCTTTATGTTCTTAAGCATTATTCTCTATTGTTTTGTATGGAGCAATTTGAAATTTTAACCTTTGAGAATTACAACATCAGAAGAACTCTCTCTTGCTTTGTTTTCAACAAATGAGATTTTATAGGTATTATTTTTACAAAGGTAAAGATAAAGATGGAAGATTATGCATCCCCAAGGCAGTGCATTTCAAAAGGATTAGTAAATATTGTTCAAAAAATGTTGTGGCCAGACATTCTTTATTTCCCTTTCAAAAAAGCATTCAGAGATCTACAATTGATCAATAACTTTAGGACTTAAGGAGGGACAATTGAGTTTCCTGGCTTTTATCTCAAATGGCTGCCTAAAGACCTGTTTCTACCACAAAGACTCAACCTAAAGCAATGGGAAATAAGTTCACATTAAGAATAAAATAGTGGTTTTTAAATAACTTTCAATCATCTGAAGTGCTTATAAAAATGATTAGAGAATTCCTAAAAGGATTTCTAAGGCATAAATTCTGAGGATAAAGCTGAACTGAGGGTTATTGTTTGGACACTTTGGGACTGTTTATGTTTTTGTGAAAGGATAAATTACTGATCTAAACTCTTCATGTCTCTTGCCCCTTAGCTACTGCCATTTCAAGAGAAGAGAATATTAAGTCAATGCTATTGTAAATATATACTATTTTTAAGGAACTTCAGATTTAAAAAATTCTTCAGTTAGTAATATTTTAGTTAACTGAAATAAACTTAGTTAATCTAATTTCCATGTGGTATTATTCATTTATGGAACAGTTAAAATAAAAAAAAAAAAGAATGAGTCATCTGCTACATGACAAATTAGTCTTTGACCCACTATTTTTGTTCTGAACTTGTGAAGTTTTTTAAGTAATAACTTATAAAGTGCTCTTTGGTTTTCTGAGCACTTTATATAAGCAAAGACTGAATTACAATATTTATGTCAGAGTGCTCTAATTTGAAGAGTTACAGGCAAAATATAAAAAGAATAGTATACTAGTTTTGTGGTAGGCAGTTAGACAGGCATGAGTAGAGTAACAATGATAGGCCAGGTATACAAGGTCACCAGGCCAGAATGCCCTGGTTGCCTAGTAAAGAACAATTGTAGGGTAAGACCTTATCCCCAGGGTGACTTTTCCTCCCCTAATATATGGCTGGTCATGTGGTTTAAACCCCCTAACTTTTCTCCCTAGAAATAACATGTAGGTCTCAGTAGTATTTTAGCTCCAGGCCTAGAGAAGCAACAAAACCAGACAACCAGCACCATAGCTGACCTCGGAACCAGCTATGTTGAATAATGACCCCCTGTCCTAGTGCCAACCAATCAATCAGTGGAGACCCAGTCCCTGAAAGAACACACCTGTAAAATTGATGAATATCCTATTAAGAACTTCCCCTGGGACCTCCCTAAAATCTCCACACTCAAAAATCCTTTTGGACAGAGGTCCCAGCATGCTCTCCAGCACCTTTCCCTTCCCCCTCCTCATTTTTATTTCCTGAGGCACATCACCTTCACCTTCCTCAGCTCTAAGCTCCAAGGGCCCTTCCTTTACCTCTGTACTTGTTTCCTTGGCCCATTTCTCTGTGAATTACCTCTTTCACCTCTACAATTTTCCAAATAAATGTTCTCTTAGAGTTTGAGTCTTGTCTCTGAATTCTTTCCTAGCCAGAATTTAAGTACTGAGGTTGCTGGACCCAGGTCTGGTCTGACCCCACCTAACACTTCACACTGTTCTGATGCCCACAGCAGTTTTACCACCTAAACTCAACAATATTGGACAGACCATGGTTGGAATTTTTATTCTTTTTTTTTTGCTTATTTATTTTTTTCTCTGCAAATTTAAAAGGTTGTGTTACATATTTTTTTTTAGCTTAAAAAACAAAATAGTAAAGGGAGACTTCAACTTCCAAAAAGGATTATTAGCTAGTGAAGGATCAGCATTACCCACCAAAATCACTAGAAAAATTTATTTAAAACACAGAAATCCACTGTTTAAAGATAGTAGAGAACCGCAAAGGTAAAGAGCCCTGATGGAATTAAGACTCCAGAGAGGGTTGAACCTCAGTGAGGTAAACTGAGATTTATATACTTTAACCTGGTGGTAGCAAGTGGCAATTATGGGCAAATAATAGTAAATTTTTTAAAAAAAATTTGTTGCCAGCTACTCTTCATTTTCCCTTTATATGAAAGCATTCAAGGATATAAAGATGGACAGTTGAATTTTCTGCCTTTTATCTTAAGTGTTTGTCTGAAAAGACCAGTTTTTACTAAATAGGCCCAACCTCAAGCAAGGCAAAAATTCCCTGCAAAAGGGAATTAAGATTGCATATGAATTTAAGTTTGTTAATTTGCTAAATCAGAGATAGAGAGATTAACCTGTAGTATTCATGTTCATCTAAACTGGTTGCTTAAATCTTTCAAAATAGAAAAACTTTCTTATATATGGTCATGTTGAAATGGAATTTTTGAACTGGAACCCGGATTCTTTGTCCTCTGGAATCAAAGAATGAATCTACGGACAAAAAATGGTATAACAAAGTTGTCCTGTTCTTCAATATTATATATTTATTTATTATTACTACCTGGGGCTCTGTGAGTAAAGAAATGGAAAGAAATTGTTAAGTCTTTCTGAGAAACACAATATTTGGTTGGTTAAGCTACACTACACCACAAATTCATTATTCATTCTCTCTTGATTTTCTAATTTATTCTACTTCCTTTCATCAGTCTATAGGTATAAAGCATTTTGAAAGGAGAAAAAATAAAATAAACGTACTATGTGATTTATATTAAAAATTCCAATCATATAAAAATGATATGAATACTTCTAGTTAAAAATAGATAATACAGCCAAAACCGGTGACTCAGTGGATAGTGTCGGCCTTCAGACTGAAGGGTCCTAGGTTCAATTCCAGGCAGGGACATGTACCTTGGTTTCAGGCACATTCCCAGTGGGGAGGAGGTGAGGGAGGCAGCTGATCGATGTTTCTCTCTAATTCATGTTTCTAGCTTTCTATCCCTCTCCCTTCCTCTCTGTAAAAAATCAATAAAATATATTTAAAAAATAGATAATACAAAAATAAAACAAATAAAATTTAATAAGATTTAATTTTTAAAGTACAAAAAAATCAAAAAATAAGATTGAATAATAATATTAAAAAACAATCTGCACAACTGTTCAGACAGAAATAGATTCTTGAGAATGACTGACAAGTTCTTTTCCCCTCTTCTCCAGCCATGACTTTGTTATGTTTATTCTTGTTCAAAGAGGGTGACAGCAGATGAGAAAAAATTGAATGGTCTTAAAAAAATAATAAGACACACATGCTGAATGCCGTATGTCTCCCCCACCCCAATAACTGTGTTGCATACATTTAGAAAGAATTTTTAAAATGGTAGTAAAGCAAATAATTATTTAGCAAATGGCTGTGAATTTCAAATAAATATACAACAAATGTTTAAATTTAGTGACCTGGTATAATCCTAAACAATAAATTATAAACTATCTATCTATGAAAAAGGCTAAGTGACCGGCTGATTTGCTGACTGGCTGGTTGCTATGATGTGCACTGACCATAAGGGGCAGTTTCCTATTGGAGAGCTGGTTTCAGCCCAATGCCTTCAGGCCAGGCTTAGAGACCCCAACTAATGGAAGGAAACCACCCCCACTCTGCGGACACCCTTTGAGCCATGGTGCTGGCCCAGGTGCTGCTGCCAGAGAGGCACTATGGGAGGTTAGCTCTAGGGTGTGTCCAGCCTTTCTCGCCCAGTCCCACCCCGCCAGCCACCACCATGAACTCCCTGCATTAGTCCCTTCACTGGATGGACTGATTAATTTCCTTTTAATGTGCACAAATCCATGCATTGGAACACTAGTAAGATAATAATATGAAGAGTTGGATAATAAAACTTCATATAAAGAAATTAAATATGTTAAAAAGTAGAGAAATAGGCAAAATGATCCAAACTATGCTCGTTATACAAATTAAATGTTTTTCAACATGAACAATCATTTGCTTCCCCATCTTCTGTTTACTAAACCTGAATTATTTTGAGGCAAGTTTAAGAAAGTGTATTTTTACATTAATCCATCATATTACTCTAAAATATAAGTATTACTTTAATTTAATGAAAATATAAATTATTTTGTCACGAAAGTAATAAAATATATTTTATATGTGATTAAATAAAAGGTCACTTCCCAGTCATTTTATAAAGCTGATATTACTCTGACACTAGAACCAAGCAAAAACAGTAAATAGAAATCACTCAAATATTCCCCATGAATATAGACAAAAATGTCTTTAACAAAATATATAACAAAATGTATAATTCTTCTGTATTCGAATATACATATGTGAATTATATATAACTATACTATATACTATTATCAAACAATGGTGTTTCTTTCAGTGATGGAAGCTAGTTCAGATTCTGAATATCAATGTAATCCACTATTTTGCAGTGCTAAAAGAAAAAATCACATGATTATTTCAGTCAATGCAAAAAAAATCATTTTATGAAATGGAAGGGCCATTCAGGATAAAACTCAGGAGAAAAAAAGAAATGGAGGGAAACTTCCTTAATTTGATACAAAATAGCTCCTATAAGCATACTACAGATAACATTATATTTAATGGTGAAAGATTAAATACCTTCTTCCTAATATTAGGAACATGACAAAGATGTCTGCTTTCACCACTTATTCAACATAGTGGTGGTAATTCTAGTCAGTAAAATGAAGCAAGTAAGGGAAATAAAAGGCATACATATTCAAAAGGAAAAAAATATTGTTCCCATAATCACATGACATGCTTGTCTATGTATAAAATCTTAAGAAGTCTATAAAAAATATTAAGTTAGTTTAGGAAGGTCACAGGACACAATATAAACATTCACAGAGCAATCACTTTATATATGTTGAAAATGAAAACATGAACACTGAAAAACAAAATACAACACAAATTGCTTTGAAGTATGGTGGCAACCATGCTTGGGTAAAAATTGCTATTTAATATTTTAACTCTGCTGTTTGGCTTCTGTAATTATTTGCTTGCTAAAACAATACAAAAGTTATTTTGATTTTCTGAACTTATGTATGCTATCCCAATCTACTGAATACTCCATTGATGGTGGTTTGAATATCCCATCAATTGTGATTTCACTGGTTATCAAAGCACATTCTTCTGGGGACCAGGACAGCTCAATTACCCTAAATTGTCTCAGTAGCTACAGATAATGAGTTTAGGTTGACTCAGTGGTCCCCACAATTAAATAACCACAAATAATGCATTCTGGTTGACTCAAGTGGTCCCAGAATCTGGACAGTACAATTATTCTAAATTGCCTTGGTGGTCCCAGATAATGTTTTCTGTTGATTCAGTGATTCTTAGACCTAAAACTACAGACAACTAATTTGCTTAATTTCACTTCTATATCTGCTTCATGCAAAGCAGGTTCCTCATTTCAAACCCAGAGATATAATTGATACCTTTGTAAAATTCTGCATATAAGCCAGATATGGCAAGCTTTTGCCCCTCGTATGCCGCTGGCCTTTAATAAAAATGACTCCATAATTCGACTTTTTGAGGCATCCTTTGTGAGATTCGGGGTACAATGCAACAGCTTCTTCAAAATTAAATACTCAGGTACAAACCTACTCCATATATATATATCCTATATAATAAAAAAGAAACATGCAAATTTGACCATACCTTTGCTCCTGATTGGCTATGCTACCAGCCAATCAGGAGCGGGGGCAGGGCCCGGGGATAGAGATGAAATGGCAGAGGCGGCAAGTGCCCAGCCCCCGGGTGCTGTGAGGGAAGCGGCAGCAGCAACAGCGGTGGTGGTGGCAGCAGGGAGCACCTGACCCCTGGGTGCTGTGTGCAGAGGTGGTGGTGAGGGCCCAGCCCCTGGGGCCAGGTGGTAGCAGGCAGCTGGGGCTGAGCTGAGCAGGGCAATGGCTGGGTGCCCAAGACCTAAAGCCTCACCAGAGGCTTTAGGCCTTGGGCAGGCTGGGGGTGAGCCCTCAGGTGGACATCCCCTGAGGTCTCCCAGTATGTGAGAGGGGGCAGGTTGGGTTGAGGGATCACTCACCTCCAGTGCATGAATTTTGTGCACCGGGCCCATAGTGTGTGTGTGTGCGTGTGTGTGTGTGTGTGTGTGTATGTGTATGCTCCATATGCAGAATATTACAAAACTCTAAAGAAAGAAATAATAAAGATATAATAAAAGAGATATTCCATGTGTATAAATTCAAGGCTTCAATATAGTTAAGATGTCAATTCTCTCAAACATGTTCTATACTGTCTGTGAGATCTTATATAAATCCCCCCCCCCCAATTATTAATAGATATACTGAGAACCTAATTCTGTAATTTCTCTGGAAATATAAAAATATGTAGAATAGCCACCCAATAGAGACAAAGAATAAAGTTGAAGGACTCACTCTGCCCAATTTCAAGACTTACTATAAAGCTGCAGAAATCAAGACAGCATGAGAGTGAAGGAAGAGCTAATGGAACAGAATAGAGAGCCCACAAATAGGTCTACACGTGTATAGCCAACTGCTCCTTGGCAAAGGAGCAAAATAGTTCAATGTTGAAAAGACAATCTTCTCAACAAGATCTAGATACTTATTGTGACTTAGTTTCAAGATATTTTATAGCTGTGCTCTGTGCTTCTATCAGGATGCACCTGATGCCTGAGTATTTTATGTTTTGAGATATTAGGCATTGAAGCAGGAATTTTAGGGGGACATAGGCAGGCTTAGGGAATTTTTAGAATTGGGTTCCAGGAAAAGCATTGGGCTGCAGACTGGGAGAAGGTAAGTTTCCATAACACAAGAAAGCTAGGTGCAGTTTCATTTCCATAAGACAAGGGAACTGAAAGTAGCCAAGAAAGGTCACAGTTACAAAATAAAGAGAAGGAAGCCCTTCATTCAGAAGGAAGCTTAGCAGATGGGGAGGAACCTCATTTGTCCCACTTGAGTTTAGACCTTTGAGCCCAGGAGTTTCTATAGTAATTAGTCTAAGGGAATAGTGACCAATCAGAGGGAATATGGGGACACCAGTATCTGCAGCCTTTATCCAGTAGACCCTTTCCCCCCTACCTACCTGGGAGTCTGTTCTTGTTCTTTAATAAATCTCCATCTTTATTATCCATTGTCAAGTCACACAGTCCAAAATGGCGGCTGTCTAAACTGTTCTTTGACACAAATACTCAGGTGTGTTTGTAATTTTCCCTGTGTAACTGCAATAAATTTCCACAGAATGAAATTTAGGAGTAAAAATAAAAGACTAAGGATATTGTCTATGATAGGTACCCCTCCCCAGCTGGTGGGCGGAGCTGAATACCTTAAGCCCCCTGACTCCTGGGTCCAAGGGTACCCAATCATGTGCCTTATATGGAGCTGCCAGTCAGCGCGTGCCGGATACCCTAAGCCCCCTCCCCTACCCCTTAAAAGACACCTTCACCCCGCACTGCTCTCCCTCTCTCGCCCTTGGGAAGTGAGCCGGCAGGGTCTTCTCTTCAATAAAGCCTGAATCCCGGTGCCCTGGTCTCTCTGTGCCATCTGTCTCATCTTTCATATGGTGCCAATGACCTGGGCGAGTGTGGCCGATCCTCAAACCTAGCCCCCAGCTTCTGACTCCTGCTCTGGCTCTGCTAGGTGGCATGGTTGTGAGTTGATTGGCCCGCTCAGAACACTTCCCAAACGCTGCTGGACCAGGACACTTGGGAATCTCGTGGCTTCCTCCTAATTGGTAGGCTTGAGGGTGCTCCCTCCCCTCTCCCTGGTTCCCTTGACCTGTAAAGGCCTCAGAGTTTCCCGTCTACTCGGCTATGTTACACGGTCTACGTTCTATGTTCGCCCAGGTACCTGGCCGGGAAACTCTGTTCTACTCCACGGGAAAGATCTCTGGGTGACGACCCACAGGTCTTTCCCGTCCCTCTTTCTGCAGGTTGGCCTAGGAAAAGAAGGACGCTTCTTATTCCTTTCCCAACTTTCCGGTGGCCTTTTTCCTCTGGTCAAGGGAACCCCCTACGCACCTTTAGGTGCCTTTTCGAAAACACCCCCGTTTTTCGCGCCCTTGTTGAGCACGGATGATTTCTGCCACCGGAAGGGAAAAGCTTCCATAGATTCCCTACGTGCAGCCTGTCTTTCCGCAACTCCTACCCCTCTCTCTGCTCCTTCCACACCCCAGGTTTTCCTAGCCCACGGGAAACCCCCTCAAACTGCCCCTCTGTCGCTCTCTTTACTCTTCTGACCCAGCCGTTATCTCTTCTTCCTCCTCCTTCCCCACACCACCGCTCCCCCTTCCCTGCTTCTTCCGCCGCTGCCGCCAGGCCTCTGTGGGAACCAACTCCACAAGACCAGAAGCTGCTGCGAAGCGCGAGAACCTCCTGCCACCCCAAACAGCTAAGGGAATTTCTGAATTTCTGTTTTGTCTTGCTCTTTTGACCCTGACCACGTGGCTCTTCATCCCCCAGGGGGCTGCCATATTGGCTTGGCAAGTCCCGCCCCCTCAGGACCCTACCTGGTGTGGCCGCACCGGGCTTCTCCTCCCTTGGCCTGCCGCCTGCTCCACCCCGCCTCCCCCGCCCCCTCTCTTTATGCCTCAAACCCAGGTCCAAGATCTGAACATGGCATTTAACTCTTAATTCCCCTTGGTAAGCAGGAAGAATAGGCCCGCCTTAGAAGGTGACCCTGCAAACCCAAGCCTTGAAGCAGATCTGAGGCCCACGAACTGTGCGTGGTGGGGGTGCAACGAGAGGACAAGCATTGCCTGGAGAATGCTTCACGTGCGGAAACAAGGCCACCGACTGGACAAAGCCGTGCCTCCGGCCCCGGCCTCCAACCAAGCCCTGCGGTCAAAACGGCCACTGGGAAAGTGACTGCCCCTGGGAAAGTGACGGGTCCTCTGTGTCTCAGCACAGAGGGCCATCCTTCCAGGTCCTGACCAGCCGATGGCCATGCTGGAACTGGCTGAAGACTGCAGATGCCCAGACTCGACAACCCCCATCACCCACGCCGAGCCCAGGTTAATGCTCCAAGTAGCGGGTGAGCAGGTCTCCTTTCTGGTCGACACGGGTGCTACCTTCTCTGTCCTGCCTTCCTTTGCTGGGCCACTTTTCCTTCTCGAACTCAGTCCTGTCCTGGGGACTGATGGCAAATCACCCTTCAGCTCTGAAAACTGCTCTGGCTTCAGCGCCTCCTCACCCCGCCCTCTCCCCTGCTCCACCCTTCCTAGGGAACAACTTTCTTGCTGGTGCAAGCTTATCAATTATTTAATGGAAGGGCCAAGAATGTAAAATATTCCAGGCCACTGGAATATACCAGGCCACTAAAGAAACACCAGTAGGCCTCCTCTTCTCACCCTCCCTTTTTCGCCAGGCTTTTTCTAACTCCAGGATACCCTTCTGGCATCTCTCTTCCTCTTTCCCAGACATCTCTAAATCTTTCCAACTATTTTACTAATGATAAACAGGGAATAGCTATGGGGGTCCTCACCAAGCCCATAGGCCAGCCTTCACCCCCATAGCTCGTCTGTCCAGACAGCTTGATCCCACGGTTCGAGGATGACAACCCTGCTCCGGATTCTGACTGCAGCCGCTGTTCTCACCAAGGAGGCCAGAAGCTCCCTCCAGCAACTCTTACAGGTCTTTTCCACCCATAGACTACAGGACCTTCTGTGCTCCTCTCCTTCCCATTACATGTAAGAAGTCCATCTCCTGTTCCTCGAGAATCCTGACATCTCCCGAACCCAGTCCACAGCCCTGAACCCAGCCTCTCCTCCACCCAACCTGTGGCAATGCACTCCTGCCCCGACCTGCCCCCAGGTTGTCAGAGGCCCTCTGAAATTCACAGCTTCTGGCCGGATCCCCTGCCCATGGGCCTGACCGGAATCCAGGCTACACCAAGGAGCCCCACCTCCTGCAAGCCCTTTTCAGGAGCCTCACCTTCTTAAGCCCTTTTTAGACAACTGCTCCGGGAACACGCTGACAGGTTTCTACTCAGGCCAGGACCAGCCGACCAAGGCTCCCAGGACCAGTCCTCCAGCCGGGAGGACTCATTCTCCTAAAGAACCTTACTCTCCCTCAAGTTGTATTTCAGCTCCAGGCCCAGAAAAGCAGCAAAACCAGACAAGTGACGCTGTGACAGCCTCAGGACCAGCTTTTACCTCCAAGTGACTCAACTGGATCGCTCTTGAGACGTCACCAACCAGTCCCTTGGGGAAACCATGGTGCTACACCCTCGTTAAGCATGGAAAACACCCCCTGTTTTTCACCCACTTACTCCCTGGCTCCTCTCATTAGGCACACTGGTATCTTCCTTTAATCTTGCTCTTTGGCCCATGCCTCATGCATTGTTTCACTAGTTTCTTGCAGACCTTCACCAACCAGAAGATAGATCTGCCACTGAATTCAGAACCCAACACCAGAATCCTTGAGACTCCGGGTAGACGCCCCTAATGACGCCCCCTCTCAGCTGGAAGTAGCTATGGAAGATGGACCTTCAACCCCTAGACCTTGCCTGGACTCTCGATTATTTTTTTTAATATTATCAGAAGCCTGGAATGATAGGTATCCCCCTCCCAACTGGTGGGCAGAGTTATGATGTAATTGACATCTGTCTCAGAGACATTGAGCCACCAATCAATCACATACCAGAGTGCCCTGTGTCCCACCCCTTCCTATTCCGCCCTGGGCCCAACCCCTGCCTCAAAAAGGGTGTCTCGGTGTGCCACGTGGCACCTTTTCTCCCGGACTGTTTTCCCAGGCAGTCCGGGAGGCGGTCCGGCTGGGTCTTCTTCTCCCCTCCCCTGGTCTCTCTGCCTTTACCCCGCACATGAGCACTTTCTCCCTTGGGAAGGGTCGCCTCAATAAAGTCTGTGTCCTGGTACCCTGCTCTCTCTCTCTGCTCCTTCTGTTTCATCTTTCAGTCTACATTGGCCTATTCACAATGTGTATGTATAACAAACATAATGTTATAGACCTTAAATAAACACCATTTTAATTTGACAGTCATACTTTAATAAAGCTGGGGAACTACATTAGCTATGTTAGTAGACTTTCCAGATAATTGTAAATATACTTCGATAATACACAAATTTTGGGGTAACTGAAGTATAGAAATTGTACGGCTAATTCAGCTCACAGCTTAAACAATTACATCAATGTCTTTCCTTGACTAAAAGAAGTGATTTATATGTTTTTCCCACTTTTCTATCAGAAATTGTTGGAAAGAACATTACACTGATTGGTTATTCGGGAGTATTATATTTTTATTCTAACAGAAAAACAAAAAATAGAAAACTTTGGAGTTGACCCTTTTCAGCATGAATTTTTAGTGTCTAAAATCAAAGTAGTTATAGACTATTTTGACACCACACACAACACGCACACCTTTAAAGTTAAAATAGGACTTACTTATCAAAAGTCTGTATTTTTTAACTTAAATGAGCATGTGTTCTTACATTACCATATCTCTGCTCAACTATGTAAGTAACAATGAATTCAGCATTAACTTCTAAAACCCAATAATTGCAGAGTATGTGATTTTTTAAACATGTTTTATTGATTTTTACAGAGAGAAAGGGAGAGGGATAAAGAGTTAGAAACATTGATGAGAGAGAAACGTTGATCAGCTGCCTCCTGCACATCTCCCACTGGGGATGTGCTCTCAACAAAGATACATGCCCCTGACTGGAATCGACCCTGAGACCCCTTCAGTCCACAGGCTGACAATCTATCCACTGAGACAAACTGGCTAGGGCATCACAGGATTTGTTTTAACACATTGGTTTGAATATTGCTTATTGTTTTTGAATATTTGAATGCATACTGATTCTAAATTCTTTAAATTATCCTATCTAATAAAAGAGTGATATGCAAATTGACCCTACCTTTACTACACCCACAAGTCATGCCCACAAGCCAATCAGAGCAAGTATGCAAATTAACCCAAACAAGATGGTGGTTAATTTGTGTATCCACACACAGAAGACAGCGTAGAGGAAGCCAAGCACTGCAGAAGGGAGCAAAGCAGCAGAAGAAAAGTAAGGAAGCAGGGCAGGGGAGAAGGGAGGGAGCGAGGCAGAGGAGACGAGGGGAAGGAAGCAAGACAGCGGAGATGGGAGAGAGTGAGGTAGTAGAGAAAGGAGTGAGGCAGCAGAGAAGGGAGGGAGCTTTGCTCAGGCCTCAGGAAGCTCTATTCCTGCTACGGGTCTCTAGTCTATAATAATAAAAGCATAATATGCTAATTAAACTGGACATCCTTCCAGACAAAGCTGGGGGACGGAAGGCCTACTTTTGCATGAATTTCATGCTTTGGACCTCTAGTATGTATATAATTAGCTAATAAAACAATTTTAAATTCCAAAAACCATAATTGAAAGAAATTTTTCTTGGCTTTTTAGTACACTGATGCAATTATTATTTTCTTACTTGAGCTTTGCTCACTTCTATTTTTATCAGTTAGTTTTAATAAGAAAAATTTTAAAATATGGATATTTTTAGAAAATATATTTTATTATTAAAGGTAAATATAATTATTCATAGTCCATTTTTTCTCTTAGGATAACAAAAGAAAACAAACCTGCTTTTTTCTCATTATAAAATCTCTTCAGATTTATTTCTACGGGTTTAAAATGACAAAATGGTTTCTTTAATAATATATTGTTGACATTAAATTTAAATTAGGAATTATAGTTAACCTTTTTCATTATGACAATTTTGAGGCTCAACTTCTGTTACATTAACTTGTTTTTAAGTTACTACCTCAACAGTAATCAAATTTGTTTACTTACATTTAAAAAAAATACCTAGAACATAAATCCAAAATTAAAGCATCACATTACATATTTCTAGTCATTAGTTGAATAAGTTTATTATCTTTCAATTATATGCATTAGCTAAAATCTTGGCTAAAATGTTTCTTTTTTTCCATATCACATGTAATTTTTCATTACCTTAAGTAAGCATAATTATAATCCTATATAATAAAGCCCAGTGACTGTATGAAGGAACAACCAGAAGGACTGGTCAACCAGTCACTATGAAGCACACTGACCACTAGAGGAAAGACACTCAGCACAGGAGGTGCCAAGCTGAACAGGATGAGTGTTGCTCCCCCAGTGGACTAATCCTTGCAGGCAATGCTCCCCACCAGTGCACTGATCCCATGCATTGGGCCTCTAGTTAAAGCAATAATTTATAGTGCTAAATGTGATGATCAAGAAAATAACTCTAATATATAAATTCTATCCTACTTAAGACATAAATAATGTATGTATACTAGAGACTTAGTACATAAAATTCATGCATGGGAGGTGTGTCCCTCAGCCTGGCTTGTACCCTCTCCAATTTGGGACCCCTTGAGGGATGTCTGAATGCCTCTTTAAGCCCAATACCATCCTTCTCACAACTTGGGACTGCTGGCTCCCAAACACTCGCCTGCCACCCAACTTGATCACACCCTGACCACTGCGCTGCCAGCCAATAATTGGTGCCTAACTGCCCCCATGACAGTCCAATTGCCCCTAAGTCCCCTCTCCTGCTGGCCCAGTAACCCCCAACTGCCCTCTCCTGCTGGCCTGGTCACCTCCAATTGCCCACCCACCACTATAGGCAGTCAGATATTCCCTAAGGGGTCCTGGATTGGAGAGGGTGAAGACTGGGTTGAGGGGCCACCCATGCATGAATTTCATGGAATGGGCCTACAGCATCCTATCTAATAAGAGAATAATATGCAAAATGACCATACTTCTGATCAAGCCATAGCCACGCCTACAGCCCATCAGGAGCAAATTATGCAAATGAACTCCAACCAAGATGGCTACAGCCACTGAGAGCAGGAGGGAGGCTTGGGTTTCCCTGGCAACAGAGGAAGCCAAGCTTTCTGCCTGCTGTTGTTGGCCTAGGCCTCCACTCAATGCTACAAAATTTCAATTATAGAAGATACATAATCCCCCCAGAAATGGCAGCAGCCTTGGAGCTAGAGAGAGCAGAGGCTAGGGTTGCCCAGGCGATTTGATGAAGCCAAGCTTCTGCAGTCCTAGCCTATGCCTCCACTCTAGGCTACAAAGTTTCAATTATTGAAGGTAAATGTCCCAACAAAAATGTCTACCGCCATGGAGCAAGGAGAAGGCTTGGCTCTGCTCCAGGCTACAAAGTTTCAATAGTAGAACATAAATTAATCCCAGATCCCAGGGCCTCTGCTTGGGTCACTGGGAGACATGGCTGGCCTTCAAACCACTACAGGTCCCTCATTCAGGCTGACCCACGCACCAAGGGAACCCCCGCCCTGATCCGGGACACTCTTCAGGGCAAACCAGCTGGCCCTCACCCATACACCATGGCTCTATCCTATCTAATGAAAGAGTAAAATGCAGATTGACCATCACTCCAACACACAAGAGCGCTGCCCCCAGGTGCTCAAAGACCCTGTCCCCATGTGGACACAAGATGGCCACCACAAGATGGCCAGCAGGGGAGGGCCATTGGGAGGTTCCAGGTATGCAAGGGAGGGCAGTTGTGGGCAATCAGGCCAGCAGGGGAGGGCAGTTGGAAGCAATCAAGCATGCAGGGGAGGGCAGTTAGAGGTGACCAGGCTGGCAGAGGAGGGAAGTTGGGAGCAAACAGGTTGGCAGGGGAGCAGTTAGACATCAATTAAGCTGGTAGGGCAATGGTTAGGACAGTCATGGGTGACCTTTTGAGGTGTGTCAAAATTCGCTGAAAAAATGAGCATAACTTGGGTGGTGTGTCACTTTGAGAAAAAACACATAATTTTGTAATATTTATAGTTTAAATAACAAAAATGTATAATTATAATATATAACTTTATTTAATAAACCAAAAATTAATTATTTAACTTACCTGCTTAGTGAGTTCTTTGTTCATCTGTCAGTCAGTTTCTTTTGTTGGTCTTGATATTATTTAACTCGTGTGTGGTGCTGTGAACTACGATAAGTAAGGGGGAGAGGGAATTCTTTAACATGCTTTTTAGTGATTTTTTTTTGTTGCTGAATTTCATTGGCTAAACTTTCAATTGAAGGTTGCTATTTTGTACACTTCAAGCCAAGCAAATGCTACTAACTTCATCTGTCAATCTGTTTCTGTTATTGTTTTTGATATTATTTAACGCTGAGAATAAGATCTCACAAAAGTATGTAGAGAGAAAAATTGTGAGTAGAGACATTGCTATATTTTTCAGGGTGCTAAAAGTGTCTGGTAATCAGTTCCAGGCACTCCAAATATCCTGTTCATAGTGGCACTCCTCTTGATTCTCCAAACAGCACCTTTCCAGATTCTCAAGCTTTGACCTCAAGTCAACAAACACCTGAGGCCAGATGCACTCTTGAAATTCTGCAAGTTGCATCTCCAAATCATCAATTTGCATACATTGAAAATCATTTAATTCCAAACTAGTGTAGACTACTACATCAGGATACTTAATTATTTTTATGGTCTATGCTAGGCTTCTAAATTGATTACATCTATCACAGAACTAGTCAAATAACGAATCTAAAACATGCGGGTACTTTAAATGCAAGGGTTCCATTTCATTTTGTACAGCTGCACTGGCCTTCTCAAAATACTTTGTTACAGAGGAAAATACTTATAAGTTTTAGTTTCTACAACTCGCTTGAAAATTTTAAGTTTACCTTCAAAAACTTTTATGTATCCAAACATAACATCAACACTTTTGCCAAAACCTTGTAACTGTAAGTTCAGCTCATTAATATGAACAGAGAGATCTGTAAAAAATATCAGGGTGTTGATCTATTTATCATCATTGAGCTGAGAAAAGTTTCCCAGATCCTTATGTTCAAGAAATACCTTAATTTCTTCAAAACACTCCCAAAGTGATCAAGAACTTTGCCTCGGCTCAGCCATCTCACATTATTGTACATCAGTAGTCCACTGTAGGTGGAATCAACCTGCAGTAAAAGTGCAGAAAATTCTCCCTTGTGAAGGGGGCGAGCAGCTATTAAATTAACTATTTTTGTAACAACTGACATTAAGTCAATTAAGTCAGTGAATCCTTCCTTGGCACATAAAACCTCCTGATGGATAATACAATGAAAAGGCACAATCAGATGTACAATAGCTTCCGTAAACAATTTGACAAATCTGACTTTTTTCCCCATCATGTTTGGTGCTGCCTCTGTTGTCAATGACACAACTTTAGAGATATCAATGCTTAGGTCACGTAATCCTATAGAATAAAAGAGAAACATGCAAATTTGACCGTACCTTCGCTCCTGATTGGCTATGCTACCAAACAATCAGGAGCGGGGGCAGGGCCAAGTGACATGAGTGCCTGGCCCTGGGGGTGGAGATGAAATGGAGGTGGCTGTGAGCACCCAGCCCCAGGGTGCTGTGTGGGGAAGAGGCAGCAGCAATGGTGTTGGAGGCATCATGGAGCATCTGCCTCAGGGTGCTGTGAGCAGAAGTGTTGGTTAGCGCCCAGCCCCTGGGGGCGGGTGGTCACAGGCAGCTGGGGTTGAGCTGAGCAGGGCGATGGCTGGGGGCCCAAGGCCTAAAGCCTTGCCAGAGGCTGAGCTATGGAGTGAGCAATGCTAAAACTTGCAGATGTTAAATTTGTAGAGCCTTTTATAAATTTAAGGATGGAATTAGATTGGCTCTTATAAAGGTATAGCTGCCTGGAAATGTATTTCTTCCTTTTATCCTCACTTTTTCTCAAGAGCTAGGAATGATTAGTTTCAAAATGTCTATTTATTTTCCATTTTCTGCTTACTACTGTTTCAGAACATAGAACGCAAAATGATCTGCCATTATTATTTTTTTTCTATAATGCCATACATCTTTGTCCATGTCTCTTGAAAGGGTCGGCTACTGCTAATACCCTTTCCTTTACCTAACCTTGTTTTAGTTTTTTTGTTTGTTTGTTTGTTTGTTTTGGTTCTCCATTAGGGAGGCAGTGACAGAAGATAGAATTATAGCTAGCCTGTTAGCCCTGCAGGCAATTAGGGGTTAACTAGCCTAACTGACCACAAGATGGCACATGTAATTGTCTTTTAGGAAAGGGCAGGGTTAATAAACAGAAATATGGGTTAATAAGAATGCACAACAGTAATAGTGGTGAAATGGAGTCTGCACTATGCTGCAAAATGACTATCCTTATATAAATTAAGATGGCTGCCACTATTTCTAATAGCGGGAAACAGCACCCATAGCACAGGCCCTTGCCTTTCCCAACCTCCCCCTCTCTTATCTCAGTAATGATGGTCAATTAGAAATCCACGACACCCCAGAACAGTAGATTGGATGATGGTTGCTGTGGTTTTGTGGTTGCTGGTAATGGCGATCACAGGGCCCCCAGAGATGCTTCCCCCACAGCATTCTGCTGCTCCCTGCTCCCCTGGCTGGAAGTGAGGTCAAAGATCACTTAACAGCCTCACTGGAAGTCCCAGAACTAGACACTCTGTGCAGGAGTTCTGTTGTTTTAGACTTCATACCTCTGGCACAGAATGTCTACACTACAGCAAATGTTTCATCCTTGGTTACTGCACTTACTATCCAGTAACCAAAGCTCAAACGTCCTTCTTGGCATGTGGCCTGATACTTCTCTGTATGTAACCATATGCGGCCACATGCTATTGAAAATGGTTCACCATTATGGGGTTAGAGGGTAATCAGGCTGGCAGGCAGAAGCAGTTAGGGACAATCAGGGAGGCAGGCATGTGAGCAGTTTGAAGCCAGAAGTCCTGGATTGTGAGAAGGATTTCTGACTGCCCGTTTAGGCCTGATTCCGTAGGGTTGAGATGGGATCCCATAGGGTTCAGGCCTAAACGGGCAGTCGAACATCCCTTGAGGGGTCCCAGATTGGAGAGGGTGCAGGCTGGGCTGAGGGACATCCCCCACCTCCTATGCACAAATTTTGTGCACTGGGCCTCTAGTTTATATATATAAAAGAGTAATATGCAAATCAACCGAACAGCGGAACAACCACTTGACCAGTTGCTATGAGGTACACTGATCACCTTTTGGTCCCTCCCCCTAGCCAGCAGGCTCCAATTGCTCAATGGAAGATAGAGAACCAGGAGCAGGTGGTGGTAAGGGACAGGGCAGGCTACCAGCAGAAGATGGCCCTGATCACAGGCTAAACCTATGGACCATTCCCACACATGTATTTCATGTGCTGGCCACATAGTATACTATGTAAAGTACATGTAAATAGTATATCTTTCCTAATAATAGAGAAACATGTCAATTGACTCTACCTCCACTATGCCCACAACCAATCAGAGTGAGTATATAAATAAACCCAATGAAGATGGCGGTTAATATGCACACAAACCTGGGTCCCAGGAACCTCCTTAGCACCCAGGTCACTCCCAGGTTGCCTTCCCAAGGAGGCTTTAGGCTTGGTGGACAGAGGTACCCACTTCCCAAGCCTACAGCCTGGGGTGGAGGCTGTGGGCTTGGGAAGTGGCTGAGCCTGGAATTGGAGGGAAGGGAGGAAAATCAATTGAAACATATCCTCAAGTGAGGATAAAAAGAAAAAGAAAGAAAGAAATGTCATATCTTAAGAAAGACACATCTTGAAAATGTCTAAAGAAAGTTTTCATATTTTCATGGTGAAGGTACTGGAGTTCATGTTGATGAAAATACCTTGGTGGCTGCAGTGACTGGCAGTGGCTGCAGTTGCAGGATGATGAGGCTGGTGCCTTCCGCTGATCAGCCCGGTTGCCTCCCGCAAAGAAAAGCCAGACTGCTCCCATAGGGAGTGGGGCTAAGCCATCAGTAGGACATCCCCTGAGGGCTCCCAGTATGTGAGAGGAGGCAGGCTGGAGTGAGGGACCCCTCTCCTGTGCATGAATTTTGTGCACTAGGCTCCTAGTATGTATATATACATGTATACATACAATCCTATATAAAAAAGAGGTAATATGCAAGAGGTAATTGCACAAGATGGCCGCCCCCATGTGGTCAAAGGTGCCACTCCTATGAGGTCAAATATGGCCACCACAAGATGGCCAGAAGGGGAGGGTTGTTGTGGGCAATCAGGCCTGCAGGAGAGGGCAGTTGGGGTTTACTGAGCCAGCAGGGGAGGGCATTGGGGGTAATTGGACTGGCACAGGAGCAGTTAGACATTGATTAGGCTGGCATGGGATGGTTAGGGGATGATCATGCTGGCAGGCAGGTGAGCGGTTGGGAGCGAGCGGTCCTGGATTGCAAGAGGGATCCGGCAGTTTTCTGCATGCAGTTCCCTGGAGAGTCTCTGCTGGCTAAGGAAAGCTTTGTTCTAACCTTTCTTCTAGAGTCAGGGCTGCTGGGCGGATTGGGGCTAACCTGCCTGCCTGCCTGGTTGCCCCTAACTGCCCCCTCATGCTGGACTAATCATCCTTACTGTCTCTGTGTGCTGGTCTGATCACCCCTAACTGCCCCCCCCCCCCCGCTGGCCAGGTCACCACTAGCTCCCCCCACCCCAGCATTGTCTCTACTTATAAACCCCTGCTGACCTAGTCGCCCCACACAGCCTGCTTGTTCAGTTGTTTGGTCATCCCTCACTAATACCCCTGCCCAAATGGTTACCCTCAGACAGCCTACTGCTCAGTCATTTGCTGGCCTCCTCATTAACCTCCCTGCCTTCCTGGTCGCTTCTTACTGCCTCTGCTTGCTGGCCTGATCACCCCTAATTTCCTCCCCTGCTGGCCTGGTCATCCCTAACTGCCCCCTTCCTGCAGCCTGGTCACCCCCAAAACCCCCTCCCCTGCTGGCATGGTTGCCCTTACCTCCCCTCCCACCAGCCTGGTCACTGCTCATGGCTCCCCTTGCTAGCCTGGTTGCCCCACACAGCTTGCTTGTTCAGTCGTTTGGTTGCCCCTCACCAACCCCCCCTGCCAGTCTGGTCACTCCTCACTGCCTCTGCCTGCTGGCCTGATCACCCCTAACTGCCCTCCCTGCCAGCCTGATCTCCCCTAACTGCCCCCCCCGACTGCTGGCCAGGTGACACCAACTGTTCCTTCCTTGATGAACTGGCTGTTCCTAACTGCGCCCCCTGCTGGCCTGGTAGCCCCCAACTACCCCTCTGCTGGCCTGGTCACCCCTAACTCTCCCCCCACCAACCTGGGCCCCCCCCCCACAGTGCCCCCTGCCGGCCTGGTTGCTGCTCAGTCATTTGGTCACCCTTCATTAACCTCCCTGCCCTCCTAGTTGCCTCACATATACTGTTTGGTGATCCGTTCCATTGTGATGGTAGCTTACACTTTTATTATTATAGATAGCATCCCAGAGCATAGGTGGAGGCAGGCTGGCCTACCCTGATGGGTCCCCCTAATTGTGGTAGGGGTTCTCACTGGGAGGCAGAGCTGGCTGGGGCAAAGGGCCACAGTCATTCTGGTTGTTCTGGTCATTCCAGTTTTAGTCTCTGGGCTTTTATTACATAGGATTGTATGTAAAACTAGATTATTATACACTACGGGACTGGTGCAGAAAATTTGTGCACTTGGGACGTCCCTCTCACTGACTGGGAGCCCTTGGGGAACGGACCTAATCTGCAGTCTGGCCTGCCTCTGTGGGAGGAGACCAAGCTGATCAGTGGAAGGTGCCAGACCCATCACCCACTGCTGCTGCAGCCACTGTAGCAGGTGTTTTCATCAACAGGGACTCCAGTCCCTTCAATATGAAAAAATGACAACTTTCTTTAGGCATTTTCCTGATGTCTCTTTCATAGGATATGACATGTCTTTCTCTCTCTCTCTCTCTCTTTTTTTTAAACCTCACCTGAGGATATGTTTCCATTGATTTTTGGAGAGTGTGGAAGAGAGAGGGAAAGACAGAGAGAAACATCAGTGTGAGAGGGACACTTTGATTGGTTGCCTCCTGCATGAGCCTGACCTGGGCCCCGGCCAGGGAGGAGCCTATAACCTAGGTACATGCCCTTGAGCAGAATCGAACCTGGACCCTGCGGTCAGCAGGCCAAAGCTCTATCCACTGAGCCAAACCAGCTAGGTCAGTATATGATATTTCTGAGCCGCCTCCATCAGCAGTCCTTCATTTTTTTCCTCCAGGAGTGTGGTGGAAAAACCCTAGATCACCTTCTTGGATTCTCATTACCCAAGTTACCAAGAACACTGCAAGTGGCACCATACAGGGAGCTTAGCCAATGAGCAGCCAGAAAAATTGTTTAAGCTGAAAATGGTTTGACCCAGTGGATAGAGTGTTAGCCTGAAGACTGAAGGGTTGCAGGTTTGATTCCTGTTAAGGGCATGTACTTTGATTGAGAGAACGTCCCCAATGGGGAGTATGTTGGAGGCAGCTGATCATGTTTCTCTCTAACCAATGTTTTTGACTATCCTTCTCTCCTCTTCTCTGTAAAAACTAAATAAGACATATTTTTGAGAAAAGAAAGGAAAAGGACTTTCCTCTGCAGCTCATGCGTCAGAGGACCTGCTGCACTGTGTCCATTGGGCTAGGGATTTGTCCCCCTGGCCGGGGGCCAGCCCTGTGTTGTGGTCCTGTGCTGGGGCATGGAGTCCTGAGCCACATGGTGGCTGTGGGTCTGTATGCCTTCAAGGTCAGCAGCCAGCCCCCCATTGTGTGAGCTGGGCCAGGGGAGTGTGGACCCAGGCTGAGGGGAGGGTGCCAGGTGCACATGCCCCCAAGGCTGCTCAGCCAGGCCTGTGTTGTGGGCACTGGGATGAGGGTGTGGACCCAGGCCACTGCTTGGCGCCAGCACGTGCTGGCGTTGTGGAATCTTGGCCGCTCAGGACCTACATGCGTGCTTACAGGTGTGGACTTGGAAATTGTATAATATTGTAAATATTTTCAGCCTGGTTCCTGAGAATATTTTCCTGGGACCCAGGCTGCTTGGAGCCTGCATATGCAAATTAACCCCACATCTTTGTTGGGTTAATTTGCATACTTCTGATTTCCTGGTGGGCATCGTGGAGGTACAGTCAATTTGCAGCTTTCTCCTTTATTAGTGTAGATTGTGTCGTATTATATATGTAACATAATATGTGAAACACATGTTTCATATGTATACAAACATGCTATTGATCATTTTTATTTTATGTGACAAATAAAAATCAAATATTAGCTATTCATTTTGTACTTTGCACACTAAAATTATATATGTAAAAAAGTATTAATTTTTATATGAAATTTTTCTTTTTAATTCAATAAGACAGTTGTTATAGTAACAAGTACCCAATAAATATTATACAATTTCCAAGTCCAAATGAAATTATGTGGAAAATATTCTTACCATGATTTTTATAAAATTCAATTAAACCTGACTACTTTAATAAAACTATCTTTTACATGCCCTTGACTGGAATCAAACCTGGGACCCTTCAGTCCGACACTCTATCCACTGAGCCAAACCGGTTTTGGCGATAAAACTATCTTTTGATACATGGTATTTTGAAAACAACAGAAGCTTAAGAAATGAACAACATAATTAAATATAACATATCAGTTCTAATTTGATTAACCTAAGATAATAAAGAAGAATACACTTCACAGAGTTCAGAGATATCCAATAAAAAATGGTAACATATCTTATTATTACACTTGCAATTTTTTTTAAAAAAATTAACATAATACTTTTTAAATTGACCTGAAAATGTACTTGGACACCAACAATGGCTTACATTTTATGACAATAAAAATCATACAGCCCAGCCAGTGTGGCTCAGTGGTTGAACATTGACTTAGGAATCAGAAGATCAAGAGCTGGATTTCTGATTGGGGCACATGCCCGAGTTGTGGCCTCACTCCCCAGAAGAGGGCAGGGAGAAGATAGCCGATCGATGATTTTCTCTCATCATTTATGTTTCTGTCTCTCCCTCTCCTCTCTGAAATCAATAAACAAATTTTTAAAATTATACAAACATCCAAGGAGGCATATAATTATGGCATAAACATTTTTACTTCAAATAAAAATACTCTCTGTTATCTCTGTTAAATACCAACCCCTCAAGAATGTTGTGTTATGTTGCTCTATTGGGTCAAACCCCAGTCTACTCTGTAACTACTCATTTACACAGTTATCCATAGATGGTACCATGAACCATTCTTAGTGAGAATTTTCATTATGATTTGTGCAAATACTTCAATCAGATGTCTCGGAAAATTTTGTCATGTTGTATGTTGCCTTATCAAATACTTCAATTTCCCCTCCCATTTATAGGAGCACTCAAGAATATCATTCAATGTTCAAATGTTTGCTTAACAAACTTTATGTATAGCTATAAATAACATTGCTTATATGTATGGTACATGCATATAAAATATATTAATCGTTCAATAAGTTTTAAGTAAATTTTGTTGTAAAAGTCTCATCTTGGATTTTAGCCATTTAATTGTTACAGAAAACTGGAGAAGATCCAAGCAACACTTAGAGAGATGGAGTTACATTTATTACACATGGGTCCAGAGGAAAATATCTCTCAAATTCTGGGCCCCAACATGGAGGAACTTTCCCTATTTACATGTTTTTACCTTCTTTGTCTCCCAAATATGGGGTGTTTCTCCCTTTGCAAATTCTTAAAGGGCCCCTATGTGCAGGGGCCTTAAGACCTCAACCAAAGGCTTGGCCTAGTGCCAGCACTGATAATTTCATCTGGGGAAGGTTTAATGGCCTCTCTGAAGTGGGAGTAGTTTTATTTTTCTTTTTATTTAAACAAGCAAACATTTACAGAAGCTAAATAGCAGGGTTAAAATTTCAAACAGCAGTTTTTATATAAGATGGATGCTTCATTCCCCACTGGTTTTATGTACTTGAGTCAAATCATTGACTCTTAGTCATTGTCAGGGAGGGAGTTATATTTAGTCCTGAAGACTATAGTCTTAATTTTTTGCCTAACAAAGTTAGTGGACCTGCTTATGAGATAAGGGCCCGGAATGAGGGCCAGGAGTAATCGCTACAGAGTCCAAAGAGTCCTGGGCTGTTTTTCCTGGGCTGTCGTAAGCCGGGCGTGATGAAGCCACATTGGGATCCCGTTGATCTTGACTGCCGTGGAGGCGGTCCTTTCCAGGTAGGAGTCAGTCCTTAGGTGGCAAATTTCTTTACCCAAGCAGAGTCTCCAGGATGGAAGGGATGAATCGGATCAGAAATTGGCACAGGCAAAGCATCTCAGACATGCTTCTGGATTGCTTCCTGGGTAGACTGTAAAGCCTGTAAGAACTTGAGTAAAGATTTGTTAGGGATTTCAGCTTTTCTAGATTGGGTAGGTCAGGGTCTGGAAGAGTCACTAGAATCTGTAGAGGCCCCACTGGTTTTAGAGCAGCCTCCCTGGCAGCTTCATCTGTGGCCCAGTTCCCTCTTGCTTCTGAGGAGACCCCTTATCTTGCAAATAGCACTATGTATGTGAGCTATTGTAAATGCATACCTGTTAGCTGTATAAATTGTTACTGATTTTTCTTTTGTCCACTGGAGAGCCTGAAACTGGGTGACTCGAGTGTTTGACATCCAGCGCTCCAGTGTGTTCCTGAGTAAAGCCTCAAACTCATGTGGGGCAATTAGGATTAGTTTCTGCCCTCGGGTTTAACTTACTTGCTTTTTTGATAAGCATATCTATGGTTGCTACTGCCCAGAGGCAAGTAAGTCACCCAAATAAAAAGGAGTCAATAGGGTACTGTCCTTTTCTATGGGCTAAGATTTTGGGTGAGTATCTCTTTTGGCTATGCCCCTTGTTTCACATACGTAGATAGAGGTGGAAAGACTTTGTTACATCTGGTAGCGCTAGTTGGCCCATCATCCTTGCTCTGCTCATGTCTAACTGCCTAATATATTACCTCAGGATTCTGACTCTGAATTCTTGTAGGGAATATGGACGTTGACTTTTTCTGTAGCTGCTTGGTGCTGAGAAGGGACAAAGTTTTCTCTCAGAGCCAAGAGATCCTTGCTGTCTGTCAGAGGGACGATGAGGTCTGGGCACAGAAGAAGGTGGGCTTGTAACCTGGCAGAGACAAACTAACAAATGACTGGGTGGGAGGGAAAGAAAACATTTCAGTTTTAATAACCTCTATTGAAGTAGAAATTTTCTCCTCAAAATTACGTCTATGTTTATCAAAAGAGCCAAATCAAGACCAATTTATCTATTGTATTCAATTTGGCCTGATTGTTTGCATAAACACAAGAATGGTCACTGACTACCTTTGCCAGAATTTCATGATTGAATCTTAGTGTGCCCCATTGGGCCAGGAAACCAAGCAATCCAACTGCTGTCAGGCCTGCCTGCAGTATCTACTGAGTTAGGTGAATCCCTCACCTGTAGTGACTCCACCTGGGCCTACACCCTAGGTTCTAAGGCCCATCTCTGTAGCCCTACTACTATTCACAGCCCAGAGTGTGTGGGGGTTCCACAGGAACACAGAGGCATCCTTATTGCTTTCCCTTCTACTCTGACCAACCATTTCTTCTACTCTGGCCAGTGATGGTAGGGCAATGGTCAATAAACTGTGGCTCGTGAGCCACATGTGGCTCTTTGGTCTCTTGAGTGTGGCTCTTTCACAAAATACCACGGCCTGGATGAGTCTATTTAGAAGAAGTAGCATTAGAAGTTGAAGTTTAAAAAATCTGGCTCTCAAAAGAAATTTCAATAGTTGTACTGTTGATATCTGACTCTGTTGACTAATGAGTTTGACAACCACTGTGGCAGGGCAGGGCCTGATGCTCCAGTGCCAGCCATTTTCCGGGCTCCCAAGCAGGATACCAGGCTTTTTCTATGGCAGTCTTATTGCCTTCAAGTCTTCAGAGTTCAGACAGGGCTCTTTAAAACATGATACTCCAGTCAAAGTTTTCAGTTATTAAAACCACTATTGGAAACTGGTCTTATTGAATTTATGCAAAGAAATGTATTGCCATGATTCATTTAGATTTGTCAAATTTGGGAGGAATTATATAAGGAGAAAAATATACTGACTTGTTTTAAGATCTGATTTTCCTTGTCAGTCCTTTCTATGGATTTTTCATGTTAATATAACTATCTTCAAACGGCAAGAAGAAATTCAAAACGTGTCTATATTCAAATAGACAGTTACAGCTGTCCTTGTAGTAGGGTTCCCCCTACTTGACTTATGCTTAAAATTTCATATGGTCTCTGGGAGGGGTGACACACCCTCTCAGAAAGGACTAAGGGAGCTTTATTGCTTTACAGGGTCTCACATGTCACAGGACCTCACAGGGTCTGTAATTCCTGTAACAGAGGGCTGGTACTCACCACTTCCCTCTGTTCCAAACAGGTCTTCCCCAGTTTCCTAAAGTTGAGGTTTGTGCCACACCTGACATGCGCATGGCCACACAGGCCTGCAAGACAGTACACAGGCTGCCAACTGTCTCAATAGAGACCAAACCCTGATGGGTGTTTTCCTTGGCCATTTGGGCACCTGCCCTTTTGGAAACTGCATTCAAATCTGTAAAATTATTAACACAATGAAGTACCATATTGGCACTGTGGCCACCTTAGGTAGCCAAATCTTCTGCCTCCATACATGACACGTGGTAGAGCTATACAAATATCTTAGGGAGGTGACTAAGGTCTATTCTTGACCTTCCCACACAAAGCAAAATTGTCCTTGTCTCTCTGGAGCCATGTCCATGCAGACGCAGGCATCACCCAAGTCTCTTACACAGTCTCTGCAGGCCACGGTCAGGGCTGTGCGTGGCGGCCAGCTCTTCTTTCTAGCACAGACACAGCCTGTGCATTTCCCTAAGGTTTGTTCTGGCACCGGAGAAAGTTGTTTTTCTGTAAACAGGCAGCTTAACCCCTACATAACTGGGCTTGGACATCTGCCTAGAAAGCCATAATTTGTAAGTTTAACATGTGGCCTTAGGTCCTTCCAACCCAACAGGGTCTCTGCCATCCTCAGTCAGACTCCTCCCCTCTTGGAGAATCTCAGTCAGAAGGCCTCCCATCCAGGGAGAGTGCCTTTCCTCTGCCCTTTGACTTTAAGCTGCCAGCCCAAAACAGCCAGAGCTGCAGTTGGAAACAGCTTTGCATATTGCAAAGCGCTTCTGTGGCAGTGGCTTGGGTATTAGGCCCTTGTCTTCCCGCCAGTCCCCTTTGTGCAGAGCAGAGCCCAGGCCTCTCCCAAGGGAGTCTCGGAAGGGATCTCAGCCCCTCCTCTTCCAGCAGCAACAGGCACTGAACCCTTTCAGTACATTTGCAAACAGGGAGCTTTCACTAGCTCCATCTGCTGCTTTCACAGATCCCGGGCTGCTCCCCCTATTCCTGGGGCTGCAGGTAGTAGCAGTCACTGGCTTCTGGTTTAACTGCTGCAGCCAGCAAGCCAAAGGCCTAAGTCTTGTATTGCTTTTTGTAAAACACTCATTACTCACTGGGCAGCCGAGGGGGCAGCTCTAGTGTCAGGTAAATGTCTGCTGTCCCCACTTTTCTCTTTTCTTGCTGCTGCTTCTTCCAGGGCCTCCCCACGCAGCTGGGCATCCAGCACTTCCCCCACCGCCTCTTAACAACCAGTTTTAAATCATTAGTGTGGCTTGGGACTTCAGCTCAATTTCTCCTCCGCTTGGCTCCTGGGAGTTTAGTTTTTTTAATGTATTAGAATTATTTATTCTTAGAAGCCTCAATCCTTTAATGATTATCAAAAGTTAACAGTTAGCATTTTTAGATTAATATTTATGAATATATTTTAAATGTACTTTTACTTTCAAGAAAATATATCTAGACCTGTGATAAAACTAAGAACAGGTAAATTAGTCTAGTAAAAATTGCTAAATTTTCCTTATGCAATTTTAAGTATATTGTATCGGTCTAATTTAGTATTGGAATAGTTTTTTAAAAAGTATAAACTGGGGCAGAGAAAGTTTAATTATGCTTGCAGAAAACTTGCAACCTTGAATCGAGTGAGGTTCTAATAAGACACCTGTACTTTACCCCTACGCCAGCGGAGTGGTTTGCAGCCAGTAAAAATCAACAAAATACTATCCCTGCTTCATAATTAACTGCCGACGCCATACCCCTTTCTGAATTAACCATTTACTCTGTCCTGAAACAAGGAAAATTGTCTGAGAACCTGTATATTTAGGCTTTTTTACATTTAAGGATACTGTTTCTTTCTGTGACCGTTGTTAGCCTTATAGATTTTTCCTCTTTTCTCTAAGCTCCTAGAAAGGTTCTCAACTTTTTTAGTGCCATGACCCTTTAATACAGTTCCTCATGTTGTGGTGACCTCCAACCATAACATTATTTTTGTTGCTACTTTATAACTGTAATTTTGCTACTGTTATGAATCATAACAAAAAAAACCTAATGGTCCAAATAACAAATTAAGCTATACTAATATCATCATCACTGTTACTATATAAAACTTCTTACTAATTAAAAGTCAAAAAAAAACAGTCCTATTTCAGGAATAATGCACCCAACTGCAATAGTTGACTACCATGCATCGTGCATTTGAGGAGTGCTTTTGGCAGGTTTACCATTTCCTTAAAAGACTTTGACTACAGAAGTGTTTGAAAGAGGATGAAAAGATCCGGTTTCCTCTAGGAACACTGCTTTTGTCCTGTACACAGCAGTGTCTGGCTAACCATAACAAAAAGTCTAAATGACCAACCTAATTTTACAGAAGTTTGCAACATTCATTAAAGAAAATACATTCAGGCCTAACCGGTTTGGCTCAGTGGATAGAGCGTCGGCCTGCAGACTGGAAGGTCCCAGGTTAGATTCGGGTCAAGGGCATGTACCTTGGCTGCGGACACATCCCCAGGAGGGGGCGTGCAAGAGGCAGCTGATCGATGTTTCTCTCCCATCGATGTTTCTGACTTTCTATCCCTCTCCCTTCCTCTCTGTGAAAAATCAATAAAATATATTTTAAAAAAAATACATTCAATGAATTATTGTCAAGAAAGTCATTCAAAATGTTTCAGCTTTTTGAATATTTATATTGTATTCTGTAAATATAATTAGTTCAATACTGTATATATGTGGTGGGAATTTTTATTTTATTTCTTAAGAATAAGAAATTATTTTAGTAACTTGCTACATGGCATAGACTTAATGGATATTTTGTATACCCACAAGAAGAAAAGTTTATTTCACCACATTGTTGAATTGGAAATCACTCATGTAAGGAGCATAGCTTCATTGTATTACACTTGCTATACATGAGCTAGTGAAGTGATCATGCCTAATATCATTAAACAGATGGCAGTGAACTTTCTTCTGACCTCTGTGCCTCAGAAGGAGTGTCCTTTTTTATTCTACACAAAAATTAAGTTTAATTTAATTAATAATTAACTGTAGATTTTATGGTTTTCAATTTTCAATAAGAATGTGGAACTTCACTGGTGACCATCATTTAATTTAACAGTGAGAATAAGTCATAAAAATGGGAAATATTTCAGAATCTAAAATTAAGAATGGTGATAAGAATTTTTTAAAAATCAAAACTAAATTAATTAAGATTTTAATAAAACTAGACCATTCTATTATATAAGCAACATCTGGCTGTTTTCAAGCCTGGAAGATCAGCAGGAAGAGGAGTGAATAAAAGATAAATTATAGTCAGGAGAAATGATCCCATCTTTGAAGCACCATGAGAGAGTTACAGGGATGACCTCAGGAGCCATAATTACACAGTGACTCAGCATGCAACATCGGCCTTTTCAAAGTACATGGTGTTACTTGCACAGGCTAAAAACTGTACAAGAAAGATAGCTAAGATTGATTCTCCCTACAAGGCAAACAGTATCTTTACTATGGCCATAAAAAATGGAGGCTGGGCAGCAAAGCTGAGCAATATTGTCCAAGAGGCATGGAAGCTGCATCTACGCTGAGGATGGAGATGAGAGAGGAGAAACGAGAGCTGTCTCACCAAGGTACTCTGGGCTTTTGTAAAGTGCACTGCCATGGACATATAAACACAAGTGCGGTGGGGAAGCAAGGTTGCAAGACAAACAGAAATCAACTGAGGACCTGCAAGTTCAAGAAGGTGTGTCTCTGTATAAAAAGTATTCTCTAAGACCTCCAAGTCTAGATGTCATGCTATAACCCAGAGAGAGAGAGAGATATTCTAGACTTCAAAAAGCTTGGATACAAAGCACAAACATCTCTGAGGAATCTCATCACTGCAAAGATTCAGATCCCTGTGTAAGAGGAAGTGAGGATTGTTTCCTCACCGTTTTTAATGCCAGTATTAAGCTGAATATAAATAAAGCTGCAACAAAACCAGATTAACTGCAGATCTGATTGGCTTACTATGCCTTTTAACCCTATATTGAACTTGCCATAAATATGCATGTGCCCTTTTTGAGGACAAATAAATTTAACAAATTATCCATTGTTCTTTTACATTCAATATCTTGCATATAACTACAAGTAATGAGACATGTGAAATAGCAGGAAAATTTTAACCACATCCATTAGAGGGGGAAAAAGGAGTCAACAGAATAAACCTATACATGGTTAAATTACTGGAACCATTGGGCAAAGACTTTCACATTATTAGGTAAATATATTAAATTATCTAATTGAAAATACTAACAACATGTATGAGTAGATAAGTAATTTCAGCAGATTGAAAGAAACTACAGTAGTCCTATCACCCACAGTTTCACTTTCTTTAGTTCAGTTATCTGTGGCCAACCTCAGGCTGAAAATAGTAAATAGAATATTTAATAAATAAATAATTTATAAGTTTGAAATTGCAAGGCTCTTTGAGTTGTGTGATGAAATCTCACACCATCTCACTCAATCCTGCCCAGGATATAAATCCCTTTGTCTAGCATATCCACTTTATATATGTTACCTGCCTCTTTGTTACATAGTAGTCATCTAAGCTATCAGATCTACTGTTTTGGTATCACTTTGCTCATGGTCAGGTAACCCTTATTTTACTTACTAATGCCACATTCACATAATTTTGATTACAAGATATAATTATCATTTTAGTTTATTATTATAATTGTTAATTTTTTACTATGCCTAATCTATAAATTTAATTTTATCATGTATGTATGTACAAGTATCCCCATATAATATGACACTCTTGACCTCTCTTCTTTCTTTAACATTTCTTGACCATCAGCTCCATTATTTTAATGTCTCCACATATTTATAGGATTACTAAGATGTTGATTTCTGAGACTTCTCCCTAATCTTCTTTTTCATGAACAGCTTTTTAATAACTTTGTAAGAAAAAACAACCTGGCTACCTAAGATGGATTCAAGAATTCATTGGGGATTAAGCCTGATAATCTTGAGTTGCGATTCTGGATTGTCTTTCAGTCTCCTTATATATACTGGAGGCCAAGTGCATGAAATTTGTACATGGAGGGCATGTCCCTCAGCCCAGCCTGCACTCTCCATTCTGGGATCCCTCAAGGGATGTTCAATTGCCCCTTTAGGCCCAGTGGGATCGGGCCTAAATGGGTAGTCAGGTATCCTTCTTACAATCCAGGACTGCTGGCTCCCAACTGCTTGCCTGCCTGCCTGCCTGCCTGCTTGCCCCTAATTGTTTTATGCCTGCCAGCCTGATTGCCCTCTAACCACTCCCCTGCCAGCCTTATTGATGCCTACTTGCTCCCCTGCTGACCCATTTGGCCCTAAATGCCCTCCCCTGGCATCCTGGTTACCCCTAACTGCCCTCCCCTGCCAACCAGGTCACTCCCATCTGCCCTCCCCTGTAGGTCTGGTCCTCCCTAACTTCTCTTCTCTGCTGGCCTGGTCACCCACAACTTCCCTTCCCTGTCAGCCATCTTGTAGTGTCCATCTTGTGTCCACATGGGAGCAGCCATCTTTGACTACATGAGGGCGGTCATGTTGTATATTGGAGTGATGGTCAATTTGCATATTGCTCTTTTATTAGATAATATTCCTAGCTATACTTGTTTGAATCACAGGTGTTCTATATCTGTTACCCTGATTTATAAATGTTTCTGTCAAGCCACTATCCTGGCAAATTATTTAACAAATGGTTAAGAAAACAAATAGGTTACTACTTCAGCACGTAAAAAGCTTGGAAGTCAGCACTAATCCTAACAATTAAAATATGAGCAAACTGAAACATCAACTACAGCTATGCATAACTTAATAAGAGGTATATATTCTGAGAAATGCTTCGTTAGGCAGGTTGTCATTGTGTTAACATAGGGGTCACTTAAACCTAGGTGGTATAGTCTACTACAGGCCTAAGCTATATGCTTTAGCCTATTGTTCCTATGACACACACCTGTACAGAATAACACTGTACTGAGTACTCTAGGCAATTGTAAGACCATGCTATGTATTTGTGTATCTAAACATAGAAAATGTACAGTAAAAATACAGTATAAATACAGAATAGGCCACATACTGAGTGGAGTTTGCGAGACTGGAAGTTGCTCTGAGTAAGTCAGTGAGTGAGTGGTGAGTGAATGTGAAGGACTAAGAGACATTACCATACACTACTGCAGACTTTATAAAACTGTCCATAGGCCCTCCCTCTGCTTCCTTCTTATGGGTCAGAAATAGAACATCAAAGCTGTAGCTGCTGCTCCATGAACAGGGATGTAGCTTAGATTGATTGGAATACTGAGGAGAAACAAACTGAATAAAGCATAGATCACCATAAAAGTGATTGTCAGGAAAGAGTGAAGGTGGCCTGAAAATTAATAGGAATAAGAAATCAAGATAAAAAATATAAAGGAACATGGAGGATTGTCATGGCAATGTGGTTTTGGCTATTGCATTTTAGAACAGTAGTGGTATTAAGGAATTTTGTGGCATTCATTAAAAAAGGGGGGGGGGCCCTAGCCAGTGTTGCTCAGTGGTTAGAATTGTGGCCCTTGCACAGAGGGGTTGCAGGTTTGATTCACCATTAATGGCACATACCTGTGTTATAGTTTCTGTCCCTACCCCATTGGGGAGCATGAGAGAGATAACCAGTCCATGTGTCTCTCACACCTATGTTTCTCTCTTGTTCCCTCTCCCTCTTTCTCTTCCCTTCCACTCTCTCAGAAAAGCAATGGAAAAATATCCTCAAGGAAAACTTAAGATGGCGACATAGCTAAACACCTGCACTTGCTGCCTTGCACTACCACTTCAAAACTACAACTAAAAGACAAAACGGGTATCATCCAGAAGCATGGGAATGCTGGCTGAGCAGAAATTCTACAGCTAAAAGGAAAGAGAAAAGCACACTGATACTCAGAGGAGGACCGGAGGTACAGAAATGAAATGCAGAGGTATGGAAGTGTGTGTGTGCAGAAAAGCCTGGCAACTGAGTACACTGTTGTCTTTTTCAATTGGGAGAGAGACACAAGCTCCCAAGTGCTCTGAGCTCCAGTTCCAGGTGGGACTCTGGGGACCCAGACTCATATGGGGAGAAACTAGACTGTCCGGTGGAACTCAAGAGTGGCTTTTTCTCAGAGGTGCTTTCAGCTATGAAGACACAGAGACATAGGACCTGTTCCAGGCAGGGCTGATAGCCATTGCTGTTTACTCCACCCTGGTGATTCCCTGAGACCCTGTCCCACTCAATTAGTGTGTAGAGGCTTTTGCATATGATTGGCCTGGCTCTTTGCAATCTGAAACCTAATGTACTGCAGCTGGGTCAAAGAGCCGCAAAAGAAGACTCAAGGCTCCACTTCATGGCTGGGCCTCATCTGGGCACCTCCAAACCCCAAACAAAGAGGAGCAATTTGCATATGTTTCTGTAGCTCCTGCTGGGTGGCCTCTCTCCTTGGAGATTTAAAAGCCAATGTACCCAGTGATCAGAGAGAAACCACCCAGACTACAATTCTTCAAATCCATAAGAGACACACCCAGGGGGCAGACTCAGTGAGCACCAAAGCCCCACTGAAGCAAGTCTTGCCCCATAAGGGTGTCTTCAGCACCGAAGCTCTCCTATCACAGACACAACTGATCCTCACAGCCAATTGGCCTAGAGGTCAATTCTTCCCTGTGATACCAATAACAACCAAGGCTTAACTACAACAAGATTGTGCACACACCCCACAAAGGGGTGCACCAAGAGTGTCTACCTCAGGTAACTGGGGAGGCTGAGCCACTGGGCCCTAAAGGACACCTAGCACACAAAGCCAAACTATCAACACAGGGGAGCAGCCAAAATGCAGAGACAAAAAACAGGTAACAAATGAAAGAAATGGAGGAAAGCAAACCACTGGATATAGAGTTCAAAACTATGGTTATAAGATTACTCAAGAATCTTCTAGAAACTGTCTATAAATTTAGTGACATCCTTGAGGATTTCAAAAAGGACCAACTAGAAATTAAGCATTCACTGACTGATATAAGGAATAATATACAGAGATTCAATAGGATACTAGAGAATCTCAAGAATCAAGTCAAAGATTTGAAATACGAAGCAGCAAAACAAACAAAACAAAACAAAAAATTGGAAAAGTAAAAAGAAAAAAAAATCCAAAAATATGAAGATAGTATAAGGAGCCTCTGGGACAACTTCAAGCATACCAACATCTGCATTACGGGGTGCCAGAATAAAAGATAGAGCAAGATATTGAAAACCCATTTAAGGTAATAATGACAGAAAACTTCCCCTACCTGCTGAAAGAAACAGACTTACAAATCCAGGAAATGCAGAGAACCCCAAACAAAAGGAATCCAATGAGGATCACACCAATACACATCATAATTAAAATGCCAGGGGCAAAAGACAAAGAGGGAATATTAAAAGCAGAAAGAGAAAAACAGTACAAGGGAGTACCCATACAACTGTCAGCTGATTTCTCAACAGAAACTGTGCAGGCCAGAAGGGAGTGGCAAGAAATATTCAAATTGATGAATAGCAAGAACCTACATCCAAGATTCCTCTACTCAGTGAAGCTATCATTCAGAATTGAAGGTCAGCTAAAAAGCTTCACAGATAAAAAAAAAAGTTAAAGGAATTCATCACTGCAAAACCAGTATTATGTGAAATGCTGAAAGGTATCCTTTAAGAAGAGGAAGAAGAAAAAGGTAAAGACAAAAACTCTGAACAACAAAGTGACAACAAATACATATCATCAACTGAATCTAAAAATCAAGTGAATAAAAACTCTGATGAACAGAATACACTGGTGAATATAATAGGATCAGGGGCATAGAAAGGGAATGAACTGACAATTCTCAGGGGAAATGGGTGTGGGGGGTTTGGGAAGAGACTGCACAAAAATTGTACACCTATGGATGTGGACAGTGGCAGGGAGGTAAGGGCAGAAGGTGGGGTGGGAACTGTGTTGAGTGGAGCTATGGGAGGAAAAAGGGGAATAACAGTAATAATCTGAATAATAAAGATTTATTAGAAAAAAAGGAAAGAATAAATAAATAAATAAATAAATAAATAAATAAATAAATAAATAAAATAGGGTATTTAATATGAAGAGTGGAAATGAGTTGACTTTTGAAATTTTATGCTGAGGTAGGTCAGTGCCTGACAGGGATGTAATCTCTGTATGAAAAATTGAGGTGCTGTGAGTGAGAGGGAATCTATTTCCAAGTCCTACAGATAAAGCTCCTGTCAGAGGATATAAAAATTCTCTTAAGCCACATATCTTTTCATTTCTTATTGAAAAAACTCAGCTCCAGTGTATGAGACAGGCTAAGCTTCTCTTAAAAGAAGGGGAATGATCTTCCGTTATTTCCAAGCCTCCGCCAGGTGAGTTTAAAGTTTCTCTCTCGGCATTATCCAAAGAGCTCTGCTGTGCACCTGCACTGTCCAGAATATGCCAGTCATGGTGGGAGCCCAGAAAGAAAATGGCTCTATTCTGTGCCTGCACCTTTGTGGAGAGCCCCGCCCTCTGTGAGCAAGACCTGGCAGCAGTTCTGGGAGCCATACCCTTCGTGAGTGTGTACTTCCTTGGTGTATCAACTCACTCTCTTTCTTCTTTCCATCCACTTTTCAGTAAACTCACCTCTTCTTTTGAGTCTTCTTTGCCTCCTCATTTTATTTCTATCCTGAGAACAGGACAGGACCTCTTCACCAGGGACATATAATCAAATGGGCCCAACATCATTTATGCCATCCTTTGTGGACCGTTATTCTACACATTGACTGTATTTTATTAGATTTACAATGAAAGTGAAGTTTCAAGGAAAACCACTGCCCCACCAATCAAAAACAAACAAACAAAAAGAAACTGACAGTTAAATACAGGGGATCACAACTGACTGGAGAGAAATCAAGAGACCTAATGCTAGAAACACAAATTAAAACAGTTAACAGTGGTGAAATATCATTTACACAGTGATCAGAGTGGTTAAAATTCAAAACACTAAAAACCCCACATGCAGACAAGGTTATGGAACAAGAATAACTCTTATTCACTGCTAATATCAAAATAAACATGTCTAAACATTTGTTAATGTAGTGAAAATAGATCTTACTTAGTAACCAGTGATAGCATAAGGAAGGTTCCATTACCACTCCAATTTCTGGAAAGGAGATGAGCTTTTTAAAGGAAGAATGAGAAAGAGAGAAAGCATGGACTCAATGGAGTGAAAGAAGTAAAAATTTACAAGGAGTCAGTCAGTGCAATGCAAAGTAAGCCAGCTGTGCTTGCTAACTGGCAGTTACTGAAGTTAGCAATCTATTCCATAACAGTGAGGGCGATGTAGGTATCCTTCTTGATGATTATATTTCAAAGGAAGCGCCCTTAGGTCCTTGACAAATGCACCGCTTATTTGTAGAAGATACATGTTCACAAATGTAAGGACTTTTAGTAAATGCTCTGAGAAGAGGTTGTCAGGGACCTCGCATCAGAAGTTGGCTAAAACAAACAGTAAAATCTCTTGGCAGCATTGAGTTTTCTCAGTCAACAGTTTAACAGGAGTCTTGGGGTCATACTAGATACAGCCTTATGTTGCTAGAAGCCAGTCTAGCGTTTAATCAAATCTCTCTGTGCAGAGGGGTGGGTGGAAGTATGTGGCAACTGTTCTGCAGTTCTCAACAATGGGAATGCAAAATGGTACAGACACCTCGAAAGGCAGTTTTGCAATTTCTTACAAAAACTGAATACATTTTTTTACCATAAGATACAGCAATCACACTTCTTGGAATTCTTAACTCCAAAACTCAGAAGCAATTGAGATGTTTTTCATTAGGCAAATGGATAAGTAAATGTGGCAATCTAGACAATGAAATATTATTAATTTCCCAGAAGAAATAGCTGTCAAACAATGAAAAGACATGGAGCAAATATAAATTATCATGTAAAAGAAGCCACTCTAAAAAGGATACATACTGCATGATTCCAACTATACAGGAAAGACAAAATTAACAACTATCAAAATAGTTTAAAAAAATCATGGGGCATATTTGAATAAAAGAAGATTTTTAGAATAGAGAAAGTGCTCTATATCAGACTAATGAGGTGGATACCTATTATTTATACAGTTGTCCAAAATGATAGATTGTTCAATATCAAGAGTGATCTCTAATTTAAACTATGGACTTTGGTGATAATGACGTGTCAATGTTGGTTAATAAATTATAACAAAGGTACTAATTTGGTAGAGGATGTTGACAATGGGGAATGCTATTCATATGTGTGGGCAGGTGGATTATGGGAAATATCTTTATCTTCCTTTCAGTTTTGCTATGAAGAAAAAATTGTCAAGAAAAACATATTCTATTTTTTAAATGGGATAAAATCATACTAGTGATACACACACTGAATATCTAAATGCTCCAGAAATATCACCTACAAAGAGAATCCACAGTACTGAAGATCTGGTTATTACTTGACAGTTTCTCCTATATCACCAAAGGAGTGACTGAGGACAAAAGTGTCCCACTGACTTAGGAAGAGTATTACATTGTAGCCATGGTAACAGGTACTCAGTCAAGCAGTTTAAACCTGTTCAGTCAATGAAACTTTGGCTCAGTGATTATGCTTTCATGAAATAAAAAATCAATTAGAGTCTCTACCTTTAGAAATCAGCCAATTAGAGATGAACTTACTTTAATACATAAACCTTCATATGACAACCAATTAATAATAATAGCAGCAGAAAAAATGTCTACTTTTATAAATGTTGAAAGCCTATGATGCCCCAGAAAGTTCACAAATATATGAATCTCATTATATTAAAAATGTTAATGTCCAATTATTATGCTCTGTTTGAAGAGACCATGTCTAGTCAGCATATCCCAATCCCCATTGAGCAATAGTAAACAATAATTTCAGCTTTGTCTTTTTAATTCAGTTATCCAATGGTGATGTCATCAACTAGTGACTTTTTATTTCACTTATTTTTAGTATCTTTTAAATCTTTGTTCACACATATCAAATAATGTCAAGATCACTTTTAAGTATCAACTAAAATGACAAACTGAATCTATCAATCCTATCTAATAAAAAAGTAATATGCAAATTGGCCATATCTTTGCTATACCCAATAAGTCATGCCTGCAAGCCAATCAGGAGTGATATGCAAATTAACACCCAACCAAGATGGCTGCTGCCTATGGCAGGGCAATCGCTGGGTTTCCAAGGCCGTAAAAAGCCTCGCCAAGAGGCTTTTTACAGCCTTGGGCAGGCAGGCTGGGTTTGGGGTAGAGCCAGCCAGTGGATCAGCCCCATGGCAGGGTGATTGCTAGGTTCCCAAGACTGGAAAAAGCTGTTTTCCAGCCTTGGGCAGGCAGGCCAGGCCTGGGGCAGAGCCAGGCAGCAATCAGCAGGATTGCAGGGCGATCAATGGCCTGGGTCCCCTGGCCGAGGTCCCCTGCCCAAGGACGAAAGCCTCGGCCAGACACTTTCGGCATTAGGCAGGCTAGGGGTAAGCCGTCAGGAGGACATCCCCTGAGGGCTCCCAATATGTGAGAGGGGACAGACTGAGCTGAGGGACCACCCACCCCAAGTGCACAAATTTCGTGTACCAGGCCCCTAGCCCTATCTAATAAAAGAGTAATATGCAAGTTGACCTTACCTCCACTACACCCACAAGTCACACCCACCAGCCAATCAGGAGAAAATAAATCCCAACCAAGAAGGCTGCTGCCACTGAGAGCAGGAGGGTGGCTTGGGTTTCCCCGGCAATGGAGGAAGTTAACCTTTCCGCCTGCCCTTGCCAGCCTAGGCCTCCACTCAATGCTACAAAGTTTCAATTATAGAAGATACATAACCCCAACAGAAATGGCAGCATCCATGGAACTGGAGAGAGCAGAGGCTAGGGTTTCCGGGCGATGGAGGAAGCCAAGCTTTTGCAGCCCTAGTGCCTAGGCCTCCACTCTAGGCTACAAAGTTTCAATTACAGAATTTAAATAAAGCCAAACAGAAATGGCTGTCACCACGGAGTGAGCAGAAGGCTTGGCTCCGCTCCAGGCTACAAAGTTTTAAATATAGAACATAAATAAATTCCAGGTATCAGGGCCTCCCCTTGGGTCGCTGGGGGGTGTGACCAGCCTGCAAACCACCATAGGCCCCTTGCCCATGCTGCCCCACGCCCCAAGGGAACCCCCATCCTGATCCAGGACACTCTTCAGAGCAAAACAGCTGGCCCTCACCCATGTACCAGGCCTCTATCCTATCTAATAAAAGAGTAATATTCAGATTGACCATCACTCCAGCACACAAGAGGGCTGCCCCATGTGCTCAAAGACACTGCCCCCATGTGGACACAAGATGGCCACCACAAGATGGCCAGCAAGGGAGGGGCATTGGGAGATTCCAGCCCTGCAAGGGAGGGCAGTTAGGGATGACCAGACTGGCAGAGGAAGGAAGTTGGGGGCAAACAGGCTGGCAGGGGAGCAATTAGGCATTAATCATTCTGGCAGGGGAATGGTTAGGGGGTGATCAGGCTGGCAGGCAGAAGCATTTAGTGGCAATCAGGAAAGGCAGGCAGGCAAGCAGTTGGGAGTCAGCAGTCCTGGATTGTGAGAATGATGTCCAACTGCCCATTTAGGCTCAATCCCAGTAGTACAGTTGGACATTCTTCATAGGTTCCCAGATTGGAGAAGGTGCAGATTGGGCTGAGGGACACCCCCCATCCCTCATGCATGAATTTTGTGCACCAGGCCTCTAGTATATATATAGAAGCCCAGCAACCATTTTGGTGGAACAACCAGAATAACTGGTCACTAGGATGCACACTGACCAGCAGAGGGCACATGTTCAATGCAGGAGTTGCCCCTGGGTGGTCAATGCCCTCCTACAATGGGAAAGCCACTCAGCCAGAAGTTGGACTCGCAGCTGGCGAATGCACCAGTGGTGGTGGTAGACTCCCCCCTCCATAGCAGCACTAAGGAGGCCCAAGCCAAGAGGTAAGTAGTGAGAGGTGGGTGGTGAGGAGTGAATAGACTGGTGGTTAGGAGTGAAGGGTCCCAGATTGTGAGAGGGTGCAGGCAAGGCTGAGGGACACCACCAGCCCCCACCCTTGTACATGAATTTTGTGCATCGGGCCTCTAGTTCTTATTATAACAAAAAGGAACTATGCTTATCAGAATTTCGGTCAGTAGCATAAACTGCTGACATTACACAAGACCTGGATCAGTAGAGATCTAAGTTATTGGCAAATATTCAGAATTTTAGGTATTTTGACATCAAATATAGAAATGCATATATTAAGATGAGATGTGTATATCACTGATAAACAGAGTCTTAGAGTTCATTTTAGATTTACTGAAAATTTGAAAACCTTGAGAAAATGGTTGATTTAGTAATTGACTATATATCATACAAAATAACAGAAAAAAGATTTTAATAGTACAAACAGTTAATTCTCATAGAAGAAATGGAAAAAAAGTAAAAAATTTACTTGCAAAATGGCACCGGACCTGATTATTTTACAGGTGAACTATACCATATATTTAAAATACAATTTAAGCTCTACTAGTATCAATAAGTACACTAACATGGAGAATGGGTATAAAAGACTTGTGTATATGTTCTACTAAAAAGTAAGTACATATCAAATAAAATTAAAATATAAAATAGATCTTTAGAATAAAATATAAGTTGTATATTAGAAAACTTAGAAATGTAACTTTTATATTAAAAGAAAAAAGTTATGTGCATATATATTGGTTATATTTATTAAAATTAAGCATCTAGTGTTTAATTATATAGAACTAATGATAAAATTAGAAGTATTGAAAATGTCATTATATTTTAATATTCATATCTATGAAACAAAATATAAAAATGTTCCCTTTCACACCCGATTTTTAACATTGATTGGTTTTGCCTATTAGCCTAAATAGACTAGAAAAAATAATAATTGGCTATGGTAGACAAAATAATAGTCCCTCAAAGATGTTCAAGTCCTAATCTGTGGCTCTCATGACTATGTTATTCTACATACATGGTAAGAAAAATTAAAGGCTAAAATTAAAATAAAGTTGATATTTCACTGACCTTAGACTAAGCAGGTTTTTATGGAATACACAGCTGAGTCCATCGCAATCCCAGTGTCCTTTAAATATGAAGGCTGGAGGGAGAGAGGTTAGTATTAGAGTGATGCAACATGAGAAAGACTTCACTGGCCATTGCTGGCATGGAGAATGGAAGAGGACATTGGGAGGTTTAAAGATTTTGTTATCTAACCACAGTATTTATGAACAGTAAAGTCATATAATTGGAATATCTAAGAGAATATTACAAAAATAGAGAGTTTTACTAAGGAGACTAATGAGAATTACAGAAACCAACTAGAGGTCTGGTGCACGGATTCATGCACCAGTGGAGTCCCTCGGCCTGGCCTGCATCCTCTCACAATCCGGGCCACCTCGTGGAATGTTGGACTGATGGTTTTGGAGCAATCCCTGCAGGCCAGGCTGAGGGACCCTGCTGGTGGATGAATCTATACACTGGGCCTCTAGTATGCATATAAGATATTTGGTTAATCTCTTTTCTCCCTCCCTGCTTTTCTCTTCCCACTGAGATTCATCAGTCTGTTCCCTGTTTCCATTGTGTCTATGCTTGTGCATTGAGCATCTGCCACCTGGTGGTCAGTGCACATCATAGCTACTGTTTGAACATTTGAATGTTCAGATGGTTGCTTAGGCTTTTATATATAGAGACTAAAGGCCCGGTGCACGAAATTCGTGCATGGGGGAGGGGAGGGTAGGGGATGCCCCTTAGCCCAGCCTGCACCCTCTCCAAACTGGAACCCCTTGAGGGATGTCCGATTGCCTGTTTAGGCCCGATTCCTTTAGGATCCTAAACGGGAAATCCAACATCCTTCTCATAATCTAGGACTGCTAGCTCCAAACTGCTCACCTGCCTGCCTCCCTAATTGCCCATAAATGCTTCTGCCTGCCAGCCTGATCACCCCTAACTACTCCCCTGCCAGAATGATTAATGCCTAACTGCTCCTCTGCCAGCCTGTTTTCCCCCAACTTTTCCTCCTTGGCCAGCCTGGTCACCCCTAACTGCCCTCTCCTTCAGGCTTGATCGCTCCCAACTGCCCTCTCTTGCAGGCCTGGTCCTCCCAACTGCCCTCCCCTGCTGGCCTGGAACCTCCCAATGCCTCTCCCCTGCTGGCCATCTTGTGGTGGCCATCTCGTGTCCACATGGGGGCAGGGTCTTTGAGCACATGGGGGCAGCCCTCTTGTGTGTTGGAGTGATGGTCAATCTGCGTATTACTCTTTTATTAGATAGGATAGAGGCCTTGTGCATGGGCAGGGGCCAGCTGGTTTTCCCTGAAGGGTGTCCTGAATCAGGATGGGTGTTCCCTTGGGGCATTAGGCGGCCTGGGCAAGGGTCCTGTGGTGGTTTGCAGGCCTGCCACGACCTCCAGCGACCCAAGCCCAGGCCCTGTGACCTGGGATTAATTTATGTTCTACTGTTGAAACTTTGTAGCCTGGAGCAGAGCCAAGCCTTCTGTTAGCTCTGTGGAAACAGCCATTTCTGTTTGAGTTTATTTAAATTTTATAATTGAAACTTTGTAGCCTAGAGTGGAGGCCTAGGCCTAGGGCTGCAGAAGCTTGGCTTCCTCCATCACTGGGGCAACCCTAGCCTCTGCTCTCTCCAGCTCCGTGGCTGCCACCATTTCTGTTGGATTTATGTATCTTCTATAATTGAAACTTTGTAGCATTGAGTGTAGGCCTAGGCCAGCAAAGGCAGGCGGAAAGCTTTACTTCCTCCATTGCCAGGGAAACCCAAGCCTCCCTCCTGCTCTCAGTAATGACAGCTATCTTGACTGGGGTTTATTTGCTCCTGATTGACTGGTGGGTGTGGCTTGTGGCTGTATCAGCAATATGGTCAATTTGCATATTACTCTTTTATTAGATAGGATTGTTTTATGTTCAGAAAAACAAATGTAGACTAAAGAATATGAATAAAAGAAAAAATAAGAAATGCATGGAAATAAATCTTAAAATGTAAACATTTATGTAAAAACTTTAAAAAGTTTAATATATTCTCAACAAATCCTTGAATAAATAGAAATACAAATACTAAGACAAGTATTCAATTCATGGATATAAGTTAATCTATATATGGTCCTGATTTCAATAAAAAAATATAAAGGTATATTTGTATATAATCAAGCCAGATGGAAAATATACATGTAAGATTTTATAGATAATCAAGCCAGGTGTTAAATATACATGTACAATTTTACAGATAATTCTGAAAAAAGAAGAATGAGGGAGTGAATGCTACCTTTTTTCAGATGTTCGAAATCCACTGTAACTTATGTTGTGTGAAGCTGTTTACATAATAAGGGAGAGAAATCGATGTTATGGAGTGAAAAACTAAGACAGACTCAAATATGGAAGTAACACACAATAAGTCTTGTATAATTTGACATAATTGACAAGAATATAAAGAATCTTCTTTTCATAATAGTATAATCAATGTTATTAAAATACTAAGTCAAAATGAGTAATAAAGGGCTAGCATTTTTAGCAATTTGTGACAATCTGTTTTATAATATACTAGAGGCCCAGTGCATGCAATTTGTGCACTGGGGTTAGGGGGTGCAAGGGGGGTATACCTCATCCCAGCCTGCAATGATGCCAGCATCCTTCACCCTAGCCTCTAGCCAGAGGTTCCTCTCCTCCTTCCGCACAGCCTCTGGGGAGATACTTGTCCTGGGGCCTCCTCAGGGTCCCGGCACACGACACCCTGTCGGGTACTCAGAGCTTGGGCTTCCAGGGCTGTTTTCCCCTCCGGCATGTTGAGCATTTGCTGCCATGGGAGCAGCGCCTCAGGAGTTGCCCCCTTGGAACATACTACTTGAGAGTGTGTGTGTGGGGAGGGTGCGGCTTCAGCAGCAGTGATTTGATGCCTGTAGTGTGCCTGCTGAACACCCCCAGCCGCGGGCCATGTTGGTCGCATCTGGACTGTGGGCAGGGTTCTGCTGGGCTGAGACTGGGGGCTGCAGGTGGAGGAGCCCAGCATCTATAGGGCTCCATCAGCATTAGGAACTGGAAAGACCCATTTTTCTGGTTGTTTTCCTCCCTCCACACTGCCAGCCCACTCTCTCTCTCTGCGCCCATGCAGCAGGCTGGTGGGGCACGGATGCTGGATGCTGAGCTCGCTGTCCCAGTAAGCCCGTTCTCTGAGTGGCCACAGCCATTTGGGTTGAGGCTTATTTGCTCCTGATTGGCCAGTGGGCGTTGCTTGATCAGAGGTACAGCCAATTTGCATATTACTCTTTTATTAGTTAGGATAGTAATTTTAAATAATTATGCAGTTCTAATGATAAAATTAAATATTAACTGGAAAATATTTTTCTAAACATGCATTAAAACAAAAACTTACCTTGTGCAGAGATAAGAAACTTTTTCATGATTGTGATTTTCCAGATTGGGATTCAATGATAACCAGGTAAAATGTTCAAATCCTGTCAATACTAATTAACATTTTAATTGGTTAGTGAGAGACTTTTGGGAGAGAAAGTTCCACTTCAAAAAATCTGATGTGAGTAGAATTTTTCAGGCTTTTCTACATTATAAATTATGTCATTTGCATACTTGGAAAGCCATTATAAAGATAATCCTGTATATACTTTCATCAATTATAAAACTCTTGTCCTTTAGTTCTTGGAAGCATTTTTAAGATGTAAAAATACATTCAAGTACTTCAATAAATATTCATCTCAGTTGCTTCAAATGTTTCTCATTATGTTTTTATTAGCATATTCATATACAATATGTCTCTTCCACTGACATCTGCAATAATGTCATTCTGTATACAACTGAGAAGATACATTTAAATAAGAATAACTAAATTGCAAAGGGAATACATTTAATTGGAGTATAATAGTTATTAGAAAATTATTCAACAAAACTTGTTTTTCCTGTAAGAACTGCATTTAAGCTCCATAGTATAATTTCCATCTGAAAAGTATGATGATCTTAGTAAGTCAAATCTAAAAGATTCTATTCTCCTCAGGTGGGCAGTTTAATTTGTTATTAAATTAGTTAATTATTTAAAAACTTTTTATTGCTAAATACTTTTTAAAGGAGTGTTGTCTGATTACTTTGCTTTTAGATATATTTTTACTGAAAATGCCTCTAATTTTTTTTAAATATTGGTTAATTCATAAAGTAGAAATATCAATGTCTCAGGAAACAGAAATTTTCAGTTTTCTATGATTTTGCAGTTCCAAATACTAGATTTTAGATATATTCTTAGGTAATATCTGATCATGAAACCATGTAACTCACAAATTAGTAGTTTTTTTCCCCCAAACAATTATCTCTAAAATATATTGTAAAATTAAAGGAAGAACTTGAAAACAAAAACAAAAGCTTTCACCTGCAACATACTGGAAGGCACACAGATACCTACTCAGCCTGTAGCTACAGTGAAATATTTGGAATAAATCAGGATGTTAGTGTGTTTCCTTTTCTCTTGATTATCTGGCAAAGTATCACTTTGTTACTTTATATTAACTTGAGTCTTTTTTAGCATGATTTTGCCACCCAAGAAGAATCTTTCAGGTGGTCTTCATGTAACCATCACTACGTTTATTAATCACACAGAAGAAAATACATATATTTACATGTGTGTAAATATAAATGCATATGTCTATATATTTCTTGTCTCAATATTTGAATGTGTATGAGTATAATTGTTAACCTTCTGACCCCACTCCCAAAGGGCAGATTCACCATGTATTTCAAATGAAGTTAATGGTGAAAGAGGAAACTGAAAAGACTGAAGAGTTAAAACAGGCAAACAAACAAAAGCAGTACACATGACAGCTCCTTGCAGAGCAGTGTCAGGAAAAATCAATAAATATCGTCATCCCAAGACAGGCAGACTCATATTGTCTGTGTAGTGGGGTGTCAGAACCTGTAATTACTGTGTCACTTGTTCTTTCTTTCTACCTGAGGTTTTCCAGTAGTTGGTGTATCCATTATCTACTATTGCATATTGTATATGTGAAGGTCAGATAGTTTATTTAGTGCATAGACCTGAAAAAAAAAGTACCCAATGGAGAGATAATGAAACTTTTCCACTACCCAGGACTTTTGAACTGTGACTGGATACGATTTGCATTGTCTGCCAAGTAGGATAAGTGACTGTGTTCAATGTATGAGAAAATAAAAGGGAACAAAATGGTTTGCTATTAATAAAAACACCGTGGTAGACATTATAGTGATTATCAATATACAGCTCTTCTTGAGTATGATAGCAAAAATTAGCAACTGTTCAATTTGATTTCTGATACACAAAGGATACATACTTGCACATCCTACTTTATACTAAAAATGTGTTTTAAATTTAAGTGGATATCCTATATTTTACCCAGCTAACCCAGTTTCTCAGCACATGGTAGACTTTACTTCCCAGACTCTTTGCAGTTAGGAAAAAACATTTAACTACACTAATGAACTTTGAAGAAAGATGACAAATGTCAACTGCTAGCTAAAACATTAATTTCCAGTATGCAGCTCTATTCTTATTTATCAGCTATGGTAACTAGACTTCAAATAAGATATTGGAACAAGGTGAAAGCTTCCTACATTAAAACTCACTGGCCTCTAGTAAGTAAGAATTAGACTTTTATATAACTAACTAGAAGCTCAGTGCATGAAATTTTTGCACGGGGAGGGGTGGTATTCTCCCTCAGCCCAGCCTACACCCTCTCCAATCTGGGACATCTTGAGGGATATCTGACTGCCCATTTAGGCCCAATACTACTGGGATCAGACCTAAATGGGCAGTTGGACATCCCTCTCACAATCCAGGACTGCTGGCTCCTAACAGCTTGCCTGCCTGCCTTCCTGATTGCCCCTAACCGCTTCTGCCTGCCAGCCTGATCACCACATAATCACTCCCCTGTCAGCTTGATTGATGTCTAACTGCTCCCTTGCCAGCCTGTTTGTTCCCAACATCCCTCCTCTGCAGGCCTGGTCCCTCCCAATTGCCTTCCTCTGCTGGCCATCTTGTGATGGCCATTTTGTGTCCACATGGGGGCGGGATCTTTGACCACATGGGGACAGCCATCTTGTGTGTTGGAGTGATGGCCAATCTGCAAATTTCTCTTTTATTAGAAAGGATAGAGGCCTGTTGCATGGGTAGGGCCAGCTGGTTTGCTCTGAAGGGTGTTCTGGATAAGGGTGGGGGTTCTTTTGGAGCATGAATTGAGGGGCCTGTGGTGGTTTGCAGGCTGGCCACAATCCCCGGCGACTCAAGTGGAGTCCCTGGGATCTGGGATTAATTTATGTTCTACAATTGAAACTTTGTAGCCTGGAGCAGAGCCAAGCCTTCTCCTCATCTGTGGTGGCAGCCATTTATGTTCATGTTTATTTATCTTTAATAATTGGAACTTTGTAGCATTGAGTGGAGGCCTAGGCTGCCAAAGGCAGACGGAAAGGTTAACTTCCTCCATTGCTGGAGAAACCCAAGCCTCCCTCTTGCTCTCAGTGGCTGTAGCCATCTTGGTTGGGGTTTATTTGCTGCTGATTAGCTGATGGGTGTGGCTTGTGGGCATGGCTTGTGGGTGTAGTGGAGGTGCAGTCAATTTGCATATTACTCTTTTATTAGATAGGATATCCACTCATGAGTATTAAACTCAGATTTTATCATCTTACTTTTTTGTACTACTTTATTCTTCTTTTAAAACGCTATAGTAGTTTTATTTAAAAAAAAATAAAATGTTATATATGTTAAAAACTGTATTTCTATATTTTTTAAATGTATCTTTATTTTTGACAGCATTGGAGAGGCCCCTTTTTATCCCCCATTGACCCCCTCCTTCCTGTTCCCACCCCGACCCAGGCCTGCACCCCACTAGTGTCTGAGTCCATGTGTTATGGATATATGGGTATGCATTCTTTGGGTAACCTCTTCCCCACCCCCTCCATATACCTTCCTTCTGAGACTCGTCAGTCTGTTGCATGCTTCCATATCTCTTGATGTATTTTGTTTGACAATTTATTTTGTTCATTAGATTCCACACATGAGTGAGGTCATATGATATTCATCTTTCTCTGACTGGCTTATTTCACTTAGCATAATAATATTCAGCTGCATTCCTTTGCCTCAAAGGGTAATAAGTCCTTCTTTTTTTATAAATACATAGTATTCCATTATATAAATATATCACATATTTTTGATCTACTATTCTACTGATTGACACTGGGTTGTTTCCAGATCTTAGCTATTTTATTTTATTTTATTTTTTAATATATTTATTGATTTTTTACAGAGAGGAAGGGAGTGGATAGAAAGTCAGAAACATCGATGAGAGAGAAATATCGATCGGCTGCCTCTTGCACACCCCCCACTGGGGATGTGCCCGCAACCAAGGTACATGCCCTTGGCCAGAGTCGAACCTGGGACCTTTCTGTCCACAAGCCAACACTCTATCCTCTGATCCAAACTGGTTTAGGTGATCTTAGCTATTTTAAATTGTGCTGCTATGAACATAGTCGTGCATAAATTTTTTCTGATTTGTGTTTCAAGTTTCTTAGGATATATTCCTAGAAGTGAGATCATGGGGTCAAATAGCAGTCTGGATAGATTAAAAAAAAAAGTGTAAGTCCTGAAACCCTAAAAACCCTAGAAGAAAATGTAGGCAGCAAAGTATCAGATATCTCACTTAGTAGAATTTTCACTGATACATCACCTGGGACCAAGAGAAATAAAGGGAAAAATAAATAGATGGGCCTACATCAAAATTTTAAAAAGCTTCTGCAGAGCAAAATAAACTGGCATCAATATGAAAAGGGAACTTAATATATGAGAGAACATATTTGCCAATCATACATCAGATAAGAGGTTAATTTCCAAAATATATAAAGTACTCATAGAACTCACCAAAGGAAGACAAAATCCAATTATAAAATGAACAAAGAACCTGAATGAACATTTCTCCAAAGAGGACAGACAGATACCTAAGAGGCATATGAAAACATGTTCAATGTCACTAATAATCATAGAGATGCAAATTAAAATGACAATAAGATGTCAACTCACACCTGCCTTATCTCTATCATGGACAAATCAATAAACAAGATCTGGTAAGGATGTGGAGAAAAAGGAACCACAGTGCACTGCTGGGAATGTAGACTGGCACAACCACTATGGGAAACAGTGTGGAGTTTCCTCAAAAAATTAAAAATGGGACTGTCATTTGACCCAGTGATTCTACTGCTTTATTCTTTTACCACAACCTACTACCACTGAACATTTTCTTATCAAATCTCTCACCTCACTTGCTCTCTAACTATTCTGAGCTTTTTGTGTTATAGCAAAATCGCATAGAAACTGGTAGGAGAGAGAAATAGTCTCAAGGATAAAACAACACAACAAAACAAATAAAAACAACTATGATATCTTGGAGGAAAGTATAGGATTATAATGAGAATTAAGTTCTAATAAAATTTGCATGTTCAAACTCTCTAACTCAGCTCAAATAATGTTTTACTCTTCTCCCTCTGTGTAAAAAGCAACACCAGGTCTGCAAATAATATATTCCTTTCTAAAGACAGTAGTGGATGAAAAGATGGAGCTATTCAAGAGATCATCTCAATAGTGCAATTTGCCCTTCTCTAGAGACAAAATCACTCTTTATCCTATTTGTATGAATTGTAGGAACACATTGGCTATGTGATTCCACTACTAGGTATGAGAGATGGGATTTTTAGTGAGTATTGAGATGGCAACTTTTTTGAAAAGGCAGAGAAAAAATTATAAGCAAAAGTAATTATGAGGTATAAACCAATACATTTAATCTCCTGTTAGAAACAGAAATCACAGGAGTCAAATAGAAGCTAACAATGTTAAGCTTTATACCTTTTGTTTTATTTGGAACATGGTTGCTTTATTGTGGGCCCACACCTCATAGTTTTAAATATTTGAAACATCCAGAGAGAAGAAACACCATGTGAGCAGATCTACACAACCAGAGGAAATTACCTCAGGAAGTGAGAAAACAGAGGAGAATGGAACTGAACTGGCTTCTCGCACACACCAGTAACCGCTCCCTGCCTTAAAAATGGAAAGTTAGATATGCATCACACTTTAGTCTTTCTTGTTTTCCTAACATAATGAAGAACTACTGGCACACGGTAAATCAATTTTGTTTTGATGTGACACAAATCTGATATTTCACAAAATCAAATTAATTAAATGTGCTGAACTACCCACTGTAATATGTGCTGTCACACAAATTGACACAACTCATGAAAAATAAAGACCTGCTTATTTCCCATGTTAATATAATTGACATTCATTTGACCAACATATGTAAATAGTCACATAAGTCATTTGAAATCTGTCACTGTTTAGAGTAAAAATTAGAGTCATTTTTTCATCACTCATTCCTTAAAGTTAAAATCAATGAATAATTAATCAATATGTCACTCTGGAGAAGCAATTCCTTTTTAGTATTATCTGTCAAAGAACACATTTGGCAAGCTTTTAATGAAAAGCATGTTATGAGATAAGAATATGTGTATATTAATAATTTAGACCATTATTCAAAAAGAATAAAGCCAAAGTTATTTATTCAAAAGTTTATGGATGCATGTGTGTGTGCATGTGCACGCGCGCACTTTTTGACATCTTACTTTGTTTTACTCTGGTTCAAAAGTCTATCAAAAATACTTAGAAACACAGAAATATTTAACATTAGCAATGCACTTACTCTGTAATAATGATTATATATATTTCAGGTATATAATGTTATTTTATATACTACTAGAAGCCTGGTGCATGGAATTCCTGCACGGGGGAGGGTGTCCCTCAGGCCAGCCTGCACCCTCTCCAATCTGGGACCCCTCGGGGGATGTCTGACTGCAGGTTTAGGCCCAGTCCCATAGGTCCCTCTCACAATCTGGGACCTCTGGCTCCTAACTGTTCACCTGTCTGCCTGCTTGCCCACTAACTGCTCCCTTGCCAGCCTGATTGACACCTATCTGCTCCTCTGCCAGCCTGATTGCCCCCAAATGCCCTCCCCTGCTGGCCTGACCACCCTCAAGGCTTTTATTAGTATGAATATGACCTATCACAGAAAATTTTACTAACCCTGCTTTACAATAAGGGCCTGACGATTGAATCATTAGAACCAAACATCAAGATTTCTTTTCTTTGAATTGTGGAGGGAATAATTACCTTGTCTTTAAGTTGCCCTGAAATTAAAATGAGATAATGACTTAGAAAAGTATAAAAGCACCATATAAAGACAACTGTCTTTTTCATGTACTGAAAAGATAATAAAGTGGTAAAATGAAAAACTCTTTTTATTCTCCCCTTCCTTCCTTTACAGCCTTTATTTAAACTTTGAAATTTATAAAAATTTCACTCCAATTTTCATTTCTTTATATTCAATATTATTTTATATTGGTTTCAGGTTTTATATTAGTTACAGAATAATGGTTAGTCAATCATATACTTTACAAAGTGTTCCCTGATATTTCCAGTACCCACCTGGCATCATACCATCATTACAACTCTATTGACTGTATTCCCTATTTAAGTGACAATGGGTTTACAGGTTCCTTCCAGTCTTTCTTTTGTGTTGTTTGCCTGTCCTTTTCTTTACACTTCTTCCCTCATTTTTTTAATATAATATCTCAATTGGCCATCAAAGCACAGCAAAGGCACTGGGACACACTTAATCCATTTTACAGACCAGGAAATTGAGGCCAATTCCAGTTGGCTGTGGAACTTGACTCAATGCATAGGAAGCACTCAGAGCCATGCTCTCTGCCTAAGGGACAACCCCCCACCCCCCAAACAAAACAAATCTTCCTGTCAGCCTTCTGAGCCTCTTTCTCAAGCACCTCTTCATTGCGGATGCTCCACATTATTTCCTCTCCCTGGTTCCCTGCCCCCATTCTTTAATCCCCCGACCCCTTCTCTGGAGCAGGAGAAAGCCTTCACACTCACTGCCTAGGCATGCTCTGCCCTGGGGCAGGGCGGCACAGGCTTGCTTTTGGGTCAAGGCAGGAGCAGGAGTCACCGCCTCTGAAGTGTGAAGGCCGCCTGGGTGAGGCTGGTTAGTTAGCACTGGGAGCTTCTCTGAATCGCATCAGTCAGTCCCGTACCCTGCAGTGCAGCACCCCTCCACTGAGGTGGTATTGCTCCTCAACCCTCACCTCAGGGTTGGGGGTCCTTTGCCCCTCTTCCCAGGAGTCCTTTCATACCCCTTGATTCCTGGCTGGGCCCACCCGAGTCTTGGGAACACTGCAGAACTTCTGTTTTGCAGGTGAGGCAGATCCCTGCCCTTGGTCTCTGGAAGCTGTGAATCCGTGGCCAGAGGGCCTGTCTGGATCTCAGCAGCCCCATGCCTGCGATGTGCCCAGGGCCCCATAGGCATGGATAGGTGCTTCCCCAGGGCAACGATGTTCTCAGGACCCCATGGGAGTGGCTAGGTGGCCCCGCTGGGCCTTCCTGGGTCAGCGATGTCCCCAGGGCCTGGCAGGAGTGACTAAGTGGGCTGCTTTCCCTCCCGGGGCCTGCTATAGACTCAGACCCCTCTGGTGGCATCTGGTGCTGCCCACCCTGCCTCCCCGAGCTGATGGACTGATACATTGTTGACTGTGTCCAGCACTGCCCACCCGGGCCTCCTCTGCCCTGGGGTGACCTGGAGCCCCAGGAGTGGGCCATGGTGCTGCCCACCCACCTGCATATGCAAATTGACCACCATCTTTGGTTGGTTAATTTGCATAATCACTCTGATTGGCTGTAGGCATAGGAGGTATAGTCAATTTACATGTTTGTCTATTATTAGGTAAGATTGTGAATGGTTACTACAGTAAAGCTACCCAACATATCTCACATAATTGCTTTTTTTTTTTAAATTTGTTAAGGTATTATATGTATCCAGATCCTCCCATTGCCCCCCAAACCACTCCCATACTTGCCCTCACCTCCCAATGTCTTGCATCCATTCATTATGCTTATATGCTTGCATCTAAGTCTTTTGGTTGATCTTTTACCTCCATCCCCCCTCCCTAGCCTTCCTGCTGTAATTTGACAGTCTGACTTTTTGAGGAAACTCCATACTGTTCTCCATAGTAGCTGCACCAGTCTGCATTCCCTCCAGCAGTGCATGAGGGTTCCTTTTTCTCTGCATCCTCACCATCACTTCTCATTTGTTGATTTGTTGATGATAGCCATTCTGACAGTTGTGAGATGGTACCTCATTGTCTTTTTGATTTGCATCTCTCAGATTAGTGATTTTGAGCATGTTTTGATATGTCTCTTGGCCTTCCTTATGTCTTCTTTCTAAAAGTATCTATTTATGTTTGTTGCACATTTTTGGATTGGGTTGTTTATTTTCCTTTTGTTAAGTTGTATGAGTTTCCTGTAAATATTGGAGATTAAACCTTTATAGGAGATAACATTGGCAAATATGTTCTCCCATGCAGTGGACTTTCTTGTTGTTTTATTGCTGATTTCCTTTGCTATGCAAAAGCTTTTTATTTTGGTGTAGTCCCATTTTTTTTTCCCTTGTTTTGTTTTCTCTTTGGTTTCCGTTCTCCTAGAACAGTATCAGTGAAGAAATTGCTTCGGCTTATGTCTGCGATTTCTCTGCCTGTGGATTTCCGTCTTATATTTAAGATGATTTCCCATCTTATGTTTAAGTCCTTTATCCAGTTTGAGTTTATTTTGGTGTATGATGTAAGTTGGGGGTCCAGTTTCATTTTTTTGCATGTATCTGTCCAATTTTCCCAACTTCATTTATTGGAGAAACTGCCTTGACTCCATTGTATGCTCTTGCCACCTTTATTAAATATTAATTGAGCATAGTATTTTGGGTTGATTTCTGGGTTCTCTATTCAATTCCATTGATCTATATGTCTGTTCTTATGCCAGTACTAGGCAGTTTTGAGAACATTGGCTTTGCAATACAGTTTGATATGTCTGGTATTGAGATATCTCCTACATTCCTCTCTCTCTCAGGATTGCTGCAGCTATTCAATGTATTTTTTATTCTAGATGAATTTTTGGAGAGTTCATTCCAGGTCTGTGAAATATCTCATTGGTATTTTAATGGGGAGTGTATTGAAACTACAGATTGCTTTGGGTAGAATAAACATTTTAATGATGTTGATTCTAGCAATTCATGTGTCCATTTCATCAAGGTTTATTCTTCCATCTATTTATGTCTTCCTCTATCTCTTTTTCAGTGTCCTGTAGTTTTCTGAGTAGAGGTCATTTACCTCCTTAGTTAAGTTTATTCCTGGGCATCTTAACTTTTTTTGTTATGATGGTAAATGGGGTTGTTTTCTTAGTCTCTCTTTCTGTAAACTCACTATTAGTGTATAGAAATGCCATAGAATTCTTGATGTTATTTTGTGTCCTGCTACATTGCCAAATTTATTTATTAAGTCTAATAATTTTTGATGGAGTCTTTAGGGTTTTCTATGTACAGTATCATGTAATCTGTGAATAATGACAATTTTACTTTTTCTTTTCCAACTTGGATGCCCTTTATTTCTTCTTCTTGTCTGATTGCTGTAGCTAGCACTTCCAGTACTATGTTGAACAGGAGTAATGAGACTGGGCATCCCTGTCTTATTTTTGTTCTTAGGGGAAATGGGTTTATTTTTGCCCATTAAATATGATGTTGGGTATAGGTTTATCATATAAGGCTTTTATTATGCTGAGGTGTGCTACCTTTATTCTCACTTTGCTGAGCATTTTTATCAGAAAAGAGTGCTGGATTTTGTCAAATGCTTTTTCTGCATCAATTGATATGATTATGTTATTTTTGTCTCTCACTTTGTTTATGAGATCTGTCACATTTATTGATTTGCAGATATTGTGCCAGCCTTGTATTCCTGGAATAAATCCCACTTGGTCATGGTGTATGATCTTTCTAATGTCATGCTGTATCTGGTTTGCTAGAATTTTGTTGAGGATTTTAACATCTATGTTCATCAGGGATATTAGCCTGTAATTTTCTTTCTTTGTGGTGTCTTTATCTGGTTTTGAGATTAGTGTAATGCTGGTTTCATAGAAAGAGTTTGGAAGTGTATCTTCTGATTAAATTTTTTGGAATAGTCTGAGAAGGGTTGGTTTTAGTTCTTTGAATGTTCAGTCAAACTCCCTTGTGAAGCCATCTGGTCAAGGGCTTTTGTTTGCTGGAAGCGTTTTGATTACTGTCTCAATTTCCTCAGTAGTTATCAGCCTATTCATGTTTGTTTCATTTCCTGATTGAGTTTTGGAAGCTTGTATTTTTCTAGGAGTATGTCCATTTCATTGAGGTTGTCCAGTTTGTTGGAGTAGAGTTGTTCATGGTATTTTTTTTTTTTTACAATCCTTTGTATTTCTCTGAGGTCTATTATTATTTAACCCCTTTCATTTCTGATTTTGTTTATTTGGGCCCTCTCTCTTTGTTTCTTGGTGAGCCTGGCTAAAGGGACTTCCATCTTGTTTATTCTTTCAAAGAACCAGCTCTTGGTTTCATTGATCTTATGTATTTTTTTTTTTTTGGTCTCTATGTCATTTATTTCTGCTCTGATCTTTATTATGTCCTTCCTCTGGTTACTGTGGGCTTTTCTTGTTGCTTTCTTTCTAGTTCTTTAAGTTGCAAAGTTAAGTAATTTATTACCATTGTTTCTTGTTTTTGGAGGTAGACTTGTAGAGCTATGAACTTCCCCGTCAGGACTGCTTTCACTGTGTCCCATAGATTTTGGATTTTTGTGTTTTCATTGTCATTTGTTTTCAGGATGTTTTTAATTTCTTCTATGATCTCTTTGGTTTCACTGTTTAATAGCATGCTATTTAGCTTCCAAGTGCATGATCTTTTTTATTGTTTTTATTGTGGTTGATTTCTAGTTTTATGTCATTATGGTTTGAGAAGATCTATCTTTTGAATTTGAAGAGACTTTACCTGTGTCCTAATATGTGGTCTATCTTTGAAAATGTTCCATGTGCATTGGAGAAGAATGTATATTCTGTAGCTTTGGGGTGAAATCTTCTGAAGATGACAATTAAGTCCACCTGATCTAGTGAGTCGTTTAAGATTGCTATTTATTTGTGGTTTTTTGTCTAGAGGATTTATCCACTGATGTCAGTGGTGTATTAAATTCCCCTACTATAACTGTATTGCTATCAATCTATCACTTTATATCTTCCAGAAGTTGTTTAATGTATTTGGATGCTCCTGTATTGGGTGCATACATGTGTACCAAAGTTATATCTTCTTGTTGAATTGCTCCCTTTAGTATTATGTAGTGGCCTTCTTGTTATGGCTTTTATTTTGAGGTCTATTTTGTCAGATGTAAGTATAACAACCCCATCTTTTTTATCATTTCATTTGCCTGTAAAATCTTTTACCATCCCTTCACGCTCAGTCTGTGTGAATCCTTTGTTCTGAGGTGGGTCTCTTGCAGATAGCAAATATATCTGTCATGTTTTCTTATCCATTCAGCTATCCTATGTCTTTTGATTGGTGCATTTAATCCATTTATGTTTAATGATATTATTGATAAGTATTTGTTTGTTGTCATATTTATCCTTAATGTTTGTGTTTCTTCTTGCCTTTCTGTTTTTTTCTTTTTTCAGCAGTTCCTTGAGCATTTCTTGCATTGCTGGCTTGGTAGTAAACTCAATTAGCCTGTTTTGTTTTTATGAAGCTTCTGATTCCGCCTTCAATTTTCAATGATGGCCTTGTTGGGTATAGTATTCTTGGATTCAGTCCCTTGCTTTACATCACTTTTTAAATTTCATTCCATTCCCTTTTGGCCTGGAGTGTTTCTCTTGAGAAATCCATTTATATTCTAATAGGAGAACCCTTGTAGGTAATTCTGTCTCTCTCTGGCAGTCTTTAAGATTCTTACTTTGTTGTTGGTGTTTGCCAATTTAATTATGATGTGTCTGGGTGTCAGTCTTTTGGGGTTCATCTTGTTTGGGACTCCATGTGCATCTTGGACTTGCAGTTTTTTTCTTGCAATATCAGGGAAGTTTTCTGTCATTTTTTCAAACAGGTTTTCTATTCCTTGCTTCTCTTCCTTTCCTCTGGAACCCCTATTATGTGAATATTGTTTCATTTTGTGTTGTCCCAAAGCTCCCTTAGGCTCTCCTCTTGCTTTTTAAAACTCCTTTCCAGTTGCTGTGTTTGTGTGTTTTTTCCTACCTTGTCTTCTAGTTCGCTGATGTAGTCCTCAGCCTCTTCTAGTCTATTGTTTAAGCCTTCCATTGTGTTCTTTATTGCAGCTATGTTGTTCTTAATCTCCTCTTGGTTCCTTTTCATGTTGGTGATATTCTCATTCAGCTCCTTATAATTCTCGTTGAGATGTGTATATTTGTCATTGAGTTGTGTATTTTTTAAAAATATATTTTATTGATTTTTTACAGAGCGGAAGGGAGAGGGATAGAAAGTCAGAAACATCAATGAGAGAGAAACATTGATCAGCTGCCTCTTGCACGCCCCCTACTGGGGATGTGCCTGCAGCCAAGGTACATGCCCTTGACCGGAATCGAACCAGGGACCCTTCAGTCCGCAGTCCGACGCTCTATCCACTGAGCCAAACCGGTTTCGGCTGAGTTGTGTATTTTCATCATCCAGCCACCTGAGCATCCTTAGAACTATTATTCTGAATTCTTTTCTGGTATGTTGCTAGCCTCAATTTCATTTAACTCCCTTTCTGGTGATTCCTCTTTTTCTTTCCTTTGGGGATTACTTTTTTTGTCTTCCCATGTTTTTCTGTAATGTTTTAATTATAGATCTGATTGCTTTTTTACCCAGGTTATTTTGGAGATGGTGCTACTGGTGTAATCTCTCAGTTCTCCTGGGCTTGATAATCTAGTGTAGCTCCCTAGTTTAGCTATTTGGGTTCTCTTGATGTAGGCCTGTGAGCTGGAAAGGTACTCCTGCAGTGTCTAGAAGTCAGCAGCTGTGGAGGGGGTGTCCCAATTTTTGCCGTCTTGACCCTTGATTGAAGTTGTGCATGCCCTGCAGCACCCAGGAACCATCTGTTGGGGTGATGGAGCTCAGGAGGCATGTGTTTTGGAAATGCGTGACTGTGGTGTCCAGGGCTCTATAGTTGTGGGTGGGCAGACTCAGTTTTTGCTGCTGGACCTGTGGTGGGTAAGCACAAGCTCCCAATGGTGGCTCACAGGGGCATCTGTGGTGCATTTACCAACAAGGGACACTGAAGCACTCTGAAGGGTCCTCACACTGAAGCCACATAATTGAGGCATCTCTGGACAGGTATCCAGGATGAGTGAATTCAGAATTTCTACTGCTGGGGGGAGTGTGTCCTTTTTTTGTCCAAGATCAGACTCAGTGAGGACTTGCAGCAGCTCCCATGAGTGTCCTCTGGATAGATGGGCTCAGAATGCCTGCCCATTGGAAATGCTTGAATGTCGCAGTGTGTTTGCCTATGCAGAACTCTGACACACTCTGAGGGGTGTTGGTGCTGAAGTTACATAGCTGGGGTGTCTGTGGGCAGTTATTCAGGAAGAAGGAATTCAGAATTTCTACTGTGGTCTAGTGCACCCTTTTCTGCACAAAATCACACCCAGCAGGGGCTCCCAGTGGCTCTCCGGCATTGCATACAGAGTGATGAGCCTTGGATGCCTGTGTGCTGGAAATGCGTGAATGTGGTGTCTGGAGTTCCGCCCTTGGGGAGGGGGAAGTTGTATTTACTCCTGTGGGAGCAGTGTCCCTTTGGAGGTAGTGGTCCCAGGGTCCGTGGGTCTGCAGCTGGGGCAGCAGGATTTTGGCTGTAGTGGCTGGTGGGTCACAGGCAGTGTCAAAGGCCTGTCTGGGTGGTGGTGCTGATGAGTTCCTAGAAAAGGCCGTCCTCCCCTTCAAGATGGCGTGGGCTCTATGCCTGAGTCCCTCAGTTGCGGGAGTGCCCGCAGTGGTGGTAGTCTCTCCTTGTTCAGGAGTGCCTGGTCTGCCAGTTCCTGCTGTTTCTGTCGGATTTAACTGTCCATTACTCACACACACACCACACACATCCACACACTCTTTTCATCCCCTCACTCATTCACTTCCTCTCCCTCACCTCCATCTTTCCAGCTGGTATCTTGGAAAGTCTCACTATTTTGTTTTGTTGAAATTATCTTCAATCTATTCTCTTAGCAAATTTCCAATATTAACTATATTATTAACAATATAATCAATTACTAGAGGCCCTGTGCACAGATTTGTGCACTGGTAAGGTCCCTTAGCCTCATCAATGGGGATCATGCTGAAATCAGCTCTCCAACACACCCCAAGGGGTCTTAGATTGTGAGAGGGTGCTTCTCAGGTGATACACCTCAAATTGAGCTCCCTCCTCTCTGGGTCCAGGTGTGTCACCTGAGAACTGCAGCTGTCAAGTCACTGCAACTGGGCAGCTCTTATGTTGAGCATCTTCCCCTGGTGGTTATTGTTTGTCATAGCTACCATTCAGAACATCTGCCCCCAGGTGGTCATTGTGCAACATAGCTACCAGAAAGTCTTTTATATATATAGAATAGAGGCCTGGTGCACGAAATTTGTGCATGGGGTGAGAGGTTGTCCCTCAGCCCAACCTTCACCATCTCCAATCTGGGACCCCTCAAGGGATGCCCAGTGCTCGTTGAACATTCCTCACAATTTAGGACTGCTGGCTCCCAACCACTTGCCTGCCTTCCTAATTGCCTCTAACCGCTTCTGCCTGCCAGCCTGATCACCCCCTAACCACTCCCCTGCCAACCTGATTGAAGTCTAACTGTTCCCCTGCCACCCTGTTTGCCTTCAACTTCTCTCCTCTGCTGGCCTGGTCACCCATTACTGTCCTTCCCTGCTGATTTAATCACCCACAACTGCCCCCCCCTTGCAGGCCTGGTCCCTCTCAACTGCCCTCCCCTGCTGGCCATCTTGTGTCCACATGGGGGCAAGATCTTTGACCATATGGAGACAGCCATCTTGTGTGTGGTAGATGGTCAGTCTGCATATTACCCTTTTATTAGATAGGATAGAGGCCTGGTGCATGGATAGGGGCCAGCTGGTTTGCCCTGAAGGCTGTCCAGGATCAGGGTGGAGGTTCCCTTGGGGCCTGAGGTGGCCTGGGCAAGGGGCCTATTGTGGTTTTCAGGCTGGCCACACCTCTCAGTGACCCAAGCAGAGGCCTGGGATCTGGGATTTATTTATCTTCTATAATTGAAACTTTGTAGCCTGGAATGGAGGACTAGGGCAGCCAGAGCTGCAGAAGCTTGGCTTTCTCGATCACCTGGGCAACCCTTGCCTCTGCTCTCTCCTCTCCGTGGCTGCTGCCATTTCTATTGGGATACATGTATCTTCTATAATTAAAACTTTGTAGCATTGAGTGTAGGCCTAGGCCAGCAGGGGCGGGCAGAAAGCTTGGCTTCCTCCATTGCCAGGGAAACCCAAGCCTCCCTCCTGCTCTCAGTGGCCACAGCCATCTTGGTTGGGGTTTATTTGCATATTTGATCCTGCTTGGCTGGTGGCTGTGGCTTGTGGGTGTAGTGGAAGTACAGTCAATTTGCATATTACTATTTTATAAAATAGGAAGATGTGTTATACATTACATCTCCAGACTTATTTATTCTACATAACTGTTACTTTGTAACCTTTGATCAACATCCCCCAGCTTCCCTCATGCTCCAGCCCCTAGTAACCATCTCTCTCCTCTGCTTCAGTGTTCATTTTTTTTCTTTTTTTAGGTTCCACATATAAGTGCTAATGTGCATGTATTTTTTTCTGCAATCGGCATCATTCATTACCTTAATGTCCATGAGGTTATAAATGGCCAGATATCCTGTTTAATGCTGAATAAGATTCCAATGTACTTGTATACCACAATTTCTTTTTATCTTTATCTGCCAATGGACACTTTTTCCCACATCTTTGCTGTTATGAGTAATGTTTCAACAAGCATGGGAGAGCAGATATCTTTTCAGGTACTTATTTCATTTCCTTAGAGGTATATGCCCTAAAGAGGGATTGGTGGATCACATGGTAGTGCTATTTTTTAGTTTTTTTGAGAAATCTCTGTACTGGTTACTCAAATGGTTATAAAAGTTTACATTAATTCCTACCAACAGTAGAAAAGGATTATTTTTTTCTTTACATCCACACTAACACTTGTTTAAAATTCATGAAAATAGTCATCCTGGGAAGACTAAAGCAATATCACTTTTTATTTTGATTCGTATTTCCCTGTTAACTAATGGTTTTGAGCACCTTTTTATATACCTTTTGGTCATTTATTTATCTATGAAAAACTGTCTTGAAAAGAATCTTGAGGTTAAAGATTTTTTTGTGTGTGTTTTTGGGGAAAATATAATTCAAAAATCTGAGGCAACAACATCAATTATAAACAAGTGGGACTTAAACTAAAACACTTCTATGCAACATAACAAAAAATCAAAACAAAAAGGCAACCTATGTATTGACAGAACATATTTGCAAACTATGAATGTGATAAGGGCTTAATATTCAAAATAAACAATGAACTCATATGGCTAGAGAGCAACACTATTAAAAGTGGTCGAATGACCTGAAGAGACATTTTGCTACAGATGTATTTCAGAAATGTATTATTGTATCTCATGTATTTTAAGAAGAAAAAGGAATTTTGCTAAATTAATGGATTCTTCGATAAAAGTTTTCAGGTGTCAACTAAGAAAATAATGTGTACTATGGAAAATAAGAAAAAAATTGCACTGGAGTATATTAAGTACTTTTAAATATTAAAGTTCCAGATAGTGATTTTTAAAAAGCATTCCAAATTTCTGCATGTCAAATTGTAACGTTATACAACTAGAAGCTCTAAAATATAAAGTCCTTATATCTGTTTTTACCATATCAATAGTGTAGACCTCATAACATTATAAAATAAGATTATTTATTTCTATATTTAATGTTAATACAGAGTTAAACACATGTTTATTTAGATTTGTTTGCTTATATTATATAAACCAAAAAACAGATATCTTTAATTTTACTACCTTTGTACAATTAACACATTCTCAACTCTAGTAAATTCTGTTGTATTTGCTAATAGTTTTAAGTATTATGCATCATTATCTTAAAACTTGAAATGAATAAAAGTTATACATGTAAGCATTTTATTTACTAAAAGTATTGAATTCTTATCAAGTGCCAACCTCTATGGCAAAAAAGAATGATGAGAAATTTTAAGTAGTTAAAAAAAAGATATACATGATTAATTTTATAATAAATTTCCTTTTAAGCACATCAACAGATTAGATGCTGTTAGAATGTCTCATTGAAATTCACTACTTGATTACCAAAAAAGTAGACCAAAATACTAAAAAATGGAAAAAGGGAGAAAACTTAATATAAGTAGATTTCTAATTTTTTAATTAGTGAGAACAGGTAATTGAAATTTCATCAATGATTAATGTTTAGACACCATTCCCATATTCTCCAAATTTTCTGGATCTCTATTAAAGCAATGTCACTATGTGCAAATAATTTACAGAAAAATATGCGAGTGGTATGGAATAAAAATCATGATATTGATATAATATTGATAGAAAAACAAAAAAATTATGAACTTGAACATTATAAAACATATATTTACTTTAAGAGTACTAATTTTTAAGAGAAAAATTTAAGAACAATATTGATATATACAATGAACACAGGAAAATTTCAAAGATTTTAGTAAATTCCAGAGAAAACAATTACATCATATTCTGAGATAAACAAAGGTATTTTCCCCCACTAATATTTACCAATAGCCCATATTTTCCACAAAGTATTACTAGGGATAAAAATGTTAGAAAAAATATGATAGAGTGTGTTATAATTTCATTTTTATGTTTTTTATATACCAGTATATCTACAAAATAGGCTTATCACCAAAGTTATGAATAGTTATAGGTGAGAGGAAGTTTTAGGTTTATTTTTTTCATTTTATATGCCCTATATTTTTCTGTAATATAGTATATTATCTCTGAAATTATAAATATAAAGATTTCACTTCTTTTCTTTCTTTTATATATATTTTTTTTATTGTTTCAAGTATTACAAATAATAGTACATATGTTTCCTTTTTCCCCCCATTGACCTCCCCCCTGGCCTCCCCTACCCCCCAGCACATCTCCTCACCTGCCCTCCCCCCATGACTTGTATCCATTAGTTATACTTATATGCATGCACACAAGTCCTTTGGTCGATCTCTTACAGCCCTCACTCCCCACTCTCCCCTGCCTTCCCACTGTAGTCTGACAGTTTGTTCAATGCTTCTTTGCCTCTGTATCCATTATTTCCCCCCATTTCTTTTCTTTAAAAAATCTTGCTTCTTCATACTAGAGATAAACATATAAGAACAAAAAAATGTTAGAGTCTCAGTTTCAATGTCAAATAGTTCCTTATGTGTACATGTCAGCAATGACATCTGGATAGTGGACAAATGGTGGCAATGCAGGTCCCACCCTCTCTGGTTTGGTACAGGACAACCTGCAGCGACGCACAACTGCTGACTGCTAGCATGGCAAGGTATCGTAAGCATCTTCCGTCTCTGGACTGTCTGTGTGGTTGGAACAGACCTGTCAAGGTTGGACACAGAGACTTGGCCAGCAACAGTTACCATATGTCTAAACCCAGTCTAGCACCAAAAATGCTCAGGGCCTACTCAAGAATGCAAATAATCCTTTCCACTAATATTTACAAGGTTAAATTAGATTATTGTTTGAATATTAAATTTGACAGTAAAACAGTAATCAAATTTTCAGGTTAATTTAAATTGGCCAATTTTAATAAGGGAATACTCAAGAAAATTTAAGTGTACTGGACAAAAAACTGTTCGTAAAATATTAAGATTTTACTTTTTATAATTTTTAATATTTATAATTTTATTGCATATTTATTCTAAGTTTTTATTCAAAAATTGTATTAGAAATACTTTAGCATTATTTTCCCTTCTAAATTGTAAGGCTTGATAAGTTACATCTGTCCTTAAAACCATAATTTTCTTATTTTCCTCATGTCACGTTTGATTGCAAAACTGAATATCAATGAATGCAATCAATTGCTTTGAATATATAGTGTACATAATCTAACTGTCTCAAGAGTTAATGATTATATTTCTTTTAGTTTTCTTTATAATCCATAACTCATATTTCTCAAACAAGAATGTTCATTTTTAATGCAATCTCTTATTTTAGTTTATAAAAACTGCAATACAAATATGTAGCACCTAAGTAAAAAGTGAAATATGATTAAAAATTTTGTTCTGATAACCAGTCGTAAAGGGGGCTAAATATATGATGATTTGACTTTCACTTCAGGGTACACAATCCTCTATAATAGAAGGATAACGTATAATTTATCCCCTAGACCAGGATTTTGACCACATTTAGACCAGAGGGCGAACTAGCCCACCAAACACCTGATGAGCCCAATGAGCCCAATTGGGCCTAGCCGACTGAACCCCAGCTATGCATGAATTCATGCACAGGCCTCTAGTCCTATCTAATAAAAAAGTAATACCCCCACAAGACATACCCACAAGCCAATCAGGAGTGAATATGCAAATTAACCCCAACAAGGATGGATGCTGCCACAAAGAGAGCAGGAGGGAGGCTTGGTTTTCCATGGCAATGGAGGAAGCCAAGTTTTTCACACACCCTGTCCTGCCAAGGCCTCCGCTCAAGGCTACAAAGTGTCAATTATAGAAGATAAATAAATCCCAAAAAAAGTGGTGGCACCCATAGAGCTGGAGAGAGCAGAGGCTAAGGTTGCTCCTGGCAATGGAGGAAGCCAAGCTTTCCATAGCCCTGGCCTGCCTTGGCCTCTGCTTAAGGCCACAAAGTTTCAGTTATAAAAAAATAAGTAAATCCCAAAAGAAATGTCTGTGGCCACAGAGGGAACAGAAGGCTTGGCTTTGCTCCAGGCTACAAAGTTTCAATTGTAGAAGATATATAAATCCCAGATACCAGGGCCTCCACTTTGGTTGCTGGGAGGCGTGGCTGGGCTGCAAATCACCATAGTCTCCTTGCTCAGGCTGCCCCATGCCTGAAGGGAATCCCCACCCTGATCCTGGTCACCCTTCAGGGAAAACCGGCTGGCCCCCACCCATGCACCAGACCTCTATCCTATCTAATAAAAGAGTAATATGCAGATTGTCCATCACTCCAACACACAAGATGGCTGCTCTAGTGTGGTCAAAGATGGCTGCCCCCATGTAGACAAAAGATGACCACGACAGGTATCAGCTTTGCCTGAGACTCATGCTTTGATCACCAGCCAGGCCTAGTGACCATGAGAATTTTATGCACTGGCTTCCAGTGTGAGGTAAAAACTGCAGAGGTGCCTAGGTCAGCGTGGCTCAATTGGTTGAGCATGGTCCCATCACGAAAGGGTTATAGGCTTGATTCCTGCTCAAGGTGCATTCTGAGATTTCTGGCTCACTCCCTAGAAGGGGGTATGCAAGAGGCACCCAATCAATATTTTTTTTCACATAAATGTTTCTTTCTTACTCTTTCCCTTCCTTCTTTCTTCCTTTCTCTTTGAAAATCAAGAAAAACATATTAAAAAAAACTGCAGAGGCATTATCTCAAATTATAAACTTCAGTAGCATTTTCTAGATTAAAGTAATTTTTAATTATTTTAAAATATTTCACATTCTGTATTTTTTTTAAATCTTTATTGTTCAATATATTAATTACATTGTTCCCTTTTCCCCCCCTATAGTTCCCCTCCACCTGGTACCCATCCCACCCTCCGCCTTCCCCCCCTCCACTGTCCTCTCCCATAGTTGCATGATTTTTGTCCAATCTCTTGCTGCACTTCCCACACCCCCTTTCTCCCCAAGACTTGTCAGTCCATTCCCTCTCTATGTCCAGGATTCTGTTACATTCACCAGTTTATCCTGTTCATCAGCTTATTAATTCACTTGATTTTTTAGATTCATTTGTTGATAGATGTGTATTTGTTGTTCCTAATTTATACTTTTATCTTTTTCTTCTTCCTCTTCTTAAAGAATATCTTTCAGCATTTCATATAGTATTGGTTTGGTGATGATGAACTCCTTTAGCTTTTTCTTATCTGCGAAGCACTTCATCTGACCTTCAATTCTGCATGATAACTTTGCTGGATAGAGTAATCTTGGTTGTAGATTCTTGCTGTTCATCACTTTGAATATTTCTTGCCACTCCCGTCTGGCCTGCATCGTTTCTGTTGAGAAATCTGCTGACAATCTTATGGGTGCTCCCTTATAGGTAACCAACTGTTTCTCTCTTGCTGCTTTTAATATTCTGTCTTTGTCTTTTGCTCTTGGCATTTTAATTATGATGTGCCTTGGTGTGGTCCTCTTAGGGTTCCTATATATTGGGTTTCGGTGTGCTTCTTAGACTCCTAAGTCAATTTCTTTCACCAGGTGTGGGAAGTTTTTGGTCACTATTTCTTCAAATAGGTTTTCATTGTCTTGCTCTCTCTCTTTTTCTGGCACCCCTATAATTCGGATGTTGGTATGCTTGAGGTTGTCCCAGAGGCCCCTTACACTATCTTCAATTTTTTGGATTTTTTTGGTTTCTTGCTTTTTCAGCTGAGTGGATTTTCCCTCTTTGTATTACAAATCTTTAACTTGGTTCTTGGGATGCTCCAGAGCACTTTTAGGTCTTTGTATAATATTTTTTATTTCAGTCAGTGTATGCTTAATTTCTGGTTGGTCCTTTTTCATATCCTTGAGAGTCTCCTTTATATCCTTGAGTGTCTCCTTCATTTCCACGTTGGTCTTGATCATTTCCTTGAAGGTCTCGTTCATTTCCTTGTAGAACTCATTCATTTCCTTTTTGGTCTCGCTTATTTCCTTATAGGCCTCGACCTTTTGTTGGATCCTCTTGAAAAATCCTATAACTGTGGTTTTGAATTCCATGTCCAGTCGTTTTTTTTCCTCCATTTCTTTCACATCTGATTTCTTTCCATGTCTCTGCATGGTGGCTGCTTCTCTGAGTTGGTCAATTAGCTTTGTGTGGTAGACTTCCTACTAGGGACAGTGGCTCAGCCTCCCCAGTTACCTGAGGTGGATATGGGTTGCACAGTCTTGCTGAAGGTAAGCTCAGGTTAATCGTTGTTAGCACTTGGAGGGGCTGACCTCCAGTCCAATTGTCTGTGAAGCTCAGCTGTGCTCAGGTTGGATGGGCGGAGTCTCCAGGCCAAGCAGACAGTGTTAGCTCCGCCCTGTGTGGCCCCAGGGACTCTGCGCAGGGGGCAATGGCTGCCAGCACCTCTGAGAGAGAGCCGCTGTGGAGCTCCACCAGCTGCCAGAGAATTCAGACTCTCCCCAAATGAGTCTGCACCCCCAATGTCTCACCCACGGTCGTAAAACAAAGCAGTCTGATGGTTTTCCGAATGAGAGAGCAAGTCGCAGAGCGCTCTCTGCGTGGTCACGCAGCCGAGCTATTCGCGCAAGCTGCCTTCTCCACAAGCCGGGAGACCCCTGCAGCACCCAAATTTCGGCGTGACCTCCCACTGTCCAGTTTTCACCCCGTATGATAGTGGGTTCCCTGGACTTCTCCCAGAGCTGGAGAATCAGTCCATTGTGACTTCTTTGTCTCCCCGATAGAGAAAACTGCCTGGTTTTCAGCCGCCCTCCCTCTCCGCTGGTGCGCACTCCAAACCTCTCTCTCTGTGAATCTTTCAACGCTGTCCGCCACCGCTCCTCCGAGTCACAGTGTCTTATCTTCACTTTTATTTGTGGAATTTTCACTCGGCGAGCTTTCTGGTGATTCTGGAAGGTATTTGTTCTTTCGTTAAGTTGTAGTATTAAAATTGTTGAGTATGACGGCAAGATAGGTGTTTTACCTATGCCGCCATCTTGGTTCTCCCTACCACATTCTGTATTTTTAAAAAATACTTTCAAGAATTCACATATGAATTAGTTAATAGTGTATTCATAAAACAGTTTCCAAATAGTATTTCTCTTCACTTGGTATATTAAATGTATCAAAGATTATAAAAAGAATAACAGTTTCTTCTCATGGTAATTTACTTATGCTCTGATATTAAGAGACAGTGAAATTTTCTTTTAAAGTAAATCAAAAGTAGTGCTATAGAGATGAAATGTTGTATAATGAAGATATTTTACCGTAACTAATGACTTATGTCTCCACTTTATGCAGTATTAAATATTACTTCTCATAGTAAAGATTCTTAATATCAAATTTTACTAAATAAAATTTTTAAAACTTTCATTCATTATTTTTATATTTGCCATATATGAGAGTTAACATTATTGTTATAAGAAAATAAATGACCAAAAACCCCAAAAATATCCCAAACTGAAGCTATGTTTAACTATGAAATGTCTATATTTGGCTTTACTATTTAAGCCTGGATTAGTAGAATCACCTACTCTTGGTTTAAATATACAATACACATACACACTGCACATAAAATTTCATACCTTAAATTATGTAAGATCTTCGCTTTTCTTTAGCTTATTGAGAATATTATATCACTCTGACCTAAGAGATTATAAATATTGCAAAAATAATAATATTTTGAAATCAAAGATATGCTCTTAAAGTTCTAACTAAATCAATTAATAGTTTTGACTTTCATGCCCCTCCCCCCCCACTGGCTTGATTACCACTCACTGGCTCTGTGTGGCAGCCTGATTGGACCTAAATGCCCCCACCTTGCTGGCCTGGTTGTCCCTAACTGCCCCCTGCTGTCAGCCTGGTCACACCTTACTGCTTTTTCTGCCAGCTTGGCTGCCCCAAACTACCCCTCTCTGTCAGCCTGGTCACCCCTAACTGTCCCCCCTGCTGGCCTGGTCACCACCAACTGTTCCCCCCATTACCCACCCCTCACTATCCCCCTTGCCAGTCTAATAGCCCTCAACTGTTCTCCCTGCCAGCCTGGTTGTCCCCAACTGCACCCCCCCACTGGCCTGGTCACCCCCAACTGCACCCTATGCCAACCTGCTTGCCCCTCATAGCCTTCCCACCAGCCTGCTTGCCCCATGCAGCCTGCTTATTCAGTTGTTTGGTAATTCTTCACTAACCCCATAAAGGCCTGGTCACGCCATGTAGCTAGTGTTCAGTCGTTTGGTTGTCCCTCACTAAACTCCCTGCCAGCCTGGTCATAGGCAGCCATCTTGTGAGGGTGTGAGGGTTAATTTGCATAACATCTCTTTATTATATATAGGATGATAATATTATTGATATATAAGACATCATTAATTAAATAAGATAACTGAAAATTCTTCTCTTTGACTCATACTAAATATATTAGAGATTCCAATTTCAATACTCTCCACTTTTCTCATTTCCACAGTGAAAGAAATTGTCTTCATATTTTGATGTCCTGGCTCCATCTGTCAATTTGCTGTAATATGATTACTGGCTTCATTATTTTCTGAAAATATACTTAGGTAAACAGTGAATAAAATCCTAGAGATAATTAACTTCTTACCTTGGTCTTTTCTTTCATAGAATTTGAAACTTCAGCTACACATGAGAGAATCTGATGAAAGAGAAAGGGGAATGTGAAAAGGAGCATGGCAGCATCAGCAAATTACAGGCACTCACAATGCATGATAGGAACCGTTGGTAGGTTGATCCATTTAATCAGATCTTTAATTCCCATTCACATGATTTATTGAACTATTTCTACTGAAGAGCTATATAGACACTTTGTCTAAACTAGTGGTTTATAAGCTTAAAATATCACATGCAGATACTTAGCTGTAACAGGATTTTAGCTTCTGTTGACCAGAAATGAGTTTAGAGTAACTGAGAAGAGCAAGAAAATTAGAGGCATTAACCAAAGGAGAGAATCAAGAAAGACAATTATTTGGCAAGAGCATCTGGATAAATAGATAGAAGCAACATTAATTCTGATTAGGAACACCAATAATGTAATACACTGAAGTACAAACCAACAGTATTCATTCTGAACATGTTAAAGATAGGATTTCCTATGAGACAGCTAAGTTTAACTTTTTAACAGATGCTATATAACATATTATGTAGACAACTGGGCATATTAAATGGATCTATTTTTTCAAAATAGCTATTGGCAGAAGAAATGGACTTACTATGAATAAAGACTTCGAAAGGCAAACTCTCTTGGAGAAGAGTGTCCTGATAGAGACAGGGAGTATATAAGAAAGATGCGTGCTGACCCAATATAAACCCTAAGTAACTGCAGTTATAAAGTAGGAAAAGTCAACATTATATAACATAGTTAAAACCTAGACAAAAGTTGTGTTTGTTTTATGACAAGCTAATTGAACAATTTATGTGGAAATGCAAATAACCAAGAATAACTGGGGGGGCAACTTTTAAAATAAGAACAAAGTTGGATGACTCACACTATCTGATTTTAAGGCTCATTAAAAAGTAACCAGCAAGAAAGAAAATTGTATCCTATTTAATAAAAGAGTAATATGCAAATTGACTGTACCTCAAATCAAGCCACACCCACAGCCATGCCCACCAGCCAATCAGGAGCATATTATGCAAATAAACCCCAAACAACATGGCTGCTGCCACTGAGAGCAGGAAGGAGACTTGGGTTTCCCCAGCAATGGAGGAAGCCGAGCTTTCTGCCTGTAATTGCTGGCCTAGGCCTCCACTCAATGCTACAAAGTTTCAATTATAGAAGATACATAATCCCAACAGAAATGGTGGCAGCCATGGAGGTGGAGAGTGCAGAAGCTAGGATTGCCAGGGCGATGGAGGAAGCAAAACTTCTGCAGCCCTAGCCTAGGCCTCTACTCTAGGCTACAAAGTTTCAAACAAAAATGGCTATTGCCATGGAGTGAGCAGAAGGCTTGGCTCCACTCCAGGCTATGAAGTTTCAATTGCAGAGCCAACCCTTCTGCAAATTAGACCAGACGTCCTCTTGAACATCCTTCTGGATGACCTTCCATTCAAAGCTGGGGCTGCGAGGGAAGCCTAAGTCCTGAGTGCCAGATGGAAGGCCTGAGTGCCAGAGTAGCTGGGGGAAGGTCTATTCTTGCACAAATTTTATACATTGGGCCTCTACTAATTAATAAAAGTCCTTGTTAACAAAGAGAAATGTAAACCAAATTCTAATGAATTAGTGATTTGGTTAGGGTAGTGAAATGAGTTTTGTAAGGTTATAAAAATAACATCCATATAAAATGTGTTCTTTTTGTTGTTGTTAATCTTCACCTGAGAATATTGTTTCCATTGAGTTTTTTAAATTATATCTTTATTGTTGAAAGTATTGCTTATGTCCCCGATTTTCCCCATTATCCTCTCCTAGTCCACCCTCAACTCCTAAAGCAGGTCTACATCACCCTATTGTCTGTGTCCATGGGTTATGCATATATGGATACAAGATCTTTGGTTCATCTGTTCTCACCCACCCACCCTCCCCTGCCTTCTCTCTGAGATTCTGCAGTCTGTCTCATGCTTCTATGTCTCTAGATCTATTTGGTTCATCCGTTTATTTTGTTCGTTAGATTCCACATATGAGTGAGATCATGTGATATTTGTCTTTCTCTAACTGGCTTATTTCGTGGAGCATAATACTCTCCAGGTCCACTGAGTTTTTACAGAGAGTGGCAGGGATGGGGAGAGACAGAGAGGGAGAAACATCACTGTGAGAGTGACACATGGTTGCTTCCCACATGCACCCATTCTGGTTGTTCTGCCATTCCATTGCTGGGCTTTTATCTTCCCACATGCACCCATTCTGGTTGTTCTGCCATTCCATTGCTGGGCTTTTATCTATATAGATTAGAGGCTGTAACTGAGGTACATACATGACCTTGACTGGAATCAAACTGGGATCCTTTCCTCTGCAGGCTAAGCCAAACTGGCTACGGCTAAAATATGCTCTTCATAGACAAGTTACTGCATGGAAGTTTGAAGACAATAATCTACAAAGAGCAATAAGATAATACTGAAGATGTTAATTTTATAAAATTTATGATTGTTACCATGAAGTGGATTTTTATAATATTTCATATTAAAAATTTTGTAACCGCATAGAAACTTAATTCTTTAATATGACTTTTCCTCCTTCCTTTCCTTCGATTCAAACTGGCGTCATCCAGCACCCTGACTCACCTGCCTCCTTCTTCCTTGCACACCACTGCCTTTAGCCCTCAAGATAGTGAGGTTCTGATCAGCATCAAATAATCTTAGGAGCGAAGACTCAGGTCTGCTGAGCCCAGAGTTAGTTTCTATCAAACTAGTCCTCAACTGTGTTTCAGTTCCAGGAACAGAAAGGCAGTGAAGCCAGACAAAGTGTTGGCTGTGATGGCTGCCATTAGGACCAGAGGCACTGATCCACTGCCCTCTTCCAGGTGCTCACCACCAACCAATCAGTTGAGACCAGGTCCTAACCCTGACTGTCTTGTCACCATGATTTTCCCTTGTACACTCCATCTCCTGAAGCCATTTGGGAGTCAGGTCTTGAGCATGAGCTAACCTGTCTCTGGGCAGGGGCCACTTCCTAAACATAAGCCCTTACTCTCTTTGCCATAAACTCCTATTCCTGTCTTATTGGGCTTTGATGAGCACAGGCAAATGGACCCTTTAGTTCGTTAACAATTTCATCTCCAATAACCATAGCATGTCACTTATAAAATCAATCACTGTGCATTTAAAGTGTTGAGTACAGAATTTTTAACTATTAAAAGAATCTTCCAATAAATATTTTCAGGTTCTCTTTTACCCCACTTGTAACATTAAATGTTACAATATTGGTTTATTAGTCAATCTAAAACATTGGGATGACCAAAAGTATTTTGAAATTCAGAATATTTATTCTAGAAAGGTAGTATATACATATCTAATTTATTATGGACACCTCCCAGCAGGATCTTGGATAGCTCCCATAATTAAACAGATTTATTTTTCTGTAGGAAATTAAATGAGTAAATAAAGATTATAACTGATTTCATCTCAGGTGAGATTAGATTTGATCACTAAATAAACTATGAAAAAATATATTTTCCAGAGCTTTTTGTATTTCAAATTTGAGAGACAGCACCACGGAACTACAAAAAGTAAATTTATATGTATACCAAACACAGAGCAAGAGCTTTTATTTTAAACTATGTTGAATTATTATGACCTGTATGTAAAGTGATTTCATGTTATGGTGCTGTAGCTATAATTTTATGAATAAATCAAAAAATATTCCAAGTACAAAACAAGTCTGAGAGAATATGTTCTAAAAGAGTGAAGTTATATCTGTTCACTTCTTGATTATAATATTTGTCTTAGCACGCTTTCTTTTTTCACTATTTAAAAAAAAATGTTTGCCTGAATTATTTGCTCTGACAATTTACAGCCTATTTCATGAAGAAAAAATCTTTAAAGTCAAAAGCTTTAAGAGGTGATTTTCACCATAATACACTGATGACCTTTTCAATATTCTGTGTCTTGATTCAATAGCCATTCAGTTCACTCCCTGAGTGCTAGTGGAAACATGCAAGAACCAGTCAATCAGAATATGTTGTTTCAAAGGTCACAAAACATTTTTAATATATTACTTTATATTTTTAAAGTACATAAAAGGCAATGCTAATACTTGTATTACATTGATACATATATGTGCAAATATATATATGTATATATGTATATATACTAAGTATATGCACTAAATAGTAACTCAAATGTATGTGTCTGTGTATTTCTCTGCATATAGCTTCAATGCCTAAAACTGAACAGAAATATATAATAAAAGCTATACCAAAGATAAATCCATATAATATTATATGTAAAATAATTTTCAACATTTTAATTATTATTTGAAATTCATGAAGTAGATTTAAAATACACTAATGTTAATTCATATTGTGTTATGTATCTATCTTCATAATAGAAAACTTTCCTACTATTGTTGAAAAGGAAGAATCCTCGAATACTGATGAAGTTCAGTTTCCAAATAATGCAAAAATGGGAAAGGTTTGGCTTTTTCCATTTAAGCATGCTGATATTGCTAATAAAAATTATAAAATGGGGATGATCATAAAGAATGAAATATATCCTATCATATATTGTACCTAGTATATATTTGTAGCATTTGTACTGCATTTTTAAGATAGTATTACACTGTTTGGAGAAAAATAGTCCACGATATCCAGTGAGTTGGAAAGCTCTGAATGTTTCTTGAAAGTATAGAGCAGGGAGAGGCATTGTGGGAAAGAGGGGTACTCATTTCTAGTGTGGTATGGCACAGCAAATCAACTTCCTGAAGACTAGTTAATTATTGATAGATTCTAGTGCCAGAAAAAATAGCTTCCAAAATACAAACTGCTTCCAAAGGCTTTATTTCATAATAATCTAAATTGTATTATTAATGTTCCTTCAAGTACATCTTAATTTATTGACGATGTAATATTTCAGATTCTCCATACTGAACCCATATTACAACCAAGAAAATTAAGATTTATTGCAAAGCAGAAAATGTTAGCAGTATTATATTTATTTTAGAAAAATATGTATAATTATAATCACCCTTTTGTTATCATTGTTCTATTTATATAATATGCATACTTCGGATATTTAAATTATACCAATATTTCATGTGTTTATGAGGGGGTTGTTTGAATAGTTATGTATTCACTGTACATCTATTGTTCTCCTTCAGGAGTTTTAGAATCTAATAAAGCTATCACAGAATTTTCAGCTGAAATTAATAAGTAAGTGAATTCTTGGGTTCTTTTTAATTTTTATTATTTTTTTTCTTGGGTTCTTTTTTAGTATATAAATAAATTGAGAACATTATGATTGTTAAAAGTTATCTCCACACACTGAAATTGTGATCCTAATATGACAAGATTCTCAAGTTTGCAACTTGCCAAGACATTTATCTAGAATCTTTGAGCTGTATGTAATTTGGTTTATGTAAAAATAAAATAAATGGGTAAATTAACTCATAATTATTTTCTTTCTGCTAGAATGGCAATTACAAATTTTGGATGTGAGACATTAAAGTGAATTCTGTACTTTCACGTCTTTTTAACGACTTAAATATATTCCAATACAGAATACTCAATGAGAAGCACCTTTGGAAATTCTCTTCTTCTACAAAAACAAGAACACTGGGAAAAGTTGTCAAAATTAACCCATGTAGAAGTCAGCAAATTTACTAAAGGCTTTTAATGACCCTGAATTGATTTGATTACAAAAAAGACAGCTGACCTCAGAATAGTTAACTTGGTGGTACAATAACATGCTCTATTGCCAGTCCTCCCTGCCTCTAGGCACATAGTAACTTACACAGCAGCAGAGTATACACTAAGGGCAAAAGATGCTTAGGACGCACTAGATGCTCCCCAAAAGATTTATATTCAGAGTATTGTTACTTTCTTATCTGTCTTAAAGCTCCCGGAAATACCCCTATTTATTATTGATGGGCTTATCATTATTGATCTGATTAGAGTTACGTCTGATGGCAAAAAACCTATCCTCAGAGCATTTATCAAAAACAACCCGTGGTAAGTATTGACCTTCCAGTTGCCGAAGGAAACAACACTAATTGAGGCAAAGAAAGAGTGGCCAAAAAGTTTTTTTAAAAAAATTGGAGAATAAGATATCTATAGGATCCTTGAAGGAGTAGTATTTAATAGTATTTTTACCACCCAAAAAAAACTGAAAACTTATAGAAAAAAGACATAAGGGAAAACCAACATGTTATTGGAAATGAAATGATTTCTTGGACATGACACCACAAGCTCCTAAAGCAACAAAAGTAAAAAAAATCAACAACCTGGAATGCATCAATCCAAAAAGCTTTGAATAGCAAAGTAAAGAAAAAGGTCAGTAGGCTGAAAAGGCAACATATGATAAGAAAGAAAATATTTACAAACCTTGTATTTGATAAAATGTTATTTCTTTAATATATAAGGAATTCCAATCCAAAACAGACAAACAAACAAAATAAACCACCAAATTATTGGACTTAAAAGAGAAACAAATTACCCAAATATAATCTGTCTCCAAAGAAGAAATACAATGGCCAACAGTCATATAAAAATTACTCAAGATCATTAATCATCTGGGAAAAAGAAATCAAAACCACAATGAGATACCACCTTACACATATGATCCTGCCTTCCCACTTTTAGACATATGTTTAAAATAAAGTCAGAATGTTAAAAATGCACCTCCGTGTTCACTATGGCATTATTTACAGTAGCCAAGATATGGAAACACCTCCAATGCCCACAATAGATAAAGAAGATGTGACATACATATAACATTATTTATGTAATAGACTTATATTTATAATTTATGTAAATTATAAATTTATATAAATATATTAAATTATAGTATATACTGCATGTAATAATATACAACATATAAATGGTATACATTATAACTTATAATGTATAATTATAAGTGTATAATTATTATAACAATATAGAATATTATTTAGCATTTAAAAAGAAGAAAATAATGCATTTGCAATAACATTGATGTTCTTGGAGGACATTATACTAAGTGAAATAAAAAGGTATCTAATTCATGATCTTACATGTAGTATCTAAAACAGTAAAAACAGTTATAAAATCAAAGATTAGAATGGTGATTGCTGAGGGCTAGGGGAGGAAAACATGGGTTGATGTTGATCAAAGACTATAAAATTTCACTTATGTAAGATACATACATTCTTGAGTTCAAACTTATAGTGTAATGTCTACAGCTAACGATACCATGTTGTATTTTTGAAATGAGCTCAGAGAGTAGTGAAACCTGGAAACTGAACTGGGACGCGTGATGTTCCCCTGGGCTTCCTGGGTTCTTGTCCAGGTGGATTCAAAGAATGAAGCCACAGACAAAAGGCGGCATAGGAAAAGGTGGAAATTGATGAGAAACAAGCACAGACTTGGGAAGGGGGAGAGAGACCCACCAAGTCCCTCTTTTCTAAGGTTGATAAGGCTACAGTTCTTGGTGTCCTGGCCACTATGACTGTTTCAGAGCTCAAACCCCAAGTGAGGTTCCCCTCTTCTACCTTTTGTTTTTCTAGTCCCTTTGACCGTCTCTTCCCTCTCTGTATGAGTGGATTCTTTCCCTCTATTTTGTAAATGTGTACCTTCCGCAGCTCCCAGATTTGGAGTCCTGTGCTTCTCCCCCATAGACCCTTAATTCCTAAAACTTTTTAAACCTGCCTATTTTATCCCTAACAACTTTTTTCAGTGGATCTTAAAGACATTCTCACCACAAAATAAAAAAGATAATGAAAGTGAAAATGGTGTGAATGTGATAGATATATTAACTTGATTATTTGAACATTTGCAATGTATACATACTAAACATCAAGTTGTATATATTAAATATGTAAGTATTTATGTAAATTATATCTCAATAAAGCCATCATAAATCTGGAATTTCAATAAACTTTAGCTAGAATCTTAAGCATATTTTGACAATATTATTTATATGTTTGCTTTAAAATTTTTATTGTTTAGTTGATTGTTTTTCAGGTTACTTTCTGGAGAAATTTAAATGTTATCTTTAATAGATGATCAAATATATTTTAAAATTATCACAACTATACATATATATGCTCCTTTTTCTTTTCATTTTTAAAAAGTATATTTCTATTGATTTCATAGAAGAAGGAAGAAGGAGAGATGGAAACATGAATGATGAGAGAGAATCACTGAAAGGCTGCCACCTGCACACACCCTGCTCGGGACTGAGCCCACAACCCAGTACGCAGCCTGACCAGGAACCAAACCCATGGCCTCCCAGTTCATAGGTTGATGCACAGCTACTGAGCCATGCCGGCCAGGCTCCTTTTTTAAATATAAAACTTAGCTGGTCACCTTGGAAGTCTTATCTCAAATCTGAAACTTTAACTAACTTAAGTTTGAGAACTTTTAAGTGCATCATTTGCTTTCATTTAAGAGTGAATTCTAACATTATTTGTGTTAGATAATGCCATTGTTTCTATGTTAAGTTCAATTTTAAGTTAATTAAGTTTAAGCTGTTGAAACAGTAAAAATGTAAAAAAAATTAATTTATTTAAAAGCAACAAATGAATTAAATTAACAATTGATTTTAAAGGATTTTAAGATTGTGAAAACGAGAAAAATACATTTAGAAAAGATAAATATATCACAGAATAAATATTTGATGTTTTGGGATATGTAATCAAATAATGACAATCACTCTATTTCATTTTCTCCTATAATCAACTTCATTTGTAAATTCACTGCACTGGTGTAAGTATTTCAAGGTACACACCAGAGTCTTTGTATTTGTCACAGAAAACATTGTATCTGTATATCGTAATCAAACCTTTGATTTTCCTGTGGCTTGGCAGGGTGGTCCAGTTGGCTGAACTGTCATATTAGACACCAAAACTTTGTGAGTTGGATTCCCAGTTAGGGCACATACCTAGGTTGCAGGTTTGAACTCTGATTGGGGTGAGTATGGGAGGTAAATGTAGAAACATTGATTTCTCTCTCTCTCTCTCTCTCTCTCTCTCTCTCTCTCTCTTCTTCTCTCAAATCAATAAAAACATATCTTTGGGTGAGGACTAAAAATAGAACTTAAGTATAGAACTCAAAATTCCCAAACTGAATGTACACATTTTTTCATTATTTCATTGTTAGTGTTTCATAAGGTGAAAATAGGTTTATGTGCTGTAACTAATATTAAAGTCAGTGTACCTTATGTTGTACTTTATATTGTTCCCATATAAATGCATTTCTTAATGAAAATTTCTGGAAAATTTATTGTGTAAATTATTAACCAGAACAAACATCTTCACTTTTTACTTTGTATATTAGTAGACTCTGTATACCATTTGTGCATAGTATATTGCTTTTATACAGCCATTTTATGAAATATGAGTATTTCATAGTAGTTTTATACTATTTGTAAAAGTAATGATGGTGAAGAGGCATTTCAGTAATGCAATTTCACATCTTATTTTTAATGCACATTAATAAAAAACCTTTAAGCAATCAAACAAAAGACTGTGCTATATTTAAAATTCCTTTCAGAATTGAGCAAAGGGTGTCTCTATAACATATCAATTTAAGCAACCTTCAACTTTCTGTCTACTGCAATAAGGTGTTAAACAACTGTTGAGCCCAGCCGGCATGGCTCAGTAGCTGAGCATCACCCTGTAAAGCAGGAGGTCAGGGTTCAATTCCTGGTCAGGGCACTTGCCCAAGTTGCAGGCTCGATCCCCTGTGGAGGGCGTGTAGGATGCAGACGATCAATGATTGGCTTTTATCATTGTGTTTCCATCTCCCTCTCTGAAATTGATAAAAAAAATTAAAAAACGAAACAAAACAAGAGGTGACATTTCTTAATGTGCACATAGATAATTCACAAAAATTTGTGTAGATATCTACTTCTACTTATTAAATTTATTATTAAGTTATTAGCAAGAACAAGCCTTTACATTTAAAGCCCAAAGTAAAGACATATCATTTATATGTATTTTTATTACTATGATAAATTAGAACTGAAATTAAAATCAATATTCAATAAGGTGTCATCATTTACGACGAGATTAGTATTCTTAATAACAGAATAGCAAAAGTGTAAAACGATGTCCATCAGATTCCCAAGTTGTTGAAACAATAAAGAAAAATGATCCCTGGCATGCGATTCTAGAGGTTTGCTCTGGCCTGGTTCTGAGTAATTTTGTACTGATAGTCCAGCATGGAGGCGAAGGAAGCTCGGAAAGATGGCAGGGGACACTGCCGGTAAAGGGTGTGGCATCTCTCAAGCCACTGGCCAGGGCACTGCGCTCGAGTCCTGCCCGGCCGCTGTTGTGCGGGCTGCTGCTCCAGGCCTCTCCAGGGAAGTCACAGCGGGCACAGCGGGGCCAAGGGGCCCGGGGAAGTGGCAGCCATGGGCGTCCCCCTGGGGCTGCGCAGGGTGACGGCGCGGCACTGCCTTGCGGGGCCTGACAGCCACAGCGCCTCGCCAGAGTGGGTGCCCCTGGTCAAGCAGAGCTGGGCCTACTATCCACAACCACATCCAGTACTGGGAGGCGCAAAGGTGCTCCCTTCCCCGGGGAGCTGCGAGCCCGCCCCGGGCGGGAGGAGCGGGAAGCCTAAGCCCGGCTCAGAGAGGAGGGGCGGCGGGGCTAGCTGGCCGCACACACTTCATCAGGGAACCAGCTGGGCTTTGGGGAATGAAGGGCTCTGTAGCCACCAAGATTTGGCAACTCTATTTTGGGAAACCACCTTAAAGAAACATTTACTTGTGTGTATAATATTTATATTAAAAGGCATTAACCCTGCGCTTTACATAGGAATGCCCCTAGAAACACTGAACACTCAGCCCAGAGGGAGTGGCTCAGGGGCGAGCCTGGGCTCACGAACCAGTTGGATAGCTGTTAGGGCATGTGCTGGGGTTTCCGGCTCCGTCGCCAATAGAGGGCAGGCAAGAGGCAGCCAATCCACGTTTCTCTCATAGATATTTCTATCCCTCTCGCTAAAATCAATAAAAACATATTAAAAATACTGAATACACAAATAGAATGCCTTTATTATCTTAATAATATCACACCTGCATTCTATAATTAATACAATGGAATTATATACAATTAAAATATTTACATAGAACTTTTAATAACCTCAAAACACTCTAATTATACAGTGTTAATTGAGAAAATTAGGATAAGGATGTGTAATTACAGGATATCAGAAATATGGCACATATTTATAGACATGAATTATGGTTAAATATAGTATATATTTTCTATTTAATATTAAATTATCAAAATGTTAGTAAATTCTTAATCATCTAGTTATATTGCAATACAATGAAAACATTTTATTATTCAAATAACTCCAAAATGTACATTGAAACTTGCATAAGAAATGTTAATATTTAAGTTTATTTCTTTACAAAGAAAATTAGTAATTTTGTACTAATATTTTAACAAATAAAAAGTAAGACAAAATAGGTTAAATTAATTTAGAATGAAAGGAATCTGGAAAAATTGTTTCAATTTTTTATTCCAATTAAAGTTTCAATGCCTTTATTTCACATATTCATTTAAAATATTAAATGCCATCAAAACTGTACACTTTGCTGTCTTACATGAATATCTTTTTAAGTCTTTATTGTTAAAAGTATTACATAGGTGTTCCTTTTTTCCCATTAACCTCTTCCCTCATTAACCTCCCGTCCTCCCCCAGAATGTTTTAATTTTAATACTTCACTGATGAGTAGGTATTTAAAGGCATGCATATATATGTACATATTTATATAAATTTTAATATATATATAATTTTAGAGATAAACACAAAGCCATTTATTCAATTACTAGGGGCCCGAGCATGAAATTCTTGCACTGGGGGTGGGTGATCCCTCAGCCCAACCTGCCCCTCACACATACTGGGAGCCCTCTGGCTGAGGCTTTAGGCCTTGGGCACCCAGCCATCGCCCTGCAATGGGGCAGATGGCTGGCTCCATCCCAGCCCCGCCCCCCCCCATTCCTCCCACCAGGGCGTTAGCCCCAGCCAGCTTGCGGCTCCCCCCCCCCCCCCAGCATGGGCCTTGGCCCCACCAGCCCAGGCCCAGGCTTCCTCAGCCATGCCCCATCATGAATCAGGGCTGCCTCAGACATGCCCCCTGGTGGCCTGGGCTGCCTCGGACTCACCCCCACAGGCCTGTGCCACATAGGACAGGCCCCCCCCTGTGGCCCGGGCCACCTCAGCCACACCCCCTAGCCCCAGGCCACATTGGCCACGCCCCACCGTGGCCCGGGCCACCTCAGCCATGCCCACCCAGGCTCCCCCAGGCCTGGGCCACTTTGGACACACCCCCAGGTCCCCCAAGGCCCAGGCCACTTTGGTCATGCACCCCTAGGCCCGGGCTACCACATTCCTGATTGGCTGGTGGGTGTAGCTGGTGGGTGTGGCTTGTGGGTGTAGCAAAGGTAAGGTCAAATTTGCATATTACTCTTTTATTAGATAGGATTACACCACAGTTCCTTCTTAGAAACAAATAAAGCAACTTTTGGATTTCTTTCTGCTCTGAATAGATGAAAATGATAGCAAAATCAATAAAGAGAATTGTAAGGTCAAGATGAAGAGCTTTACCAATTCAGGTCTTAATTTCAGGAACAATTTGCCATGACATCTGTGTAGTCTCTTCATGGAAGTTTAGCAGATCTGACAGCTAATTAATTATAAAGCAGGATTAGAGACTGGGCAGGAGTTCTGGCAGAGGAGAATCCATCTTTTTTGTCAACATGTTTCAATATATTCATTTTCTTAGGCCTGAAACACATACCCCTAGTAAATCATTGTTTATCTTTAAGCTCAAAAAGGAAATCAAACATGACTTGAAGAATTACCAAGATATTCTCAGTGAAATGAAGTCTCAAAAAAAAACAAAAAACACATAAAAGCAAATTAGAACTATGTGACTGCGTTTATGGTCTAAATTATATGCAGTGTCTATAATAACTTTATTTTTAAAAATATAAGATAGATATAAAAAACTATAAATAGACATTGCATATAAAAGATCATGAATTAAATATAGATGTGAAGTAATAGATTATGATTTAAGAATACTAAGTTCAAGCTAACTATATTATTATAAGTTAAATAGGAGAATTTAGCTAATAAGAAATCATAAGGAAGCTCAAGAACTCTAGCAAGATAAGTGCAAAACAACAGCAAAAGAAAAATAAACCTACACCTAGACATTATTGTCAAACTACTGTACATCAAAGATAAAGGAAAAGGTCAGAGGGGAAAAACTTACATATAAAATTTTATGGAGAAACAAAAGACCCAGAATAGACAACACAGTATTAGGAGAAAAATAAAGTTGTAAGAGGGACACCATCTGAGTTCATGATGTATAAAGCTGTAATAACCAAGGCAGTGTGGTTTGTCAAAAGGATACATAGAGGAAAGGAATATAATAGCTTGGAATAGACCCACACAAATATAGTCAACTGATCTTTGACAAGGGAGCAAAGGGTATACAATGAAGAAAAGCTGTATACTTTTTAATAAATTGTTCTGAAACAACTGGGCATCTATGTGCAAAAAAAAAAATGAATCAAGACACAGACCTTACATGCTTCAAAAAATTAACTAAAAGTGTAGCATGAACTTAAATGTAAAATTCAAAACCAAAAAACTCCTAGAACATAATATAGGAGAAAATGTAAATGGATTTGGGTTTGGCAATTTTTTAGGTACATTGAAAGGCACAATCTATGAAAGAATTAATTGAAAATTTGTACTTTATTGAAATTAAAATCTCTGAAAAATTCATTATAAAAAGAATGAAAATTCACAGACTGACAGAAATATTTGCAAAAGACATTTCTGACTAAAGACAGCTATCCAAAACTCAAAAGCAATTCTTAAAAATCAACAATAAGAAAACAATCTGAATAACAAATGGGCCACACATCTTTACAGACAGCTCCCCAAAGAAGGCTCACAGTGCACTAATAAGTATATGATGAAAAGGAGTTCCACACAGTCTGCCATTAGGGAATAGAAACTAAAACATGTTACTAATACTACATTTATTAGAATGGCCAAAATCTGGAACACTGATAATACCAAATCTTATGAGAATGTGGAGCAACAGAAACTGTGACTCACCAGTAAAGAAATGTAAAATGGCAAAGCCACTTTGAAAAACAGTTTGGCAGCTTCTTACAAAACTAAATATACACATAGTACAATTAATCAATTGCACTCTGATATTTCTCATGAGTTAAAAACTAAAATCTACACAAAAACCTTCATACGGGTATTATAGCAGCTTTATTTATAATCACCAAAGCTTGGAAGCAACCCAGGTGTCCTTTAGTTGGTGAATGGATAAACTTTGGTACATCCAGGCAGTGGAAGATTATCCAGCACTAAAAAGACATGAAACATCAAGCCAAGAAAGTACATGGAGGAATCATAAATGCATACTACTAAAGTGAAAGAAAAGCCAACCTGAAAATGATACGTACTCTATGATTCCAATTATATGACACTCTGGAAAAGGTAAACCTATGAAGACAATATGATCAATAGTTTTGGGGGGTTAGGGAAAAGTGAGAGATGAATTGGTTGAGCACAGGTTTAAAGTGCATTGAAATATTAAATGTATGTCAATATAAATTTTTCCAAATACTTAGAATGTATAGTAATCTGTGGACTTTGGGTGATAATATTGTGTCAATATAGGTCCATCAATAATAGCAAATGAATGATGGGGGATGTTGGTGGTGGAAGACTACATGTGTGGGTCATGAGATATAAGGGAAACCTATATTCTTTACAATTTTATAAATCTAAGAATACACTTAAAAATAAAGAGATGGAAATCAAAACGACAATGCGGTACCATCTCACACCTGTCAGAATGGCTATCATCAAGTCAACAAACCAAAGTGCTGGCGAGGACGCAGAGAAAAAGGAACTCTCGTGCACTGCTGGTGAGAATGCAGGCTGGTGCAGCCACTATTGAGAACAGTACTGACTTTCCTCAAAAAATTAAAATGGAGCTCCCATTTGACCCAGTAATCCTACTTCTAGGAATATATTCCAAGAAAACAGAAACACCAATCAGAAAAGATATATGCATCCCTATGTTCATAGCAGCACAATTTATAGTAGCGAGGATTTGGAAACAACCTAAGCGCCCATTAGCAGATGAGTGGATTAAAAAACTGTGGCACATCTATGCAATGGAATACTACTCTGCTGTAAAGAAAGAAGGAACTCCTTCCATTTGCAATAGCATGAATGGAATTGGAGAGCATTATGATAAGTGAAATAGCAAGTCAGGGAAAGGTAAATGTCGCATGATCTCAATAATTTGTGGAATATAATAAGAAACATAAACTGATGAACAAAAATAGAACCAGAGACATAGAAGCATCAAACAGATTGTCGAACCTATAAGGGAAGGCCAGTGGTGAGGAGGTAAGAGATCAAGCGCAGGAGTTGTATGTATGCGTATGAGCATTACCAATGAACTCAGACAGTAGGGGGGTTAAGGCATATGCTGGGAGGTAGGAGTGGCTGTGGAGAGGTCAACGGGGGAAAAAAGGAGATTTATGTAATGCTTTAAACAATAAAGAATTTAAATTTAAAATAGATAAATAAAGTGTATACAACAATTAAATGAACAAATGAATGAATGAATGAATGCTGACTTCTGTCTCCATCTTAGCTCAGTATAAATTGAATGTTTAACACCACACTAAACTAAATAAGTTCTACTTTGTAATACTATTTTCTGGGAGATAGAGTTTCATGTCTAGAATAACATGTTCCTTATAATCAGAAAAACTTGAATATAATTTTGACCTGTGACTTATGGCATATTTCCTTCTCTCACATCTGCTTCTTCAAAATAATTTTTTAAAAATATGTTGTACAGCATAGTAAAGTATTCTACTACTACATAGCAACTTCAAATAAATTGCATCTATTTGAAACAGTGGATAATTTGTCTCTTTGGAAATTATAACCTACAGACTATAAATACAGGATGGGCAAATGTAGGTTTAAATTTGTGAGACACAAAAGACAGTTTATTCTTGTATTACTATTTATTATTGTATTATTTTGTTTGTATTACAACTATAAATCTATTTTTGCCCAACCCTGTGTGTGAGTATCTTTTGACTTAGCCTAGTTATTATAATTAGAGTTATCATATACCTGTAGCTATTAATTCAATGACATTGCTGAACAATTTCTTTTTCCATGGCTTCCAAATCCAAAATTTGTTAAAGTAGGATTCTTAGGAAGGTGGATTCTCTAGGAGTAAAAAAAGAAGTAGCCCTGATGACATATGGCTACATATGTCTGTGTAGTCATGCTTGCTTTTTTTTTTTTTTTGCAGTTAATGTCTACATATTCTCCCCTTTGTTCCTTTTTCTGAAGTGCAAAGTTGCTCATTTTAATAAAAAGGCTCCTACGGCTGAAATAGGTATGTAAATTGGACCAGTCCATGAACTTTCTGAGCTTCATCAATATTAAATATTAAAATAACAGTGAAAACCTAGATTCTGCGTTACATTGTATACTAGAAATTAATTAGTCTATGTGTATTAACTTTTTTTTTGTCATCTCTTCTTCCTAAGTAAAAGCTTTAAAGGTTATTCTAACTTAGCGTAATCAATTGAGAACATATTCTCATAGAATACAGGGATGGAAGGAAATGTAAACCTTACCTTTGGGACCAAGTAGTTTACTTAGAAGGTGACTCCAGGAAGAGAATGAATAATTGTGAAAATGAGACAGAGAAAGGATAAAAGTAAAATAAAGAGTTTGTTAAGCTGGTCATCACTTTTGAAAAGATAGGCTTATCCTCATTGTGGACCATCTGGTTAACTGTGTAGAATGTATATTAGACTTTCTTGAGAGAGCAAAAAGCCTGGATAATTTACCTACCACCATGTATGCTCCATTGGTTAATGGTTCCTCCTGAAGTTATCAATTCTCCCCCACTTTTGAGGTGCAACTATGTTCAGCACGGGAGCTTTCTCAGCTTTGGAAAAAAGTGGCTGGAGGACAGGGTGCTTGCTTGATGTGGGACTCGGACAAATGTAAAGAAGGACTGCAGTATCTATAACTATGTGGCAAACATTGTTTAAATGTTTTAGAGTCAATGACTATTTTACCTTATTCACCCAATAAAAATTATATAAACATCATCCCCATTATGAAGAAACTAAGGTACACATAGACTGACATATCCAACAGCACAGAGCTAGTGAATGACGGAATCAGAAATTATCCTCTCAGTGGTCCGGTTCTGGGCCTAGCATTTTCAGAAACCAGACATACTGACCTTAAAGTGTTTAACAATATATATTTCATATCACTGTTCACAAGAAGTTTTCCCCCAAATAAACACCATTGAGAAATTGTTGAATTTCAGAAAATCTGGTATGGGTAGCCCATGATGTTTCACACTGTCAGTGTCTGTTCCATATGAGGATGACAGAAGTTTATAGATCGAAGCACAACAATATAATTTGCTATAATGGTTTCCAATAAGAAAAAACATTGCTCATTAAAACTCAATAGCAAAAAAAGAAATTTCCCAAACTATTTATTTCAGTTTGTTTTCTTAAGGCTATTCTTTATTTACTTTAACCTGCTGGGTTAAGTGACCCTAGTGTGTTTGCTGGATCACTTCTCTGTCTTATTATTTTGATGTTCTACTATGTGTTTCAATTCCACTGGTGTAACCATCTTATCCCTATCACACATAAAATTGTATTTGTTTATGTTCTATAACATTACACTTATTTTTTTATTTTATTGAAATATAATTGATATATAAATTGTATTAGTTTAAATTGTACAGCATGATGATTTGATACATGTCTATGGTGAAGTTATTACCACAATAAAGTTAGTTAACATTCATCACCTGATAAAGTTATAATTTTTTTCTATTAACAAATTATCACTCACACAAAATTAAACATATTATTACACAGAATTTAATATGCATACATCATCATTAGAAAAAATTTTTAGAATGCTTTTAATGAAACACCTGTTCTGCCAAGTTCTGGCTTTTTGTGAGTTAGTTGTGAATATTAACATGCTATTATTTTCACAATACCTCTTTTATTTCAATAATTATTTTAAATTTTTAAACATTTTTTTATTATTCAAAGTATTACAAATAGTAGTACATATGTTTTCCGTTTTTCCCCCCAGCCTCCCCTACCCCCTAGCACATGCCCTCACCTGCACCCCCAGCCCCAGTGTCTTGCTTGTATCCATTGGTTATAACTACATGCATGCATACAAATCCTTCAGTTGATCTCTTACAACCCCTCCCTCCCAAGCCTTCTCCCCTGTAGTTTGACAGTCTGCTCAATGCTTCTCTGCCTCTATATCAATCTTTCCCCCCTGTTTCTTTTCTTTAAAAAGATCTTGCATCTGCATACTGGAAATAAATGTATGAAAACAAAAAATATTTGAGTCTCACTTTCAATGTCCAACTCTTCTGAGTCCCAGTTTCAATGTCAAATAGTTCCTTATGTGTACATGTCAGCAATGGTATCTGAATGGTGGACATACGGTGGCAATGCAGGTTCTTCCTCCTCTGGTTTGGTTCTGGGCCGCCTGCAGCGATGCATAGCTGCTGACTGCTAGCATGGCAAGGTGTCATCAGCCTCTTTCATCTCTGGACTGTCTTTGCGGTTGGAACAGACCTGTCAGTTCCTCATTGTTGCAGGAATGCATATGGTCTTGGAGTTGTTTTCTGAAAATATACAAACATATTCTTGACCAAAGTTAATAAAGGGATATTTTCTATAAATTAGATGTGGGATTCTTTTTGTTTTTGCCCAAATGATTTTCCTTTGGCTTATTTTGACACTATATGTGTTTTTCATAGGGGTCCTGCTGTTGGCATTACAAATGGAAGTTATTTTTCTGGAGTAAGAATTTTCTAGATGTAATTTACTTATAGTATTTTTTCCTTACCCCACTACCCCCCCCCATTTTTTTTAATGGGGGCTTTTGGAAATTTTATATTGCAGTCTTGGTAACTTTAATTTTTAATTTTTGCACACAAATAGGACTGTTTTAGGCAATTTTACAGTGAGATAAACTACTAGTAGAAATTTTAGTTAATATTTTAGAAACAGCTTTTTGTCCAGTACACTTAAATTTTCTTGAGTATTCACTTATTTTACATGGCCAATTAAATTAATCTGAAAACTTGATTACTATTTTACTGTCAAATTTAATACTCTAGCAAAAATCTTAGTTTACCCTGTAAATATTAGTGGAATGCAAACATATTTGTATTCTTGAGTAGGCCTTGAGCATTCCTGGTACTAGACTTAATTTAGATATAGGGCGGCTGTTGCTGGCCGAGTCTCTGTCTGTAATCTAGGTCCTGATCTGACCTGTGCATGGGAGGTGAAGCAGCCATGGGGGCAGGAGACCTGCCTCAGAATGAGTGAGAGTTCAGCCCCCTGCAAGGTTAGTGGGTAAGGGTCTGTTCCGTACCTCTGTTGACCTTCAAGTTCTCTCCTGTTGGCTCCTCTGCCATTGTGCCTGTCTTAGGTTGTTCCTTCCCTGAAGAATCTCATCTGTCTCTGACTAACCAGCCATCCTCCGGGGCCAAGCAGTGTGATGAGAGGTTCAGTTCTGTCTCCTTTCTAGTCTATGCCTCTGTGGCCTCCACACCCAGCACCTGCCTTGGGGTCCTCTCACCTGCTGACCGGGTCCTGGTACTGATCACATATCTCGGGTGACCCAGGTTTCTTCTCCAGAGAGGGCCCAGTTCACACCATTGGGCGAAAGACAGATCCATGGTGCCAACCGCCTAGAGGCTTCAACCACAGCTTGAACTGAAAGCTCAGGCAACAGCTGTGCGCACTTGGATTGTGAGAAGAGGGTCCCTCTTGGCAAAAAGGGCAAGAGGGGCCAATATAGAATGCTCGGGTGCCTTCCCAGTGCCTTAATTCCTTCTGAAAGGTATTAATTCCTTTTCTATCCTTTTTAAAATTGCTGCCAAACATTCAAAGAATGTTTGTAAGTTTCTTTGGGATAATTGCACAATATGCTGTTGTCAAATATCAAAAATTATAATAACATTGTAGAATATTATTATGTAAGGGTATTATGGTGTCACAGGAGGTTAAGGGGGCCTAGCCTAAGGACTGGTGTCCATAGGAGATGACAAGCTTTAGGCCATGTCAATTCGATCACAAACTAGCTGCCAATTTTTTTTTATAACTTTATATAAACATTGTCAGGTATGTAAAAACACAAATTACTTACCTTATTTCAAGCGGTCAAATATATTGACTTTCCCCGTTATTCCCGCCACCTCCCACTTACCCTGAGGTTTGACATTCTGATGGACTTTTCTCAGTCTCTGGATCCATTCTTGTTCATTAGTCTATGTCATTCATTATATTCCACAAATGAGTGAGATCATGTGATATTTATCTTTCTCTGACTGGCTAATTTCACTTAGCATAACGCTCTCCAGCTCCATCCATGTTGTTGCAAAAGGTAGGAGCTCCTTCTTTTTTATTGCAGCGCAGTATTCCATTGTGTAGATGTACCATAGTTTTTAATCCACTCATCTGCTGATGGGCACTTAGGCTGTTTCCAAATCTTAGCTATGGTCAATTGTGCTGCTATGAACATAGGGGTGCATATATCCTTTCTGATTAAAGTTTCTAGTTTCTTGGGATATATTCCTATAAGTGAGATCACTGGGTCAAATGGGAGCTCCATTTTTAGTTTTTTGAGGAAACTCCATACTGTTCTCCACAGTGGCGGCATCAGTCTACAATCCCACCAACAGTGCACAAGAGTTCCTTTTTCTCCACATCCTTGCCAGCACTTATAGTTTGTTGATTTGTTGATGAAAGCCGTTCTGACTGGTGTGAGATGGTACTGCATTGTCGTTTTGATTTCCATCTCTTGGATAATTTGTAACTTTGAGCAGGTTTTCATATGTCTCTGGGCCTTCCTTTTGTCTTCTTTTGAGAAGATTCTATTTAGGTCCATTGCCCATTTTTTCATTGTATCATTTGTCCTCCTTTTATTAAATTGTATGAGTTGCCTGTAGATGCTTGAGATTAAACCTTTATCACTGATACATTTGCAGATAAGTTCTCTCATACAGGGGTTTTCTTGTTGTTTTGTTGATGGTTTCTTTAGCTGTGCAAAAGTTTTATTTTGCTGTAATCCATTTGTTTATTTTCTCTTTAGCTTCCATTGCCCTAGGAGCGGTATCACCGAAGAAGTTCTGTCGGTATATGTCTGAGATTTTTCTTCCTGTGGATTCTTCTAATATTTTTATGGTTTCCCATCATATGTTTAAGTCTTGAATCCATTTTGAGTTTATTTTTTGTGTATGGTGTAAGTTGGTGGTCTAGTTTCATTTTTTTGGCATGTACGTGTCCAATTTTCCCAACACCATTTATTGAAGACTCTATTTTATGTTCATACCTCCTTTGTCAAATATTAATTGAGTGTAGTGGTTTGGGATGATATCTGGATTCTCTATTCTATTCCACTGATCTATATGTCTGTTCTTGTGCCAGTACCAGGCTGTTTCGAGAACAGTAACTTTGTAATAAAGCTTGAAATCTGGTATTGAAATCCAACCGACTTTGTGCTTATTTCTTAGGATTCCTATGGCTATTTGGGGTCTTTTGTTTTCCAGATGAATTTTTGGAGTGTTCTTTCTAGGTCTGTGAAATATGCTGTTGGTATTTTCATGGGGAGTGCATTAAATTTATAGATTGCTTTGGGTAGTATGAATATTTTAATGATGTTGATTCTCCCAATCCATGAATATGGTATGTTCTTACACCTGTTTATATCTTCCTCTATCTCTTTTTTTAGTGTACTGTAGCTTTCCACAAATAGGTCTTTTACCTCCTTAGTTAAGTTTATTTCCAGGTATCTTAATTTTTGGTGTGATGTTAAATGGGATTACTTTTTTAGTCTCTCTTTCTATAAGTTCACTATTGGTGTATAGAAATGCCATAGATTTCTTGGCATTAATTTTGTAGCCTGCTACATTACTGAACTCATTTATTAAGTCTATTAGTTTTTTTTTATGTAGTGTTTTGGGTTTTTTATGTATAATATCATGTCATCTGCAATTAAGGATAGGTTTACTTCTTCTTTTCCAATTTGGATGACTTTTATTTCTTCTTCTTGTCTAATTGGAATGGCTAATAATTCCAGTACTAAGTCGAACAGGAGTGGTGAGAGTGGGCATCCCTGTCTTGGTCCTGTTCTTAGGGGAAATGGTTGTAGTTTTTTCTCATTGAGTATGATGTTTGCTGTGGGTTTGTCATATATGGCTTTTATTATGTTGAGGTATGATCCCTCTATTCCCACCTTGTTGAGAGTTTTTATCAAGAACGGGTGTTGGATTTTGTCAAATGTTTTTTCTGCATCAATTGATATGACTATGTGATTTTTTTATCTCTCAATTTGTTTATGTGATATATCACATTTATTGATTTATGAACATTGTACTATACTTTCATTCCTGGGATAAATCCTACTTAGTCATGGTGCATAATCTTTCTGTATTGCTGGATCCAATTTACTAGAATTTAATTGAGGATTTTGGCATCTAAATTCATGAGGTATATTGGCCTGTAATTCTCTTTCATTGTGTTGTTTTTATCTGTTTTTGGTATTAGGGTGATTATGGTTTCATAGAAAGAGCTTGGAAGTGTTCCTTTCTCTTGAATTTTCTGGAATAGTGTGAGGAGGATAGGTTTTAGTTCTTCCTTGAATATTTGGTAAAACTCCCCTGTGAAGCCTTCTGGCCCTGGGCTTTTGTTTGCTGGAAGCTTTTTGATCACTGCTTCAATTTCTTCCACAGTTATTGGTCTATTGAGTTGTTTAGGTTCTTCCTGATTGAGTTTTGGGAGGTTATATTTTTCTAGAAATATATCCATTTCCTCCAGGTTGTCCAGTTTGTTGGAATAGAGTTGTTCATAGTATTTTTTAACAATCTTTTGTATTTCGATAGGGTCTGTTGTTATTTCACCTCTTTAATTTCTGATTTTATTTATTAGGGTCCTCTCTCTTTGCTTCTTGGTGAGCCTGGCTAGAGGTTCATCAATCTTGTTTATCCTTTCAAAGAACCAGCTCTTGGTTTTGTTGACCTTCTGTATTGTTTCTTTGGTCTCTATTTCATTTATCTCATCTCTGATCTTTACTATTTCCTTCCTTCTCCTTACACTGGGCTTTTCTTGTTCTTTTTCTAACTTTTAGAGTTGTTGGGTCAGATAATTTATTGCCGTTGTTTCTTGTTTTGTTTTTTTGTTTGTTTGTTTGTTTTGCAGTAGGATTGTAGAGCTATGAACTTCCCTCTCAAAACTGCTTTCGTTGTGTCTTATAGATTTTGGATTGTTGTGCTATCATTGTCATTTGTTGGCATGATATTTTCTATTTCTTCCTTGAACTCTCTGGTAACCCAGTCATTGTTTAATAGCATGCCTTTTAGTCTCCATGTGTTTGATTTCTTTGGATTGTTTTTATTGTAGTTGATTTCCAGCTTTATGCCACTGTGATCTGAGAATATGCTTGATATGATTTCTATCTTCTTGAATTTGGAGAGACTTTGCCTATGACCCAACACATGGTCTATCTTTGAAAATGACCCATGGGCACTTGAAAAGGATATATATTCTGTGGCTTTGGGGTGAAATGATCTGAAGATGTCAATTAATTCTATCTGGTCTAGTGAGTCATTGAGGATTGATGTTTCTTCACTGATTTTTTTGTTTATAGGATTTGTCCAGTTGTGATAGTGGAGTATTAAAGTCTCCCACTATGATTGTCATGCTGTCTATCTCTCCCTTGATATCCTTCAGGAGTTTTTTTTTTATGTATTTGAATGCTCCTGTATTGGGTGCGTATATGTTTACCAGAGTTATTTCTTCTTGTTGGATTGCTGCCTTTAGTATCATAAAGTGGCCTTCTTTATCTCTTGTTATGTTCTTCAGTTTCAGATCTAATTTGTTGGATATAATTATTGCTACTCCAGCTTTTTTTTCAATTTCCATTCGCCTGAAGAACTTTTTTTCATCCTTTCACCATCAGTCTGTGTCCTACCTTGTCTTCCATTTTTTTTGGATGTGGGTTTCTTGTAGACATCAGATAAATAGGTCCTGTTTTCTTATCCAGTTGTTATGCTATGACTTTTGATTGGAGCATTTAAATCCTTTACATTTAAAGTTATTATTGATAGGTACTTATTTGTCACCATTTTTGTTCTTTACCCCTGTGTTCCTTCTTTGCTTCCTATTTCTTTTTACAGCAGATCCTTTAAGATTTCTTGCATTGCTGGTTTGGTGGTAATGTATTCCCTTAGTCCCTTTTTGTGTGTGAAGCTCCTGATTTGACCTTCAATTTTGATTGATAGCCTTGCTGGGTACAGTATTCTAGGATTCCTACCCTTTATTTGCATGACTTTGTAAATTTCATTCCATTCCCTTTTGGCGTGATAAGTTTCTGTTGAGAAATCACTTGCTAATCTGATGGGTGTTCCTTTGTAGGTAACTTTATGTCTCTCTCTGGAGGCTTTTAAGATTCTCACTTTGTCGTTGATGTTTGCCAATTTAATTATAATGTGCCTTGGTGTAGGTCTTTTAGGGTTTAATTTGCTTGGGACACTGTGAGCTTCTTGGATTTGTGTGGGTTTTTCCTTTCCTATATCAGGGAAGTTTTCTGTCATTATTTCTTCCAACAGGTTTTCTCTTCCTTGCTCAGTTTCCTGTCCCTCTGGAAGCCCTATTATGCAGATGTTGTTTTGCTTCATGTTGTCACAAAGTTCCCTTAGGCTCTCCTTCTGCTTTTTAATTTTTTTATAGAAGCTGTTCTACTTGGGCATTTTTTCCTACCTTGTCTTCTAGCTCATTGGTGCGGACCTCTGCTTCTTCTAGTCTATTCTTTATACTTTCTATTGAGTTCTTTACCTCAGCAATGTCACTTTCCATTTCTTCTTGGCTCTTCTTTTCTTCTTGGCTCTTCTTCATTTCTTCTTGGTTCTTCTTCAGTTCCTCTTGGTTCTTACTCATAATGTCTTCCATTCTCTTCAGCCACCTTATGACCATTTCTTTGAATTCTTTCTCTGACAGGTTGCTTGTTTCCATTTCGTTTACCTCTTTTTCTGGTGGGGCTTGTTTTTCTTTCATTGGTGGGCTGTTTATTTGGCTCCCCATAGTCTCTCTTCTCTGTCTGTCTGGTTATGTATTTCTCACTCTAAATACAACACATCCAGATTCAACACACCAGGCTCTGAAAAGGAATGTATTCATGGTATTGGTAATTCCAAATTAAAGGTGTTTGCCAGAGAAAGGCAAATTAGGTGATAGGTGAGAAAGAAGAGAGTAAGAGAAAATACACACACACACACACACACACACACACACACACACAAAGAATGAAAGAAAGAAATTCCAAAATGAAATTGGGAAAAGGGGAAGAATTTAAAAAGAAAGAAAAGGGGAATAAACTATAAATATGGGTTGAAAACTCCTATAGGACAGCCACTAGTCCCAACAAAAGCCAGCAACAAGTACCTGGAGATTGATACAAACTACACACAACAACTAATATTAAGGAAGGTAAGGGAACACAGAAGCATAAATCTATCAAAAACAATGCAAACAACAACAACAAAACAAAAAACAATGCCATCCCCCCCACAAAACAAACTAAAAGAAAAGAACAAGCAAACCAATCTCACAAACATGCAAAAAATATCGATATAATCAACAGTCAAGTAAACAACAGCAACAGGACAGAGAGAAAATCAATTTAAGATAGTAAAGTCAGAGAAGCAAGAGGTGTTTATGACTTGGAGCAGGTGGTTGGAGATTAGATATATAAGTGGGGTGAAATCTTAACAGGGGATAAAAAGAATAAGGAAAATCTGAAGCAGGAAAAGTATAAGGGGAACAAGACATTAACTAGGGAAAGGTTAGCAAGAGAGTGGTGGAATAAAGGTGAAGTTGAGGTTGAGTAAAAAGATACTAAAGGGTAGATGACAATAACACTATAACACTAATCCCAAAGTAGAATAAAGATGAAATAAAATGGCAATTAAAAAAAACAGTTAAATAGTAGTAGAAATAAAATTGATTCCTTAATTTGTGTTACACAAGAGTCAATTTGTGATTCAGCCCCTGGGTGGCCGTGTTTCTAGATTGACGTCCGTGTCTATTGGTCCTCTCTAGCCTGAACTAAAATCCTGCTATCCCTGTGGTATTCAATATTGATTTGTGGGAATGGGCTGCCCCAGAGCTGCCACTCTAATGGTGACCACCTTTTCTGATCCCCAGCCTCCAGAAAAACAGCTTTCCCCTGTGGTCTCCCAGGTTATCCTCCACCAGGGGATCCTATGTTCCTGGTTTAGCACTCAGAAACTCGGATTAGGAGAGGAAAAAATGCAAGTGTGCGAACTCAAGTTTTGCTCATATGTCTGTGCAAAACCCTTTTCCCCCTTGGGTTTAAGAGCCAGGACCCTCCCAAAATTTTTGGGCTTCCCTTCTCTGTCAGGTCCAAATATGTTGCTTTCTAGAAATCCGCTCTGCTACCAGCTCCAAGGGCCCTCTTCCATGTTTACCAGCTCCAACAGCCACAGACTTTTTTTTTCAAGCTCAGATCTCGCGCCTCTGCCAGCTCCCTTGGTCTGGTGCCCAAACTAACCCGAGGGGAAATCTGACCTTTCCATGGCAGAGCACAGAGCTCCTCCGAATCTGCTTCTGCGCCAACTAGGAACTGCTGTTCTGGTCGTCTCAGCCGCCCAGTGGGTACTGCAGCTTTAAATTTTCAGGCCCTCCCCTTTAAGATGGCGTGGTCCGCCTCCGAGCCAGTGGTTCCGCAATATAACCCAGCTACACTGGGGGCCGCTCTGTCAGGAGAGGCAAATCCAGCAGTCCCCCTACTTCTCCCGGAGCCCAGTTGTCCCCCAACTCGCCAACAAACACTCCCCGCACAACCCTCAGCTGCTCCCTCCATCTGCCCTGGGACACAATTCAGAATGCTTCCTTTTGTTCTGCCTCCATTTTTTTTCCCTTTCAATAATTCTTATATAAAAATGTCACACAAACTTTAAGGCATATCACAATACATTTCTCTTTTTTCTCTTATTTTCACTTAATCTATCCCTATCTTGAGCTCCTTGTTCTGATTAAATTGTCATTTGGTCTGATACACTGCTAAAAGTTCTTTTCTCCTTCAGATATTGTTCATAGATATTCTCTAGTGCCATTTACAAAATCCTATATAATGAAACGCTGATATTCTAAGTGTCTAGTCCACCAGTCAGCTGTTCAACCAATGAAAGCTTAATATGCTAATGATATGCTAAGGCCTCTCAACCACTCACTATGATGTGCACTGACCACCAGGAGGCAGACATTCTGACCAGTAGGTTACCTTGCTGCTTGGGTCTGACTGATTAGGAATGAGCAAGACAAGCAGGATATATCCTGGAGCTCTCCTGTGGTCCCTCTCTGGCTGGCCAGCCTTCCACATCCCTCCCTGGTCCTGATCATGCACTGTTGAGGTCCCTCAGCCTGGTCTGCATCCTCTCCCATTCCAGGACCCCTCAAGGGATGTCAGAGAGCTGGTTTTGACCTGATCCTGCAGTTCTAGACAGAGGGACCCCATTGGTATACAAATTTGTGCACTGGGCCTCTAGTCCTATCTAATAAAGAGGGAATATGCTAATTGACCATCACATCCTCAAAAAGATGACAGCACTCACAGCCAATTAGAAGGAAATATGCTAATTTACCATCACACCCTCAAAGATGGCAGCACCCACAGCCACAAGATGGCTGTGCCCAGTCCCCTTAGCCCCACTGGGTCGGCAGACATGCAGCACAGCTGGGTCCACCTCCAGGTGAGTTCAGGCACTCTGTGTGCCTGTCTTGGAGTCCCCCAGTTCCCTCAGGCCCCCAGCCACCCAGAGTCCACCCAAGGTGCAGGCAAGCCATGGATGGCAGCTGACCAGCCGCCCAAGGCTGTCTGAGGCTTGTACTGTTGGCAGTGGCAGCAGCAGAAGTGTGATGGGGCATTGTTTTCCCCTGATTGCCAAGTCATCTCCCTGACTGTGAGAGGGGGCAGGCCAGGCTGAGGGACTTCCCCCTACTCTAGTAATAAAAAAAAAGATTTCTTTTGCTCTAAAATAAGATAGAACAACTATTATGTGGTTGGGCAGACTGTTCCTCTGGGTAGTTTTTTGTTTTTTGTTCGTTTTTATCAACAGAGCACAGAGACTACTCTTCTGTGTGTTGATTTCCTATTGCACAACAACATGATGTAATTATCTTTGCCCTATAAGTAAACTGCATTTTTCACTCTGGAAGCTTGTAATATTTTATCTTTATCCAAATACTATATGAAATTGCTTATACGTGGAATCTAAAAAAGTAAAACTTGCAGAAACAGAGTAGAATGGTTGTTACCAGGGGCTTGGGCATGGGGGAAATGGAGACATGTTTGATCAAAAAGCACAAACTTCTAGTTAGAAGATGAATACATTCCAGGGTACTAATGCTCAGCATGGTTATTATAGTTAATTTTACTGTATTATATAATTGAAAGTTGTCAAGATGGATTAAATGTTCTCAGAACAAAAAAGTAAGGGTAATTATGTGACATAATATAGATATTAGCTAACTACGGTAGTAATCATTTTGCAATATATAAGAGTATGAAATTAGCATGTTGTATTCCTTAAACTTATATTGTTAAATCTAATAAAAGCAAAAAAAATTATTTCTGGAAAGATAATTAAAAATAATCAACAAAGTTGCTTATGGATATTATCATGAAAATTTAGGGTGAAAAGTGGTTAGTTTTTTAAATCTGTAGTCTTTAATTAATTTTAAAAAGAATAGTAACAATAAAACATATTTAACATAAAACTCTGAAATAATTTTTTAATTTAATTTATTGGGGCAATAATCTATATATATAAAAGCCTAAGCAACCTTTATGGCTGAATGACCAGAATGACCTGTCAACCAGTCGCTATGATGAGCACTGACCACCAGGGGGCAGATGCTCAATGCAGGAGCTGCCTAGTGGTCAGTGCGCTCCCACAGCCAACCTCCCACAGCCTCTCCCTGTGAGCGGCCAACCTCCTGAGTACCCTCCCAGGCCAGACTGCCAAATTCCCACGGTCCCTCCCCCTGGCTTGACAACCTCCCACAGTTCCTCTCCCAAGCCAGCTGTCCCTGATCAGCCCGGCCAACAGTCAGGACTGGGCAGGACAACCCTGGTCAACCCCAATCACCCACCAGGCCGAGGGATGCACTGGTACACAAAAATCTCCCTACCCTCCAGTTATTGATAAAATCATATAGGTTGCAAGTCTATATTTCTATGATATGTGATCTGTATATTGCATTGTATCCCCATCACCCAAAAATAAATAATCTTACTCACCATATACTTGACCCTCTTTAATCTTTACTACTCCCCATAACCTTTTCCTCTGGTAACTATCACACTGTTATTTGTAACTATGAGTTTTTATTTGTTTGCTTGTCTTGTTTGCTCCTTTGTTGCTTTATATCCTACATTTGAGTGAAATTAGATGATTCTTAACTTTTTCTGTCTGACTTATTTCGCTTAGCATGATATTCTCAAGGCCCATCTTACACATGGCAGTATTTCATCTTGTCTCATTTCTAAGTACTATTTCTTAGTATATATGTACCACATCTTCTTTATGCAATCATCTTTGAGGGACACATCAGTTGTTTCCATGTCTTGGTCGCCATGAATAATGCTATAATGAACATAGAGATGCACATATTTTTGTAAATAAATGTTCATAAATTTCAGGTAGATACCCAGAAGAGGAGTTGCTGGGTCATATGATAACTCTATTTTTAATTTTTTAGGAACCTTCATACTGTTTTTCATAATGACTATACTCATTTATATTCCCACCATCAGTGAATGACGGTTGTTGTTGTTGTTGTTTTTTTCTCTCCATAACCTCTCCAACACTTATTACTTATCTTTTATTAACCATTCTAATTGGTATGAAGTGGTATATCACTGCAGTTTGATTTGTATTTCCCTGATAGTTAGTGATTGGAAAAACATTTTTAAAATATAAAATCTTACTGGTGACTTAATTAAAATATTCCCTTTCAAGAAATAAGGCTTTCTTTATCTTTGTGGTATTAATTTTATTTGTTTTCATTTACTAACTTTTGTTTGTTTTCTAGGTTTTCCCCTCTTTATTCTGAAATGGTACACTTTTTTTTTATATTGTAGGTGCAAAAGCCTTGTTTACCTCTGAGCCCTCTCCTGAGTTAGATCTAGAGTCTAGACCTTAGCCCTGTTCTTTCTGGACTTTCATTGCTCAGTTTTAGCAAGAACCTTGTTAAGTCAACTTAGTGGAAATCTCCTCACCCTTGCTTGCCTTCAGCAAGAATCTGCTTAAGCAGTTTAACAAAAATCTCCCTATCCTTAATGTGTCTGAGTAATTTCCCATCCTCTGACTCCCTATTCTGTTTTGGCTATAAATTCTCACTTGTCTTGCTATATTCAGAGATGAGTCCTATCTCTCCCCCATAATGTGATAGCCTTGACTCCTGCCTCAATAGTCCTGAATAAAGTCTTTACCATTTTAATAAGTATAAGAATTTTATTTCTTTAACATAGACCACCCTTATTTGTCTTCCAAATCTCACACTGTTACTCCTATTTGCCATCAATTTACTTATAAGTTTAATGTATAAAATATTCCACTTGGTATTCTATGAGTTAAATATTGATCTTATTTGGTTTCAGATATAAAGATTATGTTTTTATAATAGCATATTTATAGTTCAGAAAGTATTATTATTATTATTATTATTATTATTCCACTCATGATGTCTCCATGAAAGTAGCCAGTTTTGTTAAATTTCCTTTTGGCTCTTGGCAGATTTAATTTAAATAAGAGATAATTTTTTAGGATGCTAAGTCTATTTTTTTTAATTTAAATTATAACTTTTTTTCTATATTTCAGGTGGTCAATTCCTTCAGTACTGGCATATAAAAGAATATTGGTTTGCTTTGGATAACAGGAAAACAGAACCCAGTTGAGAGTTCTGTATTTCTGCACTTGCAAATCAGGGGTCAAAAACTTAACCAACTATTACATTTCTGCTGAGTTGTCAATATCTGGAGCAAGGAGGTTGGGTGTGGGTGGACTTACTCTCAGATCCCACCAGCTAGACTCTAGATTTTGTAATAACTGAGGAGCATTTACCCTGCAGCTGAAAGTTCCTTGACATTTCTGAATATCTGAAAAATGTGGAAGCTCTACAAAGGTTCACTGTCAATAAACCAGAGGGGATCATTGCTCATCTATCTATATTTCAATCAGCCAAGACACCGAAACATCACTACCAAACAGCAGAGACCTGAGGCTGCCTGGTACCTGGCCAGCTCGAGGGACCTCAGTCCATGCCGCCTACCGTGGCGCCAGAACACGAGATCTGGTCTGCACCTCCCACAGAGCACCGGGCTTGGGCACCGAAGGTTGTGCCCCGCACCCGGAGGGGCTTGAAGGCGGTGTGGCTGGCCAGGTCTGGGTCTCCTCTGTTTTCAAAGCTCATGCAGGTGGTGGGCAGGGACTTGACTGTAAGTCTCCTGGTGTGCCTCAGACTCTGACAGGAGGGAGATTTTCATATACATTTTACTAATTTTCTTTCATCTCTGACACTTCTATTATAAAGGAAGGGCAAATAGCAATATTAAAATATTTACTCTAATTAATTCATTTTTAATATGTACACATTTCATGCACTAGGTCACTAGTTTTAAATGAGAAAATATATGTAAGCTATTAGAATTATGCCTGACACAAATGTTAGCTATTATTTTTGATATTTAGAGGACCCACAGACTCCTATCAAACAGGCTTCATCTGGAAGTTAAAAAATCATGTCTTCAACACACTGATTAGATGTGCATTTCATCCAGATTTCCTGGATTTGCATTTTAAAGACTGCCCTCCAGGCAGAACTCAAATGTTCTTTATTCGTATTTTATTATAGACAAGATTTTGTTAAGGAAAGGCCAAGTAAAAATTTTATATCACCTTCTTCCTAGAGTTTTTCTTCTTTTTTTATTGCCCTTTAAAACTTTATAATTCAATATCCCATACATATGGAAAAATGTGCACATCAGAAGCACTATTCCAATGAATTCTTACAAAGTTAAGACTTTTGCACAATTACTACTGAAAACAAAAATATAATATTGCCATCACAAAAGAAGTCTCCCTCAACCACCCTAATCATTACCCCTCCTAAAATATTACTATTATGTTCACCTCTATCTCCAAAGATTGTATGGTTTTTATTTTAACTTTAATTTTCTATTATTGAAGCCATTAAGTATTTTTGAATCTGAATGTTTGTTGCTAACATTATGCTGGTGAAATTATTTATTCACATTGTTCTGTGTATTGATACATCATTTTTATTTCTACTTTTTATTTCTAATATTACTTTTTAAAACAATATGTAACAGCCAAAGTCGGTTTGGCTCAGTGGATAGAGCATGGGCCTGCGGACTGAAAGGTCCCAGGTTCGATTCCAGTCAAGGGCATGTACCATGGCTACGGGCACATCCCCAGCAGAGGGTGTGCAAGAGGCAGCTGATCGTTGTTTCTCTCTCATTGATGTTTCTGACTTTCTATCCCTCTCTCTTCCTCTCTGTGAAAAATCAATAAAATATTTTTTTAAATAAAATAAAACAATATGTAACAATATACCTGTCCAAATTTTATTCATCATTAGCTACTACAGACTATATTGTTATAAAAGCATTGTTTTGCTTTTTGTGCAAATCCTATCTAATAAAAGAGTAATAAGGAAATTGACCACACCTTTGCTACACCCACAGGCTATGCCCACAAGGCATGCCCACAAGCCAATAAGGAGCAAATATGCAAATAAATCCCAACCAAAATGGCTGCAGCCACTGAGAGGTGGAGGGAAGGCTTGGGTTTCCCCAAAGATGGAGGAAGCCAAGCTTTCCACCTGCCCATGCTGGCCTAGACCTCCACTCAATGCTACAAAGTTTCAATTATAAAAGATACAAAAAACAGAACAGAAATGGTGGCAGCCATGGAGCTGGAGAGAGCAGAGGCTAGGGTTGCCTCCAGTGATGGAGGAAGCCAAGCTTCTACAGCTCTGGCGGGCATAGGCTCCCACTCTAGGCTACAAAGTTTCAATTATAGAAGATACATAAATCACAACAGAAATGTCTGCAGCCAAGGAGCGAGCAGAAGGCTTGGCTCCACTCTAGGCTACAAAGTTTCAATTGCAGAAGATAAATAAATCCCAGACATCTGGGGGACATGGCTGGCCTGGGAACCACCACAGGCCCCTCACTCAGGCTACCCCACATCTCAAGGGAATCCATACCCTGATCTTGGACACCCTTCATGGCAAACCACCTGGCTCCCACCCATGCACCTGGCTTCTATCCTATCTAATAAAGGAGTATTATGCAGATTGACCATCACTCCAACACACAAGATGGCTGCCCCCATGTGGTCAAAGATCCTGCCTCCATGTGGACACAAGATGGCCACCACAAGATGGCCAGCAGGGGAGGGCAGTTGGGAGGGGCCAGGCCTGCAAGAGAGTGCAGTTTGGGGTGATCAAGTCTGCAGGGGAGGGAAGTTAGGTGTGACCAGGCTGGCAGAGGAGAGAAGTTGGGGACAAACAGGCTGGCAGGGGAGCAGTTAGACATTAATCAGGCTGGCAGGGAGTGGCTAGGGTATGATCAGGCTGGCAGGCAGGCGAGCAGTTGGGAGCTAGCAGTTCTAGATTATGATATCAATGTCTGATGGCCCATTGGACATCCCTTGAGGGGTCCCAGATTGAAGAGGGTGCAGCCTGGGCTGAGGAATAACCCCACCGCCATGCATGAATTTCATGCACCGGGCCTCTAGTATATACTTAATTCTGTTGGTTATAGCTCTAAAAGGGATTTGCTTGGTAATTGAGCATGCATGTGTTCAATTCTAGTAGACGTCATCAGTTTTGCAAAGTTCCAGTTTCACCTCCCCTGCCCCATAGCAATATGCAAGGACTACCATTGCTTCACATTGTTGCCAATCCTCTAAGTTTAATTTTTTAAAATTTATTGTTGAAAGTATTAGATATGTCTCATTTGACCCCCATTGACTCCTACCACCCCAGTGCGCTTGTCCGCTAGTTATGCTAATATGCCTGTATAGAAGTTCTTCAGTTGATCTCTAATCCCCTCTCCCTCCCCTGCCTTCTCTCTGAGGTTGGATGGTCTATTCAGTGTTTCTCAGTCTCTGGATCTATTTTTGTTCATCAGTTCATGTTCATTATATCACACATATGAGTGAGATTATGTGATACTTATCTCTCTCCCACTGGCTAATTTTGCTTAGCATAATGCTCTCCAGGTCCATCCATACTAATGCAAATGGTAAAATTTCTTTTTTTTTATACCAGAGCTAGAGGCCCGGTACATGAAAATTCATGCACTGGAGAGGGGCTCCCTCAGCCAGGCCTGACCCCTCTCAGAGTCTGGGGGCCCTCAGGGGTAGGAGGAGACCTGGCGATCAGGGGAAAGCAACTCCCCATCACACTACTGCTGCTGCCACTGCTGACAGAGCAAGCTTCGGCCGGCCCTGGTTACTTGAGCCTCAGGCAACCCTGGGGGGTTGGTCAGCCACCATCAGAGGCTTGCCTGCACCTTGAGCTAGCTCTGGGCAGCTGGGCAGCTACCATCTGAGGCTTGCCCCTCTCGGGCAGCTAGGGGGTTGAGGGGGCTGGGGGACACTGAAGACAGGCATGCAGAGTGACCAGGCCCGCCTCAGGGAAGGTCCGACCTTGCCAGTCGACTGCTGCCTCATTAGGGTGGAGGGGACTGGGTGTCACCATCTTGTGGCCGTGGATGCCTCCATCTTTGAGGGCTTGGCTGTCAATTAACATATTCCCTCCTTATTGGCTGTGGGCACCACCAACTTTGCAATGGCATGAGGGTTGATTACCATCTTCCCTCTTTGTTAGAGAGGATGTGTAAGGAAAAATGATGCCCCAATAAGATTATATAATTATATCAAACTTATCATTGTCTGTCAAGGGAGTACTGTGCTATTCATGTGCAAGTTCAGGGAGCTTCTATAAGGAAGAATTTAAGAGTTCTAGCAAAAAGTATATATATCCCAAATAAAGCAAAATTCTAAATGCAAGTTTCTTTTCACAAGATGAACTATAAACTATTTGTGATTGGATTGGACATGTTTTATTTTCATATCACAGATATGGAAATCTGGTTTCAAATAAGTCTGACATGAGTTGCATAAGAGCCAGCAGGCCTAAGATTCCTTAGGAAGACACACATTGCTGAAGCTGACAAGAGTTTTGATCAATATATTCCGGATGCAAGAATTTTGTCAGTTATGTATTTTGTTACTACATCACCGTTCTGATTTTCCTTTGCACACTGTTCAAGACTTTTCTGTTTGCTTTAATTAACAAAACTATCTAACTTTGTTGTACCACAAATTTTCAGCCTTTCCCCCCAATGATTAGAACTTTTGGGAATTTTTTTTTTTGTATGTGTGTGCTGATTAAGAAATTCTTCCTTAACTCAAAGTCAGTAGAATTTTCTATGTTTTATTTTTTTCATTTTTATTGGCAGTCCCTTACAGTTGAATTTTATGTGAGGATTAAGCAGGATCATGTTACACTTTGCCAATTTGGACTAGTGGACCTGGAGTCTTCTATTGAAAAGAACGAAATTCCTCAGTGTTCTGCAATGCCACATTGATTAAAAATTAAGTATTGTCTCATTTGTTGGTTCTTTTCTGAAAATTTTAGCTTATGTTTTATATTTGCCTATCATTGTTTCAAAATTAAACTCTTTTCAAACTATACCTTTAAAATATACTAATATAAATCCTTAAGTATTAGCAGACTTTGTATAGGATTATATGTGTGTTAAAGAGCATTAAAATCTCTAAATTCCCCGAGTGTGTTCCAATTCCAAAGCACTTTAACGGACATCATCTTGTCACAGTAGCCCCCTGGTGTAGCCTGGCTTGCATCTTGACCCATTCCTCACAGCAACGCTCTGACCACTGGTAGTTAACCAGCAGGGTTTCCCCTAATTCTTACCTGATTTCATTAATTTTAAATCAGGAACATCATCTTCTAAAAGAAGGAGCTAACTCTTGACAGAAAAATCTAACCAAATTTTAAAAACTACTTAAAGAGCTTTTAAGATATTTCTATTATAGTATTACTTTAAATGTTCCAAGTAAGCCAATAAAAATTATAAATTTCTTTAACATTTGTCTAATTTGTAATTTTTGTTTTATTTTTATTTTATTTTATTAATTTTTGCATAAATATCTTCATCATTACATAATTGTTCCCATATCCCACATGATGTTACAATTGGGGTTATGTTGGGAAGTTAAAGTATATAAGAACATGGCTTTCTGAAATTAAAAATATTTATATTCAAATCTCAGTTCAATCAGTAGATTTGTAACATTGAGGAAACTGAAACTATATTCACATCATGGAACCAAAATACCATGGTTATCTCTGAATTCCTAGAAACAAAAATGCATTTTTCTTCTGGCGAAAGCTTAAAAAAATGTTTATTAAAAATTGAGTTGTTATGAAACTGTCATTAAGAGCAGTGACATAGCTTTTATTAAATTCCTTTAGGGATCATTTAAGTTTTTACTATTTCAAGAGGAGACTTCAGTAAAACTCAGAGAACATTTCGAGAATGCCATTAAATCTCAGAGATGTACTCTCACACAACCTGAAATGAACTTTACTTTCATGAATTTATTCTTTAGGTACTTGGAATTTATTCTTTAGGTACTTAACTTATTTATGCTAACTTCATTAAAGTATAAGCAGATATATGCAATCATCCTGTTGATAAATAGGTTAATCAGCATTTAACATAAGGGCAACATTCTCATGACTCTGATCTGAGGACGTAAGATCCTCAGCCTATAGACCCTTAGAATGGAAGGCTGATGGTACTGTTACCCAATGACAAGCTGGATTCCAGGTTCTTGTCCCACAAAATTTGAAAAATAAAATTCACAGACTAAAAGATTTTAAGCAAAAGCTTGGAAATTTATTGCAAGTGTATTTAAACTCCCATGTGGGGAGGGTTCCCCAAATGGATAACCAGTGAGTCTCTTTGTCTAAGGATATATAAATGCTGGCAGCTTCTTTGTCTATACATGCTACTTTCTAATTGGACCCTTCTTTATTTTATGTCCCCTTGTGGATATCCCCCCCCCTCAACTGGCAGATTTCCTCCCCTCCCTGCTTAATATCATTTTCAAAATTTCAAAGCTCACGTGACACTCCCCCTTCTCTTGTAACATTCTGCTGCCTTCTGTGCTTGTAAGATAAACATTCTAGCAGTTTGGAGCTGGCTCTGATCCTCAGGAATGCATTCCTTCCCATGGACCCTACCTAACTGCCTCTCTTATCTCTAAATCCTCTCAATACTTAGGTTTTAACTCCTTTTCTGAACTATGTGTACATGTGGCTTCATCTGTCCAATCCCAGGAGTGCTGAAGAGCAAGGTTAATAAGGCTCAGAATAGAGCAGATTTAACTCACGTGCAACATTCCATTCTTTTTCTAAGTTGTATACATTTTTTTACTAATGTTTATGTTTCTTCTCTGAGAATGTGGGTCAGAGAAAAATTTTCCCTCCTTGCCTTATTTGCTTTCAAGAATCAGAGGAAGAGACATGATCTAACTATATTTTGCTCAACTATTTTACACCACTTGGGAATATCAGTTTAATAAATAAAAACTGTTCTGTCTAGGTCATCTCGAACAACATAACATTATTTTTCATTCATGACACATATGAGCCAAAGAAGAATACTTTTTGTAAGAATGCTAAATATTTAAAATGACATTGGCACTTCTCTTACCAAAAAAACAAAAACTATAAAAGGAAAATTGCCATGTGGAATTGAAATAAGTCTCAACATCTTTTCCTTCTCAAAATACAAATTTAGATAATCACAAATAAACCTTAAAATATTTTACACTCTCAAAGTTCCTTAAAACATCATTTCTATGAGGCATCTTTGAGCATCTTCCATGTGTCAGTATAAATATTTCCCATATAGCATTCAGACATTTTGTTTCATTTCAAACTTTATACGTCATATTTGAGTACAAAGAACCAAAATACATGCCCAAATAACAAAATAGATACAGCTTATTCATTTACTAGCCTGGTTAACTCTGACTAGGGATATCTTCCCAATAGGGAAGACTGTAATTCTTAAATAAACATGGTAAGTTTGAGTTTAACATGACCATGAAATTGTTGCTACCAAATTCTAGTGTCCCTGGCTATTTTCTCATCATTCCTTTGATCCTTCTTATGAGATTCTTCTTGTGTAGAATTATGGCAAATGGCTCAAAGACATTCAAATAGATATCCAGCTTATAATTTCCTACTCACTATTCTTAAAAGAAATATATATTTTGCAATGTAAGATCATAATTGTAGTTAGAAAAACTTGGACATACTTTTAATTTTTATACTTAAGTAATACAGTTAAGTAATATGATTACTTTTGAGAGTAAATTTCATCATGATTTTAATAGAAACTGTACTGATCAGGATCCAGTGAGGTTTTTGAAGATGCCCTATATCATATTGAGGAGTTTGTCTGATATTCTTAATTTAAAGAAACATATCAGGAATTGATGTTGGAATTTATACAATGCTTTTCCTGAATTGATAGAGAAGATTACATATTTTTACTTTTTAAAATCTATTAATATGTTGAGTTATATTCATTAGTTTCAAAATGTTAAATCAACTTTACATTCTTGCAACAAACCCCATTTACATATTGTGTTTTCTATTTGTGCATTATTTAATTAAATTTTGTAAAATTTGTTAAGAATCTTTGCATCTATGCTCCTGAGGTCTATCATTTTGTAATTTTATTTTCCTAAAGTTAGTTTTAGCTAGGCTGCATAACTCATTTACCTTTAATACATATATTAATATATTTTGTTTTTACTATGACATTTCAAAAATTGTTTTTCTTTTTGGCCAATTTTTTTTATTTTTTCTTTTTATTTCCATCTTAAGGATTGAGCACTTTTTATTATTTTACTTCAAATCTGTATTGGTTTATGTATAACTCTTTACTGTGTTCTATATTGATTGCTAGAAGGTTTATATAATACGTCTTGAACTTAACCATATATTTTCAAGAAATAGTATAGTATTAAAATGTAGTATGTACTTACGTATTTTCTCTCTACGTGTTCTGTCAATAGGCAGGAATTTAATTTGATGGTTGTAATCGTGGATTATTTCAGGTATTGCTTCATGTATTTTGAAGCTCTAGTATTAGGTGCATAAACACTTGGGGTTGTTACATATTCATGATAATTGCTACTTTTATTACTATTAAATTACCCTCTTTTCCCTGTTAATAATTTTTGTTTTGAACTCTATATTTTGTCTTGATATCAATTCAGTTAATCAATTATTTAGTACTGTCATAGTCAATATTTTTTTATTCTTTAGATTATAATGTATTTGTAATTTTATATTAAAATTGGGTTTCTTATAGACATTAAAAAGTTGGATTTTGTATTTCTATCTATCTTGAAATTTCTGCCTTTTAATAGGATCATTTAGCAATATTAATATTACATACTAGAGGCCCAGTGCACAAAATTCATTCACAGGGGGGAGGGTGTCCCTCAGCCCAGCCTGCACCCTCTCCAATTTGGGACACCTCAAGAAATGTCCAACTGCCCATTTAGGTCCAATCCTGGTGGGATAGGGCCAAAATGGGCAGTCCAACATCCTTCTCACAATCCAGGACTGCTGGTTCCCAACTGCTCACCTGCTTGCCTTCATGATTGCCTATAATTGATTCTGCCTACCAGCCTGATCACCCCATTACCACTCCCGTGCCAGCCTGATTGATGTCTTACTGCTCCCCTGCCAGCCTGTTTGCCTCCAACTTCCCTCCTCTGCTGGCCTGGTCACCCCTAACTGCCCTTCCCTGCAGGCCTGGTTCCCCCCAACTGCTTTCTTCTGCAGGCCTGGGTCCCCTCCATCTGCCCTTCCCTGCAGGCCTGGTCACCCCTAACTTCCCTCCCCTACAGGCTTGATTTGCCCACAAGTGCCCTCCCTTACAGGCCTGGTTCCTCCCAACTGCCCTCCCTTGCTGGCCATCTTGTGGTGGCCATCTTGTGTCCTCATGGGGCAGGATCTTTGAACACATGGGGGCCATCTTATGTGTTTGAGTGATCGTCAATCTGTCTATTACTCTTTAATTAGATAGGATATAGGGCTGGTGCATGGGTGGGGGCTAGCTGGTTTGCCCTGAAGGGTGTCCTGGATCAGCATGGGGGTTCCCTTGAGGTATGGAGAGGCCTGGGTGAGGAGCCTGTGGTGGTTTGCAGGCCGGCCAAGCCCCCCAGCGACCCAAGTGGAGGCCCTGAGATCTGGGATTAATTTATGTTCTACATTTGAAACTTTGTAGCCTGGAGTGGAGCCAAGCCTTCTGCTTACTTAGTGGTGGCAGCCATTTCTGTTGGAATTTGTTTACCTTCTATAATTGAAACTTTGTAGCCTTAAGCAGAGTCTTGGGCAAGCCAGAGCTGCAGAAGCTTGGCTTCCTCCATTGCAGGGGGTAACCCTAGCCTCTGCTCTCTCCAGCTCTGTGGCTTCTGCCATTTCTGTTGGGATTTATGTATCTTCTATAATTGGAACTTTGTAGCATTGAATGGAGGCCTAGGCCGGCAAGGACAGGCAGAAAGCTTGGCTTCCTCTATTGCAAGGGAAACCCAAGCCTCCCTCCTCCTCTCAGTGGTTGGAGCCATCTTGATTGGGTTTATTTGCATATTGGCTCTTGATTTTCATGTGGGCTTGGTATGTGGGCATGGCTTTTGGGTGTAGCCAAGGTATGGTCAATTTGCATATTACTCTTTTATTAGATAAGATTACTTAAGTTATGAGAGAATAAAACATTTCTGATTTTGAATAAAATAATTTTAAGACTTACTTTTTTTCCCACTTTTTGCTAAATTACTTTCTAAAATCAGGGTAAGTCAAATGGTATTTACATCTTCAAAGACATCTTTGAAGGACTTAAGAAAACATATAATAGATACTAACTAAGAATACAAAAATATATGGCAATAACTTCATTATCTTCCCAAAGTAGTATACTACTAATGTGCACAAATAACTATTTGTAATTTTTTGGTTTGAAAATGTATCTGATATTTTGAACAAATTTGTCTATTTTTATCATGTTTAATACATATATATATAAATATATATAAATAGTATATATATATTTATAGCATATATATAAATAGTATATATGTATGTATACTATTATTAGTAGTAGCATTAAACATTAAAATATTTGAATTATATCTTATTTACAATATGTTTCTTACCTATTTACATGAATATAAATTAACATAGTATTAAGTTCAAAATTTATTTAAGATATTTGGCATGTGCTTCATAAGGTCAGCTTTTTGAATACATACATTCTAGAAAGGAAATATATGTGCTTTTGGGACATTGGTAAAGACATGAAAAACTAAAATTTCAAATTGTTAATTGCTAAAAGCAAATTTAATTGCTTATATTAATTTCAGTAGTAGCATGATTTCCAACATTGATTTTAGCATACAGATTAAGTGCAACTTATATAACATAAAAGAAAATGTAAAATTTGAAGAATGAACTTTGAAATAGAAAATTGTACCATCTGTACTTCCTGTCACTATCATATGATTTGAACATTCTAGCCACCCAGAATATATTTTATGTTGTTAAATACATATCATAAAAGGAGAAAAGTAGAATTATCTTAGTTCATATACCACTATGCTAAAATAAATTAAGCAATTTTATTATTATTATTTTAAATATAAATTATTGATTGATTTTTTTTTAGAGAGAGAGAGATGTGGGGGAGAGAGAGAAAGTGAGAGAGAGAGAGATCAATTTGTTGTTTCACTTATTTATGCATTCATTGGTTGAATTTTGTATGTTCCCTGATGAGGGATCAACCTGCCACCTTGGCATATTAGGACAATGCTCTAACCAACTGAGCCACCAGGCCAGGGCCTGTCCTTATTTTTTAACATAACATGTATCTTTGGCATAAAATCAAATATTCCTTGTTGCTTGTTTTGAGATAAAAGTAGTATTTTTCTTTTCTGTTGGCTTGTTTTATTATATACAGTATATCAGTGATTTTGAGCATTTTATCATATGTCTCTTGGCCATCTGTATATTCACTTTGGAGAAGTGTCTATTTAGGCCTTTGCCCATTTTTTAATCAGATTGTCTTTCTTTTGTTAAGTTGTATGCATTCCTTATATATTTTGGAAATTAAACCCTTATCAGATGTATCATTGGCAAATATGTTCTCCCATACAGTAGGTTCCCTTTTCATTTGTAATAGTTTCTTTTGCTGTGCAGAAGCTTTTTATTTTGATGTAGTCCCATTTGTTTATTTTCTTTTTTGTTTACCAGTGCTAAGAGATGTATCAGCAAATGTATTACAAATAGTGATGTCTGAGTGATGTCTGCTGTCTTTTATTCATTTTGAGTTTATTCTTCTGTATGGTGTAAACTGGTGGCCTATCTGTCCAATTTTTTGCATATACCTATCCAATTTTCCCAATACTGCTTATTAAAGAGGCTGTCTTTATTTTATTATATTCTCTTGACTCATTTTTCAAATATTAATTGAATGTAATGGCTTGCATATCACCTCACACCTGTCAGAATGGCTATCATCAACAAATCAATGAATGACAGGTGCTGGAGAGGATGTGGAGAAAAGGGAACCCTTATGCACTGCTAGTGGGAATGTAGACTGGTACAGCCACTATTGAAAATAGTACTGTGTTTCCTCTAAAAATTAAAAATGGAACTGCCATTTGACCCAGTGATTCCACTTCTAGGAATATATTCTAAGAATCCCAAAACATTAATCAGAAAGAATATATGTACTGTTATGTCCATAGCAGCACAATTTAGAATAGCTAAGATCTGGAAACAGCCCAAGTGCCCATCAGTAGATGAGTGGATAAAAAACCTGTGGTACATTTATGTCATGAAATACTATCCAGCAGTATCATTACCTTTGAAAGACAGCATGGAGGTATCTGTAGATTATTATTCTAAGCAAAACAAGCCAGTCAAGAAAAGACAAGTATCACATGACCTCAATTATATATGGAATCTAATGAACAAATAAAACTGATGAAGAAAATAGACCCAAAGGCATGGAATCATGAAATAGACTGAGGAATCTCAGAGGGATGGTTTGGTGCCAGGTGGAGCTGGGTAATTAAAATGGAAATTTATATGGATACTAGAGGCCTGTTACATGAAATTCATGCACCCTCTCCAATCTGGGACCCCTCGGGGGATAACCAGCAGTCAGACATCCCTCTCAAAATCACAATCTGAGACCACTGGGTCCTAATTGCTTACCTGCCTGCCTGCCTGATGGCTCCTAAATGCCCCCCTGCTAGTCTGGTCACCCCAACTGCCCTCCTTGCCAGCCTGGTCACCTCCAACTGCCCTGCCCTGCCAGCATGGTCACCCCCAATTGCTCCCCACAGGCCTGGTTGCTCCTAATTGGCCCCACCCCCCCTGGCCAGATCACCCCTTATTGCCTCCCATGCCAACCTGGTTGCCCCCAACTGCTCCCTTCTGCTGGCCTGGTTTCCACTCACTGACCCCCGCCCCCCACCGCCACTGCTGGCCTTGATGCCTCAACTGCTCCTCCTGTGGGCCTGGTCATTTGGCCCATGTAGCCTGCAGCTCAGTCATTTGGTCACCCCTCACTAACTTCGCTGTCCTCTTAGTCACCCCACATAGCCTGTTTGGTCATCCATTCTGTTGCAATGATTGCTTAGGCTTTTATATATATAGATATGCATAGCCCATGGAGACAGACAATATTCTGGTAAAGTCCTGAGGGGGGCAGGTAAGGAGAGGGGGTCAACTGGAAAAAACAAAGAGGGACATCTGTAATACTTTCAAGAATAAAGAAAAATAATAAAGGGTGTTTTTCTTTTAAATAAAAAATACCCTATCTAATAAAAGACTAATATGCAAATTGACCATACCTCCGCTACACCCACAAGCCAAACAGACCAGCCTATCAAGAGTGAATATGCAAATAAACCCCAACCCAGATGGCTGCGGCCACTGAGACAGGAGGAAGGCTTGGGTTACCCTGGCAATGGAGGAACCCAAGCTTTCCACCATAGGCCTCCACTCAATGCGACAAAATTTCAATTTAGAAGATAGATAAATCCCAACAGAAATGGTGGCAGCCACAGAACTAGAGAGAGCAGAGGCTAGGGTTACCCCCAGCAATGGAGGAAGCCAAGCTTCTGCAGCCCTGGCTTGCCCAAGACTCTGCTTAAGGCTACAAATTTCAATTATAGAAGGTAAATAAATTCCAACAGAAATGGCTGCCACCACTGAGTAAGCAGAAGGCTTGGCTCCGCTCCAGGCTACAAAGTTTCAATTGTAGAAAGTAAATAAATCCCAGACACCAGGGCCTCCGCTTGGGTCAATGTGGGGTGGGGCGTGGCCAGCCTGCAAACCTCCACAGGCCCCTCACCCAGGCCACCCCATGCCTCAAGGGAACCCCCATCCTGATACAGGACATACTTCAGGGCAAGCCACCTGGCCCCCACCCAGGCACCTGGCCTCTATCCTATCTAATAAAAGACTAATATTCAGATTGACCATCACTCGAACACACAAGATGGCTGCCCCCATGTGTTCAAAGATCCTGTCCCCATGAGGACACAAGATGGCCACCAGAAAATGGCCAGCAGAGAAGGGCAGTTGGGAGGGACCAGACCTGCAAGGTAGGGCAGTTGTGGGCAATCAGGCCAACATGGCAAGGCAGTTGGGAGGGACCAGGCCTGCAAGGGAAGGCAGTTGGGGGCAATCAAACCTGCAGGGAAGGGCAGTTAGGGGTGAGCAGGTCAGCAGGGAAGGGCAGTTGGGGGGGACCTAGGCCTTCAGGGGAGGGCAGTTTGGGGTGACCAGGCCAGCAGAGGAGTGAAGCTGAGGGCAAACAGGTTGACAGGGGAGCAGTTAGACATCAATCAGGCTGGTAGGGGAGTAATTAGGGGGTGATCAAGCTGGCAGGCAGAAGCAGTTAGGGGCAATCAGGAAGTCAGGCAGGTGAGCAGTTGGGAGCCTGCAGTCTTGGATTGTGAGAGGGATGTCCGACTCCCTGTTTAGGCCCGATCCCTGTAAACAGGCAGTCGGACATCCCTCAAGGTGTCCCAGATTGGAGAGGATGCAGGCTGGGCTGAGGGATCACCCTGCCATGCACAAATTTCCTGCACTGAGCCTCTAGTATATCTATCTATCTATATATATATGGCTAATATGCTAAGTGTCTGGTCATCTGACCAGTTGCTATGATGCACAATGACCACCAGGAGACAGACACTCAGTGCAGGTGCAGCCATGATATACTCTGGCCATTTACAGAGAAACAGCACCCCAGACTTGGCATCCACAAAGCAACACTTAGCTTCTCCCAAATGGGACACAGGCTCTGCCACCATCCTGGAGTGACACCCCACCAATCTCAGCCAATGCTGCCAAGACCTCAGGGCACAAAATGTAACCACAACCAGCCCAGCCAGGATATGGTCACTGTAGGTGTGAGATAATGATGTCACATAGCAAAGCCTGGCTTCCTCTTCCTAGCAAGCAGGCTAAGCACTTTCTTCAGCCCAAAAACATAACTTGCTTTATAGCCATGTGGAAACATTTTACATTTTAACCAAATGTCTGTGAAGTCTTTTCCCATGCCTCATCTCATTGATCCTCACAGAAGTCCTGGAGTAGGTAGATAAGAGATTCAGTGGAATCCTATTTTCTTTTCATTGGCCAGAAAATGGAGATTTAGAAAGCTTAGAAACTTGACCCCACTGAAAAGAAGTAAGAAATGGTGGACCTTGAAAATGACTTCAGGTTTTCTCACTGCACAGAATATAGTCAAACACTCTGTAGTTAAATATTTCACCCTTTGTTCTCCCTGTATAATCTATAATAATAATCTGCTCAAGTTGATATTGTCAGGTGTTGTGGACAATTACCTGAAAGAGAAGTTGGGGTGCTTTACTGGGTTAAAAAAAGTTTAACTATATAAAAAAGCAGGTCTAATTAAGCAAATTTATTATATATATATATATATATATATATATATATATATATATACACACACACACACACACACACACGCACACATGACTAAGTTGACTCCCACGCATGATATATATAAAGCTCTCACTGGTGCCAATCTCTTGTGTATGTTTCCATCCGTCATTGTCAATTGTGAATTTGGTTAACACTTCTATTATAGAAAAACGGCGAATAGCAATATTAAAATATTTCTTCTAATTAATTTTCTTTGAATGTGCACAAATCTGTGCACCGAGCCACTAGTATATACATAAAAGCCTAAGTGATTGAACAATTGAATGACCAATTGTTATGATATGCACTAACCATTAGAGGGCAGATGCTCAATGCAGAGACTGTTCCCTGGTGATCAATGCACTCCCACAGTGTGAGCACCACTCGGCTGATTAATGGGCATGAGACACGGGGCTAACAGCTCTCCTGATCAGGACTTACAGGGCATGAGCCAGTAGCAGGCACAGTGGGATCAGGATGAGGGGGAGTGGCAGGCAGGAGTGGCAGGCAGCATTGGACTTCCGGTATCAGCTCAATACCCACAGGTCATGCTGAGGGACCCTACTGGTGCATGAATCCATGTACCAGGCCTCTAGTGTACGTATATTTACCTGCACACTTAGAATTTCAATATCTTTTCTTACCGATATAAACCAAATATATTAAATATACCCTTCAGAAATCTAAAAATATTTTTGCTTATGTTTTTGCAATGACCTCTCCTTATCTATCTATCTATCTATCTATCTATCTATCTATCTATATATATATATATGTAAAAGGCTAATATGCAAAGTGTCCCCTCCAGAGTTGAACAGAGAGAACAGGAGTTTGATTGCTCACTATGATGTATGCTGACCACCAGGGGGTGGCGCAGAACATGGTGGGCAACCAGCAATGGTGGCAGGGGGCTGAGGGAGTGAGGGAAGGAGGAGGTGGGAAGGTGGGGAAGCAGGGAACCTGATCTGCCCTGGTAGCCGACCAGCCTAGGGACCCTACCTGTGCAGAATTTCATGCACCAGGCCTCTAGTAGATCCTATATAATAAATGAGAAACATGCAAATTTGACTATACCTTGGCTCCTGATTGGCTATGCTACCAGCCAATCAGGAGTGGGGCCAAGTGGCATGAGTGCCGGGCCCATGGGTGGAGATGAAACAGCAGTGGCAGTGAGTTCCCAGCCCTTGGGCACTGTGAGCAGAAGTGGTGGTGAGCGCTCAGCCCCTGGGGCCTGGTGGTCGCAGGCAGCCAGGGCTGAGCTGAGCAGGGCGATAGCTATGTGCTCTAGGGAGGCTTTAGGCCTTGGGCAGGCTGGGGGTGAGCCATCAGTTGGACATCCCCTGAGGGCTCCTAGTATGTGAGAGGGGGCAGGTTGGGTCGAGGGACTACCCACCCCCAGTTCATGAATTTTGTGCACCGGGCCCCTAGTATATAAATAATTGCTGGCCATCACTATTTTAATTCTAACAGCCAAGGTATAAATCCTTCTGAACATATTTGCTTTAGGAGAAAACATAATCATTTGTTCTTAGACTATTCTCTGTTGGTAAGATTTATGTTGTTTTTCTCTCTCTGTGAACTTTTCATAGCTCATCACATCTTTAAAGTTACCTCATTTTTGAAGGTTTGCTTTTCTGAAAACATTCTGTGAGACATAACTCATTACTTGACACCTCAAATAAAGTTGAAATTATGTAACTGTATTGGAAAACTTCTGTTTGTATGCTACTTTTTACTAGCATTTTCCTGGTTATTTTTTCTGTGCTTTTACTATATATAAAATTTGAATAGGAAAATTCAAACTTATGTTCTATTATTCATTTTTAAAACATTTTATTGTCTTGGGTACCTCAATTTTTACTGAAAATACCATATGAAAACTCATCATCCTATGACTATTCTTATATCTTAATTGCAAATAGGGCAGTTCTTTTCAGCCTTTTTTGAATCTATCCATGTTGTCACACTAAAATATGAATTTTATTTGAAAATAATCTGTTAATTCAGTTTGGTAATGTTTTATTTTTGCCTTGGTTTACTCAATCACATTTTCCTATAGTTTATAACATTAAGTAAATTATCATTGGCATTGAGATGTGTCTAACCTTGGTCTCTACACCTACAATCCTTTCCTTTTCACTGACTGTCATTATAAGAATAATATTTATTGTTATAAGTTTTTAATGGACATATTCTTGGTTATAAATTCTTAACTGCAGTCATATAACTGTTATGTTTGAAAGAATAATCAGAGTGAGGTCTTTACTTCTGTATTCAATGAATGTTTGTTAAAAACCTATTATTGGATGGAGCTACCTGGGAAGTTACAATGACTTCCTTATATGTTGTTTTCACATTCTCATTAGGTATTAATCATTGAAATTATTTTTTCATTCCAAATACACATCAGAAATATGATTGGTACTAGGAAAACATAATCATTACCTTAACATTACTAACAGTTATGCTTTGAAAACACCTGAATCTCTTTGAAGCCATCAACTTTAGAGCCATAAGACAATACTTAAAATTCTTTGGAATATAGAAAAATAAATTTTCTTTCAAATAACATATTCTCTGTAGTTATTGAAAATTCTAATATTATGTAACTTTTCATAATGCTTTAGCTTTCATCTTGATTTGAGTAGGTAATTTCTTCTGGAAAAGAATTGCACCTAGGCAGTTACTCACTTATATTTTGCATCTCAAACCTAAGACAAGCCTATAAAAGAAAAACATGTAAATTTGACCATACCTTGGCTCCTGATTGGCTATGCTATCAGCCAATCAGGAGCAGAGTCGGGGCCAAGTGGCACTAGTGCCAGGCCCGGAAGTGGAGATGAAATGACGGCCGCAAGCACCCAGCCCCTGGGTGCTGTGAGGGGAAGTGGCCATGGCAGCAGCAGCAGTGGTTGTGATGGTGGCAGGGAGCACTTGGCCGCCAGGACTGGGTGGTTGCAGACAGTCGGAGCTGAGCTGAGCAGGGAAGAAGCTGTAGGCTTGGGAAGTGGCCAAGCCTGGAAATGAAGAGAAGGGGAAAAAAATCAATGGAAACATATCCTCAGGTGAGGATAAAAATAAAAATAAAGAAATGTCATATCTTATGAAAGGTACATTTTGAAAATGGAATTTCATAGTGAAGGGACTGGAGTCCATGTTGATGAAAAATATCTTGGTGGCTATGATGACTGGCAGTGGCTGCAGTAGCAGGGTGATGGGGCTGGTGCCTTCCCCTGATCAGCCCTGTCACCTCCCGCAAAGGGAGGCCAGGAAGTGGGCCTAAGCTATAAGTAGGATATCCCCTAAAGGCTCCCTGTATGTGGGTGGGCTCAGGCTGGCCTGAGGGACCTCTCCCCAGTGCATGAATTTTGTCCACTGGGCCCCTAGTCTATTAATAATATCTTATTTAATTTAGTATCAAGACCTATAGTAAACAAAATAAACTTAAAATATATGAATGTTGCTAAGTTAGGCCGTGTGCAGATAACCAATCACAAGGTAGTAAGGCATATAAATCAATCCCAAGGATGTTATTAAGGCAGAATGCTTTGAAAGAACCAATCAGAAGTTAGCAAGCATATCCCATCTAATAAAAGAGTAATATGCAAATTGACCATACCTCTGCTATACCCACAAGCCACAACCTCCAGCCAATCTGAGTGAGTATGCAAATTAACCCAAGCAAGATGGTGGTTAATTTGCATATCTAGGCACAGAAGATGGTGTAGAAAGAAGCCAAGCACTGCAAAAGGGAGCAAAGTTGCAGGGAAGTAAGCAAGAGGGGCGGGGGAGCAAGGCAGAGGAGATGGGAGGGAGCGAAGCAGTGAAGAAGGGAGTGAGGCATCGGAGACACGAAGAAGCAAGGCAGAGGTAATGGGAGGGAGCAAGGCAGCAGAGAGGAGAGGGAGCTTTGCTCAGGCCGCAGGAACTCCTATTTTTGCAGGAATCTTCCTGCAACAGGTCTCTAATATATATATAAAAGCACTTGCTCCTCTCTCTAGCTTATGGCCATGTGGAGTTCTACACATGGACTAAATAGACTTTAACCCTTAATAAACTTTAACACTAACAAGCTGTAACATGGAAAGGAAGCTTTGGACACAGGCCTGCTCCTGGAACCCTAGCTGCACATTTTTCAGGACTGCCTTCTCTCAATAAACTTTGCTTCCTCTAACCATTTTTGTCCACAAATCTGTTCTTTGATTTTGTGAGACAAGGAACTGAGACTCAACATTTTGGTTTCATTATCTTTTTCTCACACAATTGCTTTGGCTATTCAAGGTCTTTTGTAGATCTATATGAATTTTAGGATTATTTGTTCTAGTTCTGTGAAAAATGCAATTGGTATTTTGATAGGGATTACATTTAATCTGTAGATTGCTATAGGTAGAATGGACATTTTAATGATATCTTCTAATCCAAGAGTATGGTTTATTTTACTAATTTATGTCATCGTCAGTGTCTTTCATTAATGTACTAGAGGCCTGGTCACAAAATTCACGCATGGGTAGATTATAGGCCTGGCTGATTATCAGGACTGATCTGTGGGCAACTGGTGGAATTATCAGGACTTCTGCTGACACCTGCCTTGTCCTGGAGCCACCTGCTCCACCATCCCACTGCAGTCCTGCTCTCATTGGTGCCTACTGGGGCCAGCAGAAACTCCACTGCTACCAGCTGCCAGGGCCATGTCTCTTATGGCTGCTATGTTCTGCGCCACTCCCTGGTTATCAGTGCACGTCTAAATCCTGGTCAGTCAAATTCCTGCCCATGGGGACAATTTGCATATTACCTTTTGTTATATAAGACTAGAGCAGTGGTTCTCAACATTTTTAATGCCATGACCCTTAAATGCAGTTCCTCAGGTTGTGACCCCCAACCATAAAATTATTTTCATTGCTATTTCATAACTGTAGTATTGCTACCGTTATGAATTGTAATGTAAATATCTGTGTTTTTCGATGGTCTTAGTCAATAGAACCACTATCAGGGTCACCTAAGACCATCGGAAAACACAGATATTGTGTTTGGGGGTCACCACAACATGAGGGACTATATTAAAAAGTTGCAGCATTAAAAAGGGTAAGAACCATTGGACTAGAGGATGGTGCACAGATTTTGGGTGTCCCTCAGTCCAGTCTGTACCCTCTCCAATCTGGGACCCCTCAGGGGATGTCTGACTACTGGTTTAGGCCTGATTCTTAGCATCAGGACTAAACCAGCAGCCAGATATCCCTCTCATAATCAGGGACCACTGGCTTCTAACCACGCACCTGCCTGTTTGCCTGATGGCCCTTAACTGCTTTTGCCTGTCAGCCTGATTACCCCCTAAATGCTCCCCTGCCATCCTGATTGATGCCTAACTGCTCTGCGGCCAGACTGATAGCCTCCAACTGCCCTTTCCTGCTGTCTGATTGCCCTGAACTGCTCTCTCTTGCAGACTCGTTTGGCCTCAACTGCCCTCCTCTGCCAGCCCAGTCATCACCAACTGCCCTCCCCTGCAGGGCTGGTCACCCTCAACTGCTCTCCCTTGCTGGCCATCTTGTGGCAGTCATCTTAGACCACATGGAGATGGCCATCTTGTGCAAGGGCATGAGGGTCAATTTGCATATTACCTCCTTATTATATAAGATTATAGCTTTTGGAGTACATGGTTTTTGCTTCCTTGGTTAAACTTTTCCTAGGTATGATTTTTTATGCAAAAAAATGATTTTTTTATATTGAGATTGTTTTATTAATTTTTGTTCCTGATAGTCTGTTATTAGTGTATAACGTGCCACTGATTTTTGTATACTAATTTTTTATCCTACAATGTTATTAAATTAATTTATTTGTTTTAATTTATGTGTGTGTGTGTGTGTGTGTGTGTGTGTGTGTGTGTGTGTAGTCTTTGGGATTTTCAATATAATGTATCATGTTATCTGCAAATAGTGACAATTTTATTTCTTTGTTTCTTTTTGTTTGAGTGCTTTGGCTAGGTCTTTCAATAATAACCTATATAATAAAAGACTAATATGCATATAGACTGAATGGCAGAACAGGAAGAACAACCAGAACAACTGAACAACTGATTGCTATGACATGCAATGACCACCAGGGGGGAATGTGTGGAACATGGTGGGCATTGGCTGTGGTGTGATGGTGGAGTAGGTGAGCGGGTATGTCAGCCCAAGGCAGGGCACCAGTCACTGTCATTGGGGCTATCCTCTGGTGGTTACTGAAAATGTTTTGCTCCCACACATCGCAGTCCTGCCCAGCACTTGAACCTGCTGCTGGCCCCACTAACACCTGCTGCCAGCACCAAAGCCACCACTTGCACCCACTGCCAGTGCTGGCCCTGCTTGCACCTGCTGTCAGAACCCAGGTACAGTCCTGATCACTGTGCCCTCAGCGGGTGTGAGAGGTGACTGCCAGCCCTGATATACACTGAGGGCTTCTCCACCACCCCTTACTCCTTAGGGTCAATCAGAGCAGCAGCTGCAACTCACACCCACTGAGGGTGCCAGCCCCAATCACTCTGCACCATCAATGGCTGCAAACAGGGCTGGTGCTGTCAGCACATGGGAGTGGCAGCAGTGGGATCAGGGCTGCTGGCAGAGATAGGACTGGGGTCCATGGCAGGAGGGGCCAGGCAGGGGTGTGAAGGCTGGGCCAAGACTGACCTCAGTGATTACTGCAGCCTCAAGGCCCACAGTTCCTTTCAAGATGCACAAGTTTGTGCACTGGGCCTCTAGTCCTATATAATAAAGAGGTAATATGCAAATTGTCCGTCATTCTTTCACACAAGATGGCCACCCCCACGTGGTCACAAGATGGGAAGGAGAGGGAAGTTAGGGGTGACTAGGTGAGCAGGGGAAGAAGTTGGGGCAACCAGGTCTGTAGGAGAGGGCAGTTGGGGGGGGGGACCAGGCCTGCAGGGGATGGCAGTTGGGGGAGACCAGGCCTGTAGGGGAGGGCAGTTAGGGGCGACCAGGCTGGCAGAGGAGGGAAGTCAGGGGTGACTGGGCCAGCAGGGGAGGACAGTTGGGGGCAATCAGGCCAGCAGGGAGCAGTTAGGTATTGATCAGGCTGGCAGGGGAGTGGTTAGGGGGTGATAAGGCTAGCAGGCAGAAGCAGTTAGGGGCAATCAGGTAGGCAGGCAGGAGAGTGGTTGGGAGCAAGTAGTCCCAGATTGTGAAAGGGATGTCCAACTACTGGTTTAGACCCAATCCCAGTGGGATCAGGCCTAAATGGGCAGTCGGACATCCCTCGAAGGGTCCCAGATTGTAGAGGGTGCAGGCTGGGTTGAGGAACAACCCCCTCCAGTGCATGAAGTTTGTGCACCTGGCCTCTATATTTAATAAAAATGGTGAGAGGGATTTTATTTGTCTTGTTCCTAGGGGAAAAGCTTTTCACTCTTGTTTTGGGGAATGAATATGCTATGCTTATACTCTAATGTGATTTTTTTTCTCAAAACATGTTAAAAGTTTTTTAGTATATATCACAATCCAGAAATTTATATTCTGGTGGAAACTAAGTAGCAGTCTGTCCTTTAGGGTCTGGCTAATGCCAACTGCCCACGCATAGGAATTCACTGATAAAACAAAACAACAAAACAGATGACCAACTCTAAGATACTGACTATGAAAATCCATATTGGGACCAGTAAGGACATGGCTGGCATGACCACAGTCCCTCACCCAGTCTTTTTGTTCTGCTTTCCCCTCTCCCTCCTCATAAAAACCTCTGTTTGCACTAAGACCTTAAGATGGGGTTTTGAGGACTGGTAAAAGTCCTCCATCTTCTTGAAATGTCAGCATCCAAATAAACTTTTACCAGCACCTGTCTCATGAGTTTGACTATCTTTGACATCAGCATCTGGATTTTGGTTACAATGTTTACTGTGAGTTTGTCAAAAATGGTCTTTATTATGTTGTATGTTTTCTCTATTCTTCCCTTTTTTTCAGATTTTTAAAACCCTAAATGGATATTGCATTTTGTCAAATATTTTTTTTTCTATATCTGAGGTGATGAGATAATTTTGTTGGGTTAATGTGGTATATTACATTGATTGATTTGTGGCTATTATGCAACTTATGCATCACTCATATAAATCTCCTTTGATGACACTGTATGATCCTTTTAATATATTGCTGAATAAAGTTTGCTAATATTTTGTTGATAATTTTCCATTAATGTTCATCAGAAATATTTTTTCATCATGTCTTTGGATTTAGAATTAGGGCAGTGATGACCTGATAGAATGGGTTTGGAAGCATTTTTTTCTCTTCAATTTTTTGGAATAGTTGAAAAGAATAGGCCAATCTAGTATGTAAGGGCTGATCTTTGGTGCAGGAGTTTCTTTGGTACCAGCCCATGCTGGCCACCAGGTGTCTGTGGTGTGGGGAGGGCTCCATTGGGAGGGCTTCTGGCCCTGGCAGGGGGGTTCTGAGGGGTAGGACCTCAAGGAAATACTGGGACAAAGTGAACAGCATTAGCCAGGTTCAGAATTGATGCCCACCTACACCAAATCTGCCATTTGGATGGAGAGCACAGCAACAACACTGACAGAAAAATAATGGATCCTTTCATGCTTTTGTCCCTAGAGGGTTTCCACTGATCCCTGCCCCTCCAGCTCTCACTTTAATGCTAGTCAATACAATTCCTTCACATATGACACAGGTTCTTTTCAAACTGTAATCCCTTTGCTGAAACTCAGTTTGGTGTAAAACTTTTAAAATGGGAGAGTGGTTTTCCTATAGCATTTCCATTTCTCAGGCTCACATCTTCCTACTTTTCAAAGCCAGACATTAATGGGCATCCATTATGTAATGTAATATTTTTGGCAGGGGTCTCAGTATGCAGCTCCCACCCTTCACTCTTCAGGGGGACCACTGTGGTTATAATTCCCCTCCCACTTGTGAATTGCCACCGCAGGGGTATGGGTCTTTACCAGATCCATAATTAATCTTGTTAATTATGCCCCTCTTGTTAATCTCAATGTGGCTTCTCCTTCATATCCTTAATTGTAAAAGTTCTGCCCAGCTAGTCTTTGTCCTTCTGAGCAATAATTGCTCTATATTTAGTTGTAGTTTTGTGGCCATGAAAGGAAGTGAGCTCAGGATTTCCTACTTCACCATCTTGACCTCACCTCTATTCTAGTCACCTCTTAATCCCATGCAGCCTTCAGACCCATGCAATCTGAAATAGATTTTTAGCTTTCCTCTCTCCCCCTTGTGCTATAAGTTTTACTGAGAGATCAAACTTTATTTTATTTATTTTCCATCTATTTTAATTAACTCTGAAATAAGGTCATAAAAACATTTAGAGTAAAACTGCTGTTTGAAACTTTGGCCTCGGTCCACCCCTGCTTGCTTCAAACAAAAGAATTATTGCTCTAGTTCCTAGCTTGTGACCTTGAAGACTAGAACCAGAGGAGTAACCTCGGCACCAATTATGTAGATACGACACCTGTTTTTACAAAGATAGGACCACATTCCCATGTTTAGCAGAAAACATAGTTAGAAGATAAAGAGCAAGCAATAGGGTCATTCATAACCTTTTGGCACCCTTTCCCCAGATGCGGCCTTGAGGACTGTTCGCCAAACGCAGGGCAATAACATGTATGGTGCAGACCCCTTTAAAAAGCCTGTCTGCACTCAGGGCAGTGCGGCCGTGGGTGTTTGCATGGTGCCCCCATGACCGTCCTGGCCAGTATTCAATAAATCCTTGCCTGCTTATTACCAACCTAATCGCCTCCGTGGTCCTTTGCAACTGGTCATGGAAGTCACCCCACAACAAACTCCATCTCTGCCTCTGTCTTGCCTTCAGTAATTTTTGTATGCTTTATAAAACCTCACCTCAAGACATAAAGGTATGTAGCTGTGCAGGAAAAATGTTTTAAATATTACCACATAAAAATAGCTCAAATTTCTAAAAGGTTTAAACCTGGTTACGCATAAATTAGTTATTGAAATGCAATTGCACAAGTTAGTGAGACCTACCTACACATCTAGAAAAATTTTCCTTGCTGGATTCACACTTTCACCATATATATCAAGGTAAAACTGATTCTCTTTATAGGAGTAAATAGCCCTCCTGTTGTTTTCTCTTCTCTCGGGAACAAACAGCATTTGAAATTATTCTTTATTGATGTGAATGAACACAAGATGGGAAAATCACATGTATTTACGGATAATGAGACTCTTGTAATCCTTGGGGAGATTAATCTGCCAATTTAAATAAGCAAGCCTGAGAGAGGCACTAGTGGAAAGCCAGATTAGGTAGAGGATAACACGGAGCTCAAATCTAAAAAGACAGCTGCCCTTCTCAGAATGATAGTGCAGCAGTGGCTCTGGGGCTTCAGGCGTCTATGATGCTGATATTCTGGTCATTTTGTTGAACTGTCTTTTAGTTTCAAAACAGCAGAAATATTAAGTCCTACAAGTGATATGACATCACAGATTAATTTATTTTAGGGAGAATTTCAATAAGTCGTTAACCTCCTAATAAGAAATTGATTTATGAAAGAAAATAGCTCTGCATTCTATTTTAATCATTCCCATTTTACTACATGTTTATCATAGCTTTTTAGCAATATACCATGTAAATGTATGATCCCATAAAATCATATGATGAATTTTACTTGAGTTCATAAATTGCTGTGACTAGATTAAATGAGTCATTTATTTTATAACAGTGTAATCTGGTAGCTCTAGATCATCCCAAAATTACTTGCAAATTGATATTGGGATAAACAAAAAGATGCCTAGTTCATAGAACTTAAGTTTAACATTTTTTCACAAAATTAAAAGGACCATTATATATGTATAATCCTTCTTTTAAGTTTCTAAAGGAAGTGAAATGTAATGAAAGACAATAGGTCATAATTTACACATGAAGAATCTGAGAAATAAAAAAAGGTAAAAGTTTTGATTAAACCAAGTTCTGAGGAAATAAAGACTTGTTAAGTCATTTCTAAACTTTTGAGAACCTGTAAACTTTGCGTTTTATTACTCTAAACTTGAACACGGCTTTTATTTTAAAACTTAAGATCTTGACTCTTATTATTTTCCCATCCATATCATTTACTACCTTTGAATGGACAAGAACTTTTTTATCCTTTTTCTAAATTGGAGTTATTTCAGTTTAACAAGTGCCAGAACAGTTACCCATACTCTGCTAGCTTTGAAGACTTTTAAATGCTTTCACTTTAAATGTTAAGTCCTCTTAATTATTCTCATGCTCAATATTCTGTTTATTCAGTTAATTGCCATTTTAATGTTTTCATATATATTTCCCTATTCTTGATAATCTAACTTTGATAATTAAACATTAGAAAGTGTTTCTTTTGTCTTTAGCATATACTTTCCTTTTCAGTCTATGTCAAATGTATTTTTTATTCCAATAATGTGTTTTGAAGAAATTGTTTCATTTAAATAGGTTTTAATTACCCCTTTCAGGGGTTGACAATTAGTGGTAATTTCATAATTCTTTATTTATTTTTAGTTTTTACAATTGTAATTTTGCCATTATTTGTGATCATTTTTTTGCCATGTAGAGGTTAAGCTCATGAGCAAAGATTTGTTTTTTGTTTGTTTGTTTGTTTTGCATACTATTATTATACCACAAATATCTAGCAAATACCTTGTCACTCAATAGTATCTACAGAAAAAAAAGAACTAATTTGTGAATTTTTTCTAACAGGGTCATCATATGCACAAGAAATTATATAACTTTTATCTTTCCAATAATATTTAAGAAAATTAGTCCTCATATCTCTGGATTAGATAAACAGAATTACATATGGTGAGAGAAAGAATCCTGGAGCTAGACAACCTAATTATGCAGCATTGCTATGTGTGACCTTAGACAAATTACTAGAACTTTTTTTTAATTTTGGTTTCCATGGAGATGATAATAGTATCCACCCGCTAAAGCTGTTCTAATGATTCAATATGTTAATATTTGTTAAACACAAAATTGTGCCTGGCACCTAGTAAGTACTGCTTTCTTCCAACTTATTTTAAAAATGTTGTGGACTAAATTGGATCTCCCCCCCAATTCACATATTGAAACCTGTTGGGCAGAAATGACATGCATCAGTTATAAGTGTCAAAGGAGGACTCCAGCTACATGGAGGATAACAAAGATCATTACAATGGTAGCTACAGGCTAATAGAAGTTCAAACACTTCTGTCAACTGCATCTTGGTATCAGAGTTATCAAGAAAAATAAGATATAGTCAAACAATGGATAGACAACACTATGTTCACACTGAGAAGAGAAAGAACAAAATCAATATCAATAGTATGTATTGATCCCCACTGTTAGCAGTTCTTTTGAGCAGCTGAGACAGGGCAATTGCCCTATGAGCATTCCTCTTATGATTCAGTTGAAAAATACCCTTTCCCCACTTTCTTGAAGTCATAAATACTAAATGCTGCAGGTGATTTGGGTAAAGCAGAACAAAAGTGTACACATTTAATCTGAAATATGGAAAGATGTTTCTACACAAGGTGATAAGCCTGAAACAGGCTGTGTAGACTCTGTGGTTCTTAGAAAGGATGTATTGAAGATTGAAGGCACTTTCTTATTTGGCTGTGAGGTTGCACATGGTCTGCCTTTCCCAATAGAGCCCTTACTTCCAATGTGACTCTTTGGAGACTGGACCTTTAATTAAGATTAAATAAGATCCTAAAGGTTGACCCTAATCCAATAGGAGTGATATCCTTTATATGAAGAAACAGAGACATCAGGAATACGATCTGGAACTTCCAACTTTCAGAAGTATGAGAAAATGAACTTGTGTTGTTTAAACCTCCCACTCTGTGGTATTTTGCTATGGGTAGCACTAGCAAACTAATATACTAATCATCTAAAGACTCGTAAAACATAGAGTCCCCTTTCCCCTATCCCTGTATATATAACATGTTAATGGTGCTTTCTTATGTATTAACACCAACTTGCACACTGGGGACATTTTTTTCTTTTATAGAATGTTGATATATGTGACATTTTCATTGGCTTTCCATTTAAAAATAAACTTTGAATTAGAAATGCAGAAATATAAATAACATTTGCTATACAATATTGGAGTGCTCAGGCTGGCCCTTGCCCTCCTTCTCACAAGTGCAGACATGGTGGTCCCCTGTCTCAGAGCTTAATGACTTTCCCCTCCTCCTGTCCCATCCTCCATACCCTCATCACACTCCTCCAACAACCCTCAGCCCCCTAAATCTCACCCCTGCTCCCATTAGGGTGTGCCCAGGGGCCTTTCACTTGCATCCATTCCATAACGAGGTGGGGGTTGGCGGTGTCCCTCAGCCCAAACTGCACTCTCTTCAATATGGGACCTCTCAAAGGATATCTGACCCCCCGTTTAGGCCTGATACTGGTGGGCCTAAATGGGCAGTTGGACATTTCTCTCACAATCCAAGACTGTTGGATGCCAGCTGCTCACCTGCCTGCCTCCTGATTGCCCCTAATTGCTTCTGCCTGTCAGCCTAATCACCCCCTAACAATTCCCCTGCCAGCCCAGTAGATGTCTAACTGCTCCCCTGCCTGACTGTTTGCCCACAACTTCCCTGCTCTGATGGCCTGGTCACCCCTAACTGTCTTCCCCTGCAGGCTTGATCACCCACAACTGCCCTCTCTTGCAGGCCTAGTCCCTCCCAACTGCCCTCCCCTGCTACTCATCTTGTGGTGGCCAACTTGTGTCCACATGGGGGCAGGATCTTTGACCATATGGGGTCAGCCATCTTGTGGGTTGGAGTGATGGTCAATCTGCATATTACTCTTTTGTTAGATAGGATAGAGGCCTGGTGCATGGGTGGGAACCAGCTGGTTTGCCCTGAAGGGTGTCCCAGATCAGGGTGGGTGTTCCCTTGGGGTATAGGGGGGCCTGGGCGAGGGACCTGTGGTGGTTTACAGGCCAGCCACGCCCCCCAGTGACCCACTCGAAGGCCCTGGTATCTGTAATTTATTTATCTTCTACAATTGAAACTTTGTAGCCTGGAGGGGAGTCACTCTACATTTCCCTCTGGTTTTATGTACATGAGTCAGATCATTTACTCTTTTGGGTCATTGTTGGCAAGGTAGTTATATTGACCCAAGCGGACTATAAGCTTGACAGAACTAATTCTCTGCTGAATAAAGTCAGTGGCCTATTTAAGGTAAGGGCTTAAGTCAGGTGTGATGAAGCCACGCTGGGATCCTGTCGAACTTGACTGCTTTTAAGGTAGTCCTTTCCAGGTAGGAGTCAGTCCTTGCATGGCAAATTTCTTTACCAAAACAGAGTCACCAGGTTAGAATGATGGATTGGATCAGAAATTGGTACTGCTTTCTGAGTAGACTGTAAAGCCTATAAGAACTTGAGTAAAGAGTGGTTATGGATTTCAGCTTTTCTAGATTGGGTTTCTACGTAAGCTGGTGAGGTGGGTAGGTCAGGGTTTGGAAGAGTCTCTAGAATCTGTAGAGGCCCTACTGGTTTTAGGGCAGCCTCCTGGGCTGCTTTATCTGCAGCCTCATTCCCTCTTGCTTCTGGGGAGTCCCCTTATCTCACATAGGTAGAGAGTATTGTTGGCCCATTGTCCTTGCTCTGCTCATATCTGTCTAACTGCCTAATATATTACCTCAAGGATCCTGGCTCTGAATTCTTTTAGGGAAAATGGACGTCGGTGGGCTCTTCTAGCTCCTTCCTGCTGAGGCGGGTCAGAAGTTTCTCTCAGAGCCAAGAGATCCTTGCTGCCTGTCAGAGGGACAATGAGGCCTGGGCACAGAAGGAGGTGGGTTTGTGACCTGGTGGAGACAAACTGTAACAAATTGTCTGGTGGAAGGGAAAGAAAATCTTTGTTTTAATAACCTCTATTGAAATAGAATTTTTCTCCTCAAAATTACCCCCATGGTTATCAAAAGAGCCAAGTCAAGGCTAATTTATCTATTGTATTTAATTTGGCCTGATTGTTTGAATAAACATAACAAGAATGGTAACCAACTATCTTTGCCGGAATTTTATGATTGGATTTCAATGTGCCCCATAGGGCCAGGAAGCTAAGCCATCCAGCTGCCGTCAGGCCTGCCTGCAGCATCTGCTGAGTTAGGTGAAGTCCTCACCTGTAATGGCTCTACCCGGGCCCATGTCCTAGGCCTCAAGGCCCATCTCATCCCTCCTACTCATTGTGGCTCAGAGTGCATAGGGGTCCTGCATGGATGCAGAGGCACCTTATTGCTCCCCTTCTACTCTGACCAACCGCCAGTGATGGTAGGGTATGGGTCTGATGCTCCAGCACCAGCTATTTTCAGGGCTACCAAGCAGGATACCAGGCTTTCTCCGTGGCACTCTTATTGGCTTTAAGTCTTCAGAGTTCAGGCAGGGCTCTTTAAAACATGATACTCCAGTCAAAGTTTCTGGTTAATAAAACCACTATTGGAAGCCGGTCTTATTGAATTTATGCAAAGAACTGTATTGCCATGACTTGTTTATTCAGTATTGCCAAATTTTGGAGAAAAGCACACTGACCTACTTTAAGATAAATTTTCCTTGCCAGTCTTTTTTATGGACTTTCAAAAGTAATATTTTCTGAAATTATTTACTATTTCTGGCTTACTGGCCTGTGTTATTTGATTTCTTTTAGACATATATCTTCTTCTTATCACATGCACAATCACCTTTATAAATACTTCTAAATTAGCCTTCAAACTTTCTTTCTATGTCCTTTAAAAATGCATAACCATGCCTTAGACCTTCTACTCCATATTCCTTATTCTTTGACACCTTAATCCTTTAATGATTCTTAAACAGTAAACAGACAGAATTTCTTAGCTTAACTTAACATTTATGACTAAGATCTTCTGTGATAAAACTAAGAGCAGGTAAAAATATTTATTTTTGAGAGACAACTAGACTCAAACTAGTTGTCAGCCTTAAGGATATTATATCTTAAAGTTCTTTTGCTGACTATTCCACCACCACCCAAGAAGTACCCAGTTGTAAATGGGGTAGAGACAGATAAACTGTGTTTTGCCAGCATAGTTCTGATAAGTAAGAAACCAAGGACACCATCAGAGTGGGTTGTCTCTCCCTGCCCCCCCCCCCTTTTTCTGCATTAACCATTTACTCTGTCCTTAACAGGGGAAATAAGGCAAGAAGTCTGAGATCCTGTATAACCAGACTTTTTATACTTAAGGAAGAGCTTCTCTCCCTCCCAGATTTTCCTTCTTTCTTCCAGGGTCCCAGAGGATCTCAAATCCTCCTTCTCTTTTACCACTTCTGATATCTCCAACCATCCCCTCATCCCCCATTCTAGGGCTTCTCTATCTCAGCAAGCTGAGAGTGAATTCCATTGCCTCTACCCTTTCTCATACCTGCTTTGGGCTCTCTTCCTCCTCTCCCAGAGATCCACTGTAAATCTATGAGGAAGGGCAGGCAGGTCACAGTTCTTGGGACCACATGATTCTCTGTTTGTTAGGAGGGCTGAAAAAGGCATTCTACAAAGCAGTTAGTTATGACTAATCTTAACCCAACAAGCCTTTGTTTGAATGTCTCTGGATTGGCAACCTTCACAAATTAATTTCAAAATTTTAACTAACACAGCAAAATTATAAATCATGGAAAAGCAATTAAAATGTCTCTACTGTTTTCCCTCTAAAGCAGGGTTTGCACTATCTTTAAACAAACTAAATAATAGAAAGAGATAAATACTCTCATGTGTACAGCCAGACAGCACAAAGTAGCTTTCACTTCACACAGACTCTCACACTTACATTTATACACCAGACAGTCTGAGTTTTTGATTTCTGGGGAGGTGATCAAACGTCCCTTCCATTCACTGGGATATGGGAAAGTTGGCCATTTCTGCTCACAAAATTTCTGTAAATCAAAAGCATTAACGGAGGCTCTGTAATCATCTGCTTACCGCTTGAATTCCTGAAAATTTTTCAGAAAACATTGCAGGGGAGTACAGACAACATGAAGCAGATTGGCCCATTCTAATGATAGGAAAAATTAGACCACAATAACACAGAATAACAAAGACAATGACAACCAACTGAGGATCACCAGGCACCGTCGTGCACCGGGATCTGGTCTCGGAAGTATCACTGCGTCCAGCCTTCCAGAGACCCCAGATGGGCACCAACAGAACCAGAAACAAGTTTCTTACAGATAAGAACCAGGTCCAGGTGGCTCTGAACAGAGTCAATCAGGAAATTTAGCATGCGGGGTCTCCAACCTCCACCAGTCCCCGGGCTGAGGAACGTCTCTCAGAGATCTCCCCTGAGTCGGAGAGTCCAGGGACCCCAGTGGGCTCTGGTCACAGGAACCAGTTGAAGGCTGGTGCATCTCGCTGGGGCATCTCCAAATGTTACAGACCGGATGGGAGTGAAAGACCACTGGAGCCCAGACCAAATTAAAATTTAGGGAGCCTTTATTAGCTGGCCTGGGGACTGCTCTGCCATCCTGATGCAGGGAGATCAGAGAGCAGCCCCGATCCTTTGTGCAGGGCCACTTTTAAGCACATTAACCACATCCTATTTTTGCACAACAAGCAACCCAAGACAAAACAGTTTTTCCCAAGCTACATCAGAGTCATGCCATTGATGACCATGCCACCCACAGGGTCATCCTGTTCTTCAGAAAGCTGACAGTGTTCTATGAAAGAAGGCCTACGTGCTGGGAAGGGGCCATGAGACGGTATTGCAAGGCCTGGCCTGGCGTCAGCACTGACAACTCTATCTGGGGCATAGTCCACAGCCTCAGTGGTGCCCCAAAATTCCCACTCTACACACCCTGCCCCATGCACAAATTCCGTGCCTTGGGCTCTAATATATATATAAATATATATGCTGAGTGGCTACAGTATATACAACAAGAAAGACAATATGGGCAGTGTCTTAAAATCTCAATATAGCTGCTTGAAAATAAAAACAGAAAACAAAGACAACCTCCTAAACGGTCAATGTAAAAAGTCTTATAAAAATGGTTTATCAGGGAGTTACTAGATATGAAAAAACTGTAATGCTTATCTCCATTCTTTTGCACCTGGACTCTGCATTTTTCAGAATGTCCTAAAAGGCCGAATGTTTCTGGTAACTGGGACACTGTGTAAAAGCAATAAAATACATGTGTTTCAGCTCATTGCTTCTCTTCCACTGAAAATTCAGTTATTCATTCTCATAAACAAGACTTTAATTCTGTAGTGTTCCAGCCTCAGCTGGCGCCAGCTCATTATGCAAAACCACTTTGTAAGCAAACTACAGTGTTGTCTTCCTCAGTTAACTGATGGTAGAAAATTCCTCAAGGGACTATGCTGGTGGGTTGAGGGTGAGAGGGAGCTTGATCTACTAGATTCAGCAAATTACTTGTTATTTCAGGCCATTCTCTTATATAGCATTTCCACTTGATGTTACATATATTATTTGGTGGATTAGTTAATGCCCATTCATTTTGCATGCTCATTTGTAGGCCAGTGGTGTTTTGTCTCCCCTAGAGCTCAAAAGAGTTTGCTCTGAACCGTAAAGGCTCACATTATGATTTTCTTTAGGATTTGAGAAATATGCCGTGGACATCTTAATGGATTACAGAATTTTGAGGGTCATTAGCTCTGCTAAGTCATATTGGTACTAATTTTCTGTTTGGGTCCAAGTTTATTGTCTCTTAAAATTAAAGAATGAGTTCAGGGACAAAGAAATGAGTGAAAGCAAAGTTTAACTATAGAAAAGCTCAGTGTTGCAGAGAGGGACCCAAGCGAGTTGCCAGGAAAGGTTCTTTGTCTGGAGATTTATGTGCCCTGCTAACTTCCCACTGATTGGTCCAAACAATTTGGCCCGAGTCACATTCATACATTTTAAATTTCAGGCTTCTAGCTGACATTCCCCACCCTGAAAATGACTCAGGACAAAACTCTATCACCTGAGGATAAAAAGCCCTACTCCTGGTAGTATACAATGATATTACAGATCGACAAAGCTAAGCATAGTTTTGGAGCCGATACACCTGTAAATTATACCAATAAATGTCTGGTGTCATATTCATTTAGTATGATCTACCTGTAAGACTGGTTTTAGTCAAACAACCAAACAAACTGAACTGCTCTTTTTTTTTTACGTATTTAAAACATTATTTTTTTTAAAAAATCTTTATTGTTCCCTTTTTTTTCCCTCTGATATTCCATGTCTACCCAATTCCTGCTTCACTCTAGGCCTTCCCCACTCTCTTGTCTATGTCCATAGATAATGCCTATGTACACATAAGATTTTTAGTTAACCTCTCCCCCCTCCCCTACCCCTTACCGCTGATGTTTGTCACTCTGATACATGTTTCTATGCTTCTGGTTCTATTCTATTCATCAATTTATTTTGTTCATTAGATTCTTTTTTGTTGTTGTTGTTGTTAATTTTAGTTTTTAGATTCAATTGTTGGTAGATATGTATTTATTGCATTTTATTGTTCATATTTATTATCTATTCTTTTTCTTATTATTTTTCTTAAAGAATACCCTTCAATATTTTATGTAATACTACTCTTTTTTTAATGTCCATATTTAATTATAAGTTGAGAAAGTTTTTTTAAATTTTACTTTATTTAAGAGATAAAGGAAGGGAGAGAATGATAGGAAAAAACAAAAAGAAAAACAAAAACACCAAAAATGTTCATTGGCTGCCTCCTGCACAGCCCCCACTGAGGACTGAGCCTGTAGTCTGGGCATGTGCACTGACCAGTAATGGGACTGGTGGCCTTTTGGTGCATGGGACACACTCAACCAACTGAACCACGCCAGGCAGGGCAAACTGAACAACTCTTAACTGTTCTTGGTAGCACATTACAAACAAATTGATTAAATTGCCCTGATCTAATCTGTTGTTTCCTTCCCTTTGGGGCCCATTTAGAATACATTTCCACATGAATTGCGCAGGTTTTTGCCAATATAAATGGCCAAAATAATGTAATATTTATCATCTAGTATATTTAACTTGCTCTTATTTCGCTTTTCCCCTGGGACAAACTGCTATCAGAATCTACTTACCTGTCTAGAGCCCAGAGGCTCAGAGGTGACAAGTGGTGCAATGGGAAAACTGGTGTTTTACTCCAAAGCGGTGAGCTCACGTGAATGACTACAAGGTCTCCACCAAAACATGAATAGCCGTCAGGAGAACTTCAGCAGCTAGGGATATACACAATGTCCAGATAAATCTACCTACATGACCCTTTCCAATCTCAAGCTCTACTCTTCCCTAATCAAGGTTCCAGCCTTCACATGAGACCATCACATTTATTAATGCAATGACAGGGTAAACGCACACATATGATTTTTGCTTTCACTAGTCTTAATACTACTAAATATAGAAAAATTCTACCTGGACCTATAAATTGAAAGCACTGAGCTTGCAATTGTTTTACTTTGAGCTTCCTAGTGTTGTCAGAAGTAGCTGGGCCATCTCCCATAATACTCTAGTATAGCAGTCATGGTATCCACTGAACCAATGTCTTCCTAGGTACTTTTTTTTTTTTGCCATTGCTTTACATGGACTGTACAGCTGTCATCCTTTAATTGTACCTGCCTGGTAAATTCATGTCCAAAGAGACTACGTAAAAAAGATAAAACCTAGATTCCCATTATTTTTGGTTGTTGTTAATTCTCACCTGAGGGTATTTTCTATTGATTTTTAGAGATAGTGGAAGGGGGAGAGAGATACACACAGAGAGAAATATTGATGTGAGAGAGGCACATCAATTGGTTGCTTTTGGAAACGCCCTTACCAGGGCTGAGGATTGAGCCTGCAACCGAGGTATATGCCCTTAACCAGAATCAGTCCAAGGCTTATGCTCTTTCCACTGAGCCAAACTGGCTAGGGCTAGATTCCCATTCTTGAGCTTTTTTTTTTTTTTTTTTTTGGCATCCACTACTGATAACAGCCAAGTCAAGGAAATGGAAACCAGTCTTTACAGTTTTAAACAGGTACTGTCTCAGATCTATTATGTTTCCTCCCTCCCTCCTTCCCTCCCTCCTTCCCTTTCTCCCTCCCTCCCTCCTTCCCTCCCTTCCTTCCTTCCTCCCTCCCTCCCTCCCTCCTTCCTTCCTTCCTTTCTTCCTTCCTTCCTTCCTTCCTTCCTTCCTTCCTTCCTTCCTTCCTTCCTTCCTTCCTTCCTTCCTTCTTTTCTTCCTTTCTTCCTTCCTTCCTTCCTTCCTTTTTCTTTCTTTCTATTTATTTATTATTTATCCATTCTTAAAAGTATTACAGATGCCCCCCCCCCCCAATTGTCCCCTTCTAGCAGATACCTGTGCCCTGCCCCAGGGGACAACTATCATCATAGTTCTGTATTGCCTACTCTAGACCTTCCTTATAGTACAATCAATAGTCTGGCCTTTTATTATTCCACTTCTATTTCTTGCCAAATGGCTTTCAGCAAAATCTCTAATTTATATCTTGCATATAACAGTAGCTTTTGTTTTTTGTTGCTGAGTAATATCATATTTCATTAATATGTTACAATTTATCCATTCTTCTGTTGAATACCTATTTTTAATTATTCCTAGGTTTAGCTATTATAAAATAAAGCTACTATGAAAATTCTTACTTAAAGTTTTTTGTGGTCTTATTTTTATTTCTATTTAATAAATAACTAGAAGTAAAATTCAAGGGTTACAGTTTTAAGAAAGTGCTAAATTGTTTTTTAAATTACTTGTATGCTTCCATTGGAAATTTATGAGAGCATCAGCTGCTCTACAATCCTATCATCTGATGTTGCCCATCTCTTTGAATTTACCACACTACTGATGTGTACTGTTACATCATTGTGGTTTTAATTTTTCACTTTTCGGTAACTAATAATATTGGCTTATCTAATCATTGTAGATCTCTGTAACTTCCTTCTATTTTATGTATGTATATTTTTCCTATATCACTGGATGATAAATACTTTTCAGAATTAAATAATGTAACCATTTAAATTAAATTAATATCTAAAAAACATAATTATTTATCATTTTTGTCCTATAATACTTGTACATACTTATCACTTAATTTAGAAATTCTCTGATTCCAGTACTATAAATTTTATGATTATGCACCAAAGTTAAACTAATTTTTATTATATTCAATACAAAGCTTATAATTAAAATTTACTTAACTATATTAGTTTTATGATATTTAATGTTACATACAAAACAATAAGATTATTTAAATACATTGTACATATAAGGTTAGTCAATCCTGAGAACTGATATTTGCTATTTTAATCATTCATGGTTTCTAAAATGCTTTGTTGTAGTACCTTAAAATGTCAGATGAGAAGACTCCCCAGGAAACGGTTTCTTTACATAGCCAAGATTTCTCTGTTCTCTGCAAATGCTGCTAGCAATCAGAGCTATCACTAGGTGGAACCAGCTGTAGGGGGATTATGATGCCAGGAAGCAGAGATGGAAATAGAGAAAGTCTTGGAGGCTTTTAATTTTCTGTGTCCAGTTATCTCTTAGATTCAAATGCACTCAGTCCTTTATGTGAGGTAAATAGTTTCCCATTTTGCCTAAATTTCCCATGTGTTTTCTGTTAAACTTACATATTTGACAATCAAATCTGGAATACTTGCCATGTACCAGACATTGATGAAATCATTTTGCAAAATTTGACCCAAGATCAACTTAGGAAGTAGATATTATTGTTTCTCCAATATGACAGATATGAAAATTAAGCTCTTGCCTGGGTACAATGGAGTGGTTCATCTGTTGGCTTCACCTGGGGGTCCCTCATGAAACTTCAGACATGTGGCAGCTATACATGCAGTATGTAGTATAAACATGCAACAATATATCTTTGTTAAATAATGGAATTCATGCATAACTGAATATATTTACCACTCAAGTAATTTGTAAGGAGGTAACTGGATACCCAATTAATATAAATGAGACTGTATGAACTTTGAATAGTAGTATTTCAGTTAACAATAACTAATATAAACAGCTTTCAGGTGAAGCATTCACTCCAAGACAATGTTCTAGGACTAGGTAAATTATAGACATTAACCCTGTCATTCACTTCTCACAATGGCTCTATTATCCTTTTCAGCACATAAAAAAGCAGGGCTGAGAAAAATGGAAACACTTGACTAAGGTCATACTGTCCAGAAGGGGTGGATTTTAGTTAAGAGCCTAATTCCAGGTCACCTTTAAGTCTGTACTTTTTTTTCAATAAGCATTTTGTATTGTGATTAGAACAAAAGAAAAGAAAATATGTAAGGTAAAGAGAATACATGCTAGAAGATGCAACTAAAGCACACCAAGATAATCTAGTAAATGTAAACTTTTAGTAACTGAACCATTTCCAGTGTAATTTAGTACAACACACACACACACACACACACACACACACACACACACAAACACAACACACACACCAAAACTTAATTTGAAAACATCAGAGTAAGATTTAATTTCTGACTGTTTATAAACCCTATTATATTTTTAATTCATTTCTGAAAAATGCAATATAAAAACTACTACTATAATAAAATGTTAAGGCCCAAATGTGAAATGTATTATATAATTTTTATACACTTTAAATGAACTTAATGGCATAAAAATCATTTTTGATTAAATATCAGAAACTATTGTTATTTGGAAAGTGGATTTGACTCTGCTGAATTTCACCTAGTATCTTTTCAATTTGTGATTTCACAGAGAATATACTTATATCTTAAATATAACTAAATAACTACCAACCTCAATAAATAAATAAATAAATAAATAAATAAATAAATAAATAATAAACCATGCTCAGAGCCAAAGAATAGTAATGAAGAATAAAATGTATAAAAATGATGCAGATGCCAAGACATAGAAATGTATGTCAAAAGCCTAATTGTGAAATGTGATTCTAAATTTCAAGTCCAACAAATTTATTAACTGGAGTATAGTTTTCCTCCAATGCAATCTAAATACATATAAAACCAAATCTCTAAGTCATTATTGTAGGACATTTTTCAATTGTTTTTTGGAACTCCAATTATTAAAATAGCTTAATTTTAATGAGTTTTAGAAAATGTGGTTGTTGAGGAGAACTAAGATGGCAGCATAGGTGAGCACCTATCTAGCTGTCCACTCAACAATTCTGAAACCACAACTTAACAACAGAAAAAACAACGTCCAGAATCACCGGAGAGCTGGCTGAGGGAAAATTCTGCACATAAAAGTAGAGGTGGGATGTGCAGTGGTGACTCGGGAGCAGCGGTGCGCAGCTTTGAGGTTTGGAGCGCGAGCGAGTGGTGAGGGACGGGCTGCAGACAGCAAGCCCGGCTGGTTTTCTCCAGCGGGGAGGGCGGAGGCCTCCCACAGCACCGACCCCCCAGTTGCAGGCGAGCTCCCAGGTCGGGGAAAGAAGGATCCTGGGCGCGGCTGAGGTCTGTGTGTTTGGGGAGAGTGCATGAATAAATTGGAGTGCGCAACCAGGCAGAGAATGCGCAACTCACTTGCTCGGAGACCACCATACTGCTTTGTTTTACACCCCTGAGTGAGACTTTGGCTGTGCAGACTCATTTGGGGAGAGGCAGAGTTGTCTGGCAATGGGGAGACCAGTGGTGGATTTACATTGCCACCCAACACCGAGACCCATGAGCCGCACAGATAAGCTGACGCTGCAAGCCCCATAGACCTGAAGCGGTGCCCCAGGAAGGGCAGACCTAGGGCTGACGCCACGCGCCCATTGGATGCTGAAGCTGTGCGCCATGTAGGGCAGACCTAAGCCTGACACCGGGCGCTGCATAAGGAAGCTGAGCCACTGTTCCTTAGAGGATACCTATCACACACCACTAAGGGACCAACTCAGGAAAGCAACCACAATGCAGAGAAAAGGAAAGAACTCAGCTATGAAAGAAATGGAGGAAAAAAGACGACTAGACATAGAGTTCAAAACCACAGTAATTAGGTTTATGAAGAGGCTACTAGTAAAGGCCGAGAAAATTAATGAGAATTATGCTGAAATAAATAACACCTACAAAGAATGAACAACGCCTACAAGGATATGAAAAAAGACCAACTAGAAATTAAGCATACACTGACTGAAACAAAAAATATTATACAAAGACCTAAAAGCAGTCAAGACGACCGCAAAAACCAAGTCAAAGATTTGAAATACAAAAAAGCAAAATCCACTCAGCTGAAAAGCAAGAAGCCAATAGAGTCCAAAAAATTGAAGATAGTATAAGGGGCCTCTGGGACAACCTCAAGCATACCAACATCAGAATTTTCGGGGTGCCAGAAAAAGAGAATGAGCAAGATAATGAAAACCTACTAGAAGAAATAGTGACTGAAAACTTCCCCCACCTGGCGAAAGAAATTGACTTGAAAACCCAAGAAGTGCACAGAACCCCAAAATATAGGAATCTAAAGAGAACCACACCAAGACATATCATAATTAAAATGCCAAGAGCAAAAGATAAAGAGAGAATATTAAAAGCAGCAAGAGAAAAACAGTTAGTTACCTATAAGGGAGCACCCATACGATTGTCGGCAGATTTCTCAACAGAAACGATGCAGGCCAGACGGGAGTGGCAAGAAATATTCAAAGTGATGAATAGCAAGAATCTACAACCAAGACTGCTCTATCCAGCAAAGCTGTCATTCAGAATTGAAGGTCAGATAAAGTGCTTCACAGATAAGAAAAAGCTAAAGGAGTTCATCACCACCAAACCAACACTATATGAAATGCTGAAAGGTATTGTTTAAGAAGAGGAAGAAGAAAAAGGCAAAAATGTACATTATGAACAACAAGTACACATCTATCAACAAATGAATCTAAAAATCAAGTGAATTGACAACCTGATGATCAGGATAAAATGAGGAATAGAACAAAATCATGGACATAGAGAGGGAATGGACTGATAATGCTTGGTGAGAAAAAGGGTGCGGGAAGTACAGCAAGAGACTGGACAAAAATCATGCAACTATGGGAGAAGACAGAGGAGGGAGGGGAGGTACGGGAATAGAGTGGGATGGGTACTGGGTGGAGGGGAGCTATTGGGGGAAAATGTAATTAATAAACTGAACAATAAAGGTTAAAAAAAAGAAGAAAAAAAAGAAAATGTGGTTGTTTCCATTTTTGTTTGTTTGCTTTTAATATGAAGTGTCACTCATGAACTGTGAGGAAGATATAGTAGATTGTCTTTCTCAATTTCTTTTTCTCTCTCCCTTCTTAGAGAAGTTGGAAAGCTACCATTTTACCTCTCATATTCCCTTGTATCTTTGGTTCTGGATGAATAAATAACTTCCACAAATTAGAAATATGTGCATGAAGTTTGGAAGATAAAAATGAAGCAGAAGCCAATATTCTGATCATTTTTGTCTTTGTAGACATTTGAAGATTTTCTGTAGCCATCATTCAAGGCTCTTCATCCAGCTTCAATGTGTTAAGAGATAGTTGTGGCATCAGTAGTGGCAGCTTTTTTATTCTGAATTTTCATTTCTTTAGTTTGATTTTCAGGGGTGTGTGCCTGAAGTCTTGCTTTAATTCTCAGCAGTACTAAGAGAGTGATGTGGTTTCTGAGAGTTTTTTCTTGTTGGTATTAATGACCCGGCCTCTCTTTGCGAAGGGCACAATAGAAATGCTCTGTCTTGATAAGGATGTATGTTATTGGCTTGTTAGGCATTTTTCAAACTCATTGAACCATAGACTTATCTGTGTATTTTATCATATTTTATTATATCTCATTAAAATACATTATTGGAAAAAAAGCAAGACAACAGCATACAATTTTATGAAAATAAACAAATATTACAAGTATTACATTAGATTTTGGCACTACACTGAAGTGAATTCTTAGAGACTTCATCGTCCTTTATCAGAGTGAATAAAATGATTGCAAACATGCATTTTAATTCATTGTTCCCCATTCCTGTGAGGTGACATCACTTCTTAGATAGAAGTTCTCAAGAGAGCAGATAAGAGAGTCCACACCCAGTACACATATAAACAAATCAAAACAGGTGCCATTTTATTAGCATTACGCTTTTCTATTCTGGATTTTCAGAAATTAAATATTGAAGAAATTATAAATTATTTATTTGCAATGACAGAATGTTTTAAAACATCAGGAATTCTGATGTTTTAAATTTTTATTAAATGACAGAATTATCTAGCCAAGCTTTGAAGGCCTTTCGGTTTAAAGTCAATAATGCTACGTGAGTTTCTACTCATCAGTTTGTCCATTTTGTAACTCATTAATAATTTATACCTGTCTTGTAATTTATCTTCAACTTCATATCATATAGCATCCCATTAAATGTTAAATTTATAAATATATCTTAGCATTGATCAAGTGTTGTAGTTATCAGGATACTCAGTAATTTAAATTTATTAGTTTAAATGTAATTGGTAGGTTCATAAGCACCTACATGTATGGCATTCTGACTACTGAGAGATGTGATTAGTGTATTTTATAAGCATTGCTTGACAGTTTGAAATAAACCAGTTGTGTTTTGCTTATGAGATCTGGAAGCCAACAATAGGGTTTTAGACTTTGTTATCAAGGAAATAAACTTATAGATGGAAATCTGCTGTATTTTAAGTGGCTCATTAAGCTCACCACTAGACTGCAAATTGAAAATAGCATCAGTGAGCAATCCCATGAAGTAAAATGATTTGAAACCCAGGATTGCAAAACTAACAGGTTTCTGTGGTCATTAAATGCATAGCAAAGACATGGGAAGATAAACTGATAGCAGCAGAGGTAAACAACAGAAAAAAAAATTGTACTTGCTTTACAATTTTACCATTTTACAAAGATTATAATTCAGAATGATCATATTTTAATTCTAGCAGAGTCCATGAGACATCACATTAATCTCTAAGAAACAACTAGTTAGATATTGTTTCTTTATTATTATTGCTTGTATTTCTGCCGTTAGTGTTGTACCTAGAGTTCTATCAGTACACAATAAGAAAAAAACAGCCTTACTATTTTTATCTTTATTGTTGCCTCCACCACCCAGTGTCTGCCCCACCCAAGGCTTTCACTACCTTATTATCTGTCTTCATGAGCAACACACATATGCATATAAGTTCTTTGAAAACTCTTATTTTTATTTGCTTTTTCAAGTTATTTCTCTTAGCAGTTGTATTTTAATTTGTTTCTAGCTTGTACCTAGATTTTCTCATGGAGAATGTAAAACAAACAAAAAGCTACTATATATGAATACACATATACACACACATGAAGGCAAGTATACATTCATGTGCATGTTCTCAGATGTATCAATTTTTATGCTAAGGATGGACTTATTTTTTATCTTCATGAAAAATGCATTCTTATACTTAATGATTGCTGAGGAGCAGTTGAGGCAATTATTTATAAAGAGCCAAGATGCTTTCGTAGAGGGCAAGAACAAAGACCTCATTATCTTTCTCCTGAAATTTGTATTTCTTTATACATGTGAGAGTGAACCACCCTGCTCAGCAGAATAATAAATCCCCTAATATAAAAATCACCATATTTATATAAAAGAATCCAGCTAGTGTAGCTCAGTAGTTGAATAGTTGAGCATTTGACCTATGAACCAGGAGGTCATGGTTTGATTCCAGGTCAGAGCACATGCCTGGGTTGTGGGCTGGATCTCCAGTATGGGGAATGCAAGAAGCAGCCAATCAATGACTCTTTCTCATCATTGATGTTTCTATCTCTCTCTCCCTCTCTCTCTCTGAAATCAATAAAAATATATTTAAAAAAGAATAAATGAATGAAAGAAAGAAAGAAAGAAAGAAAGAAAGAAAGAAAGAAAGGAAGAAAGAAAGAAAATCTGTGAACTTGATCCTGCAGAAACAGACTAACAGTTTTAACATAAACCTACATGATTTCTGAACGCATAATAATCTGGCCACTTAGTGTATATCCTATATAACAAAAGGCTAATATGCAAATTTTCCCATCGACCAGGAGTTCAACCAACAAGCAGGCTGACCAAACTGCCCATGTCCCCTCCCCCTATCCCTCTGGCCAGACTGGCCAGGCCCCACCCATGCATGAATTCACACTGAGTGGTCAGATTATTATGCGTTCAGAGATCATAATAATCTGACCACTCAGTGTATATTGTGAATAGAAACCTATCATGTGGCTGACACTGCAATCTACATAGCCCAAACTTCCTGGGGAGGTTAAACTTAATAATAACTCAGTTGAACTGTCAGGCAAGATTTTATATGAAACATCCTTATCTGATCATACCACTGTGTGGCCAGTAGGAAGAATTTTTGTCTTTCTTTTATACTTTGGAAGACTATATAAGTGATGATTACCTGGAAGAGAAACAATGTGTGCTAGAGATGACTGAGGTGGCAGTGGCCACCAAAGAATTTCTTGAGGCCTCTGGTCAGCTGTCTTCAAGTCAGGTAACATAGCACAAGTAGTGGTTGTAAAATCATGCAGGCTCAAACAAAGAGCAATCATGACTAATTTTTTGAATAGGAGTCAGAATTCAGATATCTTCTTGAATTGTTACAGGAAGGCAAAGCCAGAAAGAGAAGAGGACGTTACAGGATAAGTGAGATTGAAAATCACCTGTAAATATACTTTGTGGTTCAAACTGGTGTAGTAGAATACATCTATACTGATAAATTAATAAAAGCTTCCTGAGTTCCTATAGTACATATTCAATAAATGTAGCCTATTTTTTTCCAACAGATGACTAAGAAGACTCTGATGTTTTTAAAAGTTCAAAAAAAAATCTATAGATTACAGAGCATTGTAAACATTTATCCTATATGCAAATGGTCATCATGCCCTCATGCCATCACACCCTCACATTTTCACGCTACAACATCTCAGACACTCAACACTGGGGAGAGTGGAATGGGGACCAGCCAGGCCCAAATAAACTCGCAAGAGAGGAATGGGGACCAGCCAGGCTGCGGTCTAGGAGACGGACAAGCTGCCCGCAGCACTGTCCCAGGCACCAATGGCTGCACCTGCACCTATGGGCTGGGAGAGGGCCAAGTCACCACCCTACAGTCCCCTGCGTCTGTAGCTGCCCTGGGTGAAGCTGGCCTGGGTCCTGGGTGCCTATGGCCAGCCAGAGGGAGGGAAGCCCAGGTCACAGGTTCATGCAACTGGCCAGAGGAGAAAATCTTGGGTCCTTGGTGCGGAGCAAGGCAGATGTGGGTAGGGGCAATCAGGCCAGCAGGGGAGCTGTTAGTCGCAATCTGGCAAGCAAGCAGAGATGGTTGGGGTGATCAGGCAGGCAGAGGTGCTTGGGTGCAATTAGGCAGGCAGGCAGAGGGGTTAGGGATGATCAGGCAGGCAGGTGGTCCCAGACTGCTAGAGGCAGTCGAACATCCCCTGAGGGGTCTTGGATTGGAGAAGGTGCAGGCCGGGATGAGGGATCCCCCATGCACAAATTTCACGCACTGGGCCTCTAGTATCAATATAAGCAGTCAGTTTAAAGAGTAGCAAATAATAACCAAAGATAGTGAAGCTATATTTCTATATTGAAATCATTACCAAAATATAAAGTGGTAGTAAGTTTTACCAAGAATCACAGTAGAAATCACAGAAGTTTATGTCCTACAAGTAAGAAAAAGAAGGAGTTAAAAATGATTTTTAAAAGTTAATCAAAGGCACAGGAAATGAATAAGCTGTTATACTTCATTAGGAGAAAAGAGTCTTGCCATAAAATGCCTATCTTCCTTTACCTACCTGATGTGTATGCTAATTAATAATCAAAGTACAGCCTGAAGGAAGCTTGGCACAGTAATTTGTTAAAGTAAAAGTAAAATTTGAAATGTGCTGTCAGATTTAATTGAATTATGACAAAATCCCCAGGATGAAGATTTTTATAAAATAGCAGTTCATATTTAAGAGACATCTTTTAACAAGAAAGTAAATCTGACTGGAGAATAGTTTTATAAAATATATTCTAAAACTTTATTTTTTTTTAAACTAGTGTGATCAACAGGAATTTTTTTTTCAGGAAAATAATTGTGAATTAGTGGTAGGTAATGGAATAATGCAGGCTAAAGAGCCATGGCAACAGTCATCACTCATCTGAGGAGTCTTTCCAACAAGATAGGTTGGCGTACCTCTGGCCCAGAACACTGTGGAAGATGAGTTACCTTTTTATATCTATTTCAACTGCATAATTCTTATTTTGTGCTCAGACTTATCCTAATCATGCACTGAGAAATTTAAGAGTACAAGATGTTGTCCATTCAAGAAAATTTGATTTATCTTTATAAAAAGCACCTTATACATGTTATTTGCTAATGATGAAAAATAACTTATGTATTTGAATTAATGGTTAGAATTGTTAGAGTAGGATAGAGTTTTTGGTGTTTTTCATAGTCAATTAGGTAAGATCTGAATGAGGCCTGGAAAGATATAAAGTATATTAAATACTAAAAGACTGGGCATATGTAAAATAGTGGACAAAAGCCTTCATTTTAAAGAAGAAAATGAGTAAACCTGTGAAATTACTCTCTTGACCTGAATAAATCCTTTCAATTAGGAGCAGTGAGAGATCTCTTTTGAAGGGTATTTTGACACTCTTTAAAAGCCAAACTCAGCAACTTATTTTAGGCAGAAAGGGGTTCTGGAAAAGTGACTGTGCATAAAATAGCAATAATTTCATTTTCAATCTTCCTTGATTATAGTTTAAAGCTAAATATTGAACAGAGTCTCCACTATGCACCTTGATGAGCTTCATCTCCTGGTATTCAGATTCCTCTGTAATCCACCTGTGCCATCAATAGAGTATTGCCAAAATGACAATGAGTGCTGAGACCAAATCAAAGGCATTATGGCCACTCCGTGCCTTTGCCCTCTAAGGAGTCTTTCATACTGGGGGATATCATAAGGATCCTTAAGCAGCCCCACGGAGAGGACCCTAAAATGGTGAGATAGAGAATGTTTAAGCTGCTAAACAAATGAAAAACCCTTCATCTTTAAAACAAGAAAGTGCCAACTCTCTATGTCTAGTACACTAAATATTTTAAATAATGTCTGGCAATCGATTACTTTTCCTGAGTAAAATATTTATTCTAAGAGTTTGTGAGTTTAGACAAGTACACAGGTGCATATGTAAGTAAGAATGCATATCTTAAATGATGTATCTTCTCTCATTAACACATGTCGCCCTTGTTTTGTTCAGTGAAGGAAATAATAAGGAGCTATTAAGAAAATGTATCTAATATCAAAACAAGAGATACCACGGATCCATTATTAATATGGTCATCATATTCCCAGAACCACCCAAGTCATTCCATTCTGCTGTTGTGTGTGTTTTGCCTAAGTTAAGGTTTGATGATCTCAGGGAAGTGCTAACCTGATGTTTTACAAACTCCAAGACTGAACTAGCTTAATTGTCACCTTTGGGGAAATATGAATATTCTTCATTCTGAGACAGAATAATACGCTGCTGAAGCAGGTGGTGAAGTTCTGGAGGGGATGAAAAGATGGTTAATTCAGAAATAATTTTACTTATTAAAATTTTTATTCACTGACATTTATTATAATTTCATCAGAATAACTATAGAGCTGACAAGTTTTAAATAGGATGGTATCTGTTAATAGAGGTTTAAAAAGTCTGAATAGAAAATTAAAACATTGCATGTTTACAGGGAATTTTTATGTTTTACTTTAGTCTTAATCACATAATCAACCTGATTCTTAGTTGCTTTCAATTATACATAAGTTTTAATTATGTGCCTTTACCTAGAAATATAATAAGTAAAATAATACCCCCCGCCCCAAATAGAGAGAACAAACATTCTTCCTGGTCTTCAGAAAAAAAATCCTCTAGAAAAGATTGAGTGCTATCAGCATCCCCTTTGGTCCAAGAGGTTTTGAATAATGTGCCTGATTTCATAAAAGCATATAAATTAAACAACTAATGATTAAGTAGAGAATGGTACATATATGCCTATAACCACTCAGAAGCACAGGCAGATCTGGAGTCATGCAATTTGATTGAATGTACACAGAAAAGCCCACAGGAGAAGGGATAGAAGAGGTGAGCAATTGGGGAGAGGAACAGTCAGAACTTTAATACTATTTTTGTTACAATTAGTCCTTGGCCCCGTAAGGTGGCACTGAGGCGTGTCTTCCTTTGGGCTTGCACACAGAACAGCGTGTTCCCACTTGGCTCCCTGTGGTCTGCTGGCTGCAGACATGGCCCGAAGGCTATATTGGTCTGATCCCTGCCAGGCTGCCATCCTGGCCACCAGGTCTAGTTTCCTACCCAACAGAAAGGTGTACTATTTTGTATTTTGTTATGTTTAAAACTTTCTCAAAATATGTAAAATTAAAGTTTGAAGCTGATACTAACATTCCTTCCTAAAAATTTCAATAAGATAAATATTAAACCTGAGCAGAGCAAGGACGGAGGGCCAGGTATAGAAACTCACCAAGGTAGAAGTTCTGGATGCCTAGCAAGGAGCAAAACTGGGAAAACAAAGGTCTCACTCCCAGGGTAAACTATCCTCCCCTAAAATATCACTGATCATGCAGTTTAGATCCCCTGACTTTTCCTTACTAAAGATAACATCTAGGCCTCAATTGTATTTTAACTCCAAGTCCAGAAAAGCAGCAGAAGTGGACAAGTGGCACAGTGGCTGCCTCGGGACCAGCTGCATTGACTAATGACCCTCCTGCCCTGACACCGACCAATCAGTAGAGACCAGCACAGTGATAGAGCACACCTGGAAAGCTGATGAATATTTAATACATATATATATATATATATATATATATATATATATATATATATATATATTTTATATTGATTTAAGAGAGGAAGGTAGAGATAGAAATATCAAAGATGAGAGAGAATCATTGGTTGTTTTTCTCCTCCACAACCTCCCCTCCCCCCATGAATCCAAGCCTACAACCTGGGCATGTGCCAGTGACCGGAATCAAACCCGAGACCCTTTAGTCCGCAGGCCAATGCTCTATCGACTGAGTGAAACCAGCTAGGGCAAGCTGATGAATATTTTATGAAGACCCTCCCTGAGACCTTTCCTAAGATTTCCACCTTCAAGAAAGAGAAAAATATGCTCAGGACAAAGGGCCCTCCCTCTAAAGAGCACACCATGCCATTCCTTTTCCTCTCCTCTTCCCCCACATGCATGTGTCCCCAAACCTCTAAGGGACCCTAAGAGACTTGCAACCAGCTGCAATGGGCAATGGCAGCTCATTCCAGGCTCAGCCCCTGAACCTGTCTCCAAGGCACACTTTTCTCTGGGTAGCCCTTCCCTTTAGATATCCCCATCTCTTATTACCGCTTTCTTCAATAAATTCATTTTTTTGAATCACTGTCTGAGATGACTATTTAGCCTCTCCTGTACCCCCACATTAACATTTCAGAAAAATAAAATATCCTGGTTTAAAATAATCCAAGCAAATCAATAACATAATGAGAAAATGGCTAATAATATTTCTGCAAATAAATGGTTTTTACAAAGAAAACATTGACGTGTCCAGATTAAAATTCCCTTGATTTAGAGTAGGTTAAAAGGGAAAGCAAATCATTTTAATGTAATTAGAAACTCTGATTTTTGTTTCTCCTTTGTAAGTTCCTCTGATGCTAATGCCTCAGGTATGGCTTCTATTTCCTCCCCCCTTGGGCTGGGGTATGGAGAGAATATTGACTTTCCATAACTATGTGACAGCAGAAGAGAGAGGCGTCCGCAGATTTATGTTTTGTCCACTGGTTCCTTGTAGTATCCTCTGTGGAGCGGCTGGTTTGAGCTGATTCCTGGACAGTAAAAGCTGAGGCAAGACTGGCCCTTCCCTGCATGAGAGCCTGGTAATAGCCACTGAAGCCCTTGGCTGCTTTTTTAAATACATGATCTGGTTTTTCTCTTGGCTCTCTGAGGGCCCAGTATCCTTCCATGAGGCCCAGGCAACATCTTAGATATCCTTTCCCCATACCTGCTAAGCCTCTTTATATTCCCTGTACAGCCCCTGATCTTCCCAACATGCTTTTAATTAGGCGAACCTCTCTAATCATTAGAGATGTAAGAAATCGTGTGCTAATGCACTACAAGCAAGTTTAGTGAAGTTTGAGATTATTATATGATCCTTCTCTCTGCACATTTGACTGTGTTCTACCATTTTTCCTGCCTGAGACCACCCCATGTCAGTGCAAGGCCTCCCCATGAAGTTTCCTCTCAGGTGCCCTCAGGAGGAGCAGGGCAGTCAGAGCTTTTCCTGGTATTTCCCTCCAGTTGTCAACAGACCAAACACCTCCCCCGATTCACCAGCATAAGAATGTTTCAGTATGAACCTCACTGCTTTCCTTGCCTACTTCAGACTCTTTTTCCCCTTGCTATTCTTCCTTCAAGCACTAAATGGTCAACAAAATTCTTAATTTAAGAGGAACCTTTGAATTTCTTCCCATACTGTGAAATAATTTGTAATCTTGTCATCTAGGTTTCACTCTTGATAACTTAATACATATTAAAAAGACACATTTATTTTTCTTTTATAAATTAGTGAGTATGTTTTTCAGACTATTGTATTGTTGCAAAAGTTAAGAATCCAAATTTTCTATCCTAGTTTATTCTTGCTATAAGAGATCTAATGTATCTCCATCTCTCCCTTCTCAGGGATGGGCACACTCCATTGTCTAGATCTAATCATAGGGAAATGTTGGCCAAATAGAACGTTATGAATGAATAACTGCAAAAAAAAAAAAACCCAAACAAACTAAGAAACAAAGAAAGAAGAAATGCCTTGTTGACTTAAGAAAAGTCTAAACCTGTAGATAATTTTATGAATTTATTTGAGCCAAAATGACAACAATTGCCAAGAAGCAAAATCTCAACAGGTTGATAATGCTCCAAAGAATGGTAGTTTTGCACCTTTTTAAATTGATTACAATAAAAGAGGGAAATAAAGACATAACATCAAATCTATTGATGATTGATTAGGGAGGGAGAAGGCAAAGTGGCGACATATCTGGATTGGATAAAAACTGAAACAAATAAACACATACTTATTTTATGTTGGTGGGTATAGGATTGTTAACAATTAACATTTACAGAGGAACACCAAGATGGCGGCATAAGCAAACACCTATTGTTCTGCCCCGCGCAACGATTTGGGAACTACAACATAACAGCGGAACAGACAAGCACCCAGAATCGCCAGAAAGCTGGCTGCATGAAAACTCCTCTACTAGGAGCAGAGGTGGGACACTGAGACTCGGGACCAGTGGGAGCGCAGCCTTTCAGACAGAAACAGGTTAGGAGCCGCCCTGGTCACGCGCGCGGGCTGGGGCTGGAGCAGCGACTGGCCGGATTTCTCCGACGGGGAAGGGTGGAGGCATCCCACTGCCCAGATTTCCTGAGCCGGGCGAGGTCCAAGATCCCGGGTATGGGAAGAGGTCCCCCTGCACAGATTCAATGGAACCGGGCGAGGTCAGAGGTCCAGGGGACGCACCCTGGAAGCGGGGCGCGGCAGAGGCTCCTAGTCCCAAGGGTCGCGCAAACCCGTGACTTGCCCCCTGGAAACTTGTCTCCTGGTTCCAGAAACCATCTATTTTACAGCCCTGGGCTGGACTTTTGGTGTACAGGCACATTTGGGGAAAGGCAGAGTTGTCTGGCAAGGGGAAGAGACTAGCGGCTTTCTCTTGGAGGAGTCTGCAGCCATCCCCATCCAACAGAGACCCACGCACGTGAGCGCCGCATAGGACCCAGCTGCCGCTGCCGCTGCCGCGCAGCCCAGAGACTCCGCCCATCCAACCTGAACACAGTCTCCCTTCACAGCCAATTGGCCTGGAGGTCAAACCCTCCTAGGGCTAACAACAACAAACTGGGTTTAAATTCAAAAATACTGTACAACCCATAAAGGATTGCAGTAAGATTACCCACCTCAGCTAACTGGGGAGACTGAGCCACTGTCCCTTTGAGGATATCCACTACATAAAGCAGCCACCATGCAGAGATATGGAAAGAAATCAGGTGTGAAAGAAATGGAGGAGAAAAGACGACAAGACATAGAGTTCAAAACCATGGTTATAAGGCTTTTCAAGAGGCTCCTACAAAAGGCCGATCAACTTAATGAGAATTACCAGGAAATAAACAAGACCAACCAGCAAATGAATGAGACTTACAAGGAAATGAATGATACTTACAAGGAAATGAATGAGACCCTCAGGGAAATGTACAAGACTTCTGAGGATACGAACCAGACCCTCACAGATAAAAAAAAAAAAGGACCAACTAGAAATCAAGCATACACAGACTGAAATAAAAAATATTACACAAAGTCCTAAAAGCAGTCCAGAGGGCCACAAGAACAAAGTCAAAGATTTGAAATACAAAGAACCAAAATCCACTCAGCTGGAAAAGCAAGAAACAAAAAGAATTCAGATAATTGAAGATAGCGTAAGGGGCCTCTGGGACAACCTCAAGCAAGCCAACATCCGAATTATTGGGGTGCCAGAAAAAGAGAGAGAGCAAGTTAATGAAAACCTACTTGAAGAAATGGTGACTGAAAACTTTCCCCACCTGGTGAAAGAAACTGACTTAAAAGCCCAAGAAGTACACAGAACCCCAAAATATAGGAATCTAAAGAGGACCACACCAAGACATATCATAATTAAAATGCCAAGAGCAAAAGATAAAGAGAGAATATTAAAAGCAGCAAGAGAAAAGCAGTTGGTTACCTATAAGGGAGCACCCATACGATTGTCAGCGGATTTATCAACAGAAATGATGCAGGCCAGACGCGAGTGGCAAGAAATATTCAAAATAATGAAGAGCAAGAATCTACAACCAAGATTACTCTATCCAGCAAAGCTATCATTCAGAAGTGAGGATCAGATAAAGTGTTTCGCAGATAAGAAAAAGCTAAAGGAGTTCATCACCACCAAACCAACATTATATGAAATGCTGAAAGATATTCTTTAAGAAGAGGAAGAAGAAAAAGGTAAAAATATAAATTATGAACAACAAATACACATCTATCAACAAATGAACATAAAAATCAAGTGAACTGATAGGCTGATGAACAGGATAAACTGGTGACTATAAAAGAAACATGGACATGGAGAGGGAATGGACTGACAATTCTTGGGGTGAAGGGTGTTGTTGGAAGCACAGCAAGAGATTGGACAAGAATCATGCAACAATGGGAGAGGATATTGGGGAGGGGAAGGTGAGGGAGGAGGGTGGGATAGGTACAGGGTGGAGGGAAGATATAGGGGGATAAAAAAGGGGAAACAATGTAATTAATAACCTGAATAAAAAAAAAACAATTAACATTTACATGGCATAGAGATGGTGACAAGTGGGAGACTATATCTTGAGGAGTCTGGTTAAAAAAAGCTAATTCTGACATTCCAAAGATATTGGTAGATGCAAAAAGGAAATAGACAAGTTCAGTTAAGGTAAAGAAGGACCTTTGTCAGAGAAGATACTTGCCTAGGACAAGACTACCCACATGACTTGCTTTTCCTTAGGAAGTTTTAATTTCAGACCATCTCAAGTGCTTATTTTAGGAGTTTGTAAGGCCAACATGTAGACCACCTCTGAGTTTTTTGGGTGTAGTATGTGGCCCTGTTTTCATCCACAGTCTTTAGATATTTCATAATTCTTGCCTTTTTTACACACATGTTTACACAGAATGGATTAGTCATGCTAATATAGATGACACAGCCCTGGCCACAGGGTTCAGTTGGCTGGAATGCAACCCATAATCCACCACAAAAAGGTTACAGGTTACACTCCCGGTCAGGCTCACACCCAGACTGCAGGTTCAGTCTCAGGCAGGACATATGTAAGAGGCAACTGATCAACGCTTCACTCTCTTCTTTCCTCTCTCTCACAGTTCAGAGAAAAGAGTAGCTCATCCTTTATTCTGTCTTTTTTTTTTAGATGGAAGACACAGATCATTAAATATGAAGAAGTTAAGGATCTAAAATCCACTCCGTCACTAGTATTCTTCCAAGAACATTTGTTTTTGTTTGTTTTTTTGTTTTGTTTTGTCAAAACCTTCTTTTCTGAGCATCTTCAACCATTGTTCTTTGGACACCTTTAAAAGTGTTCACTCATTCTGTATACATTTCTGTGTGCACTAAAATTTTTCATATGCCCAACAAAATCATTAAACACAATTGTAAACAATGCAATCAGCTTTATCTCTGTGACATAAAAACAATGTTTTTAAATTTGTTGTTGCATAGTGAGTTCATATTAGCATTCAAATATTTATTCTAATACTACTTGATTTTGTATTAGAAAAATTAACCTCTTGGGTCCTCAGTTGTTTTATAAGATAATAATAATTATATTGCTATATGTTGTATGTGGTTTGGTTTTTTAAATATGTTTTTATTGATTTTTAGAGAAAGAGGTAAAGGGATAGAGATAGAAACATTGATGAGGGGAAAACATCATCCATCTGCTGCTTCTGCACACCCTCCAGAGAGGAGAGTGAGCCCACAGCCCAGGCATGTGCCCACCTGGGAAATGAACTGGTGACCTGGTTCCTGGGTTGATCCTTAACCACTGAGCAACACCAGCTGGGTCTATGTGTTGTGTTTTAAAGAATTATATGAGATAATGCATCTAAAGGACATTTACTGTAACTGATGATGCTTTGATAGCCTGTTGACTGTCACTGAATTTGATTACCTTATTTTTCATTGCTAGTAACTGCCACCTTGAGAGAATGCAATATAGAAGATTCCAATTAAATTTAATTTTGTTTTACTGGTTCTTATTTTTTCCTGTATAGACATTTTGTGATATAGATTTAACATAGGTATTCTAGAATAATCTCTGATCTAATTTCATTGGCAAAAAATTATAGCATTTACCTATGTATCTAATGACATTGCTGACTATGAACTGAGGAGATAAGTCTATGGCTAGAGACCTTCTTACATTTTGAAAATAATACATTGTTTCTGGTAGCATATACATATATTAATAGAGAAAAGCTATTATTCAAAACCAAAGAAATAGAAAAGTGAGTAATATGAAAGAAAAAAAGAAACAAGCAACAAATTAGTTGGTTGAGTTCTTTTAATCTTGTGACTATTGAAAAATTGGAAAGAGAAGTATTACTATTGTGCAATAATTTTACAGAAAGCATTTCTTTTGGAGGACAGAAATTTGTAAGCATTAAGATACTAATTTTTAAATTGGGAAGGACATGCAAGGAGGCTTCTAGCTTTAGCTTCAACATTTAAAGAGCTTAGAAGTCATACCTTTTATTCTTGTAAGAAAAAAAAAGGCTGGAAAATCTAAAAATCAATTGTTTTTCTTAGACTCATTCAAGAACTGAGATTGTAGGGCAAATTAACACCCAAAATCTAGAGACAGGGATCAATACAGAGAATCAAAGCTGAAATCTATTTATCAATTAATGCAAGAGAAGTATAAAAGGTATTAGATCTATTTCATTAATGCAATTTGTATAAACATTTAAAATGAAATAAACTTAACCCAGCATATCTATAGACTAAAGGAAAAAAAACTCACATAAACTTTAATTGAGGCTAAAAAGCTTTAGACAAAATCTAATCCTCATTCATGATAAACACTATCTGCAAAGTAGGAGTTCGGGTTACTTCCTCAACTTGAAAAAGGGCATCTACCAAAAAAGCTACAGCTACCATCATACTCTGAGTTGATATTTTCCTAAAAAAAAAATGTAAGGAGAAAACCAAGATGACAGCATAGGTAACCACCTGTATTTGCTGCCTCTCACAACCCCATCAAAAGTACAACTGCCAGTAAAAGACAGAACAACTCATCCAGAATGGCGGGAAAGCTGGCTGAGTAGAAGTACTACACCCAGAAAGGTAAAAAAGAAAGTGCATTGACACTGGTAGAAGGTGTAGAGGCACGGAATGGGCTGGCACCCTGGGTGTGTTTCTTTTTTTTTTAAATCAGGAGGGAGATACAAGCTTCTGCTTGTTCTGAACTCCAGTTCCAGGCAAGACTCTGGGGGACCCAGGCACATACACGGAGAAACTGGACTGTTTGGCATTGGGGCAGGAATACAATTGCAGATTTCTTTCATACAAAGGTGCTCACAGTGGTCATTGTTCTTGTGCTGGGGCCTCTCCAGTACAAAGCTGAATGGCAGCCATTGCTGTTTGCTCTCCATTGGTGATTCTCTGAGACTCTGCCCTGCCCAATTTACAACTCCACTTAATCTGTGTGCAGTGGCTTTTGAATATTAATGGCCTGCCCTTTCTCAGCCTAAAACCTGACACAAGCAGCAGCTGGGTCAGGGAAAACCAAACCTATCCAAAGAAGGCACAAGGCTGGCAGGAGCAGCCTGCATTGCTTCATAGCTGGGCTACATTTGGGCACTTCCAAACCATATATAAAGAGGAGGAATCTGCAGATGTCTCTATAGCTCCTACTGGTTGGCCACAGGCAGTAGCTGACTTAGCATACCCTTGGAGATTCAAGAGCCAGTGTACCCAGTGGTCAGTGTGAAAGCCTACCAGATTATAACTCTTCACATATATAAGTAACACACTCAAGGGACAGATTCAGTGAGCACCAAAGTTCCACTGAAGCAAGTCCTGCCCCATAAGGGTGTCTCCTGCACAGCAGCTCTTCCATTGTAGACACAGCTGGTTCTCACCGCCCATTGGCATGGAGGTCAATTCCTCCCAGTGATACCAACAGCAATCAAGGTTTAACCACAACATTCCACAAAGGGGTTCACCAAGAATGTCACCTCAGGTAATTGGGGTGGTTGAGTCCCTGGGCCCTTTAGGACACCTGTTACACAAGGCTACTCTATCAACTCACGGAGACTTAGCAACTACTCAATACTAGAAACAAACACAGGAAAGCAGCCAAAATGAGGAGAAAAAGAAACATGCAACAAATGGAAGAAAGCAAAATACTGGATATAGAGTTCAAAACCAAGGTTATTCAAGAATATTCTAGAAACCTCCAAGGAACTTAATGAGAGCTTCAAGAATCTTAGTGAGAATACCAAAAATAATGTAAAAGGACCAGTCAAAAATTAAGCACACACTGACTGAAATAAAGAGTAATATACAGGGATTCAATAGTAGACTAGAGTATCCCAAGAATCAAGTCAAAGATTTGAAATATGAAAAAGCAAAAAACACCCAACTGGAAGATGAAAAAGAAAAAAAGAATCCAAAATTATTAAGATAGTGTAAGGAGACTCTGGGACAACCTCAAGCATACCAACATCTGAAATATAAGGGTGCCAGAAGAAGAAAGAGAGCAAGATGTTGAAATCCTATTTGAAGAAATAATGATAGAAAACTTCCTCTACCTGGTGAAAGAAATAGACTTATAAGTCCAGGAAGTGCAGAGAACTCCAAACAAGAGGAATCCAAAGAGGACTACACCAAAACACAGCATAATTAAAATTCCAAGGGCAAAAGACAAAGAGAATTTTAAAAGCAGCAAGAGAAAAACAATTAGTTACCTCCAAGGGAGTACCCGTATGACTGTCAGCTGATTTCTCAACAGAAACTATGCAGACCAGAAGGGAGTGGCAATAAATATTCCAAGTCATGAATAGCACAAACCTATAACCAAGATTACTCTACCCAGCAAAGCTCTCATTTAGAATTAAAGGTCAGATAAAGAGCTTCACAGACAAGAAGAAGCTAAAAGAGTTCATTACCACCAAACCAGTATTATCTGAAATGTTTAAGGGTATTCTTTAAGAAGAGGAAGAAGAAAAAAAAGGTAAAGATAAAAAATTATGAGCAACAAAGTGACAACAAATACATTTCTATCAACAAGTGAATCTAAAAATCAAATGAATAACAAATATAATGAATAAAATAAAGTGATGAATGTAATAGAATTAGGGTCATGGAAAGGAAGCTGACTGACAATTCTTCGGGAGAAGGGGATGAGGGGAGTGTGGGAAGAGATTGGACAAAGATCTTACCTCAGTAACTAAGACATTTTGGGGGGTAAGGGCATGCTGAGGGAACTTGGTAGGGGGAACTATGGGGGGAAAAAGAGGAGCATATGTAATAATGTGAACAATAAATATTTTAAAAAAGTAAAAATGTTCTCTCCTAATCAATATCATCCTATCTAATAAAAGAGTAACATGCAAATGTGACCATACCTTGGCTCCTGATTGGCTATGCTACCAGCCAATCAGGAGCAGGGGGCGGAGCTGAGGCCAGAGGGAGGGGGGTGCACGGCTCGCTTGAGATGGGAGCTGTGCGGGATGGGAAGGGCCTGCTGCTATGGCCACAAGCTACGCCCACAAGCCAAGCAGAAGAAAATAAACCACAACCAAGATGGCTGCGGCCACTGAGAGACCAGGCCTGGCTGAGGCTGCAAGCGCAGCATCGGTGCCCGCAGTTGGGGCTGTGCAGAAGGAGGGAACAGTGGCGTGGGCTGGCTTGGCGGAGGGAGAGAATGGGCTCCCCCACACCTCACCCTAGCCCCCAGCCTTGGGGCAGGCTTGGGCTGGGGCTAGGGCAGGGTCAGGGACAACCAGAGATTAGCTGTATCACAGGGCAACAGATAGCTAGGGTCCCCTGGCCGAGGTGCCATGTCCAAGGCCAAAAGCCTCTGCCAGAGGCTTTCAGTCTTGGGCAGGGCAGGGGTGAGCCATCATTAGGACATCCCCTGAGGGCTCCCAGTATGTGAGAGGGGGCAGGTTGGGCTGAGGGACCTCCTACCCCGAGTGCACAAATTTTGTGCACCAGGCCCCTAACACTTAATAAAGTCCTAGAAAGTATACAGATATAACAAGAAAAAATAAAATATTTGCAAATGATATAATTTTGTATAAAGAAAACTCACAAATAATCTACCAAAAAATCTTGGAACTCATAAGTCAATATAGGAAGTTACAGCATGCAAAATGAATATATAAAAATAATTTCCTTTCATATGTACATTTCAATAATTAAAACATTTTAAATATCAAATAACATACTAATTCAAATACTAAGGTATAAATCTGAAGATAAATAATATATACAGGATACATATGCAGAAATCTATCAACACAGATTAAAGTAATACATAATTCTAAAAAAATTCAGAAGTAACCCATGTTCATGTATTTGGGAACTCAATATTGTAAAATATCAGACTTTCCTGATTTTATTAATAGATGAAACTCGATATCAATCAAAATCCCAGTGACCTAGTTTGTCTGTCTCTGCAAACTGATTATCAAGGGTGCAACGACAAAAGACCAAAAATTGCTAAAAATAGTGAAAAAGAACTATGTTGAAGGACTCAAAATACCAGTGTACAGATAATGTGGAATTACAAAAATTCCAGACATCAAAATCAATGGACAGAATAGAAAGCCAAAAAATAAGATTGTAATGGAGGATAAATTACAATGAATTTGTCAAAATATATAGACCATTACAGAGAATGAACTTTAAAATATGCAAATTTAAAACACTTATTACAAAAAACTGTTACAAATAATTGTTATAAATTGTTATAAATGTATGAAACAACCTCACTGAAAGGCATGAGGGAAGAAGATGCTTATTCAAGTGACTCTGGAAATGAATAGAGTCAGTAAAGATGAAGGAAAAGTGAACTGAATTTAAGTACTGTATTATAGTTAATAAAATTGTTTTCTAAGGGGGTATGGATTCAAAATTATGAAAACACTATTTATGTATACTGGAATTGAACAATTAAGTAAAAGAACCACAAATAATGGAGGGTAGTTTTGTCACTGTTGGAGTCAAAGTTTACAGACAAACAAGGGGATAAGCCAGGATGATTTATGTGATAAAAGACTAGAGTTCAAGACATTATTATGAATCCATATTTAATTTATTAACGATACAGGTAGAGATACACACACAGATTCCATAGATGGATGATAATATATGATAGATGATAGATTAACAGATGATTATAGATATATGATAGATAGATGATAGATAGATATGTATATATTCATGGGTTGGTATATACATATATTTTTCTTTCTTTTTGCTTTCATTGAGAAATCATAGAATCAATATCACTAGTAGCAATGAGCACATCTGTTTTCCAGTTCTTGATTTCTAATACCTTTCTTTAATGAAAGAAGCCAAGCTGCTTGAAGAAATAGCTGACTTTCAGAATGGAGTAATAAATATGCAAGATGAGTACAGGAAACTTCATAATGCCAGAAAATAAGAACATGGTTAAAAACAGAAAGCACACATACACAATTATGGAGTAATATAAGTACCCAACAAAAATACTCCCAATTACCCACACTAGAACAATCAATAAAAAAAAGTATGGTAAATTGGGATACGTTGGCTTATAACATAAAATGTGATTGATACCTATAAATCCATATAAATAAGTGATTGGATAAATACTGAGAAAAAAATAGATATTTTATGCAAAAGAATCTTATCTAATAAAAGAGTAATATGCAAATTGACCATTACTCCAACCAACAAAATGGCCACCCCATGTGGACACAAGATGGCTGGCAGAGGAGGGCAGTTGTGGGTGACCAGTCCTGCAGGGGAGGGCAGTTGGGGAGGACCAGGCCTGCAGGGGAGGACAGTTAGGGTGATCAGGCTGGCAGGGTAGTAGTTAAGGCACTGATCAGGCTGGCAGGGGAGTGGTTATGGGGTGATCAGGTTGGCAAGCAGAGCGGTTATGGGCAATCAGGCAGGCAGGCAGGCAGGTGATTAGTTGGGAGGCAGCAGTCCTGGATTGTGAGAGGGCAGTTGGACATCCCTCGATGTATCCAATATTGGAGAGGGTGCAGGCTCTCTCCACATGCACAAATTTCATGTACTGGGCCTCTAGTTATAAATAATTTATGTAGTTACCTCACCCTCATGTGGTGAGGCTTAACTCTCCACTCTTAAAGTTGAGTTAATCAATTATTGACTCAACCCACAGGAGGAGTCAATCAATGATTATTTCTCATTATTTATGTTTCTGTGGGTTGTGCACAGTGACTCTCTTCTAAAAACTACAGAGCCTGTGTTGAAGGCTCAATCCCCAGTAAGGGGCGCATGCAGGAAGTAGCTGATTTATCTTTCTCTCTCATCGGTATTTCTAACTCTCTCTTCCTCTTATTTCCTCTCTGCAAAAATTCAATAAAAAAATATATTTTTTAAATCCCATCTAATCAAACAAATTTTAAGAGATGGACATGCAATTGAATATCTGAGTAGCATTCCTCTAAATTGTTGAGATTGTCAAAAACAAAGAATGTCTGAGAAAATGTTGTTTCTAATAGGAAGCCAAGAAGCCAAAACAACAAAACATAACATGATACCCTAGATGGGATCCTAAAACAGAAAAAATAACATTAAGTTAAAAAATAAGAAAACCAAATAAAGTATGAACTTTAGTTAATAATAATGTAACAACTTGTTACATAATGTAACATCAATTGTTATATATAAGGTGTTAATAATAAGGGATACTGAATATGTGTGTGTGAAACTGTTTTCACAGCTCTTCTATAAATCTAATTGTATTCTAAAATAAAATGTTATTTAAAAATTAACTAACAAGCCCAGCTGGTATAGCTCAGTGGTTGAGCATCAACCTATCAACCAGAAGGTCAGGATTTGATTCCTGGTCAGGGCACATGCCCGGGTTGCAGGCTCAATCCCCAGTGTGGGGCATACAGGAGGCAGCCGTTCAATGATTCTCTCTCATCATTGATGTTTCTATCTCTCTCTTTTCGCCCTTCCTCTCTGAAGTCAATAAAATTTATAAAAAATAAATAAAAATTTAGTAACAAAATATACAAAACACACCTTAAAAATAGCTTCTCCTTTCAGACAGAGCTACTGAACACATACGATTCTCACTCCTGAAACTAAAATGTGAAAATAGAGAGGAATCAATCTATAACAGCAAATTTCTCTAAGTAATAAAATAGAAGAAGCATATTTATTGACTAAAATTCGTGGAAAACCACTGTTTAATGTAAGCTACCAGGATATACAAGATATTTGTAATATACAATGCTCACACTGACACCCTAAAGTGTTCTTGGCTCGGAATCAGCAAGTTTAAGATCGTAAGGCTGGCCGGCTTGTGTGGCTCAGTGGTTGAGCACGACCTGTGAACCAGGTCATGGTTTGGTTCCTAGGCAGGCCACATGACCAGGTTTCGTGTTTGGTCCTTAGTGTGCGTGCACAGGAGGATTCAGTCAATAATTATCTCTCATTATTTATGTTTCCATCTCTCTTCCTTTTTGAAATCAATAAAAATAATCTATATATTTTTTAATGATGAAGATTGTGCAAAGGTAAAAGTTAGGATTGAAAACAGAGTTTACCTTTATTGCCTTTCTTCCCCTTATTCATTGTGCATAATTGAGGCCATTAGCATTTACATCAAGAAAAAACAGCAACTAATTTTTTATTTAATGGGGTTAATTAAAGAATGTAGAGAAAGTTTATAATCTAGTATGAATGTTGTTTCCTAGAAAAAAACCTTTCTGGTTCTGGCACTAGAAAACTGTATTTTCTTACAAAAACCTCTCACTAAAGCTTAATAAATAGAAGTCTAGGAATCAACATATCCCATTCTATTATGTATTGAACTCCCTGTCAATTTCAGAACTATAGTAGTGATTAGTGACCATTATAAGGCTTTATCTTTATTTTCTGACTTTCAAGGGCAAATGATAGAACTGCAGTTTGTGGTGTCCTTGTGGTCAAAGGTGTCCTCTGCAAATGGTTCTACTCAATGTTCACAATTTCTATGTTGGAGGGTTTTACTGTTGACAGGAGAGCCTCTAGTGCTCTCCTTCTGCCATGATGACCAATAAAAACAAACACAGTGGCTGCTGTGCCAGTGTGAGTCCCACAGTGAGGGCAATTTAAAATATGGCATAGATCCAAACTCCAGATGGGAATTTAACATGAGAAACAAACAAATAAGCAAAGCAAAAACAAATAAACAGAAAAAGTTCTTTGTGTCAAGTCACTAAAATTAACTTACTCCTTTTGGTGTACCATGGGAAAATATAAGGAGAAACCATCTCTTTGATCAGGCATCACAGGGCCCTAGCAATTATCCATTTCTTCTTTCTTAAATATTAATATCCTTATAAAAACCCTGTGTTGTAAAGATCAGTAGTGACCAGAAGCTGATCAACCAGAAGTCAGTGCTGGCCCCACCCCCAAGTAAGCAGTAAGGGGCAATCAGGCAGGTAGGCAGTGGGGGTTAGGGTTGATCAGTAGGCAGATCAGCAGTTAGGGGTGATCAGGTATGTGTATACACAAACATACACATATGATATGCAGTGCTTCTGGTAACTGTTTTAGCAATATAGTTATTACATTAGAAATGGGGGCACAGGATGAGAACACTGCATCCAACCAAGTCACACCGGCCAAGGAAGAAGGAATCTATATTTATACTAAAATTACATTTCAAATTTAAGTGTTTTACTTTCTTAAATTTTAACAACATTTATCTTGCTCTTCATTAGTTTTTAACATTGGGAGATTTTGCTCTTTCTCTTTTTAAATAATACATTTTTGTGCAGATTAGAAAACATGTTTCCAAAACATGAGCAAACATGTCCTTCATGAAACGGCACATAGCAACAAAAAAAAAAAAAAAAAACGCAGTATTTTTTCTCTTTCTTTACTTAGTTTGAAAATGATAACAAATATCCTTTTTAAGAAATAGACAAAGGTAATGAAAAGGGAAGAAAATACTAGATAAAAATTGTGTTCTTTTAAAATTATTAATTACAATTACATGAAACCTACTTGACTTCTAAAATTTACCAAATATATGCCCAGACCGGTTTGGCTCAGTGGATAGAGCGTCGGACTGCGGACTGAAGGGTCCTGGGTTCGATTCCGGCAAGGGCATGTACCTTGGCTGCGGGCACATCCCCAGTAGGGGGCGTGCAAGAGGCAGCTGATCGATGTCTCTCTCTCATCGATGTTTCTGACTTTCTATCTCTCTCCCTTCTCCTCTGTAAAAAATCAATAAAATATATTTTTAAAAACATAAAATAAAATAAAATAAAATTTACCAAATATAGTACGAATTGGCAAATTCAAAACAAAGGCTATTTTATAGAAAGGGATATATGTACCTGAGTAATGAGCCCCAAACAATCACAACTTTATTACTTTTATCTAATTTAAGTCATTTGTGTTTAAATGAATAATTGTTATTCAAAAATGATTTTCTATATGCAAATTATCTCTGAAAATGTTATGCCTGATATAATTTCTACTTCTACAACTCAGGAAAATGGTGATATAATTGTACCAATCATGACTATAATATAGATGCTATACTGTATGCATATGCATCTATACTAATAAAAGGGTGACATGCTAATTAGACCAGATAGACCAGACATCTTCTGGACATCCTTCCAGACAAAGCTACAGTGGTGGGATTGAGGCAGAGGATGTTAGGGGTGATCAGGCAGACAGCAGAGTAGTTAGGAGCAATCAGACCAGCAGGAGAGAGCAGTTAGGGGTGATCAGGCCAGTAGGGGTGAGTGGTTAGGGGTGATCAAGCTGGCAAGCAGGTGTGTAGTTAGAGCCAGCAGTCCTTAATTACAAGACCTAAACTGGCTGCCAGTTTAGGCTTTATCCCAGGAACAATCCCTAAGAGGTCCCTGATTGAAGAGGGTGCAGGCTAGGCTGAGGGTCCCCCTCCTATGCAAAAATTTTGTGCACTGGACCTCTAGTTTTAATATAGAAAGACATATTTACCTTCCATTTATAGCAGTGGTATCTTTCCATATTTCTGTTTCTTTAATATTAATCTTGGCAGGTACTAAAAGGCTAATTGAGATTTTCTGTGGTGGTCGGCCCAGGTTGTCAACTGTATCTTCTTCTTTGTAATATTTTGATGATTATCTACAACAAATTGACTGTACGTCTGCTAAGCCTGCCAGCCATTCAGGAGTGATATGCAAATTAATCCAACAAAGATGGTGGGTAAATTAGCATACGGAGGCAGGGCCGCCAGTACCAGACACCGCCCATGGGGTCTGGGCCCCCATCGGAGATCCAGGCAGGCAGGGGCAGCCTACACCTCCAGGATCATTGTCTGTCTCCGGGCTGCCTGCAAACACTGGTGGAGCAGGCCTGGGTTGAACATTTTAATGAAAATGGGATACCTGTGCCCCATCCCATCATGCCCGGTTCCTGGTGAGGAGAGGGCAGTGGGATCAGGGGTGCAGCCTCGGGAACTCGTTAGGAGGCACAGGGGCTCGGAAGAGACTGAAAGCAACCTGCAGGCGCACTACCAGGCAGAGGTGCTGAACCATGAAGATGCTGAGGGCTGGCTGATGGAGGCACAAAAAGTGCAGATGAGGTAGCTCTCACCAGGGCGGAGCTCGAACAGTGCATCAGCCTGATGGATGAAATAGCCTTTCTGAAGAAGGTGCACAAAGAGGAGATAGTAGAGCTGCAGGCGCAGATCCAGTATACTCAGATCTCCATGGAGATGGACATGTTCTCCAAGTCCAACCTCTCTGTGATGCTCAAGGACATCCACACCTACCCAGTACAAGAAACTGGTTGCCAAGAACTCGCAGAATGCTGAAGAATGGTACAAGAGGTGCTTCACTATGCTGACTGAGAATGCTGCCAAGAATACCTACATGGTGCATGGACACCAAGGACGAGGTGTCCAAGAGGCACCACCTGCACAAGGTCAAGACACTGGAAATCAAAGCATGCCAGGGAAAGAACAAAACCCTGAAAAAGCAGCTGTGAGAACTGGAGGATAAGCAGAACGCCAACGTTAGTGCTATGCAGGACACAATCAACAAATTAGAAAATGAGTTGAGAACTACAAAGAGTGAAATTGCACAGTATTTAGAAGAATACCAGGACCTCCTCAATGTGAAGATGGCTTCCTACATTGACATTGCAGCTTATGGGAAATTTTTGGAAGGTGAGGAGACCTGGCTCAGTTTCATCAGCATGGGAAGCATAACCAGCGGCTCTCCCAGAGTTCCCAGGTCTTTGGTCGATCTCCTACGGTGGTTTACAGACCAGCTTCTGCTTGATGTTGGCTCACTCCTTCCCTTCTTAATACACCAGCCATGTCCAGGAGGAGCAGATTGAGGTGGAGAAGACCATTGAGCTGCAAAAGTTGAGGAAGCTAAGGCTGAACCCCTTCTGAAGGAGAACCTGAAGAGGAGGAGAAGGAGAAGGAAGTGGCTGATGAAAAGGAAGGAGAGGAAGAAGAAGAAGGTGCCAAGGAAGAATTTGAGGATGCAAAGGAGGAAGAAGGATGTGATGGTGAAGGAGAAGATGCCCAAGAAGCTGAGGATGAGAAAAAAGATGAAGGTGCTAGGGAGGAGCAAGCAACCAAAAAAAATTGAGCCCCTATTTCCTTAATTATTTCAAGAGTAATCCTCCTGAAACCAGGTCAACCCCATCACCAACCAAACATTTGAGTTTCTGATAACTATATGGATTAGGAAGTCAATATATATAACATTCTGAGATGACTCAGGTTGGACATTAAATGTTGTGCTATGACTTTTCTCTTTATTTAGAGTATCTTTTTTGCTTGCAGAATGGCTTCCAAGCTTGCTGCCAGCCTGTGCATGGTCCATGATTATGAGTTCAGGATCTATGACAATGTGAATAATTCAGATGTTTACAATAAAAACACATGAATTCACTAATGTTAATGGTAAACTTCATGGAAAAAAATAGTCCTTTGGTGGTTAAAAATTAAAGACCTCAAATTATGTGCAATAAACAGTAAATAAAGTTAGACTGAATGACAAAAAAATACATTAGGATCCAGGAAACGTTCATAGAACTGGGGAATCATTCCCAGATCAGGAAGGGAAGTCACAGGGTGCATATTATTGCTATGAATACAGTATTTCCTACTACTTACAACATATACAATGTAATGTATTAGATGCCTTCCTATCTCATGAAGCACATATTCTCATAGAATAATACTGGTACATATGTTATAGTTATGGTAGTATGTCATATTCTATCTATATTAATAAAAGGGTAATATGCTAATTAGACCATGAGACTTTCCAGACGTCCTTCTGGATAAAGCCATGGTGGCGGGGACAAGGCAGAGGTGGTTAGGGGTGATCAGGCCAGAAGGGGAGGGCAGCTGAGAATGATTAGGCTGGCAGGTGGGGGTTGTTGGGGGTGGGCAGGCCAGCAGTAGGGATTAGTTGGGGGTGAGCAGGCCAGCAGGGGGGTGCAGTTGGAGGCAAGCAGGCCAGGAGGCAGAGTGGTTAGGGGTGATCAAGTAGGCATACAGGTGAGTAGTTAGGAGCCAGCAGTCCCGGATTATGAGGGGTCCCAGATTGGAGAAGATGCAGGCCAGGCTGAGGGACTGCTCATGCAAGAATTTCATGCACTGGGCCACTAGTCCTATATAATAAAAGGCTAATGTGCAAATCGACCAAACAGCAGAATGACCGGTCGCTATGACACACACTGGCCACTAGGGGACAGATGTAAATGTAGGAGCTGCCCCCTGGTGGTTAGTGCCCTCCCACAGGAGCAGCTCCACTGAGCCAGAAGCTGGGCTCATGCCTGGCGAGCACAGTGGTGGTGGTGGGAACCTCTCCCTCCTCCACTGCAGTGTTAAGGATGTCTGACTGACGGCTCCTGGACTGCGAGAGGGCACTGGGTCTCTATTGTCATATAGAATCACCTTATATCATTTGAGAAGCTGCTGACAAGGAGCACTGGTTTGATGGATGAACTGAGTTCCACTAGTCCCAGCAGAGATAAGCAACAAGTTCTACAGGAAATTATTGGAGAACAATAAAGTGAAGGAGAGAAAGAGAAAGTAATCTACATTACACATAGCTGACAAAATGATTTGCTTATAGTTTCAAGCTGGCATAGCTGAGAACAGCCAAGGAAAAAATGTCTCATCAGCATTTAAATAGCTGATCATATAACCAACCTGACAGGCCATTTGTAAGTGCAAAGTATAGAGCAGAGCTGTAAGCTTTGGGGACCATTCTACCCTCACACTTTTCATATTTCAAATTTGCATAAGCACAAAATAAAGGAAGTAAAATCATGACCTGCTTCATTACTTTATACCAGTGATTCTCAATCGTGGAACCATAGATTGAATTAGAAGTACAAATTTTCAGATCCTACTCCAGACCTACTGAATCAGAAACTATAGTTTAGCTGAGACCGGTTTGGCTCAGTGGATAGAACGTCGGACTGCGGACTGAAGGGTCCCGGGTTGGATTCCGGGCAAGGGCATGTACCTTGGCTGCGGGCACATCCCCAGTAGGGGGCATGCAAGAGGCAGCTAATCGATGTCTCTCTCTCATCGATGTTTCTGACTTTCTATCCCTCTCCCTTCTGCTCTGTAAAAAATCAATAAAATATATTTTAAAAAAACTATAGTTTAGTCTCAGCAAGTGACTCTGGTGCAAAATCAAATTTCAGGACACTGCCCTCTACAATCCGCATTGCTGTATTAAAATTCCCAAAGATGTAATAGCTATATGCAAGCATTTTTAATTTTCTTTAAAAGTGTTGTATAAATAATGTATAAAAAGAGAAAACAACACCAGCAAGATTAAATTAATTCAATTATATTGTATGTATATACACAAACATACACATATCATATGCAGTGCTTCTGGTAACTTGTTTTAGTAATATAGTTATTACATTAGAAATGTGACTATAGAGCCACAGATTGAAAAAAAATTGCTCAGAAAATGTTTACCGTGTTTAAAGTAGATTAAGTCTCTCTGATCAAGATGATATTCCATTCAGTAAAATGCATCGCATGTGTTTATCCAATTTTCAATTGTGTTCCCTGGTAATGGAAATTTCAGTACTTTGTAAGGAAGTGGATTGTTAGCCAATGCTCCTGTGATGGTGGATGGGAGGTGGCAGGGAGGCAGCTATATTACAAAATGCAGGCTAAGCTTTAACAGCATTTGAGAAGTGTGGAAGGAATGGGAACTAGATAAAGAAAAATTCCAGAGACGAACCTTTCTTAGGTGAGCACAAAATTTCCAGCAAACATTTTCCTTAGGGTATTTTATGATTCTAGATGGAGAATTCTGGTCCTCTGGTATTAAAAAAAAAAAAAAAAAAACAAAAAAAAAAAAACAAAAAAAAACAAAAAAAAACAAGCAAACAAACAAATAAACAAAAAACCCCCACAAACAGTAGAGTTTCAGTGGTTCTTCTAGGCTGGAAAACTACAAAATACAAGTACCTGAAACGTATAATTGATTTTTCCAAAGATAACACTCTGTCTGTTCTGAGCAAAGGAGAGGATGGGAAATGAGGCCAGAAGCTTTTACAAGGCCAGGCAAACAAATGCTGATGGAGATGGGGAACAGAAACGGGAACAGAACAGAAAGGGAACTTTGCTCAAACAGGATGCTAGCTTTCCAGTTGTCTTTAGGAAAACAGGAAACAATTCAGAAACATGAAGAAGAGATTTCATATAATGAATTAGATCTTTATAAAAGTGTTGAAGAGCTAGAGGAGTAAAGGTTAGAAACATACCTGCTAGTGTTAAGAAAACTTGGTGTGCAGTTGCTAGGAGCTGCCTCTGATATTCCCCACAGCACAGAATGTGTAATCCCCAGGAAAATGAGGCAGAGGCTGCTGACAAAGCCCACTTCTACCAGGAGCCACAGCCCTTTGCCGGATTACCACTGCTGGGCCTAGTAGTATAATGCTTTCTCCTTATCTGCTACATTCCACATTACACACACACTTCTTGTTGGTAAGTCCCAAACTTGAAATTTTCTGGCAAAGTGCCTTAAAAATTGAGTTTCTAGGCTTCCAGCCTATTGTGATACTAGGGAGAGCCTAGAATGTAACAATAATAATGTTGAAATGTCAAGAATCTCTGGTTTATCCTTATCCATCCTCCTAAACCACAGTTACATAGCATTATACCTCTGTCTAATAAAATATAATTATCCCTTTGGCAAATGAAGACACAAAACTTTATTTCCAAAGAGGAAAGGCACATAGTTACACTCATCAGTATATAATATAACTATCCTTGTAAGTTGTATCATTTTCTGGATAATGTAATTCTTGTAGTGCAGACATAATCTCATTTAGATACTGTATAACCTAATGACCAAATAAGTACATAAAAATAAGTAACCTATAATTTATATATATTTACCACTAATATTCTTCATTTGAAATATGGGAGCTAGAGGACAGAAGAGTTAATGAACACAAATATGTACACAACAAACAAGGACACTATGACTATTTGCTATAGATCTCATTGCTATAATTGTTCATTAGGTATTTACACCTTCTACTATTTGTAACTTATACTATCCATTCCACATTCTCTTACTCGACCACTAGAAACACTTGGAGGTGTTACTTTCCCTGGTAAGGCAATCCGAGTTCATTCTTGAAAGGTGTTAGTGATCTCATAATCACCTGCTTGTGTTTAGTTTGCCAGTATTTTTTACCACTTAACAGGGAGAACACAGCTCCTGAGAGTGGATACATGGAGAGTCATTTTTTTGGAACTTCATTGTCTGGGCTTTTAGTAGCACATGCCCTCCAGTAAACCTGAGGCTTACGAACTACCAAGAGGCCAGTGGTTTTCCCATCATGAAATCCTACTGCTTTGATTTCAGCAAGATCTAGCTGCTGCTGTATGAAGACTAACCAATTGTCTGGTGGGGCTCAGGAAGCACCATCCTCCCTTCAGACCATCCAATTAAAGTCACTGAAGTATTTTTTATTAAAAAAATACAATTATTTATAGCCTTTGCATGTCCAAAAATGTTTTTCATAAATAATTATTAGAGAGCCAGGAGAGATCCTAACTACTCCATTTTCAGTCTCTTTTTGAAGCATCTAGAAAGTACCTTCCTGATTCTGAGTGACTATGCAGCCTCATCAACATGAAAAAAACATTCATTTACTTCTTAACTTTGGTGACCTGGCACTGCAGACACACTTAAGCAGCATCCCTGTGGACTTGCACAATAGTGAGTGCTTACATGTTTTAAGTCCAGATTCTCTAAAACTAGTTCCCAATTTGACCTTAACCCTCAGTAGAGAGCTCTGCTCTTACTTTCCACTTGAATTATTTCAGGTTTCAAGGCTTTGCTGGAATCCCAGCTTCTTTCCAGGTTCTGGCTAAGTCGGTGGTGGGCCACTAACTGGAGTTAGTAATGAATGGGAAGGAAATTTTGTTGATGTTGACATTGTCATTCAAATTTCTATATATTTTGAATTGCATCCAAGTAATTGACAGCAAAGAAAATTGTCTAAATAATCCACTTACAGAAAACTAGCCAACGACAAGTGCTGTCAAAGATGTGGAGAAAAAAGAACCCTCCTCCACTGCTGGTGGGAATGCAGACTGGTGCAGCCACTGTGGAGAACAGTGTGCAGTTTCCTCCAAAAAGTTAAAAATGGAACTCCAATTTGATCCAGTGATCCCACTTCTAGGACTATATCCCAAGAAACCAAAAACACCAATCAGAAGGATATATGCACCCCTATGTTCAGAGCAGCACAACTCACCATAGCTAAGATTTAGAAACAGCCTAAGGGCCCATCAGTAGATGAGTGGATTAAAAAAGGGTGGGACATCTACATAATGGAATATTATGCTGCTAGGAAAAGAAGGAATTTTTACCATTTGCAACAGCATGGATGGAACCGGAGAGCATTATGCTAAGTGAAATAAGCCAGTTGGAGAAAAATAAATATCACATGATCTCACTCATATGTGGGCTATAATGATTGACATAATTTGTTGAACAAGAATAGATCCAGAGACAAATGGTAGTGGGGGAGGGTTAGAAAGCGACCAAAGGACTTGTATGCATGCATATTAGCATAACCAATGGGCACAGACACTGGGGCAGTGGGGACTTGCCCTTATTGGGAAGAGATGCAGAAGGGGGTCCATTGGGGGAAAAGGAGACATAGGTAAAACCTTAGACAAAATAAAAGCAAAAATTTATCATCATAGAACATAAAAACGTAAAAAAAGAAAACTACTCATACTGTACTTTTTTATTTTTTATTTTTATTTTTTTAATATATTTTATTGATTTTTTACAGAGAGGAAGGGAGAGGGATAGAAAGTCAGAAACATCGATGGGAGAGAAACATCAATCAGCTGCCTCTTGCACACCGCCCACTGGAGATGTGCCTGCAGCCAAGGTACATGCCCTTGACCGGAATCGAACCCGGGACCTTTCAGTCCGCAGGCCAACGCTCTATCCACTGAGCCAAACCGGTTTCGGCTCATACTGTACTTATTTTTTTTTAAAAAAAAGACACCCTACTTAATATAATTCAAAATATTCTTTACCTGGATATACTGGGAGTTGTAAAAATACACATGTCTTTTTAGTAACGAGTAAATATAACTTTAAATTCAGGATAATTATGAACCACAACTCTTTTCTATGCTGAATTTGAAATAACTATTATGAAAAACTAGAGGCCTGATCCATGAAATTCATGCACTCAGGGAGGTGGGTGGGGTCCCTCAGCCCGACCTACACCCTCTCGCACTCTAAGAGCCCTTGGGGATGTCATCCTTAGCATTGCCTCAGAGGTGGGAGAGGCTCCTGCCAACACCACTGTGCTCAACAGCTGTGAATCCAGCTCAGGGCTTCTGGCTGAGCAGCCCTCTCCCTGTGAGAGTGCACTGACCACCAGGGGGCAGCTCCTGCAGTAAACATCTGCCCCCCTTGGTGGTCAGTGTGTGTTATAGCAACAGGATGTTCTATCTTTTGCTTGATTTGCATATTAACTTTTATTATATAGGATACACACACACACACACACACACACACACACACACACACAGGCAGTCCATGGATAACGTCAGACTTGATGTACATCATTTTGTGGTTATGCCACCATCTCCCATCCTAGCTAATAAAAGAAAAACATGAAAATTGACCATACCTCCACTATACCCACCAGTCAATCAGGAGTAAGTATGCAAATTAACCCAACAAGTATGACAGTGGCCATGAAGCTGGAGCAAGCAGGAAGCTTGGGTTGCCCCCATTGATGAAGAAAGCCAAGCTTAACCTGGCCTCCCCTCATGGCTACAAAGTTTCAATTATAGAAGACAAATAAATCCCAGGTACCAAGGCCTCCCCTTAGATCGCCAGGGGGCATGACTGTCCTGCAAACCACCACAGGACCCTTGCCTAGGCCACCCCATACCCCAAGGGAACCCCCACCCTGAACCAGGGACCCCTTTAGGGCAAAACATCCGGCCCCCACTGGTACACCAGGCTTCTATCCTATCTGATAAAAGAGTAATACACAAATTGAGCATCACTCCAAAAACAATATGGCTGCCCCTATGTGGAGACAATATGGCCACCACAAGATGGCCAGCAGGGGAGGGCAGTTGGGAGGGACCAGGCCTGCGAGGGAGGGCAATTATGAGCAATGAGCAATGAGGCCAACAGGGGAGGGCAGTTAGGGATAACGATGCCTACAGGGGAGGGCAGTTAGGGGCACTCAGGTGGGCAGTCAGACATCCCTCAAGGCGTCCCAGATTGGAGAGGGTGAAGGCTGTGCTGAAGGACACCCCAGCCCCATGCATGAATTTTGTGCAATGGCCTCTAACTTATTTATTAAAAAAAGTTCCACTCTAACCAGTTTGGCTTATTTGATAGAGGGTCGGCCTCTGGACTGAAGAGTCCCAGGTTCCATTCTAGTCAAGGGCATGTACCTTGGTTGCGAACACATCCCCAGCAGGAGGTGTGAAGGAGGCAGCTGATTGATGTTTGTCTCTCATCAATGTTTCTACCTCTATATCCCTCTCCCTTCCTCTCTATAGATAATCAATTATATATATATATATATATATATATATATATATATATATATATGTATAGAGAGAGAGAGAGAGAGAGAGAGAGAGTTCAATCATTTCAACATATGTACATATCTGCTTTATGTTTTTTTATTATTTGTTTGGCACAAGTAAAGGTTAGGAATTCTTTTCTCTCTTTTTAAAGTTTTTTTTACTGTTTCACTTCATTACTGCTGTGTATGTGCTCCATGTGAGTGATGTAGGTGCTTATGTAGGTGGGCCCCGACTTATGGAGAAAATTGCATTACTTGGTACCATAGGAATGGATCTCCAATGTAACCCAAGGACCTACTCTGCATGTATATACATGTATGTGTGTATATATATAATAAAAGAGTAATATCTAATAAAAGAGTAATATGCAAAATGACCATACCTTCAATCAAGCCATGCCCATAGGCATGCCTATCAGCCAATCAGGAGCAAATTAGGCAAATAAATCCCAACCAAGATGGCTATGGCCACTGAGAGCAGGAAGGAGGCTTGGGTTTCCTCGGCAATGGAGGAAGCCAAGCTTTCACATGCCCTTGCCGGCCTAGGCCTCCACTCAATGCTACAAAGTTTCAATTATAGAAGCTATATCCCAACAGAAATGGTGACAGCCATGGAGCTGGAAAGAGCTGAGGCTAGGGTTGCCCGGGTGATAGAGGAAGTCAAGCTTTCCTCAGCCTTGGCCTGCCTTGGTCTCTGTTTAAGGCTACAAAGTTTAAGTTATAGAAGATAAATATCCCAAGAGAAAAGCCTGCAGTCACGGAGCATGCAGGAAGCTTGGCTGTGCTCCAGGCTGCAAAATTTCAAATGTAGAACATAAATTCCAGATACCAGGGCCTCCACTTCATTGGTGGGATGGGGCTGACCTGCAAATCACCACAAGCCCCTCGCCCAGGCTGTCCCATGACCCAAGGGAACTCCCAGTCTGATCCGGGACACTATTCAGGGCAAACCAGCTAGCCCCCACCCATGCACTAGGCCTCTATCCTATCTAATAAAAGAGTAATATGCAGATTGACCATCACTCCCACACACAAGAGGGCTTCCCCGATTTGGTCAAAGATCCCGCCCACATGTGGACACAAGATTGCCACCATAAGATGGCCAGCAGGGGGGTGGGTCATTGGGAGGTTCCAGGCCTGCAAGGAATGGCAATTGTGGGTGATCAGGCCAGAAGGGGAGGGTAGTTAGGGGGGACCAAGCCAGCAGAGGAGGGAAGTTGGGGCAAACAGGCTGGCAGGGGAGGAGTTAGAATCAATTAGGCTGGCAGGGTAGTGGTTAGGGTTTGATCAGGGTGGCTGGCAGAAACGGTTAGGAGCAATCAGGGAAGCAGGCAGATGAGTAGTTTGGACTCAGCAGTCCTGGATTGCGAGAAGGATGTTTGACTGCCCGTTTAGGCCCGATCCCACCAGATTGGATAGGGACCCCTCGAGGGATGTCTTACTGGGATCAGGCATAAATGGGCAGTTGGACATCCCTCTCACAATCCAGGACTGCTTGCTCCCAACTGCTCATGTTCTTGCCTTCCTGATTTCCTCTAACCACTTCTACCTCCCATCCTGATCATTCTCTACCACTCCCCTGATTGATGCCTAACTGCTCCCTTGCCAGCCTGTTTGCCCCTAATTGCCTCCACTGCAGGCCTGGTTACCCCTAACTGCCCTTCCCTGTGGGCCTGGTCACCCCAACTTCCCTCCTCTGCCAGCCTGGTCACCCCTAACTGTCCTCCCCTGCAGGCTTGATTGCCCCAAACTGCCCTTCCTTGCAGGCCCAGTCCCTCCCAACTGCCCTTCCCTGCTGGCCATCTTGTGGTGGCCATCTTGTGTCCACATGGGGGCAGGATCTTTGCCTATATGAGAGAAGCCCTCTTGTGTGTTGGAGTGATGGTCAACCTGCATATTACTCTTTTATTAGATGGGACTAGAGGCCCGGTGCATGAAATTCGTCCACAGGGGGTGGGGGATGCCCCTTAGCCCAGCCTGCACCCTCTCCAATCTGGGACCCCTCAAGAGAGTCCAACTGCTTGTTTAGGCCCGATCCTAGGACATCATTCTCACAATCCAGGACTGCTGGCTCCAAACTGCTCACCTGCCTGCCTCCCTGATTGCCCCTAACCACTTCTGCCTACCAGCCTGATCACCTGCTAACCACTACTCTGCCAGCCTAATTGATGTCTAACTGTTCCCCTGCCAGCCTGTTTGCCCCAACTTTCCTCCTCTGCCGGCTTGGTTACCCCTAACTGCCCTCCCCTGCATGCCTGGTCCCTCCCAACTGCCCTCTACTGCTGGCCTGATCACCCACAACTGCCCTCCCTTGCAGGGCCTGGAACCTCCCAATGGCCCTCCCCTGCTGGCCATCTTGTGATGGCCATCTTGTGTCCACATGGGGGCAGGATCTTTGACCACATGGGGGCAGGCAGCCCTTTTGTATGTTGGAGTGATGGTCAATCTGCAAATTACTCTTTTATTAGATAGGATAGAGGCCTGGTGCATGGGTGGGGGCCAGCTGGTTTGCCCTGAAGAGTGTCCCAGAAAAGGGTGGTGGTTCCCTTGGGGCGAGAGGCGGCCTGGGCCAGGGGCCTGTGAAGGTTTGCAGGCCGGCCAAGCTCCCCCAGCGACCCAAGTAGAGGCCCTGGGATCTGGGATTAATTTATGTCTACAATTGAAACTTTGTAGTCTGGAGTGGAGCTAAGCCTTCTGCTCACTCTGTGGCCACAGCCATTTCTGTTTGAATCTTTGTAGCCTAGAGTGGAGGCTGTTGAAAGGTGGAAAGCTTGGCTTCCTCCGTTGCCAGGAAAACCCAAGCCTCTGTTCTCTCCAGCTCAGTGGCTGCTGCCATTTTTGTATCTTTAATAATTGAAATTTTACAGTATTGAGTGGAGGCCTAGGCTGGCAATGGCAGGCAAAAAGTTTGGCTTCCTCTGTTGCTGGGGAAACCCAAGCCTCCCTCCTGATCTCAGTGGCGGTAGCCATCTTGCTTGGGGTATATTTGCATAATCTGTTCCTGATTGGCTGATGGGCGTGGCTTGTGGGTGTAACAAAGGTATAAATTTGCATATTACTCTTTTATTAGATAGGGTACAGGCCTGGTCCATGGGTGGAGGCTTGGGTTTGCCCTGAAGGATGTCTTGGATTAGGGTGTGGGTTCCCTTGGGGAGTGTAGGGGCCTGGGGGAGGGGCCTGTTGTGGTTTGCAGGCAGGCCACGCCCCCTGACTACCCAAGCAGAGGCCCTGGTATCTTGGATTTACGTATTTTCTACAAATAAAACTTTGTATCCCTGAGCAGAATCAAGCTTTCTGCTGGCTCTATGGCTGATGCCATTTGTGATGGGATTCTATATTTGAAACTTTGTAGCCTCAAGTGGAGGCTTGAGCCAGCAAGGACAGGTGGGAAGCTTGACTTCCTCCATTGCCTAGGAAACCCAAGCCTCCCTTCTGTTCTCTTTGGCTGGCAGCCATCTTAAATGGATTTATTTGCATATTCACTCCTGAGTGGGTTGTGGGTGTAGTGTAGGTGCAGTCAATTTGCATATTACTCTTTTATTAGATAGGATACACACACACACACACACACACACACACACACACACACACACATAAACAATCCAATAATTAAATTTCAACAAACTTGTTCAAATTTCAAGCACATGTTATATTACTTTGATATTAGAAAACTGACAGTTGGGGAAATTTAATTGTTCTTGAAATAAAAAGAACTGGGTTCAAATCCTAGACAGATACTGGCTCTGTGACCTTGGACAAGCTGACCATAAGTCTTAGTTTCTTCACCAAACCTCAAAATTGCAAGAACAGTACAAGTCATATATTTCTTTCACTATTGTTTTGAGAAACAAATGACAAAATGATATTTGAAATTACTTGGCAAAACTACAAAGCATTCTTTGAATATGGGCTTCTTAGAAGAAGTCATACTATGTAGCACATGTGAGATGCAACAATTAGGAAAAAGTATACAAACAGTAAGTTTAGAATCCAATGTCATGTAATCTAGCTTTATTAATTTGTGCTTTTCTGTGATGTGAAAAGTGTCTATCAATGAAGAATAGTGAAATAAAATCCCATTGATTTTGAAATAGGCAGTTCTGGAATTGACATCTTCACTATAAAATTGTAAAACAGGTATTCTCTAATAACCTCTCAAGCCGTAACAAAATTCCTCAAACAGGCAGGTCTAGGCCACAATGTGCTCTCATTATCCAAGAAGGCTGCCAAGCATTTTGTTCAAAGTTCAAAGTGGCACAAAGTGTACTCTTGCAGCATTAGCTCAAAAAACATTCTGAAAAAGAATATCCTAACCCTAACTTTTCTCTTTTTTTTTTCTGTCATCTCTTGCTTTAAGAAATGTGTTCTCATTAAATATGGAGCAGAAACAGAAGAATATATATAATCTATGTGTATGGGTATCCTATATAATAAAAGCATAGTATGTAAATTGTCCCCTTGACCAGAAATTGTCCAGGAGTTCAACCATGGGATGGGGTTGGCTGAGGGAAGGGAGGGGGGCCCCTGCAGTGGCAGGTGGCTGGGGAAAGGGGGGAGGCCATGGATTTCATGTACTGAGCCTCTAGTTAAGAATAATGAGTGAATACATGCAAATTGTTTAGCACAGTTCTTGCCAAATAGTAAATGCTGAGAAAGGTGACTGATATTAGCAATTTAAAAAAAAATCAAGTGTAGTATTTTCAGACCTAAAAAAATAGGTTAAAATATAAAGTAATTCTGATATATTAGAACTTCCTCCATCCTATTCATTCTTACTCATTCTCCAAGGAAACTGTTATCCTTAAGTCAGTATAATTTACTCATATGCAATTATTTGTTGAGGTAGTTGATTTTTAAATATGCACATAATCTATTAAATCTATACAAAAACAAATATCAGTTCATAAAAATTGCAGGAAACCAGTCATTACGTCACCAGTAGAGATGTAAATAGAATAATCAGGAAACCTGGTCAACCTTAATCGCTCTGTAGGTCAGAGCTATTCACTCACTGTTTAGGTGAGACATTGGTAGTTGAAGCAGCTGCCACTTGTTAGTCTTATGTTAAGACAGAGCTATTCACTCACTGTTTATGTGAGACATTGATAGTTGAAGAAGCTTTCACTTATTAGTCTTATGTTAATTCTTGCTGTTTGACTATTATTGGAATTTCCTGACCTAAAGAATATGGGTATATCACATAGTCCTAATAAAAGGGGATAGCAAGGCCAGAGCTGGTGGTGTCCTCCCCCTAGAAGTGAACTGACGCCTGGCCCCCAATATTCCCAAATTGATGCTTTTCTAATCTTTCTTTATTTGTATGAAGCCTTCTCCAGATCCTGAACCCTGACATTGGAACCCTGGAACACGTGGGACATGAAAAAGGTTCCCACAAAAAGTAGATAATCTTTAGGCATAGATTCAGAATTTGATTATACTACTCAATAGTAATATAAAGTAATATAGTGATTATACTACTTAATAGTAATATAAAGCTCCTCTATGAGCTCTCCCAAGTCTTGTGCTTCCATACAGAAGCAAAGTCCGTATGGCCATATGACCTTAGACTTACCACTCCTTTTTGTAGTCAAGGTTCTTGAAAGAAATAGACACTTAATTGTGATAATTATCTAAATTATTTTATAACAGCTATTTAGTTAATAACTAAATACACTCTACCCATCTTATTAATTTTATCTTATTTCTAAAACACCAATATAGAGTTATGTTTTAAGCACTTTATGAATATTAACTCCTGCAATCTTCATAGCAATGTTATGAGATATATATTATTACCATCCTCCTTTATAAATGAGGAAATACAGAAAAATTAAGTAACTAACCTAAGTTCAGATAGCTGGCAAATGGCAGAACTGATATGTGAATGCCATCTAATTCCATAATACCAACATCTATTTCAATTGCCTCTTAAGACTCATATTTTATATTTGTTCCATATATTTTAATTTATTAGTTTTTAAATATGTTTGTATTGATTTCAGAGAGAAAGGGAGAGGGAGAGAGAAATAGAAACATCAATGATGAGAATCATTGATTGGCTACTTCCGGCACACCCTCTAATGGGGATTGAGCCCACAACCCAAGCATGTGCCCTTAACTGGATCAAACCCAGGACCTTCCAGTCTGCAGTCCAACTGTCTATCCACTGAGCCAAACCAGCTAGGCTGTTCCATGTATTTTAAACACAATCAGTAAAAAATACAGATAAATAAGATCCTCTTTCTTTCTCCATCTCTTAGAGAAAAGTACACACTCTTCTGAACATGGCATCTGACTTTCTCCCATGGCTTTATATTACCAACTATGTAAATATCCATAAAATGTACTATATCTAAATGCTATCATGTATTTTACAATTTCTTTTTATTCATGTTCTTATGATTGATACATTATAACTTCTTCATTTATAATATTTATTGTTATATCATTTCTGCAGCCAATGTTGTTGCCGTTTTTAATCCTCATCCAAAGATATGTTTTTTATTGATTTTTAGAGAGAAAGAGAGAGAGAGGGAGTAAGGAAAGAGAGGGGGTGGAAAAAGAGAAAGGAACATTGATGTGAGATAGCCTATGTTTCCTGGATGTCTTAAAGACACAGCTGTCATATTTTCTTTTATCCCCAAAACATAATTCACAATGAATATTAATACCTTGTTGTATTAATAAATGAATAATATTTTACTGCTGATATTGAAGTGTGGTAGCAATTGTCTTAGGTAGACGCTACAGTTTTTATCTTAACCTGCTCTTTGGCTTTTGTATCCATTTTCTTGCTTGCTAATATAACAGAAGAGTTATTTTGATCTTCTGAACTTCTGTATGATTGAATACTCCCTTACTGGTGGTTTGAATGTCCCATTGATTGTGATCTCAGTAGTTACTGAAGCACAGTAACTACTCAATTATTCCAAATTGTCTCAGTAGCTACAAATAACTGAGTTTTGGTTGACTCAGTGGTCCTGGAATCAGGAGAGCACAATCCTAAATTGCCTCAGTGGCTACAGATAGTGCATTCCTGTTGACTCAGTGATCCCAAAATCTGGACAGCACAATTATTCTAAATCGCCCAGGTGGTCCCAGATAATGTGTTTCTGTTGATTTAGTAAATCTTAGATACTAACTTGCTCAATTTTTGCTTCTGTAAAAATGCTTCTTTGTGAAGCAGGTTCCTTGTCCCAGACCAAAGATGTAACCAATACTTCTATGATATTTTGCCAATATAAGCCAGATGTGTTGAGCTGTTCGGGACTGCAAAGTCTTGAGTGCTTTTGCTCCAGACCTCATATGTCGCTGGTCTTTAATAAATGACTCCATAATTCTACTTCTTGAGGTGTCCTTTGTGAGATGGGGGTACACCACAACAATATATCTGAGTTCTTAGAAAATTTGCGGTTCAGCATTGTGGAATTTATTATATAAAATAAATCCATGAAACATTGCTTCTAAAGTATTGTCAAGTGAACACGAAGAATACAATTATGCTCCTGATAAGCAACATAAATGACTTAAGTACCTATTGAAACACTTTGAAAGCACAATGTCACAATGACATTTGTGTTAGGGAGATCAACAGATGCATTAAATGGTAAGAGATGAACTGATGTCTTGAAATAAAATGAGTGCACTCAGCGAAGATAAAAGATAGAAATGCCATTAGATTACATAAGCAGCTGCCAATAAAAGCATTGTGGAAGAAATTACTAGTTAGGCATCCATCAATTCACCCACAAATGTACACATGTAAGCAGTATCCACAATTCAAAGTACATTGTACAAAATAGTAACATCATGGTCTTTTAGTGCTATAAATAGAATATTCTACTTGGTTTAAATTATACGATTCAGTACTAAACATTATCTGAATTCTATAGCTAATTCTGCCATGCAATTTACACTGAAAACAGAGTTATAGAAACTCCCCTTTTTCTATCATGTTAAACTTGTATAATTTACTGTCAAGATTTTTTAGAAGAATAATATAATAACTATCCTTACCACAAAGCTTAATTGAGGAAGAATATAGCTGGGCAAACTTGTATCTAGACAATTTAGTTCCTTGGCAATGACAATACTCTCTAATTCATTCAGTAAAAGAGGCTGAGAAATCCTCAGAGACATCAAACTGTCCCCATTTCTACTTTGTTTTTTATATAGCTCACATTATTAATAAGAAAAACTTGGTCTCATTACATTCTGTTAAGAACACTTAAAAAAACCTAAAGAATCCTGATATCCTATTAAACTATAATTAAATATTAGAGAAAGGATTGTTCATAGGACATTGTGGGATTTATTACAGGGATGCAATGCTGGTACAATATTCACAAATCTGTAAACATGGAACATCACATAATCATATATGCAATAGATGCGGAGAAAGTACTCAACACAAATCCAACATCCACTTTTGATATAAACTCTCAGCAAAATGAGAATAGAGTGATCATATCATAACATAATAAAGGTCATATATAACAAACCTACAGCCAATATCATATCAATGAGAAAAATAAAATAATTTCCCCTAAGAACAGGAACAAGACAAGTATGTCCTCTTTCACCACTCTTATTCAACATAGTACTGGAAGTGCTAGCCACAGTGATCAAACAACAAGAAGAAATAAATGGCATACAAATTGAAAAAGAGGAAGTAAAACTTTCATTATTAGAAAGTGACATGATATTGTACACAGAAAACTCTAAAGACTCCACCAAAAAAAAAAAAAAAACAACTACTAGATTTAATAAATCAATTCAGCAATATAACAGAATACAAAATTAACACCTAGAAATTGATGGCATATTTATAGACAAATATTGAAGTCTCAGAAAGAGAAACTAAACAGAAAATCCCATTTACCATTGCAACAAAAAATTAAGATACTTTAGAATAAAGTTAACCAAGGAGGTAAATTACATCTATTTGTAAAAATACAGGACATTGAAAAAAGTGATAGAGGAAGATCCAAACAAGAGGAAAAACATACCATGTCCATGGATCGGTAGAATAAACATCATTAAAATATCCATGCTACCCAACACAATCCACAGATTCAATGTATTTCCTATTAAAATAACAATGACATACTTTATAGAACTAGAGCAAATACTAAAAAAAAATGTATATGGAACCTAAAAAGAACCCAAATAGCTATAGCAATCTTCAGAAAGGAGAACAAAGTTAGTATAATCACAATATCAATTATCAAGTTATACCACAAAGCCACTGTTCTCCAAACTGCCTGGTACTGGCACAAGAATGAGCATATAGATCAATAAAACAGAAAAGAAAGCCCAGAAATTGACCTAAGCCATATGTTCAATTAATAATTGACAAAGAAGGCAAGAGCATACAATAAAGTCAATAAATGTTGTTGTGAAAATTGGACAGATACATGCAAAAGAAGAAGAAGGAGAAGGAGAAGAAGAAAAAGAAGAAGAAGAAGAAGAAGAAGAAGGAGAAAAAAACTAGATCACCAGCTTACACCATACACAAGAAAGTCAAAATGGTAAAAGACTTAAATGTAAGTCATGAAGCAAAACAAACAAACGAACAAACCCTAGAAGAAACCATCCACAGCAAAATCTGACATCTCTCATAGCAATATGTTTACTGATATATCTCCTAAGGCAAAGGAAATTAAGAAGAAAATAAACAAATAAGACTACAACAAAATAAAAAGCTTCTACACAGCAAAAGAAACTATCAACAAAATGAAAAGGGGGCCCACTTCATGGGAGAACATACTTGGCAATGATACATCTGATAAAGGGTTAAAATCCAAAATACATAAGGAACTCATACAATTTACCAAAAGGAAGATAAACAATTCAATTAAAAAATCGGCAAAGGCCCCAGCTGGCATGGTTCAGGGGTTGAGCATTGACCTATGAACCAGGAGGTCAAGGTCATATTCCCAGTTAGGGCACATAGCCTGATCATAAACTTTATCCCCAGTATGTTACATGCAGGAGGCAGCCTATCAATGAGTCTCTCATCATTGATGTTTTCTCTCTCTCTCTCCCTCTCCTGATCCCTCTGAAAACAATAAAAATATATATTTTTAAACGGGCAAAGGATCTAAATAGACACTTCTCCAAAATGAATATACAGAAGGCAAAGAGACATGAAAATATGCTTAAAGTCACTGATGCATATTAAAATGACAATGAGATATCACCTCACATTTGCCATAATGGCTACCATCAACAAATCAACAAATGACAAGTGCTGATGAGGATGTAGAGATAAGAGAACCATAGTACACTGCTGGTGAGAATGCAGACTGGTTCAGCCATTAGGGAAAACAGTATGGCGTTTCCTCAAAAAAATAAAAATGTAACTGGTAATTGTTTTTTTTTGTTTTTTTTTAATATATTTTATTGATTTTTTACAGAGCGGAAGGGAGAGGGACAGAAAGTCAGAAACATCGATGAGAGAGAAACATCAATCAGCTGCCTCTTGCACGCCCCCCACTGGGGATGTGCCCACAGCCAAGGCACATGCCCTTGACCGGAATCAAACCCGGGACCCTTCAGTCTGCAATCCGACGCTCTATCCACTGAGCCAAACCGTTCTCGGCTGTAACTGCTATTTGACCCAGTGGTCTAACTCCTAGGAATATATCCTAAGAAACCCAAAGCACCAATAAGAAAAAAAAAAAAATACATGCACCCTTTGTTCATAGCAGCATAATTTACAATAGGCAAGATCTATAAACAGCCCAAGTATCCATCAGATAAATAGATAAAAAAGTTGTCATATATTTATACCATGAAATATTATGCAACACTAAAAGAAAAGAATATCTTACCCTTTGGGGCAGCAAGGAGGGACTGGACAGTGTCATGCTAAGTGAAATAAAGCAGTCAGAGAAAGACAAATATCACATGATCCTCATAGGTGGAATCTAATGAACAAACTGAACTGATGAACAAAATTGATTCAGAGACCTATAAGCATAGAACAGATTGTTGATTCTCAGCGGGAAGGCAGAGGTGGTAGGTGGATGGGAAATCAGCCAAAGAACTTGTATTTATATATGCAGAACCCATGGCCATAGACAATAGGGTTTTGTGAAGGCCGGGGGTAAGGGTTAGGGGGGACTAGAAGGGGTCAAAGGACATCTATGTAATACTTTCAACTATAAATATTTTTAAAATAAGTAATGTCCAGTTAATAAATGGACAAATACATGGAAAAAATGAAAATAGACCACTTTCTTATACCATATAAAAATGGATTAAGACTTGTATATGCAAGCCAAAACCATAAAACCCCTAGGAGAAAATATAGGCAGTAGACTCTCAGACATTGCTCTATTTTTACTTACATATCTCTTCAACCCCAGGAAACAAAAATAATAATAAAATAAAATAAACAAAAGTGACTGTATCAAACTCAAAAAGATTTTCATAGCAAAGGAAACTGTCAACAAATTGACAATACAACCTATCAATTGAAAGAACATATTTGGCAATAATATATATGGTAAAGGGTTAATATAAAAAATTATAAAAACTCACACAAATAGTCCAATTAAAAATGGGTAATCCACCTAAATAGAAATCTTTTCAAAGAGGATTTACAGATGGCCAAGAGACTCAATATAACTAATGATCAAAAAATGTATATTAAGACCACAATGAGCTGTTACCTACACTGTTAGAATGGCATTCATCAATAAATCCACAAATTATAAGTGCTGGAGAGGATGTGGAGAAAAATTCCTCATGCACTGTTGGTCAATATGCAGATTGGTACAGCCACTGTAGAAAACACAGTATGTATTTTCTTCAAAACATTAAAAATAGAACTCCCTTATGACTCAGCAATTCTACATATGTGAATATGTCTAACGAAACCTGCACAAACTCAAAAGAATACATGCCCCTTATGTTCATTGCAATGCTACTTACAATAGCTAAGATTTGGAAACAGCCCAGTTATACATTAGTGGATGAGTGAATAACAAAAAAAATATCTATGGTACATTTACACAATGGAATACCACTCAGCTGTAAAGAAGGAGAAAATCTTATCATTTGTTCTAGCATAAATGGACCTGGAAAGTATTATTCTAATTGAAATAAGCCAGTTAAAGAAAGACAAGTACCGTATGATTTCACTTATATGTGGATTTTAATGAACAATATCAAAACATACTGAAAATTGTCAGAGAGGAGGGGTTCTGGGAGACTGAGTGAAAAAAGTTGAAAGAGATAAACAAAAAAAACCCAGAAACAATAATATTTCATAGGCACTGATAACACTATGGTGATTACCAGAGGGTAAAGGAAGTGGGGACAGATTGAAAAAATTCAATGGGATGTTAAATGGTGACAAAAGTAGACTAGACTTTGGATGGTGAACACACAATACAATATATGAAATTTTACACTGGAAACCTATATAATTTTTTAACCAATGTAACCTCAATAGATTCAGTAAAAAAATAAATGAAAATAAATATACAGAAATTAATATTCTACCCTGTTAATAATTAAATATATGCTATTTCTAAACTTGCAGGATGATATAAAATAGAATGAAAGAGCCCTAAACAGTTTGGCTCAGTGAATAGAGCGTCGGCCTATGGACCGAAGGGTCCCAGGTTCTATCCCATCAAGGGCATGTACCCTGGTTGTGGGGACATCCCCAGTATGTGCAGGAGGCAGCTGACCAATGTTTCTCTCTCATCGATGTTTCTAACTCTCTATCTCTCTCTCTTCCTCTCTGTAAAATATCAATAAAGTATATTTTTTAAAAAATAGAATGAAAGGGTTAATTAGATAGTGACATTTTTAAGTAATTTTAAAATAAATAAACAGGTAACAAGTGAAGTATTGGGTTTTATGGGTATACATCCTATGAGAAAAATGTGTACAATTTGCCTTCCTTGTAGTGCCTTCTTACGGACTTCTAGTTCTATATATCCTGACTTAGGACTATATGTTTTTATTTTTCATAGAATGATTTGATAAACATTTTTCATACATTAATATACAAAATAAACATTGCATAAAAATGTAGAAGATTTTTATACATTGAGGTACACCTGTTGGGGTTCCTGTAGGAGGGTGAAAGTGGTAAAGAATTAGGAATTCATTAGAGGCCTGCTGTACAAAATTCGTGCACTAGCAGGGGTCCCTCAGCCTGGCCTGCACCCTCTTGAAGTCTGGGACCCCTTGCTCCTTACCACCTGCCTGCTCACTGACCCTTACTGCTTGGCTTGTGGCTCCTTAGCGATGCCGTGGAGGTGGTATAGGGTCCCACCACCACTGCTGCACTCTCCAGCCTTGACCCTGGCTTCTTGCTGAGCAGCACTCCCCCTATGGGAGCACACTGACCACTAGGGAGCAGCTTCTGCATTGAGGATCTGGCCCCTGGTACTCAGTGCACATCATAGTGACCAGTCATCCTGGTCATTGTGTCATAACAGTCGCTTAGTCTTTTATTATATAGACTAGAGGCCTGATGCATGAAATTTGTGCATAGGGAGAGGGTCCCTCAGCCTGGCCTGTGCCCTCTCTAATCCAGGACCCCTCAGGGGATGTCCAACTGCCAGTTTTGGACATCCCTCTCACAATCCAGGACCACAGACTCCTAACCACTTGCCTGCCTGATCACCCCTAAATGCCTCTGCTTGCCAGCCTGATCTCCCTCTAACTGGTCCTTTGCCATCCTGGCCACCCCCTAACTGCACCCCCTGCCAGCCTGGCCACTCCCTAATAGCCCCCCTGCCGGCCTGGCCACCCCCTAACTGTCCTGAAGGAAGTTGGATGTCCAGAAGATGTTTGGTCAACCTGGTCTAGTTAGCATATTACCCTTTTATTAGTATAGATTAGATCATCTGGAAACCAAATGGGCTGATCCCCAAAATGGCATTAACATCCAGGGGTGGGGTGTCAGAGATTTTAAAGGACTCTAGGTAGGCTTTTTTGTTGGGGAATTATCTGGGTGGTCCAGATCCTGGGCAGTTCTGAAGGGGAAAGGTACTGGTCTTAGCAAATGGAAAGTGGTCTGAGCAGAAGGTAATTTAAGGCTCTCAGGAGAGGGGATATCAATTTGATTATTTGATCAGACCTAACAATACCAACTTAGATAGATGTGTTATAATAGTTGATCAATTTAAATTTTATTTAAGTATGTTATCTTTTGTATTTTAATATAGATATATGATTTAGAATTAATTATTTAACTCAGTTAAGGTAAATTCTAGTTACAATGCCAATATAGCGATAAAACAATATGATACAATGTAATGGCCAATGACTGTCTGCACAGTACAAAGCTTTCTGTGGTACTGGACTGTTCCATTTCTTCACAGGCACTTGCCATAGATGTGCATGACAACTGCTTTCATGAAGGTTAACAATGGAATAACATTTTAATCCTTGCTCTAAAAGAAGGATTGGCAACAGAGAAAAATGACTTCAATTATTTTTTTAAAAAATAAAAGGTGAATGAAATTGTACTACTTAGAGCATGGTCATTTCCTACACAGTGGCGTTTTCTTTAACATACATCATTCTAAAAAAATAAGATAAAATATATTGGCCAGCTCTTATGCTCCAGATATTCTTAGAGTCCTCTCAATTCCAAAAGGAAGACTGTTATTGATTTTTTGTACAAGAGTGATCCCATATCCTTTGGAACTTAATCATTATAGATGACAAAAGGATATGAAGAACGAAAGATGCCTCATTTTTAAAGTATTTTTCTAGACTGAATACAAGTCTTATAGGATCATAACTACCACAATATAGTACCCAGGGAAACTAAAATAATAAATTCAAAAATAACAATCAGGTTTCTAGCTCCAAGATATATTATCTCTTTTTATTCTCTCAAAAACATGTGAAATAGAAAAAGGCAGATACTGATAAATAAGAATAGAATGACATTCATATAGCAGCATTAAATTTGGTTAGTACTTGTATTTTTTTGTTATTTTTTAAAGTACCACAGTTTCTTTCTCCCTGTCACCTTCTACTGAAGTTAATGTAATATTAAGGTGGAATAGTTATAGATGATCTCATCTACAAATGGCTTTAACTGCTGTATAAAATTAGCATTGGAGGTTGTTAAGGTAATAGAAAATATGCATGTGTTCCTACCATAGAGCTCCCAAAACTCTTGTAATTTCCTAGGTGGAGCATAGTGGCATCTTTTGTTCTAAATTTGGTCTTTGGCCCTTGTTCCTAACAGAGTTCTTTAATCCCCCAGAATTCCCTTGCTAATAGCTGTGATTTTCATTTGGTGGGCTCCTGGATGGCACAATGGTCACTGGAGACTTGAAATTCCAGCTCCACCGACTCCCAATTCTTTAGAGAGAGGAGAGGAGGTAAAAATAGAGTAAATTATTTGTCATGCCTAAGTGAAGAAACCTCTATAAAAACCCCCTAAGTCCGGGATTTGAAGAGCTTACAAATTTGTAAACACACCCATTACTGGGAGGGAGATACACTCCAAATCCCTGAAGACAGACCTCCTATGCTTTGAATTCTTCCAGTCTTCCCCCTATGTATATTTTTTAAATGTGGTTGTCATTGTTTGTTTGTTTGTTTGTTTTATATTGATTGAGAGAGAGAGAGAGAGAGAGAGAGAGAGAAGGATAGAGATATAGAAACATTAATGAGAGGGGAATATCTTAATTGGCCACCTCTTTCATCCTCCTACTGGGATCAAGCCCACTGTGCCAGGCCAGCTCCGCCAAGGGTTTGGTGAGCCTGAGGGGGGTTGCAAAGGATTGAAGAAAAGACAAAGAGAATAAGCTGGGTCTACGTGGATCTCCTGTGCCGGGCTAAGGCCGCAGAGAGAGATCCAGATGGCAAGCTGAGCATTTATTTTATAGCCAGAGGTAAACAAGGTAGACTGTCCTTGTGAATTTCATTTGTTTTGGCAGCATTGGCTGCATCTCCCTTAGCCCATTAGCTACCCAGATAAGATCTAAGGAGTGTCATAGGTCAAGCTTAATTATGCTAAGAGGGCTGTGCCCTTAAAGCTGGGACTTGTTTGTGGTTTTGTCAACAGGTCAGTCCCAGGCTTGACCCTATAGCTGCTCCCTACAGCCCACAACCCAGGCATGTGCCCTGACCAGGAATCAAAGCAGCAGCCTCTTGGTTCCTGGGTCCACACTCTACTCTTGAGGCACACCAGCTGGACACCCCCTACGTATCCTTTAATCTGGCTGTTCATCTGTACCCTTTATCATAACTTTTGTTATATAATATACTAGTAAATGTATTTCCCTGAATTCTGTGAGTTCTAGTAAATAATCAAATCCAGGTGGAGAAAATCATGGAAACCTCAGATTTCTAGTCAAGTTCAACAGAAATTGTGGGTAACCTGGGGACATGCTATTTGTGACTAGCATCTAAAAGTGAAGCCAGTCTGATAGGATTGAGCCAGCCTGAGCCTGGCTTCTAACTCTGTTTCCAAGTAGATAGCATCAAATCCAGTTAAATTGTGGGATACCCAGTTTGTATCACAAATTGCTTGGAAGTTATGGAAAAACCATCCACACATTTTGGGTCAGAATTGTTGTGAGTATAGTAGCAATGTGAGAGTAAAGGAAAGACACTTAAAAGGAAAAGTGGGTTTTACTTAAAGATGTGAATAAGGAACATTAAATAATCCTATACAATGAATAAATACTGACAGAAAATTCAAAATCTGTAAGAAGTAACAAACATATCTATATCCTGTGTCTGTCTAAATCTTATCTTCTCAAAGTCACATTTTAATGCAGTACTCAAGTAAGTTCTCTCTTTCCTAGGGCCCAATATTTATATTTTTCATTTACTTTATGTCAGATTAGTTGATGCTCACAAAATTGTGAAAGTGAATTGCTCCTTGGTTTTAGTAAGTTTCTTTAAAAAAATCTTTATTGTTCAGTTTATTAATTACATTGTTCCCCTTTTTTTTATCCCCCTATAGCTCCCCTCCACCCTGTACCTATCTCACCCTCCACCCTCACCTCCCCCTCCCCACTGTCCTCTCCCATTGTTGCAAGATTTTTGTCCAGTCTCTTGCTGTACTTCCCACAACCCTTTTCTCCCCAAGAATTGTCAGTCCATTCCCTCTCTATGTCCATGATTCTTTTATATTTACCAGTTTATCCTGTTCATCAGATTATTAATTCACTTGAGTTGTATATTCATTTGTTGTTAGATGTGTATTTGTTGTTCATAATTTATATTTTTACCTTTTTCTTCTTCCTCTTCTTGAAGAATATCTTTCAGCATCTCCTATAATATTGGTTTGGTGATGATGAACTCCTTTAGCTTTTTCTTATCTGCAAAGCACTTTATCTGATTTTCAACTCTGAATGATAGCTTTGCTGGATAGAGTAATCTTGGTTGTAGATTCTTGCTGTTCATCACTTTGAATATTGCTTGGACTCCATCATTTCGGTTGAGAAATCTGCTGACAATCATATGGATGCTCCCTTATAGGTAACTAACTGTTTTTCTCTTGCTGCTTTTAATATTCTCTCTTTGTCTTTTGCTCTTGCATTTTAATTATGATGTGCCTTGGTGTGGTCCTCTTAGGGTTCCTATATATTGGGGTTTGGTGCGCTTCTTGGACTCCTCAGTCAATTTCTTTCACCAGGTGTGGGAAGTTTTCGGTCACTATTTCTTCAAATAGGTTTTCATTGTCTTGCTCTCTCTCTTTGTCTGGCACCCCTATAATTCGGATGTTGTATGCTTGAGGTTGTCCCAGAGGCCCCTTACACTATCTTCAATTTTTTGGATTCTTTTGGTTTCTTGCTTTTTCAGCTGAGTGGATTTTACCTCTTTGTATTTTAAATCTTTAACTTGGTTCTTGGGGTGCTCTAGAGTACTTTTAGGTCTTTGTATAATATTTTTTATTTCAGTTAGTGTATGCTTAATTTCTGGTTGGTCCTTTTTCATATCCTTGAGAGTCTCCTTCATATCCTTATAGGTCTCGTTCATTTCCTTGTAGGACTCATTCATTTCCAGGTTGGTCTTGTTCATTTCCTTACAGGTCTCGTTCATATTTTTGAGGGTCTCATTCATTTTCTTGTAGGTCTTGCTTATTTCCTTATAGGTCTCGACCTTTTCTAGGAGCCTCTTGAAAAGCCTTATAACCATGGTTTTGAACTCTATGTCTAGTCGTCTTTTTTCCTCCATTTCTTTCACACCTGATTTCTTTCCATGTCTCTGCGTGGTGGCTGCTTTATGTGGTAGATGTCCTCTAAGGGACAATGGCTCAGCCTCCCCAGTTACCTGAGGTGGGGTAATCTTACTGCAATCCTTTATGGGTTGTACAGTATTTTTAAATTTAAGCCCAGCTTGTTGTTGTTAGCCCTAAGAGGGTTTGACCTCCAGGCCAATTGGCTGTGAAGGCAGACTGTGTTCAGGTTGGATGGGCGGGGTTTCTGAGCTGAGCAGGCAGCCTCAGCGTCAGCTATGTCCTATGCAGTGCTCATGCGTGGGTCTCTGTTGGGTGGTAATTGTTGCAGGCACCTCCAAGAGAAAGCCGCTAGTCTCTACTCCTTGCCAGACAACTCTGAATATCCCCAAATGAGTCTGCACACCCAAAGTCTCACCCAAGGTTGTAAAACAAAGCAGGGAACAGGGGGCAGGTCGCCAGGGAGCAATTCGCACGTCTGTGCTGCTGCACACTTTACTCACGCAAACTGCTTTTTCCAAGCAACCTGGTTTCTCATCAGACAAGGAGACCTCTGCCACGCCCAGCTTCCAGGGTGCGTACCCCAGATCTTGGACCTCGCCTGGCACTGGGGAATCCGTGCAGTGGTACGTCTCCGCCGTCCCCATTGGAGAAATCCAGCCGGGGTTGCTGCTGCCAGCCCTACAGCCTGAGTGTGCAGCCACAGCTCCTAACCTCTGTTTCCACGCATATCTTCAAGGCTGCGCTCTGCCGCTTTTCTGAGTCTCAGTGTCCCACCTTTACTTTTATTTGTGGAGTTTTCACTCAGCCAGCTGTCTGGTGATTCTGGGTGATGTTTGTTTTGTTGTTTTGTTGTAGTTTTTGAATTGTTGCAGGAGGCAGAACAATAGGTGTTTACCTATGCCGCCATCTTGGTTGCTCCAGTAGGGGGGTTTTAGTAAGTTTCTTTATATCTGTAATAATAAGAGCGTAATTAGACTGGGCATCCTTGTGGACGTCCTTCTAGATGACCTTTCAGACAACCTTCCAGATGAAGCCAGGGCTGCGAGGTCCAGGGTACCAGAGGGAAGCCAGTGTCAGCAGCGGGGGGGGAGGGAGGCCTACTCTTGAATGAATTTTGTGCATCGGCCTCCAGTTTATATATATTATCTCTCAACCAGGACTGTAAGCTCTTTGACATCAGAATCTATTTCAATTACTCTTTGTATTTCCTAGAGCATATACCTCAAATCAGTACAAATTATTGATAGGAGGAAATAACATTTTTAAAAAAGACAGAATGACAGCAAACTGATTTTTTTTAATATATTTTATTGATTTTTTACAGAGCAGAAGGGAGAGGGATAGAAAGTCAGAAACATCGATGAGAGAGAGACATCGATCAGCTGCCTCTTGCACGCCCCCTACTGGGGATGTGCCCGCAGCCAAGGTACATGCCCTTGCCGGAATCGAACCCGGGACCCCGCAGTCCGCAGTCCGACGCTCTATCCACTGAGCCAAACCGGTCTCGGCCAAACTGATTTTTATTACCAGTTCTTAGGTCATACATTTCATGAGAAGAGGCATAGAATTCTCTCTGAAGTGAGTTAACCTATGTTAATAATGAGCTAGTCAAGAGTCTCCAATGTGTCACCATAACAGAGACCACTACCCGTAGATAAAATTGAGGGTAATGACAAGAGCTTATTTGGTCCCTAGTGTTTATCATAATATATTAGAGGCACATCAAATAATCAGAAATGAACGTTTTTCATTGTTCTCTACCCCTTTTGCCTTCTCTTCTGACAACCTGCTATTCTAATATTGTTAGGTTTCATGTTGTCCCACAGCTTCCTTAAGCTGTTTTCCTATGCTTCTTTTTAATTGTTTTTCTTTCTTTTTGCTTCTCAGATTGAATGATTTTTTTCAACCATGTTTTCTAATTCACTGATTTTGATCCTCACCTTCCTCTAATCTACTGTGATTTCCTTCCAGTGTGTTCTTTATTTGTGCTATATCATTCTTTATTTATATTTTTATAGTTACTACTGGAGGCTCGGTGCACAAAATTCGTGCATGGTGGGGCAGGGGTGTGTCCCTCACCCAGCTTGCACCCTCTCCAGTCTGGGACTCCTCGAGGGATGTCCAACTGCCCAATTAGGCCTGATTGGGATTAGCCTAAACGGGCAGTTCGACATCCATCTCACAATGCAAGACTGCTGGCTCCAAACTGCTCACCTGCTTGTCTCCCTGATTGCCCCTAACTGCTTCTGCCTGCCAGCCTGATCACCCACTAACCATTACTCTGCCAGCCTGATTGATGTCTAACTGCTCCCCTGCCAGCCTGTTTGTCCCCAACATCCCTTCTCTGCTGGCCTGGTCACCCCTAACTGCCTTTCCCTGCAGGCTTGATCGCCCCCAACTGCCCTCCCTTGCAGGCCTGGTCGCTCCCAACTGCCCTCTCCTGATGGCCTGATGACCCACAACTGCCCTCCTTTACAGGCCTGGAACTTCCAAACGGCCCTCCCCTGCTGGCCATCTTGTGGTGGCCATCTTGTGTTTACATGTGGCAGGATCTTTGACCACATAGGGGCAGCCATCTTTGGTGTTGAGCTGATGGTCAATCTGTGTATTACACTTTTATTAGATAGGATAGAAGCCTGGTGCATGGGTGTGGGCTGACTGGTTTGCCCTGAAGGGTGTCCTGGATCAGGGTGGAGGTTGCCTTAGGGCATGGGGCACCCTGGGCAAGGGGCTTATGGTGGTTTGCAGGCCGTCCACACCCCCAGCGACCCAAACAGAGGCCTTGGGATCTGAAATTAATCTATGTTCTACAATTAAAACTTTGTAGCCTAGAGCACAGCCAAGCCTTCTGCTCACTCCATGGCGACAGCCATTTCTGTTTGAGACTTTGTAGGTTAGAGTGGAGGGCTAGGCACTAGGGCTGGAGAAGTTTAGCTTCTTCCATTGCCCTGGCAACCCTAGTATCTTCTCTCTCCAGCTCCGTGGCTGCCTTCGGATTATGTAGCTTTTATAATTGAAACTTTGTACCATTGAGGCCTCTGCTGGCAAAAGCAAGCAGAAAGCTTGGCTCCCTCCATTGCCAGGGAAACCCAAGCCTCCCTCCTGCTCTCAGTGGCAGCAGCCATCTTGTTTGGAGTATATTTGTATAATTTGCTCCTGATTGGCTGGTGGGCATGGCTGGTAGGTGTGGCCTGCAACTCCCCGGCCCCAGAGGCTGGGTGCTCGCTGTCACTGCCATTTCATCTCCACCCCCGAGGCTCAGCGCCACTTGGCCCCACCCCCACTCCTGATGGGCTGGTAGCGTAGTCAATCAGGAGCAAAGGTATGGTCAAATTTGCGTGATTCTCTTTCATTATATAGGATATCTTTTCCTATGCTGTTGATAATTTTTACCATCATTACTCTGAACTCTGTTTCAGATAATTTTTTTTTATATCTGCTTCATTTATCTCATCTTTTGGAGAAATATCTTCTTCTTTCATTTGAGATTCTTCCTTTGTCTCTTCATTTTAGCTGCCTGTTTGTATTTATATTTATGTATTAGGTAGATCTGGTATGCCCCTCAATTTCTAGTGCAGGACAGTTTCAAACACTATTTCTGACTAATTAGATCAGGCAAAGACTCAAAGTATAGACACTTCCTCTGCCTACAGACTGATAGGATTCCTCTTTATTTGCCCCCAGGCAATCATCCTCAGGTATTGTGAGAGTTTTGTGTTTTGTTTTGTTTTTTTCAACAGAGTGGGGCAGTTGCTTCTGCCTGGAGGCTAATTGCTATTTTTAGTCTCTTAAGTGGCCTTAGGGCAAGACATTTTCTACCAGGGTAGGGCAACTGTCTTTTCCCCAGTTAAGGCAAATGTCTGTGTGGGAAAGATATCCTCTGTTGTGTGAGGCAATTACTCAGCACAGGAAACCAGTGGTGTCTGTGTTCTGAGCTCTAACCCCTGAGTCCCTAGTCTTGGCTTTTGCTCACACAGCTCCAGTCTACTCTGCCCTCTCTTTGCTGGAGCACAATGTGGGTGGCTGCAAAGGGAATTTTGTGCATTGGCTCTTTAAGAGGGTCTAAACTTCCAGCCATCTCTCCCTGGCAGGCAGCAACCCCCCACCCTCTACTTTTCAGAAAGATAAGTATCACTTGATCAGTGTGGGTATCCTCCTCAGTTATGGTGCTCTTGGCTAGAGGGCCCAGCTTGGGGATTAGATCTCAGAGTTCTTAGTAGCAAGCCCCCACAACTGAAGATATCTCTCCAGAACTTTAGTTGCTATCTGCGGAGCCTGGAAAGACCTTTTGCACCTCCACTGCTCCTAATAGTCTCTATGTGGTCTCCAATTTTAGTCCTAGGTTATCAAGGTGCTCTCCAGTGAATCTTCCATTAATTATTCAGGAAGTTTTTATGTATTTTAGTTGTAATTCCAGTTTGTTCCTGAGAGCATGTCCATGCAGCATCCACTCACTGTGCTGCCATATTTAATCTCATCATTGATGTTTCTACCATATCTCTCTCCTAAAGAGAAAATAAACAAATAGGACTACATCAAAATATAAAGTTTCTGCGCAACAAAAGCAACCATCTACAAAATGAAAATATACATCTAATATATAATACATGTAAGAAGGGGTTAATTTCTAAAATACATAAAGAATTCATACAACTTAACAAAAGAAAGACAGATAATCCAATTAAAAATGGGCAAAGGACCTAAATAGACATTTTTCTAAAGTGGACATAGAGATGGCCAAGAGAACTATGAAAATATGCTCAAAATCACTAATTATCTGAGATATAAATTAAAACAACAATATCACCTCATACACTTTAGAATGGCTATCATCAACAAACAATAATTGTTGGCAAGGATATGGAGAAACATGAACCCTAGTATACTGTGGATAGGAATGCAAACTGGTGCTGCCACTATGGAAATAAGTGTGAAGTTTTCTCAAAAAAATTAAAAATGGAGCTCCCATTTGACTTAGTGATCCCACTTCTAGAAATATATCCTATGAAACCAGAAACACCAATCAGAAAGAATGTATGTACCCCTATGCTCATAGCAGAGCAATTTACAATAGCTAAAGTTTGGAAACAGCCCAGGTGCACATCAGCAGATGAGTGGATAAAAAAGCTATGATACATTACAGCATAAAATACTGCATGGCTTAGGAAAAAAATGAACTCTTTCTATTTGCAACGACATGGACAGACCTGGAGAGTATTATGCTAAGTGAAATAAACCGTAAGAGAAAGATAAGTGCCATTTGATCTCACTCATATGTGGAACCAAACAGATCCAGAGACATAGAAGCATGGAACAGACTGAGGAATTTCCAAGGGAAGGCTGGAGTGGGAGTGGGTAGGGAGAGATTAACCAGGGAACCTATATGCATATACACATAGCCTATGGACCCAGATGACAACGTGGTGAAGACTTGGAGGAGGCAGATATGGGGTGGAAGGGGTCAATAGGGAAAACAACAATGGGGTCATCTGTAATACTTTCAACAATAAACATTAAATTTTTTAAATATGTGATAGACACTCTTATTTTAAATGACCATATTTTAAGTTATGTTCTTATGGAATGGGAAAAAACATGCTAATTTTTAAATTTTTGTTATTTTTTAGAAAATGTTTATAACATTTTCTGACTGGTGTTAACATTGTCTCATACCAAAATTAAGTATGTGTTTATACCTTTTTATAGAATCTCTATTCTGTTCTCTTATTTATTTTTCCAATCTTGTTTCAAATTTGTACTTTTTATTATGATAATTTTATAATAAATAGGAGTGTTTAAGTCTTATTGCTTTCACTATTCTCAATTTTTTTTTTTGTATTTCTACATAGATGTTAAAGCAATCCTGTCACTTTTAGTAAAAACAAGTCTGCTAAAATTTTTATTGTGTGTAACATCAATTTGTAGAGATTTGGCATATTTCCATTACGTATGGCCTCTTTCAACTAGTTTGGCATTCTTTAAAATCTTCTCAATAATGAATTATTATTTTTCATGCAGAGATCTTATAATTCATTGAATAGGTTTATTCTTGGTTACCTGAATTTTTAAATATTTATCAATTATATATGCAGATGCAAGCATGCATCATAAATGTAGAGCTCTTTATATTTTGACCACTAAATATATCCCTGGACATCAGTAACTAAACTCCATAAAAAGAATCAGCATGGTTCCAAACAATTGAAAAAGCCAGTTGCAAAAGGTGGTGGCAGCAGAAGAAAGAACTACTGAGCCTGAGGGGGTGATGCTGACCTCTACCCAGAACAGAGCGTTATGGAAAGAAGATAGAACAAGGGTTTGTGAACCCCTTTAAGTTAAAAGCTAGACGTGAGAACTAAGGCCCTGCCAACCTGACCCACACCCTGATCTGTGCTTTACAACTCCATCATTATGCCTGCTGCCTGCATAGAGGCCCCTAGGGCTTTCAAGCCTGCAGGGCTCATCCGTGTGTCTTCAGTAGACTTTACAAAATTAAAAGATCAGTACTACTCTAACATCTAACAGCAGACTTTTTTCAATAGATATGAAAAGGCATATGTGATGTATTTTATCTATAATCTTTTGTTCAAAATTACAGATATAAGATTTATTTAGATTTTTCAGTCATTGCAAATGTTTTATTCACAAATATATTAATTTTATTGTTTAAAATTATTACCAAAAGTTTATCACATTACAAGTGTTTACAAGTATCTCCTTAAGGAGGAAATCAGGATCTCAAAATATGTAAAAATATTTATAATTGGATTACTATATACACATGAAATATAATTATAGATGAAAAATCATCATATAAAGAATTGTGTAGAGTGAATAGTGGGAAAATTAGAATTAAGAGATATATACCATATATCTTTCGAAATAAAATGAAGTTACCGTGAGACAGTTGCACAAAATGATCAAAACCAAAACTTTTTACCCCATTTGAGAGTTAGTTCTTCTCTATAATCTTTAAAATGGAGATGAACTTCAATAGAACAATGTCAAGTAATTTTGTGTTGTAAAATGTTAGCATGTTGCTGAATTTACAGATATTCCATGGCCAAAAAAATGTAAATAATGTGTCATCCATACTATGAATAATGTGCTTATGCATTTTTAAGTAAAATTTAGGGCAAAGAAAAAAAAGTTGAGAATCTCTATTTGAAGATTTCTCATCAGTAGGCTATTTTTTTTTACTACTGTAAATTAGTAAATTAGATTCAAATTAGATTCTGACTGTTTTAAACTTTACACACACACACACACACACTTGCACACACACACACACCTTTATTTTTTCATTGGCATTAAATTTATATGCCTCTCATTTATATGAGAGATTGAGAGTGAAAGGTATGAATTGATTCATCTAGAAGTTCTAATTATTTGTTTCCTTTTCTGTACAAAAATATTGCATGAAAGATCAAAAATGATCAGAAATGATGTACACTTATTTATAATACTTATATATGGGGGTCTATATATCCAAGAACACAATGCATGATTTGCAGCCTAAATAAGGGATGGAACTCCAGGTAGAATATAACTGTCCCAATGTCTACACATATATGTTAATTAATTTTAAAAGATTTCTAACATCAAGTGATGATTTGGTTTCATGACAGTAAAACTAACATTTAAATCTGCATTTATAATGATTTAAACAACACTAAGCCTGCTTGTATTTTGTAGCTGTTTTTATTTTTAGATTGATAGTAACTGGACATTTATTCCAGGAGCTAGCTCTATTTCAAGTTACTTTCCCTGTGGCTTACTTATCGCTCTCCCTTGAGACATTTCCTTAATGGAGATTTAAGTCGATAAGAAAACTGCAGAGGCTATTGAATTTAATAGTCACCTGATGGAGCTTGATCACAGTGGCCTTCTCACCCCAATATTCTCCTCTTAAAAAGAGACGATATGTGCTGCTTATAGTCCTTGTAAAGATAGTCAGGAATTTATCTGATTCAGTTTTCACACCTACACTGTATTGCTCTTATCTAAGTTGAACATTGCACAAAATGATTGTCTCTTCAGGTACACTAACTTGTTAAAGTACTTGTCCCTTTACCTGCTAAATAAATTAAATTGCTTGGAAGTTCCAGTCTTTATTTTTTCATGTTTCTTTTTACTTCATGTTAAAATTAAATATTGGGATATTTGCAGAATATTTGAAAATGTCATTGATGATTTCATTAGCATGTTGTCAACTAAGTAGTACAATTAAACATTTTTACATAACATTTCATTTGGTTAAGTATTTAAGATTCCCATTTAATTAATCATTTACTTTTCAGAGGTGTTTGGCTAGGTAACTTGTTAGATATGTAGCAGATTTTAAGTGGGGAAAATTGAAGATTTTCTTATTTCTGAAACCCAGAGAATAACAATTGTTAGAAATTCCAGAGGATGGCGTAATCAATTTTCTGAAGAATAACAACAGAATGAAGATAGAACTTCATCTGAATGTTTAAATAACATTCATGGAAAGACCTTAAGAAAATATCATTTGTAAAAACATGCCATGAAGCTTTATTTTCACACCATTTATGTAAGTGGAAATTTCCAAGAATTTAGTCTTTTTATATGATTTCTTTCTCTTAGCATGTTTTTGAGATTCATTCATGTTGCTGAACATATCAATAATTCATTCATTTTTATTTATCACTCCATTCACATTTAAAGTTATTATTATATTTGAGTAAATACTTATCATATTTGTAATTGTATTCTATATTTTGCACTTGTTCTTTGTCTCTTCTGCCTTTTAATATCCACCACTTATCTGACTTTTGAGGTTTTAAATGAACATTAGTCAATTTACTCTAGTCCATTAATATATAAATTATATTTATTTTTTCTTAGTTTGTAACATACATATATAACTAACCCAAATCCACTTTAAATAACAGTATGAGCTTCAGTTAAAGAACAAGTACTTTTTATAAGAAAATTTTCAATTCTTTTCTCCCTCCCATTGTAACATTGCTGTCATTCAATTTACTTTTCTGCATGTTATGAACAATCAAATATTGTTAATATTATTATAGATAAACAGTTATGCATTAACAGTAAGAAAAATAAAATGTTTTATTTACCTTTATTAATTCTTTCTCTCTTTATGTAGATCTAAATTTTGATTTACATAATTTTTACTCTGAAAATTTTTAAACATTTTTGAAAGGCAGGTTTAATAAGCCAATCAGATAAAGAAGTATATGATCTCACTTGTAAGTAGAGTCTAATGCACAAAATAAACCAATGAACAAAATAGAAACAGAGGCATGCTTACATGGAACAGACTGACTGATGTCAGAGGGGAGGAGAAAGTGGAGGGGGGGCTGGATGAAATAAGGTGAAGGGATTAGGTAAAGAACAAATATGCATAATGCATAGACACAGACATTAAAAAATCTTTATTGTTGAAAATATTGCATATGTCCCCATTTTTTCCCCCATTGACGTCTTCTAGCCCACTCCTGCATCCTACCCAGGCCATCACCACCCTATATTCTGTGTCCATGGTTTATGCATATATGCATGTAAGTACTTTGGTTGATCTCTTCTGATCGACTCATCTTCCCCAGACTTCCCTTTGATGTTCAACAGTCTGTTCCATGCTTCTATGTCTCTAAATCTATTTTGTTCATTAGGTTCCACGTATGAGTGAGATCAAGTGGTACTTGCCTTTCCCTGACTGGCTTATTTCACTTAGCATAATACTCTCCAGGTCCATCCATGCTGCTGCAAATGGTAAGAGTTCTTTTTTAAAAAATATATTTTATTGATTTTTTTACAGAGCAGAAGGGAGAGGGATAGAAAGTCAGAAACATTGATGAGAGAGAAACATCGATCAGCTGGCTCTTGCATGCCCCCCACTGGGGATGTGCCCGCAGCCAAGGTACATGCCCTTGACCAGAATTGAACCTAGGACCCCTCAGTCCACACTCCGATGCTCTATCCACTGAGTCAAACCCGTCTCGGCAAGAGTTCTTTATTTTTTACAGCTGTGTAGTATTCCATTGTGTAAATATACCAGAGTTTTCTAATCCACTCATCTACTGATGGGCACTTGGATTGTTTCCAAATCTTAACTACTGTAAAATTGTCTGCTCTGACATAGGGGTGGATATATTCTTTCTGATTAGTATATCTGATTTCTTGGGATATAAATCTTGAAGTGGGATCACTGGGTCAAATGAGAGTTCTATTTTTGTTTTTTGAGGAATACTGTTTCCCACAGTGGCAGCACCAGTCTGCATTCTCACTAAGATTTCCTTTTCTCCACCTCTTCAACAACACTTGTGGTTTGCTAATCTATACTAATGAAAGCCTAGGTGGCCCTCATACCTCATGTCATCACAAGATGGCCACCTCCATGTCTCCACAAGATGGCCGGCAGGGGAGAGCGGTTGTAGGAGATCAGGTCAGCAGGGGAGGGAAGTTGGGGGTGATTGGGCCAGCAGGGGAGTGGTTAGGAGGTGATCAGGCTGGCAGGCAGAAATGGTTAGGTGCAATCGGCAGACAGGATTGTGGGTTAGGAGCCAGTGGTCCCAGATTGTGAGAGGGATGTCTCAGATTGGAGAGGGTGCAGGCTGGGATGAGGGACATAGAGAGGGAATGGACTGACAGTTCTTGGGGAGAAAAGGGTTGTGGGAAGTACAGCAAGAGACTGGACAAAAATCTTGCAACAACAATGGGAGAGGACAGTGGGGAGGGGGAGGTGAGGGGTGAGGGTGGAGGGTGGGATGGGTACAGGGTTGAGGGGAGATATAGGGGGATAAAAAAGGGGAAACAATGTAATTAACAAACTGAACAGTAAAGATAAAAAAAAAAGAATATTCTCATGTCTGGATAACTTGACTGTTGAATGCTGCCTGTGTAGTTGCAGCATCAGCAAAATGATTTCCTTTTGCTTCCATGGTGGTGGCTTTAGAATGCCCTGGGATTTTTATAATTTCCAATTGTTCTGTATGGCATCTAAAAGTGCTGCAACCAGTTTTCCATTTTTTATGGGCAGCCCAGAGGAAGTCAAGAAGCCTTGCTGCTGCCATAACATTCCAAAGTCATGAGCTACACCAAATGCATAGCGACTATCAGAATAGAGATTGGCTGCCTGACCTTTGGCCAATTGACAAGCCCAAGTCAGAGCAATGAGGTCAGCTTGCTGGACAGATCTGATTCCAGGCAGATAAGAACTTTCAATTATATCCACCATGGAAGTTATAGCATATCCAGCTCGGAAATGTCCTTATTCATCCTTTAGATAGGATCCATCTGTAAACCAAATTAAGTCAGCATTATCAATAGGAGTTTCCTGTAAATCATTCCTAGGAGCAAGAAGGTGGTCAGTAAGTAAAACACAATTGTGGGTGTCTCCATCCTGTAAAGAGGGTAATAATGTGGCAGGGTTAAGGCGATTAAAGTAATATTTGGTGTAGAGAGGAGGAGTACTTCATAAGAAGCCAGGCAACTGATAGAGAAGTGTTGAGTGTGATGAAACTTCAGCAAGGATTCAACAGAATGAGGAACATAGTTAAAGGGGAGCCCATGACTATCTCTTCTGTCTGTGTACATAACAAGGCTGTAGCTTAGATGGCCCTCCATGCAAGGAGGGAGCCCTTTTGCCACTGAATCTAGTTGCTGACTGTAATACCCTATAGGTCTCCATTTTTCTGAGTTAGAACTCCTAAAGCATTGCCCTTACTTTCATATGTAAAAAGGAAGAAGGGAAGTTTATAGTTTGGATACCCCTGAACAGGAGCTTTAGACAGCACTTCCTTTAAAGTCTCAAAAGCTTGTTTCCCTTCAGGCCCCCACTGAATTGGATCAGGTGTATCTGACTTTAACAGGGCATAGAAAGGCTGGGCTATCAATGAAAAGCTTGGAACCCAATTTCTACAATATCCAGTCAAGCCCAGGAATCCTCTCAGCTGCGTTTTTTTTCCCCAATTTTTTTTAATCTTTATTGTTCAGTTTATTAATTACATTTTCCCCTTTTTATCCCCCTATAGCTCCCCTCCACCCTGTACCTATCCCACCCTCCACCCTCCCCTCCCCCTCCCCACTGTCTTCTCCCATTGTTGCAAGATTTTTGTCCAGTCTCTTGCTGTACTTCCCACAACCCTTTTCTCCCCAAGAATTGTCAGTCCATTCCCTCTCTATGTCCATGTCTCTGTTATATTCACCAGTTTATCCTGTTCAACAGCCTATCAATTCACTTGATTTTTATGTTCATTTGTTGATAGATGTGTATTTGTTGTTCATAATTTATATTTTTACCTTTTTCTTCTTCCTCTTCTTAAAGAATATCTTTCAGCATTACATATAATGTTGGTTTGGTGGTGATGAACTCCTTTAGCTTTTTCTTATCTCTGAAGCACTTCATCTGACCTTCAATTCTGAATTATAGCTTTTCTGGATAGAGTAATCTTGGTTGTAGATTCTTGCTATTCATCACTTTGAATATTTCTTGCCACTCCCGTCTGGCCTGCATCATTTCTGTTGAGAAATCCGCTGACAATCGTATGGGTGCTCCCGTATAGGTAACCAACTGTTTTTCTCTTGCTGCTTTTATTATTCTCTCTTTGTCTTTTGCTCTTGGCATTTTAATTATGATGTGCCTTGGTGTGGTCCTCTTAGGGTTCCTATATATTGGGGTTCGGTGTGCTTCTTGGACTCCTAAGTCAATTTCTTTCACCAGGTGTGGGAAGTTTTCAGTCACTATTTCTTCAAATAGGTTTTCATTGTCTTGCTCTCTCTCTTTTTCTGGCACCCCTATAATTCAGATGTTGGTATGCTTGAGGTTGTCCCAGAGGCCCCTTACACTATCTTCAATTTTTTGGATTCTTTTGGTTTCTTGCTTTTTCAGCTGAGTGGATTTTACCTCTTTGTATTTCAAATCTGTAACTTGGTTCTTGGGGTGCTCCAGAGCACTTTTAGCTCCTTGTATAATATTTTTTGTTTCAGTCAGTGTATGCTTAATTTCTGGTTGGTCCTTTTTCATATCCTTGAGAGTCTCCTTTATATCCTTGAGGGTCTCCTTCATTTCCTTATAGGACTCCTTCATTTCCACGTTGGTCTTGATCATTTCCTTGCAGGTCTTGTTTATATCCTTGAGGGTCTTGTTCATTTCCTTGTAGGACTCATTCATTTCCTTTGTGGTCTGGCTTATTTCCTTATAGGCTTAGACCTTTTGTTGGAGCCTCTTGAAAAACCCTATAACCGTGGTTTTGAACTCCATGTCAGGTCGTTTTTTTTCCTCCATTTCTTTCACATCTGATTTCTTTCCATGTTGCTGCATGGTGGCTGCTTCCCTGAGTTGGTCAATTAGCTTTGTGTGGTAGACTTCCTACAAGGGACAGTGGCTCAGCCTCCCCGGTTACCTCAGGTGGATATGGGCTGCACAGTCTTGCTGAAGTTAAGCTCAATTAATTGTTGTTAGCACTTGGAGGGTTGACCTCCAGGCCAATTGTCTTTGAAGCTCAGCTGTGCTCAGGTTGGATGGGCGGAGTCTCCAGGCCAAGCAGACAGCATTAGCTCCGCCCTTTGCAGCCCGGGGGACTCTGCGCCGGGGGCAATGGCTGCCAGCACCTCTGAGAGAGAGCTGCTGCTGAGCTCCACCGGCTGCCGGTTGCCGGGGAATTCAGACTCTCCCAAAATGAATCTGCATGCGCAGTGTCTCACCCAGGGTCCTAAAACAAAGCAGTCTGATGGTTTTCCGAATGAGAGAGCGAGTTGCAGAGCTCTCTCTGCGCCGTCACGCAGCCAACCTTTTCGCCCGCAAGCTGCCTTCTCCACAAGCCAGCAGACCCGGCAGTACCCGAGTCCAGTTTTCACCCCGTATAATAGTGGGTTCTCTGGACTTCGCCTAGAGCTGGAGAATCAGTCCAGTGGGATGTCTTTGTCTCCCCATTCGAGAAAACTGGTCGGTTTTTAGCCGCTTGCCCTCTCCGCAGCGCGTACTCCAAACCTCTCTCTCGGCGAATCTTTCAACGCTGTCCGCCGCTGCTCCTCTGAGTCACAGTGTCTTATCTTCACTTTTATTTGTGGAATTTTCACTCGGCGAGATTTCTGGTGATTCCGGAAGGTATTTGTTCTTTCGTTAAGTTGTAGTATTAAAATTGTTGAGTATGAAGGCAAGATAGGTGTTCCACCTATGCCGCCATCTTAGTTCTCTCTAAGCTGCGTTTTTTGTTTGTTTGTTTTTGGAAGAGGGAAAGATAGGATTCCTCTAAGTCTTTCGGGATTAAGCAGTAGCCCATCCTTTGCTATAAGATTGCCAAGTTATTTTACTTGAGGTAAGCAAAATTGAAGCTTATCATTTGAGACCTTATGTCTCTTTATAGCTAGTCGTTGCAGTAGGAAAATTGTGTCCTTTTGAGAGTCTAGTAATGTCCTAGAGCATTCAAGTAAATCATCCAGATACTGAATTAGAGTAGAATCTCTAGGAAATTTAACATCATTTAGATCAGCTTTTAATATCTGGGATAAATAGGTGGGACTTTCTGTATATCCTTGGGGCATCACAGTCCAAGTAAATTGTAGATCTTCCCAAGGGAAAGCAAAGAGAAATTGACTGTCCTTTTCTACTGGAATGCTGAAAAAGGTTCTACATAAATCTATTACTGAAAAATATTGGCAGTCCTCAGGAATAGTTAATAATAAAGTATGTGGATTTGGAACCACAGGATGTCAGGGAATAACTCTCCTATTTATAGCTCTGAGATCCTGCACAAATTCCACCCTTTCCCATTTGGTTTCTTTACTGGAAAGATAGGAGAGTTACAGGGACTTGTACATGGAATTATAAGTCCTCTTTTTAAGTAATCTTGTATAATGGTTTTAATTCCAGGTAGTCTTAGAGGATACTGGCGAATATTAGGTAAAGGCCAAGTACTATCAATAGTTATTTTAATAGGAGTGGCTGACTCAATCTTGCCAATATCTGTACTGGAAAGGGCCCAAAGCTGCATTGGAACTTCTTGCAACAAACGTTCAGTTTCAAGATTATTTTCCTCTGGTAAAAGTTTCTTTAAAATCATTATTTTCCCAATTGGTTCAGTATCTGATTCATTTAGTTCTAAATACATTTCACCTTTTCAGGAAAAAGATATATGAGCATCATATGTTTCAAAAAAAATCTCTCCCTATAAGGTAAATTGGGGCTGATTTTACCAGTAAGTATATATGTTGCCCCATAACATCCTCTAGTTGAAAGGGGACAGGTTCTGACTTAAAAGCAGTCATTGGTTGGTTAGATACCCCTACAATTTGTATAGAAGCTTTGCTCTGAAGGAGAGGGAAACTTAAATGGGTAGGGTTAAGGACAGATAAAGTGGCCCCAGTATACACAAGGGCTTTAGTAACTTCTCCTTTCATGATAATTTTAATTTCTCCTAAAGTATTAGTAAGGAGAAGGGGAAGTACCCTCTCATAGTCCTCAGAGAAGCCCTATGCTTGCTTCTGTCTATTTTCTCTTTGCAAATCCCATCTCTGTTTTTTACTGTCTCTCTTATGGTGGCCTGGCTTTTTGCAGTAAAAACAGACTCCTTTCTCTCCTTTTCTAAGAGACTTCAGAGTAGAACTGGCTTGGTTGCTTAATTGTTGAAGCTGTAAGTTCATAATTTGAGTAACTTTATCTTTTTTCTCTCTTTTGGATAGTTTTAGACAGCTGATCAGCCAGAGTAGCCAGTTCATCCGCATGGGTAGTCTGCCAGTTTAATTTATGTTGTTTGATCAGAGTTACAAGTTCTTCATCTACTCCTTCCAAAAATGCCGAATTTAGTAAGGGATCATTTTGATGATCCTTGAAACTGTCTGGCAAAATACCTGAATATTGTTTGAAAGTCTTTTCAAAATGTTCAAAGAATCTAGCACTGGTTCATCCAGCTTTCTTTTATATTGCTGGATTTGGGCCAGTCCATTCTCTGAGGAAAAATTTCAGGTATGGCTTGATAAAGCCGGTGGGCCAATTCCCTGCATTTTTCTTTATCTGTCTCTTTCTGTTTTAAAAAATCATTTATGGTATGCCATTGAACCTTATTCGGCCATTCTGTTGCCTTGCTCTCAGAAACCATTAAGTGTGTTAATTGGAACAGGTCAGAATAGCCAGGATCATAGGTTCTAACAGTTAAATCAAATTCCTTTGCAAACCCATCAGAGTCCTGCAGAGGTTCAGGAAAATCTTTAGTTAGGTTTCTTAATTCTGTTCTAATCCAAGGAACATATACAATTGTTGGATGCCCTCTACCTGAAACAGGCCTTTCCTGGAAAGGAACCATTAGAATTCTTAAATTATCTTTCTCTGAGTTTGTATTCTCATTTTTCCCTAGGTCAGCAGGGAATGGTAGTTGAGGAGATACAGAAGAAGAAGAGAGGTGGAGGGCAAGTCTGTGCAAGGAAGCTCAGAGAGCAAAGGGTATAGTGGAGGAGCAGTGAGAGGGGGAATAATGGGGTCTTGGCACTTCCTTCAGTAGCCTTCTTTAGTTCAGAGACAGTCTCCAAAATTTTCTTATTAACTTCTTGTAGGGAAGATATTTTATCTGAACCTCTCCTGGAAGCCTCTAATTTCCAATCAAGATAAGCTTCCCATTAATTTAATTTAATTTTAGAGCTGGCTTTTTCTAATTGAGAGAGCAGAAAAATCTATTCGGGGGTATCAAAAGTTCCCTACTTTGGCCATTTCAAGTTGGTATCATTTTTAGCTAAATTTTCCCATTTTTATAGATATTTGCAAGTTGAAATTCCATATAAATTGTACATGTACCCTGCTGGTGTGTTAACAGGGGGCTGGGATTATTGGGGTTCAGCAACCTCAGAGATGCAATTTCCCATTTTTAAAAATTTATTATTATTACTGAATATCTGCAGAGTCTGAGCAAATTTTCTAGGAGTGTTATGTAGTAGGTTGGAAAGTGTACTGCTTATGGGTTGAGCTCCATGAGGCTCTCACCCCTCATGTCACAATTCAACCCTCTTACGTGCCTCAGTTTCTTTCCTGGCTGTCTAAAACATCCAGAAGGGCATGCAAGGCGCTGCCTTACCAGGCCTTATGGGCTCCCCCGATGAGCCAGTCAGTTAATTACAGATGAGCTGGAATTTCTCTGTGGGGCTCCTGCACGTTGTGAGGAATGAGCTCTGACACCTCTGCAAAGGTTCTTAGTTGCTAAGAACACTGGAGAATCGGGCAGGAGGGAGGATGTGCCCCTTTATCTTCGGAGCTGATCGAGTTCCACTCTCATAAGTTCAGCGAAGGTTTTTTGCTCAGATTCTCAGAGAGCAATTCCAATTGGAGAGCCAAAATCAAAACCAGCCACCCGTTTTGTTTTGTTTTTTATTTCCTCCAGTCTTGCCTTAACTTAGATTCTATTAACCCTTAATCTTAGTTCCACCTCAAGGATTTTAAAATACAGCTCAAATAAAATCAGACCCTCTGCCAAAACAAGGGAAGGTCCTGCATCCAAGAGACAACTCGCCCAAATTCACCAGATACGGAGGGGAGCGGGCCGGGCTCAATGGGCCCCTTGCTGGATCCTAGCACTGTGTCTGAGTCCCCAAGGTGGTCCTGGGTGAGCTTCTTTGGAATCCTGCCCTGTAATATTAACGAAAAACAAAAAAAAAATGAAACCTGTAAATAATTTTTGTGAATTTATGTGAGCCAAACTGTTGACATATACCGAGAAGCAGAACCTCGGTGAATTGAGACAGTGCTCCTGAGAATGGAGGGTTGCATCTGTATTTATACATTGTAATCAAAGGGAAGGGACATAGGTGAGTTACATGAGATTCATTGGTGATAGATTAAGGAGGTGAGATAAAGTAAAGCGAGGAAACCTCTGGGATAGGGTAAAAAGTTAAATGATGGACATGTGTTTTTTGTTTGTTTGTTTGTTTGTTTGTTTGTTTTACAGAGATGGATACAGGATACTGTAATTAATAGTTGACAATTAACTTCATAACAAGAACAAGAGGGAATGTTCTTGTGCCATTTGTTGTGCCCTGAGGAGTTGGGGATAAAAAGGAAGTTACAAGTTACCCAGACATCTCACAGATATGTTATCTTAGAGGCTAAAAGGCAACTGGGCTCAGTAAAGATCTAAGTTGATCTTTGTCAGGGGAAATACTGGCCTAGGACATGACTACCCACTATAACCTGTTTGTAGTAAAATATTTAATTTTCAGACCATCTTTCATGGTTATTTTAGGTCTCTGAGTTTGCAAGACTGCCATGCAGGCCTCCCATGAGCTTGTCAGCTTAGCATGAGGCTTCTTTTGTCCACAGTGGTCTAGTTTCATTTTTTACATGTATCGGTCCAATTTTCCCAACATCATTTATTGAAGAGACTGTTTTGACTCCATTATTTGTTCTTATCTCCTTTATCAAATATTAATTGAGCATAATGACTTGGGTCAATTTCTGTGCTCTCTGTTCTATTACATTGATCTATATGCCTGTCCTTGTGCCTATACCAGGCTGTTTTGATTACGGTGCCTTTGCAGTATATTTGATATCTGATAGTGATACCTCCCAGTCTGTTCTTCTTTCTCAAGATTGATGCAGCTATGCAGGGTCTTTTAAGGTTCCATATACATTTTTTGAGTATTTGCTCTAGTTCTTTGAAGTATGCCATTGGTATTTAATAGGATTGCATTGAATCTATAGTTTGCTTTGAGCAGTACGGACATTTTAATGATGTTGATTCTACCAGTCCACGAACTCTGTTTATTCTTCCACTTATCCATCTCTTCCTCATCTATTTTTTCAACATCCTGTAGTTTTCCTGATATAAGTATTTTACCTCCTTGGTTAAATTTATTCCTAAGTAGCTTAATTTTTATTGCAATGGTAAATTGGGTTGTTTACTTGCTTTCTCTTTCTCATAGCTCATTATTGGTGAATAAAAATGCCATTGACTTCTGGGTGTTCATTTTGTATCCTGCTACACTGCTGAATTGAATTATTAAATTTAGTATTTTTTTCATGTAGTCTTTAGGGTTTTCTACAAACAATATGTCATCTGCCAATAATAACAGTTTTAATCACTGTGACTAGGACTATGTTGAATAAGAGTGGTGAAAGAAGACATCCCTGTCTTGCCCCTGTTCTTAGAGGAAATGATTTTAATTTTTGCCCATTGAGTATGATGTTGCTTATAAGTTTGTCATATATAGACTTTGTTATGTTTTGTGGTATGAACCTTTATTCCTATTTTGCTGAGATTTTTTTTCCAAAAATGGTTGTTGGATTTGTAGAATGCTTTTTCTTCCTCAATTGATATGACCTTGTGATTTTTGTCCTGCAATCTGTTTATGTTGATGTATCACATTTATTGATTTGTGAATGCCAGAAATAGATTCCACTTGGTCATGGTGTAATCTTTTTAATATATTGCTGGATTGGATTTACTAATATTTTGTTGAGGATTTTAGCACCTATGGTCATCAGGGATATTGGCCTGTAATTAATTTTCTTTATAGTGTCTTTATCTGATTTTGGAATTAGGCTAATGCTAGTCTTGTAAAAAGAGCTTAGAAGTATTCTTTCTTCTTGGATTTTTTGGAATTGGTTGAGGTGAGTAGGTGTTAATTCTTCTTTTAACATTTGCAAAACTCCCCTGTGAAACCATCTGGACCAAAGCTTTTGTTTTCTGGGAGATTTTATTATTAATGGTTCAATTTCATCAGTAGTCATCAGCCTATTCAGATTTTCTATTTCTTCCTGATTGAGTTTGGAAGATTATATTTTTTAGGAATATGTCCATTTCGTCCAGGTTGTATGGCTTATTATTCATAGTATTCCTTTATGATCCTTTATTTGGTGTACAAGTCCCCTACTATGATTGTATTTTAGTCCACCATCTCTCCCTTAAAATCCTCTAGACTATATATATATTTCTGTATTGAGTGCATATATGTTAACCAGAGTTATAGTCTCTTGTTGGATCAATCCATTTATTATTATGAAGTGATGTTTATTGTCTCACTTTGAAGTCTATTTTGTCAGATATGAGTATTTCTACAACAGCTTTTTTTAAAATATATATATCCAGTTTCCTGGAAATTATTTTTCTATGCTTTCACTTTCATTCTGTGTGAGTCTTTTGTTCTGAGGTGTGTGTGTGTGTGTGTGTGTGTGTGTGTGTTTGTAAACAGCATATATATGGGTCATGTTTCCTTATCCATTCAGCTACCCTATGTCTTTTGATTGGAGCATTTAAGCCATTTACATTTAAGTTTATTATTGATAGAAAGTTATTTCTTGCCATTCTTATTCTTAATGCCTGAATTCTTCTCTTTCTCTTCATTTCTTCCTTTTAAAAGTTTCTTTAGCATTTATTTTAATGTTGATTTGGTGGTTATAAACTCTTGTAGCCTTTTTTTTTGTTTGCAAAGCTTTTAATTTCACCTTTGATTTTTAATGATATTCTTCCTTGCCTTTGTTCTTTTTGTTTTCATTACTTTGCATACTTCATGACACTCCCATGTTCTGGCCTGAAGTGTCTCTATTGAGAAATCAGGTGACATTCTAATGGGAAATCCTTTGTAGGTAACTTACTGTCTCTCTCATGCAGCCTTAAGGATTATTTCTTTGTTTTTAAAGTTTACCAATTTAATTATGATGTGACTAGGTGTGCATCTTTTGTTGTTCGTCTTGACTGGGACTCTGTTTTTTTCTGAACTTGAGTGACTTTTTCCTTTACTGGGTTAGGGGAATTTTATGCCATTATTTCCAAGCAAGTTCTCTATACTTTGCTTAGATTCTTCTTTTTCTGGTATTACTATCATACAAATCTTTTTATGTTTCATGTTGTTCCAAAGCTCTCTTAAAACTTTCCTCTTTCTTTTTAATTATGTTTCATGTTGTTCCAAAGCTCTCTTAAAACTTTCCTCTGTCTTTTTCCATTTGCTGCTCTGGCAGGGTGTTTTTTGTTTGTTTGTTTGTTTCTATCTTGTCTTCTAATTTGCTGAATAGGTCCTTAGATTTTTCTAGTCTACTGTTGAAACATTCCAGATATTCTTTGTTTCAGCTATATTATTCCTCATTTCCAATTGATACTTATTTATTGTTTCAACCTGTCTTTTCATGTTGGTTTAGCTTTCATTAAGTCTCTTACAACTATCATTAACTTGCTTGTAGTTCTCACTGAGTTGTTTAAGTATTCACAATTATCATTACTGTGAGTTCTTTATTTGCCAAATTACTTGCCTCCAAATCATTTAGTTCATTTTTCTGTGATTCCTCCTTTTCTTTCATTTAAGAGTTCTTATTTTGTTTTCTAATTTTTGCTGTCCCTTTGTACTTACTTTTATGTATTGAACTGAATTACTATGACTCTCCAAATTTGCGGGGTGCTCTTATGCAGTAGCTGTTTTGTGGGACCCAGTGGGGCAGTCTCTTAGAACTCCTGAGCTGGATAATCTAGGAATGTCCCTTGCTTGAGTGATTTGGGTTCTTCTGTTGTAGCTGTGCCTTGAATATTATTGTCCTGTTTATGAATGGAATCGCCTCTCAGGATGGCTGACTATGTGACTCACTCACTGCCATGTTGTGTTAGATGTTTTGGAGGTGTTGACAGAATGGAATCCAGCACAGTACAACAAAGTGCAAAACAAAAGAAACAAAGCAAAAGATACACGAGACTTCTGCAACAATAACAAAAGCAATCACCAGAAAAGAGAGAATTAGGAAGGAGAATAGAGAGCAAGAATCCTATATAATAGAGAGGGAGTATGCTAATTGACCATCACACTCTCACAAAGATGAGAGTGCCCACAGCTAATAAAGGGGGGATATGCTAATTAACTGTCATTCCCTCACAAGATGGCAGCACCCACAGCCACAAGATAGCAGATCCTAGTACCCTCCGCCCTGACTCAACCAGCCAAAGTTCCCCAGTTCCCTCAGCCCTGCCTCAACCAGCCAGAGTCTCCCAGTATCCTCAGGCCCACATCATCTAGCTGGAATATCCCCCAGTGCCCTCAGCCCTGCCTCATTCATTCAGAGTTCTCCAGTCCCCTCAGCCCTTCCTCATCCAGTCAGAGTCCCCCAGTCCTCTCAGCCCCACAGAGGAAGGCAGTTGGGGGCCATCTGGCTGGCAGGGGTGGGCATTTGGAGGCAATTGGGCCTGCAGGGGAGAGTAGTTGGGGTTGATCATGCCAGCAGGGAGCAGTTAAGTGTTAATCAGGCCAACAGGGAAGTAGTTAGGGGGCTATCAGACTGGTTAGGCAGACTGGATAGGGGCAATCAGGCAGGCAGGCAGGTGAGTGGTTAGGAGCCAGCAGTCCCAGATTGTGAGAGGGATGTCCGACTGCAGGTTTAGGCCTGGTCATGTTGGGTCCCAGATTAAGGAGGTTGCAGTCTGGGCTAAGGGACAATCCCCACCCGCCCCCACCCCCCAGCCCCCCCCCCCACACACAAATTTTGTGCACTGGGCCTCTAATGATAAAAGAAAAGAAAAAAAAGCAAAAAATTGAGGAGAAAAAAAAGCACACTAATAAAAATTTTAAGAAAGAGGGAGAGGCAGCAAGAAGAAAGAGTATGTAGGTTCAGATCTGAAATAAAGAAAATAAGAATACAGAAAGAATTAAGGGTATAGATAATGGAAAACACTTGAACATAACACAGAAAGAAAAAAAAGAGAACAAATTGAAAAGGAAAATAGAGAGGAAAGCATATAGACCCAAAAGAAGAAAATGAAAAAAGAAGAGAAAGCAGGATCAAAGGAAAACAGACTAAGAAAAAGTGATTGAGTAGGAAAAGAGAAAAAAAAATTAGACATATGAATGAAAGAGTAGACTAGAATAATAAATTAATAAGGAAGATAAAGAAAATAAATAAAGAAAAGGAAATAAAAAATTTAAAGGGAAAATAAAAGAAGCTGGAGAAGAAAAGAGGAAAAATGAAGTGGTGTTTGTTTCAGTAGCATTTAATACCCCATTGGAGCTCCCTTGGGATTCTGTTTTTCTGATGACTGGGGCTGATTGTTCTGTCTGCATGTACTGAGCTTCCCATGAGCTACTTAGGTGCTCACCACTGTCAGAAACTTTCCTTTAGCTTTCATTAACCTGCTTGAAGCTCCAAATAATCTATAGTTTGTGTCTGTCTCCATAGATCTTGGCTATAAACAGGAGGGGTCAATATGCCTCCAAAACAGGTTTTCTAGTAGCATCTCCCCAGGCTGTGTCAGCAAACTTCCCCTGATTTCCCTAGCTCCCTCTCTGTTCACCTTTTCCTGTTAGTCAGCTGTCAATCTTAATTATTCAAAAGTGTTTCTGAAAGGGCTTTAGATCAGGTAGGTGCTGTTCAGATTTCAGGCATTATGGTTGGTGTGTTTTCCTGTCCCAGAGCTACTCCTCTGCAGGTGGTCAAAGTATTACTCTTCCTTCAGCTGAGCAAGGATCCTTGTATGTATTGTGGGGCGACTTCCACGACCAGTTGCAAATGACCATGGAGGCAGTTAAGTTGGTAATAAGGAAGCAAGGATTTATTGAACTGGCCAGGACGGTCGGAGGGCACCACACGCGTGGAGACCTAACACTCATGGTGTAGGCAGTCTTTTTAAAGGGGTCTGAACCATAAATGTTCTTTGTTTTAAATTCCACGAAAAGGCTGCGTAGTCGTATCTGAGGTAGGGAAGTGCCCTATTGTCTGCTTTTTATCTCTTACCATACATGTTGCTGGACATGGGAATGTAGTCCTATCTCGTAAAAACCGAAGGTACAGCTCAACTTCTGGTGCTACTGAGTCAACAAGAATTACTCCTTTATGGTTCTGGTCCTCAAAATAGATTTATGTGAGTTTTTAGGTCTCAATCTGGAAGCTAAAGTAACTACCCTTTTGCTTTAAGCAAGCGTGAACAGCGGCTAGAATAGCAGGATCAAGTTTCACACTGCAGTTCTACCTGAGATAAATGCTACCATATTTCAGTATGCAGTACAGTGTGATTGGCTGGAAACTTGGAGTTACTATCAGCACTCCTATGCAGAGAAAATACCAGTCTGGTTCCCAGGATAGTGGGCAGAAGGCCCCTCCCCCAACCCAATCACTGATGCTCTCAGAGACAGTTAAAACGCACAGGCTTGGCCTCTGCTTCTGTTTCCTCTGAAAAGTGCAAAATGCATGGTGTGGCAGGCAGGGCTCCTGTGAGTGGAACAGGTTTTATCACAGAGAGTTGTTGTTCTTTCCCTTTCCTCCCTGTGGCCACTGGGAGTGGCTAGCTCCTCTCAGAAAAAATGGCCATTTTTCAATCTATGGGTGTTCAACCAAATGCAGGACTCCTGCCACTGTTTTTCCACTTCTCTCTGAAATACTTCCCACTTCAGCCTCTCCTTAGGAACTCAAGTCCACTCCTCTGTCCCTGCACCGAAGCCTTGGGTGAATAGCTGCAAATGAAAACTCCTGATCTCTGCGTTTAAATCACACCACACACTCACAGGCGCGTGCGCACGCATACACACACACACACACACACACACACACACACACACACACACACAAATGAAAAACCGAAAACAAACCAAAAAAACCCCCACACAAAACCCACAAAACTGTGGCTTTCTCTCCAACCAGCTCTGTCCTACGGGCTCAGCAACTCAACTGCCTTCCATGGCTCGATGTTACCTGGGCTCTGGCACTCCAGGCTGTGGAGCGGCCTGGGTTCAGGGCCTCTGTCTTCTGAGGCCCATTAATCTGAGAGCTCCCTCCTGACTCCATCCTGCCGCCCCTGGAAGCTGGGTCAGCCCATCTCGCAACCTTGCCTTTCCTACTGATCTCCAGGTGTTTTCTGTCTTTCCTTGATATGAGTCTCCTCCTCATCTGGACTTCAGTTAGTAACTTCAGGTGTATGTTCCTCACTTCAGTTTTGTTTCCAGCTTGGCGCTGGGAGGAGGTGCAAGAAAGGTCTGTCTATTTGGCAGTCATCTTCTCTTCCTCAGTGTCCCAATCATGCCCCAATTAATTAATTATCTGTCTAGACTTAGTGGGACAAACACAGGTGACCAGGAGTCAGCAGTAACGGCCTATCCCCTGGTACGTCAATGTCTGGACAGCTGAGTCAAACTGGAACACATGACACACAAGACAGAATTAGTATGTGTTGTGGAGTGGAAGCGAGTGAAAGACCACTGGAGCCCAGACCAAATTAAAATTTAGGGAGCCTTTATTAGCCAGCCTGGACACTGCTCTGCCATCCTCCATGCAGGGACATCAGAGAGCAGCCCCGACCCTTTGTGCAAGACCACTTTTAAACACATTAACGACATCCTGTTTTTGCACAACAAGCAACCGAAGATAAAATAGTTTTTTCCAAGCAACGTCAGAGTCATGCCATTGTCAACCATGTTTTTCACAGGGTCATCCTGCTCTTCAGAAAGCTGACAGTGTTCTATCTTGCAAGGCCTATTTGCTGGGAAGGGGCCATGAGACCATATCTCAAGGCCTGGCCTGGTGTGAGCACTGACTACTCCATCTGGGGCATAGTCCATGGCATCAGTAGTGCTCAAAAATTCCCACTCTACAACAGTATGTAATCACACAGAGTTTATTTACCTATTCCAAGTGGGTCCTGGGCTCCAGCAAAGGCCACCCGGGGATGCACACTGAAGGATGGAGGATGAAAACAGCGACAGGCAGGCGACCGCAATTGGTTCAGGCTCAAACAGCAGAGCAATCAGGGGCTTGTCTCTCAGAACGACATGGAGTCCTTCTCTTATTCGGCAGGAGATGTGGACTGAAGACGGTCTCAGGGTTAACAACTTGTGTCCTCATCAGTGTGGGCCAGCCGGTGTGCCTTATCCTAGGAGCTGGGCGTTTACACTTTCAGGGCTCAGAGCTTTACATCAAGATAGTGGGGTGTTCATTAATTTTGGAAGTTACAGAGTATTGGGGATTTCCACGCAGCAAACATTTCACACAATAATTATTTCATATATTACAGGGGTTACATTATTATAACACTCAGTTTTTCTAACTTTTATAGCAAACATGGTTGTTTCTTCAATTTATAACAACCAAGATTATGACTTTAAATGCTTATGCTACTGAATTTAGATAAAATAACTTTAATTTAATGGGATAAGCAGAGAATGATAAAAATAAATACATGAGGCAGACTTATTACTTATTTGAAATTCTAGTATATCTGAATATTTTAGTTTCAAGGAAGTATCATTTCTTATAGTTACTTGTCAATGTATACTTTTGAAGAAAACCTGGGTACTTCTCTACCTCAAATATCCTCAAGGCTCCTTAATGTAAGGCTCCTTACTTTTGACCTCTCAGTTACTAAAAATTACATGTTTAATTAAAGAAAGAATACATTACTGAGTACTTTATCATTCCTTCTGATATGAACAATATAAAATTGGTGTCTGTGTTATGTTTTGCTTTGAAGCTGATCCAGAAAGTCTTTTCAGCAAAAACGATCTTATTTTTAATGATCTTATTTTTAATATGGTTTGTGATAATTTTCCAAATTCTAATGGAATCACATGTCTATGTTTTAATTTTCTACAACTGGTAAGCTATTTTCCCTTCAAGAAATTTGTTTATTATGTATGTATGTATATTTTGGTAGACTGTTGTGGACAGTTTATTTAAAGAGGTACTTCTGAATTATTGAATGAGAACTATATTTTCAGTGTTGAGTAACTTAGTGCTCTTGATTTGTGGCTAGTCAGAAGATAGCTGTAAACAAAAAGAATAAATGATGTCACTAATCTATATCTTTATATAAGTTAAATTCCAATTATATATATTTACTAGAGGCCCAGCAGACAAAAATTAATGCACTTAGGAGTAGGGCGGTCCCTCAGCCCAGCCTGCACCCTCTCGAAATCTGGGACTCCTCCTGGCCTGAAATTAGGACCTATTAGGGCTTTCCTTCCCCTGGCTGCTGGCAGCTGGCGCTGCCCCCACTACTGCCACTGCTTGCCATCTGTGCAGTGCTGCCTTCCTCTTTCCTGCAAACGGTTGCCTGCCTCTACAGGTGACAGGCATAGAGTACAATTGCTTGGCTGGCCTGGTCCTCCCTCTGTGGGGCAATCGCTGGCTGGCCCCACAGACCCACCACAGCATTGCTGGGTCAGTAGCCTGGGCCTTCCTCTGTGGGGCAATTGATGGTGGGGCCCCCAGGTTAATCACGTGCTGCAGCACCACTGGCTGGGTAGCCTTGGCCTCCCTATTTATTTATTTATTTATTTATTTATTTATTTTAAGTAAGAGTAATGTTTACTGAGTTATACAGAGCTGAGTACTATGAAGGGTTTACCAGGATGGAAATGCACCACACCCCTATCCCTACCACCCCCAACACCCCGAGACTACAGTACTTAGAAGTTACACGCAACGACCATAACTGCTGAATATCTGTTCGTAACACAAACCATAGCATATTTATACTGTATCACATCGAGTGATTAGAGAAATCCATTTATGCATTGGTTGTATAAAATGTTTGCTTTGTAAAAAATATTAAAAAAAAGAAAGTATAAAAAAAACATGTGTAGTTGAAAGCCCTGCCAGGACAGCCAGTCTGTAAACAGTCAGTGGGTTGTGCTTTGGGACAGCACCTGGGCCTCCTGACCCCAGCAGCTCCAGCCGGGCCGGTGAGGGTGCGCCCCCGCTGCCACTCCAGCAGGGCCGGTGAGGATGCGCCCCCGCTGCCACTCCAGCAGGGCCGGTGAGGATGCGCCCCCCCTGCCACTCCAGCAGGGCCGGTGAGGATGCGCCCCCCCTGCCACTCCAGCAGGGCCGGTGAGGATGCGCCCCCGCTGCCACTCCAGCAGGGCCGGTGAGGATGCGCCCCCCCTGCCACTCCAGCAGGGCCGGTGAGGATGCGCCCCCGCTGCCACTCCAGCAGGGCCGGTGAGGATGCGCCCCCCCTGCCACTCCAGCAGGGCCGGTGAGGATGCGCCCCCGCTGCCACTCCAGCAGGGCCGGTGAGGATGCGCCCCCCCCTGCCACTCCAGCAGGGCCGGTGAGGATGCGCCCCCCCTGCCACTCCAGCAGGGCCGGTGAGGGTGCGCCCCCCGCTGCCACTCCAGCAGGGCCGGTGAGGGTGCGCCCCCGCTGCCACTCCAGCAGGGCCGGTGAGGGTGCGCCCCCGCTGCCACTCCAGGCAAGACTGACTTGGGCCATGGTGGGTGGGCACAGCAGGGCCTGGCACTGTGCCCTTCTCCAGCCTTGCATCAAGGTCGGGGTCAGGATCAGGGCTGGGGACAGGCAGATTACAGTTTCACTCTGAGTTTCATACTCAGCCTAATTTTGGTGGCAACTCATGCCTACAATGGTAGTAATTGACCAGAAACGTCACACTGTCATCACTGATGAAACAGAAATGTCTATCGCATACCAGGTAAAGAAGTAATATGTAAAAGTCTAGAGTTTTAATAGGTCTGATAGTCAGGGTAATAAGTTTGTTACCATATTTACAAAAGAATGGAAAAGGAGAGGGGAGAAAAAAATAAAGAGAGAAGAGGGTCAAATTTTTCTGGGAACAAATCATTAAAATACTCGTAGACATCTCCTACAGGCAGTAGTGACACATATAAGTTTTCTACTTGAGAAACAAATTGACTAGATAAAGAACGGAAGACAATTTCTCATAAAGAAATCTGTGTACTAGAACACAGCTGATTGATGTCTGTGTTCCCTTTCCAGCTATTTATTTTTTGAACAGGAAATGACTACATAATATAAATTTCAATCTAGAATTCATAACTATATTTAAGTTTACTAGAATCTATAAATAAGTATTTATCAATCCTATCTACCTAAATATAAGTAGAATGTCAAGGTATCCTAGGATATTTATTTCATCTGTAAAGTATATTCAAATAAAATTCCCAATAGTTAACATTATGTCCCTTTACAACAATTTTGTACCATCTTTCTAAATCATCCTAAGTTTAACTCATATATAAAAGCCTAATATGCAAAGTGTCCACTTGGGAGTTTGACCAACTGGGAGTTTGACAGCTTGCTATGATGTGTGCTGACCATCAGGGGGTGGCCCAGAATGAAGGGAGGCCCCAGCCGGCAGCCAGCAGCTGCTAGCCAATAACCACTAGGGACCTTACCCATGCACAATTTTTATGCACTGGGCCTCTAGTTTTTTATAGAATGCCACACTTATCTGAACAAATTCTTTTTATTTCCAAGGTAAAGTGGGATAAAAGGTTCATATATTTTCCTATTAAAGATAGTAGTTGGCTCTTCTGTGTCTCAGAAAGGATGTCCTAGAACTGTCTAATCTGGGCAATATTGCAAGTCAGCAGCTTAAAAACACATCACAGCAATAATTTTTAAAAGAAAAGAAGTGACATATTAACTGGCCCTGTATCTCCAATATGGCTAAAATTTCTCTCATTAAATGTAGCATAACAGGTTAAAAATAGAAATAGCCTAATATAATAATTCTGCGTGTCATAATTTACACTATTGTTTCAGATGAGACATACACATATAATTATATATAGTATATAAAATATAAAATACTACAGGCCCAGTGCATGAAATTCATACACAAAGGGGGAGAAGGAGGCAGGAGAGGTAGGGGATGTCCCTCAGCCCAGCCTGCTACCTGTCAAATTTGGAACTCCTCTAGGGATGTCTGACTGCCCATTTAGGCCTGAACCTGGTGGGCTCAAGTCTAAACAGGCAATCAAACATCCCTCTCACAATCCAGGACTGCTGACACCCAACCGCTCACCTACCTGCCTGGTCACCCTTAACTGCCCTCCTCTGCAAGCCTGATTGCCCCTAATTTTCCTCCCCTGAAGGCCTGGTTGCCCCCAATTGCCCTCCCCTGCTGGCCTGGTCACCCCTAACTTCCCTCCTTTGCCAGTCTGGTTGCCCCTAACTGCCTTCCCCTGCCAGACTGATTGTCCTCAACTGCCCTCCTCTGCTGGCCAGTTCACCCCTAACTGTCCTCGCCTGCAGGCCTGATTGCCCCCAACTGCCTTCCCTTGCAGGCCTGGTCCCTCCCAACTTTTATCCCCTACTGGCTTGATCACCCACAACTCCCCTCCCCTGCAGGCCATCTTATTGTAGCCATTTTGATTCCACATGGGAGTGGCCATCATTGACCACATGGGGGCAGACATATTGTGTTGGAGTAATGGTCAATTTGCATATTACCTCTTTATTATATGGGATATAAAATATATAACAATATACTATATGACATATGACATAAAACTTATAACATGTAACACATCCTATCTAATAAAAGACTCATATGCAAATTTGACCATACCTTCACCACACCAACAAGCCATGCCCACAGCCATACCCACCAGCCAATCAGGAGCAGATTATGCAAATAAACTCCAACCAAGATGGCTGCCACCACTGAGAGCAGGAGGAAGGCTTGGGTTTCTCCAGCAACAGAGGAAGCCAAGCTTTCCACCTGCCTAAGTTTACAAAGTTTCAATTATAAAAGATATAGAAATGGTGGCAGCCACTGAGCTGTAGAGAACAGAGGCTTGGGTTTCCCTGGCAATGGAGGAAGCCAAGCTTTCAGTCTGCCGTTGCTGACCTAGGCCTCCACTCTAGGCTACAATGTTTCAAACAGAAATGGCTGCTGCCACGGAGTGAGCAGAAGGCTTGGCTCCACGCCAGGCTACAAAGTTTCAATTGTAGACATAGGTTAATCCCAGATCCCAGGGCCTCAGCTTGGGTCACTGGGGTGTGTGGCCAGCCTGCAAACCTCCACAGGCCCCTTGCCCAGGCTGCCCCTCACCCCAAGGGAACCCGCACCCTGATCTGGAACACTCTTTAGGGCAAACCAGCTGGCCCCCACCCATGCACCAGGCCTCTACCCTATCTAATAAAAGAATAATTTGCAGATTGACCATCACTCCAACATACAAGAGGGCTGCCCCCATGTGGTCAAAGATCCTGCCCCTAGGTGGACACAAGATGGCCACCACAAGATGACCAGCAGGGGAGGGGGGTTGGAGGTTCCAGGCCCTGCAAGGGAGGGCAGTTGTGGGTGATCAGGCCAGCAGGGGAGGGCAGTTGAGAGGGACCAGGCCTGCAAGGGAGGGCAGTTAGGGGCGATCAAGCTTGCAGGGAAGGGCAATTAGTGTTGACCAGGCTGGCAGAGAAGGGAAGTTGGGGACAAACAGGCTGGCAGGGGAGCAGTTAGATATCAATTAGGCTAGCAGGGTAGTGGTTACCGGGTGATCAGGCTGGCAGACAGAAGTGGTTAGGGGCAATCAGGGAGGCAGGCAGGCTCGTAGTTTGGAGCAAGCAGTCCTGGATTGTGAGAAGGATGTCTGATTGCCTAGTAGGATCAGGCCTAAACCGGCAGTCGGACATCCCTCAAGGGGTCCCAGATTGGAGAGGGTGCAGGCTGGGCTAAGAGACATCCCCTGCCCCCCATGCACCAGGCCTCTAGTAATATACAATAGCCTATATAATAAAAGGCTAATATGTAAATTGTCCCCTTGGGTGTTCGACTTACCAGAAATTCGACTTCTCGCTATGACATGGACTCACCACCACAGGATGGCATGGAAAGAAGTGAGGCCCCTGCTGGCACCCAACAAATAAAGGAAGGAAGGCTCCAATTAGCCCTGAATCACTGGCCATGCCTACGGACCCTACCCATGCACAAATTTTGTGTACCGGTGTCTAGTCTATCCTATATAATAAAAGTAATAATTCAACTTGACTATATCTCCGATCAAGCTATGCCCACAAGCCATGCCCACAAGCCATGCCCACAAGCCAATCAGGAGCAAATAAACCCCAACCAAGATGGCCATGGAGGGATAGAACGAGCTGGCTGGGGCAGCAAACTCAGTGTCTGGGCCCCACCAGCCTGCCTGGCAACATGGAGGGAAGAGAGGGGCCAGTTGGGGCCACGAGTGCAGCATCTGTGCCCCACTAGCCCAGCCACTGGAGCATAGAGAGAGGGAATAGGCCGGCAGTGTGGAGAGAGGGGAAGAACTAGAAAAATGAGTTTTTCCAATTCCTAATGCTGATGGAGCCCTATAGGTGCTGGGCTCCTTCACCAGCAGTCCCCAGTCTCAGCCCAGCAGAACCCTGCCCACAGTCCAGATGTGACCAGCATGGCCCGCGGCTGGGGGTGTCCAGCGGACACACTACAGGCATCAAATCACTGCTGCTGAAGCCGCACCCTCCCCACACACACACTCTCAAGTAGTATGGTCCAAGGGGGAGACTCCTAAGGCGCTGCTCCCATGGCAGCAAATGCTCAACATGCCGGCCGGGAAGCCAGACCTGGAAGCCCAAGCCCCCAAGTACCCGACATGGCATCGTGTGCCGGGGCCCTGAGGAGGCCCCAGGACAAGCATCTCCCCAGAGGCTGTGCAGAAGGAGGAGAGGAACCTCTGGCTAGAGGAAGGGGCGAAGGATGCTGGCATCTTTGCAGGCTGGGCTGAGGGACACCTTCCCTCTCTGGACCCCCCACCTCCCATCCCCCATGCAAGAATTTCATGCACCAGGCCTCTAGTATATATATATATATATATATATATATATATATATATATAAAAGCCTAAGCTACTGGTAGCTATGACATACACTGACCACCAGAGGGCAGATGCTCAATGCAGGAGCTGAACTGCAGTAATTTGGCAGCTGCGGTTCTCGGATGACATACCTGGAACCAGAGAGGAGGGAGCTTGATTCTGGGGTATGTCACCTGAGAACTACCCTTTTGAAATCCGGGACCCCTTAGGGGATTTGGAGAGCTGGTTTTGGCTTGATTCCCACAGACCAGGCTAAGGGACCCTACTGGTTCACAAATCTTTGCACCAGGCCTCTAGTGTAATAAACGATATACTAGTGGCCTGGTGCATGAAATTCATACACATTAAAAGGGAATTAACTAGAAGAAATATTTTAATATTGCTATTTGCCCTTTCTCTATAATGAAAGTGTCGTAGATGAAAGAAAATTAGTAAAATGAATATGAATGCAGGCAGCTTCATGTCCCAGGTCAGGGACACAGGCAGGCAGTGTCACGTCACTAGCCAGGGATGCACCCAGGCAGCATCACAGCAGTACTGAGCAGGTCTGTACAGGCCTCTGCTGAGGGCCGCCTCCACCAGGGGGCTGCCCCCAGGCCAGGCTAGGTGGCCTCTGGGCCAGGTGGCCTCCAGGCTGGCAGCAAAGAGAGCCTGTGCACACCTCTACCAGTGGCTGCCCCTAATGGGGGCACCCTGGGTCAGTCTGTGGGAAGGCCCTCTTGGCGATGACAGTATCTGCCCACCAACTCTTGCTGTGCATGCCTCCTTCTGAGTGGTTGTGACGTTACACATTCCAGTTAATTTGAATATGCCTCTATTATTATGTCTACCTATATAATAAAAAGGTAATATAAAAACTGACCCTCATGCCCTCACAAGATGGCTGCCTATGACCAGGCTGGCAGGGGGTTAGTGAGGGACGACCAAGTGACTGAATAAGCAAGCCACATAGGGCAACCAGGCCTGCAGGGGGAGATTTGAGGATGATCAGGCCATCAGGGGGAGGAGGTGACAGTTAGGGGCAACCAGACAGGCAGGCAGGTGAACGATTAGTAGCCAGCAGTCCAGGACTGTGAGAGGGATGTCTGACTGCCGGGATTGGGCCTAAACTGGCAGTCAGACATCCCCCAGAGGGTCCTGGATTGGAGAGGGTGCAGGCTGGCTAAGGGGATGCCCTGTACATGAATTTCATGGACGGGGCCTCTAGTAGGATAATACATAATAGGTAATAGGTAATATATTTCCATTTGCAAAAGGCATTTTGGCCATGGAAGCCTTGTCACAAGAATCATGCTAAAGGACAGAAAACAATACTGTATTTTTTTATTTGGTGAAAGAAATCACATTTTTTCAATCACCCTTTACTGTCCAGTAATGTACATCTCCTTTCAATGGACACATTGCTCAGGTTAAATGTCCATGAGCTTTCATTAAATTACTAGAGGTCCAGTGCATGAAATTCATGCACAGGGAGGGGGTGTTCCTTAGCCCAGCCTGTACCCTCTCCAATTTGGGACCCCTTGAGGGATGTCCGACTGCCTGTTTAGGCCTGTTCCCAGGGCCTAAACAGGCAGTCGGACATCCCTCTCACAACACAGGACTGCTGGCTACCAATTGCTCATCTGCCTGCCTTCCTGATTGCTCCTAAATGCTTCTACCTGCCAGCCTGATCACCCTCTAACCACTCCCCTGCCAGCTTGATTGATGCCTAGCTGCTCCCCTGCCAGCCTTTTTGCCCTTAACTCCCCTCCCCTGCAGGCCTGGGTCCTCCCCAACTGCCCTTCCCTGCAGGCTTGGTCATGCCCAACTTCTCTCCTCTGCTGGCCTGGTCACCCCTAACTGCCCTCCCCTGTGGGCTTGATTGCTACCAACTGTCTCCCTTGCAAGCCTGGTCCCTCCCAACTGCCTTCCTCAACTGGCCATATTGTAGTGGCCATCTTGTGTCCACATGGAGGCAGGATCTTTGGAAACATGTGGGTTGGAATGATGGTCAATCTGCATATTAATTGTGTGTTGGAATGATGGTTACTCTTATAGATAGGATAGAGGCCTGGTGCATGATTGGGAGCCAGCTGGTTTGCCCTGAAGAGTGTCCCAGATTAGGGTGGGGGTTCCCTTGGGGAATGGGGCAGCCTGGGTGAGGGGCCTGTGGTGGTTTGCAGGCTGGCCATGCCCCCTGTTGGCCCAGGGATTTATTTTTCTTCTACAATTGAAACTTTGTAGCCTGGAACGGAGCCAAGCCTTATACTCACTCTGTGATGGCAGCCATTTCTGTTGGGATTTATTTACCTTCTGTAATTGAAACTTTATAGTCTTAAGTGGAGGCCTGGGCCCTCCAGGGCAGGTGGAATGCTTGGCTTCCTCCATCTCTGGATGCAATTCAAATCTCCTGCTCTCTCCAGCTCTGTGGCTGCCATCATTATCTTCTATAATTGAAACTTTGTAGCATTGAATGGAAGCCTGAGCAGGCAAGGGCAGGTGAAAGTTTGGCTTCCTCCATTGCTAGGGAAAGCCAAGCCTCCCTCCTGCTCTCAGTGGCCAGCAGCCATCTTGGTTTGGTTTATTTGCATATTTGCTTCTGATTGGCTGGTGGGTGTGGCTGGTGGTCATGGCTAATGGGTGTAGCGGAGGTATGATCAATTTGCATATTACTCTTTTATTAGATAGGATAGAGGCTTGATGCACAGGTGGGGGCCAGCTGGTTTACCCTGAAGGGTGTCCTGGATCAGGGTTTGGGTTCCCTTGGGGCATGAGGCAGCTTGGGTGAGGGGCATGTGGTGGTTTGCAGGCCGGCCACACCTCCTGGTGACCCAATCAAAGGCCCTGGTATCTCGATTTGTTTTTCTTCTATAATTCAAAGTTTGTAGCCTGGAGCAGAGCCAAGTCTTCTGCTCCCTCCATGGTGGCAGACATTTCTGTTGGAATTTATTTACTTGCTATAATTGAAACTTTGTAGCCTTAAGCAGAGGCCTGAGCCAGCCAGGGTATGCAGAAATCGTGGCTTCCTCCATCGCCAGGGAAACCCAAACCTCCCTCATACTCTCTGCATGGCCACAGCCATCTTGATTGGGGTTAATTTGCATACTTGCTCCTGATTGGCTAGTGGGTGTGGCTTATGGGTATAGTGGAATAATAGTTAATTTGCATATTACTCTTTTATTAGATAGGATTGCACTAAGAGTATATTTCCTCAATATAACATGCTATATGCATAAAATATATGTGTGATAATGGCATGTAATAGCAAGTAGCATATGCAATCTACTATATATCAAAATGCAGAGTAAAAGTAAATTTATAGTTATATGTGACAAACAAAATTTATCCTTTTTAAAATATTTTTTTATTGATTTTAGAGAGAAATGCAGAGGGAGAGTGAGATAGAAACCTTAATAATGAGAGAGAATCATTGATCAACTGCCTCCTGCATGCACCATGCCTGGGGATTGAGTCCCAACCCAGGCATGTGCCTGACTGGGAATTGAACCATGACCTCCTACTTCATTTCAATGCTCAACCACTGAACCACACTGAACGGGTAACATAATTTAATCTTATATTATTATTTGTTAGTTTTATGTTGTTTTCATACTAACAACTATAAACTTACTTTTGCCACACTATGTACAATGAGTAGATGTAATAAATAAGTAGATGCATAATTTATCAGTACTTGTTTTGATAAAAAAATATTAGAAAATGAATATATTTAACAAGGTAACATTTTTAATGGAAAACATAAGAACCTAAACAAATTGTGTCGTGAACCCTGAGGGGGGAAATAAAAGAAGAGAGATACCTACTAAGAAGGTCTCCTAGTGACTAACTTGGCTCAAAAAGGTAAGCAGGGCACTGGCCAATATGGCTCAGTTGGTTGGGACATCATGCTGTGGAACAAAATGTTATGAGATTTATTTCTGTTCTGGGTCTGTACCTAGGTTGGGGGTTTGATATGGAGAGCACATACAGGAAGGATCCAACAGATGTTCCTCTCTAAGGTTGATGTTTCTCTCTCTCTTTTTCCTGTCTACTCTCTCTAAAATCAATAAATATTTCTGTGGGTAAGGATTAAAAACAGTAAGTAAACAAAAAATTAAAACAGAAGCAATATTTCAAGAGTTAGAATGGAAATCAGAATGAGGAGTAATCATAAAACTACAAAAATAAGATGATATTGAGGGAGAAATTTTTCACATAAAAGGCTAATTCAAATGTAGTAGTAATGAAAAAGTGTGTGTAGGATTTAGAAGCAAGGTAGTATTGTGAATCTTGAGAGCAGTTTTAGTGTAATGTTTGGAAACATATGGCAGTGCATTAAGGAGGCAGTAAGAATAAAATAAATAACGTAGATAATGTGAACAACCACATAAGCATTCCATTATGTCTGGCTGGATTTAGGAATGCTGGATGCAAATCAGGTAAAGCATTGATTTTTGACCAGTGTGCTGTGAGAATTTTTAAAATGCAACATGGAAGTTTAGTCAGGGGCACTGACTTCTAGATTTACCCTTAGATTAGTCAAATAAAAAAACTGACAACAGCCAACACAACAATAGCTGTCTGGTATGAACGAATCAAAATTATACCTTTTTATTTTTGTCAACTCTGCCAAAAAATATTTTTTGGTGTGCCTCATAATTTCAGTAATTAGTTTATGTGTACCATGAGATGAAAAAAAAATGTTGAAAAATGCTGAGGTAATATAATCAGGCAAGAAGAGGGTCAAATGTAGATTAGCAACCTCAAAAAGAATGGGAGAAACTTGAATACTAAACATGGAACTGCATTCATTTAGAGAGTTTTAAATGCTGTTGACTATGCAATTTTATAGTGGGTAAGAGTAAGGGCACTGAAGCCAGACAGCCAAGATTAACAATCCCATATGGCCACAAAAAGCCTGGTGACTTCAAACAAGTGATTTAGCCTTATTGTGAAGCAATTTTTTCTTCCTTTCTGTGAAATGAAGTTGACAATAATATTACTAAATTTATTTATATTCCTATGGGATTTTTTTGAAAGTTTATATGTAGGCATTGCCAACAAAGGTGATACTTTTATTACAATAAGCATGTGACCATAAAAAACAAAAAACAATAACAACAACAACAACAAAACCCCAGAAAACCTAAACCTCAGTTGTGGGATAAAGCACAGATAAACAAATGTTCACTTACTGAGAATAAGAGAATTGACAAAATTGGGACTTCAATGAGGGGAAATTTAATGCTCAGCCATTGAGTCTTTACACTAAAGTCTCTTATATTAAACCTCTAATTGGAAAGATGAGTTCCAGAATGTGAAATAGGTTTGAAATATATTTAGGGATTTTAGTGGAGTAATTGCAAAAAGCCAGAAAACTCTTTATAACATATTCTCAGGATCATAAGGGGTTAGACTAACATTTATCAAGCTCTTTATGTATGCTAGTCATTGTTGTACTTTCTTTTTTTTATTTTAAAAAAATTATTTTTTTATTGATTTTTTGCAGTATAATAGTAGTACATGTTTTCCTTTCCCCCTCCCCCTTATCCTCCCCCCAGCCTCCCCCACCCCCCAGCACATATCCCCAGCTTCCCCCCCTCCCCGCCCCAGTGTCTTTCATTCATCGGTTATGTTCATATGCATGCATACAAGTCCTTCAGTTGATCTCCCCCCGCATCTGCCTCCCATCCACCCAAGCCTCCCCCTGTAGCTTGACAGCCTGTTCAAGGCCATCCTGCCTCTATATCAATCACTCTCCCCTGTTTCTTTTCTTCAAAAATATCTTGCCTCTGCATACTAGAAATAAATGTATAAGAACAAAAAGTGTTTCAGTCTCGGTTTCAATGTCCAGCTTTTCTGAGTCCCAGTTTCAGTGTCAAATAATTCATTATGTGTATAAGTCAGCAATGGTATCCAGATGGTGGACATATCGTGTCAATGCAAGATCCATCCTCTCTGGTTTGGTCCTGGGCTGCCTGCAGATATGCACAGCTGCTGACTGCTAGCATGGCAAGGTGTCGTCAGTGTCCCCCATCTCTGGACCGTCCTCGTGACTGGAACAGATCCATCAGTTCCTCACTGTCGCAGGAACCCACATGGTCTTGGAGTTGTTCTCTGAAAACACACAAACACATTCTCGACCAAAAGTTAACAAAGGGATCCTCTATGCAAAATAGATTTGGGATTCTTTTTAATTTTTGCCTAAATGATTTTCCTTTGGCTTATTTTGACACCATGTGTGTTTTTTCATGGGTGTCCTGCAATTGGTTTTACAAATGGAATTTACTTTTCTGGAGTAAGAATTTTCTAGATGTATTTTACTTACTCGATATTTTTTCCTTACATGATATTACCCCATTGCCCCCTCCCCTTTTTTGATTAATGGGGGCTTTTGAAATTTTATCTTGCAGTCTTGGTAATTTTAAATTTTAATTTTTGCACACAAAGTGATCTGCTTTAGGTTCTTTGGATGATAGGCAATTTTACAGTGAGATGAGCTACTAATAGATATTTTAATTAATGTTTTAAGAAAAGCTTTTTGTCCAGTACACTTAAATTTCCTTGAGTACTCTCATATTTCACTTGGCCAATTTAAATTAATCTGAAAACTTGATTACTATTTTCCTGTCAATTTTAATACTCAAGCAGAAATCTTAGTTTACCCTGTGAATACTAGTGGAAAGGAATATTTGCAATTTTGAGTAGGTCCTGAGCATTCCTGGTAATAGAGTGAATTTAGATATAGAGCAGCTATTGCTGGCCGAGTCTCTGTCTGCAACCTGGGTCCCTGTATGAGTTGTGTGTGGGAGGCGAAGCAGCCGTGGGGGTAGGAGACCTCCCTTAGGAGGGTTGAGAATTCAAACCCCTGCAAGGTTTGTGGATGAGGGTCTGTGCCCCACCTCTGTTGACCTTTTAGTTCTCTCCTGTTGGCCCCTCCACGACTGTGCCTGTCTTAGGTTGTTCCTTCCCTGAGGAATCTTACCCGTCTCTGGCTAACCAGCCATCCTCCGGGGCCAAACAGGGTGATGTGAGGTTCAGTTCTGTCTCCTTTGTAGTCTATGCCCCCCTGTGGCCTCCACGTCCAGTACCTGCCTTGGGGTCCCCTCGCCTGCTGGCGGGGTCCCAGTACTGATCACATATCTCGGGGGACCCAGGTTTCTGTTTCTTCTCCAGAGAGGGCCCAGCTCACACCATTGGTCGAGATACAGATCCATGGTGCTAGCTGCCCAAAGGCTTCAGCCACAGCTGGAACTGAAAACTCTGGCATCAGCTGTGTGTATTTGGATAGTAACAAGAAGGTCCCTCTTGGCAGAAAGGGCAAGAAGGGCCAATATAGAATGCTCAGATGCCTTCCCAGTGCCTTAATTCCTTCTGAAAGGGATTAATTTCTTTCCTATCCTTTTTTAAGTTGCTGCCCAACATTCAAAGAATTAGTTTGTAAGTTTATTTGGGATAATTGTATAATATGCTGTTGTCAAATATCAAATATTATAATGACATTGTAGAATAATATCATGTAAGGGTATTATGATGTCATGGGAGGTTAAGCAGGGCCTAGCCTAAGGACTGGTCTCCATAGGATATGACAAGCTCTAGGCCATGTCAATTCAATGTCAGACTAGCTGCCATTTTTTTATAATTTTATATAAACTTCGTCAGGGATGTAAAAACACAAATCACTTACCTTCGTTCAAGAGTTCAAGTATATTGACTTTACCCCTTACTCCCACCACCTGCCACTTACCCTGAGGTTTGACATTCTGATGGACTTTTCTCAGTCTCTGGATCCATTCTTGTTCATCAGTCTATGTCATTGATTGTATTCCTCAAATGAGTGAGATCATGTGATATTTGTCTTTCTCTGCCTGGCTAATTTCACTTAGCAAAATGCTCTCCAAATCCATCCATGTTGTTACAAATGGTAGGAGCTCCTTCTTTTTTTCCGCGGCGTAGTATTCCATTGTGTAAATGTACCATAGTTTTTTAATCCACTCATCTGCTGATGGGCACTTCGGCTGTTTCCAAATCTTAGCTATGGTAAATTGTGCTGCTATGAACATAGGGGTACATATATCCTTTCTAATTCGCCTTTCTAATTTCTTGGGGTATATTCCTAGAAGTGGGATCACTGGGTCGAATGGGAGCTCCATTTTTAGTTTTTTGACGACTCTCCATACTGTTCTCCACAGTGGCTGTACTAGTCTACAATCCCACCAGCAGTGCACGAGAGTTCCTTTTTCTCCGCATCCTCGCCAGCACTTGTCGTTTGTTGATTTGTTGATGGAAGCCATTCTGATAGGTGTGAGATGGTACCGCATAGTCGTTTTGATTTGCATCTCTCGGATAATTAGTGACTTTGAGCAAGTTTTCATATGTCTCTGGGCCTTCCTTTTGTCTTCTTTCGTGAAGATTCTATTTAGGTCTGTTGCCCATTTTTTTATTATATCATTTGTCCTCCTTTTATTGAGTTGGGTGAGTTGCCTGTAGATGCTTGAGATTAAACCTTTATCACTAATATCATTTGCAAATATGTTCTCCCATACAGTGGGTTTTCTTGTTGTTTTGTTGATGGTTTCTTTAGCTGTGCAAAAGCTTTTGATTTTGATGTAGTCCCATTTGTTTATTTTCTCTTTAGCTTCCATTGCCCTCGGAGCAGTATCATCAAAGAAGTTTTTTTGGCATATGTCTGAGATTTTTCTTCCTGTAGATTCCGCTAATATTTTTATGGTTTCCTGTCTTACGTTTAAGTCCTGTATCCATTTTGAGTTTATTTTTGTGTATGGTGTAAGTTGGTGCTCTAGTTTCATTTTTTTGCATGTATCTGTCCAATTTTCCCAACACCATTTATTGAAGAGACTGTCTTGACTCCATTTTATGTTCATGCCTCCTTTGTCAAATATTAATTGAGCATAGTGGATTGGGTTGATATCCGGATTCTCTATTCTATTCCATTGATCTATATGTGTGTTCTTGTGCCATTACCAGGCTGTTTTATGAACAGTAGCCTTGTAATACAGCTTGAAATCTGGTATGGAAATCCCACCGACTTTGTGCTTCTTTCTCAGGATTGCTGTGGCTATTCGGGGCCTTTTTTTGTTCCAGATGAATTTTGGGAGAGTTCTTTCTAGGTCTGTGAAATATGTCATTGGTATTTTAATGGGGAGTGCATTAAATTTATAGATTGCTTTGGGTAGTATGGACATTTTAATTATGTTGATTCTCCCAATCCATGAACATGGAATGTTCTTCCACCTGTTTACATCTTCCTCTATCTCTTTTTTCAGTGTCCTGTAGTTTTCCACAAATAGATCTTTTACCTCCTTAGTTAAGTTTATTCCTAGGTATCTTAATTTTTTTGGTGTGATGGTAAATGGGATTGCTTTTTCAGTCTCTCTTTCTGTAAGTTCACTATTAGTGTATAGAAATGCCATAGATTTCTTGGCATTAATTTTGTAGCCTGCTACATTGCTGAACTCATTTATTAAGTCTACTAACTTTTTTATGGAGTCTTTCTGGTTTTTTATGTACAATATCATGTCATCTGCAAATAAGGATAGCTTAACTTCTTCTTTTCCAATTTGGATGCCTTTTAGTTCTTCTTCTTGTCTAATTGCAATAGCTAATACTTCCAGTACTATGTTGAACAGGAGTGGTGAAAGTGGGCAACCCTGTCTTGTTAATGTTCTTAGGGGAAATGGTTGTAGTTTTTGCCCATTGAGTATGATGCATGCTGTGGGTTTATCATATATGGCTTTTATTATGTTGAGGTATGATCCTTCTATTCCTACCTTATTGAGAGTTTTTATTAAGAAAGGATGTTGGATTTTGTCAAATGCTTTTTCTGCATCAATTGATATGACTATGTGATTTTTATCTCTCAATTTGTTTATGTGATGTATCACATTTATTGATTTGCGGATATTGTACCATCCTTGCATTCCTGGGATAAATCCTACTTGGTCGTGGTGTATGATCTTTCTGATGTACTGCTGGATCCGATTTGCTAGAATTTTATTGAGGATTTTGGCATCTATATTCATGAGGGATATTGGCCTGTAATTCTCTTTCATTGTGTCGTCTTTATCTGGTTTTGGTATTAGGGTGATGCTAGCTTCATAGAAGGAGTTTGGAAGTGTTCCATCCTCTTGAATTTTCTGGAATAGTCTGAGGAGTATAGTTTTTAGTTCTTCCTTGAATGTTCGGTAAAACTCCCCTGTGAAGCCATCTGGCCCTGGCCTTTTGTTTGCTGGAAGCTTTATGATGACTGCTTCAATTTCTTCCACAGTTATTGGTCTATTGAGTTGTTTAGATTCTTCTTGATTGAGTTTTGGGAGGTTATATTTTTCTAGAAACATATCCATTTTCTCCAGGTTGTCCAGTTTGTTGTAGTAGAGTTGTTCATAGTATTTGTTAACAATCCTTTGTATTTCAATGGGGTCTGTTGTTATTTCACCTCTTTCATTTCTGATTTTATTTATTAGGGTCCTCTCTCTTTGCTTCTTGGTGAGTCTGGCTAGAGGTGCATCAATCTTGTTTATCTTTTCAAAGAACCAGCTCTTGGTTTCGTTGATCTTCTGTATTGTTTCTTTGGTCTCTATGTCATTTATTTCTGCTCTGATCTTTACTATTTCCTTCCTTCTGCTTACACTGGGCTTTTCTTGTTGCTTTCTTTCTAACTCTTTGAGTTGTTGGGTTAGATAATTTATTGCCGCTGTTCCTAGTTTTTTGCAGTAGGATTGTAGAGCTATGAACTTCCCTCTCAGAACTGCTTTCACTGTGTCCCATTGATTTTGGATTGTTGTGCTATCATTGTCATTTGTTTCCATGATGTTTTCTATCTCTTCCTTAATCTCTCTAGTAACCCAGTCATAGTTTAATAGCATGCTGTTTAGTCTCCATGTGTTCGATTTCTTTGGATTGTTTCTATTGTAGTTGATTTGCCAGCTTTATGCCACTGTGAACTGAGAATATACTTGATATGATTTCTATCTTCTTGAATTTGGAGAGACTTTGCCTATGACCCAATACATGGTCTATCTTTGAGAATGACCCATGGGCACTTGAAAAGAATGTATATTCTGTGGCTTTGCGGTGAAATGATCTGAAGATGTCAATTAATTCCATCTGGTCCAGTGAGTCATTGAGAATTGATGTTTCTTTAGATTTTTGGTTTAGAGGATCTGTCCAATGGTGATAATGGGGTATTAAAGTCTCCTACTATGATTGTATTGCTGTCTACCTCTCCCTTGATGTCCTCTAGGAGTTTTTGTATGTATTTGGGTGCTCCTGTATTGGGTGCGTATATGTTTACAAGAGTTATTTCTTCTTGTTGAATTGCTCCCTTTAGTATTATGAAGTGGCCTTCTTTATCTCTTGTTATGTCCTTCACTTTGAGATCTAATTTGTCAGATATAAGTATGGCTACCCCAGCTTTTTTTTCATTTCCATTCGCCTGAATAACTTTTTTCCAACCTTTCATCCTCAGTCTGTGTGCGTCTTTTTTTCGGAGGTGGGTTTCTTGTAGACGGCAGATACATGGGTCGTGTTTTCTTATCTAATCTATTACCCTATTTCTTTTGATTGGAGCATTTAAACCATTTACATTTAAAGTTATTATTGATAGGTGCTTATATGTTGCCATTTTCGTTCTTTGCCCCTGTGTTCCTTCTTCTCTTCCTATTTCTTTTTACAGCAGATCCTTTAGCATTTCTTGCATTGCTGGTTTGGTGGTGATGAATTCCCTTAGTCCTTTTTTATCTGTGAAGCTCCTGATTTGACATTCAATTTTGATTGAGAGCCTTGCTGGGTACAGTATTCTAGGATTCAGACCCTTCCTTTGCATGACTTTGTAGATTTCATTCCACTGCCTTCTGGCCTGATAGGTTTCTGTTGAGAGATCACTTGTTAGTCTGATGGGTGTTCCTTTGTAGGTGACTTTCTGTCTCTCTCTGGCAGCTTTTAAGATTCTTACTTTGTCATTGGTGTTTCCCAATTTAATTATAATGTGCCTTGGCGTAGGTCTTTTCGGGTTTATTTTGCTTTTGACTCTGTGAGCTTCTTGGATTTGTGTGGGTTTTTCCTTTCCTATACCAGGAAAGTTTTCTGTCATTATTTCTTCCAACAGGTTTTCTATTCCTTGCTCAGTTTCCTGTCCTTCTGGAAGCCCAATTATACGGATGTTGTTTGTTTCATGTTGTCCCAAAGTTCCCTTAGACTCTCCTCCTGCTTTTTAATTTTTTTTTCTAGAAGCTGCTCTACTTGGTTATTTTTTCCTACCTGGTCTTCTAGCTCACTGATGCGATCCTCTGCTTCTTCTAGTCTACTCTTAATACTTTCTATTGAGTTCTTTACTTCAGCAATGTCACTTTTCATTTCTTCTTGGCTCCTCTTCATTTCTTCATGGCTCCTCTTCATTTCTTCATGGCTCTTCATCATTTCTTCCTGGGTCTTCCTCATTTCCTCTTGGTTCTTACTCATATTATCTAATTTGTCTTCCATTCTTTTTAGCCACCTTATGACCATTTCTCTGAATTCTTTCTCTGACAGGTTGTTAACTTCCATTTAGTTTACCTCCTTTTCTGGCGAGCCTTGCTTTTCTTTCATATGTGGGCTACTTCTTTGTCTTCCCATGGTCTCTCTTCTCTGTGTATCTGGTTATGTAGTTCTCACTCTCCTGCGTTGATTTAAAGGCACAAAATACAACACAACCAGGTGCAACGCACCAGGCACTGAACCGGAATGTAGTCAAAGTAATTGTAATTCCAAATAAAGTTGACCGCCAGAGAAAGGCAAATTCGGTGATAGGTGGGAAAAAAGAAAGAGAACCTCCCCCAGACCCACACAGACACTCACACACCCACACTCACACAAAAAAAGAAAGAGACCCCCCCACACACATACACTCACAAAAAAGAAAGACAGGAATGCCAAAATGATAATGGGAAAAGGGGGAGAAGAAAAAAAAGAAATAAAAGGAGTAAATTATAAATGTGGGGTGAAAACTCCTATAGGACAGCCACTAATCCAAACCAAAACCTGCAACAAGTACTTGGAGATTGATACAAATTACATACAACTACTAATATCAAGAGAGGTGAGGGAACACAGAAGCAAAATTCTATCTCAAAAACAATGCAGATGAGGACAACAAAACAAGAAACAACACCAAAAATAAAAATAACCCCCCCTAGAAGACAAACCAAAATAACAGAATAAGCAAATCAATCTCATAAACCTGCTTAAAAAATCAATATAATCAACAGTCAAGTAAACAACAACAACAGGACAGGGCTAAAAACACTTTAAGATAGTGAAGTCAGAGAAGCTAGAGGTATATATGCACTTGGATTAGGTGGTTAGAGATTAGATATATCAGTGGGGTGAAATTTTAACAGGGGGTAAGGGGAAAGAATTAGGTAAATCTAAAGCGGGAAAAGTGTAAGGGAAACAAGGCACTAAATAGGAAGAGGTTAGCCAGAGAGTGGTGGTATAAAGGTGAAGTTGAGGTAGAGTAAAAGATACTACAGTGTAGATGAAAATACTCTGTATTCCCAAGGTCGAAGAGAAAATATAATCAATTCCCTGTCACATAAGAATCAATTTGTGATTTGGCCCCTGGGTGGCAGTGTTTCTAGATTGACTTCTGGGTCTATTGGTCCTCTTTATCCTGAACTAAACAACACTGCCTCTCTAATGGTGACTGCTGTTTTAGCAGCCAGAACCCTCCCAAAATCTTCCAGGCTTCCCCCCTCTGTCAGGTCCAAACCGATTGCCCTCCAGGGATCAACTCTGCCACCAGCTCCAAGGGCCCTCTCCCACTTTCACCAGCTTCAACAGCCACAGATTCTATTTCAGGTGCAGATCTCCAGGTTTTGAGTTCCAAGGTGCAGATCTCCCAGACTGCCAGCCCCCCAGGGAAATCTGACCTTTCCGTGCTGGGGTTTAGAGCTCCCTGGGCTCTGCGCGTCTCCGCTCCACCTGGGCGCCTGTGCTCCGGGAGCACCAGCGGTCCAGCCGGTACCGCGTACGGCAGCTGTATGTTTTCCGGCTCCTCTCCTTCAAGATGTCGTGGTCCGCCTCCGCGAGCCTCCTCGTGCAGTTGGCTCAGGGAGAGAACCCAGCAGTACTGGGGCCGCTCAGGCTAGGGAGGCCAGCCCAGCAGTCCTCTATCTTCTCCTGGAGCACAGCTGTCCCCCTAGTCGCCGACAAATGCTCCCTGTGCGACTTTCAGCTGCTCCCTCCCTCTGCCCTGTGAGCAGATTCAGATCGAATCCCTCCGTTCCGCCGCCATTTTTTCACCCCTCTATGTACTTTCTCTCATTTAATTCTCACTGACATCATGGGGATTTTTTTAATTATATGGAAATTTGGATTAAATCAGGAAAATATTAATAGTGATAATGTAGTAAATAGTATACTTTTTCAGAAATCAGTCATTGGATGTGAGCTGGCCAAGAAAGGAGTGAATATGATAATATAATAATTTATATTAATAAGATTTGAATTCGGATAGATATTTGTCTAATTTCAAAGCCTGTATTATTGTATGTTGTGTTGTGCACATGTTAATATAACTTCAGGTAGCCTCAATTAACTAGAAAGGAGAACAGATCTAAAAAAAGAGAGCAAGTGATAAGGAAGAAGATAAATAAGGGATAAACAGGAGCATTATTTTATTAACCCCTCAAAAAGAATTAATTTACATATATAAAGTCATATATAGAGATGTTAAAGTACCAGTTATGAGAAATTAAAATAAAGTTTGCATATGTTCTGTTTTTTTCTTCATTTTCATTATGTGTTAATAAATTATATACAGTTTACATGCTTATCTCAAAATTCCTTCTACCTTTTCTCACTGGAAAAAAATAGTGGAAAATGTTTACTGGCTTAAACCTCCCCATTCAGGAGTAGGATAGTGTAGGGATCTTGGCTTTCTAAGAAGTCCACTCAAACCGTGCCTGAAACTTTGTAAGGGTGCTTTCCAAGTGCTTGTGTATGTGTCCCATATGAGTGGACCTTGATAATTGCCATTATTTCAGCTTTATCCTGAGCACAGTTGCAGCTTGTTGCAAAAACTAGTGTCACTTCTTCACTAGGTACTTCAGAGCTACCAGACTCTGCTGGGCTTTGCAGGCCACCTGGTCTCCTGCACTCCTTTCTCTGTCTACTGTACATGATCACTCTCCAGCTCTGCTGTACAGTGCAGTTCCCACTGGGGCTGCTCCCACATTCCACCAAAGACCACTGTGAGGGGATGGGATGGATACCCCTATACCTTCATCTTGAGCTTTATTACAGGATGTTGAGAATAGGGAAATGTGTGCCCCCATTTTTTATGTATTAGATATAGCACTCTCTTGCCCTAAGACCTGAATGGACACCTAAGTTCTTGACCCTGGAAGTGACTAGTGTGACAGATGACATACTCTATGACAAATTATAACTTCCAATAGCAATTCACTTTGGGTTAGGTCTATTATGTCTGGGTCTTGCCCTCAGAATGATGTATCTCCTTAGTCTTTCTGTAAAGAGGTCTGAGCCTCAGATCTCCCAAATGGATATAGCAAGAAATGTGTCTGAATCCCAATGTCTGATATGCCTGTGTTCCTGTATGTGCATATATATACAATACTAGAGTCATCTGTCTTGTGATACTCTCTTGATGTGAATAAAGACATGCCTTGATGTGGCTAAATTATAGGGATTCAACACTACTATAAGCATATACCAGTCAAAATAATTTAAATTATCTTTGATTCAGAATTGAGATTACAATTAGGAGCACATTTGGGGTAATGGCCTCCATAATGCCATAGTCACAGATATCACTCCAGAATGTGGGTATTTTGACTGGAGCCCTTCACTGCTTGGGTCCATCCACAGCTGCATTGCAGTTTGGTTCCTCTAAATAACCATCCCCCCACTGCTAAAAGCAAAAGTGTGTCATGGGAAGTAAATAAATACTCAGATCATTTCTTTCTATCAATGAATCTTTAATGTGATTCATCAAAAGAAATTCCCAATAAATCTTAATCGAGCCTGAACTGGTTTGGCTCAGTGGACAGAGCATCGAGCATCAGCCTGCAAACTGAAAGATCCCAGGTTTGATTCTGGTCAAGGGTATATACCTTATCTACAGGCACATCTCCAGTAGGAGGTGTGCAGGAGGCAGCTGATTGATGTTTCTAACTCTCTCTCCCTTCCTCTCTGTAAAAAATCATTAAAAAACATTTTTTAAAACATCTTAATTGAGATCTTATTGAGAAAGAACTTGACCTACCTTAATATGAGAATATTCCTAAAGATTTCATAAATGACATATATACTAGCAATAAGTAGAACTGCTAACTGAATTCCTTATAAAAGCTGCATTTTAAGTTATTTTAGGAGAAATACCTCAATCAAGACCTAATTTATAAGAGTTTCTCATGAAAGTCACTAAATGAATAATTTATCTTTTACCTACTCATGAAAGTTCAAATTGTTATTATAATTTATAAAATATTGAGTTTTACCCATCTTTTTTTGTGTTCAAGCCTGAATTCAAATAATTATATTTGAGGATTTGGCTGTTAATTTATCATCCATTTAAACATGAAGGCCTCAATTAATTAAAATGTTATACCTTTATTACCCTTCATTTTTTCATATCATAAAATCAACTAACACCATCATTATTATATGCAAAGTAACATAGCAGCAATATACATTCATCTATGCTAATATAATCTTGACAATTTATTAGCTAAAATGCTGCAGAGGTATAATTATTATAAATAATTTTAACTTTATTTGTGTGTTTTAAAAGGAGATAATTGTGTAATAACAATGTATATATTAAGTTCTTCACTGAGGAAAAAAATGGCAGCGGAATAGAGGGATTCTATCTGAATCTGGTCCCAGGGCAGAAGGAGGGAGCAGCTTAAGGTCATGCAGGGAGTGTTTGTTGGTGAGTAGGGGGGCAGCTGTGCTTCAGTAGAAGATAGGGGACTGCTGGACTGGCCTCCCCAGCCTGAGCGGCGCCAGTACTGCTGGGTCCTCTCCCTGAGCCAACTGCGTGGAGGCAGACCACGACATATTGAAGGGGAAGGATCTGAAAATATCCAGCTGCAGTACCGGCTGGACGGCTGACACTCCTAGAACACCAGTGCCCAGTTGGCGCAGACACGCAGAGTCTAAGGAGCTCTTTACTGCAGCACAGAAAGGTCAGATTTCCCCTGAGGGTACTTTGGGCGCGAAACTGAGGGCGCTGGCAGACTGGGAGATCTGCGCCAGAAATAAAAGTTGTGGCTGTTGGAGCTGGTAAACGTGGGAGAGGGCCCTTGGAGCTGGTGGCAGAGTGAATCCCTGGAGTGCAACCAATTTGCACCTGACAAAGGAGGGAAACCCAGAAGACTTTGGGAGGGTCCTGGCTGCTAAAAGAGCAGTCACCATTAGAGAGGCAGTATTGAATACCACAGGGACAGCAAGATTTTAGTTCAGGCTAGAGAGGACCAATAGACCCAGAGGTCAATCTAGAAACACTGCCACCCAGGGGCCGAATCACAAATTGACTCTTGTGTAAGACAAGGAATTGACTTTATTTTCCTCTTTATTCAACTTTGGGAATACAGTCTATTTTCATCTACTCTTTAGTATCTTTTACTCTACCTCAACTTCACCTTTATACCACCACTCTCTTGCTAACCTTTCCCTATTTAGTACTCTGTTTCCCTTACACTTTTCCCGCTTTAGATTTACCTTAATTCTTTCTTTTTACCCCCTGTTAAAATTTCACCCCACTTATATATCTAATCTCCAACCACCTACTCCAACTCCATATATACCTCTAGCTTCTCGGACTTCACTATCTTAAATTGTGTTTACCCTGTCCTGTTGTTGTTTACTTGACTGTAGATTATATTGATTTTTTTATGCAGGTATATGAGATTGATTTGCTTATACTTTTATTTTGTTTTGTTTTGTAGGGTTTTTTGTTTTTTTTGGTGTTGTTTCTTGTTTTGTTGTCCTCATGTGCATTGTTTTTTAGATAGAGTTTTGCTTCTGTGTTCCTCATCTCCCTTGATGTTAGTAGATGTATGTAGTTTGTATCAATCTCCAGGTACTTGTTGCAGGTTTGGTTCAGATTAGGGGCTGTTCTATAGGAGTATTCACCCCACATTTATAGTTTACTCCCCTTTTTTTTTTACTTCTTCCCATTTTCCCATTATCATTTTGGCATTCCTGTCTTTCTTTTTTTGAGTATGTGTGTATGTGTGTGGGGGGGCTCTTGTTTTTGTGTGAGTGTGGGTGTGTGCATGTCTGTGTGTGTCTGGAGGGGAGTTCTCTTTCTTTTTTCTCACCTATCACCGAATTTGCCTTTCTCTGGCAATCACCTTGATTTGGAATTACTATGACTGTGACTACATTCCGGTTCAGTGCCTGGTGCATTGCACCTCGATGTGTTGTATTGTGTGCCTTTTAATCAACACAGGAGAGTGAGAACTACATAACCAGACACACAAAGAAGAGAGACCATGGGGAGACAAAGAAACAGCCCACATATGAAAGAAAAACAAAACTCACCAGAAAAGGAGGTAAACGAAATGGAAGTTAACAACCTGTCAGAGAAAGAATTCAGAGAAATGGTCATAAGGTGGCTGATAAGAATGGAAGATAAATTTGACAATATGAGTGATAACCAAGAGGAATTGAAGAAGAACCAAGAGGAAATGAGGAAGACCCAGGAAGAAATGAAGAAGAGCCAAGAAGAAATGAAAAGTGACATTGCTGAAGTAAAGAACTCAATAGAAAGTGTTAAGAGTAGACTAGAAGAAGCAGAGGACCGCACCAATGAGCAAGAAGACCAGGTAGAAAAAAATAACCAAGTAGAGCAGCTTCTAGAAAAAAAATTAAAAAGCAGAAGGAGAGCCTAAGGGAACTTTGGGACAAAATGAAACAAAACAACATCCATATAATTGGGCTTCCAGAAGGACAGGAAACTGAGCAAGGAATAGAAAACCTGTTGGAAGAAATAATGACAGAAAACTTCCCTGATATAGGAAAGAAAAAACCCACACAAATCCAAGAAGCTCACAGAGTCCCAAGCAAAATGAACTCCAAAAGACCTTTGCCAAGGCACATTATAATTAAATTGGGAAACACCAATGACAAAGTAAGAAATTTAAAAGCTGCCAGAGAGAGAGAGAAAGTCACCTACAAAGGAATTCCCATCAGCCTAACAAGTGATCTCTCAGCAGAAACATATCAGACCAGAAGGCAATGGAATGAAATTTAAAAAGTCATGCAAAGGAAGGGTCTGTATCCTAGAATACTATACCCAGCAAGGCTATCAATCAATATTGAAGATCAAATCAGGAGCTTCACAGGTAAAAAAGAACTAAAGGGATTCATTACCCCAAATCAGCAGTGCAAGAAATGCTAAAAGGTGTGCTGTAAAAAGAAATAGGAAGCAAAGAAGGAACACAGGGGTGAAGAACAAAAACGGCAACATATAAGGACCTATCAATAATAACTTTAAATGTAAATGGTTTAAATGCTCCAATCAAAAGACATAGGGTAATAGATTAGATAAGAAAACACGACCCATGTATCTGCCGTCTACAAGAAACACACCTCAGAAAAAAAGAAGCACACAGACTGAGGATGAAAGGTTGGGAAAAAGTTATTCAGGCAAAAGAAAAGAAAAAAAATCTGGGGTAGCAATATTTATATCTGACAAATTAGATCTCAAAGTGAAAGACATAATAAGAGATAAAGAAGGCCACTTCATAATACTAAAGGGAGCAATCCAAAAGAAGAAATAACTCTGGTAAACATATATGCACCCAACACAGGAGCACCCAAATACATATAAAAACTCCTAGAGGATATCAAGGGAGAGATAGACAGCAATACAATCATAGTAGGAGACTTTAATACCCCACTATCACCATTGGACAAATCCTCTAAACAAAACATCAGTAAAGAAACATCAATCCTCAATAACTCATTAGACCAGATGGAATTAATTGACATGTTCAGATCATTTCACCCCAAAGCCACAGAATATACATTCTTTTCAAGTGTACATGGGTCATTCTCAAAGATAGACCATGTGTTGGGTCATAGGCAAAGTCTCTCCAAATTCAAGAAGATAGAAATCATATCAAGCATATTCTCAGATCACAGTGGCATAAAGCTGGAAATCAACTACAATAGAAACAATCCAAAGAAAGCAAACACATGGAGACTAAACAGCATGCTATTAAACTATGACTGAGTTACTAGAGAGAACAAGGAAGAGATAGAAAACATCATGGAAACAAATAACAACGATAGCACAACAATCCAAAATCTATGGGACACAGTGAAAACAGTTCTGACAGGGATGTTCATAGCTTTACAATGCTACTGCAAAAAAACTAGAAACAGCGGCAATAAATTATCTAACCCAACAACTCAAAGAGTTAGAAAGAAAGCAACAAGAAAAGCCCAGTGTAAGCAGAAGGAAGGAAATAGTAAAGATCAGAGCAGAAATAAATGACATAGAGACCAAAGAAACAATACGGAAGATCAAGAAAACCAAGAGCTGGTTCTTTGAAAGGATAAACAAGATTGATGAACCTCTAGCCAGGTTCACCAAGAAGCGAAGAGAGAGGACCCTAATAAATAAAATCAAAAATGAAAGAAGTCAAATAACATCAGACCCCATTGAAATACAAAGGATTGTTAAAAAATACTATGAACAACTCTACTCCAACAAACTGGACAAGCTGGAGGAAATGGATATATTTCTAGAAAAATATAACCTCCCAAAACTCAATCAGGAAGAACCTAAACAGCTCAAAAGACTAAGAACTGTGGAAGAAATTGAAGCAGTCATCATAAAGCTTTGAGCAAACAAAAGCCCAGGGCCAGATGGCTTCACAGGGGAGTTTTACCAAACATTCAAGGAAGAACTAAAACCTATCCTCCTTAGACTATTCCAGAAAATACAAGAGGATGGAACACTTCCAAACTCCTTCTATGAAGCTAGCATCACCCTAATACCAAAACCAGATAAAGATGACACGATTAAAGAGAATTACAGGCCAATATCCCTCATGAATATAGATGCCAAAATCCTCAATAAAATTTTAGCAAATTGGATCCTGCAGTACATCAGAATGATCATACACCATGAGCAAGTAGGATTTATCCCAGGAATGCAAGGATGGTACAATATCCACAAATCAATAAATGTGATATGTCACATAAACAAATTGAGAGATAAAAATCACATAGTCATATCAATTGATGCAGAAAAAAACATTTGATAAAATCCAACATCCTTTCTTGATAAAAACTCTCAACAAGGTAGGAATAGAAGGACCATACCTCAACATAATAAAAGCCATATATGATAAACCCACAGCTAACATCATACTCAATGGGAAAAAACTAAAACCATTTCCCCTAAGAACAGGAACAAGACAGGGTTGTCCACTCTCACCACTCCTGTTCAACATAGTATTGGAATTATTAGCCATTGCAATGAGACAAGAAGAAGAAATAAAAAACATCCAAATTGAAAAAGAAGAAGTAAAGCTATCCTTATTTGCAGATGACATGATATTGTACATAAAAAACCTGAAAGACTCCATAAGAAAACTAATAGACTTAATAAATGAGTTCAGTAATGTAACAGGCTACAAAATTAATGCCAAGAAATCTATGGCATTTCTATACACTAATAGTGAACTTACAAAAAGAGAGACTAAAAAGGCAATCCCATTTACCATCACTCCAAAAAAATTAAGATACCTAGGAATAAACTTAACTAAGGAGGTAAAAGACCTATTCACGGAAAACTACAGGATACTAAAAAAAGAGATAGAGGAAGATGTAAACAGATGGAAGAACATACCATGTTCATGGATTGGGAGAATCAACATAATTAAAATGTCCATACTACCCAAAGCAATCTATAAATTTAATGCACTCCCCATTAAAATACCAATGGCATATTTCACAGACCTAGAAAGAACTCTCCAAAAATTCATCTGGAATAAAAAAAGGCTCCGAATAGCCATAGCAATCCTGAGAAAGATGCACAAAGTTGGTGGGATTTCCATACCAGATTTCAAGCTCTATTACAAAGCTACTCTTCCTAAAACAGCCTGGTACTGGCACAAGAATAGACATATAGAACAATGAAAAAGAAAAGAGAATTCAGGTATCAACCTGAACCACTATGCTCAATTAATATTTGACAAAGGAGGCATGAACATAAAATGGAGTCAAGACAGTCTCTTCAATAAATGATGATGGGAAAATTGCACAGACACATGCAAAAAAATGAAACTAGACCACCAACTTACACCATACACAAAAATTAACTCAAAATGGATACAGGACTTAAACATTAGAAAGGAAACCATTAAAACATTAGAGGAATCTACAGGAAGAAAAATCTCAGACATATGCCAAAAGAACTTCTTCTATGATACTCCTCCTAGGGCAATGGAAGCTAAAGACAAAATCAACAAATGGGATTACATCAAAATAAAAAGCTTTTGCACAGCTAAAGAAACCATCAACAAAACAATAAGAAAACCCACTGTATGGGAGAACATATTTGCAAATGTTATCAGTGATAAAGGTTTAATTTCAAGCATCAACATGCATCTCACACAGCTCAATAAAAGGAGGACAAATGATCCAATAAAAAAATGGGCAAAAGACCTAAATAGAATATTTTCTAAAGAAGACAAAAGGAAGTCCCAGAGAAATATGAAAACTTGCTCAAAGTCACTAATTATCTGAGAGATGCAAATAAAAAAGACTATGTGGTACAATTTTAAACCTGTGAGAATGGCTTCCATCAACAAATCAACAAACGACAAGTGTTGACAAGGATGTGGAGAAAAAGGAAATCTTGTGCACTGCTGGTTGGATTGTAGATTAGTGCAGCCACTGTGGAGAACAGTATGGAGTTTCCTCAAAAAACTAAAAATGGAGCTCCCATTCAACCCAGTGATCCCACTTCTAAGAATATACTCCAAGAAACTAGAAATGCAAATTAGAAAGGATATATATACCCTAAGTGCCCATCAGCAGATGAGTGGATTAAAAAACTATGGTACATTTACACAATGGAATACTATGCTGCGGTAAAAAAGGAGCTTCTACCACTTGTAACAACATGGATGGATTTGGAGAGCATTATGCAAAGTGAAATTAGCCAGGCAGAGAAAGATAAATATCACATGATCTCACTCATCTGAGGACTATAATGAGTGACATATACTGATGAACAAGAATGAATCCAGAGACTGAGAAAAGTCCATCAGAATGTGAAACCTCAGCATAACTGGCAGGTGGTGGGAGTGAGGGGGAAAGTCAATATATTTGAACTCTTGAACTAAGAAAAGTAATTTGTGTTTTTACATCCCTGACAAAGTTTATATAAAGTTATAAAAAAAAAAACATTGGTAGATAGTTTGAGATTGAATTGACATGACCTAGAGTTTATCATCTCCTATGGACACCAGTCCTTAGGCTAGGCCCTCCTTAACCTCCTGTGACACCATAATACACTTACATGATATTATTCTACAATATCAATATAATTTTTGATATTTGACAACAGCATATTATACAATTATCCCAAATAAACTTACAAACTAATTCTTTGAATGTTGGGCAGCAATTTAAAAAGGATAGGAAAGGAATTAATCCCTTTCAGAAGGAATTATGGCACTGGGAAGGCATCCAAGCATTCCATATTGGCCCTTCTTGCCCTTTCTGCTAAGAGGGACCTTCTTCTTACTATCCAAATACACACAGCTGTTGCCTAGGTTTTCAGTTCAAGCTGTGGCTGAAGCCTCTGGGCAGCTGGCACCATGGATCTGTCTCTCGACCAATGGTGTGAGCTGGGCCCTCTCTGGAGAAGAAACCTGGGTCCCCCGAGATATGTGATCAGTACTGGGACCCCGCCAGAAAGCGAGGAGACCCCAAGGCAGGTGCTGGACGTGGAGGCCATGGGAGCATAGACTATAAAGGAGACAGAACTGAACCTCACATCACCCTGTTTGGCCCCAGAGAATGGCTGGTTAGCCAGAGACGGGTAAGATTCCTCAGGGAAGGAACAACCTAAGACAGGCACAGTCGCAGAGGGGCCAACAGGAGAGAATTAAAAAGTCAACAGAGGTGGGGCACAGACCCTCTTCCACAAATCTTGCAAGGGCTTGAATTCTCACCCCTCCTGAGGGAGGTCTCCTACCCCATGGCTGCTTCGCTTCCCCCGCACAACTCAGACCTGGACCCAGGAGGCAGACAGAGACTCGGCCAGCAATAACTGCTCTATATCTAAATTGAGTCTATTACAAGGAATGCTCAGGACCTATTCAAAAATGCAAATATTCCTTTCCACTAGTATTTACAGGATAAACTAAGATTTCTGCTTGAGTATTAAAATTGACAGTAAAATAGTTATCAAGTTTTCAGATTAATTTGAATTGGCCACTTGAAATAACTGAACACTCAAGAAAATTTTAGTGTACTGGACAAAAAGCTTTTCGTAAAACATTAATTAAAATATCTATTAGTAGTTCATCTCACTATAAAATTGCCTAACATCCAAAGAACCTAAAGCAGTCATATTTGTGTGCAAAAATTAAATTTTAAAATTACCAAGACTGCAAGATAAAATTTCCAAAGCCCCCATTAATCAAAAAAAGGAGGGGGGGAAATATCCTGTAAGTAAAATACATCCAGAAAATTCTTACTCCAGAAAAGTAACTTCCATTTGTAAAGCCAACTGCAGGATACCCATGAAAAAACACACATGGTATTAAAATAAGTCAAAGAAAAATCATTTAGGCAAAAATAAAAAGAATCTGACGTCTATTTTGCAGAGAGGATCCCTTTGTTAACTTTTGGTCGACAATGTTTTTGTGTGTTTTCGGAGCACAACTCCAAGACCATGTGGGTTCCTGCGACAGTGAGGAACTGACAGGTCTGTTCCAGTTATGAGGAGGGTCCAGAGATGGGGGACACTGACGACACCTTGCCATGCTAGCAGTCGGCAGCTGTGCATGGTTACAGGCGGCCCAGGGCCAAACCAGAGAGGATGGATCTTGAATTGCCACGATGTGTCCACCATCTGGATACCAATGCTGACATGTACATATAAAGAACTATTTGACAGTGAAACTGGGACTCAGAACAGTTGGACATTGAAACTGAGACTCAAACATTTTTTGTTCCTATACATTTATTTCTAGTATGCAGAGGCAAGATGTTTTTGAAGAAAAGAAACAGGGGAGAGTGATTGATATAGAGGCAGGGTGGCCTTGAACAGACTGTCAAGCTACAGGGGAAGGCTTGGGTGGATGGGAGGCGGACGCGGGGGGAGATCAACTGAAGGACTTGTATGCATGCATATGAGCATAACCAATGAATGAACGACACTGAGGCGCGGATGGGGGTGTGTGGGGACATGTGCTAGACGGTAAGGGAGGCTGAGGGGTGGATAATGGTTGGGGGAAAAAAGGAAAACATATGTACTACTATTAAATATAAGTTATACTGCAAAAAAATCAATAAAAATATATTTTTAAAAAAAGTTCTTCATTGAGATTCAGTGGATAGCCTCTGCTTACATAGGGTCTGAAAAATTTAAAACCATACAAAGGAATGGTAAAAGAAGATCCATATATTCAACTAGAGGCCTGGTACACAAAATTTGTGCATGGAAGTATATGTCCCTCAGCCCAGCATGCAACCTCTCCAATCTGGGACCCCTCAAGGCATGTCCAACTGCCTGTTTATGTTAAATTGGCAGTTGGACACCCCTCTCACAATCCAGGACTGCAGTCTCCCAACTGCTCACCTGTCTGCCTTCCTGATTGCCCCTAACCGCTTCGTCCTGCCAGTCTGATAACCCCCTAACCACTCCCTTGCCAGCCTAATTGATGCCTAACTGCTCCCCTGCCAGCCTAATTGCCCCTAACTGCCCTCCCCTGCAGACCTGGTCACCCCTAATTGCCCTCCCCTGCAGACCTGGTCACCCCTAACTGCCCTCCTATGCAGACCTAATCGCCCCTAACTGCCCTCTCCTGCAGACCTGGTCACCCCTAACTGCCCTCCTCTGCATGCCTAGGTCCACCCCAAATGCCCTTTACTGCAGGGGAGGGCAGACGCCGCCACCTTCCCTCCTCTACCTGCCTCGTTACCCCCACCTGCCCTCCCCTGCTGGCCTGATCACCTACAACTGCCCTCCCTTTCAGGCTTGGTCCCTCCCAACTACCCACTCTTGGTGGCCATCTTGTGGCGACCATCTTGTGTCCACATGGCGGCAGCCATCTTGTGTGTTGGAATGACAGTCAATTTGCATATTACTCTTTTATTATATAAGATGTTAGTCATACTAAATCTTAGGTTAAATGAAGTATCAGTTCTAAAACTGAACTCCAGAAATAAGCTGATATACCCACCCAGTTACAGGCAGCATCAATTAGTGCCAGCCTCTCAATTGTGAACAACAGATTGAGAGATAAAGAACCAGCTCTATAGAGTAAGCACAGTGATTTTTTTTCAAATTTAATAACTATGGATGCTATTCTACTGTGGAATGAATAAAAATGTTAAAAGGTGTCATAATTGTTTTTAATGAATGTACCTCATCTTGCTTACCTAGGGTAGTAGAAATTCTTCCAAAAATTTGGTTCCTAAGTCATTTTACTTTTTTAACAAAATAAAAAATCACAATAAAGCATCACCACATTCACATAGGGAAGTTTCTTTACAATTTCACATTCAAATTACATCTAATATTACTAAAATTCTTTGAAAAAACTGATCAATTAATCATTATTAGAATTTCTTCATATCTCCCTGTATCTTAATTTGCTATAAAAGCACAACTTTAATAATTATCATGTTGTTCAGAACCAATACATTTTTTAAAGCTTGAAAACTTTAGTAACTTATAGCTGAAACTAGAATAACTGCAATGGGGAGGCATTAACACCCATTTCAATGAATTATTTTTGAGATAGGATACAATTCATCCATATAAAATACTTAAACAATGTCAGCTATACAGAAAGTGCTTTTAAAAATATAATTGTTTTGATTATAATAGTTAATAATGGTATTGCATTTGGAATCTATTATTGAAAAAAGAGAATACAGATTAGCTAAGGGAGCAAACAAGATGGTGGCATAGGTAAACACCTATCTTGCTGCCCCACAGAGCAATTTCAAAACTACAACTTAACGAAAGAACAAACATCATCCAGAATCACCAGAAAGCTGGCTGAGTGAAAATTCCACAAATAAAAGTGAAGATAGCACACTGTGACTTAGAGGAGTGGCAGAGGACAGCGTTGAAGATACGCGCAAAAAGAGGTTTGGAGCCTTGTGCGTGCAAGCAGATAGGGCTGGGAACTACAAACTCGGCCGGTTTTCTCAAATGGGGGAGACAAAGACATCTCACTGCACTGATTCTCCAGCTCCAGGTGAATTCCGTGAAACCCACAATAATATGGGTTAAAATTGGACAGTGGGGAGGCGCGTTGAAACTAGGGTGCTGCAAGGGTCTCCAAGCTTGTGGAGAGGGCGAGCTTGTACAGAGTGCGCGTGAACTTGGGAACAGCAGAGCTGCATGACCGCGCAGAGAGGACTCGTGACTTACTCTCTCATTCAGGAAACCACCAGACTGCATTGTTTTACGACCCTGGGTGAGACATTGGGTGTGCAGACTCATTTGGGGAGAGGCTGAATCGTCCAGCAGCAGATGGACCTCGGTGGCAGCTTTCTCTCAGAGGTTCTGGCAGCCATTGCCACACGGCACAGAGTCCCAGGTGGCATATAGGGCAGAGCTGACGCTGCTTGCATGGCCCGGAGACTCCGCCCATTCAACCTGAGTACGGCTGAACCTCACAGCCAATTGGCCTGGAGGTCAAACCCTCCTAGTGCTAGCAACAATAATCTAGGCTTAACTTCAACAAGACTGTGCAACCCATATATACCTCAGGTAACTGGAGAGGCTGAGCCACTGTCTCTTAGAGGACATCTACCACATGAAGATAATCAACCAACTCAGGAAAGCAGCCACCATGCAGATTCATGGAAAGAAATCAGATGTGAAAGAAATGGAGGAAAAAACAACAACAACTGGACATAGAGTTTAAAACCACAGTTGTAAGGCTTTTCAAGAGGCTCCTAGAAAAGGCCGAGACCTACAAGGAAATGAACAAGACCTACAAGGATATGCAAAAGGACCAACTAGAAATTAAGAATACATTGACTGAAATAAAAAATATTATACAAAGACTTAAAAGTACTCTAGAGGACTTCAAGAACCAAGTTAAAGCTTTGAAATACAAAGAGGTAAAATCCACTCAGTTGGAAAAGCAAGAAACCAAAAGAATCCCCAAAATTGAAGATAGTTTAAGGGGTCTCTGAGACAACCTCAAGCACACCAACATCCGAATTATAGGGGTGCCAGAGAAAGAGAGAGCGCAAGACAATGAAAACCTACTAGAAGAAATAGTGACCGAAAACTTCCCCCACCTGGTGAAAGAAATTGACTTAGGAGTCCAAGAAGCACACCGAACCTCAATATATAGGAATCCTAAGAGGACCACACCAAGACACATCATAATTAAAATGCCAAAAGCAAAAGACAAAGAGAGAATGTTAAAAGCAGCAAGAGAAAAACAGTTACCTATAAGGGAGCACCCATATGATTGTCAGCGGATTTCTCAACAGAAACGATGCAGGCCAGACAGGAGTGGCAAGAAATATTCAAAGTGATGAATAGCAAGAATCTACAACCAAGATTACTCTACCCAGCAAAGCTATCATTCAGAATTAAAGATCAGATAAAGTGCTTTGCAGATAAGAAAAAGCTAAAGGACTTCATCACCGCAAAACCAATATTATATGAAAGATATTCTATAAGAAGAGGAAGAAGAAAAAGGTAAAAATATAAATTATGAACAACAAATACACATCTATCAACAAATGAATCTAAAAATCAAGTGAATTCAAAATCTGATTAACTGGATAAAGTGGTGAATATAATAGAATCATGGGCATAGAGAGGGAATGGACTGACAATTCTTGGGGAGAAAAGGGGTGTGGGAGGTGCAGCAAGAGAATGGACAAAAATCATGCACCTATGGGAGAGGACAGTGGGGGGTGGTGAGGGCAGAGGGTGGGAGGGGTACAGAGTAGTGGGGACCTATAGGGGGAGAACAAAGGAGGAACAATGTAATTAATAAACTGAACAATAAAGCTTAAAATATTAAAAAAGAAAGAATACAGACCATTTTAATATTACAGCACTAAAGAGCATGAAAACATTTTCTTATTATTCTGTGAACTCTTAATTATTCATTAAAAATTGAGAATTATTTAGGAAGTATTTACATATTTTTAAAAAATACAGTGTTGAAAGTATATTAATTTGCTCTTTATGTCATAAAACTCAGAATATTTGGTAAAACCTTTTAGTGACACTCTTCTTCAGGAGCCATAGCTCCATAAAAACAGATTTTGCTCATCCCCAATGACCCAGCCTTATATATTGCAGGGCAACAGGATGTATCTAATAGTTACCTGTTGAATAAGTCAGTGTTTTACTGAAAATAATAATAAAATCAAGTTTCTTTAGGTAAGTTAAAACAATATATTATAAGAAACAAGGCACAACCTTTGCTGATCTTACATATGTATATAATGTTTGGAATGTAAGTGTCTGATTTAGAAATGCAGTTATACTTAAGAGCATGGCCAGCCAAAGGGGCTTGAGTCCTTGACTAAAACTCTTTTCAGACACGGCAATGCACTGGCTGTGTGCCACCTCTGGTGTGGAGAGGACAGGTTTTCCTCCAAGAGGCCCACATTTTTAATTGCCTAAAAAATCACTCATAAGTTTTTCACTGAGAGCTGAACTTCTTACCCACCAGGGATGTGTTGATTTTACATTCTCCTAATAAGTAATAATGCTGATTTGCTTCTTTATGTATTCTTACTTAAATGTATAACTTCCTCATTGAAGTAATTAATTAAAGTATTTTGCTTATTTTGTCACTTACTCATTATTGATTTACTATAGGCCCGTTGCACGAAATTCATACAGGGTGTGTGTCTCCTTCAGCCTAGCCTATACCCCCTCTAATCTGGGACTCCTTGAGGGATATCTGACTGCCTGTTTAGGCCCGATCCCAGCTCACAATCAAGGACTAATGGCTCCCAACCACTCACCAGCTTCTGCCTGATTGCCCCTAACCGCCTCTGTCTGCCACCCTGATCAACCCCAACCACTCCACTGCCAGCCTGATCGACACCTAATTGTTCCACAGCTGGCCCAATTGCTCCTACCTGCCCTCCCCTCCTGGCCTGGTCACCCCTAACTGCCCTCCCCTGTAGGCCTGCCCCCCACAACAGTGCTCTTCAGCAGGACTGCTAACTGGCCTCCTCTGCTGACCCTGTCCCCATCAACTGCCCTCCCTTGCTGGTCTGATCACCCACAACTGCCCTCCCTTGCAGGCCTGAGTCCCCTTCAACTGTCCTGCTCTGCAGGCCTGCTCCCCTCAAACTTCCTTTCCCTGCAAGCCTGGTCCCCTCAACTGCCCTCCCCTGATGCCTGGTCTCCCACAATTGCCCTCCCATGCAGGACTGGGTCCCCTCAACTGCCCTCTCCTGCAGTCCTGTTTCCCTGCAACTGCCCTCCCCTGCAGTCCTGTTTTCTCCCAACTGCCCTCTCCTGCAAGCCTGGTCACCCCCAACTGCCCACAACTGGCCTCCCCTGCTGGCCATCTTGTGGTGGCCATCTTATGTCCACATGGGAGCAACCATCTTTGACCATATGGGGTGGCCATATTGTGTCTTGGAGTGATGGTCAATTTCATTAGATAGGATGGGATGTCTGGATATATATTCTGGATATAAGTCTTTGGCCAAACACATATGTATAACATTGATTTCCTTACATTCTGTGTCCTACTTATTCATTTTTATACCTGTATTTGTTGTTTAACATTTTCTCATAAATGTATTTGTTGTTAATGCTTCCTGAGTCCTCTCTATATCTTATCTTATTTTTTAATATTTCTGCAAATTTTTTATTTTTTAAATTTCTTTAAAAATTTGTTAGTTTCATTAAATATTATTTTGTATTAGTTTTAGGTGTACAGCATAGTGGTTATATTATACTTTATAATATAATCCCCCCAATATTTTCAGTATCAATTTGGTACCATACAGAGTTAGTTCAATATTATTGACAACATTATCTATGTAGTACTTTAAATCCTTCTGATAATTTCATAACTACTAATTTGTACTTCTTAATCTCTTAACCTTTTCACCCAGTGTTTCAAATCCCCTCCCCTCTGGGAACCACCAGTATCTTCTCTGTAATTATAAGACTGTTCTAATTTTATTTGCTCATTTATTTTGTTCTTTAGACTCCACATATAAGTAAAACCATATGTACTTGTCTTTCTCTATCTGACTTATTTCACTTAGCGTAATACCTTCTGGATCTATTCATGCTGTTGCAAAAGGTTAAATTTTTGTTATTTTAATGGTCAAGTAATATTTCACTGTATACATGTACCACCACTTTTTTATCCACTCTATTGATGGCACTTGGATAGGTGCCTTTCATCTTGGCCAGTGGTCGGCAAACTCATTGTTCAACAGAGCCAAAAATCAACAGTACAATGATTGAAATTTCTTTTGAGAGTCACATTTTTAAAACTTAAACTTCTTTTAATGCCATTTCTTCAAAATAGACTCACCCAGGATGTGGTATTTTGTGGAAGAGCCTCACTCAAGGGGTCAAAGAGCCGCATATGGCTCGTGAGCTGCAGTTTGCCCACCACTGATCTTGGTTATTGTAAATAATGCTACAAGGAACATAAGGGTGCATCTATTCTTTTGAATCAGTGTTTTGGGTTTTTATGAATATTCTTAGAGGCCCGGTGCACAAATTCATGCACCACTGGGGGTCCCTCAGTCTGGCCTGTGGAATCAGGCCAAAACTGGCTCTCTGACATCTCCTGAGGATGTCCTGGATTATGAGAGGGCACAGTCCAGGGAGATGGACCTCATCTGTGCACGATCTGGGCTAGGGAAGGATTCAGGAGGTTGGCCAGCTGGGGAGAGACTGCGGAAGGGCTCCAGGGCATGTCTAGCCCATCTTGGTCAGTCCTGATCAGCCAGACCCCAGCAGCAAGCTAACCTATTGATCTATCAGCCTCATGCATCTGCTCCCTAGTAGTCAGTGCGTGTCATAGCAAGCAGTTGAGCTGCCTTAGCATATCATTAGCATATTACACTTTGATTGGTTGACCAGATGACCAACTAGTGGGCACTTAGCATATTAGGCTTTTATTATATAGGATACCAAGAAATGGATTTGCTGGGTGATAGGCAGTTCTATTTTTAAAATTTTCAGAAACCTCAATACTGTTTTCATAGTCTTTATTCCTACCAACAGTGAACTAGGCTTCCGTTTCTTCAAATACTCACCAACAATTATTTGTGAATTTAATTTATGATAGCCAAAGTGACACATGAGGTGGTAGCTCACCGTGTTTTTATTTTTCATTTCTATGATGATTAATGACATTAAATATTTTCTGTATGTCTATTGGCAATCTGTATGACCTCTTTGAAGAAGTGTCTGTTCAAATCATCTGCTCATTTATAATTGGATTGTTTTTGTTTTGTTTTGAGTGATAGAAGTTCTTTCTAAATTTTGAATATTAATTCCATATTGGATATATCACTGGTGAATATCTTCTCCCATTTAGTAGGTTTCTTTTTGTTTTGTTGATGGTTTCCTTTATTGTGCCTTTTTTTTTTTAGTTTGAAGTAGCCTTATTTGTTTATTTTTATTTTTTTCCTTCCCTGAGGAGATTATATACATATACATATACATATACATATACATATACGTGTAAATATATATGTATATGTGTATATATATGTGTGTATATATATATATCCTATCTAATAAAAGAGCAATGTACAAATTGACCATACCTTCGCTATGCTACCAGCCAATCAGAGCGGGGGGGCGGGGCCGAGCAGCGGGGCTGAGCGGCACAAGCTGTGAGGCCAAGTGGCATGAGGGGCGGGGCGAGCAGCATAAGGTTGGGGGGCAGGTCCAAGTTGTGTGAGGCGGGTGGGCAGAGCCGAGGCATGCACAAGGCTGGGGGTGGCGGGACTGGGCTGAGCGGCACAAGCCGCAGCGTGTGGTGGATAAGTATGCTGAATGTTTTAGAAATGTATGTAGGTGTGAGGCACACAGAGAGAGTGGGAGACACCCGGAGCTGCGGACACAACTTCTGAGCACAGATCTGATGGGTGCACTGGGCTGGCAAGCAGAGTGGGTTGGGCAGAGAGGGAAACCGACTATTGTACATTCACAGTGTCTGAGCCCCGAGCTGCCTCGGCTCTGCGAGGGTGGCTGTCAGTGCCATGACCAAGGAGGGTCCCAGGAGCAGAGGGTGGCCTCGCCGAGGAGGCTGCAGGTAGCATGGCACGTGGCGGCAGCAGCCACATGGGGGGTCTGAGTGGGCGGCCGTGGCTGCCCGAGGGGCTCAGAGGCTGCGGAGGCAGAGGTGGAGGCCCTGGGAGTGTTGGAGAGCGAGCACCGTCAGCACCACGGCCTTGGCCAAGGGGCACTGGAGAGACCCTGAGCTGCTTCTGCCTTTCACGAGCAGGAGCCGTTCCAGTGAGCCTGGGCTTCCAGGAGAACCCCAGAAAGGAGGAGAGAAGGAGGAGGGTGGGAAGAGGGAGGGAGGAGGGAGGGAAAGATGAGAGGAGGGAAGGGGAGGGGGCATGGCTGCAAGGGGCAAGGGGAGCTCGGTGGCAGGGAAGGAAACTGCTAGAGCAATAACCCTGAACGACCTCAATAACTTTCAATTTCAAGAGGGGAAGAGGGAGCTGGAAAAGTACAGGTGCTACACTTTGGCAGAGGCATGGGAAGAGGAGCTTAAGGGGTCCCGGGTCTGTGGTGGAGCTTCTCTGGACATGGCAGGGAAGGCGGGAGAATGGGAGCCAAGAAGCTGGGGAAGCGCTTTGTGCATAGCAGGGCCCTCCAAAGGGCATCCTTCATGGGGAGAGGCAGACAGATGGCCCGAAGGTCCAGAAGGCGAGATCTCTGCGCCCTCCTCTCAAGTCCTGCCCATCTCTGTGGTCAAGGTTGGGCTCACCTGGCTGAGCGCTCTGCATCCAGTGCCCATGCCCCCAGTGCCACACAGTGACCAAGTTCTGGGCAGCTCGCCCCTTGGCCTCCGTGAGTGAGGGTTGCCCCTGGGGCTGGTTGGTAGCTGCCGGGGCTAAGGCCTGAGCTGGGGGAGCAGGGCCAAGGCATCTGGGGCAGAGCCAGCCATCGGCCCCATTGAGGGGGCAGTTTGGGCTGAGGGATCACCCACCCCAAGTGCACGAATTTCATGCACCAGGCCCTAGAGAGAGAGAGAGAGAGGGAGAGAGAGAGAGAGAGAGAGAGAGAGAGTAAATTGTTAAGAGAGATGACAGAGATTTTACTGTATATGTTTTCTTATAGGAGTATAATGGTTTTAAGTCTTACAATTAATTCTTTAATTCATTTTAGTATATTCTTTTATATCATGTAAGAAGGTGGTCTACTTTCATTTTTTTTTTTCATATATCTGTCCAATTTTCTCTGGTAATTAATTTTAATAAGGAGATTCATACTGATAAGATTTCTAACAAGGTCATGTCCATAGACAGTACTTAGAGTACCTCAGCTACTCAAACTTTGGTATGCATCAGACTCATTTGGAAATCTTGTTAAACCAGATTGTTCACCCCACTTCTGGAGTTTTTGATTAGTTAGGGATCTGGATAGCTTCTGAAAATTTGCATCTCTGAGTAGTTTTCAGATGATATTGATGTTGCTGGTTCATGCCCCACACTTTGAGAACCACTATTTTTGACAATACTCAGTTTGAGCTTCTGGGGTTACTTATGTTCAGTCACTCTAGCCAGTGGAAGATCTACAATTGATTCTGCCATGTATGTCGGCTATATACATGTCTAGCAGTTGTGGATTACCACCAGAATACCAAAAGGAAACTTATCCACATCTTAGTGGTCTCCTTAACTGCAAATGCCAGTGATGTTTCAGCCTCAATGATGGGGCAGAAATAGTTCTGAAGGATCAAGATGACCAGCAGGTATTCTAGGAACACATACATGTACTAGTGCCATTTCTCTCCTCTCAGAGATCTACAGAGGAGATCTGAGCCAACTAATACTAGTCACAGGGCTCTGCGAAGCCCTCTAGGCTCTGATTCATGCTGGAGCTCAGAAGTCTTGTAACAGCTGCCACATTTATTTGTCCAACCAAGCTCAAACCTAGGATGTGTTCCCATCCTCCACCTCCAGGCTCAGCCTGTGTGTCAGCTACAGAAACGTCATCTCAGGATAATAGGCAGTTAATTTTGTGTAGTGAAGAGAGGACAAAGAACATTACTTTTCAAAGTTATCAAGTGTTTATGAGGAGAAAAGCTGAAACTAGAGGGTTCAGACATCTCCTATAGGAATGGTTCATGCGAAGGCTGCCAGGACAAAGATGGCATCTCTAATCATGAAGCAATGCAATGATCTATCCAAAGGAGAAAGGATTCCACAGCTTCCTCCTCTCTGAAGTCTGGCTGGCTTCATATTTACCAATTTCAGCAGTCATGTTGTTACAGAATTTATCAGATGACCAAAAATACAGGAAAGACCTATTTATTTTCAAATGTTTCACATGTACCAGTACAGAACTCAGGGGAGGCTGTTTCTCTGCAAATCCTGAGCAAACCAATATGGAGGAAGCTTTCCCTTTATATCCTTTTGGTTTCTTTGTCTCCCAAATACGGATGGAACTTCCAGACCTTTTGCAGGCTTAGCAAAAGCCCCGTTTGTTGGGGTGGGGTCTCTGGGACTACACCTAAAGGCCCGATCTGGAGTCAGCACTGATAACTGCCTCTGGGGATTGTGTATTGTTCATGGTTTATGGTCTCTGTAAAATGGGAGTACTAAAGTAAACAGGTCTTGCAAGATCAAACAATTAAGGAAAGGGCAGTGACTAGACTATAGGCTAACACGAATGTGTATTAGGTTACTGGCATAGATTCAGATTGCTAGCACCCCCAAGATGTCTCATTTTCCCCATCAATGATTCTTTCTTGAAAATCCAAGTTCTCATACAGTAGCATTTCTTAGTGAAGATCTTTTGTAAATGAATTCTCTGTTTCTATTTATTTGAAAATAGTTTTGTTTGACCTTTATCTTTTAAGTGCTGGTATTTTTTAAATGCAGCCATTAGCCAGGATTTTCTTGTCATTTTCTGTGGATCCTTCTTCTGCCTGAGATTAGGACCCCAAAATGCCTGTTCCCACTCCACAATGCCAGAAGTCTTGTTTGATTCCAAAAGGACTGTTTCTCAGTTATACCCCTTGCATTTTTTAAAGTCTTCTTTCATGTGTATTTAATGCCTTCTAAAAATAAGCAAAACAGTTTTAAGAGTTATAACAGTGGTTTCTCACTGTGAGGGCCAAAAAGATGACAGGCTGCAGTCAGAAAGGCTCCAAGTCCTTGCACTGGTCCATCAAGGTGAAATGGGATTTTTGGACTGCAACCCGGATTCTTTGTCCACTGGAGTTGAACAATGAATCCACGGACAGAAGATGGTATAGCAAAGATGGAAATTTATTAAGGAGCAAGTACAGACTCCCACATGGGGAGAGGTAAAAGGTCCCACAGAATGGACTCCCACATAAGGAGGAGGAAAGGGTCCCAGCCCATCCCTTCTCCCACAGTTTATAAAGTCTGCAAGTCTCAGTGTCTTAAATTCTCTCTGATTGGAATTCTTACTTTAGCAACTCACAAACTCAAAGGTCAAACACCACTTGGGATGTGTGATGCCCTCCTCCCTCATTGTTCTTTTCTTTCTGGCTATCTTCCTTCTTCTTTATTTTGTAAATATAGACCTTTTTGGCTACTTCCAGCTCTCTTCTTAAGTAAATATAACGGTTGCTGGTCCCTTGTCTTACAGAGATGTCACTGTACCTGGCTTCCTTGTGTTATGGAGATATACCTTCTCCCAATCTGTAGCCCTATGATTTTTTCCATGGACCCCAATTCTAAAAATTCCCTGAGCCTGCCTATGTCCCCCTAAAATTCCTGTTTCAAAGATGATAGTCATTCCAGGGCTTCAGTTTTACCCTCTAAACATGTCTGAAAAGACTGTTCTTGCAGGGATTATTTGTATGGTTTGAATATATCTGGAACTCTGGAGATAAGTGTGGGCTAGCTAGATTTATTGAGCACTTTAATAATGTGGCAGACCTCATGCTAATGACTATACATGTGTTCATTTAACCCTCACTTCTTGAGAAAACCATAACATTGTCTCCATTTTGTTGATGAGGTATCTGAAGTGGAGAGGGATTTTTTAACCTGATCAAGATCTTTATGATATCTTGACTACACCAAGTATGTAAAGATACTTTACTATGTGTATATTATTGTAGAAGATGTGTAGTTTAAGCTTTGAGATTAATGTCAAAGATTGGTCTTAAGCTCTGTGTAGTGTGAGATGGTGGTTTATTTATTTATTTTTTTAATATGAATAACCTATTGTACCAGAACAAATTGTTGAAAAGACTTTACCCATTAGGATATATTCCTGGAAGTGGGAAACTGGGTCAAATGGGAGTTCCATTTTTAATTTTTTGAGGAAACTTTATACTGTTTTCCATAGTGGCTGCACCAATCTGCATTCCCACCAGCAGTGCATGAGGGTTCCTTTTTTTCCACATCCTTGCCAGCACTTCTTTGTTACTTTGTTGATGATAGCCATTCTGACAGGTGTGAGATGGTACCGATTCCGAATTTTTAGACTGGAACCCGGATTCTTTTCCCCCTTTGGAATTGAAGAATGAATCCACAGACAGAAAGTGGTATAGCAAAGGTGCAGATTTATTGAAGAACAAATACAGACTGCCATGTAGGGAGGGGGAAGAGTCCCACAGAACTGATTCCCTCCCAGGGAGGGGGAAACATTTCCACAGATTGGACTCCTGCATGGGTAGGAGAAAAGGGTCCCACTGGGTTCTCTTTCCTTATGGCTTTTATAGGCTGCAGATCCTGTTGCCTTGATATCCTTTCTGATCGGTCACTATGCCCTTAGACTGGTTACTACAGTAACTCCTGGGCTCAAAGGTTCAACCTTACAAGGTACAGGTGAGGTTCTCCCCCTCCTCCCTTATTGTTTTCTTATTCCCTTTGGGCTTTCTTCTTCTCCTTCTGAATAAAGGGCTTCCTTCTTTTTATTTTGTAAATATGTACTTTTCTTGGCTACTTCTAGATCCCATGTCATGTCTTATGGAAATATACCTGTTACTCTTTTCATATGGAAATGTAACTGCATCTGACTTCCTTGTCTTATGGAAATGTACCTTCTCCCAGTATGTTGCTGTGTTTTTTTCCCACGAACCCTAATTCTGAAAAATTCTTAAGCCTGCCTAGGCCCCTTTAAAATTTCTGCTTCAGTACCTCATTGTAATTTTGATTTGCATCTCTCAGAAGATTGGTGATTCTGAGCATGTTTTCATATGTCTCTTGGCCTTCTGTAGGTCCTCTTTTAAAAAGTTTCTATTTAAGTCCTTTGCCCATTTTTTATTGGATTGCTTATCTTTCTTTTGTTAAATTATATGAGTTCCTTGTAAATTTTGGACATTAGACCCTTATTGGAGATAACATTGGTAAATATGTTCTTCCATACAGTGGGCTTTCTTGTTGTTTTGTTGATGGTTTCTTTTGCTGTGCAGAAACTTTTTATTATGATGTAGTCCTGTTTGTTTACTTTCTCCTTACTTTCCATTGTCCTAGGAGTTGTATAAATAAAAATATTGCATTGACACATGTCTGATACTTTACTGCCTATGGATTCCTCTAAGATTTTTATGATTTCCCGTCTTATGTTTTAAGTCCTTTTATCCAGTTTGAATTTATTTTTGTTTATGGTGTAGGTTGGTGGTCTAGTTTCATTTTTTTTTTTTTGCATGGATCTGTCCAATTTATGTTCACAGCAGCACAATTTACAATAGGTAAGATTTGCAAACAACCTAAGTGCCCATCAGTAAGTGAGTGGGTTAAAAAACAATGGCACATCTACACAATGGAATACTTTGCTGCTGTAAAAAAAGAGGGAATTCTTACCATTTGAAACAGAATGGATGGAACTGGAAAGCATTATGCTAAGTGAAACAAGCCATTCGGAGAAAGATAAATATCACATAATCTCACCCGTTTGTGGAATATAATGAACAAGGTAAACTGGTGAACAAATATAGGTTCAGAGACATAGATGCATCCAACAGACCATCCAACCTCCAAGAGAAGATAGGGAAGAGGGCAGGTAAGAGGTCAGTCAATCTAAGAACTTGTATGCATGCATATAAGCATAACCAAAGGACACAGGCAGTATGAGGGTGAGAGCATGTTCGGGGCAGGGGAAGGAAGGAGAGACTGGGGAGAAGTCACTGGGGGATAAAGGAGACTTATAATGCTTTAAACAATAGATAATTTAAATTAAAAAAAGACTTTCCCCATTAAGTGGATTTGATGAATTAAAAAGAAAAACACATTGACTATATAAAAGTCAATATACTTTATTTGATTCAATGGATCTCAAACATAATGTTGAGTAAGAAAGGGGAAAGTAAAAGTTCTTACCTTATTCTAGAATGTATGGGAAAACATTCATGTTTTTACCAACAAAAGCATAAACTATGTTATTAACTGCAGAATTTATATAAATGACTTCACTGAATGAGAATCTTGCTTCAAATCCATTTATAACTATTTAATTTTGAGGATTATCTTTCTAAAGCAAAGCAAATATTCATATATTTTGGCTGAACAAGAGCACAGGCAATTGAATGGCCAAAGGTGGACAGTACAGCAATTTCTTCCATTCATTATTGGAAGCCAGAGCAGGTTACCATAGAAACACATTAGTAGTCTTGGGAAAAGCCTTCGCATAAATGTGAGCTGATCAAAATAAGTGGCTAGAGAAAAACAGCTTTGGGACTCCTTTGAAAGAATATTTGAGAAGGGTTTCATTTGAAGCCCACATAATGCTGCTCCTGGAGACTAATATGAGGAGAAGGGTGGTTTTTAATTGGGGGTGTGGCCTCCAAGTTAAAGAAACCTAGAGCTGCTTTAGACTGCCACACTTCTCACTTGGAGAAGTTGTGTTCAGACACCCATGCTATAGCAGTTGTTTTAAAGTCCCAATGACAGGGATTGCCTGAAGTTTAATTACTTTTATCTGGATGAATAATGGACACAAGTTGCAAATGTAAAGGATTAAGACAAAAAACTTCAAGATTTATGGAAAACAGGTCAGAAGTTACCACCATAGAGTGTTGACTTCATATATTTAATCAAAGTACTTGTGGAGCTTGCTCAAACCAGAAGCTCTAATAAAATGCTCTAAGAACACTGCAATAATTTAAGTTCTCAACTTATGGGTCAAAAGTGAAGGAATGCTTGCTGAAATAGCTGTAGCCACATCCATTCAGATGGTTGCAGTCATTGAAGGGAACAGCCAACATGCTGAGTAGTTTTTCCCTAAAAAGGTTAATACGCCAAAGGCAACTGTACTTCTCTCCCTCCCCCAAAATTCTAATCAGTCATCCCATACTGGAAATGACTCACTTGGGTACACTGAAGAAGTGGCCTGCCAGGATCTCAGTGATGGGAAGGTTTGGTTAAAAAAGGAGAACTGTATATGTGAAGCTTAAGGACTTTTAGGGTTGCACTCAAAGTAAAACACATATCCCCTACTTCCCAGCTGATCACATCACCTTGGTTTCAGTGGGCCCAGAGCACCCTTCCAGAGCTCTAGGGCTAAAAGCAGTACAAGGGAGTGGACCATCCCAAACGTTGTGGACTCTCTGGAGCAGGGGCTGGGGCTTGACTACAACAATCCTTCAAAAGTAAATTACTTGTTTCCGTAGCAAAACTCACATCAGGAGGAAGCTTGAGTCAGATAACTATTGGTTAAAACCAGGCTCTGACAGCTGCTGGCTCTTATCAGCTTTCTGTTAGCCCAGGTCACAATTCCTCTGGTCTTAGAACTCATACTCTGCTCTGAGCTGTTAAAGTCCAGCTCCAGTACCCCTGTAACCAGGAAAACCACCTTCTGGGCATTCTGGGGGCCAGAGTTATCCAAGAACATCTTAGCATTGACATTGTCTCTCACTAAAGACATCCACCAGTCCTTGCACTCAGCACAGACAGGTTCTAGGGAGCCCTGACTGCCTCCTAACACTCTGCACCCTAAAGATACTCCAGCAGTCAATATCCTATATGATTTCACAATCTGCTGTTGACACAGCCCCAACCTGATCCAGCTTCTAAAACATAACAAACTAGGTAACCCAATCCCATGGCATTGCCCGGTGAGCAGGAACTTCTTCTCCCAAGCCCATCTTCATCCAAAAATGTTAACCCCAAACTGCAAGCTTTGCAGACCCAAGATGTGAGTTACCTTAAGGCTGTGCAGCTACATAGTGGAACTTTCTGAATGCCCAGGCTAGTGCCAAAGCCAAGGTACTGACCCAGAGGGCTTTCCCCCTGTCTTCCCTATGCTTTCTCAGAAACCTCACCAACACAGAAGTAACAGCTTACAAAACAGTAACAGATATCTGATCTACCATATCAGTTCAGAATTAGTACTATAACATAAATAACAAAAATTAATAGTTCATGTAAAATGCTTTGGAACAGGGAACCCAAACTTTCCAAGTGAGGCCAATGAATAAATTGCTTAGGTGCTGAAGACCAAACAAACATACAAGTAGGTTTTTCCTTAAGGCAAAATATATACAGCAAAAAATATTAACAGTGACACAGATATCATCATTATTGCCAACAAGAAATTGAATGCAATCCAATTGTCTGTCACTAGTCATGTCAGTGAGTTCAGACTGACCTGTAGTGCATCTCTGCCAGAGGTTACTATCTTTTCTAACTTCTCTCAAGATAACCAATATGATTCTTTTAGTCTTTTGTATATATATGATTAGCACCAATGGAGACACTGCTCTTATTATTCATATTTTAAAAAAAATCAGGCCTCGCTGGTGTGAATCAGTGAATTAAGCGTCAGCCTGTGGACTGAAGGGTCAAGGGTTCGATTCTGATCCAGGGCACATATTTCAATTGCAGGCACATGTGCAGAACGCAACCAATAAATATGTCTCTCTCACACCGATGTTTTTTGTTTGTTTCTTTCTGTCTGTCTCTCACTCTCTGTCTCTCTTCTTTCCTTCCAAACTTGCTAAAAATCAATGGGAAAATATTCTTGGGTGAGGATGAACAAAAATAAGTAAGTAAATAAATAACTAATCAGTAATATTGACTAGTAGAATGTTTAAATAATCAAGAGTTGCCTTGTTTTGGACATTGTACCTGGATTAGAATTTCCAGACTTGTTTATTTGTAGATTAGGGACTCTGTGTAGAGACAACTCTTCAAATAGCATCCTGAGTTCCATGAGGTATTTTTCTGAGGTAAACAAAATCAGGAGCGCTGGCTGCAAAGGAAGTAGTATCTGCTAGGGGCACTTAGAGGTTCTGGAGGGGGGAAAAGTTCACAACACAAAGCATCAAAGCCTTACATTAGTTTGGTTACATATGTGGGTCTCTTTTAGTCTCTTCTAGGTAGCAGATACTTGGGTTATCACCATATGAGATGGTTGAATTCAAATATACAATTACTTATTATCTTAATAGCTTAGTAAACTTTTATGTATGACCCCCTTTCACTCCTGTCCCAGGAGGCAGTAGCTCTGGCAAAGTCACCGGTTATTTGTTTAAATTTAGTTATCCATATAGTTGCAGTGGAAACACTACTCCGTTGTAATTCCTGAAAGTGTTATTTAAGGAGAGAATTATCTAGAGTGTTTATTGTGGGGTTATGATGGTAGATGGTACATTCAAAAGAGGTGAAACTGAAGGCAATAACTACATTTGGAATAGCCTAAAAATTGTGTTAGAATCTTTACAGTTTGATAAAAAATTATAATAAAGATAAAAGAAAAAAAGAAAGAGTGATTGTAGATGCAAAACAACTAGCGGTCTACAGAAAATGAAATGAGGAATGATTATAAGCAAGAAAATAAGAAACAAAACAGGATTTAGATGTCTGGTCCAGGTTTGATGTCTTGAGTGGAAGCAGTGTACTCTCTGACATCATCTGCTGGTTCTGAAGGTCTTGGGTCAGCTGTGTATGTAGGAAGATGTGTACTTTGTTATGATAACTGATAATCCTCACTATGAGGACCCCTGTTTTGGAGTATTCTTTTAATTCTGTGCAATTTTGAATTACTTCTTTAAGCCAAGGATTAACTCTGAAACTTACTGTATTTTATTGTTAACAAGATCTTCTTCCAAGAAGTTCAAGATCAGATTTTCTGTGAAATCTCCTCTAATAAATGAAATATGCTTGTTCAAAATTATGAAGCAAAAAGGCAGTCTTCACTTAGTGGTGATAGGATGGGGTATGGTACTGAAGTCCCTTGTAATATTTTGCCGTGGTTGTACATACAAGACATAGTCTAGTATAAAAGATAAAAAATCTAAATGCATAGACATTTTAGCTACCAATTAATAGAGGATAATCAACTCTATGGCACTTTGGGCTAATTGGAGTAATTTAGCCAAGCCAAGGGTTTCAAAAAGTTTTACTTATTTTAACTTAGAGATGCTATTGAATCTTTCAACCTTTTCAGAAACTGTGGGTGGTAAGGACAGTATGGTTTCCGAGTAAAGAGTCACAGCTTAGGCTTCCATAAAGTGTATACCTTGGTCACGTTATATAACATTGGAATGGCCCAAGTTGGAATAAAAATCAAGTAGCATTTTATTGACTATTTAGGGCTCCAACTTCTTAGCAAAATAAATCTTTAACCTTTTCTGAAAAAATATACATACAAAAATTAAACATATTCAAATCCTTTAGAGAGGGCATATTGGATAAAATCCATTTCACTTTGTTCAAACAGACCTTTGATTCCTGACTGTGTACCATGTTTACAGTTTACCAGAATTATGTTGCTGACAGGTGATACATGATACAAGAGTAGCCTCAGCTGTCTCTATAAAGTCTCCCATTACTGTTGATTTGAGATGGTAACCAATTTATCGATACTTTTATGATTACTTTTATGGGGAAATGTTTTTAACTAGTGGCCCGGTGCACAAAATTCGTGCACGGAGGGGGGTTTCCTGAGCCCAGCCTGCACCCGCTCCAATCAGGGACTCCTTCGGGGATGTGTGACCCCTAACCACCTCTGCCTACCTGCCTGATCATCCCTAAGTGCTCCCCTGCTGGCCTGATTGCTCTTAACTGCTTCTGCCTTGCCCCACACCTGGGACCCAGGCTTCCCTCCCTCTGGCCAGCTATAGGCACCCAGGACCTGGGCCAACTTCACTCAAGCCGGCCGCAACCACAGGCACCCACCGGCATCCAGGACCACATGGCATGCTGCCTAACCCCAGGGCCAGAAAGGGCCCCAACCCTTCTATGTGCCTGCCTGGCCGAGTCCCACTACTTTGACTGCTGTGGCATAAAGAACTTTACCATATATGTTCTCCTCAGCCTCCTAGAGAGAGGGCATGAGCTGAGAAACTGGAGATGCTGCAGCCCCAGGGCCATTTTACCAATGTGTACCTTGTCATTTTCAGATCTAGATTTGAGATAATCCATCAAACCACTATATTTTTCAACTCTCAACTTAGATTGGTTTGCTTTAATAAAATTTATCCGATTGGCCTCCATTTTTTAATACGAATCCATAATAAACTGTTGAGTTAACATTCCTGCATTTAAAATAGGATTGAACGTGTCCCTCACAGAGAGATGAAATCCATAATACTACATTTGGGTGACTCGTGTTCTGACATTTTGTCTAGTATTATTGTTGAGTACAGTGTTGTCTCTGAGTCTTAATGCAATATCTGTTCCTCAACCTTTTTCACCATGTGGAAAAAGAATAGGATATGTCCTTGCATCTCATGTAGGAAACAGAATACTGATTCGTTTCACTTTAGTGCGATTTGGATTATTGGGATCTGGTTTACAATGAATGAACAAGTCCCTTTCAAAAGGAGGTTCTCCATCTTCATTTCTGAATATGACAACAACCTAGGTTACACGGGGAGAATTATATCTACCTGGGTCACTATTACAATCATATTTAACTGCCATAGTTACTTCCGTGGGAGCTATACCTTTTGCTGCTGCTTCAGATTGGGCTTTCTTTTCTACCTCGTGTAGCATCTTGTACGATTTTGTTAATTCATTTATTTCATGCATGAGGTTGTTGATTATGAGTCTTTCTGAGCAGGCCTGGTTTGCTGGGATTGCTAATCTTTTACATGTAGCTTCGGCTGTATCCAAAATATAGAGTTGAGCAAACTTCCAAGAAACACCATCAGAAGGATGTAAAGTTCCAGAACAATGATAAACTTGTCCATGTACTCTAAAACAGTATGGCCCATATCCTGATAGCAATGCAACATTTGCACCCATGGAAGCAAAAGCAAAAGAACTATTTATAGATTGAACATTTTCCACGAAATTTTTACTGTCAGAATCTTCATTTGTCATTAATCTTTTAAAATATGGCGGGTAATCTGGAAAATGTATATCATTTGGACAGACTTTCCCTTTGCTACAACATCGAGTAAATTTCTCATCAGATGGTTTTTCATCAGAGAAATTTAGGCAAAATTCACATCTAACAGTCATTTCACAACTATGTTCAAGAATTGCATCTTCATGTACTCCATTTTTGCTGAGAAGGCAGTTCCTACCACTATTGGTAGTACTTGTTGATGACTGTTCTTTATACATATTCTGTGTTCGCCACCACCTTCTTTCAACTTCAAAGGCACATTTCTTTAGACATTTTCTGTCGAAGATGCCGGTGTTTTTCGGCTTCAGAGTGACGTTTTCGCAATAGCTACTCTTCAGGTACATTCTGTCGCAGGCGTCGCCTTCTTTCAAGATCAGACGCACGTCGCTCTTCAGACATTTTCCGTCGATAACGTCAGCACCTTTCTGCTACACAGCTCCATTGTATCAACAGTTTTTCTTTGGACATAGTCCCACCTCTCTCTTGCCACGTTCTGAGATAGAGGAGAATGACAGGCCTTTCAGCAGTGTGACCAAAGGCTGATTTGGACAGATTCTGTGGAGGTGGGACTTCCTCCTACCTGTTGTCAGTTTCAGCTGGGATGCTGAAGCTGGGACTCGGGGGCCTTCCCTCTGGTGGTTGTCTTCCGTTTTTGCTGGCATACAGCTGAAGCTACATGTAAAACATTAGCAATGCAGGGGCCTCAGATGCAGATGTGGTGAATTCTCACTGCTGCTACCGCTGCTGCCTTGTTCTCCTCGCCCATGCCATGCCCGGGGGCCACAATTAGATGCAGCTGTGGTGATTTCTCCCAGCCACTGCTGCCTCCACTGCCGCCACCACTGCTGCTGCCTCATTCTGCTCGCCCCGGGGCCTCAGTTGGCTCAGCTGTGGTGAGTTCTGGCCGCCGTCGCAGCCTCCGCTTGGTCTCTGTGCCCAGGCCGGGCGCTTGATGCCTTCACCGCTTTATCTCCGCTCCTGGGGCCTGGCGCTCACGCCTCTCAACCCCACCCCTTGCTCCAACTGGCTGGTAGCATAGCCAGTCAGGAGCCAAGGTACGGTCACATTTGCATGTTACTCTTTTATTAGATAGGATACTTTTTTTTTTTTAAACTCATCTGGTACTGCCAAGAAGTTGACTTGAGAGTACCGGAAAATTTTCAGTGAAGTGTACAATATGCGAATGAGAAACTCCAGGAGCCTTCAATCTTGCAGGGGAGGGAGGGTGCTGCACTATTATAGGTGGATCCCAGTTTTTTGAGATTATTTTCTCTGAGAATCCCACCAGATTCTCTAGTGAGAATTTGAGAATGATCCCTAATGACATTAGAAGGGGAAGGGAAAAAAAGCATTATAAAATAAGCAGAGCTCTAACAATAACAGAAGGCTATACTTCTAGGGGTGAGGGAGAGGAGGGAAGGACACAAAACTCACCAGAGTGCAATTTTGAAGCTATATCTCATCTACACTAAGATAATCTCTGCTTTTAACAGCCTCTCTAGTCTTCCTGGAATGAAAAATATAAAACAACATTTTCATCAGGGAACAAGACTTTGAAGAAACAGATTGGGATTGCCACAATTAGGGAAATCAGTAGAGCATGAGAAGAAAAAAACAAAACAAACAAACAAAAAACAAATCAAAATTAAAACACTGGAGAGGAGACAGAGAAGAGACTGAAACACTGTGAAAGCCACAGCCATGAAGCACAGGACCATTAAAAATTGAAACTAAATCTAAAGTTTATTGAATGCTCCTATTAACTCTTTGCCATCACTCCAGTAGGGCGCCAGTTTAATTATAGTGGATGATACCTAAAAGGATCACAAGAACAGACACTTGCCAAAAGCAGCATCTAGGAAAGGCCAAGAGCCAAGGAAGGAGAGAAAAATAAAATATGCAAAAGGAATAAGTTTAAACCTCTTAAATCTAAAGTTAAAATAAACAGTAGACATATTAACTATTAAATAACACAAACCAAGCACTACCCAAATTAGTATAAATTTTTTTACTAAAGACTTACTTGTTCTGATATAACTTGTCCAGCTTTCAAAAAAAGGAGATACATGTACTACTATATGGAATAAAATAAAATAAATAAATTTGAGTGTTTTGAACAGAAAAAGAAAATTAAAACCATCCTAAAAGGCAAAAAAAAGTCTGAAAAGCCAAAACAAGTATAAGAACTATATTCAAATATAAAATATATATTGAGATTGTGAGACAAACAATTAAAAATAACTATAATTAATAGGTTAAGGGGTCTAATGGAGAGGGAAGACAACATTCAAGATGGATGGATAATATAAAGAGAAAGACAAAAAACAATGAATGAGTTATAAGGCAATGTTCACACAATGAAATAACTTTTTTACAAGGTGATGCTAGAAATTAAATAGTAATATAAATGAAGAAGGACTTTAGTGGACATATTGGTAGACTTAACATGGCCACAAAGAATCAATGACGAGTAAGAAAGATCAATAGAAAGAAAAAAAAGAAAGATCAATAGAAATTTTACAAAGAAATGATACAAAACAATAATAAAGAAAGAGAACATTCAAAATTGCTTAACAGTATCATAAGATGTAATATACATCAAGTGTAATACAAGAAGTAGAAAAAATAGAGCAGAAAAAGATGGCCAAGAGCTTTCCAAAACTGACATCCATCCAGGAAGATCAGAGAATAGCAAACAGGATAAATAGCAAAAAAATCCACACATAGGCATAGTATATTCTAACTTTAGAAAACAAAATACAAACCAATGAGAGAAGTGAGGGAAGACATGTGGCAGTATAAAAATTACAGTAGAAGTTTTGCGCAAATTATGTGAGCAATGAAGAGAGTAAAATATTTAATGTGTTGAATTAAAAAGAAAAGAACAAACTAGAAGTCCATCTCCAGGAAACTATTCTTCAGAAGTGAAAGAAGAATAAAGACTTTCTTGTATAAACAAAAACTGAGGGAATTCATCACTAACAGATCTGCCCTGAAAATTTTTGTTACAAGTAATTCTTTAGGGAGAATAAAAATTATGCCGCTCTGACATTGGATCAAAATGAGGAAAGAGTGTTGTGGAGTGAACGCAAGTGAATGACCACTGGAACCCAGACCAAATTAAAATTTAGGGAGCCTTTATTAGCCGATCCGTTGACTGCTTTGCCATTCTCCATGCAGGGAGTCCAGAGAGCAGCCCGACCTTTTGTGCAAGACTACTTTTAAGCACAATTACCACGTCCTGTTTTTGCAGAAAAAGCAACCCAAGATAAAACAGTTTTTCCTAAGCTATGTCAGAATCATGCCATTGACAACCATGTTTTTCACAGGGTCATCCTGTTTTTCAGAAAGCTGACAATGTTCTATCTTGCAAGGCCTATGTTCTGGGAAGGGCCCATGAGACCATATCTCAAGGGCTGGCCTAATGTCAGCACTGAGAACTCTATTTGGGACATAGTCCATGGCCTCTCTGGAATGGGAGTAGTAAACAAGCTCAAAAATTCTCCCTCTCAAACAAAGTGCGACAGAGAAGGAATAATAACAAAAGAAAATACTATGGTTTTATTATTTTTGAATGTTCTAAAAATAACCCTTGTTAATAACAGTACAGGTATTGGGTAATTATAGAATATTGATAAATGAACTGACAGAAAGCAATGTTGCAAAAAAATGGAAGGAAGGGATGGAAATACTGTATCATATGTACAGCAGTAAATCACTGTTTGAAAGCAAACTTAGATTGTTTTGAAATTTTACAACTCTAGAGTATTAAATATTTTCAAAGAGAGATATAAAGGATATGCTAAGGGAGGAGAGAAATTAAGTCATATGAAATAGTTAAAGCAAGAGAAGGCAGAAAAAAAGTGAAAAAGAGAAACAACAGAAATGCAATTCATAGAAAACAGATACAAATATATTAGATATTTTAACATATTGATAATCTCTTCAAATAGGAATGTTCTAAACATACCAACTAAAAGAGAGTTGTCAAAATCAATATATAAAACTAGAAGCCCATTGCATGATATTTGTGCATGAATAGGCCTTCCTTCACCTGGCTTTGCTTCCAGGCACCTGGGAACTGGCAAGTCCTCACTCCCAGGTTAACTGGGAGCCATCAAGTCCTCACATCCAGCCAGAGCACTGCTCCTGTAGCTCCCTCCACCCCCCTCCCAATATCATGCGTTCCACCCCTCCTGGCCACTCCATGCCAGTATATGCAAATTAACCTGACATCTTTGTCAGGTTAATTTGCATTCTCGCTCCTGACTGGCTGTGGGCATAGTGGAGGTATAAGCAATTTACATGTTTGTCTATTATTAGATAAGACCTAAGGATCTATATATATAAAAGCCCAAGTGACTGGCCGACCAGCCAACCAGCCAACAGCTGGAAGCTGTGATGTGCACTGACCACTAGGAGGCAGACACTCAATGCAGAAGTTGCCAGCTGCAGTTATCAGGTGATGCACCTGGAACCAGAGAGAAGGGAGCCACATTTTGGGGTGTGTCACCTGAGAACTGCCCTTTCACAATCCAGGACCCCTCGGGGTATGTCAGAGGGCTGGTTTCAACTTGATCCCAAGGCAAGACCAAGGGACCCCACTGCATGAATCAGTGCACCGGGCCTCTAGTCCTATCTAATAAAAGAGTAATATGCAAATTTGACCATACCTTCACCACACCCACAAGCCACGCTCACAGCCACGCCTACCAGTCAATCAGGAGCAGATTATACAAATAAACCCCAACAAAGATTGCTGCCACCACTGAGAGCAGGAGGAAAGTTCGAATTTCCCCGAAACAGAGGAAGCCAAGATTTCCGCCTGCCTTTGCCTGCCTAGGACTCCACTCAATGTTATAAAGTTTCAGTTATAAAAGATATATAAATGGCAGCAGCCACTGAGTTGGAGAAAACAGAGGCCTGCGTTTCCCTGGCAACACAGGCCGGCCTAGGCCTCCACTCTAGGCTACAAAGTTTCAAACAGAAATGGCTGCAGCCATGGAGCCAGCGGAGGGCTTGGCTCTGCTCCAGGCTACAAAGTTTCAATTGTAGACATAGATTAAGCCCAGATACCAGGGCCTCCACTTGGGTTGCTGTGGGGCATGGCTGGTCTGCAAACCTTCATAGGCCCCTCGCCCAGTCTGCCCCTCACCCCAAGGGAGCCCCCACTCTGAGCTGAGACACTTTTCAGGGCAAACCACCTGGCCCCCACCCATGCATCAGGCCTCTATCCTATCTAATAAAAGAGTAATTTGCAGATTGACCATCACTCTACCACACAAGAGGCCTGCCCCCATGTGGTCAAAGATACTGCCCCCATATGGACACAAGATGGCCACCACAAGATGACCATAAAGGGAGGACCGTTGGGAGGTTCCACGCCCTGCAAAGGAGGGCAGTTGGGAGGGACCAGGTCTGCAAGGGAGGGCAGTTGGGGGTGATCAAGCCTGCAGGGGAGGGCAGTTAGGGGTGACCAAGCTGGCAGAGGAGGGAGGTTGGGAGTAAACAGGTTTGCAGGGGAGCAGTTAGACATCAATTAGGCTGGCAGGGTAGTGGTTAGGGGGTGATCAGGGAGGCAGGCAGGTGAGTAGTTTGGAGCCAGCAATCCTAGATTGTGAGAAAGATGTCTGATTGCCCATTTAGGCCCAATCCTACCAGGATCAGGCCTAAAGGGGCAGTCGGACATCCCTTGAGGCATCCCATATTGGAGAAGGTGCAGGCTGGGCTAAGGGACATCCCCTGCCACTGTGCACGAATTTCATGCATTGGGCCTCTAGTCCTATCTAATAAAAAAGTAATATGCAAATCTGACCATACCTTCGCAACACCCACAAGCCATGCCCACAGCCACGCCCACCAGCCAATCAGGAACAGATTATGAAGATAAACCCCAACCAAGATTGCTGCCATCACTGAGAGCAGGAGGGAGGCTTAGGTTTCCCTGGCAACAAAGGAAGCCAAGCTTTCATCCTGCCATTGCCTGCCTAGGCCTCCACTCAATGTTTTACAATAAAGTTTCAGTTATAAAAGATACAGAAATGGCAGCAGCCACTGGCTGGACAGAACAGAGGCTTGGGTTTCCGGGACAATGGAAGAAGCCAACCTTTCAGCCTGTCGTTGCCAGCCTAGTCCTTCACTCTAGGCTACAAAGTTGCAAACAGAAATGGCTACTGCCCCAGAGCGAGCAGAACGCTTGGCTTCGCTCCAAGCTACAAAGTTTCAATTTTAGAGATAGATTAATCCCAGATACCACGGCCTCTGCCTGGGTCACTGGGGGGCATGGCTGGCCTGCAAATCTCCACAGGCCCCTTGCCCAGGCCACCCCTCACCCCAAAGGAACCCCTACCCTGATCTGGGACACTCTTCAGGGCAAACCAGCTGGCCCCCACCCATACACCAAGCCTCTATCCTATCTAATAAAAGAGCAATTTACAGATTGACCATCACTCAAACACCCAAGAGGGCTGCCCCCATATGGTCAAAGATACTGCCCCCATATGGACACAAGATGGCCACCACAAGATGGCCAGCAGGGGGCGACCGTTGGGAGGTTCCAGGCCCTGCAAGGGAGGGCAGTTGTGGGTGATCAGGCCAGCAAGAGAGGGCAGTTGGGAGGGACCCGGCCTGTAAGGAAGGGCGGTTGGGGGTGATCAAGCATGCAGGAAGGGGGCAGTTAGGGGTGACAAGGCCAGCAGAGGAGGGAAGTTGGGGGCAAACAGGCTGGCAGGGTAGTGGTTAGCTGGTGATCAGGCTGGCAGGCAGAAGCGGTTAGGGGCAATAAGGGAGGCAGGCAGATGAGCGGTTTGGAGCTAGCTGTCCTGGATTGTGAGAAGGATGTCTGATTCCCCATTTAGTCCCAATCCTACCATGATCGGGCCTAAAAGGGTCATTGGACATCCCTTGAGGGGTCCCATATTGGAGAGGGTGCAAGCTGGGCTAAGGAACATCCCCTGCCCCTGTGCAATAATTTCATGCACCAGGCCGCTAGTATGTTATAAATAAGAAACTCTCTTAAAATATGTATAAAGCTATAAATGAGTTAGAAGTAAAAAGCATAGAGAATGAGGTACCATGGTATACTATAACAATAAGATTAAAATACCTTTGGATTCAAAATGCACTGGGTATTTACTTTAAGGTTTAATGTCACAATAAAAAACCCTCTATTATTGTTATAATGTACATTCAATAGGCATAATTCTGGGGAGATAAAGGCCATGGTTGATTAGGTGGAAACCACATTCACCTCCTCCTAGGAGCAAACTGAGTTTATAATTAAAGTATAGAAAAATCATCTTGAATAAATGACTGAAGAGTAGCTGGAGAGAATCCTTATAACCAAGGACCTACAAAGGAGGTTGGTGGGCACCAGAGGGAGGGCTGACTGGGCTCCATAGGTGGCAGCTGAAGTTCCAGAGGGATATCTCAGCTGCAGGGGTTTGACCCTGAGAAGTCTGGAGTTTAACCTCCAAGCCAGGTTCCCCAGCCTAGAGCACCAGGACTGGGAAAGGTACCCACATAACATCTGCCTGTGAAAAGCAGCAGCATGGTTTCTGTTCACCAGGGAGAGATGGCTAGAAAAACAAACACCCTCTTACAAAGCCAAAACATACAATTTCTTTGTAATCACTCACCCTGGGCTCCAGCAGAGGGTGGGCAGAGCAGATAAGGACTGTGTGAGGAGAGTCTTGGGTTGGTGGCTCTTGGGAGGTACTGAATATTACTTCAGAATAATATTAATTTTTTTAAAAAAGAATATTAAACTACTTTGAAGTTTATCTCAAAAGTTAATTCTAGCGGTATTTTGATTTAACAATGAAGATGATAATGCAAGAAATTTGAAAAGGCAAAAGAAACCTTTTTCTAATAAATGTAACTCCAAAAAGCTGCATGAACAGTTCATTGAACACTAGTGTTAATATTCTATGTTGATATATTTAAATCAATTTTATGCTAATTCAGATTACATGCCTGGGGCAAGGTATGAGTTGTTTTATTCAAATGGTGAATCAAAATGCACACAGGAGAAATACTCTTTTTCAATTTTAGAGATTAGTACCACAAAGAAAGTTGTTGAAGAAAAAGTGTAGGACACTAATGTAAGTTTTATTGAAATTGCTTAAATTTGTCTCCATTGTATTACTCTTTACATATGTATTCATTTATATATATATATATATATATATATATATATATGTGCAATCAATAATAATTATATTATCAGGTTTTAATTAATGAACATTTATGGCATTCAAACTTTGCTGAATATATTTTCCCATTTTAAAATTTAAGCCTTAATTTATATACATGTAATTTGCACTATTAAGCACTTAGTTCTGTGAATCTTTATAAATGTGTTCAGAATTAGGGCTCCCTTGGAAATCAGAATATGAAATTCACATTATTCCAACAGTTTGTCTGGTCTTTTTATAATCAACCCCTAAAGACAATGGAAATATCTGTTCCTAAAATTTGTGTTTGAAAGAATGTCACATCAATTAAATCATTCAATAAGTTAAGTAACTTTTTGAATTACTTCTGAGTCTTTCACTTAGCAAAATGCATTTGTGATCCATCTACTTTGTGATCCAAAACTTTGTATCATTGAGTGGAGGCCTGAGCGGCAAGGGCAGGCAGAAAGCTTGGCTTCCTCCATCGCCAGGGAAACCCAAGCCTCACTCCTGCTCTCTGTGGCTGCAGCAACTTGGTTGGACTAGAGGCTCAGTGCACAAAATTTGTGCATGGGGGGTGGGAAGGTTGTCCCTCAGCCCAGTCTGCACCCTCTCCAATCTGGGACCCCACAAAGTATGTCCAACTGCCCATATAGGCCCGATCCCAGGGAGCAATTGGACATCCCTCTCAAAATCTAACTGCTTGCCTGCCTGCCTTCCTGATTGCCCCTAACCACTTCTGCCTGCCAGCCTGATCACCCCGTAACCAATCTCCTGCCAGCCTGTTTGCTCTTAACTGCCCTCTCCTACAGGCCTGGTCACCCCTAACTGCTCTCCTCTGCAGACCTGGTCCCCGCAAATGCTCTCCCCACAGGACTGGGTTTCCCCCAACTACCCTTCCCTACAGGCCCAGTCACCCCCAGCTTCTCTCCTCAGCCAGCCTGGTCACTCCTAACTGCCCTCCCCTACAGGTTTGATCGACCCCAACTGCCCTCCCTTGCATGCCTGCTCCCTCCCAACTCCCCTCCCCTGCTGGCCATCTTGTGGTAGTCATCTTGTGTCCACATGGGGTCAGGATCTTTCACCACATAGGGGCAGCCATCTTGTGTGTTGAAATGATGGTCAATCTGCATATTACTTTTTTATTAGATAGGGTAGAGGCCTGATGCATGGGTGGGGGCTAGCTGGTTTGTGCTGAAGGGTGTCCTAGATCAGGTTGGGGATTCCCTTGGGGTGTGGAGCAGCCTGGGCAAGAGGTCTGGGGTGGCTTGCAGGCTGGCCACACACCCCCGTGACCCAAGTGGAGGCTCTGGTATCTGGAATTTATCTTCTACAATTAAAACTTTGTAGCCTGGAGTGGAGCCAAGCCTTCTGCTCACTCCATGGCGGCAGCCATTTCTGTTGGGATTTATGTATCTTCTATAATTGAAACTTTGTAGCCTGGAGTGGAAGCCTAGGCAGGCCTGCGCTGCAGAAACTTGGCTTCCTCCATCGCCAGGGAAACCCACGCCTCCCTCCTGCTCTCTGTGGCTGTAGCCATCTTGGTTGGATTTATTTGCATATTCTCTCCTAATGGCTGGTGGGTGTGGCTAGGGCATGGTCGGTGGGTGTGACTTGTGGGTGTAGCAGAGGTATGGTCAGTTTGTATATTACCTTTTTATTAGATAGGATAGTTTGCTGTTGTTGGAATTTGGATGTATCATGTTTGTTTATTCATTTCATAGTTAAGGGACATGTATAGTAAGTATTAATAAAGCCTTTATACACATGTATGTACACGTTTGTGTGAACATAGGTTTTCATAGTGGTCAAATTTCTGAAAATAGGGTGAGTGGTCATATGATGAATTTATGTGTAACTACCCAACTGTTATTTGAGGAATGTATAATTTTGAATTCCCCAACAATATGAGAGGTCCAATTGTCCCACATCTTTTACCAGTACTTAACCATTTCTATAGCTTTAAAGGCATTGTGATAAATACATTTCAGTTTGCATTTCATTAATGAATAATGAAGTTGAGCATCTTTTAATAAGATTACTTGCCAAGTATATTTCCTCTCTTGTAAAGTATCTGATCAATTTTTTAAATTGAGTTAGTCATCTATTTTTTATTGAATTTTAAGTAGTCTTTACATATTCTGTAAACACATTCTTTAAGAGGTAAGACATGTACAAATATTTTCTCCCACTCTGACTTTAATTTACATGTTCTTAAAAGTTTTATTTCAATGATGCCAAATTTATTAATTGTATATTTTTACATCTCATGCTTTAAGTAAATCAATGTCCTGCAAACTTTCCCATATTTTTCTCTAGAAATTTTTATAATTTTGGATCTTACCTTTATATTTACACTACAGTTTGAATTAATTTTTAAATATATTTATCAGTAAGTATATCTATATGGGTGTGTATTCAGAAATATATTATTAGTCAATTTGCTTTACAACTTGATGTATAAAGCCATAATTTTCAACAAACATTTTCTATGGATAGTATTATCAGTAAATTTTACTGTTTTTAAATTTAATGAAATCTTATCTTGCATGTTTTCTGAAACTATTTAAATTAAAATACTAAATGGAATTATTAGCATAAATCCAATATAATAAAAGAGAAACATGCAAATTTGACCGTGCCTTGGCTCCTGATTGGCTCTGCTACCAGCCAATCAGGAGAGAGGCGGGGCCAAGTGGCACAAGCACCAGGTCCCGGGGTGAAGATGAAACAGAGGTGGTGATGAGCACCCAGCCTCTGGGCACTGTGCAGGGAAGCAGTGGCAGCAGCAGCAGCTGTGGTGGCGGCAGCAGGGAGCGCCCGGCCGCTGGGGCTGAGTGGTCACAGGCAGCCGGGGCTGAGCTAAGCAGGTCAATGGGTGGGTGCCCAAGGCCTAAAGCCTCTGTGCATGCTGGGGGTGAGCCATCAGTTGGACATCCCCTGAGGGCTCCCAGTATGTGAAAGGGTGCCGGTTGGGTTGAGGGAAACACCCACCCCCAGTTCACGAATTTTGTGCACCAGGCCCCTAGTATTATATAAATATGTAGTTGAATTCAGGAGGAATCTTTCAACTGAAAATATAGTTTCTATTATTATAAGTACTAACTTTTAAACATAAGAAATATAGTGATGCTAATAATGTAGATAACTGCAAACAGATATTCCAAATTTTAAAAAACACAATATCCAACATAATTCCTATATAATAAAAAGTTAATATGCAAATCAACTACACAGCAGAACAACTGGTTGCTATGATGCACACTGACCACCAGGAGGCGGACGCTTAATGTAGGATCTACCCCATGGAGGTCAGTGCATTCCCAAAGGGGGAGCACTCTTTGGCCAGAAGTCCAGAAGCCAGGATCACAGCTGGTGAGCATAGCAGCGGTGGCAGGAGCCTCTTCTACCTCCATGACAGCACTAAGACTGATAGTGGGTGAACAGGCCTAAGCTTTCAGTTGGACATCCCCTGAGAGCTCCAGGCCTGTGAGAGGGCTCAGGTCGAGCTGAGGCACACCCCTCCCAAGTGTACCAATCTTGTACTACAGACCTCTAGTATAGATATAAATAATGATAAAACTGCATATCCCAAAGTTAAATTCAGTATAACTGCAATATTAAATAACTACACCAGAATAACACTATTTGATGACTGAAAATATTTTAAAGTTAAGTGCTATAACTAAAAGAATTAATTACATTTTTTTAAAAATATGTACTTACTTTCTCATTTAATTTATTGAAATATAGAAACATATTAGAAATAATATATCTCAATGAAACCCACAAAATTCTTTTAGGAAGCTTTTTGTTTCTTTTTCTATACATGAAATATCTCTCAGTAGCCTTCTATTAGGGAAATTGATGCCAAGTAAATATTATATCAGGGATATTCTATAAGGAGAGTTAAAGAAAAAGCAACAACATATGTGGATTATTATAAAGTATTTTACATTTTCCTTTGATATTTTAGTATGAGATTTTTCTTACTGATATACTTAAATAGCTACTTTGAGTAAAACTAATATGAATGTACACACTCATTGCAAGTAACCTTATGAATTTGTATTTATTCCTGTTATCCAATTGAATAAATGGTAAAGTTTGTCCCTCTTTTTGAAAAGATCTCAGTGTTATTTTCTAACACATATCTATTACCATGATAAAGAGATTCATATAACACCTCAGCCCTCAAGATGTCTCCAGAGTTCACCAACAGTTTAATAAATGTCAACTCCTGAGTATTACATGTGCAAGTGCAACAGAGCAGTAAAGCATCAAACTGGCCTTTGTGCAATCACTGGAGTATTTTATTTGAAGGTCAGATGTGCATGATTATTTTACCTGAGCCATCTTGTTGGGAGAGATGGGCTGAGTCACTGATAACTTCTTTAGAATTTTTTGTATGGTTCAAAAGTTAGAGAAAAGATACCGGGAAATAAGAAGTAAAAAATCCAAATATCAAAAATGTAAAATAAACTACTTACTGCAAGACTGTTTTAGTCTTGCAATAAGTAGTTTGTAGATGGTGCTAAAAATTGGGGAAGATATCAAAATATATATTTTATTAAAGTATAAATGTGATTTAGCTTTATAAATATTATATATTTATTTAAATAAATTGTGAAGCCTGGCCAGCATGGCTTAGTGGTTGAGCATTGACCTATGAACCAGGAGGTCATGGTTTGACTCCTGATCAGGGCACAGCAAATATCTGAGTTGTAGGCTTGCAGGAGGGCATGCAGGAGGCAGGCATTCAATGATTCTCTCTCATCATTGATGTTTCTATCTCTCCCTTTCTCTTCTTCTCTGAAATGAATAAAAATATATTAAAAATAATTTGTTAAAATAGTGGCATAATCTTATCCTATATAAAAATATTTTCTGCATACATTTTAACTTGTACTTTCTATTCTTTTGTATACTTTCTATTTTTACTTTATATAGAAGCCTATTCAACTTCAGCTTTGTAAACTTCTAATTCTCGCTCAAAAATTCCTCTAATTGCATTTTGTGATACATTTAACTTTGAAAACTTTAATTATTTCATATTATTATAAATAGGAGATACATAAATTCACTAATCACCAATGTGCATGTACATTATTCTTATTTCATACTGTAATGAAATTCAACATCATTTAAAAAGATTCATGAAAAATAATGATGTGAATATTTCTCACTTTACATTGTTACAATAAAGCTACATGACTATAAGCTGACACCAAAATTCAGTACTCAGCTTAGGCAGACAAGTAAGGTTATATCCCCACATATATATTATGAATCATAAAAGGTAGAACTAATTTTTCTTTTGGAATCTATTAGGGAGTCCACATTATATAATGTATTTATATACCTTTTTTCAAATACTTTGTTCACAAAAAAAGTCTAAATTCATGACTAAAATACTATCTCTTGATCAATTTTAATAAAGATTAAGTGCATAGTCAAGACGATATAGATATATTACAAGACAATGTTTCTAGAATAACTAGTGCCTGAGTGCTCGAAATTTATGCATGGGGGAGAGGAGTGTGGGGAGTGTCCCTCAACCCAACATGCATCCTCTCAAAGAATGTCCTTCTGCTGGTTTACAGGGATGAGGCCTAAAAGGGCAGTTGGACATCCCTCTGGCAATCTGGGACTGCTGGCTCCTAACTGCTCACCTGCCTGCTTGCCTGTTTGCCCCTAACCACTCTGCATGCTGGCCTTCTCACTTAAAACTGCCTCCCCACTGTCCTGATCATCCCCATGTGACCCCCACTGACAGCCTGCTCACCCCAACTGCCCACCTCCACCCCCCTACTGGCCTGATCACCCACAACTGCCCTCCCCTCCTGGCCTCTAACTGCCTCTACCTCAGCACTGCCACCATGGCTTTGTCCAGAAGGTCTCCTGGAAGGTGTTCCAGTCTAATTAGCATATTACCATTTTATTAGTATAGATAGAGGCCTGGTACATCTGGGGGGGGGGGTCAGTTGGTTTGCCCTGAAGGGTGTCCTGGGTCAAGGTGGGGGTTCTCTTGGGGTGTGGGGGGGCTGGGTGAGGGGCCTATGGTGTTTTACAGGCTGGCCACACCCCCATGGGGTGAGGGTCCCTGCTGGGTGTGTGTGGCCAGCCTGGGTAAGGGTTTATGGGCTGTTTTTAGGCTGGCCACATCCCCTTCAGGGTGGGAGTCCCCACTGGGGTGCCTGGCAGCCTGGGTAAGGGATTGGTGGCTGTTTGCAGGCTGGCTATTCCCCCCAGCGGGGACTCTTACTCCATGGGGGTGTGGCCATCCTGGGTGAGGGGCTGAGGGTCGTTTTCAAGCTGGTCACACCCCTTTTAGGGTGGGAGTCCAGCTGGGGTGCCTGGCAGGTCTGGCTGAGGGGCTGATGGTTGTTTGCAGGTTGGTCATGTCCCCCTGGTGACCCAGGCTCCCAGCCCCTCCATTTTTTTCCAGCTCCTCCTTGAGTGGAGGCCAGGTCCAGCTGGAAGCCTAGGTTGCCCCCCATGACCCAGGCTCCCGGCCACTCCTTTGGCTGCAGCCAGGGAGAGTGGGGAACTTGGCTTCCTTTATCATTGGGGGCAACCTAAGCCTCCTACTCGCTCCAGCTCTGTGGTCTCTGCCACCTTTGTTGGGTTACTTTGCATACTCACTCCTGCTTGGTTGGTGGATGTAGTGGAGGGACAGTCAACCTGCACATTTCTCTTTTATTAGTGTAGATTAAATGTTCTATTCCTTTCAAACAATAAATATTGATGTATGAATTTCGTATTTCACCATTATCTCTAAACTAGTGGCCTAGTGCACAAAATTTGTGCAGGGGTGGTGTCCCTCAGCCCAGCCTGCATCCTCTCCAATCTTGGACCCCTTGGGGGATGACTGACTGCTGGTTTAGGGTGCAGAGATTGGGCCTAAACCAGCAGTTGGACATCCCTCTTACAATCTGGGACCACTGGCTCATAACTGCCTGCCTCCCTGGCTGTCTGAATGCCCCTAACCACTTCTGCCTGCCAGCCTGATAACCCCCTAACCACTTCCCTGCTGGCCTGATTGACATATAACTTCTCTTCTGCCAGCCTGATTACTCCCAACTGCTCTCCCCTGCTGGCCTGATTGCCCACAAGGCTTTGATTAGTATTGATATGACACTTCACAGAAAATTTCACTAACCTTGCTTTACAACAAGGGCTTGATAATTGAATCATTGGGGCCAAACACCAAGATTCCCTTTCTTTGAATAGTGGAGGAAATAGTTATCTTGTCTTTAAGTTGTCCTGAACATCAAATGAGATAATGACTTAGAAAAGTATAAAAGCACCATATAAAGACAACAATCTTTTTCATGTACTGAAAAGACAATAAAGTGGTAAAATGAAAAACACTATTTTTATTCTCCCCCTTTCTTCCTTTAGAGCAGTGGCTCTCAACCTTTCTAATGCCACAACCCTTTAATACAGTTCCTCATGTTGTAGTGACCCAACCATAAAATTATTTTTGTTGTTACTTCATAAATGTAATTTTGCTACTGTTGTGAATCATAATGTAGACATCTGTGTTTTCTGATCGTCTTAGGTGACCCTGCTAGTGGTTCTCAACTTGCAGGCCATGAAATTTGTGCACGGGTGGTGTCCCTCAGCCCACAGAGGCCCACAGGTGGAGAACTGCTGCTGTAGAGCTTAAGACAATCAGAAAACACAGGTATTTACATTATGATTCATTAACAGTTATGAAGTAGCAGTGAAAATAATTTTATGGTTGGGGGTCACCACAACATGAGGAACTGTATTAAAGGGTCACGACATTAGAAAGGTTGAGAACCACTGTTTTATCGCCTTTATTTAAACTTAGAAATTTATAAAAATTTCACTCCTGTTTTTATTTCTTTACATTCAATGTTACTTTGTATTGGTTTCATGTTTTATATTAGTTACAGAATAGTGGTCAGACAATCATATACTTTACAAAGTGTTCCTGGATATTTCCAGTACCCACCTGGCATCATTCTGTTATCACAACACTATTGACTGTATTCCCTATTTAAGTGACAATGGGTTTACAGGTTCCCTCCAGTCTTTCTTTTGTGTTGCTCACCCTTCCTTTTCTTTCTCACTTCTTCCCTCATTTTCCTTTTATAATATCTCAGTTGGCCCTCAAATCTCAGCAAAGGCACTGGGACATGATTAATCCATTTTGCAGACCAGGAAACTGAGGCCAATACCAGTTGGCTCTGGAACTAGACTCAGCACGCAGGGAGCCCTCACAGCGGCGCTCTGCACCCTTCCAGTGGGCAGCCAGGGGCAAACAGAACGCACCTCCCCATCAGGCTTCTGAGCCTCTTTTTCAACCACCTCTTCATGTGGATGCTCCACATTCTTTCCTCTCCCTTGCCCCCTTTCCTCTTCCCCCATTCTTTCCTGCCCCGCCCCCCCCTTCTGGGGAGCAGGTGGTAGACTTTACACTCACTGTGCAGGTGCATGACACTGTGGGGTGCGATGGGGCCGAAACTGCAGGGTGGGCTTGGGCTTGCTTTTGGGCCACGGTGGGAGCAGGAGTTGCCACCTCTCAAATGCACAGACCGCCTGGGCAAGGCCCGGTTAGCACTGGGAGCTTCGCCAAACCACCACAGTGGGGTACCCGACAGTGCAATGCCCCTCCACTGAGGTGGCACTGCCCCCAACCCCCACCTCAGGGCTGCGGGTCCGCGCCCCTCCCCCCGGGCGGTCTTCCATCCCAGCAATTTCCTGCCCGGCCGACCCCAGTCTTGGGACCACTGCAGAACCTCGCTCTTCGTGGGCGAGGCAGATCCCCCCCCGCCAGCCCCCCTACCCTGGTCTGGGCCCCCTCTGGTGCATCCCGCCTCAGCGCCACTCTGAGCCCCTTGGACCAGTCGCCTCCTGCAGGTCACTTTGCCGAAGCTGCAGCGCTCACCCACGAGCCACCCCTCAGGCAGGCCAAGAAGGACAAAGCCCAAAGGGAGTGAGTTTTGAGCCCCCACACCTCATTTTCTGGATTTACTTCTGCACCTCCACTCTGTTTCACATCTTGAACGGGTACCGGGTTCAGGCACCGTGCAGTCCAGACACATGGCCTCTGGGCGGCTGGTAGAGTCAGTCTCCCAGAACCTGTGGATCCGTGGCCAGAGGCCCAGCCTGGGTCTCAGCAGCCCCATGCCTGTTGGAGATGGCTGTTGGAGGAGGACCAAGCCCATCCATAATTAGCTCCCCAACTTCAGAGGAGGCACCACAGGCTCATGTCCCCCGGCTGCTGTGGCTCACCCACCTGAGCCTGCTGTGCATGCAGCCTGCTAAAGTAGTCCTTCCATTATGGAGTAATGACAACTTGCATATTTCTGTATTATTATATAGGATCTTTCTATGAAACATTTTTCAATATATTCAATATTTGTGTGAATTTAGATTAAAGGTTAATCTAAAAATAAATTAATAAGAGACAAAAATGTAGAAGGGAAAGTAGAATGAAACTACCAATGTTCATTAAAAGTAAAGTACAATATGGGGAATATGGTCAATAATAGTGCAATAACTATGTATGGTGCCAGGTGTGTCCTTGAAATATCAGGTGGACAACTTTGTAAAGTATATGATTATCTAGGCACTATGCTGTACACCTGAAACTAATATAAAATAATATTAAATGTAGAATATAATTGGAAAAAAGTAAAGATTTCTTATGAGACACTTTGCTTTCAAAGTTATATCCAATAAAGACATGTTTTCAAATGCCAGAATAAATACTTCCAAATTAGCTCCTCCATAAAAGTAATTAGATCATTGGCAAATATTATTAAGATAAATTAGTAATAAAAATGTTCGAATAAAGAAAAGTCCAGGTCCAGATGGCATTTTTTTTGTGAATTCTCATAAATGTTTGAATAAAAATTGGCAATTTATTTTTCACAAACTAATCCAAAACTGAGATGACATTTCATCCCTACATGTTCTATGAGATCTGTGTTATCCTAATACCAAATCCATAGAGATATCACAGTAAATGAAAATTACAGGCATAAGTCCTATACAAATACAGATTTAAAAATCCTCAATAAAATACCAGCAAATTGAATTGAGCAATGTATATAAAGAATAACACAGCATAACCTAATAATAAATAAATTTATCTCAGGAATGTAAGGTTGGCTTAATGCAAAAAAAAAAAAACAACAACAATAACACAATTATTACATTTTGCTGTATTTAGAGAAGAAATGGGAAAAACATGGTCATATGAATACATAGACAAAAGCATTTGACAAAATTAAACATCCTTTTATGATAAAAACTTTCAAGGTGCTAAAAGAAAGCTATGAAAATTCCCCATTTAAAATGGTATTTAACAGTGCTTTCCTCTTACAGTCAGGGACAAAACTTTTACCATTATTATTCAACAACTAGAGGCCCACTGCATGAAATTCATGCACGGGAGGGGGTCCCTAAGCCCAGCCTGCACCCTCTCCAATCCAGGACCCCTCAAGGAATGTCCAACTGCTGGTTTAGGCTGTAGGGATTGGCCTAAACTGGCAGTCAGACATCCTTCTTACAATCGGGACCAGTGGGTCCTAACTGCCCACCTGCCTGGCTGCCTGATTGTCCCCTAACCACTCCCCTGCTGGCCTGATTGACACCTAGCTGCTCCCCTGCCAGCCTGTTTGCCCCCAACTGCTCTCCCCTGCCAGCCTGATCACCCCTGACCGCTTCTGCCTTGGTCCCTGACACCCTGGCTTTCTCCAAAAGGACGTTCGGAAGATGTCAGTCAGGAAGATGTCTAGTCTAATTAGCATATTATCCTTTTATTAGTGTAGATGTCCTCGAGGCTCTAGATTGGCCAATTAGTCAAGAAAGTAAAATAAAGTGACACAAGATTTAAAAGAAAATGTTAAATTCAAATCTATTCACAGGTGATATAATCTTATATACAGAAAATCCTAAGGAATCCATATACAAAAATGTATAAAAAATATTAAGTCTTCAGCAAGGTTACAGAATACAAATCCATAGACAAAACCCACTATATTTCTATACACTGGCAATAAGCAATTGGAAAATGAACTTTTAAAATCAATCATATTACAATAACTTTATTTTTAGTTAAATGTATTGAGCTAACATTGTCAATAACATCTGTATATTGCATTGTGTGCTCACCATCCAAGAACATAGTTCTTCTCTCACCCTATTTGCCCGCATTTATCTTCTTTATCTTCCTCTCATCACCCTTTCCCAGTGAAATAACAAGTGTTGGAGAGGATGTGGAGAAAGCCCCTGTATAGTATACTGCTGGTGGGAATATGAATTAGTGCAGCATCTATAGAAAACATTATGGAGGTTCTTCAAAAAGGTTAGGAATAGACCTACCATATGACTCAGCAATCCCTCTTCATGCCAACCTGAAAAATTTGAAAATACATATTTATAAAGATATATGTACCCTTATGTTCATTGCAGCATTATTCACAATAGCTGAAACATGAAAATAATCTAAGAATCCTTTGAGGGATGATAGTTAAAGAAGATGTGGTACATATATACAATGGAACATTGCTCATCCATAGGAAAAGATAAAGTACTGCCATTGATGACATTTACAGAATGTACATCCCAAACAATAAAATACACATTCTTCTTCAGTGTACATGAAACATTCTCAAGGATAAACCTTATGTTGGTGCACAAAAACCAGCCTCAAAAAATTTAATAACATTGAAATCATACCAAGCATATTCCCTAACCACAATGCTTTGATACTGGAAATTAACTACAAAAAGTAAATTAAAATTACAATAAATATGTGCAATTAATCAACATACTCCTAAATAACAACTGAGTTACAAAAGAAATAAAAGGTGAGATTATACTATACATAGAGACAAATGAGAATGACAGTAAGAAATATCCAAATTTTAGGTATGTAGCAAAAGTAGTAATAAGAGGGAATTTTCTATCATTACAGGACTACCTCAAGAAATAAGAAAAATATCAAATAAACCATTTAACATTTCACCTTAAAAAACTAGAAAAAGTAAATAGTCTGTAGAAGGTTGAAAGTAATAAAAATTTGAGCAAAATTAAAAAAAAGAGAACAAAACAAATAGATAAATTAATGTAAGAAAGCTGTTTAAAAAAACCATATCATTCATAAAGTTGAGAAAGCTCTGGCTAGACTCACTATGAACAAAAAGAAAAGACACAAATAAAATCAGAAATGATAGAGAAGTTACAATAGATACTATAGAAATATAAAGGACTATAGAAGAACACTATGAAAGCCTATATGTTACCAAATATAATAACCTAGAAGAAATAGAGATCTTAGAAATATATAACCTCCATAATTGAAAATTTACATAGACATTTACATATTCCCAACATTAGAGAAACTGAAATAGTCATGAAAAACCTCCCAAATGTTAAAGTCCAGGGCCAAATGGCTTTACAAGTGAATTCTACCAAAACTTCAAAAAAGAATTAGTGGCTATACTTCTCAGACTCTTTCAAAAAATTGATGAAGAGGCATTATTTCCTAATTCATTTTGAGGCTAACATAATTCTGGTATCAAAACTTGGCAAGGACAACACAAAAATGAAAACTACAGACCAATATCTCTGATGAACACAGATAACAAAGTCCTAAACAAAGTACTAGAAATCAAACCCAACACTACATTAAAATGATAATAATATATCACAATTAAATAAAGGATAAAAGTCATATGATCATACCAATAGATATAGAAAAAGCATTTGAGAAGAAAAAACATTCATTTATAATTAAAAAGCACAATAAAATGGGTATTATAAAATGAGTATAATAAAACATAGATGACAAATTCTCAGATAATATACTCAATGACAAAAAAACTGAAAGTATTTCCTCTAGCATCAGGAACAAGACAAGGGTGCCCACTCTCACCGCTGATATTCAATATAGTAATGGAAATCCTAGCCATAGTGATCAGGCAAGGCAAAAAAATAAAGGCATCCAAATTGGAAATAAATGAAACTGTCACTTTTTGCAGATGACATGATTCTAAATATAGAAAACCCTAAAGACTCCACCAAAAAACTAGTAGAGACAACAAACAAACTCAGTAAAGTTGCAAGATACAAAATTAATGTGCAAAAATTCAATAAAATTTCAGAAAATAAAAGAAAATAAAATCCACTGCAATATAATTTGTAATTGGAATAAAATTATAAAACACCTAGGAATAAATTTAACAAAGGATGTGAAGACCTACACACTGAAACTAAAAGACATTATTGAAAGATATTAAAGACACAAAGAGATAGAAATATATTTGTTGTTCATGGGTTGGAAGAATCAATCTAGTTAAAATGGCCATATTACTTAAAACAATATGCAGACTTAATTCAATTCCCATAAAATCCCAATGGCATTTTTCAAACAAATAGAAAAAAAAATCAAATTTGTATGAAACCAATTCTGAGTAAAAAGAACAAACTGGAGGTCTCGCATTCCCAATTTAAATAATACTGCAGAGCTACAATAGTCAATATGGTGTTATTTTCAGAGGAAAACAGTCACACAGACCATTGTAACAGAATTGAGAGCCCGGAAATATACCCACATGTATATAGGCAACCAATTTTTGACAAAGTAGTCAAAAACATACAATGGAGAAAAGGGATAGTGTTCAATAGATAGTACTGCCATATGCAAAGGGAGGAAACTAGACTGCTATTTGATATCATACACAAAAATTAACACAAAAAGAATAAAAAACATATGAATAAATTATGGGGACCTAAGGTGCAGCATGGTGATTATAGGCAACACTTCTGCATTATATTCTTCAAAGTTGCTAAGAGAATGGATCTTAAGTATTCTCACCACAAAATGGAAATGACCATTACATGAAGTGATAGAAGTATTTACTAACACCACTATGGTAATTATTTTATAATATACATTGAGTGGCCAGATTTTTATGATCTCTGAATGCATAATAATCTGGCCACTCAGTGTGTGTGTGTGTGTATGTGTATAATAGAGGCCCGATGCATGAATTAATGCATGGGTGGGGTCTGGCCAGTGGGAGGCAACATAGGAAGTTGGTTGGCCTGACTACTGGTTGAACTCCTGATTGAGGGGAAAATTTGCATATTAGCCTTTTATTTTAGAGGACTGGAGGCCTGGTGCACTAAATTTGTGCATGGGGGGGTGTCTCTCACCCCAGTCTGCACCCTCTCCAATCTAGGACCCCTTAAGGAATGTTTGACCGCCTGTTTAGGCCCAATCCCATAGGTATTCTAAATGGGCAGTTGAACATCCCTCTCATAATCCAGGACTGCTGGCTCCCAACCATTTGCCTGCCTGCCTTCCTTATCACCCCTAACTGCTTTTGCCTGCCAGCCTGATCAGCCCCTAACCACTCCCCTCCCAGCCTGATTGATGCCTAATTGCTCCTCTGCCAGCCTGTCTGCCGCTAACTGCCCTCCCCTGCCAGCCTGGTCACCCATAACTGCCCTCCCCTACCAGTCTGGTTGCCCCTACTGTCCTAACCTGTAGGCCTGGTCACCCCGAACTTTCCTCTTCTGCTGGGCTGGTCGCCCCCAACTGCCTTCCTCTGCTGGCCTGATCACCCCCAACTGCCCTCCTTTCTGTGATGACACCTCAGCTGTTCTCCCTTGCAGGCCTGATTGCACACAACTCCCCTCTCCTGCTGGCCATATTTTCTCAGTCATCTTGTGTCCACATGAGGGTAGCCATCTTTGATCATATGGGGGCGGCCTTCTTGTGTCTTGGAGTGATGGTTAATTTACGTATTACTCTTTTAATATTATTATTCGTTCAGAGATCATGACAATGTGTCATGCCATGGTGCTTGTATTGTGCAGAAATGGTTTCAAGAACATGAGGGAGATTTTACCTTGCTTAGGTGGCCCCCACAATCACCAGGTCTCAATCCAATTGATCATTTGTGGGACCAAGTTAAAAGAGCCACCAGGCAGCTGGTTCCACAACCATCAAATCTCACAGAACTAGACAGTGCTATTCATCAGGCATCCTGTCAGATTCCTCCCACCACCTTTCAACATCTCATGGAGTCAATGCCAAGAAGAATCGCCGCAGTAGTGAAGGCAAAAGGTGGCCCAACAAAGTACTGATGGGGTGGTCATAATCATCTGGCCACTCAGTTTAAGTGTATCTAATCAATCCATTGGCACATTAAACTCATTGGTCATTATGTCTAAAAAAAACTGGAAACAATAAAACAAGTCCCATAGCTGATATGGAAGCTCCCTAATGGGTAGAGTGCATTATAGACAAAAATAATAAAAGAAATAATAATTATTTAATACACTAGAGGCCCGGTGCACGAAATTCATGCACAAGGGGTAGAGGATGTCCCTCAGCCCAGCCTGCACCCTCTCCAATCTGGGACCCCTCAAGGGATGTCCAACTGCCTGGTGGGATCGGGCCTAAATGGGCAGTAGGACATCCTTCTCACAATCCAGGACTGCTGGCTTCAAACTGCTCACCTGCCTGCTACCTGATTATCCCTAACTGCTTCTGCCTGCCAGCCTGATCACCTCCTAACCACTACTCTGCCAGCCTAATTTATGTCTAACTGCTCCCCTGCCAACCTGTTTGCCCCCAACTTCCCTCCTCTGCCAGCCTGGCCACCCCTAACTGCCCTCCTCTCATTGTCCCCAACTGCGCTCCTTTACAGACCTGCCCCCTCCCAACTGTCCTCCCCTGCTGGCCTGATGGCCCACTACCGCCCTACCTTGCAGGCCTGGAACCTCCCACTGTCCTCCCCTGCTGACTGTCTTGTGGTCGCCATCTTGTGTCCACAGGGGGGCAGCCTTATTGTGCGTTGGAATGATGGTCAATATGCAAATTATTCTTTTATTAGATAGGATAGAGGCCTGGTGCATGGGTGGGGGCCAGATGGTTTGCCCTGACCTGAAGTGTGCCTTGGATCAGGATATGGGTTCCCTTGGGGCGTGGGGTGGCCTGGGTGAGGGGCTTCTCGTGGTTTGCAGGCCGGCCATGCCCTCCCAGTGACCCAAGTGGAGGCCCTGACATCTGGGATTAATTTGTGTTCTACAATTGAAACTTTGTAGCCTGGAGTGGAACCAAGCCTTCTGCTTGCTCCATGGCGACAGCCATTTCTGTTTGGGTTTATTTAAATTCTATAATTGAAACTTTGTAGCCTAGAGTCTAGGCCTAGGTATTAGGGCTGCAGAAGCTTGGCTTCCTCTATCACTGGGTAACCCTAGCCTGTGCTTTCTCCAGCTCCCTGGACACCGTCATTTCTGTTGGGATTATGTATCTTCTATAATTGAAACTTTGTAGCATTAAGTAGAGGCCTAGGCTGTCAAGGGCAGACAGAAAGCTTGGCTTCCTCCATTGCTGGGGAAACCCAAGCCTCCCTCCTGCTCTCAGTGACTACAGCCATCTTGGTTGGGGTTTATTTGCATAATTTGCTCCTGATTGGCTGATGGGCATGGCTGTAGGTGTGGCTTGATCAGAGGTACAGTCATTTTGCATATTACTCTTTTATTAGATAGGATACTATATTCCAGGGACTATTCTAAAGGCTTTCCTTACAATTTTTGTCTTAGTCAATCCTCTATTATTCCTCTGATAGAGGTATTATTATTATTATTTTTATTCAAATTTTATAGATGTGGAAGCTGATGCATAGAAAGATTTAAGAACTTAATAGCATAACAGGTAATGGAGTCAAGATTAAAACCCGAACCAGTCCTTTAGCTTGCATACACTATTTCTATATAGAATTGTTCCCCTGTATACAAAAGTCTCCTCTTTATACAATCATCCATACCCAATATTATTTTTTATGTTCAAATAATCTCCTAATTTTGCCAATAGGAACCCCTTAATGCTGACTTGAATATTCTTTTGACGCATCCCCCAATAGTCTTCAAGTATTTCTTACTCTCTATCTTAGTTCATCTTGTATTTTTCCTGTTCCCCAGACTGCTTCCAAATTCTTCAGTGAGTGAATCAGAATTTCTTATATTTCTACCAAAAAAACCCCCACTATAACAAAATATCCAAAAAGTAAGCAATACAAACTAATGCCTTTAATAGGGTACAGCAAAATAATTTGTCAATTAGGTCCCTGGTTGGATTTTTATTATCAAGAATAAATGTTTAAAGTAATAGAATTTGTCTTCATTAAAGTCATGATTCCCTCAGAGACAAAGCAATGATGGATGAGTATGGCCAGGACTTTGGAACTTGATCATCATAATGGAAAGCAAGGCTCAGTTCATAACTTTATGGATGATTAAGGCACAGAATCTTACTTAATCTGACAGAGTCCTCCCAGAACACTTATAAATGAAATTTAATTTATTAAGTGACTAATTTTTCTATGCTGTTGTCACTGTTAAATCAGAAAATATTAATCACTTCAGCATTCCTAAATCCTAAAATGATTTTTGCTCTACTCCTACTCTATGGTCAACATATGACATATCCTATCTAATAAAAGAGTAATATGCAAATTGACCATACCTCCAATCAAGCCATGCCCATAGCCATGCCCACCAGCCAATCAGGAACAAATTATGCAAATAAACCCCAACCAAGATGGCTGCAGCCACTGAGAGCAGGAGGGAGGCTTGGGTTTCCCTGGCAATGGAGGAAGCCAAGCTTTCCACCTGCAATTGCTAGCTTAGGCTTCCACTCAATGCTACGAAGTTTCAATTATAGAAGATGCATAATCCAAACAGAAATGGCAGCAGCCACAGAGCTGGAGAGAGAAGAAGCTAGAGTTGCCAGGGTGATGTAGGAAGCCAAACTTCTGCAGCCCTAGCCTAGGCCTCCACTCTGGCAACAAAGTTTCAAACAGAAATGGCTGTCACCATAGAGTGAGCAGAAGGCTTGGGTCTGCTCCAGGCTACAAAGTGTCAATTGTAAATATAAATTAATCCCAGATCCCAGGGCCTCTGATTGAATCACTGGGGGAGGAGGGAGATGTGGCCAGCCTGCAAACCACCATAGGCCCCTCGCCCAAGCGTCCCCACACCACAAGGGAACTCCAACCCTGATCTGGGTCACTCTTCAGGGCAAACCAGCTGGCCCCCACCCATGCACTAGACCTCTATCCTATCTAATCAAAGAGTTATATGCAGATTGACCATCACTCCAACACACAAGAGGGCTGGCTCCATGTGGTCAAAGATCCTGGCTCCATGTAGACACAAAATGGCCAACACAAGATGGCTAGCAGGGGAGGACAATGGGAGGTCCCAGGCCTCCAAGGGAGGGTAGTTGTGGGACATCAGGCTAGGCCTCCAAGGGAGGGCAGTTGGGGGAGATCAATCCTGCAGGAGATGGCAGTTAGGGGTGACCAGGCCAGTAGGGGAGGGAAAATAGGGGCAAACAGGCTGGCAGGGGAGCTGTTAAACATCAATTAGGCTGGCAGGGTAGTTGTTAGGGGGTGATCAGGTTGGCAGGCAGGAGAGGTTAGGGGCAATCTGGAAGGCAGGCAGGCGAGCAGTTTGGAGGCAGCAGTCCTGGCTTGTGAGAGGGATGTCCAGTAGGACTGGGCCTAAACGGGCAGACAGACATCACTCAAGCAGTCCCAGATTGGAGAGGGTCCAGGCTGGGCTAAGGGAGAGCTCCCCGCCATCACCCTCCCATGCACAAATTTTGTGCACCAGGCCTCTAGTGTGGTATAAAAAATAAAAGGAGTTTTAGGGATAAATAGGCAGGTTTAGAAAGTTTTAGGAATGAGGAGGGTCCATTAGAGAGGAGTACATAGATGGAGAGTGGCAGATGCCAGTGTGCTTATCTCACTTGTAAAAAAGAGAAAGAAATGCCAGAGGCAGATGGAAATATTTCTTTTTTTTAATATTTAATTTTTATTGATTTTTTTTGCAGTATAACTTATGTTTAACAGTAGTACATATTTTCCTTTCCCCTTCCCCATTATCCTCCCCCCAGCCCCCCCTACCCCCCAGCACATGTCCCCACCCACCCCCCTCCCCACCTCAGTGTTGTTCATTCATTGGTTATGCTCATATGCATTCATACAAGTCCTTTGGTTGATCTCCCCCAGCATTCACCTCTCATCCACCCAAGCCTTCCCCCTGTAGCTTGACAGCCTGTTCAATGCCTCCCTGCCTCTATATCAATCACTCTCACCTGTTTCTTTTTTTCAAAAATATCTTGCCTCTGAATACTAGAAATAAATGTATAAGAACAAAAAATGTTTCAGTCTCAGTTTCAATGTCCAACTGTTCTGAGTTCCAGTTTCAGTGTCAAATAATTCTTTATGTGTACATGTCAGCAATGGTATCCAGATAGTGGACACATCGTGGCAATGCAAGATCCATCCCCTCTGGTTTGGTCCTGGGCCACCTGCAGCAATGCACAGCTGCCGACTGCTAGCATGGCAAGGTGTTGTCAGTGTCCCCCATCTCTGGACCATCCTCGTGACTGGAACAGATCCGTCAGTTCCTCACAGTCGCAGGAACCCACACGGTCTTGGAGTTGTTCTCTGAAAACACACAAAAACATTCTCGACCAAAAGTTAACAAAGGGATCCTCTCTGCAAAGTAGAGTTGGGATTCTATTTATTTTTGCACAAATGATTTTCCTTTGGCTTATTTTGACACCATGTGTGTTTTTTCATGGGTGTCCTGCATTTGGTTTTACAAATGGAATTTACTTTTCTGGAGTAAGAATTTTCTAGATGTATTTTACTTACAGGATATTTTTCCTTACATGATATTACCCCACTGCCCCCCCCTTTTATTAATGGGGGCTTTTGAAAATTTTATCTTGCAGTCTTGGTAATTTTAAATTTTAATTTTTGCACACAAATATATCTGCTTTAGGTTCTTTGGATGATAGGCAATTTTACAGTGAGATGAGCTACTAATAGATATTTTAATTAATGTTTTAAGAAAAGCTTTTTGTCCAGTACACTTAAATTTCCTTGAGTATTCACTTATTTCACTTGGCCAATTTAAATTAGTCTGAAAACTTGATTACTATTTTACTTTCAATTTTAATACTCAAGCAGAAATCTTATTTTACCCTGTAAATACTAGTGGAAAAGGATATTTGCATTTTTGAGTAGGTCCTGAGCATTCCTGGTAATAGACTGAATTTAAATATAGAGCAGCTATTGCTGGCCAAGTCTCTGTCTGCCACCTGGGTCCCCGTATGAGTTGTGTGTGGGAGGCGAAGCAGCCGTGGGGGCAGAAGACCTCCTTCAGGAGGGTGAGAATTCAAACCCCTGCAAGGTTTGTGGATGAGGGTCTGTGCCCCAACTCTGTTGACTTTTTAATTCTCTCCTGTTGGCCCATCTGTGACTGTGCCTGTCTTAGGTTGTTCCTTCCCTGAGGAATCTTACCCGTCTCTGGCTAACCAGCCATCCTCTGGGGCGAAACAGGGTGATGTGAGGTTCAGTCCTGTCTCCTTTGTAGTTTATGCCCCCCTGTGGCCTCCACGTCCAGCACCTGCCTTGGAGTCTCCTCGCTTTCTGGCGGGGTCCCAGTACTGATCACATATCTCGGGGGACCCAGGTTTCTTCTCCAGAAAGAAATGGCCCAGCTCACACCATTGGTCGAGAGACAGATCCATGGTGCCAGCTGCCCAGAGGCTTCAGCCACAGCTTGAACTGAAAGCCCAGGCAACAGCTGTGTGTATTTGGATAGTAAGAAGAGGGTCCCTCTTGACTAAAAGGGCAAGAAGGGCCAATATGGAATGCTCAGATGCCTTCCCAGTGCCTTCATCCCTTCTGAAAGGGATTAATTCCTTTCCTATCCTTTTTAAATTGCTGCCCAACATTCAAAGAATTAGTTTGTAAGTTTATTTGGGATAATTGTATAATATGCTGTTGTCAAATATCAAAAATTAAAATGAAATTGTAGAATAATATCATGTAAGGGTATTATGGTGTCACGGGAGGTTAAGGAGGGCCTAGCCTAAGGACTGGTGTCCATAGGAGATGATAAGCTCTAGGTCATGTCAATTCAATCTCAAACTAGCTGCCAATGTTTTTTTTTATAACTTTATATAAACTTTGTCATGGAAGTAAAAACACAAATCACTTACCTTAGTTCAAGCATTCAAATATATTGACTTTCCCCCTTACTCCCACCACCTGCCACTTACCCTGAGGTTTGACATTCTGATGGACTTTTCTCAGTCTCTGGATCCATTCTTGTTCATCAGTCTATGTCATTTATTATATTCCTCAAATGAGTGAGATCATGTGATATTTGTCTTTCTCCGCCTGGCTAATTTCACTTAGCATAATGCTCTCCAACTCCATCCATGCTGTTACAAATGGTAGAAGCTCTTTCTTTTTTTACTGCAGCGTAGTATTCCATTGTGAAAATGTACCATAGTGTTTTAATCCACTCATCTGCTGATGGGCACTTAGGCTGTTTCCAAATCTTAGCTATGGCAAATTGTGCTGCTATGAACATAGGGTTACATATATCCTTTCTAATTTGCATTTCTAGTTTCTTGGGGTATATTTCTAGAAGTGGGATCACTGGGTCGAATGGGAGCTCCATTTTTAGTTTTTTGAGGAAACTCCATATTGTTCTCCACAGTGGCTGCACTAGTCTAAAATCCCACCAGCAGTGCATGAGAGTTCCTTTTTCTCCACATCCTCCCCAGCACTTGTCCTTCATTGATTTATTGTTTTAAGGCTTTCTGACATGTGTGAGATGGTATCTTATAGTCGTTTTGATTTGCATCTCTTGTATAATTAGTGACTTTGAGCAGGTTTTCATATTTCTCTGGGCCTTCCTTTTGTCTTCTTTCAAAAAGATTCTATTTAGGTCTGTTGCCCATTTTTTTTTATTGGATCATTTGTCCTGCTTTTATTGAGTTGGGTGAGTTGCCTGTAGATGCTTGAGATTAAACCTTTATCACTAATAACATTTGCAAATATGTCCTCCCATACAGTGGGTTTTCTTGTTGTTTTGTTGATGGTTTCTTTAGCTGTGCAAAAGCTTTTTATTTTGATGTAGTCCCATTTGTTTATTTTGTCTTTAGCTTCCATTGCCCTAGGAGCAGTATTATCGAAGAAGTTCTTTTGGCATATGTCTGAGATTTTTTTTCCCTGTAGATTCCTCTAATGTTTTTATGGTTTCCTGTCTTATGTTTAAGTCATGTATCCATTTGGAGTTTATTTTTGTGTATGGTGTAAGTTGATGGTCTAGTTTCATTTTTTTGCATGTATCTGTCCAATTTTCCCAACACCATTTATTGAAGAAACTGTCTTAACTCCATTTTATGTTCATGCATCCTTTGTCAAATATTAATTGAGCATAGTGGTTTGGGTTGATATCTGGATTCTCTATTCTATTCTATTGATCTATATGTCTGTTCTTGTGCCAGTACCAGGCTGTTTTGAGAACAGTAGCCTTGTAATACAGCTTGAAATATGGTATTGAAATCCCACCGACTTTGTGCTTCATTCTCAGGATTTCTGTGGCTATCCGGGGCCTTTTTTTATTCCAGATGAATTTTTGGAGAGTTCTTTCTAGGTCTGTGAAATATGCCATTGGTATTTTAATGGGGAGTGCATTAAATTTATAGATTGCTTTGGGTAGTATGGACATTTTAATTATGTTGATTCTCCCAACCCATGAACACAGCATGTTCTTCCATCTGTTTACATCTTCCTCTATCTCTTTTTTTAGTGTCCTGTAGTTTTCCGCGAATAGGTCTTTTACCTCCTTAGTTAAGTTTATTCTTAGGTATCTTAATTTTTTTGGTGTGATGGTAAATGGGATGGCTTTTTTAGTCTCTCTTTCTGTAAGTTCGCTATTAATGTATAGAAACGCCATAGATTTCTTGGCATTAATTTTGTAGCCTGCTACATTGCTGAACTCTTTTATTAAGTCTATTAGTTTTTGTTTTTTTTATGGAGTCTTTTTGTTTTTTTATGTCATCTGCAAATAAGGATAGCTTAACTTCTTCTTTTCCAATTTGGATGCCTTTTATTTCTTCTTCTGGACTAATTACAATGGCTAATACTTCCAGTACTCTGTTGAACAGGAGCGGTGAGAGTGGGCAACCCTGTCTTGGTCCTGTTCTTAGGGGAAATGGTTTTAGTTTTTGCCCATTGAGAATGATGTTTGCTGTGGGTTTATCATATATGGCTTTTATTATGTTGAGCTATGATCCTTCTATCCCTACCTTGTTGAGAGTTTTTATCAAAAAAGGGTGTTGGATCTTGTCAAATGCTTTTTCTGTATCAACTGATATGACTATGTGATTTTTATCTCTCAACTTGTTTATGTGAGTATCACATTTATTCATTTGCGGATATTGCACCATACTTTCATTCCTGGGATAAATCCTACTTGGTCATGGTGTATGATCTTTCTGATGTACTGCTGGATCCGATTTGATAGAATTTTATTGAGGATTTTGGCATCTGTATTCATGAGGGATATTGGCCTGTAATTCTCTTTCATTGTGTCATCTTTACCTGGTTTTGGTATTAGGGTAATGCTAGCTTCATAAAAGGAGTTTGGAAGTGTTTCATCCTCTTGAATTTTCTGGAATAGTCTGAGGAGTATAGCTTTTAGTTCTCCTTGAATGTTTGGTAAAACTCCCCTGTGAAGCCGTCTGGTCCTGGGCTTTTGTTTGCTGGAAGCTTTATGATGACTGCTTCAATTTCTTCCACAGTTATTAGTCTTTTCAGCTGTTTAGGTTCTTCCTGATTGAGTTTTGGGAGGTTATATTTTTCTAGACATATATCCATTTTCTCCAGCTTGTCCAGTTTGTTGGAGTAGAGTTGTTCATAGTATTTTTTAACAATCCTTTGTATGTCAATGGGGTCTGTTGTTATTTCACTCTTTTCATTTTTGATTTTATTTATTAGGGTCCTCTCTCTTCGCTTCTTGGTGAGCCTGGCTAGAGGTTCATCAATCTTGTTTATCCTTTCAAAGAACCAGCTCTTTGTTTTCTTGATCTTCCGTATTGTTTCTTTGGTCTCTATGTCATTTATTTCTGCTCTGATCTTTACTATTTCCTTCCTTCTGCTTACACTGGGCTTTTCTTGTTGCTTTCTTTCTAACTCTTTGAGTTGTTGGGTTAGATAATTTATTGCCGCTGTTTCTAGTTTTTTTGCAGTAGCATTGTAAAGCTATGAACTTCCTTCTCAGAACTGTTTTTACTGTGTCCCATAGATTTTGGATTGTTGTGCTATCATTGTTATTTGTTTCCATGATGTTTTCTATCTCTTCCTTGTTCTCTCTAGTAACTCAGTCATAGTTTAATAGCATGCTGTTTAGTCTCCATGTGTTTGCTTTCTTTGGATTGTTTCTATTGTAGTTGATTTCCAGCTTTATGCCACTGTGATCTGAGAATATGCTTGATATGATTTCTATCTTCTTGAATTTGGAGAGACTTTGCCTATGACCCAACACATGGTCTATCTTTGCGAATGACCCATGGACACTTGAAAAGAATGTATATTCTGTGGCTTTGGGGTGAAATGATCTGAAGATGTCAATTAATTCCATCTGGTCTAGTGAGTCATTGCGGATTGATGTTTCTTTACTGATGTTTTGTTTAGAGGATTTGTCCAATGGTGATAGTAGGGTATTAAAGTCTCCTACTATGATTGTATTGCTGTCTATCTCTCCCTTGATATCCTCTAGGAGATTTTGTGTGCATTTGGGTGCTCCTGTGTTGGGTGCGTATATGTTTACCAGAGTTATTTCTTCTTGTTGAATTGCTCCCTTTAGTATTATGTAGAGGCCTTCTTTATCTCTTTTTACGTCCTTCACTTTCAGATCTAATTTGTCAGATATAAGTATTGCTAGCCCAGTTTTTTTTCCATTTCCATTCGCCTGAAGAACCTTTTTCCCAACCTTTCATCCTCAGTCTGTGTGCGTCTTTTTTTTTGGAGGTGGGTTTCTTGTAGACAGCAGATATATGGGTCGTGTTTTTTTATCCAGTACATTACCCTATGTCTTTTGATTGGAGCATTTAAATCATTTACATTTAAAGTTATTATTGATAGGTAGTTATTTGTAGTCATTTTTGTTCTTTGCCCCTGTGTTCTTCTTGGTTTCCTATTGCTTCTTACAGCAGACCCATTAGCATTTCTTGCATTGCTGGTTTGGTGGTAATGTATTCCCTTAGATGTTTTTGATCTGTGAAGCTCCTGATTTGACCTTCAATTTTGATTGATAGCCTTGTTGGGTACAGTATTCTAGGATTCAGACCTTTTCTTTGCATGACTTTGTATATTTCATTCCAATCTTTTCTAGCCTGATAAGTTTTTATTGAGAAATCACTTGCTAATCTGATGGGGGTTCCTTTGTAGGTGACTTTCCGTTTCTCTCTGGCAGCTTTTAAGATTCTCACTTTGTCGCTGATGTTTGCCAATTTAACTATAATGTGTCTTGGTGTAGGTCTTTTGGAGTTTAATTTGCTTGGAACTCTGTGAGCTTCTTGAATTTGTGTGGGTTTTTTCTTTCCTATATCAGGGAAGTTTTCTGTCATTATTTCTTTCAACAGGTTTTCTATTCCTTGCTCAGTTTCCTGTCCCTCTGGAAGCCCCATTATGTGGATGTTGTTTTGTTTCATGTTTCCCAAAGTTCCCTTAGGTTCTACTCCTGCTTTTTAATTTTTTTTTCTAGAAGCTGCTCTCTTTGGGTATTTTTTCCTACCTTGTCTTCCAGCTCACTGACTTGGTCCTCTGCTTCTTCTAGTCTACTCCTGATACTTTCTATGGAGTTCTTTACCTCAGTGATGTCACTTTTCATTTCTTCTTGGCTCTTCTTCATTTCTTCTTGGGTCTTCCTCATTTCCTCTTGGGTCTTCTTCATTTCTTAATAGCTCTTCTTCATTTCTTCATGGCTCTTCTTCATTTCCTCTTGATTCTTCTTCAATTCCTCATGGTTCTTACTCATATTGACTTCTTTTTTTTAAAAAATATATTTTATTGATTTTTTACAGAGTGGAAGGGAGAGGGATAGAAAGTCAGAAACATCGATCAGAGAGACATCGATCAGCTGCCTCTTGCACGCCCCCTACTGGGGATGTGCCCGCAGCCAAGGTACGTGCCCTTGACCGGAATCGAACCTGGGACCCTTCAGTCCTCAGTCCGATGCTCTATCCAATGAGCCAAACCGGTCTCGGCTCATATTGACTTCTATTCTCTTCAGCCACCCTATGACCATTTCTCTGCTCTCTCTGTGACAGGATGCTTGCTTCCATTTAGTTTATCTCTTTTTCAGGTGAGGCTTGTTTTTCTTTCATTCGTGGGCTATTTCTTTGTCTCCCATGGCCTCTCTTCTCTGTGTGTCTTGTTATGTAGTTATCACTCTCCTGTGTTGATTTAAAGGCTCAAACTACAACACAACCAGGTGCAGCACACCAGGCACTGAAGAATAATGTATTCACAGTATTGGTAACTCCAAATTAAAGGTGATTGCCAGAGGAAGGTAAATTAGGTGATAGGTGGGAAAAAAGAAAATAAGAGAAAACACACTCACACACACAAAAGAAAGAAAGGAAGGAAGGAAGGAAGGAAGGAAGGAAGGAAGGAAGGAAGGAAGGAAGGAAGAAAGAAAGAGAGAAAGAAAGAAAGAGAAAGAAAAAGAAAGAAAGAGAAAGAAAGAAAGGAAGAAAGGAAGAAAGGAAGAAAGGAAGAAAGGAAGAAAGGAAGAAAGAAAGAAAGAAAGAAAGAAAGAAAGAAAGGAAGGAAGAAAGAAAGAGAAAAGGAATGCCAAAATAAAATTGGAAAAAGTGGAAGGAGTAAAAAGAAAGGAAAAGGGAGTAAACTATAAATATGGGTTGGAAACTCCCAAAGGACTGCCACTAATCCCAGCAAAAGCCAGCAACGAGTACCTGGAGATTGATACAAACTACAAAGAACAACTGATATCAAGAGAGGTTAGGGAACACAGAAGCTTAAATCTATCAAAAAAAATAATATAAACATCACCAAAACACAAAACAATGCCAACCCCCCCTCCCAGAAAACAAATTAAAAGAAAAGAATAACCAAAACAATCTCATACACATGCATAAAATATCAATATAGTCAACATTCAGGTAAACAATATCAGCAGGACTGAGAGAAAAACAGTTTAGGATAGTGAAGTCGGAGAAGCGATAGATGTGTATGGACTTGGAGCAGGTGGTTGGAGATTCGATATAAAAGTGGGGTGAAATTTTAATAGGGGGTAAAAAGAGAGAATAAGGAAAATCTAAACCAGAAAAAGTGTAAGGGGAACAAGACACTAACTAGGGAAAGGTTAGCAAGAGAGTGCTGGCATAAGGGTGAAGTTGAAGTAGAGTAAAAAGATACTAAAGGGTAGATGAAAAAAGACTGTATAACACTAATCTCTAAGTAGAATAAAGATGAAATCAAATGGCACTTAAAAAAAGTTTAAATAATAGTAGAAATAAAATTGATTCCTTAATTTGTGTTACACAAGAGTCAATTTGTGATTCAGCCCCTAGGTGGCAGTGTTTCTGAATTGACCTCTGGGTCTATTGGTCCTCTCTAGCCTGATCTAAAATCCTGCTATGTCTATGGTATTCACTACTGATTTGTGGAAATAGGCTACCCCAAATCTGCCTCTCTAATGGTAAGCACCTGTTCTGATCCCTAACCTCAGCAAAACAGCTCGCCCCTGTGGTCTCCCATTTTATCCCCCAACAAGGGATCCCCCATTCCTGGTTCAGCACTGAGAAATTTGGATTTGGAGAGGACAGACACTAGTGCGTGAAATCAAGTCCTGCTCGTATGTTTGCGTGAAACCCCTTTCCCCCTTGGGTTTGGCAGCCCGCTCCCTCCCAAAATTGTTAGGCTGGCCTTCTCTGTCAGGTCCAAATGGGTTGCTTTCTATGTATCTCCCCTGCCACCAGCTCTGAGGGTCCTCTTCCACGTTTGCTGGCTCCAACAGCCATGGACTTTTCCTCTCCCCCGCCCCCCCCCCCCAGGAGCGAATCTCCCTGTGTTACCAGCTCCCCTAACCCCAGGAGAAATCTGACCTTTCTGTGGCGGAGCTCAGGTTTCCTCGGAATCCGCTTCTGTGCCAACTAGGAACCGATGTTGGGGGGTCTCAGCCGCCCAGTGGGTATCGCAGCTGTAAAATTTTCAGGCTCTTCCCCTTCAAGATGGCGCAGTCCATCCAGATGGAAACATTTTTGGCCTGAGCGATTAAAACAGCAATAAACCAAGGCCAGACAGGCATATTTCTAGCCTGAGCTTTAAATTAAAGTGAGCATAACTTAGACCAAAAGTAGCCTTCACCTGAACAGCTGAGAGAGCTATAAGATAAGACTTCTCAAGCTAGCACAACTGGGAGAAAACCATAAGATAAATCAAAAGTGGCTCCACACTAAATAGATAAGGTCACCGAATGAGGAAAAGTGCAGACATGCGGGTCCTGGGAGCTATGGTCCCACGTAAAGAAGGAGGGTCTCCAGCCTATTTAATGCCTCAAGACAAATAAAGCCATGGTCACCCTTCCTAGGGCCTGTGTCCATCCAGGAGGGACAGAGTCTTAGGATTAGGAATTTATAGGACAGTTCTCTTAGGTGGCCCCTCTGCCCATCTTTGCCAAGAGGAACAGAGTTGTAGGCTTAGAATTTAGAATTAAGGTTTTAGAGGTAGTATTTGCTTGCAATAAAGTTTCTTTACTTTTCATATGCCATCTTTTTCTATGGCTTCATTCTTCTAATCCATCTAGATCAGAATCCAGCAAAGAAATCACCCTGTTCAATAAAACAACCTGAATCAAAAACAAAGAAGTCACGTGAACCAGAAATGTTCCCTTTGCCCCAAATGTCCTAAAGTTTACAGAAATCCCAAGAAATTTTTTAGGAGACAAATATCTACCATGTTTCTTTAAAAAAAGATTACACTGACACCTTAGAACCAAGTTCCAGTTTTGTATTTACTTAGAAAGTTACAAATATATAAATAAACCAAAGATTCTAGAGCCATACTTAGGAAGGAAGTGAACTTTGGTATCAGAAATGTAAGTTTGATTCCCAGCTCTGAGTTTATAACTTACAGTTTATAATTGTGATCTAGGTGAGTTATTAAATTCTCCATACCTCAGACTTTTCATCTCTTAAGTGGGTTACTGTAGGAGTCAGCATGACAGTTCATTCAAGAACATTGAACAAAGCCTGGTGAGTGCTCCATAGTGGTTAGTTATTGCTTCCGTCGGCTTTTTTCTCTCATACTCAATGACTTCAATTGCCAATGCCATCTCTAGTGGTCAGATTAGGCCAAGTGATTCTCCAGTGACAAATTAATCTAAAATTTAATAGCCCAAATATATGGAAATTATTTCTCACTCAAGCAAAAACCACTACAGGTCTTTGCAACTCTCAGGGCAGCTGCCACTATGCTCCGACTCAGCAATTCAGGCTAATTTAGGTTCTCTGCTATCCAGTAGCCTGGTATCCACCCTGACCCCAACCCTCCAACCTCAGACTTGATTGGCTCAGCCTCAGGCTCATACTGGTATCTGATGGGAAAGCCTGTGATTAAGTAAGAAGTCAGGCTTCACTAGAGACAGTCAGGCAAAGGTTGAAGTGCTTTTCGAGAACAGAAAAGAAGCCCAGGCACCAGAAAAGGTGACTAAAAATTTAACAAAAGAATATGGCTGCACAACTATCAGAATTCAATCAGGTGAAACAGTATAAGCAATTTCCTAGAACCTACAATAAACTTACAGAAACCTGATATTTGGACTATGTTAAGACTTCAAAACAAAAAAGAAAACTTGATGAGACCACCTGTCCAGAACATTGTTTGTAGAAGTATTTTTACATAATGGAAAAAAATCCATGAGATTCAGGAATGTCATATCAGCAGAACAAAGCCCTGGCAGCCCAGTCAGGACTTTTGACCAACTACGATAGAGATGTCTGATCGAAATGAGGATCATCCCTTGCAATCCCTGAAAGCAATAGCCATGATGTAAACTGCCTGTCATGACTGTGTTTAGCAAATGCAAACCCAGAAAAAAAGTGTTTCTATTTAATAAGAATAATAAAAATAAAAGATTTTATTGTTGAATGAAAATAAGCTGCAGCATTTGTTAAGGCTTTAAGATTCAGCTGCTTTGTTGTCTGATTACAAGCAAATACTGAGAACAGTCTGACAGCTATCTGAGTGGAAGGGGTTTTGGGGGCTGGGTGAAAAAGGTGAAGGGATTAAGCAAAAATAAAAGAAAAGAAAAACAGCACTCATAGACACAGAAAACAGCATGCTGATTACTAGAGGGAAAGGCAGTGAGGAGGGGGAGGTAGAAGAAGATAAAGGAGGGATAAATGGCGATGGAAGTGTAACTGATTTGGGCTACTGGCTGGAACCTCATTTCTTCTTGTTCAATCAGAAAAGATTTTAAGGTCAACATAAATGAAAGTAAAGCAAAGTGGAGTTTATTGAAGATAACACTCCAAATGAGGAGCTGGCCAGTTGAGACAATGGCCCAAACTCCTGGATTATGCGGTTTAAAAGAGGGATTTTCTGGGTGGAGACTTGAATTTGCATTCAGGGATGTTTGACAGAAAAAAGGTACATAAAGTATATTTCCTCTGTGCAGGCCTTTACCCATAATGGATACAAAAGAAAACAGTAATGCACATTTTATTATAATTACTCCAGGGCCCTAGTAAGGTCACATTGAGGTCATGTCATTTTTCTTTGCGCTTGCACCATGAATCGGCTGGTTCTGAATCTGCCTGCTGGCAGTCTGCTGGTTGCTGAGCCACCCATAGAGAGGAGGCCTGGAGGCAATGTTGGTCCGACCCCTGTCAGGTCCCCAAACAAGCCCCATCTTAGCTTCTCAAGTCTAACTTTCTACCTATCACAAAAAGACTTGAACACACAATTCAGTAAATAGATAATGTATATACAATTGTATACTTGAAACCTGTAGAATTTTATTAAGCAATGTCACCCCTATACATTTAATTAAAAATAAAATGAAATAAAAATAAACTAATGCCCAGAGCCCTGGAGTCCCAGCTGGTTACTAGGTCATTCTCACAGTTGCCAACCTCTTCTTTCCTTTCAATATGACAGATACCGCTGTGTCTTTCACCAAGGACGTCCTGGCAGGTGGAATGGACATAGCCATCTCAAAGCTGTGGAACATCCACTGAAGGGGTCAAGCTGCAGCTGCGAGTGGATCATGCAACAAGCAAATCACCACAGATAAGCTGTATAAGAGCCTCATAGACTGTGTGGCTCCTATCCCTAAGGAGCGGGGAGCCTTGTCCTTCTGGAGTGATAACCTGGCCAATGTCATCAGATACTTTCTCACCCAGGCTCTCAAGTTTGCCTACAAAGATAAATACAAGCAAATCTTTCTGGCTGGTGTAGGCAAGAGAACCCAGTTCTGCCACTACTTTGCAGGGAATATGGCATCAGGTGTTGGTGTTAGGGCCACCTCATTGTGTTCTGTGTGTACCTGTCTAGCAGCTAATGTGAGCAAAACTGTCCCTGAAAGGGAATCCAAGGCCTCAGTGAATGCCTGGTTAAGAGCTACAAATCTGTGCAGATTGAGGATTAAGGGTCTGTACTGAGGCTTTAATGTGTCTGTGCAGCATGTCATCCACTGAGCTGCCTATTTTGGTATTCTATAATCCTGCAAAGGGAGTGCTTCCAGATCCCAAGAACACACACATCTTCATCAGCTCGATGATGGCGCAGTTTGTCACAGAAGTGACAGGCAGGGTTGACTTCCTATCTGTTTGACACTGTTTATGGCCACATAATGATGCAGTCAGGCTGCAAAGGAACTGGAATCATATACACAGGAAGCTGGAGTACTGAAGGAAGATGGCTCATGATGAAGGAGGCAAAGCTTTTTTTCAGGGTGCATGGTACAATGTTCTCAGAGGCATGGCTGGTGCTTTTTTGCTTGTCTTTCTGATGAAATCAAGAGTTTCAGAGTAATTATTTCTTAGTCTTCCCCCAGCCCACCTGTGAACAGGTATATTGTATTATATAGCATATCTTGAGCATTCTTGACAAACTATCCACCATCACCAAAGTCCACTATTGGTACGATTCCATTTATATGACATGTCCAGAATAAGAAAATTTATAAAGAGAGAATATAGATTAGTGGTTGCCAGAGGCTAAAAGTGAGAGGAACGTGAGGGATTATTATCTAATGAGCCTGGTGCTTTTTTTTGAAGTAATAAAGATATTCTGAAATTATGTAGTAAAGATGGATGCATTACTGTAAATATACTGAAAACCACTGGATAATATACTTTAAATAGTTGAGGTATATTTTACATAAATTATCTCTATATATAAAAACTTAAGCAACTGTCCAACCATTCGACCATCTAAGTGGTAGCTATGATGCGCAATGACCACCAGGGGCAGACACTCCAACCAGTAGCTATGACATGCAATGGCCACAAGGGGGCAGACACTCAACACAGGAGCTACTGAGCTGTGGTGACATGGCAGCTGTGGTTGTTGGGTGTCGCATCTGCAAGCAGAGAGAGTCTGATTCTAGGAGCCATCACCCAAGACTTGTCCTCTTGCAATCTGGGACCCCTCAGAGGATGTCAGAGAGCCGGTTTTGGCCTGATACCTGCCGTCCAGGCTAAAGGACTCCACATTGGTGCATGAATCCATGCACCGGGCCTCTAGTATCATAATAGAGCAGCGTTTGAAAACAAAGAAAGTCTGAGCAGATCCTCTTAAATTTGGGACTATATCAAAGACCCTCCATTTAAAAAAAATTTTTTTAAAGTGAAAAAAAAAAACTCTAACAAATTAACTTTAAAACAGTGCAGAAGAAACAATTTGAATACTTTTACAATACAATTATCCCTGAGTTCTTCAAAATATCCATGTGCTATAATATAAAAAAATATAACACAACTGTTCTAAGACTAAAAAGAGAATAAAGAGGACCAACAAACAAATGCCAACCAAAAAGGGCCATCCAAATGAACTGTGTCTCATTATCTTATGCAAAATTGCTCTTGGTGTTTTAAAACTTAAAGAAAGAAATATGAAAACACTACAAAGTAAACTGTCGCATATTTAAAAAAATTAGATAATAAGTAACAATAATTCACACAATTATTATCTATTAGAGGCACACTGCACAAAATTCTTGCACTGGGGGGGGTGGTCACTCAGCCAGCTGCCACCCTCTCCAATCTAGGACCCATCTCAGGATGTCTGATTGCCGATTAACTGGCAGTCAGACATCCCTCTCACAATCCAGGACTGACGGCTCCTAACTGCGTGACTGCCTGCCTGATTGCCCCTAACTGCTTCTTCCTGTCAGCCTGATCCCTTCTTAACCACTCCCCTGCCAGCTCAATCTCCCCCAACTGCCCTACCCTGCTGGCCTGGTTGTCTCCAACTACTCTCCTCTGTAGACCTGCTCACCCCAACTGTCCTTTCCTGCTGTCCCAGTTGCCCCCAACTGCCCTCCCTGCCTGATATCTTGTGATGACATGGGGAGGCCATCTTGTGATGACATGAGGGTGAGTTGTCACCTGGCCTTTTATTAGTATAGACTAGAGGCCTTTTGGATGATATTCATGAAAGAATAGGCCTTCCTACCTCTAGCTTCACTCCCAGCTGCCTGGAAGATGGCAAGTTCCTGATTTTGGCCCGCCCGGGAGCCAACAAGTCCCTGCTCCTGGCCCTCTTGGGAGCTGGCAAGTCCCCACTTTCTGGCCTCTCGGGAGTCAGCAAGCCCTCTCTTCTGTCCAGAGCACGGCTCCTATAGCTCCCTCCACCATGCCCCTTCCCCTCATAGCAGGTATCATGCCCTTTCTGGCTGCTCCATGCCTGCATATGCAAATTAACCTCCACTTTCTTGGGTTAATTTGCATACTCACTCTGATTGGCTGTGGGTTTAGCAGAGTGATGATTAATTTGCATATTTCTCTTTTATTAGGTAAGATAATGATAAAAGTGTAATGTGTTAGTTAGCCCAGACAGCCAAATGACCTTCAGGACATCATTCAGGACATCCTTTCAGATGAAGCTATGGCAGTGGAGGCCACAGAAAAGGCAGTTAGGGGTGATAAGGCAGGCAGTCAGAGTGGTTACAGATGATCAAGCAGGCAGGTGAGTGGTTATGGGCAATCAGGCTGGCAAGCAGTTAGGATCCAGTGTTCCCAGATTCCAAGAGGGATGTCTGACTGCTGGTTTAGGCCCAATTCCTGTGGAACAGTCTTCAACTGCAAGAGGGTACAGCTGGGCTGAGGGGCCTCCCACCCACCCCCTATACATGAATTTCATGCACCAGACCTTTAGTATATGATAAATATATGTGCCATTCTATATAAAATAGTATTTTATACATGAGGTAAATAGTCTTTTTATATGGTAACTAGAGGCCTGGTGCATGAAATACATGCACGAGTGGGGTCCCTTCACCTGGTTCAGAAGTAAGGCTGATCAGGGCCATCTCACCCAGTCCCAATTGGGGCTGATTGGGACCGGTGTCTGGGAATGGAGGTGAGAGGGACTGTTTGAGGGCTCAGGACATGGCTGGCCCCATCTTGCCCAGTCATAATTGGTTGGACCCCAGCAGCAAGCTAACCTACCAATTGGAGCGTCTGCCACCTTGGTGGTCAGTGCACATCATAGTGATCAGTCAGATGACCAATCGGTAAGTCTCTTAGCATATTAGGCTTTTATATATATAGACTAGAGGCCCTGGTGCATGAAATTTGTGCATGGTGGGGGGTGTCCCTCAGCCCAGCCTGTACCCTCTCCAATCTGGGACCCTCTCACAATCAAGGAATGCTGGGTCCCAACTGCTCACCTGCCTGCCTTCCTGATTTCCCCTAACCACTTCTGCCTGCCAGCCTAATTATCCTCTAACAACTCCCCTGCCAGCCTGAATAATGTCTAACTGCTCCCCTGCCAGCCTGTTTACCCCCAACTTTCCTCCTCTGTTGGCCTGGTCACCCCTAATTTCCCTCCCCTCCAGGCTTTATCACCCCCAACTCCCCTCTCCTGAAGGCCTGGTTCCTCCCAACTGCTCTTCCCTGCAGGCCTGGTCACCTCCAACTTCCCTTCTTTGCAGGCATGGTCACTCCTAACTGCCCTCCCCTGCAGGCTTAATTGCCCCCAACTGCCCTCCCTTGCAGGCCTGAACCTTCCCAACTTCCCTCCCCTGCTGGCCAACTTGTGGTGGCCATCTTGTGTCCACATGGGGGAAGGATCTTTGACCACATGAGGGCAGCCATCTTGTGTGTTGGAGTGATGGTCAATCTGCATACTACTCTTTTATTAGATAGGATAGAGGCCTGGTACATGGTTGGAGGCTAGCTGGTTTGCCCTGAAGGGTGTCCCAGACCAGGATAGGGGTTCCCCTAGGGCATGGGGTGGCCTGGTTTGCAGGCTGGCCATGCCCCCAGGGACCTAACTGGAGGCCCTGGTATCTGAGATTCATTTATGTTCTTCAATTGAAACTTTGTAGCCTGGAGCAGAGTCAGGCCTTCGGTTCACTCTGTGGCAGCAGCCATTTCTGTTGGAATTTATTTACCTTCTGTAATTGAAACTGTAGCCTGGAGTGGAGGTCTCGGCCAGCCATGGCTGCAGAAGCTTGGCTTCCTCCATTTCCGGGGGCAGCCCTAGCCTCTGCTCTCTCCAGCCCAATGGCTGCCACCATTTCTGTTGGGATTCATGTATCTTCTATTATCAAAACTTTGTAGCATTGAGTGGAGGCCTAGGCCAGCAAGGGCAGGCAGAAAGCTTGGTTTCTTCCTTTGCTGGGGAAAACCAAGCCTCCCTCCTGCATTCAGTGGCTGCAGCCATCTTGGTGGGGCTTTATTTGCATATTCTTTCCTGATAGGCTGATGGGCGTGGATTTTTGGGCATGGGTATAATGGAGGTGTGGTCAATTTGCATATTACTCTTTTATTAGTTGAGATTGTAACTCACAATACAGAATACTTGGCATACCCTTTCCCTCTAGACCCTAGACATGGAGACCTCATGTTCTTCCAAGGCTCTGCTCACTCTCTTTAGCTGCCACATGAAGTAAGTTGTATTGTGTGGGTAGAAACTTTTTGCAGGCTCCATGGGTGTGTCTTTACTTGGCTGCAGTTCTGATTACATCAATATAAGGAGAGATGCCCTTGTTATCAGGTAACACCATCGTGGTAAGACACCTGCTCAGTCTACTGCAACAGTTTTAAACACGCCATGGGTCACCCAGATGGTTTGGCTCAGTGGATAGAGCCAAGGACTATGGGCTGAAGCATCCTGAGTTTGATTCAGGTCAAGGGCACACTCCTGGGTTATAGGGGACATATGGGAGGCAGCAAATTGATTCTCATCATTGATGTTTTTATCTCTCCTTCCCTCTGCCTTCCTCTCTAAAATCGATAAAAATATATTAACAAAAATAAAAAATAGACCATGAATCAATGCTGCTTTCTATCCATCCAGTCCCCTCACACACACAAAAGATGGTTATTATGTCTTCTTCCCCACACATACACACTCTGCTGGGGTCTGTAAAATGGGGTCAAGATTTCTACTTCAACAAAGGGTGATGCTTCTGCATGGCCCTCCTTCCCCACTCATCTCTATTTCCAATTCTGTGGGGTCTGTCTCTCCCTCTCCTTCATCTAACATGGTGGGCCCTTTTCTGATCCCTCCTCCTGTAACCTCCTGTCTGCGGCCTTCCCCTTTCTCTTCCAGGGGCAGAGCTCCCCAAAGGCTCTGTGGGTGGGGCTGTACAGGGTAGGGCTGTGGGGGGCAGGGTGGGGCTCTGCAGGGCAAGCCCAGGTGGGGCCTTGAAGGAGAGTCAGGTCACAGGTGGAGAAGACAGGGACATGGAGCCTGTCCTGTGAGAGAGGCACTGGGTTCCTTGGCTGCCCTCACCCAGCAGCTTTTGTAGGCCCCTGCGCAGCTGTCACTCTCCACCCATCACTGCCTCCCATTTTCTTTCAAGTTTTGGATTAGGTTTCTCTGACAGCCTTTGCTCCCCTCTCTGCTGCATACCCAGAGGCCTGAGGCTGCTCCTTGGCCTCAGGCAGCCACCCTTGGCCTGTCCCTTTGTAATGGTGCTACCCACTCTCCCGGAGTAGTGAAACTTAACAAGTAAAAAGAAGCAGCTCTGAAGATTATAGATTGCGTGCTGAGAACTCCACAGTCTGCATAGGGCTATGCAGTCCTGGGCTCTGGGATCACATGCAGCCTCCCATGCCACGTGTTTCTTCCTGGCTCCTGCCCTGTCCACCTCTGCCCAGGGCTCTGGCCAAACCCTGGAAACTTCCTGAGGGCTCTCAACTCACACTTCACTTTTCAGGTCAGCCCACCAGCTCCCTCAGCAAGCTAAAGTATTGGTTGGAGTGTCTGCCTCCTGGTGGTCAGTGCATGTCACCCCAACTGGTTGAGCAGTTGAACTCCCAGCAGAACTCTGATCAAGGAGACACTTTGCATATTAGGCTTTTGTTATCTTAATATGTAAAAATCCAGAGTCCATGATGTCTAAAATGACTGAAGGCTCAACAGAACACCACACCCTCATCACAGTCCTGCAGTCAGTGCTGGGTTGCCATGGCGATGCAGTACTGACTGCTGAGGGGACTGCGGATCAGTCCCAGAGAGGCAGGGTCTGATCCACAGCCACCATGGCAGCTGTTGATCAGCTGTTGCCTCTGTCTTTTTCCCTGGGCTTTGCTAGCAGCCAAGCCTCTTTTTCTCTCCAGACCTCCATGGGGGCTGCTGATCAGCCTCACATCTCTGATCAGGCCCAGAGATAGGCCCAGAGATGCTGACTGGCATAGAAACTGACCAGTCAGAACCAAATGTATGAGGAGCCAATGGCTGTGAGGAGCCTATGGCTGTCGAGGAGGTGGAGCTTTTGACATTGATTGGCACAGAAACTGACCAATAAGAACCAAATGTATGAGGAGCCAATGGCTGTGAGGAGCCAATGGCTGCCTAGGAGGCAGAGCTTTTATAGAAACCGACCAATAAAACCAAATTGGCCAGCAGGGGAGGGCAGTTGGAGGCAACCAGGCCACCAGGGAGGGTAGTTAGAGTGACATCAGGCTGGCAGGTGCGGGGGAGGGTTGTTGGGGGCAAGATCAGGCTAGCAGGGGAGGGCAGTTAGGGGCGATCAGCAGGCAGGCAGAGAGCTTAGGTGCTATCAGGCAGATAGGCAGAGGGGTTAGGAGTTATCAGGGAGGCAGGCAGGTGAGCAGTTAGGAGCCAGCAGTCCAAGATTGTGAGAGGGATGTCCGATTGCTGGTTTAGGCCCTATCCCACCTAAACTGGCAGCCAGACATCCCCCATGGCATCCCCTATTGGAGAAGGTGCTGGCTGGGCTGAGGGAACATCCCTCTGTGTACGAATTTTGTGCACTGGGCCACTAGAATAGGGTAAAAGGGTTATGCTTTCCATAGCCTGAGAACAAAATGAAATCTGTTGAAATAAGAACATGGCTGTAAGTAATTACCCGAGTTTCAATAAAAAAGCATAAATATTACAAATGATCAATAGTTTCACATCATCAAGTCACACAGTGCTCCATAACAAAGGAAGACATCTCATTATTCTTTACAAGATGTGCGGTGCATTGTCCTGCACTGGCCAATTTTATTGAGTGGATTCTGCCCACACTGAACTTCGTAGTTAACCACAGAATTACAAGTATAGATTGCAAACAAAATCAGCACAATGTGTCTTAAATAAGCATTGCTGCTTATGTATTTATGGTTGCTATTTTGAAAACAATACTCCTTTCTAAGCTAAAACCATCACTTGACTGTGAGTGCTTACAAATTGTAGTATAAGAAGATAAGGCAAGCACACTGGCATTTCTTTTTACTGTGGTAGATGCTTGAAAAAAATGAAGAATGAAATAAATGATGCATCATTCTTTCACAATCATCCCAGTTTGGATAGTCATGTTCTTTCATGGTTAGAGATTCTGACACTGCACAGATAATTTGAATGTCCAGATTTCATATACTTGGCGTAACAATTGAAAACCTCATGTTTTGTAACCATAATGTGACAATTCGTTGTATAATTCCATTTGAATTTTAATAGCATTTTTTTATTTTTAAAAAGAAAATATTCAGAATAATATATCAAGATGAGCCATAGCTGGACCAGCTAGTATGGCTCAATGGTTGACAGTTGAGTTATGAACCAGGATATCATAATTTGATTCCTGGTCAGGGCACATGCCAGGGTTGTGATCCCCAGTGGGGTGGAGGCAAGAGGCAGCTGATCAAAGTTTCTCTCTCATCAGAGATGTTTCTCTCTTTCCCTCCCTCCCCTCTCTGAAATATAATAGTATCCCAGTGCACAGACTCATGCACATTGAAAGGAAATTAATTAGAAGAATATTTTAATATTTCTATTTGCATTTTCCTAATGAAAAGAAAATAGGATTCTACTGAGTCTCCTATCTAACTACTCCAGGACTTCTGTGAGTATCAAATGAGATGAGGCAAGGGAAAATGCTTCACAAACATTTGGTTAAACTGTAAAATGTTTGCACCTGGCTATAAAGCAGGTTGGATTCCTGGGCTGAACAAACCCAAAGGATGCTAGTCATTAGGTAGAAAAAGTCAGCTCTTGCTACATGATGGCATTACCAAGCACCCACAGCCACCATTTCCAGGCTGAGCTGGGCTGTAGGCCGTATTTTGTGCCATAGAGTATTGGCAGCCTTAGCTGTGATTTGGTGGGGTATTGCTCTGGGATGGTAGCAGGGCCTGTATCCCATTTAGGGGAAGCCAAGTGTTGGTTTGTCAGTATCAGGTCTGTAGCACCATTTATTTTTAAATGGCCTATTGCCAGGGAGAAGAAACCAGATATTGCTACCTGATGTCATGACCCAATGCCCACAGCAACCATTTCCAGCTGGTCTGTGGGCCACATTTTGCACCATGGGGTCTTGGCAGTATTCGCTAAGATTTGGTGGGGTGTCACTCCAGGGTGGTGGCGGGGCCTATGTCCCATTTGGAGGAAGCCAAGTGTTGGTTTGTCAGCATCAGATTCCTGTTGCATTTTATTTTTAAATGTCTAGTGCCTGTAATGGCAGGCCCTGCATTGAGTGTCTGCCCCCTGGTGGTAGTGTGCATCATAACTACCAGTCTGACAGACAGACACTTAGGCTTTTATATCCTACTGGTAGCTTGGTGGATGAAATTCATGCACTTGGGAGAGGGTCCCCAGCCTAGCCTGTGCCCTGTCAGTGAGGGAGCCCCACAATCCATCACCCCAAAGAAGTAGGTCTTTGTAAGCCTCATTTCCCCAAGTCCAGTGCTGGTGGCGGGGAAGCAAGACTCTCATCCTCAGACCTGGTGCCTGGGCAGGGATGCAAGTCTCATGTCCCTGGGGCCAGTGCCAGGCGTGGTGATATGAGCCTCACATCCCCAGGCTGGGCGCCAGGGACAGGGATGCGAGCCTCTGCTAGACTCCTGTCCTCAGGGCCCAGTGCCAGGGCAGAGATGTGAGCCTCACGTCCCCAGACCTGGCATGGGGGGTGGGGACATGAGCTTCATGTCACCAGGCCCAGCACCGGGGGCAGGGATGCAAGTCTCACATCCCTGGGCCCAGTGCCGGGGTGGAGACGTGAGCCTCATACAAGTGCCTGACACTGCAGATCTCTGCCCACTCGTGCCTGCAGCCCATGTAGCCTCCTGCTGACTGGTTGTTACGCATGAAGGCATCACAACCATATGCATATTACCTCTTTATTATTTAGACTAGAGGCCCAGTGCATGAAATTTGTGCATGGGGAGAGGGGTCCCTCAACCCGGCCTGCACCCTCTCTAATCCAGGACCCCTCGGGGGATGTCCAACTGCCTATCACAATTCAGGACCACTGACTCTTAACTGCTCAAATGCTTGCCTGCCTGATCACCTCTAACCCTTCTGTCTGCTTGCCTGATTTCCCCTAACTGCTCCCTTGTTGGCCTGATTACCCCTAACTGCCTCTGCCTTGCCCCACATCCAGGACTCAAAATTTATCCCACTGGCCGGTTGCTGGTAGCTTGGACCTGGGTCTTCCCTCCCTTTGGCTGGCTGCAGGCACCCAAGACCTGGGTCGGCTTTGCCTAGGCTAGCCACAGCCATAGGGGATCATGAGTGTGTGGATTTGCCCGGGCCATAGCTGCAGGATCCCCTGACCACAAGCCAGGCAGCTTTTCCCTCTCCTGGTCTGCAGCCTGCTGGTTCCCATTCCTTTCTCCCCAGTGTTGAATGTCTGAGCCATTATGGTATGACAGCATAAGGTTGTGAGAGAATGAGGGTGTTATGACTATTTGAATATTAGCTCTTTATTATATAGGACTAGAGACCCCTTGCAAGAATAGGGCTTCCTGCAGCCTGAGCAAAGCTCCCTCCTGTCTCCACTGCCTTGCTTCCTTCTCTGCTGCCTCGCTCCCATCCTTTTCCACTGCCTCACTCCCTCTCTTCTCCCCTGCCCTGCCTGTTTCCCTCCCTTCTCCGCTGCCTGGCTTCCTTCTATGTTTTCTTCTGTGCCTGGATATGCAAATTATCTGCCATCTTGGTTGGGTTAATTTGCATACTTGCTCTGATTTGCTGATGGGTGTGGCTTGTGGAGGTATGGTCAATTGGCATATTACTCTTTTATTAGATAGGATGGCTAGTGTGTGTCATGGCAGCTCCTGCATTGAGCGTCTGCCCCTTGGTGGTCAGTGCGTGTCATAGCTACCAGTCTGACAGATGGACAATTAGCCTTTTATATACAACTAATGGTCCAGTGCACAAAATTTGTTCACTCATGGGGGAATCCCCCAACCTGACCTGTGTCCTGTCACAGTGCAGGAGTCCCAGGGTCCATTGCCTCAAAGAGGTAGGCCTCTGAGAGCCTCCCAGGGCCAATGCTGGGGATGGAGAGACAAGCCTCATATCCCAGAGCCTGCCCCTGGGGGCGGGGATGTGAGCTTCACATCCCCATGATCAGCACTGTGAGCCTCACATGCCCGGGGCCAGTGCTGGAGTTGGGCATGCGAGCCTCAAGTTCCCAGAGCCAGGCTCTGGGGCAAAGGCGTGAGCTTGTGCTTCACATACTTGGGCCCAGTGCCAGGGGTGGAGAGGTGGGCCTCATGCAAGTCCCCCACGCTGTAAGTCCCTGACCACCCACACCTGCTGTGTATGCCGCCTCCTGCTGATTGGTGGTTATATATGTGAGGACATCACTATTATTTGCATATTAGCTCTTGATTATTTAGTTCAGTGATTCTCAACTTTTCTAATGCAGTGACCATTTAATATAGTTCCTCATTTTGTGGTGACCCCCAACCATAAAATTATTTTTGGTGTTACCTCATAACTGTAATTTTGCTTCTGTTAATGAACTGTAATGTAAATATCTGTGTTTTCCGATGGTCCTAGGAGCAGTGGTTCTCAACCCATGGGTCGCGACCCACAGTTGAGAACTGCCTACAGGGTCACCTAAGACTCCAAAAATAGTCTTATGGTTGGGGTCACCACACCTTTAAATAACGTTAGCGTTTTGACAGAATTCAGGTCTTTAAAAAAACACAAAAACCTGTTAGCTAAAAGTATTACCTGAAAGGTTGAAAGTTCCTTATCCTTCCATTTCTCTCCCCTCTCATATTATCTATGTTTCTGCTATAATGCCACATACATGAACTCATGTATATTCATTTTCTTCAATATCTAAGACATAAAGAATATATTAGGAAATGTGTTTTTAGAGATTTCTAAGCAAAGCAAATGTCTTGTGAGCAAATGGTATTATATATTTGTACTGATTAAATTATATCTGAAGCCATAAACTAATCCTTAAAAAGCTCTAGAATAATAAATTATTATACAAAGATTCTTAAAATAATAAATTATTAGTATAAACATATACTACTTTAGAGTAATTGCTCTACTTGACACAGCCAACTCTATTCTTTTAGGAAACATAATTACATTCACACATATATTTGTACATATGCATGTAAAGCAATCTATCAAATTAGTAGTTCTTATGCAAAATAAAAATCTGATTTGAGATTTTGAATAAATATATTTTTAATTTAGGTTCAGTTAGCTTATGTTAGCTAAAGAGCTGGCTTTCATGATATTCAAACAGGTAAACAATGCAGAAAAGACGTATCCTTTAGTCTTAAACATGACATTCAGGAACAATGTAGAGAAAAGTAATTGTGGATCCTTGAATGTCTGCTCAGAATATACAAACTGCCATTCATAGAATAATATGATCTGACACAATACTTCAATATTTCATTCAATATTTAATATTTTCTAATTACTTTAAAGAAGTGATACTTTCTGGAATGAATTCCACTTGATTAGGATGTACGATCTTTTTTAATATATTGCTGGGTCCGATTTTCTAATATTTTGTTGAGGATTTTAGGATCTATCTTCATTAGGAATGTAAGGCTGTAATTTTCTCTCTTTTTAGTGTCTATCTTGGAATTAGGATAATACTAACTTCATAAAAAAAGCTTGCAAGTGTTCCTTCCTCTTAAATCTTTTGGAATAGTTTGAGGAGGATGGGTGCTGAATCTTCTTTGACTGTTTGGTAAAATTCAGCTGTAAATCCATCTGGTCCAGACTTTTGTTTGCTGGAAGTTTTTTTGTTTGTTTGTTTGTTTTTTCAATTTCATCAGTTGTCATTGGCCTACTCAGGTTTTTGGATGCTTCCTGATTGAGTTTTAGAAGATTGTATGTTTCTAAAAATTTGTCCATTTTGCCAGATTGTCCAGTTTGTTAGCATATAGTTGTTCATAGAATACAATCTTTTTCTTATAATCTTTTGTATTTCTGTGGTGTCCATTGTTATAATGCCTCTTTCATTTCTGATTTTATTTATTTGGGCCCTTTTTCATTGTTTCCGGATGAGTGTGGCTAGGGGTTCATCAATCTTATTTATCTTTTCAAAGAACCAGCTCTTGGATTTAGTGTACTTTTTTTTAGTCTCTATGTCATTTATTTCTGCTCTGATCTTTATTAGTTCCTTCTTTATATTCTGGGCTTTTCTTGCTGTATCTATTTCTAATTCCCTTAGTTGTAGGGCTAGATATTTTAAGTCCTTTTTCTTATTTCTTAAGATGGGCCTGTAGTGACATGAACTTCCCTCTCAGGACTGCATATCCTGTGTCCCATAGGTTTTGAGTCGTTATATCCTCATTTTTATTTGCTTTCAGGAAGTTTTTAATTTCTTTCTTGATCTTATTGGTAAACCATGTATTGTTGAATAACATACTATTTAGCCTCCATGCATGTATTTCAGTGTTTTTGAATTTTTTGGTTGATTTCTAACTTCATGCCATCGTGATTCATGAAAATGCTTGGTATTATATCAACCTTCTTGAATTTGTATGAACTTGTTTTGTTTCCTAACATATGGTCTATATTTGAGAATGTTCCATGTGCACTTGAGAAGAATGTATATCCTGCTGCTTGGGGGTGAAATGTTCTCTAAATATCATTTTGATCAATTTAATCTAATGTGTCATTCAAGGCCTCCATTTCCTTCTTCATTTTTTATCTAGAAGATCTATCCATTGATATCAGTAGGGTGTTAAATTCCCTACTATGACTGTATTGCTATCAATCTATTCCATAAAGCCCATTAATAGTTTTTTTTAATGTTCTTGGGTACTCCTATAGTGGATACATATAAGTTTATAAGGGTTATATTTTCTTGTTTAATAATTTCCTTTAGTATTATGAAATGGCCTTCTTTGTTTCCTGTGGTGACCTTCATTGTCTCTTTTTAAGGCCTTCATTTTGAAGTCTATTTTGTCTGATATTTGAATATTGCTATCCCAGCTTTTTATTTTCTTTCCGTTTTCATGGAATATATTTTTCCACCCCTTCACTCAGTGTGTGTGTACCTTTGGTTGTGAGGTGAGCCTCTTGTAGACAGCACATATATGGATCACGTTTTGCTTTCTTATCCATTCAGTCACCCTATGTCTTGTGACTTTAGCATTTAATCTGTTTACATGTAAGGTTATTAATAGGTATTTATTTGGTGGCATTGCTATTTTCTTTATGTCTATGATCCTCTTACTCTCCTTTTCTTCTTATTAAAGCAATACCTTTAAAATTTCTTGCATTGTTAGTTTGGTGGTAATATACTATTTTAACCTTCTGTTTTGTCTGGGAAGCTTTTTATTTCTCCTTCAATTTTAAATGATATCCTTGCTGGATAAAGTAGTCTTGGTTGTAGGTTCTTGTTCTGCATTACTTTGAATATTTCTTGCCATTCCCTTCTGGCCTGAAGTGTTTCTGTTGAGAAGTTAGCTAACATTCTAATGGGAACTCCTTTGAAGGTAATTGTCTATCTCATTCTTGCTGTCTTTATGATTCTTTCTTTGTCTTTAACATTTGTCATTTTATTTATAACTAGAGGCCTGGTGTATAAAATTCATGCATGGGAGGCAGGGATGTCCCTCAGCCCAGCCTGCACCCTCTCCAATCTGGGACCTGTCGAGGGATGTCTGACTGCCCGTTTAGGCCCTATCCCAGTAGGTGGGATCAGGCCTAAACAAGCAGTCGGGCATCCTTCTCACAATCCAGGACTGCTGGCTCCAAACTGCTCATCTGCCTGCCAGCCTGATCACCTCCTAACCACTACCCTGCCAGCCTAATTGATGTCTAACTGCTCCCCTGCCAGCCTGTTTGCCCCCAACTTCTGTCCTCTGCTGGCCTGGTCACTCCTAAGTGCCCTCTCCTGCAGGCTTGATTGCCCCCAACTGCCCTCCTTTACAGCCCTGGAACCTCCCAACTGCCCCCTCCACTTGCTGGCCATCTTGTGGTGGCCATCTTGTGTCCACATGGGGATAGGATCTTTGACTACATGGGGAAAGCTGTCTTGTGTGTTGGAATGATGGTCAATCTGCATATTACTCTTTTATTAGATAGGATAGAGACCTGGTGCATGGGTGAGGGCCAGCTGATTTGCCCTGAAGGGTGTCCCGGATCAGGGTGGGGGTTTCTTTGGGAAGTGGGGCGGCCTGGGAGAGGGGTCTGTGGTGGTTTGCAGGCCAGCCATGCCTCCAGCAATCCAAGTGGAGGGCCTGAGATCTAGGATTAATTTATGTTCTACAATTGAAATTTTGTAGCCTGGAGTGGAGGCCAGCCTTTTGCTTGCTCCGTAGCGACCACCATTTCTGTTTGGGTTTATCTAAACTCTATAATTGAAACTTTGTAGTCTAGAGTGGAGGCCTAGGTGCTAGGGCTGCAGAAGCTTGGCTTCCTCCATTGCCCGGGCAACCTTAGCCTCTGCTTTCTCCAGCTCCATGGCTGCCGCCATTTCTGTTAGGATATATCTTCTATTATTGAAACTTTGTAGCATTGAGTGGAGGCCTAGGTCAGCAAGGGCAGTCGGAAAGCTTGGCTTCCTCCATTGGCAGGAAAATCCAAGCCTCCTTCCTGCCCTCAGTGGCCACAGCCATCTAGGTTGGGATTTATTTGCTCCTGATTTGCTTGTGGGCATGGCTTGATTGAAGGTATAGTCAATTTGCATATTACTCTTTTATTAGATAGGATGTGTCTAGGTGTGGGTTTCTTGGGTTCATCAATGCTGGTACAATATTTGCAAACCAATAAATGTGATACAGCACATAACAAAATTGAAAGATAAAAACAACATGATCATATCATTAGATGCAAAAAAAAAAGAAAAGAAAAAAGCATTTGACAAAATCCAGCATTGTTTTTTTGATAAACACTTGCAGTAAAGTGGGAATAGAAGGATCGTGCCACAACACAATAAAGGCCATATATGACAAACCTACAGACAACATAATACTGAACGGGAAAAATTAAAAACATTTACCTTAAGAACAGGAATAAAACAAGGATGTCTGCTTTCACTACTCTTATTTAACACTAGAGGCCTGGTGCACAAATTTGCTCACAGGTGGGGCCCCTCAAGGTGGCCTGCAGGGATCCAGCAGAAACCTGCAGTCCAACACCACCTGTTGCTCCTGCCTGCTGCTCCCGCTCATCCCAGCCCTGCTGTACCTGCTGTGTAGTCAGTCCCGATCCACTGAGGCTTGTGCAGCCACAGGGATGCTTGCCAGTCATGAATCCTGCATCTGGCACCCACCCTGAGGGACTTGGGGAAGGACTGGGACTAAATCGGTTCTCCAGGTTGGTGATGAAATGCCCTTGCGAGCCCAGGATAGTGATCCCTCCCACAGACATTCATGCTTGTTTTGGGGAGCCACCTGGTGGCAGCTTTTCTATAATCTCTTCCTTGAGGAGTGTCGGGGGGAAGCGGCTGTGGTGCTGAGGCTGCCTTTCAGGAGGCCAGCAGCACTGACAGGATCATACTGGTGGTGTTGGTCCACTGGTGCCTGGTCTGTTCTCTGGGAATTGGACCTGCAGGTCTAGTGAGGGAATGATTGGCTGCCCCCAGGCTGGTGGGCTGCCAGGAGGGATCAGTCAGATGAGTAGCACTCCTTCTGTGGGACTTCACTGACCACCAGGGGGCAGCTCCTTAATGGAGCATCTTCCCTGGGTGGTCAGTGCATGCCATAGTGACCATAGTGCATGTCATTCAATCGCTTAGGCTTTTCTATATATAGACTAGAGGCCTGGTGCATGAAATTCATGCATGGGGGGGATGTCCCTTAGCCCAGCCTGCACCCTCTCCAATCTGGGACCCCTCAAGGGATGTCCAACTGCCCGTTTAGACCCAATTGGGCCTAAACAGGCAGTGGGACATCCTTCTTACAATCCAGGACTGCTGGCTCCAAACTGCTCACCTACCTGCCTCCCTCATTGCCCCTAACCACTTCTGCCTCCCAGCCTGATCATCTCCTAACCACTACCCTGCCAGCCTAATTGATGTCTAACTGTTTGCTCCCATCTTCCCTCCTCTGCCAGCCTGGTTACCCCTAACTGCACTCCCCTGCAGGCTTGATTGCCCCCAACTGCCCTCCCTTGCAGGCCTGGTCTCTCCCAACTACCCTCCCCTGTTGGCCTGATTGCCCACAACTGCCCTTCCTTGCAGGGCCTGGAACCTCCCAATGGCCCTTCCCTGCTGGCCACCACGTGATGGCCATGTTGTGTCCACATGGGGCAGGATCTTTGACCACATGGGGGCAGCGCTCTTGTGTGTTGGAGTGATGGCCAATCTGCAAATTACTCTTTTATTAGATAGGATAGAGGCCTGCCTGGTGCATGGGTGGGGGCCAGCTGGTTTGACCTGAAGAGTGTCCCAGATCAGGGTGGGGGTCTGTGTAGGTTTGCAGGCTGACCACGCCCCCCATTGACCCAAGCTGAGGCTCTGGGGTCTGGGATTAATCTATGTCTACAATTGAAACTTTGTAGCCTGGAATGGAGCCAAGCCTTCTGCTCACTCCCTGGTGGCAGCCATTTCTGTTTGAAACTTTGTAGCCTAGAGTGGAGGTCTAGGCCAGCAACAGCAGGCTGAAAGTTTGGCTTCCTCAGTTGCTAGGGAAACCCAAGCCTCTGTTCTCTCCAGCTCAGTGGCTGCTGCCATTTCTGTATCTTTTATAATTAAAACTTTGTAATATTGAGTGGAAGGCTAGGCAGGCAATGGCAGGTGAAAAGCTTGGCTTTCTCTGTTGCCAGGGAAACCCTTCCTTCTGCTCTCAGTGGTGGCAGTCATCTTTGTTGGGGTTTATTTGCATAATCTGCTCCTGATTGGCTGGTGGGCATGGCTTGTGGGTGTGGCAAAGGTATGGTCAAATTTGCATATTACTCTTTTATTAGATAGGATTGATAGTACTGGAAATCCTAGCTACAGCAATCAGACAAGAAGAAGATGTAAAAGACATCCAAATTGGAAAGGAGGAAGTATAACTCTCCTTATTCACAGATGGCATGGTATTGTACAAAGAAAATGCTAAAGACTCCTCCAGGAAACTACTACACTTAATAAATAAATCTGGCAACATAAAAGATTATAAAACCAACATCCAGGAATCAATGGCATTTTTATATATCAAGAATAAACTCTCAAACAGGGAAACTGAAACAGCAATCCCACTTACAATTTCAACAAAAAAATAAGATACTTAGGTATAAACTTAGCCAAAGGGGTAAAAGATCTGTACTTGGAAAACTATAGGACATTGAAACAAGAAATATAGGAAAATACAAACAAATGGAAGCCAATACCATGTTCATGAATTTCCTATACCACCCAAAGCAATATGTAGATTCAATGCATTACCTATTAAAATACTAATGGCATACTTCATAAAGCTAGAACAAACTCTGCAAAAATGTATATGGAACCATAAAAGACCCCAAATAGCTGTAGCAATATTAAGAAAGAAGAATGATTAGGAGAGATCACAATACTGGATATTGAACTATACTACAAAGCCATTATAACCAAAACAACCTGATACTGGCACAAAACCATCATCAATGGATCAGATCAGAAACCCTGGAAATTGACTCACACTATTATGGTCAATTAATATTTGACATAGGAAGCAAGAATATACAATGGAGTAAAGACAGTGTCTTCAACAAATGGTGATGGGAAAACTGGACAGACACATCCAAAAAGATGAAACTAGACCACCAAATTACACCATACACCAGAATATACTCAGGGTGGATAAAATACTTAAATGTAAGGCATCAAACCATAAATATCTTAATGGAGAATATAGGCAGTAAAATCTCAGGCATATCACATAGCAACATGTTTATAGGTATATCTCCTAGGGCAAAGGAAACTAAGGAGAAAATAAACAAATGGGACTACATCAAAATAAAGAGCTTCTGCATAGCAAACAAACAAACAAACAAACAAAAACCCCATCACAACAAAAAATGGAACTCACTGTATGGGAGAACTTATTTTCTAGTGATACATAGGATAAGGGTTTAATATCCATAGTATATAAAGTACTCATACAACTCAACAAAAGAAGACAAACAATCTAATTAAAAAATGGGCAGAAGACCTGGATAGATTTGTTCTCCAAAGATGACATACAAATGAGCCAGAGATATGAAAAAAATGTTAAAGTCACTAATCATCAGAAAAATGAAAATTAAAACCACAATGAGATATCATATCACACCTGTCAGAATGGCTACCAAAAACTTAACAAACAAGAGTGCAGGTGAGGATGTGGAGAAAAGGGAATACTAGTTCACTGCTGGTGGGAATGCAGACTGTGGAAACATTGTGGAAACATCCTGGAGTTTCCTCAAAAAAATTAAAAGTGGAATTTCTGTTTGACCCATTGATCCCACTTCTAGAAATATATACAAAAAACTCCAGAACTGCAATCAGAAAGAATACATACACCCCTGTGTTCAGAGGAGTGTTATTTACAAGAGCTAAGATTTGAAAACAGCCCACCTTCCCCTCAGTAGATGAATGGATAAAAAAGATGTGAGGCATTTCCACAATGGGATACTATGCAGCAATAAAACAGAAAGATCTCTTACCACTTGGGACAGCATGAAGGGAGCTGGAGAGTATTATGCTAAGTGAAATAAAACAATTTGAGAATGACAACTATAACATGATCTCACTTAATTTTGGAATCCAATGAGTAAAATGAATTGACCAACAAAATAAGAACCCAAGCATGGAGGCATGGAACAATCTGACATACCTCTGTGTGGAGCTGGAGAGAGGAGAAGAGATAAACCAAAGCACTTGTATACTTACTAGAGGCCTCATGCATGAAATTTGTTCAAGGGGCTTGGCCCTCCCAGCCATGGTGGCTTGCCTCGGCCCTCACAGCCCCAGCTTTGTCTGAAAGGTTATCTGGAAGGACGTCTGGAAGGTGGTTCAGCTGTCTGGTCTAATTAGCATATTATGCTTTTATTATTATAGATTATTATAGACTAGAGACCAAGTGCATGAAATCTGTGCACAGGAAAGGCGACCCCCTCAGCATGGCCTGCACTCTCTCCAATCTGGGACCCTTCAGTACCTCTGGCTCCTAACCACTCACCTGCCTGGCAGCCTGATCCCCCTAACTGCTTTCCTCTGACAGTCTGTTCATGCAAACTGCTCTCCCCTGTTGGCCTGATGACCCTAACTTTCTCCCCTGCCTGCCTGATTGCTTCTAACCTCCTCTGCCTTGGCCCTATCAACATGGCTTTGTCAGGAAGGATAACCAAAAGATGTTCAGTCCAGTTAGCATATTACCCTTTTATTAGTATAGATGCCACCTTGTCCTAAAAATTCAGGTTGTTCCCAGATTTTCCTGTCATGGAAGGGGAGCCCACAGTAGCACCCTGGTTTCTGACCAGGGTTTATGCTTTTGTGCTTTATCTCAGCAGATGTGATTCCTAGAAGAAGACAATTGGATGTATCTTGAACATTTCTATCGAATTTGCCAAATCATCCTCCAAAAATGTTGAACCACTTTAAATTCCCACCAGCAACCATATGTGTGCCCTCCATCCCACTTTGATGCCAATATCATTGATTTCTCCCTATAAGCTTCCCTCCAGTCAGCCAAGACTGCTTGGTACTTGAGCCAACCTCATTTTTCAGCTTGGGTCTTGACTTCCCGAGATAGACTTATGGAGAAGGAAAAATAGTTTTCCTCTACCTTTCTGAGTTCTTAGTGGAGGCCCTGGTAATGAAAGACAGATCCCCAAGAGAAAAACAAAACTTCATTAACATATGTACCTCGTGTATATGTGGGAGATCCCAGGGAAAAATGAGTAATGCCCCATGGTGGCTTAGAATGCAGATTTAAATACCTTCTTCCTAGGAAAAGGGGACAGGAGATGTAGGTCTCTTAGAGGACAGTAAATGACTTTTAGTAAAGATGAATAGGAGTTGGGGAAATCGTTTGTAACAAAGTTTGGGTGTGATGTCAACTTCTACTCTCCTGTTCTGTGACAGGAGACAGTCTTCTCTGCCTGACAACACTTCTACTATCTAGGGGACCTATAACATTTAAGCTCCAACAAGAGCTTGTTTCCTCTCTTAGATGACTTGCCACAATAGTGTTATTTCCTGGAGATAATATTCTGACCAGACCTTCTTGTGCTTGTATAAAGGTGTGGCCACATCACTAAATAATCCAGGGACAGTTTTCTCATTTTGTGGTAAGGGAGATAAAGTTATGATAGTTTATCTCCCTTTCCACAGATTTCTTGCAGGTTTATGTCTCTAGTCCTCCCCCTCTCCCCAGCAGCCCCAGCACCTCAACCACACAGCTTGAGCCTGCTGGATGCTGGGAGTTCAAATTTGTGTCTCCAATCCTGCCCCCAGCAGCCCCAGATCTGCAGTGGCAGGGCTTGGGGATACTGGGTGCCGGCCTCCCTACAGGTTTATGTCTCCCATCTACCACAGAAACCCCAGTGCCACCTGGGCCTCTCCACCTTGGTTGGGTTAATTTGTGTACTTGCTCCTAATTGGTTGGTGGGCATGGCTTGGGGTAGCAGAGTGATGGTTAATTTGCATGTTTCACTTTTATTAGTGTAGATATGCATAGTCCATGGAAATGGGCAATAGACTAGTGACGACCTGGTGGGAGGGGTACAGTATAGTGACCGGGAGAAGAGGGTAAAGGGAAAGGGGAAATGGAAGCTATCTGTAATACTATCAACAATAAAATACATTTAAAAAACAAAAGAATAAATAAATAGAATTTTTAAAAAATTGATAATCTATTAAATATGTCAGCATTATGTTGAATTTTGTATTTAAGAACTATGAAGTAATTCACAGGAATCAATTTGTCTTTTACTTTTTTTCTATTATATGTAATTATTTTTAAAGCTCATGAGTTAATCAATACTTCCAATCTCTTTATAAGTAGATAATTATTAAATACATTAAAATATCTACTTTTCCATACTTAAACATTATAATCTTTACATATTAGGAAAAATGTACTTGACAAATTACTACTTCTGGGTGATTACTAATGTAAATATCATAAAATTCTACTACAAATTTAGTTTCCTAAAATCAAGCAATATTTTAACTTTTAAGGTTTAATCAGAGCCACAGCAGATAAATGACAAAATAATGATAAAATAAAAAGTACACTAGAGGTTTATTAAAACTTTGGAGTAAATCTTATGTAGCAAAGAATGGCTAGATAACAAAGTTTTTGTAAAACTTTTATAAAACATGCAGTGACTATTTATTGAGCAAACTAATAGATATTGACTGGCATTGAAACATAATTTTGAGAAGTGACTATTAGTTCTAATAATTCATAATTATTTTAAAGTATATCCAACTTTATCATTTGGCTAAAACAAGACCTTTTATATGCTTCCAAGTAGTAATGTTTAGAATTTGGCTCAAACACTATTGAAGAATAAAAGCTGTATGCAATGTCCACAAACTACCGTTTGAATAATGCCAAGGTATTTTTTATTTAATTTTAATGTCTCCCAACAACCAACAAGATAAAATCCAAATACATTAAGATAATCTATGAGGATCTTCATAATCTGCCTCTACCTCATGCCTAGTCTCAACTCATTTCATTTTCATAACAGAGCCTCCATAATGAAGAGTCTTCCAAACACATAATGAGCCCAATGACCTTAAGATTGGAATATTTTGTCCCTTCTATTTGAATTGTTTTATTTAAAAAAATATTTACATATATACAATTGATTTTTTACAGAGAGGAAGGGAGAGGATAAAGAGTTAGAAACATTGATCAGCTGCCTCCTGCACACACCCTAATGGGGATGTGCCTGCAACCAAGATACATGCCCCCAACTGGAATCAAACCTGGGCCCTCCTCAGTCACAGGCCGACATTCTATCCACTGAACCAAACCAGTTAGGGCTTGCATTTTTTCCTAATACTTATTTTTATAGCTGGAAAAATTATTGTATAATGTTCAGATTTTAGCTCAATCCTATTCTTTCTAGTCATCTACCCATTATCATAATAATTATTTAGGTTACCCTCTTCCGACATGAAATTATATGTCAACAAAACTGATCAAATACATTGCTTAGCTCTAAATTTATGAATTCAACGTGGCAAAGATTTTATATATATATATGTACATATATATATAATTGCAATTAATAATCACAACATTTATTCACAAATGATTAAATTTGAGCTTTGAGAGAATACAGTGATCAAATTATAAAACTAGCATGTGATATAATCATAATTCAAATAAGATATTTAAAAAAATATTTCAGTTCCATTGAGAAATAATTGACATATATCACTGCATAAGTTTAAGGCATACAGAATGATGATTTGATTTACACAAAATGTAAAAGACCACAAAAACTAATATTCATCTTCTTTTTATGTTTTTATGATGTTAATTGGCTTTCTTTTACTTCAACTCAAATAACTCCCTTTCACATTTCTTTTAAGGCAGGTTTTGTGGTAATGAATTGCCTCAGCTTTTGTTTTTGGGAGTCTTTATCCCTTCTTCATTTTTGAATGACAGCTTTGCCTGATCCCGAATTCTTGGTTGACAGTTATTTTCTTTCAATATTTGAATATGTCAGCCCAAAAGTTTCTGTTGAAAAATCTGTTGATAGTTTTATGGGGATACCCTTCTATGTGACATCTCTTGCAGCTCTTAAATTTTTTCTTTGTCTTTGACATCTAATTATGTGTCTTAGTGTAGCCCTATTTGTGTTAAACCTATTTGGGGTCCTTTTGACCTACTGAACCTGAAAGTCTATTTCTCTTCTTAGGTTTAGGAAGTTTTCAGCCATTCTTGCTTTAAATATACTTTCTGTTTCTCTTCTTCTGGATTCCCATAATGGAAATATTGTTTCTTTTTATCGTGTCTCATAATTCTGATTTTTTCACTGTTTTTTAAAATTATTATTATATGACTGGGTAATCCCAATGTCTTTTCCTCCAGGTTGCTCGAATCAGATATTTCTTAAATCAAATCTCAATGCTAAATGCCACTCCCTTGCTATGTCAGACATATCATTCCGTACACACATAACATAAATATGTATATATTCATTTGTTTTTCATAATGTACTGGTTAAGGAAGAGTTTTCTTTATTTATTTCACATTCTTATAAATATTATGTACACAATAGATATTTAGAATACTTTTTCTTTCTTTTTTAAAAAAATATATTTTATTGATTTTTTACAGAGCGGAAGGGAGAGGGATAGAAAGTCAGAAACATCGATGAGAGAGAGACATGAGAGAGAGACATTGATCAGCTGCTTCTTGCACACCCCCTACTGGGGATGTGCCCGCAGCCAAGGTACATGCCCTTGCCGGAATTGAACCCGGGACCCTTCAGTCCGAAGTCCGACGCTCTATCCACTGAGCCAAACCAGTCTTGGATAGAATACTTTTTCATGTCATTATTTCAATCTAAACAAAAATATATGTCTTTTGTATTGTTATACTACATATTTTTTCACATAAAAAACATCAGTAAGATTACCACTTTCAGAGATAAATATATAAACTACCATGAAAATTACAGCTTGGACTTGTAGGATAATGGCTATTTAAATTGAATTTTCCACTTTGCTTACTACGAGTTGTCCAAAAGCAGCAAAAGAGATAGGTATAATATACAGTCTGTGTTCTGGAACTCAGATATATGCCAAGATATACCCAAAGCTTTCAAGGGCAAGTGAAATTAAAACATGAGGAAAGAAAGAAATAGAAGATACAGTGAAAGATCTCATTGACAAAAAAGCTCACCAGAAGCAGATTTAATTATTTACTGAGACTGATGCAAAGCTCTCTATGTGTGTCTATATTTTGCAAACCTATAGCAATAAACTGTTTACCAAGAAAAAAAGTCTGGAGAAAATACAAAAAAAAATGTCTGTTTAAAATAATTTAAGAATTACTAAGTACGATAGTATTTGTTGAGCAAAGGAATTGAAAAAAAATAAAACATGTTATGTTGAAACCTACACTGCACCAAGCTCTTATTCTGTAAATATTTTTTTTATTCAAAGGCAGCTGCCTTGAAGCTACTGGTAAGAAGCGGAGCACAAAGCAGTGGCTCATCGACTGGACACTGAATAGAGATCTTGGTATTTTCGTGGATCTAAAGAAATGAAAATCAGAAAATTACATCACAAAGCATGTAGGAGTTGTGAGGCCAATATCATGGGAATAAAGAAAGCATAGAGAAGTGACATTTACATTCAGTGTGGTCTTCCCCTTGAGATATCTGATTATTTGTAAGCATCTGATAAAATCTTGAAAAGCCTAGCAGGACTTTTGACTCTCCTAAAAGTAAAGTGGCAGAATTTGGATTTAACTTATATAAAAGAATTTGTCAATGAACCTGGCAAAACCCAGGCTTTCAGGTGGAATACCTCAAGTACGATATTGAAAGAATATTGGCTAATTGGTACTAGAATAGCTTTCATATAGACAGAAACTTAGCTATAAATCAGCTCAAATTTAATTTATCTACTTACTCTGAATACTTAATGTAGAAAACAGCATGCAGTGTAGGGAGACAACAACAAGAAGAATATCTATAATTTAAATAAAATGGTAATTGTCACTGGAAGATATGTTTTTTATTGATTTTTTAGAGGCCCAAAGGGAGAGAGAGAGAGAGAGAGAGAGAGAGAGAGAGAGAGAGAGAGAGAGAAACATTGATTAGCTGCCTCTCCTGCTTGTGCCCCAACTGGGGATCAAACCACACCCCAGGCATATGCCCCACCAGACCAAACCTGCAGCCTTTTGTTGTACAGGACGATGGTGCAACCAACTGGGCCACGTCCGGGCATGTCTGCACATTTTAGTGCAGAGTGTCTAACAAGCAATGACAAATTATGATGTGTGCCTGGTGGCGGGAAAAGAGACATAAATAGAGGTTATCTTAAAAAATAAAATGTGTACACACTTTAACAGCTGATAGGTCAATTTTGAAAATGAAATCTATTTTAATAAACACTACCTTTATAATTATTCAGTTTGTGTGAATATATTTTTGGGACATTTTATAGAGACAAAAGTACAAGTGACATAGATAATAAGGCTTTCAGAAGTGGACTTTGAAATTATTGTGGTTAATATGCTCTACAAGATAAATGATAAGATTTACTATTTCATCTGGTAATTTAAATTTAACATATCAAAAGGAAATTATAGAACAAACAAAATGTGATAACTCAAAATGAAAATTTAAGAAACAGATGTAACTAAAAAATCAGACTCACAAGAAAGAGTTAAACTGAAATATAGGTCATTGCCAGATTGAAGAAAGAAAAAAAAAAGGGAAAAAAAATACAAGAAAAAGTAAAAGTCATAAAAAGCCAAATTATTATTTTCCATATAAACACAATGAAAGCCTCAGAAGAAAAAAAGAAAAGAGAATGGAAGAAAAATGATTCTAAATGAGATGTGACCTTGAGTTTTAAAACATTGAAGGTAGTTCATGATGCAGATTTAAGAATTATTATAAACATAAATAATGGTAAAAAGAAAGAAAACTACCCTTAAAAATATCACTGTAAGGTAATCTAAAGTAAACACACACAAAACAGCAATAACAACAACAAAAAAAAAACCATAAAAAACAAAAGCAACAAAAAAACTTAAGTCTTCCAGAGAACAAAGACACATTTTCTTAAAAGGAACAATAAGCCTGAAAGCTACCTCTCAAAAAAAGTATTCATCCAGGAAAAATTGCAATGGAATATTTACAGAGCTGAAACAAACAAACAAACAAACAAACATTTTTATTAATTCAAAGTAAGTGAGAAAAGTTTTATTTTAAAGAATATAAGTCAGATAGTGCCAATAGAAAATAAATTTTAAAAGATAGGGGCAAAATGAACTCTGTCAGTGTTTACACTAAAGGTAAAAAGAATAAATACACGTATAAAATAGTATAATTGTTCAATTGGGTTAAAAAAAACTTCATGCTCACAAAATACATAATATTTCAAATAGCTTTAAAAGATATAGAGCAGTTGCAAAAAGAAGACTAAGAAGGGAAAAATTGAAAAACGGACATTTTTAGCAAACTACTCTCAACAGCTGATAGACAAACATAGTAAGAACAGAAAAGTGCTCTTAGCATGATGGTTATATAAGTGGCTTTTCCAATTTTAAACCAACTTTGCATATATATGTGAAGCGAAGCCCACTAGGAACCTTCTTTATAGGTTTGTGGAGTGAGTACTTGTGTCTACAATGATTTGAAGAATTTATTGGTAAAGACATATGCATGTAAGTTCTAAGATATTCAAATATCCAGATTTTAAATATTTTGTCTATTTTAACTCTGTTCACTGTGTTTTTAAACATTTTCCTATTTCATACAAAAATTTTTAAATTTTTGTAAAAGGTATTTTTAATATATTTTTATTGATTTCAGAGAGGAAGGGAGAGGGAGAGATAGAAACATCAATGATAGAGGGTTTTGTTTTGTTTTTTTAATCCCCATCTGAGGATATTTCCCACTGATTTTTTTAAGAGAGAGTGGGAGAGAGAGGGAAAGACAGAGAAAGATAACGATGTGAAAGAAGCATATCAAATGGGTGCCTACCGCATGGGCTGGGCCAGGGTCCAGACCTGGGAGGAAGGAGCCTGCAACAGGTATGTGCCCTTCACAGAAATGGAACCCGGGACCTTTTGGTCCACAGGCCAATGCTCTATCTACTGAGCAATACTGACTAGGGTTTTTAATAATCTCATTTTTGACTTATTGGTACCTATAGTGTCTGCCGTATAGGTATGTATATATTTAAAAAATTTTTAACACTGGCAATGTTAATGTTTTCTTTTTTCTCTGATAATCATTACTAGGTGTTTATAATAAACATAATCTTTTCTTTGTAGCTTTTCACTAGATGCACTTATTACTATTTAAATATTTCCGTTCTTCCTTTTTTTTTTTTTTTTTTTTGGTTAATCTTTACCTGAAGGTATTTTTTCCATTGATTTTTTTTTTTTTGAGAGAGTAGAAAGCATGGAGTGAGGGTGGGAGGGAGAGAGAGAAGCATCGATGTGAGAGGGACACACTGATCATGCACCCTCCTGCATGCACCCTGACCAGGGCGGAGACCTAACCTGCAACCCAGATGGTGCCCTTGACCAGGAATGAAACCCAAGACCTGTCAGTGTGTGGGCCAACACTCTAACGGTTAAACAATCGGCCAGGGTTTCTTTGTTTTCCTTATCAATTTCTTTTATTTTGCTCTCCTTAAGCTTCTCTAAGTTCTCTCTTTTTTTTTTTCAAGCAATATCAGAAGAAAATGTAAATCACTGATTTTAGCTTTTAACTTTTCTACTCCTCTAGCATATAATTTATGTTTACACACTTCCATGTAAATATTGATTTAACATCTTTATGCCTATTTTTATATATGTTTTCACACTTTTATTCAATTAATTACATTTTCTAATTTATAGTGGAATGTCTGAAACACAATTTACCTACAACTGCATTATTTTCATACAGTTTGTGATCTTCTCTTTATTTTTCAAAACGTGTTTCTAGGTTAATTTGTGATCAGAGAAAAATATCTGAATAATTTCAAAGTTATGACATTTATAGAGATTTTGTTTTATGAATGAGTAATGATCATTTTAATAATTTTACATGTACATGTTTAAAGGAACTTAGTTTTTCCAGATATAATTGTATATATTATATATAAAACATATTTATATGTGATAGATAAAAACATATTTTTAATACTAATTTGTCCTTTTTTCTCCTTTAACAATCTGTCATAAGGGATCATCTTTTTGACTAAGCATGACCTGAGGGAAAGGTCCCAAGCAACAGTAATGGATGACATAGGGATCTGGGCACCATTTCATATAACTTAGTTTTGGCCATGATGATGGAGATAAAGGCTACTCATGGCACAACATAAAGTTCCCTTTTCCATGGCAAACCTTGCTAATGTTACTGTTATGTAGCTATGTTCCTCTCATCTGTCAAAAGCAAAGATCAACACTGAGCCCTGATATGGCAGCATCACATGGGAGCCCAACACCTTAATCGGACCTCCATCAACCCTATTTCATCGTGGAGGGCTAAAACTCCTCCTCATATAGTCACTTATTCTGTATATGGATTTGTCTTCCTTGCCTGTATTGCTTCTACCAACACTATCATCATGGCATCTGCCATGCAAATACTATCTGACAAGTAGATCATTTCTCAATAAAGTTTGAAGCAATTTCCCTTGGCCTAATGAAAATATAACTTACTGAAGATTCTGTTCTGCAGATAGTTGGGAGAAAATACCACTAAAAGATTGGGGAGATCTTATAGGATGATTCAGAGACATTATATAATGATATTGTTCCCACAGCTAGAATATGTGTGTCTAGGAACCAAGGAAGTGGCTATTCTCACTATCTTACAAAATGTTTGCTTCCCATCCTAGTAAAGTTGAAATCTGATTGAGTTCCTAACTCTCAATGCTCAACGTGGAAATGCTCAATGAGGGGCCACAGCAAGCTCTATTGACTGGAAGATGAGACTACCATCTGGCATTTGTGTTTCTTATGCCACTACACCAACTGGCAGAAACAAGGGTTTCTCAATAGCCTGGAGTGATTGATCTCAGCTATCAAGGAAAACTGGGTTACTCCTACACAATGGAAACATGGAAGACTATTTTGAAAGCTCATGAAATTCTGTGAGGCAACTTCCATAGAAAAGAGTGAGTGGAAAACTACAGTTTAAAAAAAAAATTGAGCCCAGTGGCTTTGGTTCATTCAATTGAGTAAAATTCTCTGAGGTTCTGGCTGAGAGTAAAGAAATATCTAATGAGTAGTACAAGGAAGCCATAGATATCAAATTATAATCTGTGACTAACTATGAAATCAAAGGACTATAATGTTGTATAATATTTTATGTTTGCTTATTATATGTTTACTAGAGATCTGGTGCACAAAATTCATGCATGGTAAGGGGGTTCCCTCAGCCCAGACTGCACCCTCCCCAATCTGGGAACCCTCTCACAATCTGAGACCAATGGATCCTAACTGCTCACCTGTCTGCCTGCTTGATAGCAGCTAACTGCCCTCTCCTGTTGGCCTGGTCACCTCTTAGTCCCCCCTGCTGGCATGGTCATCCCCCAGTGACCCCTTCTGCTGGCCTGGTTTCCCCCAACTGCTTCCCCTGCAGGCCTGGTAGCCCCAGGCTTCTTACTGCTCAGTCATTTGGTTGCCCCTCACTAACACCCCTGTAGACCTGGTAACCCCACACAGCCTGTTTGGTCATCCATGTGGTTATTTTGGATGTGATGGTCATTTAGTCATATCCTATCTAATAAAAGAGTAATATGCAAATTTACTGTACCTATGATATACCCACAAGCCATGTCCAGCATCCTATCAGGAGCAATTATGCAAATTAACCCAACCAAGATGGCTGTGGCTACAGAAAGCAGGAGGGAGGTTTGGGTTTCCGCGGAAATGGAGGAAGCCAAGATTTCTGCCTGCCCTTGCTGGCCCAGGCCTTGACTCAATGTTACAAAGTTTTGGTGATGGAAGATAAATAAATCCCAACAAAGTGGAAACTGGTTTGGCTCAGTGGGTAGAGCATTGGCCTGCGGACTGAAAGGTCCCAGGTTTAATTCCAGTCAAGGCACGCATCTTGGTTTTGGGCACATCCCTAGTTTGTGCAGGAGGCAGCGGATAGATGTTTCTCTCTCATCGATGTTTCTAACTCTTTATCTCTCTCCCTTCCTCTCTATAAAAAATCAATAAAATATATATTTTTAAAATAAAGTAAAAATAAAAATAAATACCAACAAAAATGGCTGCAGCCATGGAGCTGGGTTGCCTCTGATGATGGAGGAAGCAGATTCTTCTGCTTGCTCTGGCCTGCCTTGGCCTCTGCTAAGGCTACAAAGTTTCAATTATAGAAGATAAATAAATCTCTACAAAAATGGCTGCTGCCATGAAGCAAGCAGAAGGCTTGGCTCCACTCAAGGCTACAAAGTTTTAATTGTTGAAGATAAATAAATTCCAGATACCAGGACCTCCACTGGGGTCACTGGAGAGCATGGCTGGCCTTCAAACCACCACAGGCCCCTTGCCCAGGCCACCCTATGCCCCAAGGGAACCCCACCCTGACCTGGGACACCCTTCAGGGCAAACCAGCTAGCCCCCACCCATGCACCAGGCCTCTATCCTATCTAATAAAAGAGTAATATGCAGATTGATCATCACTCCAACACACAAGATGGCTGCCTCTATCTGGTCAAAGATCCTGCCCCCATGTGGACACAAGATGGCCACCACAAGATGACCAGCAGGGGAGTACATTTAGGAGGGACCAGGCTTGCAAGGGAGGGTAATTGGGGTGATCAAGCTTGGATGGGGGGGCAATTGGAGTAGCCAGGCCGGGGGAGAAGGAAAGTTGGGGGTGACCGGGCCTGCAGGGAAGGGCAGTTTGGGGGGACTCAGGCATGCAGTGGAGAGCAGTTGGGGGGACCAGGCCTGCAGGAAAGGGAAGTTATGGGTGACCAGGCCTGCAGGGTGGGGCAGTTAGGGTCAAAAAGGCTGGCAGGGTGTATTAGGTATCTATCAAGCTGGCTGGGGATTTGTCAACTGGCTAAACCACAGACAAGAAGAATGATATAATAACTTCAGTGGTGACTGTCTTCAGATGGCTGATCATCCATTCTTGATTTTTTAAAATTTTGTTAATTAATATGAGCCCTATTGGGTGGCAATCCATTGTTTTCCTAAATTCATCATCTTTATTAAACATCTCCATACTTCTTTTAGGTCAGGCTCCGCTGGCTGCCATTTTGAACTTGAAACTCATTACAATAATTGCTCCCTCATACCTTCTAATAATTGATCACCATGTTTTGGCCTATATTATTTCAAGATCTATTATCCCCATTACTAAAAGGGAGTCCAGCTGAGCAGTAGCACCCGAGATCATCAGCCCTGACTTACATGGCAGATATCACTGAGATTCTCATTGCTCCAGGTACTCCCTTCCTACCCTACTCCTTATCTCTGTGATAAATAGAATCTGCTGTGCCCTTTTGTGGACATTTTCTAGTGGTATTTCTAGCTTTAATTACTATTTATACTAATATGTTCAATTATCTAAGCCTCCTGATTTGTTTCTCCAATTCTCTGCTATTTTAGTACTAGCACATTTACATCTTTTAAGGTGGGTCACCTTTCTTGACCCACTTTTCCTTTATCACCTCCTTCCTCTTATTCATTTAGTGTGGACCCTTATAAAGTTCACCAGAGATAGAAACAATAGTAGAAGCAATTCAGGCCAGACCTTGTTACAAGAAATTTCCCAGATTTAGAAATTGGGTGTCTGATGCTGATTGTAACAATGTAATAACAGTTAACCAATAGGTGATGCATTTAAAATCCAAAATAAAATTTAAAGTATGCTTCCAAAGTCTGCAAGAGACTGAGAGAAACTTGATAGTCAGAGGTAGAAACTGAACTGAGAAGCAATTGCCACATAAGTTTTCTTCAGTCTCACCAAGAGATATGCAGCTAGAATATCCCCTCAGAGTTGTCCTTTACGTGAGGTAATGCAGTTAGGTGTTTGTATACTAGTATTTCATGTTAGCCAATCATTAGGTATAGGCTTTCCCTGGAGAAAGGATACTTTATTAAAAAGTATATTAAACTTAAACATGAAAAGGTGTTCAACTTTATTAGTCATAGAGTAAATGTAATTAAACTTACAATAAGAACCCAGTGCATATTACAAGAATGCCTAAAATTAAAAAGGCTGACACACCAACTGTTATCAAGGATGTGGAGCAATTAAGAAATCTTATACACTGCAGATATGAAAGTGAATCTGTGCAACTACTTTGAAGTATTCTTTGGCAATATCTACTGAAGTTAGATAAATGCATTCCTAATAACTCAACAATTCTAGTCTATGCCCGATAGAACTCTTCTCATATATTTACTAAAAGACATATAATAGAATGTGCATGGCTACATTATTCATAATAGTACCAGACTTCAAAGTACCCTAAACTATTCATCATCATTTCAATGGGTAAATAGATGTTGCTACATTCATATCAATAAAAACCTGGTTTAGTTAAATAGAAATCAATGATCTACAACCATGCACAATAAACTCACAAACATTATGTTGAAGAAAACAAGTCAAACATAAATGTGTGCATAATATATAATTTTATTTATATGAAGTACAAGTAACATAAAGTTACTGTTAGAACAATACTATTCTCTGTTAGAACATATAGTATATGAGTGCCTTTTAAAGATGTGAAAAGAGATATAACCTCAACAGTAATAGTACAAATAAAAATTAAAATGACACTATAAAGTTATTTTTCACCTATCAATTTTGTAGAAATCTTGAAGTTTGATAATAAAATATTAATTTTGCTGTATGTGGAAATTTATTGCTGAAAAAAATCTAAATTGGTACTAAACTTATAGAGGGAGATTTGCTCATAATGTGTGAAAATGTTTTCTCTAGGTCAGCCTGCATAAGTATCACCTATAGTGCTCATTAAATACAAATTCCAAGTCTCAGCTCTGGAAATTTGTATATAGTAGGTTGAGGGTGCAAAGTATAAAAATTGCACTTCTAACAACCTCCCAGATATTACTTATATTGTCTCAGGCTCAATTTCACTTATAAGAATTTATCCTGTAGCTATGCCCTTGTGAATAATGTTTGTATAAGTGGAAATTACCAATGTTGAAGAAAAGTTTGAAATATTAAATTACGAAAACTTGTGTATTGAAAATTTTCCTTGTACTGTTCTCTACCAACTATTCAGGACCTAACTCCTCCACATCCCCATACACCTCTCAGCAAAGTAAGTAATTATTGTCATTAATTTATTCTACCTTCTTTCATATACTTTTATAAATGAAAGGAAATATGAGTATGTTTTATTTTTATCTCCTTTATTAAGCAAAGTCATGGATACTATAGAGTGGTTACTTACTTTATTTAAAACATTATAGGTGTGTTTATATTTCCTATTCAAAACATAAAGTTTTTTTTAAGGAGTGATTAATTTAGCTTTTATAATTATTCCTTGACACTTCAAAATGTACCATAAATTTATCAAAGTCAGCATGCTTTTTTACTCAGTTGCCAGATATTATTTGTTAATATTTGGTTTCATCTACTATAGAAAAATAAATTCTTAAAATGTATCACCTAAATTTGATTTCCAATAGGATTCTTGTTTATACTAATCAATCATAGGTATTCAAAAAAGATTTAGAAAATGGAAAAAGTCATTATTCTCCCAAGCACCTAAGGCAACTTCATGGGTTTCATTAAACAAATGGCCAATTGAGAGGTTGTACCCAGAATCTTAAGGGTTCTACTAAGACCCTTTTGAATTTGCAGGCAGCTGAGACAAGTGGAGCTCCATGAAAACATCGCTCTACCATTCCCTGAAAAAATGCCTAACCTAAGCTTCTCCACTCTTCTAATAGGGATTAACCCATCATGTCTCTGTGTTAACCCAATTACTCTGTTAGTAATTAAGTAACTTACTTACTCTGTGATTTTTTTTTACCAACCCTGAAAGATGCTTGCAGATACTTAGATACCATCTACAAAATTATTAAAAAAATTTATTGTAGAAAATTAGAAAGTTAAATATCAATGCTCTCCATTATTTGTTTCCCTGTTACATCATTCCTCTTATATAGCATAGTGCTTGTGTGTGTGTAGAGAGAGTTAAAGGTGGAATGAAATTTGCATTGTCAAAAGTCATGCCAGGATATTTCACAAAGGCTAAATGATTTTCCCCTCTATGATCCCATTACTCTTGTAGGATAAAGGTGATAACATTTTGCACTAGGTATTGTCAAACTTCAGCCTTGTCACAGTATTCAAATCAGAGAGAAAGAATTACTAAGAACTTCATGGAAAAATAGAACTTTTAAGAAAGGTTATTTTTTAAAAAGTTTCTCCATTATAAGAAATCACAGAGTACCCTCATCACATGTGATAGCAATAAGCTTTCTCAGGAATTGAGATAAACACAGTAGTGCCTAGAGAAATGACCAAGTATTACCCCAAAATAAAACACTACTAATTTTATCATTAATACAATTATGCAATACCCGAGCTTCTCCAGATGTGTGAGGTAAGCTATAACTAATTATTTATAAAAAAACATTGAATAGAGACAGACTTGGAGGGGAACCAAGATGGCAGCATAGGTAAAACACCTATCTTGCCGTCATACTCAACAATTTTAATACAACTTAACGAAAGAACAAACACCTTCCAGAATCACCAGAAAGCTTGCCGAGTGAAAATTCCACAAATAAAAGTGAAAATAAGACACTGTGACTTGGAGGAGCGGCGGCGGACAGCATTGAAAGATTCACCCAGAGAGAGGTTTGGAGCATGCACCAGCTGAGAGGGCAGGCGGCTGAAAACTGGCCAGTTTTCTCTAATGGGGAGACAAAGACGTCCCACTGGACTGATTCTCCAGTTCTGGGAGAAGTCCAGGGAACCCACTATCATACGGGGTGAAAACTGGACAGTGGGAGGGCACGCCGAAACTTGGGCGCTGCTGGGTCTGCCGGCTTATGGAGAAGGCAGCTTGCGTGAATAGCTCAGCTGCAAGACCACTCAGAGAGTGCTCTGCGACTCACTCTCTCATTCGGAAAACCATCAGTCTGCTTTGTGTTAAGACCCTGGGTGAGACATTGGGCGTGCAGAGTCATTTGGGGAGAGTCTGAATTCCCCGGCAGCCTGTAGAGCTCCACAGCAGCTCTCTCTCAGAGGTGCTGGCAGCCATTGCCCCCAGCACAGAGTCCCTGGGGCCACATAGGGCAGAGCTAATGATGTCTGCTTGACCCAGAGACTCCGCCCATCCAACCTGAGAAGAGCTGAGCTTCACAGACAATTGGCCTGGAGGTCAACCCTTCCAAGTGCTAACAATGATTAACCTGAGCTTAATTTCAGCAAGACTGTGCAGCCCATATCCACCTCAGGTAACTGGGGAGGCTGAGCCACTGTCCCTAGTAGGACATCTACCACACAAAGCTAATTGAGCAACTCAGGGAAGCAGCCACCATGCAGAGACATGGAAAGAAATCAGATGTGAAAGAAATGGAGGAAAAAAAACGACTGGACATGGAATTCAAAACCACGGTTATAGGGTTTTTCAAGAGGCTCCAACAAAAGGTTGAGGCCTATAAGGAAATAAGTGAGACCGCAAAGAAAATGAATGAGTCCTACAAGGATATGAATGAGACCTGCAAGGAAATGATCAAGACCAATGTGGAAATGAAGGAGACCCTCAAGGATATAAAGGAGACTCTCAAGGATATGAAAAAGGACCAACCAGAAATTAAGCATACACTGACTGAAATAAAAAATATTATACAAAGACCTAAAAGTGCTCTGGAGCACCCCAAGAACCAAGTTAAAGATTTGAAATACAAAGAGGGAAAATCCACTCAGTTGAAAAAGCAAGAAACCAAAAGAATCCAAAAAATTGAAGATAGTGTAAGGGGCCTCTGGGACAACCTCAAGCATACCAACATCCGAATTATAGGGTTGCCAGAAAAAGAGAGAGAGCAAGACAATGAAAACCTATTTGAAGAAATAGTGACCGAAAACTTCCCACACCTGGTGAAAGAAATTGACTTAGGAGTCCAAGAAGTGCACCAAACTCCAATATATAGGAACCCTAAGAGGACCACACTGAGGCAAATCATAATTAAAATGCCAAGAGCAAAAGACAAAGAGAGAATATTAAAAGCAGCAAGAGAGAAACAGTTGGTTACCTATAAGGGAGCACCCATATGATTGTCAGCGGATTTCTCAACAGAAATGATGCAGGCCAGACGGGAGTGGCAAGAAATATTCAAAGTGATGAACAGCAAGAATCTACAACCAATATTACTCTATCCAGCAAAGCTATCATTCAGAATTGAAGGCCAGATAAAGTGCTTTGCAGATAAGAAAAAGCTAAAGGAGTTCATTACCACCAAATCAATATTATATGAAATGTTGAAAGATATTCTTTAAGAAGAGGAAGAAGAAAAAGATAAAAGTGTAAATTAGGAACAACAAATACACATCTATCAACAAATGAATCTAAAAATCAAGTGAATTAATAAGCTGATGAACAGGATAAACTGGTGAATGTAACAGAATCACGGACATAGAGAGGGAATGGACTGACAACTCTTGGGGAGAAAGGGGGTGTGAGAAGTGCAGCAAGAGACTGGACAAAAATCATGCAACTATGGGAGAGGACAGTGGAGGGGGATGAGGGCGGAGGGTGGGATGGGTACCAGGTGGAGGGGAACTATAGGGGGAAAAAAAGGGAACAATGTAATTAATATACTGAACAATAAAGGTTAAAAAAACATTCAATAGTTATTTCTAAAATATTAGGTTATCATTTCTGTCTCATCACAAATCTACATTTTATGTCTGGGAGTCACATTGAGGTCAATGGGAAAAGGATCCATGAGGATCAAATAACACTGCAAAACAGACAATATATCAACCAACACAAAAGAGGTAAGTATAATTAACTACTAAAACTGAATAGAACCCTAAGATAAATTTTCAAATTCATAATCACCTTGTTAGTTTAAATTTTAAACTTTCATTGGGAATTCATATTGGGTGAGTCCTTTAACATAGTATTGTCACTTTTATTAGTATTTAAGGACAATATCTTCAGTCTTTTCAGAACATCCTGCTAGTGATAGAGACCCTAGAAAATTTGTTTCTCCCAGATCTATTTTGTTTCATGCCTTCTTTCCAAAGTGGTACATTTATGTTTGATTCTTACATTTTATAAATGTATCATCTTCCCCAACAGTTTTACCTCTTTTTCTTTTTTTTCTTTTTTATTTAATCAATGAAAGCAGTTTATGTTTGTTATTCCTGCTTAGAGAAATTTTAGAGGATTAACTTATTGCTTAGTACATGCTCCAACTTAAATTGAGTATTACATAGCCATGTCTTGAAGTTCTGAACGTGAAGCTCTTCCAGCTGGCTGTGTACCTCTTAGGTCTTCATCAGTTCTTATTACTTGTGTCTTACTGACTTTGGCTTTCTTTTCTCCACCCTGCCCCAAATATCTCACAAAAGTCTTTCCTTTTCCTCTCTTTATGCATTATATACATATTTTAAATCCTCACCCAAGGATATTTTCCATTGATTTTAAAGAGAGTGGAAGAGAAAGGAAAAGACAGAGAGAAATATCCATGTGAGAGAAACATGTCAATTGGTTGCCTCCTACACATGCCCTTACCAGGGCCCAGGTGGGGGAGGAGCCTGCAACCGAGGTACCTGCCCTGGAATCAAACCCCGGGAACCTTTGGTCCATAAGCCCTTCTATCCACTGAGTCCACTGGGCTAGGCTCTTTATGCATTGTCTTGAACCCTCATTAATTTCATGTCTAAAAGAATTTCAGTTTCTTCCCTAAGTCTCAACTATTTCTTGGAATACCTAAAATTACAAATCCATTAAGGTGGTCTCCTAAACAAAAGAAAATATACTAGGGACCTTTTTCCCAGTATTAGGCATTTGGAGATTCTAACATCTAGTATTTTGTTTCCTCTGTCCCCAAATAAGGCAGGGCCTCAAAAACTTACCAGAGTAAATTCCTAGGCTATATAGAAAGTTTATATTTGCCTTTTGAATGTAGGACTGATTCTGTGTAAGGTAATTTAAGGTTATCAGTTCTATTCTAAAGGAATTCAGATGTTAACTTGTCATAATTATCTTGACCTCTTTCATTGCAAGGATCATAATCATAAGATTTTTAAAAAATTAATGGAATATTAGACAGTATGCTGAACCAAAGGAAGAACAGCTCTTTTTCCCTTTCTGCTCTTACCTTTATCTCACATCTAAGATGATGAGAGCAGCCAACACTCCAACATCTCAAAATGCTTGTTACTGGAATGTCCTCAATGTCACTGTGATGCTTCAGTGTGTATATGTGATTTAAAAATTATTTTGGTTTTAATTAATTAATTGATCATTTCAAAGAATGTTGGAAAGATTTTCTCCGATTACAGTCATGAAGAATATATCTGTGCCCCGGCCGAGTGGCTCAGTGGGTTGTAGCATCATCCCATACACCAAAAGATTGTAGGTCTGACTCCCAGTCAGGGCACATACCCAGGCTGCAGGCTTGATTCACTCTTGGGGCACTTATGGGAGGAAATGGGTCGATGTTTCTCTCTCTCACTGTCTTTCTCTTTCTTTCATCCTCTCTCTAAAATCAATAAGCACATTCTCTGGTGAGGATAAAAACATTATATTTGTCACTCAGTTGACATTTTTGTTCAAACATTTTAGAGCACATTGAAAATATTTTAAAGAAATAAAGTTGAAAGAAGTTCAAGAAAACAGCATGCTTAGATGTAATAGTCCTTATCAGCTCTCTCAAAGCAATTTCAATAGTTAAAAAAATTATTGATTTCAGAGAGGAAGGGACCTGGAGAGATATAGAATCATTGATTGGTGCCTCCTGCATGTTCCACAACCTGGGCATACGCCCTTACTGGGAATCGAACCATGACCTAGTTTGTAGGTTGACACTCAATCACTGAGCCACACTAGCTGGGCATTTTAGTAGTTCAATCAGATATAATTTTGAACTGCAATTTGTCTCATTTGTACAAAACATTTAAAATTTTAATATACCCATTTATCTTTGTTGGTGTCATTCTTGCCATCATCTCTTAGATTTTTCACATTTATTTTCATTTTGCTTTTATTTCTTTAGATCTATTTTTTACTTTTTTCTTCCATATCTTCATTTCCTGATTATCTGTTTTGCCTTGTTCTTATATTTGTTTCTCTCGGTCTATAAAATACATTCTGCTTTTATTTCTTTTTGAGTTACTTTTGATTCCTGCTTCCCATTTGAAATCACTTTCTTTTCTTCTACTTAAAAAGAATAATTCATTATCAACATTTTTGTTTCTTTTTAATAGGATATATTTTCTATTTCAATATTATTTTGACTAAACTCTGTAATTTAATTTTGGACTTGATATTTAAATTTAAAATGTCAGTTTCAAAGGCACATTATACAATATTTTTGGAACAAATAAAGGCTTCTTTTTGTTTTTATTTGTGAAATGTATAATAGTTAATTTGAATCCGATTTAGTAAATTTAAGTAACAAATTACACACTAAATAGGCTTGGATTAAAACAGACTTTATATAAATCTGACTCCTTAGAAGCAATTTAATAAAGACAATACATTGAAGCCTACTTAATGGATATAATATGAAGAGAGATACTAATGAATTTATACTAAAAAAAAAATAGAAGACATGGTCTCATTTTGCTTTAGTAAAAGCCTCTGTCCCTTATCCTGGGTCTGTGAATTCTAGAGGCATTTCTTCTGAATTCATTCATAATTTAACACTATGTTTAGCAATGATTACTAAAACATTTTTTTTCCTATTTGCAAACCATTTTGGCCTATCTTTGAAGGATTATCAATTCTCACTGTTCTTTTGATTTTTGTCAGTGCTTTTACCATTCGGTGGTTTTATACTTCATCCAGAGTAGTGTATGCTAATGTATTTCAGTTTAGCTTTTTTCCTCCCTTAATATCTTATGAGTTCAGGGTACACATTAATTATATCTCTTTTGAAGTACAGTCATGAGTGCCTTAACAATGAGGATAAGTTCTGAGAAATGGGGGTACATTCTGAAAATGTTTCAAGGTGTTTCTATCACAGAGTACACTTACAGAAACCTAGATTATATAGTCAGTCATCAACTTTACACTTAGCCTACTGCTCCTAGGCTATAAATCTGTACAGCATGTTACTTACTGTACTGAATATTATGGGTAACAGTAAAACAATGGTCAATATTTATATATCTAAACATACCTTAACATAGAACAGGTATGATAAAAATATGGTTTAAAAGATAAAAAAAAATCAGTCCTATACAGGTCACTTACTATGAATGAAGTTTGCGGGACTGGAAGTTGCTCTGGGGAGTCAATGAGTGAGTGGTGAGAGAATGTGGTGACGGCCTAGGCTATTGTCACTGTATACCCCTGTAAACTATAACCATTCTACATTTAGGGGGTACTACATTTAAAAAGTGGTTTTCTTCAATAAACATTAACTAGCTACATAACTACTTTTCTGTTAGAAACTGAATGTTTTTAACTTTTTTACTCCTTTGTATGCTAATGATTGTAGCACAGCTTAAAACACAAACACATTTGTATGCTAATGTTTGTAGCACAGCTTAAAACACAAACAATTTACAGCTGTACAAAATATTTTCTTTCTTTACATAGAATAAGTTTATACATTTTTTCCTAGTTTTTACTTTATTTTTGCTTTTTAAAGATTTTATTATAAAATAAGACACAACACACATTAGTGTAGACCTACACAGGGTCAGTGTTACCAATATCCCTGCCACCACCTCCAATCTTGTCCCACTGAAAGGTTTCCAGGGGCAATAAGATGCATGGTGTTATCATCTCCTATGATAACTATGCTTTTTTTCTGGAATACCTCTTAGCAGGTGTCCCATTTTTAAGAATTATATGCATGGAGACTTGCTTGGTTTGTTTCTTTTTTTTTCATCATAGATTTGTTTGTAAACATAAATATACCATAAACATTCCATTTTATTATGAAAAACCTTTTGGTGGTGGGGTCCATGTTTTTCAAACTTTTAATGAGCTTATTGAAGTTTGCAAAAATATCTGCTAAACCCTTCACTGTGAACTTTCTTGGGGGTTCTACTTTCTTCGGCTATCACAAGATGGCTGCACCCACAGCAGAGGCAGGGCCTGGTGGCTGGTCCATATGGTGAGGCCTGGTGGTCCCGTGGCTCTGCACAGCACAGAGGAGGCTGGTTCTGGCATCTCTGCCCCCTTGTGTGGAGGAGACAAGTCCTGGTGGAGGAGGCAGGTTGAGGCAGGGGAGGGCAGTTGTGGGCAATCAGGCTAGAAGGGCAGGGCAGTTGGGGATGATTGGGCTGGCATAGGAGGGCTGTTGTGGATGATGAGGCCAGCAGGGGAGGGAAGTTAGGTCTTAATAAGGCTGGTAGGGGAACAGTTAGAGGGTGATCAGTCTGTCAGGAAGAAGTCATTAGGGGCAATCAGGCAGGTAGGCAGGTGAGCAGTTAGCAGCCAGCTGTCCTGGATGTCCAACTACCTGTTTAGGCCCAATCCTGACTGGCAATCAGGGTCCCAAATTAAAGATGGTGCAGGGCAGTCTGAGAGAGAGACCTACCCTCCATGCATGAATTTTGTGAACTGGGCCACTAGTCCATTGATAAGAAAAAAGAGGTGGTGTTCAAAAAGAGAAGCTCAACTTTGATATAGGATAAAGATGAACAAAAAGAGGATGTCTGGAGCACTATTAACAACAGAGAAAATATTGAAAGGTAGAAACAATTCTCCATTTTGCTGGCATAGGTGGGAATCTTGGAAGAGGTCCTGGGTGTGTGCGCTTATGGATACATGTAAAGGCCCTGGGGTGCTTATTTTGCCCAATCACAAAGGCTTTCAATATGTAGCCTGAACAAAGCATTTTCCCCAAGCAAGAATGTTATCTGTCCTTATAAGCCTTAAAACTTGGGCTTCCTTATGGATGAAGATTCAGAATTGGGATTTTCACCCATATCACGTATTTCTCTGATAAGTAATTATCCTTCACAATCAATTTACATAAAGCTTCTAAAAAATGTTCAGTTACTTTCACACCACATTCACAGGTTCACCCCTTACTTTCATATTTATTATGTAATAAATAATGATCCTTGAATCATTTAAACCACCTAGAATTAGTAATAAGTTTGACATCATATTTGGGCTTAGCCTTTTCTTTCAATATGACAAACTTTTTGCTCTGGCCATAGTTGTCATGGTGCTAACAGGGATACATTTCTGTTTCTGGTTTTTAAACAAGGTCATTCAAATTTCTTCATGTCTAATATAAGCTAAAGTCAGAAACAAATTTTGAAACATTGTAATTGGATGAGTCCCTTCATAAAGGCTAATGCCCACAGCTAGTGTATAAATCAATCATTTATTCCTCCAGAAAGTTTCTGTAAATAAGGATAGCTCAAACACCATGGTCTTCTGTGAGGTATAGGATCTACTGATGGATTTTAAAAAAACAAACAAAAAAAACAACAAAAACATGAGGTTCTCTTGTATGCACTTCTAAAGGGCAAGTCCTTATTTGAGAAGGATTCAATTTAGTTAATACCTGGCTTCCACACAGTAAGTCCTATCTGGGCTGAAATGGTGCCCTTGGAAAGAAAGACATGTTTATAAATGCAGAGGCTTTCCAAGGGAGACTCACATCAGTCTGTGGGGCAGATAGACAGTGGTCCCAATACAGTGTATTTCCCTACATGCAAAACCTCCAAGTATTTTTATGAAAAATGCAAATATAATTAATATCCCCATTGCCCCCATTTATCCTAGGTATTTAGTGTATTGTTCTCTCTTCAGCACTAAAAATCAGCATTTTCTATTCTGGTAGCTCAACAGTCACTACTATCCCAATCAGACCTTACTTGAAGAGAGATTTTTTTCTACCCAGAAGCATTAAATGTTTGAAGCAGCAGTGATTTTTATAAAATTTAGAGAATAATATCTATCTTGTTCTATGTGAATTTGTGAGCCACTTTGGGTGACTCACCAAGCAGTATACTCTACCCCCGTGATGGGGAACCTATGAAACGTTTGTCAGCACTGACACGCGTAGCCATTTTCAATGACATGCGGCCTCATGCGGTTGCATACAGAGAAGTATGGGGCCGCATGCCACGAAGGATGTTTCATCCTCAGCTACTGCACGGCCAGGTGCAGTAGCTGAGGATGAAACATTAGCTGTAGTGTAGACACTCTGTGCCAGAGGTCTGTAGGCCAAAACAAAAGAATTCCAGCACAGAGCATCTAGTTCTGGGACTTCCAGTTAGGCCGTTAGGGGATCTTTGACCTCACTTCTGGCCAGTGGAGCAGGGAGCAGTGGAATGGTGTGGGAGACACATCTCTGGGGGCCCTGTGATCACTATTACCAGCAACCACATAAGCACAGCAACCATCATCCAATCTACTTTTCTGGGGTGTCATGGATTTCTAATTGACCATCATTACTGAGATAACTGAGGGGGAGCCTGGGAGAGGCGAGGGCCTGTGCTATGGGTGCCATTTCCTGCCATTAGAAAAAGGAGCATCCATCTTAATTTGTACAAGGAACATTTTGCAGCATAATACAGACTCCATTTCACCACTATTACTGTTGTGCATCCTTATTAACCCCTATTTCTGCTTATTAACCCTGCCCTTTCCTAAAAGACAGTTACATGTGTCATCTTGTGGTCAGTTAGGCTAGTTAACCCCTAATTGCCTGCAGGGATAACAGGCTATGTATAATTCTATATTATGTCACTGCCCCCCTGATGGAGAACCCCCCCCCAAAAAAAAACATGGTTAAGTAAAGGGAATGATAGTAGTAGTAGCTGACCCTATCAAGAGACATGGACTGAGATGTATGGCATTATAAAAAAAATGGCAGATCATTTTGTGTTCTATGTACTGAAATGGTAGTAAGAAGAATGTGGAATGCAAATAGACATTTTGAAACTAATCATTCCCAGTTTTTTTTTTTTAAAGTGAGGATGAAAGGAAGGAATACATTTCCAGGCAGCTATACCTTTATAAGAGCCCATCTAATTCCATCCTTAAATTTATAAAAGGCTCTACAAACTTAACCTCTGCAACTTTGAGCATTGCTCACTCCATAGCTCAGCATGGAAAAGCACTCACTGAGGGAGAATTTATTAAAGAAACTCTCCTAAGATGTGCACCAGTTCTATTTCAAGATATGCAGAATAAAGATGCAATTATTAAGAGAATATGTGAATTACCACCCAGTAGAAATATCATAAAAGATCAAATTATGAGACTGAACACAAATGTACAACATCAATTAAAGAGAGACATAAGTAACTGTAAATATTTTTCGATCTCTCTTGATGAAACTACTGATGTCACATCACATGGAAATATCAGAACAGAGAGTTAGCCTCCAGGGGTTGGCCATTATTGGTCAATATGCTGATGGTCTTACAATGAGAGAAGAGATGATAAAGTTAGTATCAGTGCCAACAAGTACATCAGGAAGTGAAATATGTCAGGTTGTTATACAAACATTCTGTGACCTAAGTATTGGTATCTCTAAAGTTGTGTCAGTGATGACAGATGGGGCGCCAAACATGGTAGGGAAAAAAGTCAGATTTGTCAGATTGTTTACGGAAGCTATTGGACATCCAATTGTGCCTTTTCAGTGTATTATCCATCAGGAGGTTTTATGTGCCAAGGCAGGATTCACTGACTTAATGTCAATTGTTACAAAAATAGTTAATTTAATAGCTGCTCGCCCCCTTCACAAGCGAGAATTTTCTGCACTTTTACTGGAGGTTGATTCCACCTACAGTGGACTGCTGATGTACAATAATGTAAGATGGCTGAGCCAAGGCAAAGTTCTTGAGTGCTTTGTGGAGTGCTTTGACGAAATTAAGGTATTTCTTGAGGATGAGGATCTGGGAAATTTTTCTCAGCTCAGTGATGATAAGTGGGTCAACACCCTGATATTTTTTACAGATCTCTCTGTTCATATTAATGAACTGAACTTAAAGTTACAAGGTTTTGGCAAAAGTATTGATGTTATGTTTGGATACATAAAAGCTTTTGAAAGTAAACTTAAACTTTTCAAACGAGATATAGAAATTAAAACTTATAAGTATTTTCTTCAAGTAAAAAAGTATCTTGAGAAGGCCAGTGCAGTTGTACAAAATGAAATCGAACCCTTGCATTTAAAGTACCAGCATGTTTTAGACTCGTTACTTGACCAGTTCAGTGATAGATTTAATCAATTTAGAAGTCTAGAGCAAACCACAAAAATAATTAAGTATCCTGATGTAGTAGTCTACAGTAGTTCGGAATTAAATGGCTTCCAATGGATGCAAATTGATGATGTGGAGATGCAACTGGCAGAATTTCAAGACAACATCAGGGCTCAGGTGTTGGTCGACTTGAGGTCAAAGCTTGAGACTCTGGAAAGGTGGTGCATGGAGAATCAAGAGGAGTGCCACTACAAACAGGAAATGTGGAGTGCCTGGAACCAATTACCAGACACTTTTAGCACCTTCAAAAATATAGCAATGGCTCTACTCACAATTTTTACCTCTACATACTTTTGTGAGACCTTATTCTCAGTGTTAAATAATATCATAACCAACAAAAGAAAGAGATTGACTGATGAAGTTAGTAGCGCTTGCTTGGGCTTGAAGTGTACAAAATACCAACCTTCAATTGAAGGTTTAGCCAATGAAATTCAGCAACAAAAAAGTCACTAATAGGCAGGTTAGTTAAAGAATTCCCCCTTCCCCTCACTTATCTTAGTTCAGGGCACCCCACACAAGTTAAATAATATCAAGGCCAACAAAAGAAACCAACTGACAGATGAACAAAGAAGCCACTAAGCAGGTAAGTTAAATAATTAGTTTTTGGTTTATTAAATATAGTTATATATTACAATTATACATTTTTGTTTTTTAAACTTTAAATATTGCGAAATTATGTTTTGTTTTTTTTTCTCCAAGTGACACACCACGGTTTTTTGGCAAATTTTGACACACCAAGCTCAAAAGTTTGCCTATCACTGTCCTAGAGATACCTTACAAGGTTTAAATTCACTACCTTTCTGACACAGGTAAACTGATTTTTAAAAGCCATTATTAGCTTTCTAATGGGCTCTGTTGAATTTGAATGCCTAACCCCTGGAGGATAACTCTCTGTTCTGATATTTCCATTATGGGTGAATCAACTCAAATTCAATGGAAAATAAAATGGGAGGAGCCAATAAGTCTTGCTGTTAAAAATAAATACCATGTGTGAAGGACCAGCCAGCCTGTTCCCAGTGGTATTTAGACTGCAAGCTAGTGTTTGAGAGAATCTTTGTTCCTGACTTTGCCATCTAAAGCAAAGCTGGTTGCTCATTGAGATCTTTATGTCATTGATAGTGATAGGTTCCCCCCCGCAACTGGTGGGCGGAGTTATGATGTAATTGACAGAGACATTGAGCCACCAATCAAGCACATACCAGAGTGCCGTGTCCCACCCCTTCCCATTCCACCCTGGGCCCAACCCCTGCCTGTTCTGGCCCCTTATAAGGTGTCTCAGTGTGCCACGTGACACCTTTTCTCCCGGACTGTTCTCCCAGGCAGTCCGGGAGGAGGTCCGGCTGGGTCTCCCCTCTCTTTTTCCCCTTCCCCTGGCCCCAGTCACATGGCGCGGCTTCTCTGGCTCCATTCCCCCCGAGCCTGTGAACCCGCCTGGAGACCCCCAATAAAGCCTGATTAATTCGTTCACTTATTCTCTCATGGCGGCGTAGAACCTTACATTTTGGTGCCAAAACCCGGGAGAGGGGTTTTGTACCTCTGAGGTACCTCTGAGTCCAAGATCAATCCCCAGACACCTCTAGGGTGTCTCCTCCAAAATTTTGCCAAATTGGGATATTCTCCCATACATTCAGCTTTTTTGGGACCTCCGTTCCCGCCCTGACCTCTACTCTCTCTGTTCTACCCACCAAATCCTCCTTCCCTCAAACTGCCCCTCTCTCTGTTGCTCTCTTTACTTTTCCGACCCAGCCGTTATCTCCTCTCTGCCTCTCCTTCTCCTCTCCCTCCTCCTTTGCCACACTGTAGCTGCCCCTCTTCTGCCCACTTCCACCGCTGCCGCCAGGCCTCTGTGGGAACCAACTCTCTACACCTGTGGGAACCAACTCTACAAGACCAGAGGCTGCTGCCAAGCGAGAGAACCTCCTGCCACCCAAAACAGCTAAAGGGAATTTCTGTTTTGCCTTGCTCTTTTGACCCTGACCACGAGGCTCTTCATTCCCTTGGGGGCCGCCATCTTGGCATGGCAAGTCCCGCCCCCTCTGGACCCCACCTGGTGTGGCCGCCCACACCGTGCTCCTCCCTTGGCCTGCCTCTTGCTCCACTATGCCTCCCCCTCCATCTTTCTTTATGCCTCAAACCCAGGTCAGAGATCTGAACATGGCATTTAACTCTTAACGCCCTTGGGAAGCAGGCAGAATAGGCCCGCCCTAGAACGAGACCCTGCAAACCCAAGCCTTGAAGCAGATCTGAGGCCCACGAATTGTGCGTGGTGGCGGTGCAACAAGAGGACAAGCATCGCCTGGAGAATGCTTCACATGCGGAAACAAGGCCATCGACTGGACAAAGCCGTGCCTCCGGCCCCGGCCTCCAACCAAGAAAAGTGACTGCCCCTGGGAAAGTGACGGGCCCTCTGTGTCTCAGCACAGAGGGGCCATCCTTCCAGGTCCTGACCAGCCGACGGCCATGCTGGAACTGGCTGAAGACTGCAGATGCCCAGACTCCACAACCCCCATCACCCACACCGAGCCCAGGTTAATGCTCCAGGTATTGGGTGAGCAGGTCTCCTTTCTGGTCGACACGGGTGCTACCTTCTCTGTCCTGCCTTCCTTTGCTGGGCCACTTTTCCTTCGTGATCTCAGTCCTGGGTACTGATGGCAAATCACCCTTCAGCTCTGAAAACTGCTCTGGCTTCAGCGCCTCCTCACCCAGCCCTCTCCCCTGCTCTACCCTTCCTAGGAAACAACTTTCTTGCTGGCACAACCTTATCAATTAATAGAAGGGGCAAGAATGGTAAAAGGACTCACTATACCAGGCCACTAAAGAAACAACAGTAGGCCTCCTCTTCTCACCCTCCCTCGTTCACCAGGCTTTTTCTAACTCCAGAATACCCTTCTGGCATCTCTCTTCCTCTTTCCCAGACATCTCTAAATCTTTCCAACTATTTTACTAATGATAAACAGGGAATAGCTATGGGGGTCCTCACCCAGCCCCTAGGGCCAGCCTTCACCCCATAGCCCATCTGTCCAGACAGCTTGATTCCACGGTTCAAGGATGACAACCCTGCCTCCGGACACTGACTGCAGCCGCTGTTCTCACCAAGGAGTCCCAGAAGCTCCCTCCAGCAACCCTTACAGGTCTTTTCCACCCATAGACTACAGGACCTTCTGTGGTCCTCCCCTCCCCATTACATGTAGGAAGTCCATCTCCTGTTCCTCGAGAATCCTGACATCTCCCGAACCCAGTCCACAGCCCTGAACCCAGCCTCTCCTCCACCCAACCTGTGGCAACACACTCCTGCCCCAGGTTGTCAGAGGCCCTCTAGAAATTCACAGCTCCTGGCTGGACCCCCTGCCCATGGGCCTGACTGGAATCCAGGCTACACCAAGGAGCCCCACCTCCTGCAAGCCCTTTTCAGGAGCCTCACCTTCTTAAGCCTTTTTAGACAACTGCTCCGGGAACACGCTGACAGGTTTCTACCCAGGCCAGGACCAGCCCTCCAGCCGAGGGACCCCAGTCCTCTTCAAGAACCGTACTCTCCCTCAAGTTGTATTTCAGCTCCATGCCCAGAAAAGCAGCAATACCAAACAAGTGACGCTGTGACAGCCTCAGGACCGGCTTTTACCTCCAAGTGACTCAACTGGATCGCTCTTGAGACTTCACCACCCAGTCCCTTGGGGAAACCATGTTTCTTGCAGACGTTCGCCAACCAGAAGATAGATCTGTCACTGAATTCAGAACCCAACACCAGAATCCTTGAGACTCCAGGTAGACGCCCCTAAGGATGCCCCCTCTTAGCTGGAAGTAGCTACGGAAGATGGACCTTCGCCCCCTAGACCTTGCCTGGACTCTCAATTATTTTTTTTAATATTATCAGAAGCCTGGAATGACAGGTTCCCCCCCCCCCAACCCCCCAACTGGTGGGCAGAGTTATGATGTAATTGACAGAGACATTGAGCCACCAATCAAGCACATACCAGAGTGCCGTGTCCCACCCCTTCCCATTCCACCCTGGGCCCAACCCCTGCCTGTTCTGGCCCCTTATAAGGTGTCTCAGTGTGCCACGTGGCACCTTTTCTCCCGGACTGTTCTCCCAGGCAGTCCGGGAGGAGGTCCGGCTGGGTCTCCCCTCTCTTTTTCCCCTTCCCCTGGCCCCAGTCACATGGCGCGGCTTCTCTGGCTCCATTCCCCTCGAGCCTGTGAACCCGCCTGGAGACCCCCAATAAAGCCTGATAAATTCGTTCACTTATTCGGACTCCTGCCTGCAGTTTCTCTCATGGAGGCATAGAACCTTACAGATAGATATGCCCTTGGGTGCCAAATCTTGGTCTAGTGATGATTCTACCAAGCTGAAACCAGATGGCATCCATTGAATTAATATGACTATTCAAACTCAGTGCCAGCTGAGCAGAACTACAAATGGGTATAAATGCTCTGCTTGTTGGGGACAGAACTCAAAAAATTATCATTGTTCTGGCCAATATTCCTTGATGAACCTTGTTTAATGTTTCTAATTCTTGGGTTGTTAAACCAATGACCTAATCTCCCACTTGGAAAACTATAGATTAGCATATTAAAGAAACTCTTGCTTGGGGCTACACACTGGGGAGGCAAATCACAGCTGTTGATCTAATCAGTGTGGTCACTCATGTAGATGCGTGGTACCAGCTCATTCTCTGATGAGGCCATCTGGAATCTAGCTGCTGACTGAGCCTGTGCACAGCAGATTACAAGCATTTCATCCAGGTTTCATCACCATTCCAGATTTGGCAAGATACCCACCATGATAAAATGAATAAGAAATAAAGGACTTTATGTTTCTGATGCAGAGGCTACAACTGCATGAAAGTCTTATGACTCATGCCAAATTTGAATTTTTTGTCTTATAGTGAAGGCCAGAATATAGAGTATATGTAACCTATCTGCTCCTGACATTGACTCTTTCAACCAGTTATACTGCTGTTGATACATGTTAAAGTAATCATGCTGTTATTACAGTCCAATCAGCAGATTCTGCTCCCATACTTGTGGCTCTTGAAGCTAACCTGTGTTATGTTTTCAGTTTTCTAGACAGTCTTCAGTCTTTTAATAGTGTACCTTTTAAAACAAATATAACCAGAACTGGAATGAAAGTCAAGGTACAGGATTGGCCTTCCATGCTTCTGATATTGTTGACTTTTAAAAATGTCCTGCTGAAAAATTGACTCAGTTTCCTGACTATATTTCTTTAACTTCCTCCTGGCATGTCATAGGTTCGTGTGTCATAGGTTCGCCATCGCGGCTCTAGGAGAAGCATACCTTCATTTTCCAGAGTTTCCAGCAAAGTCAGTAGTCATGGAGACTTGTATCTTGAAGGTGTCATTAGTGTTGTAAGGGCCAAATATCCTAGCACTTCTTTTATGTGGACTTTTCCAATCAGGACAATTCCCTCTATCACTTATGGGGCCAAGAAGTATTAGCATATAACACATTAACTCCTACTATACATTAATTTGTACAATATATAAAAACATACATTGAATTAGCTTAAAAACTCACATTCAAATTGTCATGTCAATTTCTTTTCTCCACTGAGAACCTTGTCTAAATATCAGTTTAATGTTGGTACCCCTTTCAACCCAAGGGACCAAGCAAAGTGGTGACTTGGATATGTATATCCAGACAAAGCAATAAAAGTTTGATTGGTTTCTTTTCCCAGAATTCCTCTGTATATTCAAAAAGACATATGACTTCAAGACTCCTTGGATTCCAGGATACCTTAGCTTCACAAGTACTCAATTTCTTTCCTAAAAGATCTGAGGGAATAGTGGCAAATGAAGGAATCAGGGGTTGTGAAGAAGAAACAATTAGGAGCACAAGAAATTGATAAATACAAATTTTGGATGAATCATTTATATGCCTATTACATTTATCATAGATAATAATATAAGCTTGTATGGATTAGGAGACTGGTTTAAATTTTGACATCTTCAAGAAATGAAGAAGAGTTATCTGTGAAGGATTACTTTAAACCCTTCACTTGATAGTATGTAAAATTCCACAGCATCTGTTCCCTTATTCAGTCTATGGTACTATCTATAATAATAAAAGTGTAATATGCTAATTAGACCAGACAGCCAAATGACCTTCTGAACATCCTTACAGACGTCCTTCTGGACGACCTTCTGGATGAAGCTGGGTCTGTGAGGACCAACACAGCTGCTGTGGCTACAAGGGTGAAGCCCCTTGCACAAATTTTGTGCATCAGTCCTCTAATCTATATAATAAAAGCCTAAGCAACTGTTACAGCAGAATGACCAGCACAACTGGTCACTATAATGCGCACTGACCACCAGGGGCCAGACACTCAACACAGGAGCTGCCCCCTGGTGGTCAGTGCACCCCTACAGGGGGAGCTGCTCAGTCACAAGCTGGGCTCACAACTAGTGAGTACAGCAGCAGTGGTGAGAGCCTCTTCTGCTTCTGTGGCAGCACTAAGGAGCAGCAAGCCCAGTGGTAAGGAGCAACGTGTAGGTGGGTGATAAGGAGCAAGGGATCCAGGACTGCAAGGGGGCTCAGGCCAATCTGAGGGAGCTGCCAGTACACAGATTTCATGCACTGGGCCTCCAGTAATATATAAGAAACATTCCACTTTAATAGTTTTGACAAGTAGATTTATGACTATGAAAATTTCAAAATATATTATAAATGCAATATATGATTTGAAAAAAAATATGTTAATTGAGACAGAAGAGTATTATTGTGAGAATTAACAAGTCAACTTTTCTGTTAAAGAACAGTTTAGACAGCTGTCATTTTGGACTGCTTAACTTGGCAGTCACCATGTTGGCCACATGGCTTGCAGCTCTCCTGGGGGCCATCATCTTGAAATGGCAAAGGCCAACCACTCCCTTAAAATTAGCCAATAGCAAAAGACTGCAAGCCTGTGCTCCAATCAAGGGTGAGGGACAGGTCATGTGTGTAGGGATTAAAAAGCCAAGCAGATCACCTGCTCAGTGTGCATGTGCTCTCAGATCATGTGTTGCGCACCCACCTGCAGAAGGAAAGATATTGCCTTGCTGCCTGGCTCCCAAGTGTACTTGTGTTCTACCAGGACCGCTGAATTTGGGGGCTTTCCTTACTTCTTATAATTTGGGAGCACATCCAGGATTCTGTTTGTAGTCAAAGGGAAATTGGAACCCTCTCCTGAGGAAGTGTGTCCCACTGCCAAATTTCAGTGACCTCAGTGAGAAGGATAGCCATTACTCCAGGCTGACTATGAGCTTGGGATCAAGAGTCAGCCAGTAATGCAGGATGGACCTAAGCAAGACCCATGGCAATCAGGTAACCTCATGCATGAGCCAAGGTGGGGAATAGGACTGAGTACTACTATGGTGATTGTGTATCCTCAGAGTATATGTGATTGGGATGTGTCTTGGACATAAAGCGAGTATGAAGTTCTGATCTGTGGTTTTATTCTCCTGCAAGGGAAGCAGCCAGAGAGGGATGAAGCAGATCTTGGGGATTATGAGTACATAGTCACGAAGAACCTATTAGGATGGGAAACAGAAATTCTAGGCTAAAGGAATACAATTCCCCTAAATAGTCTATTGGAAGAATGCTGAAATTCACACCCCGCTCTCCACTGTCCTCATCCATAGGTGTATGATTTTTGTTCAGTCTCTTCCCACACCCCCATACCCCTTTCTCCCCAAAGATTGTCAGTTCATTCCCTTTCTATGCTCCTGATTCCATTATATTCTCTAGTTTATTTTGTTCATCAGATTTTTTTATTCACTTGACTTTTAGATTCACTTGCTGATAGACATGTATTTGTTGTTCATAATTTTTATCTTTACCTTATTCTTCTTCCTCTTCTTAAAAACACCCTTAAACATTTCATATAATACTGGTTTGGTGGTGATGAACTCATTTAGCTTTTTATTATCTGTGAAGCTCTTTACCTGCCCTTCAATTCTGAATGATAGCTTTGTTGGGTAAAGTAATCTTGGTTGTAGGTTCTTGCTATTCATCACTTTGAATATTTCTTAACATTCTTGTCTGGCCTGCATAGTTTCTGCTGAGAAATCATCTGACAATCGTATGGGTACTCCTTTGTAGGTAACTAACTGTTTTTCTCTTGCTGCTTTTAATATTCTCTTCTTGTGGTTTGCTCTTGGCATTTTTATTATGATGTGTCTTGGTGTGGTCCTCTTTGGATTCCTTTTGTTTTGGGTTCTCTGCACTTCCTGACCTTGTAAGTCTATTTCTTTCACCAGGTAGGGGAAGGTTTCTGTCATTATTTCTTCAAATAGGTTTTCAGTATTTTGCTCTGTCTCTTCTTCTGGCACTCCCATAATTTGGATGTTGGTATGCTTGAAGTTGTCCTAGAGGCTCCTTACACAATCTTCATATTTTTGAATTCATTTTGCTTTTTGCTTTTTCGGTTGGGTATTTTTTGCTTCTTTTTTTTTCAAGACTTTGACTGGATTCTTGTGATCCTCTAGTCTGCTGTTGAATCTCTGTATATTATTTTTTATTTCAGTCAATGTATGCTTAATTTCTAGTTGGTCTTTTTTCATATCCTCAAAAGTCTCACTAAATTTATCAGCCTTTTCTAGAAAATTCTTGAAAAACCTTATAACCGTGGTTTCCAACCCTATAACCAGTAGTTTGCTTTTCTGTATTTATTTCATTTGTGACCTGTTTCTTGGTCTCCACATTTTGGCTGCTTCTCTGAGTTGATTGAGTGACTTTGTGAGCTAGGTGTCCTATAGGGCCCAGTGGCTCAGCCTCCCCAGTTACCTGAGGTGGACAATCTTGGTGCACCCTTTGGTGGGCTGTATGCACAGTCTTGGTATAGTTAAGGCTTGGTTGTTGGTATCACTTGGAGGAATTGACCTCCTAGTCAATTGGCTATGAGGACCAACTGTGTCTATGATGGGAGAACTTCTGTTCTGGAGACACCCTTATGAGGCAAGACTTGCTTCAGTGGGGCTTTGGTTTTCACTCAGTCTTTAGTGTGTCCCTTATGGATCTGAGGAGCTGTAATCTGTATGGTCTTATTCTGACCCCTGGGTACACTGGCTCTTGGATTTCCAAGGAGGTGCTAATTTAGCCTCTACCTGAGGCCACCTAGTAGGAGCTTCAGAGAGAGATCTACAGATTCCTTTTATTTGCTTGGGTTTTGGAGGTGCCCTAAAAAGGTCCAGCTGTGAAGCAATATAAGCTTCTGTGGGGTCTTGAGCCTTCTTTTGGTTTTTTTGAGTCTCTCTGACTCAGTTGCAGTTTTTTTAAGAAAGTTTAGATTTCAAAGGACCAGGCCATTCATATGCAAAAACCTCTGTGCACAGCTCTTTCTCTCTCTTTTCCTCTCTGAAATCAATAAAGATATATTAAAAAAAATAAAAAACGTGGCTGTTAATCTTGAGTAGCAGGGAGGCTAGAGGCCCAAGTGGTCCCATTTCCATTCAGATGGATCTCAGACAGTAATGGGATGAAATATGTGCTTGACTTGTTCCAGGAGGAAACTCGGTGGGGAAATGCTTCCTGTAAGACTCTTACCATTCAACAGAGATAAAGAGCAAGGACACTTTAAACAAGCCAGCCCTCGTCCTCAGATGTCAACTATACTTCCTACCTCTCAAGTGAGGGGGTGACAGTGCTCAGAGTTTATGACAAATTTATCCAGTTGTGTAAATGGCCCAGTATCCCCAGAAGCCCATCATGTTGCACTGTTGATAGCCCTTGCTGATGTCTGATGGTGTCATGGAAGACCCTTAGTTGTGACCTTTCCCAGAAAATGGAGTCGATCTTGTGCTCTGATATAATTGTCTATCCTTTTTCTGTTGGCATATCATAAACCTTTCAATGGACAGACAGACCAGGAAAAGGGAAGAGAGCCTAGGGGGCTCCTTTGATTCCCATATACACAAATCCCATTGGGGTTCCAGGAGGAGTGCCAATGAGTTTAAGGCTATAAATGAGGTTGCTGTTGGGTTTGAGCCTGTCCTTTGCCGGTGGCCCACTGTGAACAAGAATGTGGTGAATTAGTTAGATTTTCTAGAACCAGCAAAGGCTTGTTAACTATACTGGAGAGGCAGTTAAAGGGATAGTGAACAGCTAGATGCCAGCAGCAGGATGACCTGGGAAAACAGGTTGGTCTTCTATATGATTCTGGCAGTAAAGAAGGAGTTTGTGTAATGTTAGGGGTCAGTGTTGGACATTAATCCATGACAGCACAGCATATAGAACATCACTGAAGCCCTAAGGCATCGGCAGCTTTAGCTGATGAATGAATTGGAACCTAGACCTATGGTCCTTTCTCTGATTCCCTAGAGCAATGGTTTGGAAAGTGGAAGAGAGTGATAGTATCCATATTCAGCTCTCTGATTAGGAGTTACAGTGCTGCAATGTGACCTCACCCCATGTTTTAGCCAAAGGTTAACTGAAACCGCATGGACCAAAGAGCAAAATAGTCTCCTAATGGACACTGTAGAGCATGAAAGTCAATGGATATTAGCCAAGTTTGAAGAAAAAGTTTAAATAAAGAAAAGGGGGGATTGTGAGAATAAACAAATCATCTTTTATGTCAAAGAACAGTGTTGACAGCTGCCATTTTGGGTTGTGTGAATTGACAGCTGCCATGTTGGCCACATGACTTGCAGCTCCCTTGGGGGCCACCATCATGAAATGGCCAAGGCCAACCTCTCCCTTTGAATTAGCCAATCATGAAAGACTGAACTCCAACCAAGAGAGGGGCAGGTCATATGCATGAAGATTAAAAAGTCCAGCAGATGGTCCACTCAGTGTGTGTGTGCTCCCATACCATGTGCCATGCCCCCTCCACAGAAGTAAAGATATTTGCCTTCATGCCTGGCTCCTGAGCATACTTTGTGTTGTACCAGGATCCCTGAATTTGGGGGCTTGTCTTATTTCTTACAGTATCCAATGTTATGTATGTCTGTATGGATATACTTATGTATGTACTAGTACACACACACACACAAACACACACACACACAAACACACACACACACACACACACACACATCCTATTTAATAAAAGAGTAATATGCAAATTGACTGTACCATCACTATACAAGCCACGCTCACCAGCCATGCCCACCAGCCAATCAGGAGCAGGTGCGGGGCCGAGGCAGCCAGGACTGTGGGAAGAGAGGAGCCAAAGTGGCGAGGGCCGGGGGGTGCGGGCCCAAGGTGCCAGGGCCATGTGGGTTGGGGGCAAAGGCCCGGGCTGGGGATGGCTATGTGGCTGAGATGTAGCCAGCCATTGGCCCCATTGCAGGGTGATGGCTGGGTGTCCAAGACCTTGGGCTTTTAGGCCTTGGGCAGGCTGGAGTGAGTGGTTAGTAGGACATCCCCTGAGGGCTTCCAGTATGTGTGAGGATCACCCACCTCAGTGTACAAATTTCATGCACCAGTTGCATAGTATATATATAAAAACACATACAAATAGCTAAAGAGTTAATATCCTAATGAGACCAGATTGTGGAACGACCTTCCAGAACAAACGATGGGCAGGGCCAAGTGGTCACATGGCCACAAGGCAACCTGGGCTGCAAAGAGCGGGGTCCCTGTATTAATTTCATGCATCAGGTCTCTAGTGTATACATATATCTCACATATACACATGCATAAATATACCTCATGTATATAATAGTTTGCCTCTATGCAGTGGCGTAACATCAGTAAAGGGAAAATAAGTTTCAATTCCAGATTTTATAATATGGACAGGGTATTTTACTCTTTTATTAATGGATAAATAAAAAGGCAGTTGCATAAATTACTACTATTTACATTTAATGCACTATAGCCATAGAACCAGTGCCCTAAGCTAAAAAGTACCTTTTACCATAAAAAAATAAACACTACAAACTCCACAATTGATCTTGTTATACTTATATGACTTATACACTTTTTGATAAAATATGATTTGTGTCCAATAAGCATAACATTTTAAAATAATGTTAATATTTGATGAATTTGAAGGAATATTAGAGAATTCTAAATCAAAAGATGTTCAAAATGTGATTTTTCTTTTTCATAAATTTGTAGGATTCTTCAATTCCCTATTCTCAGTCAAAAAAAGAATTCTTTTCTATCTCATTCTACTGTTTTCTTTTTGTAACTTCCTTTTATTCATTGAAGTACAATTTACTTAAAGTAAAACTGATTTTTTGTTGGATAGTTTTATGAGTTTTGACATACTCATGTGGTCTTGTAACCACAATCAAGAGAAAGATGAGTTCTATTATCACTAAACTTTCTTTGTGTGCTTTTGTAGCTATTTCTTCTCCCCAGACACTGGAAACTACTTACCTGCTTTCTGTCACAATAACTTGAGTTCTTTAAAATGTCATATAAATGGAATAATTCACTTTGTAGACTTTTGAGTCTGGAATCTTTCATTTACCAAAATGCACTTGAGACTAAATGATAGTTGTGAAAAGTTTTGTTGTTGTTTATCATTGAGTATTACTCCATTACATGGATATATCAAAGTTATGCAAAAATTGGGTTTTAATTATTTGCTCACTCTATCTGGTGATTAGAAATAAATATTTTCATATAGGTTTTTATATGAATGCAAATTTTCATTTCTCTTGAGTAAATATTTAGGAGTGAAATTGCTGAGTCATATGATAAGTATACATATTTTTAAAGAAAGTGCAATACCATTTTCCAGAGTGGCTGCCTATCAGTAACATTTGAAAATTCAAGCAATTTTATACTTTAAACTGTATATTACTTTCATTGGGCAGGCATAATGTATATTTTTATTCCAAATGTACATTTTGCCTAAAACAAATAAATTCTTACCTTGTAAATTTCCTCACATAGAAATCCATAATCACAGCATGTTCATATAAAAAATTGGAAAATCAATTTACATTTCTCTGATGATTATTGACATTGACCATCTTTTCATATGTCTATTGGCCATCTGAAGATCCTCTTTAAAGATTGAGATAACACCTCATACTTATCAGAATGGCTATCATCAAGAAACCAACAAACAATGTGTTTTAAGGATATGGAGAAAAGAGACCCTCATGCACTGTTGGTGGAAATGCAGACTACGGTAGCCACTGTGAAAACAGTATGGATTTTGTTCAAAACATTAAAAATGGAGCTCCTTTATGACCCTGTGGTTCAACTTCTCAGAATTAATCTAAAGAAATACAAAATACCAATTGGAAAGAATATGTCTACCCCTATGTTTATCACAGCTTTATTTACAATAGTCAAGATTTGGAAGCAGCCTAAGTGCCCATTAGTAAAGATGAGTGGATAGAAAGCTATGGTACATTTACATAATGAAATACCACTTAGCTATATAAAAAGAAGGACATCTTACCCTTTGTGACAGCACAGATGGACCTAGGGAATATTATGCTACATGAAATAAGCTAGTCAGAGAATGACAGGTACCTATGATTTCACTTACATGTGAAATTCAATGAACAAAACAAACAGACAAATAAAATATGAATAGACTCATAGATATAGACACACTAGCATATGCAGATGATGCATTATACAAGCATACACTTGAAAGCTACATAACTTTATTAACTAATATCACTCCAATAAAATCAATTTTAAAAATTGTAAAATCAAATATTTCAGTTATTTTATACATTTAATATCAACTCTAGACTAAAATTTCAGCATTTTATTGTATTGCAAAAATAGTTTTTCAAATATATTCTTGAAAATAATGTAAAACTATTTAGAAAGTATTTATACTACTTAAATTACTCTCAAATATGTTTTTTCTTTTCTATTTTTTATATATGTGATGATATGAATGAAACTATTGCTAAACAATGTTTTCTACAGTAATTTTCAAATTTTAACAATAGTTAAATATTTACTGTCAACAAAAGTCATACAGTTTAGAAGTATTTGCCAATTTTTTTGACTGGAAATAGGGCTAAAGTGTACCGACATAATAAATTATTGAAAAATCAAAATAACAAATTTTAGCAGCATAACACTAGATATCTATAACAAACAATGTTTTCAATAACTTTAAAAGTTCAATTACAGAATTTACTAAACCACTATCTTGTAAACATTTCAACTTGAAAATCAACAATCTTTTACCATTTCATTACTTCCTCCTGCCTCCTGTATGACTTCATTTTTTTTGCAATTTTTATTAAGTTAAGCAATAAATGGCCTATGCCAACTTCATGTATGTAATACATTTCACAAGTCTCACCTTGGGCTGTATCAATATCTGCAGTTATTGAGTGGAGTATTTTAAAAACATAATTCTTCATAGAACGTTATAGGCTGCCCTTCCATAATAGCATCTTTGTGTAAGGAAGAACAAAGCTGATATTTGTAGGTTAGTGCTTGGGTCAGGTGTTTGATTGGTTCAAATGCAAAGAAGGCACCATCCACTTATCTAATCAATGTGCTGGAGAGAAAGGAGGGTCGCAGATTATGCATTGGGTTATTATTCAAATACTACCTGGTAATCTGCTTTTACTAAAAAGGATAAAATAGGAAAAATGTTGAGACTCCATATTAGTATATCAACTGAATCTTTGGGAAATAACCTTTTAAATGATAAGTATTGGTTTATGCTACAAAGGAAGTGATAAAAATTCAGGTCTTGGGAAATTCATTAAAAACTTGGAGTGCTTTAGAATATGCTAGGCCACAGGATTAGGAATTTCAGACTATCTTTTCTAGGTCTCAGGCAATATAGGGGCCATAAAGCCATTAGGATTATATACAAACTAGAGGCCCAGTGCATGAAATTCATGCATGGGGGGAGGGTCCTCTTAGTCCAGCCTGAACCCTCTCCAACCCAGAAGCTCTCAGGGGACATCCAACTGCTGACATCCCTCTCACAATCCAGACTGCTGGCTCCTAAATGCTCCCCTGCCTGATAGCTCCTAACTGCCCCCTCTTCCAGCCTGATCACCCCTAACCACCTCTGCCTGCCAGCCTGATCACCCCAACTGCTTCTCCCAACAGTCTGCTTGCCCCCAAATACCTCCCCCCGCCCCTGCTGGCCTGGTCACGCCATACAACCTGCTGTTCAGTCCTTTGGTCATCCCTTCCTAACACCCCGGCCAGCCTTGTCGCCCCATGCAGCCTGTGTTTGGTTGTCTGTCTGATTGTTTCAGTCGTGATGGCCTGTAGGGTTTTATATATTAGGATAGTCTCTATTATACACTAACTTACATTGGTATAAAAATGAATGTTATGTTTAGTCTCCCAAATTATAGAACATAAATATAATTTAACCTTCTTTTCCAGTTTCTTTTTTAAGTTTTTATTTTTAAGAGTATTACAGATGTACCCCTCTCTTTCCCCTCCATACCCTCCACCACCTGGTTACCACCCCATTGCAGGCTGATCTTTAATCTTTGTTAATGTTCTTTCAAATTTGCAAATAATTTATATTTATAAAATAAATGACTTAGTGCCCAACTTTAGCATTTTATTACTGGCAATCAAAGGCTTTTCAACACAATTGTTTTTCCTCTTCAGTCTTTTGTCTGGCTAAATAATAGAATATGAGTGAACTAAGGAAAAATTTAGATAAACTATTTCCAATTAAAATATTCAGTTTATTTTGCATCTCACAGGGAAACTTTTAAAATTTATTTTTGGAATATAGTTGACATACAATATTATATTAGTTTCAGTTGTACAGCAAAAGTGATCTGACATTTACATACCTTACAATGTGATCACCACAAGAAATTTAGTAACCATCTGTCACCAGGAAAAGTTATTGAGATATTGCTTATTTTCCCTATGTTGTACATTATATCCCCAATACATATATTTTATAATTGGAAATGTGTACTTCCATTCCCATTCACCCTTTTTACTAAACCTTCTACACTCTTCCCACTGGCAGCTATCAGTTTGTTCCCTGTATCAGGGAAACTTTTACTACTAAAGACAAAATCTTGGTTCCCTTGGTAAGTTCACAAATTAATTGTTATGATGTTCATATTATCGACCAAGTAAGAGGACAGGGTTGGAAATATCTATTAGAGTAAAGCCTGACATTTCTAAAAGACATGAAGTCCTTTTTCACAAGCAATTTCCAGAAGTGACATTCATTCTATGTAAAAGAATCTGAGGCTTGACCTAGAATAGTAAAGGAAACCCCACAGGACTTTCCAACCTACTTTCCAAAATTTGAAAAGAGACATATGCTATGAGCTCTACAGCTTAGAAAATTAATGATTGACTCATCCCTTCTAGAATGAGTTACATGTTGTTGCAACCCACTTTTTATACTCCTGTGAGTATGTTATATATAAATAGAAGGTGAGAAGAGTTTTATGTTAATGATAACATGTAGCCTCTTAGCCAGCATGAAAATAATCAATGTGTCATTGTAGATCATTAAATAAATATATATATATATTTAAGCTAAGGGAGTAAAGATAGCTTGATAAATACAAATTTACTTACTCTGTTTTGTGTACAGACACCTTATAAATAGACAATCTGTGATTTTGATGGAAGATCAAATAGTTTAGTTATCTTATACACATTGCTGTTTCATTTCTACAATTATTTAACCAGTGATCCTAGGCAGAGATAGAAGTCATCAGCTATATACTAAGATGATTAAAGTTGCTCATTAGTGTTTTAATCTACAAATATCAATGTTTAAATCAGTCTTACAAGTTTACATTTTATTTGTTGGAATGCCCAGAGCACATGCACTTGGAAAGTAAAAGAATTTCGTTTTAAGAAATTATTTGAAATCACTATGAATATTGGAGTACCATGATTAATTTCTAATTTTTTTCCTGTTGTAATAGCATCATCATGGTAGTGCAGATAAAATACTTTTCTCTCTTGGCTATCTTTAACAATACATTTTTGTCTCCCATGTCTTTTGCTGCTTGTGCATTATTGTATTGTTTATGAAGAAATGTAAGCTAACAGACAAATCAATACACAGGATAAAAATTATTGTTTTAAAATGTAATACTGACAAACTTACAAGTGTGAAAATGTTCTTTAGTTATTTTAGGGGTAGGACTTGTTCTCGAGTAGCTAAAGAATATGTAAAAATTCCTAGATTTTCCTTGCTATCTGATTCAGATTTAACTAGATAACTGGAGTGGCATATTTTTGAATGATACAATTCTTTCTAGTTCCATTTTCTATTGTGGCAAAGTTCTCATTCTTTGAAATTATGAGGCAGACAAAATAGTTTTACAGTTGTTTGTATGAAAAATAGTACAGTAATCTACACTAATAAAATAGAAGCATGCATATTGTCTGTCACTCAGTGGTCCCCATCAGCCAATCAGGAGTGAGTATGCAAATTAACCTGACAAAGATGGTGACGGCCATGCTCTCTAGCTGCTCTGGCCCTCTGGGCAGCACCCATGCAGGTGTGGAGCAGCCAGGTAGGGTGGGACGCCTGCTTGAGTGGAAGGGCGTGGGGTAGAGGGAGCTACTGGACCAGTTCTCATAATAAAGATGGAAAGGCTCCAAAGGAGCAAACATGGAAGGCGGTGGCCAGAGCAAAGGTCTGGGTCCTGGGTCCCAGAGGAAAACCATTATGAGCAGCCAGGGGAAGGAAGACCTATTGGACCAACCTTCTTGCAACAGGCCTCTAGTTAATAAATAATAATACAAGAATAAACTATTTTGCATACTCACAACTGTAAACCCACTTTTGCTCCAGCCTGTATATTGTAGAGAAAAAAATTCTTAAATACACTAGGGGCCCAGTGCATGAAATTCTTGCAGTGGAGGTGGGAGGTCCCTCAGCCCAACCTGCCCCCTCTCACATACTGGGAGCCCTCAGGGGATGTCCTACTCTGCCAGCCTGGCCACCCCCTACAGCCCTCCCCTGCTAACCTGGTTTCCCCTAAATGCCCTCACCTGTCAGCCAGGTCACCCCCAACTATCCTTCCCTGCTATCCTGGTTGCCCCCAACTATCCTCTCCTGCAGGCCTGATTGCCCACAACTGCCCACCCCTGCTGACCATCTTGTGGTGGCCATCTTGTGATGAATGATGGTGGCCATCTTGTGATGATGTGGGGAAGCCATTTTGTGATGACATGAGGGCAAGGCATCACCTAGGATTTTATTAGTATAGGTCTGAAAATGCAATTAACAGAGATACTATAAAGAGCAAAGTTCCAATTGTCCTTACAGGGTACAAATCTTTTTATGTAAATGTGTGTTAAACATTTTCTTAATCAGCTTATGATTTTTCTTAGATTTCTTTGATATATGCAACAAATTCATGATAACACTGTAAGGTTTATAAATATCGAATCACTTCACTATGCTGTACACCTGATACTAATATAATATTATATGCCAACTATACTATAATTAAAATTAAGAATTTAAAAAGAAAAGTTACATTTGTTTCATATTTCTACAAAGAGGAGGGCCATTCCATTTTTGGGACATATGGATCACTTTTAGTTAACTAAATAGTTGCTTACTTCAATAGAGGAGGAGAAATGAGAAAGGTAATTGAGAGAAAAAAATGTTTTGCATAACAAACTTCATGTGTAAACTTTGTCAATCCCTTTTTGTCCCTAAGCCCTCAGCTGCAGAACTCATGATAGTCAAATTGTAACATTCAATTGGGCTTGTTTTCTCTCTCTATGAAGTATGTGATGAAAACAGAAATATTCTCTTTTCAACTATCACAGCACTTAATGTTTCTATGTTATTGCCACCAACCTGGTTAACAGTGATGCAATTGAATATTTAATTTTTCTCTTTAATTTTTATCATTTCTGCAATTAAGACATAAATTTATCTTCAACTTCAAATTTTTTTTATTCTTTGAAGTATATATGATTCTAAACAGTTTCACATGATTGTGTGACATGAGAGCCATGTTCATGCCTCAAACATGTTTGAAAGAAAATGTGTTGGTTTGTAATTTTATAACAATTTCTAATTATCTAACCTCTCACCTTTGAAATAATTTTGCTTATGAAAGTTTTATAGAACTAGAATTCATTTTGGATAGTTCATTAGGGTGAATGTCTTATTCTTTCTTACTGTTGATTCAACATTCAGAATAACTGTAATAAAATGGCAATTGACAATATTTCATACAACTTCATTTTTATTGTACTTTGTTCCCTCAATATTGCTTAGCATTCTAAATGCTTCTAGGGCTCACATACTTGTTTATTTGAATTTGCATGGAGCTATATTAAATCACTATAAATGCAAATCTCTTCACACACTAAACTGAATAAAATGTAGATGACATTGACATGGGTTTGAGGTTGACAATACAATTTTCACTTGATATAAATTTCTCTTCATGTATGAAAAATCAATTTAGAGAAAATACTATTCAAAGTAATTTTTATTTGTTTTAGATTTATGTGTAGCAAATATTCATATACTTAAGAATAATCTTGGAAATCCTTTAGCTCAAGTGTATTTGGTCTACAAAAGTAAAAATAAATAAATAAATAAAAGTGACTCACCAGTCTAGGACTACATAAGAGTAAAGCCAGGATAACATTTTTTCCTTTTTTTTATTGATTTCAGAGAGGGAGAGATAGAAACATCAATGATGAGAGAGACACCACTGATTGGCTGCCTCCTGCATACCGCCCACTGATGATCAAGCCTGCATGTGCCCTTGACCAGAATTGAACCTGGGACCCTTCAGTCCACAGGCCTATACTCTATCCACTGATCCAAATCAGCGAGGGCTAGAAAAAAAAACATTTCTTAATGTGCATTATGGTCCTTTATCTTTCTGGTTAAAGTCTAATATCTTTAAAGAATCTACTATGCATAAAAGGCTAATAAATAAAGTGTCACTTTGACACTCTGTTCATCACTTTATGTTGTTACTTAGATCCCACATATGAGTGTAATAATGTGATACTCATCTTTCTCTCATTGAGTTATTTTACTTTGAATGATGTTCTCCAGATCACTCCATGCTGTCTTAAATTAGGGTAAGAAATTCTTGTTTGTTGTTGCATAGTATTCCACAGTATGAATGTACCAAAGCTTTTTTATCCACTCATCTATGGACACCTGGATCTTTCCAGATCTTTACTATTGTAAATTGTGTTTCTATGAACATAAGGGTGCGTACATTCTTTCTGATTGGTCCTTCGGATTTCTTATCATATATTCCTAGAAGTGGGAATCACTGGATCAAATGACAGATCCATATCTAATTTTTTTGAGGAAACTCATACTGTTTTCCATAATGGCTATACTAGTCCACATTCTCACTAGCAGTGCACTAGGGTTTCCTTTTCTCCACATCCTCACCATCACTTGTTGTTTGTTGATTTGTTGATGGCAGGTATTCTGAGAGGTGTGAGATGGTACCTCAAGGTTGTTTTAATTTGTATCTCTGGAATGATTAGTAATTTTGACCATTTTTTCATATGTTTCTTGGCCATCTGTATGTCCTCTTTGATTTTTAAAATATTTTATTGATTTTTCACACAGAGGATGGGAGAGGGGCAGAAAGTCAGAAACATCGATGAAAGAGAAGCATCAATCAGCTGCCTCTTTGCCTCTTGCACACCCCCTGCTGGAGATGTGCGCACAGCCTAGGTACATGCCCTTGACTGGAATCGAACCTGGGACCTTTCAGTCCACAGGCCGACACTCTGTCCACTGATCCAAACTGGTTTCAGCTGTATGTCCTTTTTGGAGGAGAGTCTATTAAAGTCCTTTGCCCATTTTTCATTGGATTGTTTGTCTTCCCTTTTTGTTATGTAAGAGATCCTTATATATTTTGGATATTAACCCTTTATCAGATGTATCATTACCAAATAAGTTCTCCCATACAGTGGGCTCTCCTTTTGTTTTCCTGATGGTTTCTTATGCTGTGAAGAAACTTTTATTTTGATGTAGTACCATTTGTTTATTTTGTCCTTAGTTTTCTTTGCCTTCTGAGATGTATATATAAACACATTGTTACAAGAGGTGTCTGAGATTTTGCTGCATATGGTTTTTTTCTAAGATTTTTATGGTTGTAGGCTTTATATTTAAGTCTTTTATCCATTTTGAATTTATTCTTATGTATGGTGTAAGTTGGTGAATCAGCTTCATTTTTTTTTGCATGTATCTGTCCAATTTTCCAAACACCATTTATTGAATGGACTGTCTTGATTCCATTGTATGCTTTTGCCTCCTTTCTCAAATATTAATTGAGAGTAATGGATTGGGTCAATTTCTGGGTTTCCTGTTCTGTTCTAGTGACCTATATGTCTTTTCTTGTGTCAGTACCAGTCTGTTTTGATTACAGTGGCTTTGTTAGTATAATTTGAAATCTGGTATTGTGATTCCTTCAAATTTGTTTTCTTTCTCAAAATTGTTGCAGCTTGGGGTCTTTTTTAATTCCATATACATTTTTGGAGTAGTTGTTCTAGCTCTGTGAAATATGCTATTGATATTTTAATAGGGATTGCATTGAATCTGTAGATTGCCTTGGGTAGTATAGACATTTTAATGATGTTGATTCTACCAATTCATGAACACAGTATATTTCTCTACTTGTTTATATCTTTATCTCTTTTTTTTTTCCAATGACTTGTAGTTTTCTGAATACAAGTCTTTTGCCTCCTTGGTTAAGTTTATTCCCTATGTATCTTATTTTTTTGTTGTTGTTGCAATGGTAAATAAGATTATTTATTTAATTTCTCTTTCTGACTATTCATTATTGGTATCTAAAAAGGCCATCTATTTTGGGGTGTTGATTTTGTGTCTTGCTACATTGCCAAATTCATTTATTAAATCTAGTAGTTTCTTGGTGGAGTTTTTAGGGTTTTCAATGTACAATATCATGTCATCTGTGAATAATGACAATTTTTCTTCCTCCTTTCCGATTTGGATGCCTTTTATTTCTTCTTTGTATCTGATCACTGTGGGTAGGACTTCTAGTACTATACTGAATAAGGTGGCGAAAGTGAACATCTCTGCCTTGTTTCTGTTCTTAGCAGAAATGATTTTAGTTTTTATACATTGAGTGTGATGTTGGCTGTAGGTTTGTCATATATAGCCTTTATCATATTGAGATATGCTCCCTCTGTTCCCACTTTGCTGAGAGTTTTTATCAAAAATGGGTATTGGATTTTGTGGCATGTTTTTTCTGAGTCTATTGATATGATCATGTGATTTTTATATTTCAATATATATATATTGATTTTTATCTTTCAATTTTCAATATGATGTATCACTTTTATTGATTTGGAATATTGTACCAGCCTTGCATCCCTGGAATAATTCCCACTTGGTCATGGTGTATGACCATGGTCGGCAAACTGCAGCTCTTGAGCCACATGCAGCTCTTTGGCCCCTTGAGTGTGGCTCTTCCACAAAATACCATGGCCTGGGTGAGTCTATTTTGAAGAAGGTGGCATTAAAAAAAGTTTAAATTTAAAAAATTTGGCTCTGAAAAGAAATTTCAATCATTGTACTGTTGATATTTGGCTCTGTTGACTAATAAGTTTGTTGATTACTGGTGTATGATCTTTTTAATATATTCCTGGATGAGGTTTAGTAATATTTTTTGAGGATTTTAGCATCTATGTTCATCTGGGATATCAGCTTATAGTTATCTTTCTTTATAGTTTCTTTATCTGGTTTTAGAAATAGAATAATGCTGACCTCATAAACACAGTTTGCAAGTGTTCTTTCCTCTGTGTTTTCTGAAATAATTTGAGGAGTATAGGTGTTAGTTCTTTGAATTTTGATAAAACTCTCCTGTGAAGCCATCCACTCCTGTTCTTTTGTTTTATGGGAGTTTTTTTTAAAATTAATATTACTGCTTCTATTTCATCAGTTGTTATTGGCCTATTCAGCTGATTCAGTTTTGAGATAGTTTATTTTTCTCAGAATTTGTCCATTTCATCCACATTTTCCACCTTGTTGGCCTATAGTTGTTCATAGTATTTTATTTTATGTTTCACTTTTTAAAGAAAAAAATTATTTTATTGTTTAAAGTATTACAAATAATTGTACATATACATCTTTTTTTCCCTGGTGACTTTCCCCCAGCCTCTCCTACTCTCTGACACATACCCTTATTCTCCCCCAACCCCGTGCCCCAAGTGTCTTGTGTCCAATAGTAGTGCTTATATGCATGCATACAATTCTTTCGGTTGATCTCTTTCCCCTACTCCACAACACTTCCCAGCCTTCCTGCTGTAATTTGACAGTCTGTTCGATGCTTCACTGCCTCTGTATCTATCTTTTTGTTCATCAGTTTATAATGTTCTTTATTTTCCATAAATGAGTGAGATCATATTTTTCTTTCATTGCCTGGCTTATTTATTTTCTTACAATCCTTTGTATTTCTGTGGTGTCAGTTGTTATTTCTCTACTTTTGTTTCTCATTTTATTTATTTGGGTCCTCTTTATTTGTTTCTTAATGAGTGAGATTAAGGGTTTATCAATTTTGTTTATCCTTTCAAAGAACCAGTTTCTGGTCTCATTGATTTTTTTTTTTTAGTTTCTATTTTATTTATTTCTCCTCTAATCTTTATTATTTCCTTCGTTCTACTTACTCTCAGTTGTTCCCTTTCTAGTTCTTTAAGTTGAAGAGTTAAATAGTTTATTGCTGATTTTTCTTGTTTTTTGAGGTATGCCTATAGTGCTATGAACTTCCCTCTTAGGACTGCTTTTGTTATGTCCCAGAGTTTTGGGGTTAATGTGTATTCATTTTCTCTTATTTTCAGGAATTTTTTGACCTATTTCTTGATCTCATTAGTAACCCATTCATTGTTTAATAATATGCTATTTAGCCTCCTTGTGTTTGAATGTTTTTGGATGTTTTTCTGTAGTTGATTTCTAATTTCATTCAATTGTGATCTGAGAAGATGCTTGATATGATTTCAATCTTCTTGAACTTGTAGAGACTTGTTTTGTGTCCTAACATGTGGTCTATCTTTGTGAACGATCCATGTGCACTTTCTCCTGCGTTTGGGTGAAATGTTCTCTAAATCTCAATTAAATCCATCTGATCCAGTGTGTCCTTTAGAGTCACTATTTCCTTGTTAAGTTTTTGTCAGGAAGATCTATCCAGGAAAGTCAGTCTGGTGTTAAAGTCCCCTACTATGACTGTATTGTGTTGATCTCTCCAGTAAAGTCCACTAGTAGTATTTAAGTCCACTAGTAGTATTTTTTTTATATTTAAGTGCTCCTATATTGAGTGCATATATGTTTACCAGAGTTATATCCTCTTGTTGGATCGATTCCTTTACTAGTGTGTAGTGACTTTTGTTGTTAGAGTTTCATCTCTTGAACTTTCAGGGTAAGATGTAGGTTTTTTTTTTTTTTTTTTTTTTAACAGGAAAGATGTAAATGATTACTGTTGATTAGAGAAGGTGACCGTAAGGGTTATATTGCCTCATGTGACATTAGTCAATTTGTTTTACAACTTAGCAAACTTTTTTAATGACTATAAAATATAATTATAATCTAAAGAACTTCATATCCTGCAAATTATCTCTTTAAGGTTTCAAATAAAACTAAGTAATGCCCTGTCTGTATTTTTATGAGAGGCTTTTTAAAAAAAAACTTTTAAAAAATGATACTTTGACACATGGAGGTATTTAGTTTAAATTTAACATACATGTTATATTAAAACAACTTTCTTTATGAGCAATGAGTTCCCTTAATAGCAACTTATTATTTCAATAAACACTTATTGGTAAGACTTAAACCTATATATTTCAACATTTCAATTTTATTTGACTCAAGTGCCATCCTCATTCACTGAGAAATGACATCACCTCAGTGAGGTCAAATTTTGTAATATTTTTTTCATACTCTTCCTGTTTTCCCTTGGTATCTTATGCGTCTGACATTAGGGAATAGAAAAGGGAAGAGTGGAATTAAATGTAGTTCTATGTGCCTCATATGAGTTGATGGTGAAGGCTTTTAATAGGTTGGAATATGAAGAGCACCTAGTAAATAGTGGCAAGAATGCAGTCTTCATTCTATTGGTTTTCAACAACAGAATGTGTGGCTTTTGTAAACTTAATTTACACATACCAGCAACAGTTATCTTCTTCGCCCCCATATTCATCTAATTTGTTTAATTTCTGTCTCTGTCTTGTCCTATATTTATTGTTCTTTCCAACAGAATTTCTTGTATATAGGAGGCCCATTAGCAAGAATATATCTTATACACTCATATGTTTTCAGAATCAGAAAATGGGTAAGAAGGTATTATTGGACTAATATTTATTTACCAATGCTTTCTGAAACACTTCTTACACCAGTCAGTTATCAAGTCTTATGGTTAAAAAGTCAATTATCTAAGACACAATATAAGTGTGCTCTTCTTGCAAATACCCACATCAAAATCATTTTGTCTTTCCTTCAGAGAGAACAAGTCTATCCTCCATCCATCCTCCAAGAGGGAAGCTAAGACAAAATACAACATGTTATGGCAAATATTAAAATGCTACTGCTAGGAGAAAACTTTATTTTGATGTTTGCCTTCCCATTCCTTTCCCACACCTCGTATTCCTGGTAATCTCTCCTCCACAAGATTTTCAAAACAGTCCAAAATCATTATTAACACCTGGATTTATGGAACTGAGCATACCAATAATCAGGCTTTCTTTGCATTTAATTTTAAATTGTTATTGATGTTATTTTCAATATTGCACACTATCAATTCTTGTTTTTTTAATTTTATGTTTTAAATTCATGTTTATTGTTGAAAGCATTGCAGATGTCCCTCTTTTCCACATTGTCTCCCTCCATCTCACTTCAGTCCCCTCTGCAGGCCTTCCCTGCACTAGTGTCTGTCCATGGGTTATGCATATATGCATATACTATCCATTATTCAAACCTCAACCAATACTTCATGTCATCTTCTTACTTAACACTTTAAAAAAATGTGTGGACATTTTTCCAAAGTCAGCTAGAGAAATGGGCAGAGTGTATTGAGGAACTAAATGCAATGGCAGGAAGTAAACATTTCTCAAAAAAATATCAAAATATATTAAGGCATTGTAAAAAAAAATATGTTGAGAATAATTTGTGTCTAACGTTTTCTGAACTTTGTTTCACATATTAAGCATGATTTACTGGTAGAAAAAGCTTTCATGTTCTAATAAGTAACTGTGTGAAAGGAGTAGTTTTAAGTCTTCTATGTGTTATTTAGTCAAACCATCCTACATAATAAAATGGAAATATGCAAATTGACCATCACTCCAACACACAATATGGCTGCCCCTCTGGTCAACGATGGCCACCCCTATGTGGACACAAGATGGCCACAATAAGATTGCCAGCAATAGGGGAGCAGTTGTGGGCAATCAGAACAACAGAAGAAGGCAATTAGGGGGTATCAGGCTGGCAAGGGAGGGCAGTCAGGGGTGACTGGGCCAGTAGGGGAGGAAAGTTGGGGGCAACCAAAGTGGCAAGGGAGGGCAGTTAGGGGTGACCAGGCTGCCAAGGGAAGGAAGTTAAGGGTGACTAGGCCAGTAGGGGAGGACAGTTAGGGATGTTCAGGCTGGTAAGGGAGGGAACTTAGGGTTCACCAGGCTGGCAGGGGAGGCAGTTGGAAGGGACCAGGCCTGCAGGGGAGGGCAGTTGGGGAAGGGGATAAAGCCTACAAGGGAAAACCATTGAGGGTGAACAGGTCAGCAGGGGAGGGCAGTTGGGGGTGATCAGGCCTGCAGAGGAGGGCGGTTAGGGGTGACCAGGCTGTCAAGGGAGGGAAGTTAAGAGTGACTGGGCCAGTAGGGGAGGGCACTTAGAGGTGGCCTGGCTGGAAGGGGAGGGCAGTTATAAGCAATCCGGCTGTCAGGGAAGCAGTTAGGTGCTGATCAGGCTGGTAGGGCAATAGTTAGGGGATGATTAGGCTGGCAGGCAGAAGTGGTTAGGAACAATCAGGCAGGCAGGGAGGCGAGTAGTTGGGAACTAGCAGTCCTGGATTTTAAGAGGCATATCTGACTGCCCATTTAGGAATCAGGCCTAAATGGGCAGTCAGACATCCCTTGAGGGGTACCACATTGGAGAGGGAGCAGGCTGAGCTGTGGGACACACCCCTCGCTCCATTCATGAATTTTGTGACCTGGGCATCTAGTATTCTGTATACTTAGAGGAAGCTCTGTAGGCTCAATTGGTGAGCCCTCTCTTCCATTGAGATAAATCAAAATGCAATTGGTCCAGAAGAAGCTATTTAGCTTTAGGAAGCCTAAATAACCTTAATTTATATATTGCCAAACCCACTCAAGAATGTCAAGGGAGCCTAGTGTCCCAGAAAAATTATAACAAATTTATGTCATCTCAACATCCTTAAATTATGTTGTAATTTTGTTTTAAATTAATTTAATATTACCTCAATGTGCATAACTTTATTGTAGGGTATTATGATTGTAAATCTATATTTATAGCTAAATATAAACAACAATGAAATATACTGTACATTCTTAGAAAGTTTGCAATCTGCCAATTTAATCTCTAGCAGATGTCATCACTCTTATCAAAACCAGATGCTTAAATTATTAATGTTAAAAATAGTGCGTATTTTAAAGTATATATTTTAAAAATTCATTTTTTTCATGAGTGATCACAAATGTCACATGTAGATATCAAATTAAAAAATAAATTTACATTTTGCAGCATCTAATCTTTCTCAGTAAAGCTTAAATTAAAAAGAATTATATCACTGAGATCGATTTGGCTCAGTGGATAGAGCGTCGGACTGCGGACTGAAGGGTCCGGGGTTCGATTCTGGCAAGGGCATATACCTTGGCTGCGGGCATATCCCCAGTAAGGGGCGTGCAAGAGGCAGCTGATTGATGTCTCTCTCTCATTGATGTTTGTGACTTTCTATCCCTCTCCCTTCTGCTCTGTAAAAAATCAATAAAATATATTTAAAAAATTATATCAATAGAATTTCATAATTTTAAATCTATTAAACACTTATAGAACATATAATATATGCTAAAAACAGTAAAATACTTTAATGTTTTATTGTAAGCACATAATATATGAGAGACAATCTTAAATATTCTTTTTGAACAGAATACTAATACTTAATTTGGAATTTCCAGTCATTATGACTGGAATTTTTAGAAGACTACTATTAAATAATTTTTGACAAGTAACATATACATATATATCTTTGTTAGGATTTTAAGCACCTGATGATTTGCTGTGCTAGCTAATGAAATGCATACTTTCCATTAAAAAAAGATTATATTAATCCCTAGTTCATGTTTACTTTACAACATCCCTCAACTATGATAATTTATTTAGGCTGTGAGGTAATTGAGTTAAAATAAGTTATATTAAAAAAGATAATTGAATTAAATTATATGCCAAATGAAACTTATTCCATTTTCTAGCAATGAAGCAGCATCTACTTATTTATGATCTTCTCACCCAAATATGTCATATAAGATTAAATTGTAGACAAATATAATACATACATAATCTTCCAATACACAATGAATTTATGTTTTTAGTAACTTTGTAATGTGTGTTGATGATAGTGAATGATCTCTTACATTTATTTGATTTTATACACATGTATTGCCATTTAAAGATCTTTAAGTGAAAATTTTTAAATTTATCTTAATGAAATGCAACTGAACAACATAATTCAAATGGGCAAATTTCTGATGTACTATCCAGTAAAAGTAGTAAAAGAAGATTTTACTCTTAACCAGTTTGTTTATTTCTAGTAATAAATCACAATGAGTTAAAAATACTTCCATCCTAAAGATGGAAAAAAAGCTGTTCCTCACAGTCTAGTTTTATGTGTTTCACAAAATTATTATTACAGAAACTAGAGGCCCAGTGCACAAAATTCATGCACTGGGGGTAGGGTCCCTCATCATGGCCTGCCCTCTTTCACAGTCTGGGAGCCCTCAGGGGATGTCCTACTGACAGCTTACCTGCCATCCCCATTACCCTATTGGTGCTGCTGCCTCAGCCTCACTCTGGGGAAGGTGACCAGGATGATCAGTGGGAAGGCACTGCCCTCATTACCCCACTGCTGTTGCCACTGCTGGCCACCATGGCTGCGAGGCCTGAGCCTCTGAGCCCACAGCTGCTGTGAGCCTCAGGCTTCGCAGCCTCTGTGGCTTTGTGCAGATGGAATTTCCGATGAACATCTGAAAGATGTTTCCCTAATTAGAATATTACTCTTTTAATTAGTATAGATAGCTTACAAATTAACTGTTTAGTTATTTAAATATATTTTTATGTAAATAAATATTTTTAAAACACCTTCTTATAATGATATATTTTAATTAGTTTTATTTAGTCTATAGTGTTTTAACATTTTCACCTGAAACATAAAATCTCTCTCAGAGGCAACAATTAAAATAATTTCAGATTTTCTGGCATAGTAAATACATTTAAGTCTTTTTGCAACTCCCTGGTGTCAGCCACATTGATTTTCAAAGTTTATTTTAATTTTAAATACTTTTTCTTCTTTAATTTTTTCTCCCACTAGAGAAGTGTTGGTAAGAAACCAAAATAAGTATTTATAATAAGCCAGTCAGAGAAAGACAAGCATCACATGATCTCACTCATATGTGGAACCTAATGAACAAATTGAATTAACAAACAAAATAGATATAGAGATATAGAAGCATGCAACAGACTGATGTATTTCAGAGGGAAGAGGGGGCAAGGGGAGGGATTAACCAAATAATTCATATTCATATATGAATGCTCCATGGACAGACAATAGTGCAGGGGGAGTTGGAGAGGGGGCAAGAGTTGGGGGAGGGAGTCAATGGGGGGGAAGGTTGACATCTCTAATACTTTCGATAGCAAAGATAAATTTTTTAAAAAGATAAAAGCTTAAAAATCAAAAGAAAAGAAAAAAGGGCTTTTTGTTCACATTAGTTTGATCTTATGTAAATTGTGTAATTTGTGTGAAGGGGATTTTTTCTTTAATGACTTGAGATCACAGTGGTCTTGCACTGGTGTTATGTACGATGGCTGGGCCTAGTGTATGGCATGTTGCAGCTCTCACCCTGGCTGAGGTTCAAATCTCTGCACACTATCTAGAAATGAATAGCAGCCATGCCGTAAACATATGGCTTACTATGTAAACATGTGAGAGATGAGCCAGTGGGACGGCATCAGAATGAGATAGCTATGTGGGTCACTTAAAGATGCCATCAGACACATGTGAGGGACACACATTTGTTAATGACAAAGGATATGTTAACTTCCCTAGATGTTCCCAAAGCAGAAGAAACAACAGCATGTGACTCATCTGAGATGTCAGATTCTCAGAATGTCCCAAATTCTCCCTGGTCTGCACATCAGCTGATGAGATAGCATGTGTGGAATATAATTATGTCGTAGACACACTCAAAACCTTAGGCTCATTTTCTGAATTCTCTCGTTATGCTCTCCAGACTCCTCCTGCCTTCCTTAATCTGGCCTGATTTCCATATGCATTGACTTTAAGTGTTCAATAAGAAGCAGAGATAATTTCTGAATGATTTTCAAACTGTTCATACATTTTTACTATTCTTTAGCAGAACCTAGCTTCAGTCTTGCTTGAAGCCATAAAAAGTTTTTACCAGTGAAAACACTGATAGGTTTTGATCTACTGGACAGGATATTTTGATGTGCACATAAAAATATTGATTGGATAAAAATAATATTTTTAAATTTGGTAAGATAAAATGTGGTATGATTATAATTTAAGTTGAAATTTAATACAATCAAAAGTTATCGTCATAAAATGTGCTTATGTGGAATTTTTTCCTATATCACACAAGCTCTTAGTGTAGCAAAACACTTTTTAAAAAATTCTTTAGTATTGGAAGTATTACATATGTCTCCTTTTACCCCCATTAACCTGTCCCTACCCACTCCCACCCCCCAGCACAAGCCTCATCCCCCTACTGTCTATGTCCATTGGTTATGCTTATATGCTTGCATACAAATCCTTTGGCTGATCTCTTACTCTCCTTCCAACCCTCCTCTGCCCTTCCTCTGAAGTTTGACAGTCTATTCCATGCTTCTATGTCTCTGGTTCTATTTTTGTTCATCATTTTATGTTGTTCATTATATTCCATAAATGAAATCATGTGATACTTACCTTTTTCAGACTGGCTTATTTCACTTAGTGTAATTCTCTCCAGGTCCATCCATGCTGTTGCAAATGGTCAGAGTTCTTTCTTTTTTTACAGCAGCATAGTGTTCCATCGTGTAGATGCCGAAGGAAAAAATGTGAAAGGAGGGAGTATTGCTATCAATGTGTCACTGTGTGCTTGGAATGGGACTGTATTTTTCCCTTTGTTTCTCTGCCTAATTGAGATAATGAACACACCAAGCATCCAGGCATGATTATGGGTTTAGAAGTGTGAGGAGGGTTTTGCACCTATGTTAAAAATGTGCTTGCAGGAGTGACTGAGGAGCAATATTATAATCTAAACACCGCATCTTAAAAATTTGATCGGTACTCCTACAAGCTTGAGGCTTATTTGTTTGCCTAAGATAATATAAATTAGGGTTTTGTGTTGTTGTTTTTTAAACAAGTGGGTATGAGAAACAAACAATGGTGAAGAAGAAGAAACACAGACTAAAATTGTACTCAGGTGGCATTTGAAAGGAGGAAGGCAAGTGACACCAAATGTGAGAGCATCTTAAAGCATGTGCATTGGACATAAAGATATATTAGACAGAGACAGGCCATAAAACGCAGGTCCTGGGGAGTAGCCAAAGCTTTAGTCTGTTTCACATTTTTAAAAATGTATTTGTATTGATTTCAGAGAGCAAAGAAGAGGGAATGAGACATAGAAACATCAATGATGAGAGAGATTCATTGATCGGCTGCCTCCTTCCCAGGACTGAGCCTGCAACCCGGACATATGCTCTGACTAGGAATCAAACCATGCCTCCTGGTCATAGGTTGATATCCAACCACTGCACAATACTGGCCAGATCTGTTTCACATTTTGCTTGTTTGTTTAGTTTTACACATGTATGCCAAACTGCAACAATAGAAACTGCAGTTAGGAAGGTGAGATGTGTGAATCAAAATATTTACTCCTGATATTAAAATTTATTTGGATGGAGAACCAATCACAGAAAATCAGTTCTTACAGCAAAGCAAAATTTATTAGTGACAAGGAGGACAGGTGTTAGGGTTTATCAGTTGATTCCCATGAATGCCACAAAAATGTGATTGAAGTACATGCCAATAATTTTCTGTACATTAAATCAGAAAACCCAGACATTATTTGCAGAGTGTTATTATCTACAGCAAAATTCCATTAAATTTTGTGTGGCATTTGTGATATTACTGATTTCCTGAAACCTTCTGAGATCTGCCACTTCAACCTTGATTTTGTAAACCCCACGTTATAAGTAAAACCTCCAGTATGTCCATTCCAACTTCCCCTAACACATTAGGTACTCCTGACCATCAGACAACACTAAGACATGGCTCCCACAGTGGAAGAATTGGATCATTCTAAATGACAAAGAGGGAGGGTGTCAGGATTTATCAGTTGTTTCCCTTTTTATGGGAAAGAACTGGACAACTAGGTTCAAAGGGAGTACAGGTAGATAAATAAAACCCAAAGGATAAAAGGGGCCAGGTAACAAAAAAATAGGATATTAAGGATGAGAAGATACAACAGAAACATCTGGATTTCCCCCAAAATCTTGCTAAACCCAGCTCTGACCTTAGGGAGTATTTATAATCTGCAAAAGGAGAACATCTTGTCATTAGTGCATTGTGATAAAAGATTTACTTCTATACTTTCTTCTGAAATTATCTTATGGATAAGCTTATAGGAAGTGCTGTTGGTGCACAGGCAAGCAGGTTTTTATTTAGTTTAGCTCTGCTTCTGCAGCAGTGCCATTTTGTGTCAGCAGAAATCCAGTCTGAACAAGCTTAATTTTTAGAAACCTGCTCATACAGAAATCTGAGTAAAAGAACATGAAATGCAATGCAACTTTATTTCCCAATGTGGAAAAAATCCTGGAACTGAGAAGCATAAGTCTCAACAAAAACATGTCATGGAAAACAAAAGATATTAATAGAGAAAGGAAATAAAAAAAATTAAAAGTACTCAAAATATCTTTGGAGCAGTTTTACTTTCAAGTATGAGGCAAATAACATAAAATTTGAATTTGACAAACCATAAATACAGAGATATTTATTATATGTCACATATATTTCTTTAAAAAAACCCTCATAGGCAAAATAGTTTGGTGGTTAGAAATATTTAGTTTGATAATAAAATTATCTATCTGAAAGCATATTAAAATGATGAATTTTTTTGCTAGCAACTTTTAACTATAATATCTAAACTCTACTATAAAAATTCAAATTATGTGTACTTGCAATTTAAGATTTTTCTGATCATTATTCTTAAAGTTAACCCATCATTTCTTTAAAAAAATATATCTTCCATAGAATTTTTATATAGAGCCCAAGACTACTCAAAGTAACACACTGAGTTGCTAGTACAATTTTTATATGCCTACATGGTTTGCTGTATCATAGAATAACCAGTAGTTCTCTATGAAATATAAATTGTGTTCTGTAATTAATGTATTGGTTCCATTATATCCATTTTTATAATGAAAACAGATAGTGTTTCACACGCAGAAATGATACAAAAACTCCAGTGCTGTCTTCTACAAAATCTACCATAGATCAAGTTTCTGATTTCCTGGCTTACCTCTGATCATTTTTTTACCAGAAAATATGAGTGCAGGGGCTGTATCATCAGATGATTAGAGGAGAGGTCATGCTGTGAGGGGCCAGGAACAATAATTACAATAATATAGAGGCAAAAAAGCTGAACCAACAAAGGAACAAATAAAGCAATAAAAATAAAAAGGGATAAAGGAGAAATATTGAAATATAGCACCTTTTTATCAGTATCCTGCCTCAGAATTTTAATTTTTCACATTTTGTCCCATTGATTTCAGTATAATCTTATCTAATAAAAGAGTAACATGCAAATTAACCATCACTCTGCTATACCCAGAAGCCATACCCACAAGCCAATCTGGAAGAGTATGCAAATTAACCCCATCCAAGATGGCTGCAGCCATGGAGGGAGCAGGAGGAAGGCTTGGGTTTCCCTGGTGATGGAGAAAGCCAAGCTTTCCACACACACCCTAGCAGGTCCAGGCCTCCATTCAAGGCTACAAAGTTTCAATTATAGAAGATACATAAGTCCCAACAGAAATGGCTGCTGCCATAGAGAGAACAAGAGGCTTGGCTCTGCTTCAGGCTACAAAGTTTCAATTGTAGAAGATAAATAAATCCCACAAACCAGACACTCCCCTTGGGTCACCGGGGAGTGTGGCCAGCCTGCAAACCACCACAGGCCCCTCACCCAGGCTGTCCCACACCCAAAGGGAACCCCAACCCTGACCCAGGACACACTTCAGTGCAAACCAGCTGGCCCCTACCCATGCACCAGGCCTCTATCCTATATAATCCTCTATAATAAAAGAATAATATGCAAACTGACCATCACTCTAACACACAAGATGGCTACCCCCATGTGGTCAAAGATCCTACCCCCATGTGGACACAAGATGGCCACCACAAGATGGGCAGTAGGGAAGGGCGGTTAGAAGGTACCAGGCCTTCAAGGGAGGGCAGTTGGGGGCAATCAAGCCTGAAGGGGAGGGCAGTCAGGGGTGACCAGACCTGCAAAAAAGGGAAGTTGGGAATGACCGGGCCTACAGGGAAGGGCAGTTGGGGGGGGGGGCAGACCTGCAGGGAAGAGCAGTTGGGGGCAAACAAGCTGGCAGGGGAGCAGTAGGCATCTATCAGGCTGGCAGAGGAGTGGTTAGGGGGTGATCAGGCTGGCAGGCAGAAGTGGTTCGGGGCCATCAGGAATGCAGGCAGGTGAGCAGTTGGGAGCCAGCAGTCTTGGATTGTGAGAGGGATGGATTGGGCAAAATGCGCAGTCAGACATTCCTCAAGGGATCCCAGATTAGAGACAGTGCAGACTGGGCTGAGGGACACCCCCCCACACTCATGCACAAATTTCATGTACCGGGCCTCCAGTCTTTTAAAATAAATAAATATAATCATAGGACAACCAATTTATATTATTTGGCCTTTGATAAAAATATTATTTTTTAATTATTTTTGACTTTTAAGAGTATTGTTCCCACTTACCTGTCCAGACACATTTATGTCATAGATCTCCATGTTTTATATTATGTCAGTATTGAACTAGTGATTTCCTAAATATTACCTGTCTTGCAACAGCCATCTCTAGATGATCTGGCTCAAACATCTTCTCTTCTTTCCTCTAAATAGTTAATGGCTTAATCTTTTCTCCGATATGCATTATGCACATATTTTCATTATAGGAATTTCCTTGAAGATTATATATGTGTGTGTATATATATGTAAGTATGTATATATACGTATATAAACACACTTATATAAATGTATATATGTACTTATATATCTATCAGAATATACAAGTTTCTAAAGATATTATTGAACTTAGAATAGTGTCCAACATATCAGTCATTAAGAAAATTGCATAAGTGAATAGAACATTAGTAATATTTGAGCATTCTTCATGATCTGGTAAATATCCAAGCTGTCACAAATTGCTATATAATATGATGAAGCTATAAAAACAGCATGCCTGAACCAACAAACCTAATATTTACCTAATTATATCAATAAAAAATATAATGTTATTTAAAAAGGAATGGCAATATGAAAAATAAAGATGTCTATTTTTAGGCCATGTGACAGGAATGTACCATTTACAAGAAAAAATAGGAAGTGTTAAGTACCAGATGTTAAAAATGATTTGCATAGATTCATATAAAATATAGATAACAGATCTTTAACAAAGGAGAAAAAACAGTTACAATTAGAAAGGACAGTCTTTTCAATACATCACACTGGAGTAACTGGGCATTCATGTCACAGTTCTTGTATCCTTCATAAATATAACTCAAAATATTTCAAATATAAATGCAAAACAAAACACTATAAAACTGCTAGAAAATAAAGTAGAAAAATCTAGATGACCTTGGCCATGGCAATGATCTTTTAGATAAAAAAAAAAAGAAATAATCCATGACAAATAATTGATAAACTGGACTTCCTTAAAATTGAAAACTTCTCCTTTGCAAAAGATACTCACTGGAGAAAATATTTGCAAGTGACATATCCAATAAAAGACTGCTACCCAAAATTTACAAAAAAAAAAAATTACAACTGAAAAATAAGAAATTGAGCAACCTGATTAGAACCCAGTTAGATATAGGCAAAGGACTCTACTGAACACTTCAGTACAGAAGTTATACACATGGGCCTAGCCAGTCTGGCTTAGTGAATAGAGCCTCGGCCTGCAAACCAAAGGGTCCCGAGTTTGATTCTGGTCAAGGAAACATACCTTGGTCACAGGCTCCTCCTCGTGCAGGAGGCAATCAATCAATGTGTTCCTCTCACGCCAATATTTCTCTCTGTCTTTCCCTCTCTCTTCCACTCGCTCTAAAAATCAGTGGAAAAATATCCTTGGGTGAGGATTAACAACAACATCAAAGAAGAAGTTATACACATGGTGAATAGGCTTATGGAAGAATAATCCACGTATACATCATTAGGAAAACACAAGTTAAAACAAACAGGAGGCACAACTACATGCTATTAGAGTGGCCAGAGCAAAATACAGCCACCACCAAATTCTGGTAAGAATATGAAGCAACAGGGACTCTCATTCAATGCTAGTAGAAATATAAAATAGTACAGTCTCTTTGGAAAACAGTCTGGCAATTTTTTAGAAAATATGCATTCTCTTTTCACATGGTCCATTAGTCACAGTTAGCATTTATTGCTCAAATTAGTTGAAAAGTTATGTCCATTCAAAAGTTTGTACATGCATGTTTATGGCAGCTTCATTAGTAATTACCAAAACTTGGAAGCAAACAACATGTCCTTCAATAGGTGAATAGAAATATAAACTGGGGTGTATTCAGACAATAGAATATTATTCAGCACTAAAGAATGAGTATTTAAATCATGAGTAGACAGGATATACAGCACCAAGAGTGAACCCTAACTTAAAGTACAGACTTTAGGTGAAGATATGTCAATGTATGCTCATCAGTTGTAACAATGTGCCTCCCAGTGCAGACAGACATTTGTAGTGTATGTGTGGGAGGCCAGGGAAGTACGCTCCTGCTGCTGAGTTTTGCTATAGCTTCTCTAAAAAATTAAAGTCAATTTAAAGGAAAAATCATTTATTATATTTATCTAAGTCACATACTATATATTTTTATCAGATTTAAAACACAGACTTTCGACTGTCAGTACATGATTACTATATAAGTATTTTAATTAACATGTTTCTGCCTTAATTAGGCATTCAGGCATGTAAAATATGCTGGATTAATAAATATGTATTTATTTTATGACTGTGTTCATCTTAAATTCCATAATATAGCTATGAACCAAAAAACTCATTGTGTCTTTGCATTTGTTCTTACTTGAATATGAAATTATATGGTATTATTCATATTTTATAGATGCTAGCATTTGTGAATGAAATGTTATAAGGTTGCAGTTACTAAACTCAAATTTTAAAAAATAATTCAATCTCATTATTTAAGTTAATTTAAAAATAAAGTTTTTTATCTTTTTAAGGAATCAATTGGATGTATTCCAAAATTCATAGTAGTAAATATCCTGGGCTCACACAAAGTTTAGGCTATTTCAACTTCAAGTCAAACAGTTATACCAATATTGAAAATTATGTATTTGTAATTGTTGAAAATACATGTATCTACACTACATTTACTGCATCCAGGATCGGCCCTCAACAGGCAATTGGACATCCCTTAAGGGGTCCCAGATTGGAGAAGGTGCAGGCTTGGCTGAGGAACATCCCCTGCCTCCTGTGCACAAATTTTCTGCACCGGGCCTCTAGACTTAATAATAAAAAGCTAATATGCTAATTATACCAAACAGCTGAAGAACCTTTCTGATGTCCTTCCAGATAAAGCTGGGGTTTCAAGGGCTGGCAGAGTCTACGAGGAGCTGTGAGGGGCTGTGAGGGCCAAGCCCCTTGAACAAATTTCATGCATCGGCCCTGTAGTAAAAATGATAACAAGAGCTGACTGGATTAGAAAAAAATTGACTCTATCTGATTAAAAATAAGGAGATTGTATAAAGTACAAAGTACAGAGAATTCTTCATGGAGCTAGCATTTGAGCTGAATATTGAATTGAGTAAAAAGATACAGAAGGTGAGTGAGAGTTAGAGAAAAGTCCATTACCACACTTTTTTTTCTCAGGTGAGCTACCTGTAAAGATTACAAATCAGTAATGCCTCTTCTCAGACATTGCTGGTCTCAAAATAAAGGAAGAACGCTTGTAAATGGAGAATAAATTTAGGGACAGATTCCTGAGGTAGAATGACTACTATTAAATTGTAATTGAGAGGAAGAATTCCCACCAGTTATAATAGAGATGTTAGAAATCCCAAGTGTTAGAAATAGGGTAAGCTGATAAGCAGCAGCAAAGGCTTCAGAAAGTAAGTGAGAAAGGATTAAAGAAGACCTTTGAATTATTTTATCAAGTAGCTAATTGGTTAGAAGATTGGAGAGCAGTCTCAGTAGACTTTAGAGGCAATAATATTATGTATGTGTCCATGCAAAGAGACAGGCACCAGGAAGTAATTCATATTAGTTTTTATCATTTTCTAAATTGAGGAGATTAGGGTTTTGAGAGAGGCTATAAAATTTAGAAGCTGCATGGAGAACAAAGAAGATAAGCTAGGGAATGCAAATATCATCTGTGTCACTCATTCATTCTTTCATCAATATTATATATCTGAGGACTGCCATTCACTATTAAGTCAGCAATGCACATGACACATAAGGTGTCTGACTCAGGTGTGGAGTGGGATAACAGAATTTAGCATTTATAAACAAGCATTTTATAAACTAGGTCCCAAAGGCAAAGCTATCTCTGCCTTTTTCTGATTTGTTGAGATCTACTGATACCAATGATTAAAAAACAAAACATGCCTCTACTCGCCTGTTTGGCTCAATGGTTGAGCATTGTCCCATGAACCAAAGGGTTATGGTTCAATTCTGATCAGGCACCATGCTGTGGTTGTGGGCTTGGTCTTCAGTAGGAGGCATGTAGGAGGCAGCCAATCAATGGTTCTCTTTTATTGTTGATTACAGGCTTGGTGCACAACATTTGTGCAGGGGGGGGCGGCTTTCCTCAGCCCAGCCTGCACTCTCTTCAATCTGGGACCCCTCAAGGGATGTCTGATTCTGTTAAGATGCATTTACTTTGAACTTTCCTGTCAGACACCCCTCTCACAATCCAGGACTGCTGGCTCCCAGCTGCTCACCTACCTGCCTTCCTGATTTCCCCTAACCATTTCTGCCTGTCAGCCTGATCACCTCCTAACCACTCTCTGCCAGCCTGATTGATGCCTAACTGCTCCCCTGTCAGCCTATTTGCCCCTAACTTCCCTCCCTTGTGGGCCTGGTGACCCCTAACTGCCCTTCCTTGTGGGCCTGGTCCCCCGCCCCAACTGCTCTCCCCTGCAGAACTGGGTTCCCCCCCCCCAACTGCCCTTCCCTGCAGGCCTGGTCACCTCCAACTTCCCTCCTTTGCCAGCCTGTTCGCCACCAACTTCCCTCCCTTGCAGGCTGGTCCCTCCCAACTATCCTCCACTGATGGTCTAATTGCCCACAATTGCCTTCCCTTGCAAGCCTGGTTTCTCTCAACTGCCCTCCCCTGCTGGCCATCTTGTAGTGGCCATCTTGTGTCCACATGGGGGCAGGATCTTTGACCACATTGGAGCAGCCATCTTGTGTGTTGGTCAATCTGCATATCACTATTTTATTAGATAGGATAGAGGCCTGGTGCATGGGTGGGGCCAGATGATTTGCCCTGAAGGGTGTCCCAAATCAGGGTGAGGGTTCCCCTGGGATGTGGGGTGACCTGGGTGAGGGGCCTGCAGTGGTTTGGAGGGCAGCTGCGCCCGCTGGCATATTTATCTTCTTCAATTGAAACTTTGTAGCCTTGATCAGAGCCAAGCACCTGCTGGGTCAGTGGCTGCAGCCATTTCTGTTGGAATTTATTTATTTTCTATAATTGAAACTTTGTAGCATTGGTGGAGGCCTGGGCTGGCAAGGGCAGGTGGAAAGCTTGGCTTCTTCCATCGCCAGGAAAACCCATGCCTCCCTTCTGCTCTCTCCCTAGCTGCAGCCATCTTTGTTGGGTTTATTTGCCTATTCATTCTTGATTGGCTGGTGGGTTTGTCTTGTGGGTGTGGCTTATGGGTGTAGCAGAGGTACAGTCAATTCACATATTACTCTTTTATTAGATAGCATGTTTCTATCTCTCCCCTTCTCTTTCTCTCTAAAATCAATAAAAACAGTTTTTTAAATGTCTTAGTTTTTCTTATAAATTATAGGGCTTCAACTTTAGAAGAGAGTGTTATTCTAGTTACCTAATCCTGGGTTATATGTGTTAGAAATATATGCATTCTCATGTTTGTGTCTAGACTTTGCCTTATGCGTTTTGGCAGTGTCTAAGATTATATCTAAATATTATAATAAAACAAAGCCTTGGAGGAGGCTGGGGCTGATTAACTTAGAGGCAATAAAATAGTATTAATAGCTATAAAGCAGAATACATTCTCAGAGTAGAAAAATAAGAGTGAGGGTGAAAGCACAGGGAGAGACTCACACAGGTCTGGATTCCATTGGAGCTCTACTTTAGTAGTGGGCTGTTACTCAGTTGACCTGGAGAAACATGTGACATTTAATAAGATAACAAAAATGGAGGTGAGAGGACTACCCTTATCTACTGGGTGCAGCTAGTAAAAAATGGGGACTTAGTGTTAACAAGTACATTTTTCAAAATCATGGTAACAGGTTAGATGACATTATATCACATTTGTCCAATTCCAAAATAAAATACTGTGGTGTTTTTTGTTTGTTTTTTTGTTTTGTCTGTTTTTGGAGGTAGTAGACTCACTAAACTCTAGCAATTTGCAGATATGAGGTACAGGAAAAATAGATTAAAATATCTAGGACTGTGTATCATGTCATTGAGGACTATGGTGATTAGTCTGAATGGAAGCCACAATGAAACTGGGGACTACTAACATTGGTAACAGGAAAGCTAATAAGAGTCACTATGAGTAAAATTAAGAAGAATTGGTGTAGTATAAAGACATCAAAAGTAGAGAGAGAAATTACTTCAGAATTTATAAAATATAATAAATAGGACATTCCTGATAGAGACATTTTAATATTAGTTATTTATTAGTTGCCAAAAGAACAGCAGATTATTGAAATTTAAACATTTAATGAACAGTGAAAACATAATTTGAGAAGAGTCTTTATTGTTTATTTTTAAGATTTCAAAAATGATGGTAGAGGGTGAGTTGACCATGAAAATTTTGATCCATGAGATGAAATTATTGAAATAATTGGATGAGTGTCCTGGAGTTTCATAGATAGCCCTATGAGAAAGGTGGTGAAAGTGGTATCAGGGTGCAGATCCCTGAGAAGGGCCTATTGTGAGGCAGAGGTTCGGGGGAAGAGCGAGCCATAGCACATTCAGTTCCTTCTCCAAAGGTGTGAATATAAAAAAAAGACTGGAAGGAAGGGCCGCTTACTTTGGAAAGCACCTCAACAATATAAGGCTAGAGAAATTATAATTAATGAGAGAGTATATGTGAATAGAAAAGTAAAAATCATAATGGAATTTGTTTATGATAAAAGTATTATTATTATGGAACGATTCCAAAACTTAAGTATAAAAGAACCATATCCTAATGAACTTTATAATTATACTTTGATTCACAACATAAAAAATGAAGTCATTAAAATTTAGCAACTTATAGTGCAGTACAACATGCATTTATTTTTCATATAAATATAATAAGGACATAGTATTCTACTATGGTCTTTATAATGCCTATCATTTAGTACTTGAACTTTGTCACTACTACAGTAAAAAATTTAAATACAGTCAAGTAAATTCAAATGTTGACAAAAATAATACATAATTTTTAGTGAAGTTTATGGATTTAACTTGCCTTGAATCACAATTATCTAGATCTTGTTTTTATGAGATATTTACATTGGAGTCTATGTTAGTCATTCACAAAAGTAATCATATTCAATGTACTGTTGCATAAACTTCAAATACCAGTCACCGGGAACTTGCTGTTCACTGACTGTCAAAACGGCAAAAAGACGGCATTGCCATGATTGTTAATGAATGAATCCTAATGCAATACTTACTAGGCTAGAAAATGAGTTTAATTTATGAATGGCATTTATTATATTCTTCTGGAAATAATAGGTTATACATTAAAATGTAAATAAATTAAAATATTGGAAACTTATCCATGTAGTCTTTTTACATATTACTTATGATAACAAAAAGAACTACTATGAATGGTGTAAACTTATATATTGAAAACATAGATATACCCAATGTATTTCATTAACATTGCATGCCTCTATAAATCAAAGGCAAATTCATTTGCTCAAGTCAATCACTTTGTATTTCACATAATAATTCTGCATGTATTTAAGTGCTAAACCAGTACCAATCCTTTACTAATTTCCAGAGATACAGGATAAAAAAGAAGTAGTAAAGATGACTTATTGTAAATGGTAAAAATATCTAACATTTTTATATGAATACATTTGCCAATATCAATGCACTTATAAAAGTTTAAATAAATGACTGTATAGCCGTCTTAGTGAGATTATTTGGTTCTTGTTTAAAGTAGCTAATATTAGCTCCCAAATATGCTATCCCAGGTTACATATGTTGGTCTCTTCTGGACACTGTGATGCTGGATAATGAACAGCAACAAAATCTTTGTTGGTGTAAATTGGACTGTTATCACATTTGGACAACATTCCATCTGCCGAAGTAAATCAGATGGCCAAGCCCAGCATCAACAGGGCAGGAACATATACACTCCCATTGTGAAAGAAGCCACATGGCAGACACTGTAGATGCAAGAAAAATACAAAGAAATGAAGATGCCGACACTATTTACCACCTTCTCCTGGAATAATATACAAGCAAAAGTGGTATTCATTGTGTCTTCCTATGTGCACTTACTAAAACAACACAATTTAAAGAATGATCATGAAAAAAATTACCTTATAAGCACTTTAGATGTTTTTAAAATATTAGTGGCAAGCTAGTTGAAGTTTCAGTATAGTTCTAAATTCCATACAGGATAAATACATTCCTACAGTAGTGACTTCCAAATTATGTTGGGTGTCAGAATCACATGGAAGCTATATTATATAAAATATTGATCTGTAGGCCTTTCCCTTGGAGATATTTATATAACTGTAGTTAGGGGACTCAGATATATGCATTTATTTTTTTATTTTTTTAATATATTTTTATTGATTTTTTTGCAGTATAACTTATATTTAATAGTAGTACATACGTTTTCCTTTTTCTACCCCAATATCCTCCCCCCAGCCTTTCCCCCGCGGCACATGTCCCCACCTGCTGTCCTCCCTGCTCCAGTGTCCTTTATTCATTGGTTGTGCTCATATGCATGCATACAAGTCCTTTGGTTGATCTCCCCCAGCATCTGCCTCCCGTTCACCCCAGCCTTCCCCCTGTAGCTTGAAAGCCTGTTCAATGCCTCCCTGCCTCTATATCAATCACTCTCCCTTGCTTCTTCTCCTCAAAAAATATCTTGCCTCTGCATACTAGAAACAAATGTATAAGAACAAAGAATTTTTGAGTGTCAGTTTCAATGTCCAACTGTTCTGAGTTCCAGTTTCAGTGTCAAATAGTTCTTTATATGTACATGTCAGCAATGGTATCCAGATGGTGGACACATCGTGGCAATTCAAGATCCATCCTCTCTGGTTTGGTCCTGGGCCGCCTGCAGCCATGCACAGCTGCTGACTGCTAGCATGGCAAGGTGTTGTCAGTGTCCCCCATCTCTGGACCGTCCTCGTGACTGGAACAGACCTGTCAGTTCCTCACTGTCACAGGAACCCACATGGTCTTGGAGTTGTTCTCTGAAAACACACAAACACATTCAAGACCAAAAGTTAACAAAGGGATCCTTTCTGCAAAATAGACTTGGGATTCTTTTTATTTTTGCCTAAATGATTTTCCTTTGGCTTATTTTGACACCATGTGTGTTTTTAAATGGGTGTCCTGCTATTGGCTTTACAAATGGAAGTTACTTTTCTGGAGTAAGAATTTTCTAGATGTATTTTACTTACAGGATATTTTTCCTTACATGATATTACCTGTCTCCCCTCTTTTTTGATTAATGGGGTCTTTTGGAAATTTTATATTGCAGTCTTGGTAATTTTAAATTTTAATTTTTGCACACAAATATTACTTACTGCTTTAGGTTCTTTGGATGTTAGGCAATTTTACAGTGAGATGAACTACTAATATATATTTTAGTTAATGTTTTAGGAAAAGCTTTTTGTCCAGTACACTTAGATTTTCTTGAGTATTCACTTATTTCACTTGGCCAATTTAAATTAGTCTGAAAACTTGATTACTATTTTACTGTCAATTTTAATACTCAAGCAGAAATCTTAGTTTACCCTATAAATATTAGTAGAAAGGAATATTTGCATTTTTGAGTGGGTTCTGAACATTCCTGGTAATAGACTGAATTTAGATATGGAACAGCTATTGCTGGCCAAGTCTCTGTCTCCCACCTGGGTCCCGGTGTGAGTTGTGTGTGGGAGGCATAGCAGCCATGGGGGCAGGAGACCTCCCTCAGGAGGGGTGAGAATTCAAGCCCCTGCAAGGTTTGTGGATGAGGGTCTGTGCCCCACCTCTGTTGACCTTTTAGTTCTCTCCTGTTGGCCCCTCTGCAACTGTGCCTATCTTAGGTTGTTCCTTCCCTGAGGAATCTTACCCGTCTCTGGCTAACCAGCCATCCTCCAGGGCCAAACAGGGTGATGTCACTCCACACAACCTGCTGTTCAGTTGTTTGACCGCCCCTCACTAACCCCCCTGCTGACCTGGTCGCCCTACGCAACCTGCTGCTCAGTTGTTTGGTCGCCCCTCACTAACCACCTTGCTGAGGCAGTCCTCCCACACAGGCTGTTCTGTCATCCTTTGGGTTGTGATGGTCACTTAGGGTTTTATTATTATAGATATCCAAGATATATGCATTTATAATAGAGTTCTCAGTTGATTCTGGTGCTTACCAATATATCAACACTATCAATCCATAGATATATTATACTGCTATCATGAAAAGTTATTAAATTCAAACATTTTTTCAAATATTTGCAAGGAAAGTATCCATGAAATCTTTTTAATTGGTAATTTGACAATGATTTTATATAATCATTTTTCACAGGATAGAACTTTCTAGTTTACCTAAAAAGTAAAAAATATGAAATATCCAGAGGGGTCAACTTATTACATTTAATGTGAAAAAAATTATTAAAACAATACAATGTTTAATTTATTTTTTTCTTTTTAGTTTTTAATTTTGACACTGTTTCAGATGTCCCTCATCCCCACCTTTGCCAATGTCCATCCACTCCTACCTCCACCTCCCTTGGCCTTTACCACACTATTTTCTGTGTCTATGGGGTATGCATGTATGTTTTTTAATTAATCCCACCACCTTCTTTATATAGCATCTCCTACTGCCACCCTTAAGTTCCATATATCCACACTTCTCTTTTTATTTTGTTCATCAGTTTCTTTTGTTCATTAGATTCTAAATCTTAGTGAGGTCATATGGCATTTGTCTTTCTCTAACTGACTTAGTTTGCTTAGCATAATACTCTTTAGGTCCATCTATGCTATCTTAAAAGGTAGGAGACCCTTCTTTTTTGCAGGTGCATATTGTTCTGTTGTGTAAATGTGCAGTGGATTTTTTATATTAAAATAATTTCCATCACCATTTATCTCCTCTATTTCCTCTTCCACCTCCACTTACCTCATTCCCACCTTAATCATTACATTGTTACCCATGTTCATGAGATCTCTCTCACTGGTTTTTCTTTAATCCTTCCACTCCCCCAGAAAAATGCTCCCCACCCCACCAGGGCTATCTGCCTGCTCTCTATTTATGACTGTCTCTATTATGCTTGGTGGTTCTGCTGGTTCATTAAATGCCACATATTAGTAAAAGCATATGGTACTTGTCTTTCTCTGACTGGCTTATTTCACTTAACAAAATGTTCTCTAGGTCCATTCTAGCTCTCCCAAAGGATATAATTTTCTTCCTTTTTATGGCAGAGTAGTAGTTCCTTGTGTAAAATGTAAAATAGCTTTTTTTTTATCTACTTATCTACTGATGGACACTTGGGCTGCTTCCAAATCTTAGATATCTATAATAATAAAACCCTAAGCGACCATCATAACCCAAAGGATGACAGAACAGCATGTGTGGAGAGATTGCGTCAGAAAGGTGGTTAGTGAGGGGCTGCCAAACAACTGAGCAGCAGGCTGTGTAGGGCAACCAGGCCAGCAGGGGGGTTAGTAAGGGGCGATCAAACGACTGAGCAGCAGGTTGTGTGGGGTGACCAGTACTGCAGGGGGACATTTAGGGGTGACCAGATCAGTAAGGGGTCAGTAATGGGTGACCAGGCCAACTGGGGGGCAGTTAGGGGTGATTAGGCCAACTTGGGGGGTGCAGTTGGGAGCATCTAGGCTGGCAGGGGGGGAAGTTGGGGCAACCAGGCTAGCAGGGAGGAAGTTAGGGGCAATCAGTCAGGTAGGCAGGTGAGCAGTTAGGAGCCAGTGGTCCTGGATTGTGAGAGGTATTTCTGATCAGGCCTAAACCGGCAGTTAGACATCCCTTGAGGGTTCCCAATTGGAAAGGGTGCAGGCTAGTCTGAGGGGACCCTCCTTCCCCTGTGCACGAATTTCATGCACCAGACCTCTAGTTGTAAATAATATTGCAATGAACATAGGCATACATATATTCTTTTATTCTTTTATTTATTTATTTATTTTATTTACAATATAACTTATATTTAATAGTAGTACATATGTTTTCCTCCCCCCCAATATCCTCCCCCCAGCCTACCCTAGCCCCCCGCACATGTCCCCACCTGCCTCCCGCCCCACCCCAGAGTCTTTCATTCATTGGTTATGCTCATATGTATGCTTACAGGTCTTTCGGTTGATCTCCCCCAGCATCTGCCTCCCCTCCACTCCAACCTTCCCCCTGTAGCTTGACAGTCTGTTCGAGGCCACCCTGCCTCTATATTAATCACTCTCCCCTGTTTCTTTTCTTCAAAAATACCTTGCCTCTGCATACTGAAAACAAACGTATAAGAGCAAAAAAAGTTTGAGTGTCAGTTTCGATGTCCAACTATTCTGAGTCCCAGTTTCAATGTCAAATAGTTCTTCATGTGTACATGTCAGCAATGGTATCCAGATGGTGGACACATCGTGGCAATGCAAGATCCATCCTCTCTGGTATGTTCCTGGGCCGCCTGCAGCCCCACACAGCTGCCGACTGCTAGCATGGCAAGGTGTCGTCAGCATCCGCCATCTCTGGACCATCCTCGTGGATGGAACAGGCCCGTCAGTTCCTCATTGTCGCAGGAACCCACATGGTCTTGGAGTTGTTCTCTGCAAACACACAAACACATTCTCGACCAAAGGTTAACAAAGGGATCCTCTCTGCAAAATAGACTTGGGATTCCTTTTAATTTTTTGCCTAAATGATATTCCTTTGGCTTATTTTGACACCATGTGTGTTTTTTTGGGGGGTGTCCTGCAGCTGGTTTTACAAATGGAATTTTCTTTTCTGGAGTAAGAATTTTCTACATGTATTTTACTTATAGGATATTTTTCCTTACATGATATTACCTCATTGTCCCCCTCCCCCCTTTTTTTGGTTAATAGGGGCTTTTGGAAATTTTATCTTACAGTCTTGGTAATTTTAAATTTTAATTTTTGCATACAAATATTACTACTTTAGGTTCTTTGGATGTTAGGCAATTTTGCAGTGAGATGAACTACTAATAGATAATTTAGTTAATGTTTTAGGAAAAGCTTTTTGTCCAGTACAGTTAGATTTTCTTGAGTATTCACTTATTTCACTTGGCCAATTTAAATTAATCTGAAAACTTGATTACTATTTTACTGTCAATTTTAATACTCAAGCAGAAATCATAGTTTACCCAGTAAATACTTGTGGAAAGGAATATTTGCATTTTTGAGTAGGCCTCAGAATTCCTTGTAATAAATTAAATTTAGAAATAGGGCAGCTATTGCTGGCCGAGTCTCTGTCTACCACCTGGGTCCCGGTGTGAGTTGTGCGTGGGAGGTGTAGCAGCCGTGGGGGTAGGAGACCTTCCCCAGGAGGGGTGAGAATTCAAGCCCCTGTAAGGTTTGTGGATGAGGGTCTGTGCCCCACCTCTGTTGATCTTTTGGTTCTCTCCTGTTGGCCCCTCTGCGACTGTGCCTGTCTTAGGTTGTTCCTTCCCTGAGGAATCTTACCCGTCTCTGGCTAACCAGCCATCCTCCGGGGCCAAACAGGGTGATGTGAGGTTCCATCCTGTCTCCTTTGTAGTCTATGCCCCCGTGGCCTCCACGTCCAGCACCTGCCATGGGGTCCTCTCGCCTGCTGGCGAGGTCCCGGTACTGATCACATATCTCGGGTGACCCAGGTTTCTTCTCTAGAGAGGGCCCAGCTCACGCCACTGGCCGAGAGACTGATCCATGGTGCCAACTGCCCAGAGACTTCGGCCACAGCTTGAACTGAAAGTTCACGCATCAGCTGTGTGTATTTGGATAATGAGAAGAGGTTCCCTCTTGGCAAAAGGGCCAGAGGGGCCAATATAGAATGCTCGTATTCCTTCCTAGTGCCTTCATCCCTTCTGAAGGGGATTAATTCCTTTCCTACCCTTTTTTTAAGTTGCTGCCCAACATTCAAAGAATTAGTTTGTAAGTTTATTTGGGATAATTGTATAAAATGCTGTTGTCAAATATCAAATTTTATAATGACGTTGTAGAATAATATCATGTAAGGGTATTGTGGTGTCACAGGAGGTTAAGGAGGGCCTAGCCTAAGAATTGGTGTCCTTAAGAGATGACATGCTCTAGGCCATGTTAATTCAATCTCAAACTAGCTGCCAATTTTTTATAGCTTTAAATAAACTTTGTCAGGGATATAAAAACACAAATCACTTACCTTAGTTCAAGCATTCAAATATATTGACTTTCCCCCTTACTCCCACCACCTGCCACTTACCCTGAGGTTTGACATTTTGATGGACTTTTCTCAGTCTCTGGATCCATTCTTGTTCATCAGTCTGTGTCATTCATTATATTCCTCAAATGAGTGAGATCATGTGATATTTGTCTTTCTCTGCTGGCTAATTTCACTTAGCATAATGCTCTCTAATTCCGTCCATGTTGTTACAAATGGTAGGAGCTCTTTCTTTTTTACAGCAGCGTAGTATTCCATTGTGTAGATGTACCACAGTTTTTTAATCCACTCATCTGCTGATGGGCACTTAGGCTGTTTCCAAGTCTTAGCTATGATAAATTGTGCTGCTATGAACATAGGGGTACATATATCCTTTCTAATTCGCCTTTCTAGTTTCTTGGGGTATATTCCTAGAAGTGGGATCACTGGGCTGAATGGGAGCTCCATTTTTAGTTTTTTGAGGAAACTCCATACTGTTCTCCACAGTGGCTGTACCAGTCTACAATCCCACCAACAGTGCAGGAGAGTTCCTTTTTCTCCGCATCCTCGCCAGCACTTGTCATATGTAGATTTGTTGATGTAAGCCATTCTGACAGGTGTGAGATGGTACCGCATAGTCGTTTTGATTTGCATCTCTCGGATAATTAGTGACTTTGAGCAAGTTTTCGTATGTCTCTGGGCCTTCCTTTTGTCTTCTTTAGAAAAGGTTCTATTTAGGTCTGTTGCCCATTTTTTTATTGGATCATTTGTCTTCCTTTTATTGAGTTGTGTGAGTTGCCTCTAAATGCTTGAGATTAAACCTTTATCACTGATAACATTTGCAAATATGTTCTCCCATACAGTGGGTTTTCTTGTTGTTTTGTTGATGGTTTCTTTAGCTGTGCAAAAGCTTTTTATTTTGATGTAGTCCCATTTGTTTATTCTGTCTTTAGCTTCCATTGTCCTAGGAGCAGTATCATCAAAGAAGTTCTTTTGGCATATGTCTGAGATTTTATTTCCTGTAGCTTCCTCTAATGTTTTTATGGTTTCCTGTCTTACGTTTAAGTCCTGTATCCATTTGGAGTTTATTTTTGTGTATGGTGTAAGTTGGTGGTCTAGTTTCATTTTTTTGCATGTATGTATCCAATTTTCCCAACACCATTTATTGAAGAGACTATCTTGATGCCATTTTATGTTCATACCTCCTTTGTCAAATATTAATTGAGCATAGTGGTTTGGGTTGACATCTGGATTCTCTATTCTATTCCATTGATCTATATGTCTGTTCTTGTGCCAGTACCAGGCTGTTTTGAGAACAGTAGCTTTGTAATACAGCTTGAAATCTGGTATTGAAATCCCTCCGACTTTGTGCTTCTTTCTCAGGATTGCTGTGGCTATCCGGGGCCTTTTTTTATTCCAGATGAATTTTTGGAGAGTTCTTTCTAGGTCTGTGAAGTATGCCATTGGTATTTTAATGGGGAGTGCATTAAATTTATAGATTTCTTTGGGTAGTATGGACATTTTAATTATGTTGATTCTCCCAATCCATGAACATGGAATGTTCTTCCATCTGTTTACATCTTCCTCTATCTCTTTTTTTAGCGTCCTGTAGTTTTCTGCGAATAGGTCTTTTACCTCCTTAGTTAAGTTTATTCCTAGGTATCTTAATTTTTTTGGTGTGATGGTAAATGGGATTGCTTTTCTAGTCTCCCTTTCTGTGAGTTCACTATTGGTGTATAGGAATGCCATAGATTTCTTGGCATTGATTTTGTAGCCTGCTACGTTGCTGAACTCATCTATTAAGTCTATTAGCTTTTTTATGGAGTCTTTTGGGTTTTTTATGTACAATATCATGTCATCTGCAAATAAGGATAGCTTTACTTCTTCTTTTCCAATTTGGATGCCTTTTATTTCTTCTTCTTGTCTAATTGCAATGGCTAATACTTCCAATACTATGTTGAATAGGAGTGGTGAGAGTGGGCAGCCCTGTCTTGTTCCTGTTCTTAGGGGAAATGGTTTTAGTTTTTTCCCATTGAGTATGATGTTTGCTGTGGGTTTCTCATATATGGCTTTTATTATGTTGAGGTATGATCCTTCTATTCCTACCTTGTTGAGAGTTTTTATCAAGAAAGGGTGTTGGATTTTGTCAAATGCTTTTTCTGCATCAACTGATATGACTATGTGATTTTTATCTCTCAGTTTGTTTATATGAGGTATCACATTTATTGATTTGCGGATATTGTACCATCCTTGCATTCCTGGGATAAATCCTACTTGGTCATGGTGTATGATCTTTCTGATGTACTGCTGGATCCGATTTGCTAGAATTTTATTGAGGATTTTGGCATCTATATTCATGAGGGATATTGGCCTGTAATTCTCTTTCATTGTGTTATCTTTATCTGGTTTGGGTATTAGGGTGATGTTAGCTTCATAGAAGGAGTTTGGAAGTGTTCCATCCTCTTGAATTTTCTGGAATAGTCTGAGGAGTATAGGTTTTAGTTCTTCCTTGAATGTTTGGTAAAACTCCCCTGTGAAGCCGTCTGGCCCTGGGCTTTTTTTTTGCCAGAAGCTTTATGATGACTGCTTCAATTTCTTCCATAGTTATTGGTCTGTTGAGTTGTTTAGATTCTTCCTGATTGAGTTTGGGAGGTTATATTTTTCCAGAAATATATCAATTTCCTCCAGATTGTCTAGTTTGTTGGAGTAGAGTTATTCATAGTATTTTTTAACAATCCTTTGTATTTCAACGGGGTCTGTTGTTATTTCACCTCTTTCATTTCTGATTTTATTTATTAGGGTCCTCTCTCTTTGCTTCTTGGTGAGTCTGGCTAGAGGTTCATCAATCTTGTTTAATCTTTCAAAGAACCAGATTTGGTTTTGTTGATCTTCTCTATTGTTTCTTTGGTCTCTATGTCATTTATTTCTGCTCTGATCTTTACTATTTCCTTCCTTCTGCTTACACTGGGCTTTTCTTGTTGCTTTCTTTCTAAATCTTTGAGTTGTTGTGTTAGATAATTTATTGCCGCTGTTTCTAGTTTTTTGCAGTAGGATTGCAGAGCTATGAACTTCCCTCTCAGAACTGCTTTCACTGTGTCCCATAGATTTTGGATTGTTGTGCTGTCGTTGTCATTTGTTTCCATGATGTTTTCTATCTCTTCCTTGATCTCTATCGTAACCCAGTCATAGTTTAATAGCATGCTGTTTAGTCTCCATGTGTTTGATTTCTTTGGGTTGTTTCTATTGTAGTTGATTTCCAGCTTTATGCCATTGTGATCTGAGAATGTGTTTGATATGATTTCTATCTTCTTGAATTTGGAGAGACTTTGCCTATGACCCAACACATGGTCTATCTTTGAGAATGACCCATGGGCACTTGAAAAGAATGTATATTCTGTGGCTCTGGGGTGAAATGATCTGAAGATGTCAATTAATTCCTTCTGGTCTAGTGATTCATTGAGGAGTGATGTTTCTTTACTAATTTTTTGTTTAGAGGATTTGTCCAATGGTGATAGTGGGGTATTAAAGTCTCCTACTATGATAGTATTACTGTCTATCTCTCCCTTGATATCCTCTAGGAGTTTTAGTATGTATTTGGGTGCTCCTATATTGGGTGCATATATGTTTACCATAGTTATTTCTTCTTGTTGGATTGCTCCCTTTAGTATTATGTAGTGGCCTTCTTCATCTCTTGTTACATCCTTCACTTTGAGATCTAATTTGTCGGATATAAGTATTGCTACCCCAGCTTTTTTTCCACTTCCATTCGCCTGAAGAACCTTTTTCCATCCTTTCACCCTCAGTCTGTGTGCATCTTTTTTTGGAGGTGGGTTTCTTTTAGACAGCAGATATATGGGTCATGTTTTCTTATCCAGTCTATTACCCTATGTCTTTTGATTGGAGCATTTAAACCATTTACATTTAAAGTAATTATTGATAGATAGTTATTTGTAGCCATTTTTGTTCTTTGCCCCTATGTTCTTTTATGGCTTCCTATTGCTTTTCACAGCAGACCCTTTAGCATTTCTTGCATTGCTGGTTTGGTGGTAATGTATTCCCTTAGACCTTTTTTGTCTGTGAAGCTCCTGATTTGACCTTCGATTTTTATTGATAGCCTTGCTGGGTACAGTATTCTAGGATTCAGACCCTTTCTTTGCATAACTTTGTATATTTCATTCCAATCACTTCTGGCCTGATAAGTTTCTGTTGAGAAATCACTTGCTAATCTGATGGGGGTTCCTTTGTAGGTGACTTTCTGTCTGTCTCTGGCAGCTTTTAGGATTCTCACTTTGTCGTTGATGTTTGCCAATTTAATTATAACATGCCTTGGTGTAGGTCTTTTGGGGTTTAATTTGCTTGGAACTCTGTGAGCTTCTTGGATTTGTGTGGGTTTTTTCTTTCCTATATCAGGGAAGTTTTCTGTCATTATTTCTTCCAACAGGTTTTCTATTCCTTGCTCAGTTTCCTGTCCCTCTGGAAGCCCTATTATACGTATGTTGTTTTGTTTCATGTTGTCCCAAAGTTCCCTTAGGCTCTCCTCCTGCTTTTTAATTTTTTTTTCTAGAAGCTGCTCTACTTGGGTGTTTTTTCCTACCTTATCTTCCAGCTCACTGATGCGGTCCTCTGCTTCATCTAGTCTACTCCTGATACTTTCTATGGAGTTCTTTACCTCAGCAATGTCACTTTTCATTTCTTCTTGGGTCTTCTTCATTTCTTCATAATTCTTCTTCATTTCTTCATAATTCTTCTTCATTTCTTCATAATTAGTCTTCATATCTTCATAATTCTTCTTCATTTCTTCATATTTCTTATTCATTTCTTCCTGGCTCTTCTTCATTTCCTCTTGATTCCTCTTCAATTCCTCATGGTTCTTACTTGTATTGGCTTCTGTTCTCTTCATCCACCCTATGACCATTTCTCTGAACTCTCTCTCTGACAGGTGGTTTGCTTCCATTTCAGTTACCTCTTTTTCTGGTGAGGCTTGCTTTTCTTTCATTGGTGGGCTATTTCTTTGTCTCCCCATAGTCTTTCTTCTCTGTGTGTCTTGTTACCAGGCACAGAAGAAGAATGTATTCACAGAATTGGTAACTCCAAATTAAAAGTGATTGCCAAAGGAAGGTAAATTAGGTGATAGGTGGGGTAAGAGAGAGTAAGAGGAAACACACTCGCACACACAAAATAAAGAAAGAAAGAAAGAAAGAAAGAAAGGAAGAAAGAAAGAAAGAAAAAGAAAGAAAGAAAGAAAGAATGAATGAAAGAATGAAAGAAAGAAAGAAAGAAAGAAAGAAAGGGAATGCCAAAATAAAGTTGGGAAAAGGGGGAGGAGTAAAAAGAAAGGAAAAGGGAGTAAACTATAAATATGGGTTGGAACCTCCCAGAGGACCACCACTAATCCCAGCAAAAGCCAGCAACTAGTACCTGGAGACTGATAGAAACTACATACAACAACTAATATCAAGGGAGGTTAGGGAACACAGAAGCTTAAATCTATCAAAAAACAATATAAACATCACCAATACACAAAAAAATGCCAACTCCCACTCCACAAAACAAATTAAAAGGAAAGAATAACCAAACCAATTTCACAAATATGCATAAAATATAAACAACATCAGCAGGACCGAGAGAAAAACATTTTAGGATAGTGAAATCGGAGAAGCATTAGTGTGTATGGACTTGGAGCCGGTGGTTGGAGATTGGATATAAAAGTGGGGTGAAATTTTAACAGGGGCTAAAAAGAGAGAATAAGGAAAATCTAAACCAGAAAAAGTGTAAGGGAAATAAGACACTAACTAAGGAAAGGTTAGCAAGAGAGTTCTGGCATAAGGGGGAAGTTGAAGTAGGTTAAAGAGATACTAAAGGGTAGATGAAAAAAGACTATGTATCACTAATGTCTGAGTAGAATAAAGATGGAATAAAATGGCATTTAAAAATTTTAAATAGTAGTAGAACAAAATTGATTCCTTAATTTGTGTTACACAAGAGACAATTTATGATTCAGCCCCTAGGTGGCAGTGTTTCTGAACTGACCTCCAGGTCTATTGGTCCTCTCTAGCCTGATCTAAAATCCCGCTATGTCTATGGTATTTACTACTGATTTGTGGAAATAGGCTACCCCAGAGCTGCCTCTTTAATGGTGAGGACCTGTTCTGATCCCCAGTGTCAGAAAAACAGCTCGCCCCTGTGGTCTCCCAGGTTCTCCCCCACCAGGGGATCCCCCGTTCCTCGTTCAGTGCTGAGAAATTCGGATTTAGAGAGGACAAATGCAGGCGCGCGAACTCACGTCCTGCTGGTATGTTTGCGCGAAACCCTTTCTCCCCTTGGCTTTGGCTGCCCGCTCCCTCCCAAAACTGCCAGGCTGGCCCTCTCCTTCAGGTCCAAATGTGTCGCCCTCTATGTATCCCCCCTCCTGTCACCAGCTCCGAGGACCCTCTTCCACATTTGCCGGCTCCAACAGCCACAGACTTTTCCTCTTTTTTCGCCAGGCGCGAATCTCCCTGTGTTACCAGCTCCCTCAACCCCCGGAGAAACCTGACCTTTCCGCAGCTGAGCTCAGGTTTCCTCGGAGTCCGCTTCTTCACCAACTAGGAACCGATGTTGGGGGGGAGGTGGGCGTCTCAGACGCCCAGTGGGTACCGCAACTGTAAAATCTTCAGGCTCTTCCCCCTTTAAGATGGCGCAGCCGCCTCTCTCTTTTATTCTTTTAAATTAGTGGTTTCGATTTCATGAATTCTGAGAAGTCAAATCGCTGGGTCATAAGGCAGCTTCATTTTTAATTTTTTGAGATAATCTATACTGCTTCCACAGTGACTCCACCAATCTGGATTCCCAACAACAGTGCACAAGTGTTCCCTTTTCTTCACAACCTCACCAATAATTTTTTGTTAATTTATTAATAATAGCCAATCTGAAAGGTGGTTTTAATTTGTGTTTCTCTGATGATTAGTGATGTTGAGTATTTTTTTATTGTCTATTGGCCATCTGTATGTCATCTTCGGAGAAGAGTCTATTCATGTATTTTGCTTATTTTTTTAATTGGGTTGTTTATTTCTCTGGTGTTGAGTTTTATAAGTTACTAGAGGCCCGAAGCACAAAATTCATGCAAGAGTAGACCTTCCTTCCCCAGCTGTTAGCACTACTTCCCTGTGACACCCAGGACCCAACTTCCCTCCAGCTGCCAGCAGGCACCCAGGACCTGGACTTCCTTGTAACCCAGCTTCATTAGGAAGGTCATATGGAAGGACTTTCAGTCTAATTAGCATAATATGCTTTTATTATTATAGATTTATAAATTTTGGATATTAGCTCCTTATCAGATTTTGGCAAGTATGTTTTCCCATTCGGATTCAGGGGGTTGTCTTTTCATTTTATTAATGGTTTTCTTTGCTTTGCAAAAAATCTTTAGTATGATAGAGTACTATTTGTTTATTTTTTCTTCTGTTTCCCTTGCCCAAGGAGTATATCAGAAAAAAATACTACTATGAGAAATGTTTGAGATTTTAGTGCATATATTTCTTCTAGAACTTTTATGCTTTCATCACTTACATTTAAGTTTTTTTTTTCTATTTCGAACTTATTCTTGTGTATGGTGTAAATTGATGGTCTAGTTTCATTTTTTGCATGTACCTGTCTAATTTTCCCAACATCATTATTGAAGAGACTGTCTTTATTCCATTGTATATTCTTGTCTCTTTTTTCAAATATTAATTGACAGTAAAGCTGTGGGTTGGTTTTTGAGCTCTCTGTTCTGTTTTGGTCTGTACACTTGTTCTTATGCCTGTACCCGTCTGTTTTATTACAGACTGGTAATATAATTTGATTTCCAGTATTGTGATCTCTCCAACTTTGTTTTCTTTCTCAAGATTGCTGAGACTATATGTGGTCTTTTTTGGTTCCATTAAAATTTTTTGAATATTTTTTTCTAGACCTGTGAAATATATCATTGGTATTTTAATAGAAATTGCACTGAATCTATAGGTTGTTTTGGGTAGTATGGAAATTTTATTGATGTTAATTATTCCAATCCATGAGCATGGTATATGCTTCTACTAATTTGTAGTAATGAAATTTTTGTTTTAAATAAATCATATACTATATATTGTTATTTTCATAAACATGATTAGGAAAACATTAAATATGTCTATAATGTCCTATAAAAAGGAGGTTTGAGCTATGCAAATACTTTGTAAAGATTAATGTATATTACTTAATATTCTGAAAATAACATGTTAATTTTTAAGATAAAAGCTGTGTGGGTAAATAATACAAATTATATCAAGATAAATGATATTGGCATAATTACTAATATTTTGGTTAGTTGAAAATTTAAAGTTGTTTTTTCTTATGAAGTTATTTTAATACACCACTAATTGTAGTCCTTTTGGCAGTTTTATAAATACAGTCATGGGTATGGCCTTAAGAATATGTATACAAAGCTAACAAGTTATAAGAAGGGAAAGCAGGAAATGAGTTTGAAGTAAATGCAATATAAATATTAGTGAATTTCTGAGCATAATACCTTGTACTTGGCATTTCACTGGATTATGGTGACACATTATTGAATAATAAAGACATTGTTCTACCCTTTTCTTCCTTTTGGTGAAAAAAGTGTCATGTTGATGATAAATATTTTAGGACCAGCACTAAGTATCCTGGATCTCAGCTCTGCAAGTACTAAAGGCTGTTAATCCCACCGTTGTTGAGAATAAGCTATAGAAGCCTGATCATCCCTGTTGAATACAGTTTTTCTATCTTGGCCCTTGAGACAGTAGAAAGTCATTTTTAGTATTTCAAAATAATTTGGTTATTTGAATAATAGAGACATCTATGTTTAAGCGATACAGACACAATCAATATACACTTTCAAACAGTTCTTATTCCATGGAGAATAACAAAGTCAAATAGCTTGTTGATATTGAGAACATTACATGTTTTTCGATTTGTAGGGACTTATCTGTGGACTTTGTCAAAGATGAGCTGGTTAACTGAAGCAGTTATCACACTCACTGTACTCAAATGCCCTCTTGGGAACCTTATATTTTATATTAATTACAAAATGAAATTACTTCTCCTCTGCAATGAAAATGTTATTTTCTAAAACCACATCCAATCACTGTTTTCACTGAAATGACTTATTGTTTATCCTCGTAGTTCAAAGCATTCAACTGTTTGTTGTAATAATTACCATTGTTTTTAAAATTAGTAATATAAATACTAGCATTTTAAAAACATTCTTAACCTGAAGATAGTTATTCTATTTCTCAGAAAAATTCTGTAATTTGCAAATGAGAAGACAGAGGCTCAGACAGGTTAATTGAACTGTCCAGGATCTGAACACAAATTTATGCTTGTCTGCCATCAAAACTGTGCTCCTTTCACTCTGCCATGTGGTCTGGAGACATTAAGACATTTTACCTGCCTATGTACCTGGCTGAGAAATAGTTCCCAAAAGTTAGGTTGTATATACATCGAAAAAATACCAGATCAGTAAAAGCAAATATGCAAGTGCATGTAAAATGTAATTAGCATGATGTACAGAAATACATGGCAAGCCAGGATAATTACAATTTAAATTAAAAAATTGATGTATACTAATAGGACATGTTACAGGAAATTGTATAAACTTGCAGTTAATTGGTTTAAATGTATAGAATTCAGTGGAAGTGTTCATAGCTATGTCCTATTTCACTCTTCAGAATTTAATGTTTCTTTGAGAAAGAATTCATTTAAGACCTAAGCACTAATCATGGCTTATCAAAGAAAAACTATTAAATCAACCAATGTGATTACTATATAAATACGATGGTAAATACAGTATTATGAATATTACATTTTTATATTTCCTCCTTTATAGTACAATGTGTAATCCTGAATTAACTAGATAAAAAGTCATTTGAGAATAGAGGGACAAAAGCGGTGGACTTCTGAACTCTGAGTTTATATTGGAATGTAACATTTAAAAAAAATAAAAAATCAAAAAGAGGATTGATGCCAGCCCTCCTTTTATGTGTTTTCAATTATTAGAAAAGTATATCTTTTAAGGGTTCTATGTTAAGAGAAGTCCAGGGAATATAGCAGGGAATAAAACAGGTATGAATATTTTATCAGTGAACTTTTGTTCCTGTATTAACCATCACAAAGTTGAGTGCTTTAATACTGAAGCTACATTTCCCCTTTAATCTTTACATTTTCATTTTGAGTGATTGAATCATATTAATTAAATAAGCAGTTGTTCATGTCCTCCTAAGTGAGAAATACTGCTATTCATGTTTTTTATTTCATTTTGATGGTTGTATTTATCTTTATCTTAGGAAATATTTTGTCATTGATATCAATTTTTATGGCTATTAATCATTAACTAAGAGTTTCCATGGTTGCTAAGAATCTGAGAAATTGAATTGGGAATTTTTATATGCACTGAACAATAACCAGGAAATAGAATCTGCAAATTTGGCAACAATGTAAAACTACATGGTTAAAAATAAACATGACTGAAATTATTTCAAAATAGTATTACTGAGAACTCAACAAATATGTAACTATAGGAATGAGTTTTTTTTTTAATCTTTATTGTTCAGTTTATTAATTACATTGTTTCCCCTTTTTATCCCCCTATAGCTTCCCTCCACCCTGTACCTATCCCACCCTCCTCCCTCTCCCCACTGTCCTCTCCCATTGTTGCTAGATTTTTGTCCAGTCTCTTGCTGCACTTCCCACAACCCTTTTCTCCCCAAGAATTGTCAGTCCATTCCCTCTCTATGTCCATGTCTCTGTTATATTCACCAGTCTATCCTTTTCAACAGCCTATCAATTCACTTGATTTTTATGTTCATTTGTTGATAGATGTGTATTTGTTGTTGCTAGTTTGCACTTTTACCTTTTTCTTCTTCCTCTTCTTAAAGAATATCTTTCAGCATTTCATATAATGTTGGTTTGGTGGTGATGAACTCCTTTAGCTTTTTCTTATCTGCGAAGCACTTCATCTGACCTTCAATTCTGAATGATAGCTTTGCTGGATAGAGTAATCTTGGTTGTAGATTCTTGCTGTTCATCACTTTGAATATTTCTTGCCACTCCCGTCTGGCCTGCATCGTTTATGTTGAGAAATCCGCTGACAGTCGTATGGGTGCTCCCTTATAGGTAACCAACTGTTTCTCTCTTGCTGCTTTTAATATTCTCTCTTTGTCTTTTGCTCTTGGCATTTTAATTATGATGTGCCTCGGCGTGGTCCTCTTAGGGTTCCTATATATTGGGGTTCGGTGCACTTCTTGGAATCCTAAGTCAATTTCTTTCACCAGGTGTGGGAAGTTTTCAGTCACTATTTCTTCAAATAGGTTTTCATTGTCTTGGCCTCTCGCTTTTTCTGGCACCCCTATAATTCGGATGTTGGTATGCTTGAGGTTGTCCCAGAGGCCCCTTACACTCTCTTCAACTTTTTGGATTCTTTTGATTTCTTGCTTTTTCAGCTGAGTGGATTTTACCTCTTTGTATTTCAAATCTTTAACTTGGTTCTTGGGGTGCTCCAGGGCACTTTCAGGTCTTTGTATAATATTTTTTGTTTCAGTCAGTGTATGCTTAATTTCTGGTTGGTCCTTTTTCATATCCTTGAGAGTCTCCTTTATATCCTTGAGGGTTTCATTCATTTCCACGTTGGTCTTAATAATTTCTTTGAAGCTCTCGTTTATATCCTGGAGGGTGTTGTTCATTTTCTTGTAGGACTCACTCATTTCCTTTGTGGTCTTGCTTATTTCCTTATAGGCCTCGATCTTTTGTTGGAACCTCTTAAAAAACCCTATAACCGTGGTTCTGAATTCCATGTCCAGTCGTTTTTTTTCCTCCATTTCTTTCACATCTGATTTCTTTCCATGTTGCTGCATGGTGGCTGCTTCCCTGAGTTGGTCAATTAGCTTTGTGTGGTAGACGTGCTACAAGGGACAGTGGCTCAGCCTCCCCAGTTACCTGAGGTGGATATGGGCTGCACAGTCTTGCTGAAGTTAAGTTCAGTTAATCGTTGTTAGCACTTGGAGGGTTGACCTCCAGGCCAATTGTCTGTGAAGCTCAGCTGTGCTCAGGTTGGGTGGGCGGAGTCTCCGGGCCAAGCAGACAGCGTCAGCTCCGCCCTATGCGGCCCCGGGGACTCTGTGCCGGGGGCAATGGCCGCCAGCACCTCTGAGAGAGAGCCTCTGCGGAGCTCCACAGGCTGCCGGGGAATTCAGACTCTCCCAAAATGAGTCTGCATGCGCAATGGCTCACCCAGGATCGTAAAACAAAGCAGTCTGACGGTTTTCCAAATGAGAGACAAGTCGCGGTGTGTTCTCTGCGCCGTCACGCAGCCGAGCTGTTCGCGCGAGCTGCCTTTCTACAAGCTGGGAGACCCGGCAGCCCCCGAGGCGTGCCCTCCCACTGTCCAGTTTTCACCCCATGTGATAGTGGGTTCTCTGGACTTCGCCCAGAGCCGTAGAATCAGCCCAGTAGGACGCCTTTGTCTCCCTGTTCGAGAAAACTGGCCGGTTTCCAGCCGCCCGCCCTCTCCGCGGCGTGCGCTCCAAACCTCTCTCTGGGCGAATCTTTCAACGCTGTCCGCTGCCGCTCCTCCAGGTCACAGTGTCTTATCTTCACTTTTATTTGTGGAATTTTCACTAGGCGAGCCCTCTGGTGATTCTGGAAGGTGTTTGTTCTTTCGTTAAGTTGTAGTATTAAAATTGCTGATTATGACGGCAAGATAGGTGTTTTGCCTCTGCCGCCATCTTAGTTCCTCTCTGATCCAGGAATGAGTTTTAATAGAGAAATAGTTTTTCATGAAAAATTAACACACATAGTTTCTAAAAATTTGTCATTGCAGAAAAAAAAGAGATAAGCTATATTCTCCAAATAGAATAAAGTTATATTTTCCCTTCCCCAGACTATTTATAAAGATGGTAATAATCCTTTTCATTTTAAAACCCATGTTAGTTTCAGAAACATTTCAAAAAATTATTTTGGTGACAATATCTCAACAAAAAGCCTCTCCATTTACTAGTATATTTCAAAAGTTTCAAATAGTATCAATAAATTGGCTAGTACAGAAAAATATGTAGACTGTGTTTTAAAAGCCTTTTGAATTGTGTTTAGTAGTAAGCAGTCTGCTGGTGTACGCTGGGAGAGGTCAAATGGGCTGGGAGGAGAAGAGGGGCGGGACAAAGGAGCTTGCTTTCCATTCCTGTAAACAGCAAAACAGCACAGTTACTCCAGTTAGACGGGTCTCGCTGAGCTTTCTGACAGCTTTCTGATCCATTTAATGAATTTTGAAGATTTGGATTAGTAAGGATTAGGGTTTCGCTGCTGAGAACTCCCAAGGACAGGGCTCTCATTACCTTTCAAAATACCAGTACACTTTCAAACCAGTACACTTTAAATAATTAGTTTTCATGATCTGACACAGTCCTCATCACCTGAAGATTCCACTGCTCCTGTTATTTCCAATTCCCTCTAAGGACCTGAGAATTATGATTAGCAAACTGAGCCACTATATATGGTTATTAGTACAACTCTTGTCATTTCTTTGTAATATTTTAAGAGTATTAGTGAAGCGGGATAGAAGTAATCATAAAATGAAATTGAACTGTACAATTTGTAGCCAAATTAAACATTTGGTGTTGTTTCATTTATAATTTGGTAGTAAAATAAAAACACCTTTGTAGTTTTTTATTCAGATTCGCCAAAGAGATAAAAGTTTCAAACATGTTCTTATATAAATGTGATTGCATTGCTTAAGATTTTATTCAAGTCAAGTTTAAAAACACTATAAGAAAAGCAGGTGAAATTTTGCTGAAATTGTGCATGCACATTAACTTCCACATTCCACGTCACAGAATTTTCTTAATTTAGTTGGCTGCTACATGAACCTCATATACTGTAGAACTGTGGCCTTGGTGACAAAGCTATACATCTTTGTTTGCTAAGATGTATAAGCACTACAGGTAAGTTACAAATTGGCAGAACCACAAGAGGACATTCTCTGAGCCCTTCCAGTTATCAAAATTGTGTACTATTTTAAGGTCTTATGGAAAAATAATTAAGAATATTCAAAAAATTGCATTTCTTTGAAAGCATGTTGCAATAGCTGGCCATACTTTATGAAAGTATATATAAATTGATTTCAGTATCATGATTACATTAAAAAATTATATGCCTGTTGTGATTACAAATGAAGCATTATTTAAAATAAAATAAAAAGCTTATTAGATTTTCAAATTCACGGTATAGCATCAATGATTCTGAGAGGTTAAAATGTCTTAAATTATAAATCTCGTGTCTTTTTTAGTAACATTCATTCTGATTATACTTTTTCACTTTCAGGTTTATATATTTGCTTAGGCAAGCTTTATTTGAGTGAGATTCTTGTTTTTTTCTATTATGTTCTATTAGTTTTAGAATGAATATACCAAAGTCTTTTCTTCTCTTTTGTTTTATTCCTGTCTTCATTGTTTCAGGTATTTCTTTTCCCTTCTGGATTGAGATGGCCCAGTTAGGCCCAAGTCTTCTTTCTCCTCCCCTTTCCCCACCTCCTCCTTTTCCTATCCTCTTATTTCTCCTTCCTTTTCCCGCCCCCTGTTCTTTCTCTTTACTCTCCTCTTCCTCCTCCTTTCTGGCAGAGAACACTTTGGATGCTGCCGCTGCCAACCTCCAGTATCTCCACCTTTGTAGATGATCTCTGTTAGCATCTTAATCTCTTACCTGAGAATTAAGGGATTTAAAACACTGACTTAACACTTAAAGTTTTTATGTGAGTACCTGTAGATACTTTCATTCTGACTGCTTTTATTTTTTTCTTTCAGAAAATTTTTCTAATGTAATGTCTGTCTTACATATATTACAACCAGAACATAGTGTTTGGAACGTAAATGTGTTCAAGTTTCTGTATCAAAGGACTATTCACTGGTTGCTAACCTTTGATGAAATAAGGTATGTATAAGTTACATTTAACTATGAGAATTATACTCAGTAGCTGAAGTCAAAGTACCTGTTCTGTAAATTTTATTTTGAACTGTTACCATGGTGTTAAGTTTTTTATGATGTCTCATACTGTTTAATGGGAAAGCATCTATACTAATAAAAGGGGATTATGCTAATTAGAACAGGTTGACTATACATCTTCCGGATGTCTGATTTCCTTCCGGACAGTTAGGAGGCAACCAGGCTGGCAGGGGTTAGTTAGGGGGCAACCAGGCCAGCGGGGGGAGGTTAGGGGGAGACTAGGCTGGTAGAGCCAGTTAGGGGGTGACTAGGCTGGCAGAGACCAGTTAGGGGGCTATCAGGCCAGCAAGCAGAGGCAGTTAGGGATGATCAGGTAGACAGGTAGAGTGGTTAGGAGCTATCAGGCAGGCAGGTGGTTAGGTGGCAGTGGTCCCAGATTGAAAGAGGGATGTCCAACTACCAGTTTAGGCCCAATCCCAGGCATCCCCCGAGGGGTCCTGGATTGGAAAGGGTGCAGGCCAGGTTGAGGAAACCACCCTCACTCATGCAAGAATTTCATGCATTGGGCCTCTAATATTATTATAAAGTTCACCCTGCTGCTGAAACTGGTTTAACTCAGTGAATAAGGAGTTAGCCTGCGGACTGAAAGGTCCCAGGTTCAATTCTGGTCAAGGGCATGTGCCTTGGTTGCTGACACATCCCAAGTAAGGTGTGTGCAGGAGGCAGCTGATCCTTCTTTCTCTCTCATCAGTGTTTCTAACTGTCTATCCCTGTCCTTTCCTTTCTGTGAAAAATCAATAAAATATATTTTTTAAAAAGTTCACCCTGCCTTTGAGACATATTAAGAAATGTTTTTAATTTTACAGGATAACATTGAAACTGACCATTTTATAAAATAAATCATTCCTCTGTATAAAGCAGCAAAATATAATCTGGACTGTTTGTCTTTTTGTAAAATAAAGGAGTTTGTTTTTACCACTTAAAATTATTGTTTAAAGCTTTATAATTATTCTCCCAGTAGGATTATTCAATAAAATATATTTCAAAAGATAAAAATTTGCCATTTTTAAGATTATGTAATTTTTAAAATATGTAAAGTCAGATAAGAAGGAAGATATAACCTTTTCTAAAGAAAATTGATTACTGGTCTATTTTATGCACATATTCCAGCTAAAATAATCCAGCTGAAAGATCCTAGACTACTGGACAGAACTTACATTTGGGGGACAAGTGATCTAAATTTAATTCCTGGCAGTGCTACCTAATTATAGGGAAAGGAGTGTCAGACCACAGGTTTACTCACTTTTTAAATTTTTTACTTCAAGTTCAAAATAATACCTATATTTCCCATTAATTTATGCTAAGGGAATGTAATAAAAGTAATTACCAGACACAATTTGCCAGTGCAAAAAGCTTTGTAAATAACACAATATTGCTTTGTAATTGTGACATGAAATCAAATACTTCTAAAGCCATTATTGTGAGGTTCAAACTTTTAGAAGGTGGAGTTAGCGGTGATTGCTATATTCTCCTTTCTGCTTACCCATGTTCTCTAGTTTTCTAGAAGTCATATATATATATATATATATATATATATATATATATATATATATAGACTGCATGGCTTAAAAGTTTATAAATAACAACTCAACACCAGAAAGACAATCTAATTTAAAAATGGGCAAAGGACCTGAATAGACACTTTTCAAATGAGGACATACAGATGATCAATAAATATATGAAAAGATATTCAATATCACTAATAATCAGAGAACTACAAATTCCAACAAGAATGAGATACCACCTCACAATGAGATACACCTGTCAGAGTAGCTATCATCAATAAATCAACAAACAAGCGCTGGCAAGGATGTGGAGAAAAGGGAACCCAGTGCACTGTTGGCAGGAATGCAGACCAGTGCAGCCGCTGTGAAAGCAATATATAGTTAGCTCAATAAAGTAAAAATGTAGCTGCCTTATGACACCCCGATTCAAATTCTCAGAATTTATCTAAAGAAACCCAAAATGCTAATTGGAAAGAATATATACACCTTTATGTTTATTGTAATTCTATTTACAATAACCATGTTTTGGAAGCAGCCAGAGTGCCCATCAGTAAAGACAAGTGGATAAAAAAGCTGTGGTACATTTACATAAAGGAATACCTTTTATCTATAAAAAAGAAGGACATCTTGCCCTTTTCAACAACACAAATGGATTTAGGGAGTATTATGCTATATGAAATAAGCTAATCAGTGAAAGATAAGTACCATATGATTTCACTTACATGTGGAATTTAATGAACAAAATAAACAAACAAATAAAATAGTAGCAGACTCACAAATACAGAGACCAGACTGAGAGCTGTCTGAAGGGAGGGAAATGTGGAGCTGGGTGAAAAAGGTGAAAAGGTTAAGGGAAAGAAATAAAGTCATAAACAGATATAGTACCAGAGGGTAAGGGGCTTGGGCAAGATAGGAGAGGGAAAAGGAGGGATAATTAGTGATGGAAGGAGACTCCTTGGGGTGGTTAACACATGATACAATATGCAGACGATGTATTAGAGAAGCATACACCTAAAACCTATGTAATTTTATTAACCAATATCTCTCCAATAAATTCAATAAAGAAATGTTAAAAGAGTTTTTGAAAACCAAGATAAATTAGGACAATTAGATAATGGAAATTATTGAGATCCTACTTATAGATAGGACTTAATGAGCATGTAAATTATGGCAATTTATGTTCATACAATGTTATTACTACTTGTAAATTGTGGTTATATAATTGGGTAATGAAAATTTATTTATTTTATTTTCTAAATAATTTTCTACTTTAATGATGACTAATTTAAACAGAATATATTTTATTATTGTCAACAGCTTGGGGAGTTTGAGGATTTGAATTAATCTACACAAAGATTTCTAGTTACTTTTATTTTTGGAAACTGCCTGGTAGTGGGATCATGCAGACGTGTTTTACATTGAATAACAGATGACATAACCATAAGGCCTTATTGAAAAGGACAGTCAGCCTGGCCAGTGTGGCTCTATTGGTTGAGCATCGCCTTGTGCACCCGGGGGTTGCTGATTTGAGTCTGGGTCAGGGCACATGTTTCTTTTTCACATTAAAGTTTTTCTCTCCTCCCTTCATCTTTCTCTAAAATCAATAAAAGAAACATGAAAAAAAGATAATAATTGCATCTTTACTTTAAGTATATATTTCTGGATAAAAAATGATGCTAAAGTAGAGAAGAATATATATTTAGAGGATGTGTAATAGAACAGTTTCTCTTCTTCTAGGTCAATGCTTATGATCCCAGGAAATTATAGCTAGTAAGAAGGCATGTATCTCTAAAGGAATGTAAGTCATATATTTGGCAAAAGCTGCAGTCACTGATTCACAAGGGCTAATAGCACCATGTAAGAAAATATGTTAGAAAACAGCTGCTTTGACATAGAAACAATAAATGTGAGTTCATCAATTAAAAAAAAATCAAGACAAATAACCGGAAAGCAAAAGGTACTAATTTCTGGCCTCAGATACTGTTAGCCAAAAGTTAGATGTGAATAAGAAACCAAGTGGTCTTTAATACAAGAGGTAAATATAATACTAAATATGATAGAGATTTAAAATTGCAACATTCACTGTAAATTCATATATTGTAATAAGAAATGGGCTGGATGTAGTAAAGGGTAAGTTGCTATGAAGGTACATATGTTTATGGAAAACAAAAACAAAGACCAAAAGTAAAGTCCTATGCATGCTCATGAGACAATGACACAAGATTACTCCCCTGGTTATGTCATAGGTTTCACAAATCCAAACATTGTTATTATATTTTCTTCTAGAACTCACTACAAGAACTCACTCACTATTTCTTTTTTACACTCTGGGACCAATACTCTAAAGGCATTTTATGTTTTTCTAAAGGTATTCTAATGCCCTTATCCTAAAACAAATAACCAACCAACCAAACAAACAAAAACACAGACACAACACAAGGAAACCACAACCATAACAACAAAGGAAATTCAGTGTAATGTTATTTAGAATCTATTTCAATTACTAACACATCTATAAGTCTGTCTTCCTTGCTCAATGGAACTTCTAAGGGACAATATTGCAGTTATTCACTTCATGATGATTTGCAGAGATATATGTCAGACACCTTTGCTAAACACCAGTATACAAGAATGGGAATGATCTTGGAACATGATGAAACAGTGAGCCAGTGAATCTGGGGCTAAGAGAAAACATAATTTAGTGTTAGAAAAATCTTGGAAGGCCATGTTGAGGCTTGGGAATTTTATCTTAAATGAATGGAAATCCATTGAAGTATTTTAACATTTGAAATGCCTCAACCAGATTTTCACTGGTTGAAGAAGAATGGATCTATGAAAGGGAAAAAGAAAACATGCATATGGACACAGTAATAAAAAATGTTTTTCTAAAGACGATACATCATAAAATTAAGCAACATATGAATAACAGGGGTGTCAGACTAACAGGAAGAGGGACAAGGGTTAGAAGACCTAGTTGCAGAAATAATGTCAGAAAACTTCTCTGATGTGGTGAAGAAAAAGTCACACAAGCACAGGGAGTCCCAAACAGGATGAACCCGAAAACACCCACACTAAGACACATCATAATTACAATGTCAAATATTCAGGAAAAAGAAAGAATTTTGAAGGCTGCAAGAGAGAGACAGAAAGTTACATACAAGGGAACTCCCATTAGATTATCAAAAGATTTCTCAGCAGAAACACATCAGGCCAGAAAAGAATGGAAGGAAATTTACAAAGTGATGCAAACCAAGGGATTGAATCCAAGAATACTCTATATAGCAAGGCTATCATTTAAAATTGAAGGGGAAATAAGCTGTATAGACAAAAACAAAACAAAACAAAAAACACTAAGGGAGTTTATCACTACCAAGACAGCAATGTAAGAAATGCTAAAGGGACTGGTATAAAAAGAAAAAATAAAAAGGTAAGAAGGAACGCAGACACACAAAATAAAAATGGCTACAAACAAGTACCTTTCAATAACAACTTTAAACCTAAACGGACTAAATGCTCTAATCAAAAGACATCAAGTGGCTGAATGCATAAAAAAACATGACCCATATATATGCTGTCTACAAGAGACCCATCTCAGAAAAAGGGACTCACACAGACTGAAAGTGAAGGGATGGAAAAACATCTTTCAGGCAAATGGAAATGAAAAACGCTGGGATAGCAGTATTTATATCTAACAAAATAGAACTCAAAGTAAAAGCCATAAGAAGAGATGAGGAAGGCCACTTCATAATAATAAAGGGATCGATACAACCAGAGGATATAACCCTGGTAAACATATATGCACCCAATGCAGCAGCACCCAAATACATTAAAAAAAAAACCTCGTAGAAGATATCAAGGGAGAGATCAACAACAATACAATCATAGTAGGGCACTTTAATACACCACTGACATCACTGAATAAATCCTCTAGACAAAAAAGTCAGCAAAGAAACAGCAATTCTAAATGACTCACTAGATCATATAGACCGAATTGACATCTTCAGAGCATTTTACCCCATAGCCACAGAATTTACATTCCTCTCAAGTGCACATGGTACATTTTCAAAAAATAGACCACATATTGAATCATAAGCAAAGTCTCCCCAAACTCAAAAAGATTGAAATCATATCAAGCATTTTCTCAGACCACAATGGCATAATATTAGAAATAAACTACAATAAATAAAAACATTCCAAAAAATTCATTCCAAAAAATTCAAACACTTGGCAGCTGAATAGCATGCTATTAAACAAGATTGGGTTATGAATGAGATCAAAGAAGAAATTAAAAACATCCTGGAAAATAAAGACAATAAAAACACAACAATGCAAATGAAATGGGACACAATGAAAGTAGTCCTGACAGGGAAGTTTATAGCTCTATAGGCCTACCTCAAAAAACAGGAATAAATGGTAATAAATCAGCTAACTCAACAACTCAAAGAATTAGAAAGAGATCAACAAGAAAAGCCCACAGTGAAAGGAAGGAAAGAAATAATAAAGATCAGAGCCGAAATGAATGACATAGAGACCAAAGGAACAATACAAAAGATCAATGAAACTAAGAGCTGGTTCTTTGAAAGGATAAACAAGATTGATAAACCTGTAATCAGGCTCACCAAGAAGCAAAGAAAGAGGACACAAATAAACAAAATCAGAAATGAAAGAGGAGAAATAACAAAAGACCCCACATTAATACAAAGACTTATTAAAAAATATTATGAACAACTCTATTCTAAGAAACTATCCAACCTGGAGGAGATAGACACATTCCTAGAAAAATATAATCTTCTATAACTCACTCAGGAAGATTCTAAAAATCTCAATAGGCCAATAACTATGGAGAAATTGAAGCAGTCATTAAAAAGCTTCCAGCAAACAAAAGCCTAGGGCCAGATGGCTTCACAGGGGAGTTTTACCAAACATTCAAGGAAGCACTAAAACCTCTACTCCTCAGAATATTCCAGAAAATTAAAGAGGAATGAACACTTCCAAGCTCCTCCTATGATGCAAGCATCATTCTAATACCAAAACCAGATAAAGATAACACAATGAAAGAGAATTACAGGCCAATATCCCTCATGAACATAGACGCCAAAATCCTAAAAAAATTTTAGCAAATCAGATCCAGTAGCACATCAGAAAGTTTATGCACCATGCCCAAGTAGGATTTATCCTGGGTGGGCAAGGATGGTACAATACTCACAAATTAATAAATGTGATATATCACATAAACAAATTAAGTGATAAAAATCACATAATCATATCAAATTGATGCAGAAAAAGAATTCGACAAAATCCAATACCCTTTCTTGATAAAAACCCTCAGCAAGGTGGGAATAGAAGGATTATATCTCAGCATAATAAAAGCCATATATGACACACAGCCAACATCATACTCAATGGGAAAAAACTAAAACCATTTCCCCTAAGAACAGGAACAAGACAGGAATGCCCACTCTCACCACTCCTGTTCGACATAGTGCTAGAAGTATGAGCCATTGCAATTAGACTAAACGAAGAAATAAAAGACATCCAAATTGAAAAAAAAAGGTAAAACTGTCCTTATTTGCAGTTGACATGATAATGTACCTAGAAAACCCTAAAGACTCCATCAAAAAATTATATGCTTGATAAATGAATTCAGCAATGTAGCAGGATACAAAATTAATGCCTAAAATTAATGAAATCTATGGCATTTCTATACACCAATAGTGAACTTACAGAAAGAGAGACTAAAGAGAGCAATCCCATTTACCATTGCACACAAAAAATTAAGATACCTAGGAAAAAAGGTAACTAAGGAGGTAAAAGATCTATACAGGATGCTGAAAAAAGAGAGAGGAAGACATAAACAGATGGAAGAACATACCATGTTCATAGATTGGTAGAATAAACATAATCAAAATTTCCATATTACCCAAAGCAATCTATAAATTCAATGCACTATCCATTAAAACACCAATGACATATTTCACAGATCTAGACTGAATTTTTCAAAAATTCATCTGGATTAAAAAAAAAGACACTGAATAGCTGCATCAATCCTGAGAAAGAAGAACAAAGTAGGTGGGATCTCAATACCAGTTATCAAGCTGTATTACAAAGCCACTGTTTTAAACACTGCCTGGTACTGGCACAAGAAAGACATATAGATCAATGGAATAGAATAGAGAGCCCAGAAATCTACTCAAACCACTATGCCCAGTTAATATTTGACAAAGGAGGCATGAATATACAATGGAATCAAGACAGTCTCTTCAATAAATGCTATTGGAAATATTGGACAGATACATGGTAAAAAATGAAACTTTACCACCAACTCACATCATACTAAAAACTAAACTAAATATGGATCAAGGACTCAAACTAAGATGGGAAAGCATAAAAATACTAGAGGAATCCACAGGCAGCAAAATCTCAGACATATGCTGCAGTAATTTCTTCACTTATACTGCTCCTATGGCAATGAAAACTAAAGAGAAAAAACAAATAGGACTACATCAAAATAAAAAGCTTTTGCACAGCAAAGGAAACCATCAATAAAGCAACAAAAAAACCCACTGCTTTGGAGAAGATATTTGCCAATGATATCAGTGATAAGGGTTTAATCTCCAACATTTACAGGAAACTCATACAACTTAACCTAGGGAAGATAAACAATCTAATAAAAAAATGGGCAACTGACCTAAATAGATATTTTTCAAAAGAAGACAGAAGGCCAACAGACATATGAAAACATGCTCAATGTCACTAATCATCCGAGAGATGCAAATCAAAACAACAATGTGGTACCATCTCACACCTGTCAGAATGGCTATCATCAACAAATCAACAAATGACAAGTCCTGGTGAGGATGCAGAGAAAAATGAACCCTTGTGCACTGTTGGGAATGCAGACTGGTGTAGCCACTGTGGAGAACAGCATGGAATTTCCTCAAAAAACTAAAAATGGAACTCCCATTTGTTCCAGTGATCCCACTTCTAGGATTATATCCCAAGAAACTAATAACTAGAAACACGAATCAGAAAAGATATATGCACCCCTATGTTCATAGCACCATAATTCACCATAGCTAAGATTTTGAAACAGCCTAAGTGCCCATCAGCAGATGAGTGGATTACAAAACTTTGGTACATTTACACACTGGAATACTATACTGCAGTAAAAAAGGAGTTCTTAAAAAAGAAAAAAGAAAAAAAGAAGGAGTTCTTGCCATTTGCAACAACATGGATGGAGCTGGAGAACATTATGCTAAGTGAAATAAGCCACGCAGTGAAAGATAAATATCACATGATCTCAATCATTTATGGAGTATAATGAACAACACCAACTGATGAACAAACACAGATCCAGAGACAGAGAAACATTAATCAGAACGTCAAACATCAGGGAAAGTAGGGGATGATGGGGAGTGGGGAGAGATAAACCAAAGGACTTATATACATGCATATAAGCCTAATCAATGGACACAGACAACCGGGGGGTATGGGCATTAATGGGGGGTGGGGGTAATGGAGGAATAAGGACACATATGTAATACCTTAATCAATAAAGAATTTTTTTAAAAAAAAGTCTGTATATTAAGAGGCTGTTAATTTGAAGATCTGTTGCAAGATTGTGGTTGTATCAATGGAGAGATGTGGGTAGATTCAATAGTAATATAGTCTGAGTTAAATATGATCATGAATTTTCATCTCTTGATCCCTCTGGATGCATATCCAGTTTCCCTTGCCATTTTGGTGAACATCTAATTTTTTGTTTGTTTGTTTGTTTTTACCTCATGAGAGGATATTTTTGTTGAGAGACATATGTTTAGAAAGAGAGACATTGATGTGAGAGAAAAACATTGATTGGTTGCCTCACCTAGGTGACCTAATTGGGCATCAAACCCACAACATAGGTATGTGCCCTGACCAGGAATTGAACTTGCAATTTTTTTTTAATGTACAGGCCAACACTCCATCTAACTGAGCCGCTGGTATAGAGGGCCCCCTGGGAAGGCACATGGGCATTCTTTAATTATTGTCAGCTGAACCCAGTGATATGGGCAAAGCCAAGCCCTGAGAACATGCCTTGCCAAAAGGGCAAGGGTATTGTCAGCTTTACCTTCATTTCAGCCCATAGTGTGGGGAAGTGAGTTTTGATACCTAAATCCAGCCTAGCACCAGGAATGCTCAAAACCTATGCAAGAATGCAAGTAATGTCCTTTGTCTTGACCTTTTGGTGAAACTTTCTGGTATTTGGGGGTATAAAATAAACATGCTGTATTGGCTCTGGATCACTGTATCTCCATTAGAAGAGGGCAGTGGTCCACTGGCCCCAGCTTTTCTTTCTATCTCTGTGTCTTGTCTTTTTATATTTCTCAATCCCCAGCCACCTCTACTCAGGAATTGGACCCCCCTCTCTAGCTGCGCTGGACATGGAAAAGAGAGAAAATAGTTACATACTTGTCCAGAGCCCTAATTATTTTTTAAGACTAACCTCAGGAAGCATACATAAGATTCAGTTTATGGATCATTCCAGACCTGCAAACTTGCATTCTTGTGTGATCAGAGCTGCCCTAGCATAGACTTTTGTGATTCCTGAGGTCATGCAAGTTAATAAAACTGCTGTTACTGATTCTTACACAGCTATCACTATCAGCTAAGGGGTCTCTGAAGCCACTTTTCCTAATTATTTCCCTTCCTTCCATTCACACCTTAAGGCTCAAGCTTCACATAAATATTCTCTTACATCTTGCTTCTAGATATGAGGCATACCTCTCATTGCTCCTAAATAGACACTTTTGAAAGAGAACTTACAGATGGCTGAGAGACATATGAAAACATGTTCAAAGACACTAATCAACAGAGAGATGAACATAAAAATGACAATAAGCTATCACCTCAACCTGTCAGAATGGCTATCATCCACGAACCATCAAATAAGTGCTGGCGAGGATATGGAGAAAAAGGAACTCTCATGCACTGCTGGTGGGATTGTAGACTGGGTGCAGCCACTGTGGAGAACAGTGTGTAGTTTCCTCAAATTATTAAAAATGGAACTTGCATTTGACCCACTGATCCCACTTCTAGGAATATATCCTTAAAAGCTTGAAACATCAATCAGAAAGAATATATGAACCATATATTCATAGCAGCACAATTTACAATAGAGAAGATCTGGAAACAGCCCAAGTGCTCATCAGTAGATGAATGGACAAAAAAAGCTGTGGTATATCTACAGAATGGAATACTATGGAGCAGTGCAAAAGAAGAATCTCTTGCCAAAACTGGTTTGGCCCTGTGGATAGAACATCGGCCTGCAGACTGAAGGGTCCCAGGTTCGATTCCGGTCAAGGGCATGTACCGTGGCTGGGGGCACATCCCCAGCAGGGAGTGTGATAGAGGCAGCTGATCAATGTTTCTCTCTCATTGATGTTTCTGACTTTCTATCCCTCTCCCTTCCCCTCTGTGAAAAATCAATAAAATATATTTTTTTAAAAAAGAAGAATCTCTTAACCTTTGAGCCAGCATGGAGAAACCTGAAGAGTATTATGCTACGTGAAATAAGACAGTCAGAGAAAGATAAGTATCACATGATTTCCCTTTTTTCATTTGTTAACTTCTTAGCTAGGCCATGATAACAAGAATACAAGTGTCCATATTGAAATGTCCACAAAACAATAGGCTTTGGTGGGACTGTTCATATGCCAAGACATTTTACTTTGCTGGGTCAGATGCTTCTCACCAGTGATGTGCAAGTGAAATCATGTTTCTCTTCTCTTCAAATTAAGTGGATTTTCTTTTTTTGAAATAATATTTGTTTGTTGTTATTTGGCACTTTAGTTATTAGTATTCATTTTATGAATTTAAATGAAATATCAGCATATACTTGACAGAACGATTAGACTTCTGAAAATATAAGTTTTGATAAATGGTCATGATTATATAAATATGAAAATAGTGTCACTTAAGTTATTTCAATTCAGTATAATTCTCTTTTAATAATCTTTTCTACTTTCCAATCTTCTTTATTCTTGATTTTCAATGGCAGTTTAAAGCAGATTGTAGTGATTTTAGTTTCACTAAACATGTTAAAGATCTTCTTCAAGAAAAGGTAATTCCTCCCACTGCCGCTTTAATTATTTATGTAACTGGTTTTTCAAATCTGCTATTTATAAACAGGTTTCTATTTAATAACTGTATGAAATTTATTTGATGAAGGTATTCTGAAAAAAAGAAGATAGTCAAGCATCCCAAAAAGCTGTCTGTAGATGCACTGATGGTCAGACTATAATCTCCTCTCGTGTCCTGCTTTAGGACAATACCCACAAAGGACAGTTGCGGCTGTGGCTCAAAATATTCTCTTTCAGACCAGTACCATTGTTTAACCTAGAAAGCATGTGATTTGCCAAGTCACCCATTAATTTATCTCCTATGTAAACAGAAATCCATAATAAAAAATAAATTATAATTTTTGAATTTTAGAAAATGTGATGTTAGCTGTAGTTACCACAGTTTCAAACTTGCATAAACTCTTTCTTTTTGGCCCTGAATCTCAGATGCTAAAAGTAATTATTTAATTTTGTCTTGTCATTGTCATTCAGAGATATTTATAGACCAGCACTGATTAAAGCATCACTACCCATCTACTTTAAAATATCAGTATCAGGATTCCACACCTCAATGAAAGTGGCTTTAAAGTTCCCAGAATGCAGGAAATTGTGTAAAAACCACAGAGGTTGTGTTTGGTCTATGACTCCCTCTTTAAAATTTTGATGCCATTAGATTTTGTACTTTCTTGTAACACATTAGGTGACCTTTGGGTGATCAAGAATATATTTTCACGGTTCTGTTTGATTAAATCATGTTGACAAGACATGATTTTTATAGCCCTCGTCACTACAATGAGGGTCTATACCATATCCCCTTGCATTTTGGGGCCATCTGTTTTAAACATTCCTCATGATAAGATCTCTAGAGACAGAGCAGGACAAATACTTTTGAAACAGGACTCAAGTTTGTAGTGATAAGCTAACTATTTCCTGATAATATTCTGATTTTCATGGTTTTTGGAGAGACTTCAACTAGAAATGAGTCACATTGAATTATATATCCTGTTCAAAATAAACAACTTATGGTTAAGTGGGAAGTCTTCATACCTATGCTTTCAATATGACACAAACAAAATCTATTTTGAAATATAGTATTTCCTCTGTTTTTGCTAGCATGATGCACTGTGTTTTCTGCAATTGTTTAAAATAACAACATATATTGAAGATAATGTCATACTAATACATGAAAGTCTTTCCCATTTTGCATAATCTTTATACTGTACTTTTGGTTTCTTAAGTTCTATAATGAAACCATTATTGGAAAATATTTATATTCTTTTCAATCTTTAGATATCATAAACAATGTTAAAATGAGTATAGAATATAACAACTCTGACAATTATAAATTCTAATCAAAGGTATGTACAGGTATAATTTGGGTTGATTTTCCAGAATGCCCTACAAAAATTATATTCATTTATATCCCAAATAATAATATTTGAGAGTGACTCTTCTCACACAAACTCAATGAAGAGGAATGTTAATGTCTATGTCAATCTGATAAATAAAAAATGAAACAACAAAATTTTCATATGAATTTTATTAAAGTGACATTGAGTACTTTTATCATAACTTAGGATTTTTGTGAGTACTTTATTAATATTATTTTATGTCTTTTTATTTGGTAATTAGACTTTTTACACATATTTATTTTTTAAAATATTTTATGGATTGAGAAAACTGGCCTTTTTTCTGTCTAATAAATTGAAAAATATTTTCTCCTATGGCCATTCATTTTTACTTGTGATAGCTTTTGCTTTGCAAGTATGTTTATGTGTGTTGATATTAAATTTTCATATCTTATGGGATTGCATTAAAGTAACAAAGATTTTACACACTACAATATTTAAAAAATTTAAAAAGTAATTTTCCTACAAATTTGTTTGGTACTATTATATTTTCAGTTTTCACATTTATAAACATTTTATTGGTATGGTATGTAATCCAATAAAGATAAGAGCTATGGGACTATCTGCATTTATTATTCCAAAGATTACCCTCTTCCTTATAAACTACTTATAAGAAAAATAAGTATTGTGGTTGCTTATAAAATTAACTAGTTAAAATAATAGACTCCACACATTAAAAGTTATATATTTGAAAGAAAATACATCATTATAATAAGAACCCCAAAGATAAAATACCTTAATATTAACAAGAAATAAATGAATTTTTAATAAAGATAGACATGTGTTTCTAAAACTTTAAGATGGTATAGCATGAATAAGTAGAAATGTATAGAATGTTCTGAGCTGATAAGCATTAAAAGATATCAATTTCCATCAAAGTAATACTAACAAATAAATATAATTTCAAGAAATTTAACTACAGGATCTTTTCCCAACTAGATAAATGTGTATGGAAAAATAAACAAACAAACAAGTATAACTAGGATAAAAATCTGAAAAAGAAGACTGATAAGAGTTATTATGCTAATAATGCAATTTAGAGCTATGCTATGGAGCCAAAATAAATGAAGCAGTGTGGCATGGAACAAATCCAGAAAATTAAACAGTCCTACAATCTATATAGTCCTATAATCCCCTACAGGACTTTAAATATAGGAAAGGTGACAACTTGGTTTGTGAACAAAAAAAAAATGTATTATTTAATGGGAGGCTCCTTTTCAGGAGCATAGCATTTCAGAATTTTTATATTATATATTTTATAAACTTTAAAGCTGATTTTCTCTTTTAGTGGGTATTAATTCCATAAGCAATTTTTAAAAAATATTTTTATTAATTTCCCATAGGAAGAAAGAAGGAGAGAGAGATAGAAATATCAATTATGAGAGAGAATCATTGATTGGCTGCCTACAGTATGCCCTGCACTGGGGATCCAGCCCACAACCAGGGCACTTGCCCTGACCAGGACTCTAACTGTGACCTCCTGGTTCAGAGGTCCATGTTCAAACACGGAATCATACCTGGCAGGGTCCATAAATAATTCTGAGCTACAACTAAGTATACTACATTGTGATAGAAATTATTGGAGACACAAAGATTAGATGTGCTAACTATCCCATAAAAACATTTTAGGTAGTTAAGAATTTTAAAAACACAGAAATTTAAATTTACATTTATAAATACAATACCATAGAAATATATTATTGTTAGAATCCTAAAGTTCTTTATTTTGCCAATCCAATGGCCACTTACATGTCTTTCTAGTATCCATTGTCAGATCTACATTTGAAGCAATTGAATAATCCTTCCCTCTTTATTTTTTAAAATGATAATAAATATTCATAACATAGCCCAGCCAGTGTGGCTCAGACGGTTGAGTGTCTGGACCATGCACTAGGAGGTCACCAGTTATATTCCAGGGCACGGCAAATGCTTGGGTTGTGGTCTTGATTCCAAGCAGGGAGCTTGCAGGAGGCCACTGATCAATGCTTCTCATCAGTGTTTGTATCTCCCTTTCTCACTCTGAAATCAGTAAAACATTTTTTAAAATATTCATAACAAAATTTATCATTTGAGGTGTGGGGAACAATCAAATCACAGGCTATTATAAGGCCTGAGAAGTCATTTGGTCTGGCCCTGCCAAGGCATTAAGGTGAATTAATAAAATGTTGACCACATACAACAGGCTAATTTTTAAACTGATAATTTTGTATAACATATGGATGATGGTATAAATATCCAAATGGGTCTTGACAGAAAAATGTTCCTCACCTTTAACACATTTTTAAGTGTATAGTATGGGGCATTAAATGCATTCACATTATCATGCATCCAACACCCCACCCATTTACAGAACTTTTATATCTTTTCAAACTAAAAGTCTATCCCTATTAAATAATAACTTTTAATCTTCAACTATCCACAGTTTCTAGCAATCACTATTCTAACCTCTATTTTAATGAATTTAATTACCCTAAGTAATTCAATTAGTATAATTACATAATATTTTTTCTTTTTGTTTGATTTGTTTCACTTAGCATAATATCCTTAAGGCGTCAGAATTACCTTCCATTTTGAACATGAAAAATATCTCATTGGTTGTTTAGTTTATTTGTTGTTGAGGTGAGTTCAGGGACTGTCAGGGTGTGCGGGAAGCTTGGCTTCCTCCATTGCCTGGGAAATCCAAGCCTTATTTTTGCTCCATGGTCACAGCCATTTTGGTTAGGTTAATTTGCATATTCTATTCTTATTGGCTGGTGGGTGTGGATTGTGGGTGTAGGGGAGGTATGGCCAATTTGCATATTGCTCTTTTATTAGATAGGATTATCCTTAAAATATTGCCTCTTTTATTTATATTTCCCCTTGCTGAAATTGCTATTCGGACACTGTTGACTTTGGCATTATGTTATGGTATCTCTATTGATTAAGCCTCGGTAAAAATATTCAATGGAATATTATTGGTCATAAAAAATAATGAAATCTTATTTGTGACAGCATGGATGGACTTAAATGGTATTTTGGTAAGTGAAATACGTCAGTCAGAGAAAGGCAAATACTATATGATTTCACTTATATGTGAAATTTAAAGAAAATAAGTGAACAAACAAAAGTGAAACAGACTTATACACAGAGCAGACTGGATGAGAGAAGAAGGGAAGAAGAAACAAACTGACAGTTACATAAAGTACAGCATAAGGAATAAATCAATCCTATATAATAAAAAGGTAATATGCAAATTCACCATCACTCCAACACACAAAATGGCTGACCCTATGTAGTCAAAGATGGCCGCCCCCATGGGAACACAAGATGGCCACCACAAGCTGGTCAGAAGTGGAGGGCAGTTGGACAATAAGGCCTTCAGGGGAAGGAAATTAGGGGTGACCAGGCCAGCAGGGGAGGGCAGTTGGGGGGTGACCCTGGCCTGCAGGGGAGAGAAGTTAGGGGCAATTGGGCCATCAGGAGAGCAATTAGGCTTTGATCAGCCTGGCAGAGGAGTGGTTAGGGGGCGATCAGGCTGGCATGCAGCACTGGTTAGGGATAATCAGGAAGGCAGGCATGCAAGCAGTTGGGAGCAAACAGTCCTGGATTGTGAGAGGGATCAGTCCTAAACAGGCAGTCAGACATCTCTCGAGGGGTCCCAGATAGGAGAGGGTGCAGGCTGGGCTGAGGGACATCCCCTCCCTTGTGCATGAATTTTGTGCACCAGGCCTCTAGTAAAAAATATTATAATAACTATACATGGCTGAAACCAGTTTGGCTCAGTGGATAGAGGATCAGCCTTTGGACGGAGGGGTCCTGGGTTCAATTCTAGTCAAGGGCATATACCTTGGTTGTGGGCACGTCCCCAGTGGGAGGTGTGCAGGAGGCAGCTGATCAATGTTTCTCTCTCATCAATGTTTCTAGCTCTCTATCCCTTTCCCCTCCTGTCTGTAGAAAATCAATAATATATATATATATATATTTAAAAAATAACTATGCATGATGCCAGGTGGGTACTGGAAATATCAAGAGGAACACTTTGAAAGTATATGATTAACTAACCACTATGCTGTATAGCTGAAAGCAGTATAAATAATATTGAAAATAGGCTGTAACATATAATAATAAAAGTGTAATATCCTAATTAGACTGAACAGCAGAAAGACCTTCTGGACTTACTTCTGGATGTCCTTCCGGATGACCATCTGGACGAAGCCGGGGTTGTGAGGGCCCAGGCAAACCACCGTGGCTGCGAGGGCTGAGTCCCCTTGCACTCATTATTGCATCGGCCTGTAGTTGAAAATGAAAAAAAAGAAAGAATTTAGCTGCTTTTAAAAAGAACCACAAAATATAGTTGTCATTTAACAAAGAAGTGTATTTATAGTGTAATAATAGAACTGTATTTCTTTCTCACATAATCGGTTAGGAAGGTAGTGTATGTAGCTTCTATCTACACAGTTGTCAGGGACAAGGGATTTTTCCTCTTGTTATTCTGCTATTGACTAGGATGTGACTCTTGTTAGCATGCCTGGCACTGGCAATGCTGGCTCATCAGCTCCACATCCTTGTTCTGGCTTATAGGAAAAGATAAGCAAGTGCTGGAGAATAAGAAAGGTTTTTTCAAGGAAGTGATATGGAAGATGCTCAAAATCACACTCATTCAACTTATCCACATGGGCAGTAGCTACTTTCCCAACTAAAACTCGTGTGTGTGTGTGTGTGTGTGTGTGTGTGTGTGTGTGTGTGTGTGTGTGTGTGAGAGAGAGAGAGAGAGAGAGAGAGAGAGAGAGAGAGAGAGAGAGAGAGACTTTCATTAGAAAGAAGGGGGGGGGAAGAATGAGGAGAGAGGTGATGGCAGATCCATAGTCCATATGAAATGTTAATTATCTCAAGTTCTAGGTTTTTTTCTTCTTCTTCTTTTATTTTCTTTTTTTGTGGGTGTCCTTCATATGCATTATTTCATTATGTGACAGTTATTTTTATTCTATGCTCCTATTTAACAAATAAATTCCTCTTCTGTGGAGATTTCTGGACCTCCTGTTTTAGAAGTGTCTCTTGAGAGCATATGGTTTTGCTACCTCTAAGATCCCAGAGAAGTGAAAATATCACCCCAAATTTAGGATGCTGGTGTCTTGGTTGGATATTGTTTCCTTCCCTGAGCTACAGAAAGAGGCATGAATACTTGCTGCTTCTCTGGATCAAGAAATACAGCTTTTCTACCATTTTATTAAGTAGATAAAGATATAATTTATTTTACAAATGGGAACAATCATGCTTAGATAATAAGTATAAACTAGTACTCTGGGAAAATCATTATATATAGTTACCTTCGCTACCCTCCCCTCTTAAAGCCCAGATCTAAAAAAATTCAGTTCTAACCCCCTGCCTCACACGTTCCCAAACCTTTCAGAAATGTATTTGATGGGCAGATGTAGCCTTTGAGGTTGGAAATGCCTGGAGCTGCTGGGAGGGTGGGACCAAAGCCCCTATCATAAGGCTTATGTGCAATGTCTGTAACTAGTGTAAGATGATCTGATTTTAAGAAAGTCAGATGTTTAAATTGGACTCTAGGAAGTGCTCTGAGGCTTCTTTAAAAACTGTGATTCCTGGGATCTGCACTTATATTTTTTAATATCATATTAATTCCATCAAATTATAAAATATTTTCCATAATAATTTATCACTTAGACTCCCAGGATTTTTAATAATTTAAGGATATATATATATATATATATATATATATTTCATAAAATTCTCAAAAGTAATATAAGCTATAAAGGTAGTCACTGAATGGACTCTGAAATAATTTGATGAGGACTCTGATAACAAGAGTATTCAAAAGGACATGCTATGAACAAGAGATTAAGGCTGACCCCAGGGAGGTAAGAAATCTATAGATTAGAAAAAAATAGTGCATGCAGTCTTTTCTGTAAGACATACTCTGAAAATATTGACCTCGATGTTGGAAGAAAATGAGAAAAACAATTTCCAAAGAATTCATGTGACTGCCTGCAAAGCCCATGTGTCCTAATTCCTTGATGCCACGATACAGTTGATGTAAATCAACTAGCGATGTAACAGCTTCTTTAGGAGTAAAGAAATCACCATAGTAGATAGCAAGTATAAAATGCAACTGATTTCACAAATGCTACAACATGTAAAGCAAAGTGGAAGATGCATTCTTTAAAGATTAAGTCATGCTGAATTAGGAAAAACTATGGGAGAAAACCAGAATGGTTTTAAATCTTCTCACTGGAGAGAGTAAAGAAGCAGAAGCAAAGACTGTGAAATGGAAAATATATTTTACTTAGAAATGATCACATAAAAATCAAAAGTAAAAAAATAATTTAATAAAAGACAATTTTAAAATAGGGAAAACCCTGTAATGCAGGGATATTGGAATATAACTGAATTGCTTGCATATAAAATATTTTAAAGTAATGCAGCTTTACTAATTCCAAATATATGCAATATGATAATTTTTCAAATGGAATGACTTAAGCCCATAGGCCAACAAAAATCCTACACAGAAAAATGACTTCATCACTTTTATCAGGGCAAGGTGAGATAAAGAATTCCAATTATCTTGAGAAAATAAACAAATAGAGCTCTAGTGCATGTTCAGTCTTGAAGATATAAAATATGCTTAATTATACTTACAAACTTTTTTTGAAGTTATATTCTATATAATAAAGAGGTAATATGCAAATTAACCATCCCTCCAACATGCAAGATGGTCACCCCCATGTGGTCAAAGATGGTTGCCCCCATGTGGACACAAGATGGCTGCCACAACATAACCTGCAGGGGAGGGCAGTTGGGAGGGACCAGGCTTAAAAGGGAGGGCAGTAGGGGACAACCAGGCCTGCAGGGGAGGGTAGTTAGGGTGACTGAGTCAGCAGAGGAAGGCAGTTGTGGGCAACCAGGCCTGCAGGGGAGGACAGATGGGGTGGACCTATTCCTACAGGGGAGGGCACTTGAGGGGAACTAGGCCTGCAGGAGAGGGCAGTTAGAGGGGACAAGGCCTACAGGGGAGGGCAGTTGGGGGTGACCAGGCCTACTCGGGAGGACAGTTGTAGATGACCAGGCCTGCAAGGGAGGAAGTTAGGGGTAATCGGGCAGACAGGGGGGCAGTTAGGTATCAATCAGGCTGGCAGGGGTGTGGTTAGGGGGTGATCAGGCTGGCAGGCGGAAGCAGTTAGGGGCAATCAGGAAGGCAGGTGAGCAGTTGGGAGCCAACAGTCCTGAACTGTGAGAGGGATGTCCAACTACCCATTTAGGTCCGATCCTACTGGCCCATCCTTTGAGGGGTCCCAGATTGGAGAGGGTGCAGGCTGGGCTGAGGGACACACATACACCTGTGCATGAATTTTGTGTACTGGGCCTCTAGTAGTATATATCCTGGTATAATATATTTCTATGATTTTTTTGAAATTTAGGAAAAAAGAAAAGTTTCTGCTCAGATCATTCAAGTGTGAACCAGGAAGATGAGTTTTTGTTTCAATCTATATTCATTTGAATTTCAATAACCATTTTTTTCCCTTTAGACTTCTATACTTTCACCTTTTTTTATCCTAGTCTGGTAAATAGGTAACTCTCAATTTGTGTCTCACTTTTTCCTACAGTTAATAATGTGGCCCCTGCACAATGTGGTGAAATATATGTTGTTTTCCAAACATTTTGTAATAATAATAATTATTAAGACCATATTTCCCAATAAAATAATTAATGACAATGATATTTTAAAATTTATCTTCAGGTATGCAAATATGTATTACTTTATTATAAATATAGATTGCACTTTGAAATTTTGCCTGCAAAATCTATAATAATAAAAGCATAATATGTTAATTAGACCAGACATCCTCCTGGACTACCTTCCTGATTAAGCCATAGCTGTGGGGGCCAAGGCAGCCACAGCAGGGGCAGGCGCCACGCCCCTTGCACGAATTTTATGCATCAGGCCTTTAGTATTCTAATAATGTCTCTTGAATAAGAATAAATCCAAAGAAATCTGAAGATATATTCCTGTCTTTTAAAAAGAAATAATAATATAAAGTATATGAATAAGCAATTACCATCTCACTTCCCTTTAGCCCACAATTCTATTGTCACACAACATTTCACTCATTTTCTTTGAAGGATATTTGACTCACAAAACATAAGAGTCCCAGTTCCCTTTCTTCCATGTAGCATGCACCACAATCCAGCCTACATTCTGTATCTCAATGCCACGAATAGGTGAAATATCTGAGAGCAGTTAATTTCAGCACTGGGAGGGGTATGTGTATGTGGGTGGGAGTACAACGTATTTCTGAGTATGAGGTATGGGTTTGTGAGTGTACGCATTTACATAAGAGAGAGAGAGGGTCAATGCTGGGCCTCATTGAATGCTTTCTTAATGCAATTGGGAGTTGAATGTTTCCAGATTACTATTTAGTGACATGGCTGTGCAGTTGAGAGGTGCTGCTTTGGCACTACCCACTTTTTTGAGTGGAAGCACATTTGACCTTGTTGATGTAGATATTAATCTGGAAATATGTAAGAAAGGCAGATAATAAGAGAGAATAGCTTTGTAGTGACAGAGAAGGAATATGCAGAAGAGAGGAACTGTAAGAGACAGACTATTCAAAAAGATAAATTTATGAGAATATCCGAGTGGCAAGAATTTATGTCAGAGAGAATTAAAACATGACAGGTGTTGGAAATATCAGGCTGCAGATCGCAGAAAGGGAGTACATGTGGTTGGCAGCATAAGTAGGAAGAAACAATAAAAAAATAAGATGAGAGCAGAAAACAGGAAATGTTTTAGGGTTAGAAGAATAAAGGAATTAGAAGGAAAATTCAACTTTAGGAAATTCATTTTTATAATCATGGCTTTTCAGACTAAAAAGTACAAACAAAAAGATGATTTGTTTTTATGATAACAGTAATTAAGTTAAATTATATGGAGAATTTTCTGGAAACATAATTTTAGCTGTGGAAAACAGTATTTTTCTCTGTATATTCATTTTCAATCACCCAGAATGATGGAAAGGTGTGATGGAAGCCAAAAAATTGAATTTATATATTTTTTTCGGTCCTCAGCTGATGACATGATCATTGATTTTAAGGGATATAGGAAGGGGGAGAGAGAAACAACCATGTGAGAGAGAGAGAGACTCAAACATGCCACCTAGGAAATCACAGGTTGACTGAGAATTGTGCCTTTGATCTTTTGATGTATCAGAGGATGCTGCCACCAGCTGAGCCACAACAGCTACGGCAAAACACTGAATTTCGTTCCAGCATTCACGCACATATTCGTAACACTTGACTTTGAAAAGTAGCATTCTGCCTTAGCTTTTCAGTGTGAAAGCTATTTGATGCCATTATTACACTGGCCTAAGAAATCAAATTCCATAAATGCTTGATGCCTTCTCTCAGTGCTCCTCAAAATTGCTTCTCTGTGCCAGTGTTTAATGCAGCCAAATGTGTGTTTTCTTTTCTCTAACCCCCATTATGACTTCCACTCCTTGAGATCAGGAGTGTACCTTAACCCCCATTACATCTTTGGTGGCTAAGAATTAATGAATGGAAGAAGAGGAAAATGCTAGTTTAGGACATGGAAATTAAGGTTTTTGTCTTGGAATGTGAGGTAGATTTGAGCAGAAAGTGCTGGCCACATGTTAGATTTCCCGGTACAAAATCGTCATTCCTAGATGCCTGTACACATGCTGACTTGTCTCTGTCAGTTGTTTACACTTTTGACCAATCCTATGTTCCCAAGCACAAAAATAGAAGGCTTTTCCCTTTATAATTTTAGATATTATAAAACAATATTTAATTTTTAATCTTCCAGATTTGTAAAAACACTTGTTTACAAGTAAAAAATGAATATAGCTAAGAGTGAATTTATCATATTAGTGAGACATGAACTATTTTTTTCTCATGATCTTTACACATAAGTAAAGAGAAATATATGCCAAGGATTTATTAACCTGCAGCCTCTATGAGATATTACATATCCATACATTCAACAAATTATATTTTGACAGCATAGTATGTCAGGTAACCTTCTATGATAGTGGTCGGCAAACTCACTAGTCAACAGAGTCAAATATCAACAGTACAATGACTGAAATTTCTTTTGAGAGCCGAAAACTGACTTCTGCGCGTGGGCCATGAAGTTTCATTTGCACTGTATGTGCGTGCCGGTACATGGTATTTTGTGGAAGAGCCACACTCAAAGGCCCAAAGAGCAGCATGTGGCTCAAGAGCTGCAGTTTGCTACCACTGTAGTAGGCGGTTTCAGTATACAGCAATGAAAATAACATATAGCTCAGCTCTGAAGACAAAAAAAAGATAAACGTTTAGCAGACTACTATATTTTTGTTTAAATTGAGAAATACTGTTCGCTATGTCCTAAACTTATAGAATGTGATATTTATTTGAATATATAATAAAAGAAAAAAACTTAGTACTATCCACAATTTTTATTTTTTTGTGAGTAGCATAATCAATTAACAGAATTTTTAGAGAACAAAGTCATGACTTTTAAACGACAATATAAAAATGGTGTAATTCAAGGGTTTTGTGGTGCCAGAGGATGGGAAGCTAGGTTATTAGGTTCCTTTGATACTAAGGAAGCAATGAAACTATCAAGACCTTTTTCATTATATGATATCTCAAGTTGAACCACTGCAAAAACAATTATAGGTTGCTAAGAAAGTAAAAAGGCAAGACAAGAAAAATCATTTGGTCATAGCTACAAATTTTGCAGAGTGATTATCGTATTTAAGACATGGTATCCTAAGGCAATGCTACTAAAGCAATTCTCTACTGAAAGCATCTTTGGTATCTGAAAATCAAATCTCAGCTCAATTTAAAATTTATATTTAATGCATTGACTTGTACAATGGATTTCTTTGTGCTGTGTGGTATAGCAGTTGCCGGGCTGTGCACTGAGTAATGTGCTAATCAATTTTATATGGGTGCCACTACTCTTCATTTTGTCTGTTTCCTGCTTGGTATTACTTCTCTCAGCTTATTCTGGAATGTGGTCATGTCAGTCATATTTAATGCCACAGGAGTTTATTTTATTACTTAAAAAGAATATGTGTCCCTCTTAAAAGACAAGCAAATTCTTATACAAATATCATTTGGCTTTAGGACTCTTTTTTTCTTGTTCTTCTTTTTTCTTTCTTCTTTCTTTTTTTCTTCATTCTCTCCTTTAATTCTTCTCTCTCCCTTTCCCTCTTGACTTCTTTTCTCTTTTTTTCCTGTCTCTTTTTTTCATTAGCATATTCAGTATCAATCTCATTAATCACTGTCACTCTACCTTCTTTTATCATCTTACCTATACATTAGATTTATAATAACAGGCCTCAAAAGACTATGTGCCCTCGCTTTGTCTACTCTAATATAGTGTGCACCATCTCTGTATGTGTACCTAATGATTTTCACTTTAAATTTTTTACTCTGTTACTGCAGGAAACAAACCATCTTTCATGCCTCTACCATTCTCTGCAATAAGTAAACTATTAGCTCCCAGAGAAAAGAACTAGCATGTAAGTATGCATGTCATTAATATTATATATATATTTATATATGATCTATATATATAAAGATCCAGGCTCCAAAATGACCAAAGGGATGACTGGTCAATGCCCCAGCCCTCAGGATCCATTGATCAAGGGATGGATAATGGGAAAACCGGAGTCCCACAGGCTCCAATGAATCTGTGGCAGCAGTGACTGGTGAGTGGGCAGGTGGAAGGCAGACTTCGTGGTCCCTCCTCTGGCCCAGAGGCTCCCATTGATCAGGGGATGGCTAATAGGGAACCCGAGTGAGTGGCACTGAGGGGGGTTTGTGGGGAGGACTGGATGGAGAATGGCTAGAAGGCAGGTCTCTTGGTCCCTCCTCCCGACCCTCGGACTCCAATCAATAGGTGGTAGAGGTGGGTCAGGACTGGAAACTGGCTGTCTTAGTAGTCCTGAAGGTTCAATCTCCAGAGTACAGGCCATCCCACAATTGGGTGAGAAAGCGTCCTCTGTGTCCATCTCTCATCCTGTGGGCCTGGCCACTCCCCTCAGCTCTGGGCAGCCCTCTGCGTTCCACAATAGTGCACTCTGCCCTCACATGTTGCTCGCCCTAAGTGAGAAGGAAGAGAGCAGTTGGTCCACAGACAACTACATAGAAAGATAGGGCTCATGGCTGGTTAACACCATGTCAGTGGCAGGATTCTCCCACCTCCATAGCAGTCCTAAGGAATAGCAAGCCAAGTGGTAAAGAGCAATGAGCAGGCAAGTAATATGGAGCAAGGGGTCCAAGACTGTGAGAGGAATTTCCAACTGTTGGCTTTTCAGCAGGCAGGCATCCCCTGAGGTGTCCTGGACTGAGGGCATTCCACCACCCCCCTGTGCACAAATTTCATGCACTGGGCCTCTAGTCCTATATAATAAAATGCTAATATGCAGACTGAACAGCAGAACAGCAGAACAACTGGTTGCTATGACATGCACTGACCACAAGGGGCAGGCACAGAACATGGTAGGCATCAGCAGTAGGCAGCAGAGCCCAGAACATGGTGGGTGTTGGCCAAAGCAGGATGGTAGAACAGATGAGCGGGGGTGCCAGACCAAGACAGGGCACTGGGTGCTGTCATCAGGGTGAGCCTCTGGTGGTCACTGAAAATTCTTTGCTCTGATGTGCAGTCCCACCCAGCACTTGCATCTGCTGCTGGCACTGGAGCTGCCAATCACATTTGCAGCTGGTGCCCAGCACCATCAGCAGGTGTGAGCAGTGGCTGCTGGCCTCAATAGGCCCTAAGGGCTTCTCCACCTTCCCCTGCTCCTGAGGGGCGATCAGGGGAGCAACCACCATCTGCACCCCCTGGTGGCACAGGCCCCACTAGCTCCTGCTGCTGGTGCTAGCTCCAATAACCCCTCAAAGTCAGAGGGTGCGAGTGGAGAAAGTGCCAAAAGCATATGGTAGCAGCGGTGGTGGGAGCGGGGCTGCTGGCAGACAAGGGACTAGGGACTATGGAAGGAGGGGCTGGGCAGGGGCATGGAGGATGGATTGAGACCCTCCTCTGTGCCCACCATAGCTTCATGGCCCACAGTTCCTTTCAAGGTGCATGAATTCATGTGCTGGGTCCCTAATATAAGAATAAATGCAAAGCAAATAAATAATGGACTTTAGAATATTTCCCCTCTACATATAGCAGAAGACAGTCAAGGGCAATATATTCTGAAAGGGGGGAAAAAGCGTGAGGAAGAGAGGGCAAAGAAGGAAATGGAGGAAAATTTTCACACATTTTCTTTTCTAGAGCAGTATCTAAGCTATTTTGTTCAAAAGTCACACTCTTCCAGCCATTCTGATTTAATGGACCACGGAGGGTATCCCCTTACACCATCTCTGGCCTTTGGATTGTAAGATTAACCCCATGAAAGATTTCATTTTGTGTAGCAGGATGAGGTTAAAAAAGTAGTTTGGTGACTCAAATGAAAGAAGAGAAGTGGTCAGTCCCAAGATAGAGTTCCTTAAACTGGACACTAGAGGATGAGACAATTCCAAGCCTGGGACAAACAGCCCATGATTCTAATTTAGCAGCAATTTAGATACTACAGCAAAGTGTCCCAAAGATGGGACCTCTCACATGGAGAGATGATGTATGCATGCACATGGAAGCAGGTCTTAGAGCCCAGTGACCTCCAGTGTATTGTGAAGAAGTGAGTGTAAAGTACAGTGCCCAACGAATGGAAAACATTCTCAAAGGGTAATAGCAGCAGTCATAATTACAACAACCAGTTAAGACTAAGTAATAAACCCATCTAATCTGAGTGAGGACCTAAAATTCCATATAATTTGTGTTGAGCAGAAAAAGCTCCCCTTCCCAGCAATGCCCAACTACAGGTTCCTGATAACTGTGCATATATCACCTTACATGACATAGAGGAATTAAAGTAGCAGATAGAATTGAAAGCAGTTAATCACTTGAACTTAAAATAATATTATTCTGGATTATCCAGGCGGGTAATCCTTGTGTAACCATAAGGCTTCCTAAAAGTAGAAGAGGGAGGCAGAAGAGGTCAAAGTTGCAGGGCATGTAAAGAACTCAACCTGCCATGAGTGTAGAAATGGAGGAGGTCCAGAGTGAAGAAAAGCCTGCAGCCTCCAGAGGTGGGAAAGGACAAGAAAGCAGATTCTCTCCTACATCCTCGAAAGGATGCAGCCCTGTCAGCACCTTGATTTTAGACCCATGAAACTCTGTTGGACATCAGACCTTCATAACTGTAAGATAATAATTGTTTTTGTTGTTTGAAACCTGTAAGTTTATTGTAATTTGTTACAGCAGAAATAGAAAAGTAACATCTCAAAAAGATAAATAAGTGGAGGAGAAATTGAAATTTACTGCTAGCCTTCACCATCAAATCTGACTCACAAAAATAAGAAAAGAAATATTATATATGTGTAAGTATTGTGTTGCCAAATCACAGCTAATCTATAAATTCTTGTCAAAGGGAGTCATCACCACTTGATATTGGGTCACACAAATATAAATCCTTGGAGCCATCTACTCTAAATGTTTAAGTTAAGTGTGTGTAGATCTATCGAAAAGAAAAATTACCAACAGCAAATAAAAAGTGTTGTGCCTATGTATCCTGAAAGGATTTGCTATAGGGTTAAACCTCCTGGAGTTGAGGCCAATTATACTGGAATAGGGACAAGGTTCGGCCTGAGTCAGCTCACCAGGGTCAGCAACCTGACTGACCTCCATCAAGTCAGAAAGCAACATTGGGGAGCTTTTTATTGCTCGACTATCAACTGCAGAGAGCTACGCAATATCCAGTAAATGCCATATAATGAGGAGATTTTGTTACATGGATAGGAACTACAGAAATCCTGTGTTTGTAGTGGCAATCCAATTCTCAGCAAGTGAAACTATTAGTTAGCACCCTCCTAAGTGTAAAAAAAAGTGAAACACACTGCACTTCCCCACAATCTGTCTTTTCGTCCTGTCAGGTTCTGCCTGAAATACAGCCTGGTGACTGAAGTTAAACTACATGCAGGTGCTAGTACTGGCACAGGACTAACAGCAGTAAAATTCTACCTGGAGCAGCACTGCCGGGCAGCAGATGGAGAGCGATTCTATGCAGCTCCTGGCACATGCTGCTTTATATCTAACATCGCACATCCCAAAAGTCTGGGCTGGAAGTGAGAAAATATTCACTTAGGTCTCAGTGCATGTGACCCTAAACTGTTTAAGAAGAAGAAAATATCTCTGAGAAAAAATGAGCTTTGATACAATTCCATCCTATACATGAGGGAATATTCGTCACACATTTTACGCAATTTATCATTTCACTTGTTATTAAATAAATTAACGTGTATCTCATCAAAATCTATTTCATGTTTCACTCTAACCAAGCTTGGTGCCTGACAGAATCACATTCTTAAGAGCAGAGAAGGGCCACTCAGTGTCACTCTTCCGATCCTCGCCAGCAAGACACAGTTTAACTGTTGTTTCAAAAGCAGACAGAGTCCATAGAAATGTTTTCTTTTTCCTGTTTAAAAGGATGAAATAGAGGTATTCCTCTCCTGGGAAAAAGTAATATTGTTAAACTCTCTCTTATAACACAAACACTTTATTCTTTGAAAAGAATACCAGATAATGGGTTAAGTTTAGGTTTTCATTCTATACCGTTTATGAGTCCACATGGGACCTTGAGCCAATCTCAATTACATGCAAGAAAGGTCTCTAACCTGTTAACTCAGCAGCCTGCCTAAGTGGTCCCAGGGTATCACTAGTCCATGCACTTTTCATATCAAAGCTTGCATCAACATAAAAGTTATTACTCTATACCAATGGGGACAATTTCTTCTCATTGGAAATCTTTCTTTCAGGTGACTAGGGAATGAAAAGTTTGTGAATTCACTCACAAGGAACATATATAATAGAAATCACTCAATATTGGATTGCAATTTAGAGATACGTTATTTAATGACAAAGGGGTAGCCTTCAATATACAGTTGAATTAAATGTCTATTAGTTATAACTTTTTTACTAGGGCAATTAGACATACATTAAATCTGTAAACCTCTGAAAATATAATATATATCCAGTTATACTGCACAAGCACGAAATAAGTGAATTTTTGCATAAAGTAACTCATCATGTGAAAGAAAATAAACCATTTTACAGAAAATTTATCTTTCGTTCATGATATAACCAAAGGGTAAATATCTTTTCAGGCACATATGTTAGCAATGATTCTTTTCAGTATATATTTTTCACTATTCAATGGTAGTAGAAAACACTATTGCATCTCATTTAATGTATAGCTAAATTTGGAACAAGAATAAATACAAAGTATTCAAGATTAAAATGATACACTTATCAATGAGTAAAAAAACACAGACATTTAGATTGCTAACAAAAATGATCCAGTGGAATTATTCGTTCTTTTGGTCCAGAGAGATCTTGCTTGCATGTAATGAAAATGGGGGGAAATTTATATATATCTTATATAATCAAAGAGTAATATGCAAACCACCATTCGACTACACCCACAAGCCATGCCCACCAGCCAATCAAAACTGAGCATGCAAATTACACTCAACCAAGATGGCTGCAGCCATGGAGCAGAAGGAGGCTTGGGTTTCTCTGGCAATGGAGGAAGCCAAGCTTTCTGCACACCCTGGCCAGTCCAGGCCTCCACTCAAGGCTACAAAGTTTCAATTATAGAAGATAAACAAATCCCAACAGAAATGGTTATGGCCCGGGAGTCAGCAGGAGGTTTGGCTTCACTCAAGGCTACAAAGTTTCAAATATAGAAGATAAAAAAAAATCTCAGATACCAGAGCCTCTGCTTGGGTCGCCAGGGCGCATGGCTAGCCTGCAAACCACCAAAGGCCCCTCGCCCCACTCCCCAAGGAACCCCCATCCTGATCTGGGACATCGTTCAGGGCAAACCAGCTGCCCCCTACTCATGCACCAGGCCTCTATCCCATCTAATAAAAAAGTAATATGCAAATTAACCATCACTCCAACACACATGATGGCTTCCCCCATGTGGTCAAAGATCCTGCCCCCCTGTGGACACAAGATGGCCATCACAGATGGCCAGCAGGGGAGGGTAGTTGAGAGGGACCAGGCCTACAAGGGAGGGCAGTTGGGGGTGATCAAGCCTGCAGGGGAGAACAGTTAGGGGTGACCAGGCTGGCAGAGGGGGGAAGTTGGGAGTGATCAGGACTATAGGGAAGAGCAGTTAGGGAGGACTTAGGCCTGTAGGGGAGAGCAGTTGGGGGCAAAGAAGCTAGCAAGGGAGCAGTTGGGCATCAATCAGGCTGGCTTGGGAGTGGTTGGGGGTTGATCAGGCTGGCAGGCAGAAGCAGTTAGGGGCAATCAGGAAGGCAGGCAGTGATCATTTGGGAGCCAGCAGTTCTGGGTTGTGAGAGGTATGTCTGACTGCCTGTTTAGGCCTGATCCTACTGGGTACAGGCAGTCAGACATCCCTTGAGGGGTCTCAGATGGAGAGGGTGCAGGCTGGGCAGAGAGACACCACCTGCCCTCCCCATGCACAAACTTCCTGCACGAGGCCTCTAGTTAATATATAATTCTTGGCATGCAAAAATGTTTTAGTTTAAATATATGAAAATTTCTGAGTCACTGCATTAATTTACTGAGGATTTAATATAACTTACAGAAAGTTATGTTGTATCTATGAGTATAACAAATTTGGTTTTTACTGTCATACAAATATCAAGAAGGAACATGCCTGGTTAGAAGGAGGGCAGTGTTTATATTTAGTTTAGAATGACTGCGATCACCACAGAGACAATAGTAATAGAAAGGCCTTACTTATCTAGCTAGAGGACTGAACCAAGATACTTCACTACCATATCTGTAAGGGAGAAGGGGCAGGACACACAGGCACAAAGACAAATTCTTCATCAACATCTGGAATTATGGGGGCCTCTTTTTAGGATTTCTAATTATACATCCTGTCCAGCATCTGTTCTGTCATTTAAAAGATAGAGAATGGACTTTCAATCAATCTGGTTAGGTTAGTGCTATATCTTATTCTATATGTTTCACTAGAAAACCCTGACTAATACACCCTCAATGAAACTTTATTTTGTTCTCCATCCCAATTGGCATGCAGGGAAAAACAGAAAGCTCTGATCAGGGAGCAGAAGAATTTGGTGCTTTGTGGAAACACCAGACTGGATCCTGAAGTGAAAGGAGGGCGGCTCTCTCTGGGGTTCACCGCTACAATGAGGAAACTGAGACCAGCCCAGGCACAGGCGTTTACTAGACCATCTTGCCAAATTTATTGAAACAGGTTTAAAACTTCTTTAAAATATTAATGAAATAATATTAGAATACTATTAAATAGTAATATATTTGAAACATACATTAACCATCTGAAGGCTATTTAATAGGATCAGAATAAACTGTAGTAAGAGGTAAACACGCTTAAAATCTACATTCCTCCCCTAGCCAGTTTGGCTCAGTGGACAGTGTCAGCCTGGAGACAGAAGAGTCCCGAGTTCAGTTCTGGCCACGGGCACGCGCCACGGCTGCAGGACCCTCCCAGGCGCAGGCCCGGGTCAGGGCCGGTGCATCCAATCGACATATGTCTCACATCGATGTTTCTCTCTGTCTTTCCCTCTCTCTCCCACTGTCTCTAAAAGATCAAGAAAAAATATTCTCGGTGAAGATTAACAAAAAATAAGAAAAATGAAAAATAAATCTATACTCCTTTCCTCTTTTCTTTGATAAGAACACCTTTTTATTTTAATCAATTGAAAGTTTTCTCCAAGTAGAGTAATTAATCTTGCCACCTGAAATAGATAAACTGCATATTCTCTCGTGTTTATGAGGTCTAATGACCTCTTGTCAGGGGCTGTTTTTCCTGTCATATGTGCACACACACAATTTAGGCAGTTTGGAATTTAATGTTAGATTTAAAATATTAGATACTAAAAAGCATTATAAATTCATGTCACTATTCAAATGTATTTATTGTCAGGCTACATGTAATAAAAATTAAAAATAAGAAGGTAGTTATGAAGGCAAACATATTGCAAAGTGACAGTTTGTCACTAACAGTCCGGGTTTTTGTAGCAGTGTGGAAGAAAACTGGAGAGAGATCATCTAATGATGCCACGTATTTCTTTTTAAAATGTGAGTTAGAAGTTTACTCTTTGAAACAATCTTAAATGTAATATATTTGGAATCAACCAGAAGACAAAACACAGGTTTGTAACATTTTTAAAGATTCTTTATCAAGTCCAAATGGAGCTTCTCAAATCAAACCAGCATTCTGAATGGATGGAGGTTTCTTGTTCTGGTGAACATGCACCATTGTTCATCTATCTATACTAATAAAAGGGTTATATGTTCATATATCTATACTAATAAAAGGTTATATGTTCACCTATCTATACTAATAAAAGGGTTATATGCTCACCTATCTATACCAATAAAAGGGTTATATGTTCACCTGTCTATACTAATAAAAGGGTTATATGCTCACCTATCTATACTAATAAAAGGGTTATATGTTCATATATCTATACTAATAAAAGGTTATATGTTCACCTATCTATACTAATAAAAGGGTTATATGCTCACCTATCTATACTAATAAAAGGGTTATATACTCATCTATCTATACTAATAAAAGGGTTATATGCTAATTAAATTGGGAGACCTACCAGGAGACCTTCTGGAGGTTCTTCCAGACAAAGCCATCGTGGCAAAGTGGAGGCAGAGGCAATTAGGGGCAATCAAGCTAGGAGGGGAAGAAAGTTGGGTGTGATAAGGCCAGCAGGGGGGTAATTTGGGGTGATCTGGCTAGCAGGGGGGGAAGTTTGGGGCAATCAGGCTGGCAGGAGACAAATGAGCAGGAGTGGGCAGTTGGAGATGAGAAGGCCAGTGGAGGGGGCAGTTGGGGTGAGCAGTCCAATAGGCAGGCAGGTGAGCAGTTAGGGGCCATCAATCCTGGATTGTGAGAGGGATGTCTGACTGCTGGCAGTTGGAGATCCCCTGAGGAGTCCCATATTGGGAAGGGTTCAGGCCTGACTGAGGAACACCCCACTATGCAGAAAATTTGTGTACCGGGCCACTGGTCCTATCTAATAAAAGACTAATATGCAAATCAACCATCATTTCACTATACCCATAAGCCACACCCACCAGTCAACCAAGAATTCAAATTAATCCCAACTAAGATGGCTGGGCCACAGAGCAAGCAAGAGGGAGGCTTGGGTTTCTCCAGTAATGAAGGAAGCCAAGCTGTCCACACACCCTAGCAGGCTTAGGGCTCCACTCAAAGCTACAAAGTTTCAATTATAAAAGATAAATAAATCCCAACAAAAATGGTGACAGCCATGAAGCTAGAGAGAGCAGGAGGTTGGAGTTGGCTCTGGTGATAGAGGAAGCCAAGCTTCTGCAGCCCTGGCTGGCCTAGGCCTCCCCCTAAGGTGACAAAGTTTCAATTATAGAAGATAAATAAATCCCAACAGAAACGGCTGCCACCATGGAGTGAGCAGGAAGCTCACTCCAGGCTACAAAGTTTCTAATATAGAAGATAAATAAATCCCAGATACCAGGGCCTCCAGTTGGGTTGCCAGGGTGTGTGGCTGGCCTGCAAAGCACCAAGGCCCCTCGCTCAGGTCACCCCACGCCCCAAGGCAATCCCTCCCCTGATTCGGGACACCCTTCAAGGCAAACCAGCTGGCTCCCACCCATGCACCAGGCCTCAATCCTATCTAATAAAAGAGTAATATGCAGATGCACCATCACTGCAACACACAAGATGGCTGCCCCCATGTGGTCAAAGATCCTGCCCCCATGTGGACACAAGATGGACACCACAAGATGGCCATCAGGGGAGGGCAGTTGGAAGGGACCAGGCCTGCAAAGAAGGGCAGTGGGGGTGATTAAGCCTGCAGGGGAGGGCAGTTAGGGATGACCATGCCAGCAGAGAAAGGCAGTTTTGGGGGACCCAGCCTGCAGGGAAGAGCAGTTGGGGGGGAGAGTAAGCCTTCAGGCGAGGGCAGTTAGGGGTGACCAGGCCTCCAGGGAGAGACAGTTAGGGGCAAAGAGGCTGGCAGGGGAACAGTTAGGCATCAATCAGGCAGGCAGGGGAGTGGTTAGGTGGTGATCAGGCTGGCAGGCAGAAGCAGTTAGGGGCAATCAGGAAGGCAGGCATGTGAGAGATTGGGAGCCAGCAGTTCTGGATTGTGAGAGGGATGTCTGACTTCCCGTTTAGGCTCGATCCTACTGATATTGGGCCTAAACTGGATGGGACCCAACCGGGATCAGTCTTAAACAGGCAGTTGGACATCCCTCAAGAGGTCCCTGATTGGAGAGGGTGCAGGCTGGGCTAAGGGACAGCCCACCCCCGTACATGAATTTTGTGCACCAGGCCTCTAGTATATATATAAAACCCTAATATGCAAAAAGAATAAACTGCAGAACAACAGGTTGCTATGATGTGCACTGACAACTGGGGAGTGTGCATGGAACATGGTGGGTGTCAGCCATGGCTGGATGGTGGAGCAGTTGAGTGGGGGCACCAGACCAAAGTGGGGTGCTGGTCACTCTCACTGGGGCAAACCTCTGGTGGTTACTTAAAATTCTTTGCACCCACACACCACAGTCTCACTGACACTTGCACCTGATGCTGACACTGGCCCCACTCGCACTTGCTGTCAGTGCTGGAGCTGCCGCTTGTATCCCTGCCAGAGCCTGGTGCCGCCTCCAATCACTGGGCACTAGCACTAAGTACAAGCAGTGGCTCTGGCCCAAATCACCCTGAGGGCTTCTCCACATCCCTCTGCTCCTAAGGGGTGATTGGGGCAGTAGCCACTGCTCGCACCCACTCACACCCACTGCTGGTGCTGGGTCCAATCGCTTCGCAAAGTTAGCACATGGTAGCAGCAGTGGGAGCGGGACTTCTGGCAGACAAGGGACTGGGGCCTGTAGTGGGAGGGCCAGGTGGGGGTGCAGAGGATGGGCTAAGACCCGCCTCTGTGTCCACTGTAGCCTCGCAACCCACAGTTCCTTTTAAGATGCATGGATTGTGCACTGGGGACCTAGTTCTTTAATATGAGTTACAAAGAAATTAAAAAATCTACCGATATTAATAAACTATACATTGTTTAGAATGAAGCTACAAAATGCTGCAGATTGAACACATTGGCAACAGTAATGTGCATTTCCATAAGTTATTTGGTTGAAGAAGAATACATAACAATGAGCCAGGTCAATTTACTCATTCCTGGATTGCCACTAAAGGCAGTTATTAGAAGAGGAAGGTAAGTCTTGGGTTGAAGCTAGGGAGGGAGCAAAGATCTCTTCTTTTCAGTGAAAACTTTCTTTTTTATCTTTCAATGCTACCTTTATTTAAAATGAACATAAGACCGGATCTACTGAAGTTTTAGGGTAATAAATCAAGGGAAGTATGATAAACTCAGCTGAAAGATGTAGTTTGAGGGAGTTTCAAATGAAATATGTCTTTGGAATTCTGGGAGAGGAGTGCAGGAATTGAAGGGGATATGAATGAGGCTCCTAGCCCACTCTTATTATTCTTTTTAAGTAGAGGAAGCTATATTGTTGTAACAGTAATGACTTTGATCCATTCATTCACCCACTGCACATTCTCCATTTAAGCCAACAGGGATTTTTGAGCATGTAATTTACCCATAATTTCAAAAGTCAGAACGTTATGCAGTTCGTGAGTTTAGAAGAAAAGGGAGGGTATGCGTTGGCAAGACACTTCCTCGCTCTCAGTAGTGAGTTACCCACATGGAACATAATTCCATTCTTCTCCCAGGTGTAGGTTCTGTTCTTAAAAAAGATATCTGTACCAGCTTAACCATGCTAGAAATACAATTGACAAACCTAGGATTCAATACTAGGAAAACCATTCACTGATATCTGCTTGGTTTTTAAGTACACATTGCTTTTGTCATTGTTTATTAATTAATTTAGTAGTTAAGTGCAGAAGTATAGTCTATTTTCTTTTCTTTATTCTCACCCAAGGATATCTTCCCATTGATTTTAGAGAGTGGAAGAGAGAGGCAAAGACAGAGAGATCTATTGATGTGAGAGAAACACATTGATTGGTTGCCTCCTGAACATGCCAGAACCCAGGCCTGGGAGGAGCCTGCAATCAATATACATGCCTGTGATTAAATCTGGGACCCTTTGGTTTTCAGGCCGATGCTCTATCCATTGAGCCAAACCTGCTAGGGCAGAAATATAATCTATTAATTGAGCCTCTTTTTATCCCAACATATGGTGTATAGCTGAACCCTATGAGAAATATATAGGGAGTAGAATATTTCTGAGCCAAATGAACATTACAGAAAGATTTTTGTTGAAATTAGGATAGATGTGGGGTGCCTAGAGCTTTTCTATATGGGCAGGACATTTGGAATCTGGTGTCTGTAGATGCCTATTTGAGCCACTAGGCTACTTTTCACAATTATATGGATGGATAGTTGTCACACTTTGGCTTTTACATGCTCACCTGGTCAGGAGGTATAAAGTCTTAGTTTTTGTTTTTTGTTTTGCTTTGTTTTGTTTTAAGATATATTTTTATTGTTTTCAGAGGGGAGGGAGAATGAGAGAGATATAGAGACATCAATGATGAGAGAGAAAAAATTGAATGGCTGCCTCCCGCATGCCCCACCTTGGGGATTGAGACTGCAACCTGGGCATGTGCCACGACCAGGAATCAAACTATGATTTCCTGGTTTATAGGTTAACACTCAACCACTGAGCCACACCAGCCAGGCTGAAGCCTTAAGTATCTTTTAGTGTTCCATCTTGCAGGCCACTGCAGCTTATTGATGCTTTACCTCCAGGTGTGTGACTATTTCTATGTCTTCAACAGTTTCTTCACCCTAAATAAATGGCCATTGGCCTCAGTAATAACAGGAGACCTATAGGCTTCAACAGAGGCCAAGCCATGAAAAATGTTTGAATGTTATTAGGGGTTGACTTAATAAAGTTTGATGTGCAAATGTCATCTCAAAAGTGCCACCCACAAGAGATTTGGTAAGTTAATGCCATCTAGTCAGGCCTCTGTAACGGGTAGGGTTTAGTGGGCTCAAAAAGCTTCAGGAAGCAGATGACTGGTGCTTATCCATTAATTAATTATACAATTATAGTTTTTGCATTTTTATAGAGTAAATGGAATGTACCACATATAAGTCTTTTGTATATTAGAAGGAAATAAAAATATTTGCTGCTTTAAAATTTTAAGGCACCTAAGTTCTGAGTATACTATAGAATAATTAAGATTTCCGTGTTTTAACTGGTTAATCCCATGCCTTACTAATCATTTATAGTTTGGTTGTACCCTAAATCCATTCTCCATTTAAGCCAACAGGGATTTTTGAACATTTAACTTACCCACAATTTCAAAAGTCAGAAAAATTCAACTCAAAATTGAATATAGTACCTTCTTCGATTCACCTAAAAAAAAAAGGCCACATTAATTTCTGAAATTAATACTCTAAAGGAAAAGAACAAAGAGGAAATACATGATAGGAGAATCAGAAAGTATCTTAATGTATAGAATTCAGATCTGGATTCAAAGCTGGTTGAGATTTCTCAACTCAAGAAATTGAAAGTAGGTAAGATTCATTGTCATTACCGAATATTTTGTTCAGCTCCCCTGAGACCAAATTTAAACAAAATTTATTAGTATAAGTAAGTAAGAAAAAGGCAAGTGAAATATAGAATCATTTTGCAAATGTTACTGACCATACATGTATCATGGAAGAAAAAGGGTAAAATTAAGAAACATTAAACTGCTATTCAGTGAAAACTTTCTGAAATGCATAAAAGAACAGTAGAAAGAAATCTCTCTATATAAAAGCCTAAGTGACTGTCCCAACCAAAACAACTAAAAGAATGACTGAATAGGCAGCATGAGGTGACCAGGCTGGCAGGGGGGTTAGTGGGGTGACTAGGCCAGTAGGGGAAGCAGTTAGAAGTAACCGGGCTGGTGGGAGGGGGGAGGAGAGCAGTGAGGGCAACCAGGCCAGCAGAGGGGGGCAGTGAGAGGTGACCAGGCTGGCAGGGGGCTCTTGGGGGTGACTAGACTATTGAGGGTGGCAGTTAGGGGTGGTCATGCAGGCAGGCAGGTAAGCAGTCAGGAGCCAGATTGTGAGCCAGTGGTCCCAGATTGTGAGCCAGTGGTCCCAGATTGTGAGCCAGTGGTCCCACAGGGATTGGACCTAAACCTGTAGTCGGACATCCCCTGAGGTCCTGGATTGGAGAGGGTACAGGCTAGGCTGAGGGGACCCCCTCCTCTGTGCACGAATTCCATGCACTGGGCCTCTAGTAAAATATAACAGACATACTAGAGTGCTGCCAAAAAAGAAGTAACTAATAAAAATGCAGCTTTTTGGTTGCGATAAAATGAGGAGGCACTTTATATATTGCTATCATATGATGAAAATGTACCAAAGAAAGGTACATAAGAGTGTAGATAGTAGAAGGATATAGTAATTGCTCATGTAGGTAAGAAATATCTTTGGGAAAGTGCATAATAAATTGATAACCTGGGGGAGGAAAGTGAATGCCTAAAGGAAAAGAAAGAGAATGAGTCTTTTCACTATACGCACTTTAATATCCTTTGGTATATGAATGTGTACTAAAAATAAACAAATACCTAAAAGAAATATGGAAAATACTTGTTAGAAATTATAAACTTAGCAAGTTTGCAAGATTCAAAATCAAAACTCAAAACTCAGTTGAATTTTTATACAATAAATACAAGTAATTAAAAAAAATAAGACCAAAATTTCATTTCCAATAATATCAAGAAAACGAAATGTGTAGTATTTCCTTTGTGGAAGGGAGGATGCCTTTGTACCCCAAGGCAAGACGCAGGGCTGTAAAAGAATGGTGCTTGCAGGAGAACAGGGTCAAGGAAATATAATTGAAAACAAAATCTCCCTATTCAGTAAACCTCTCCAGAGAGTTATAAGTAAAAGAAAATAATTCCATATTGAATAAACATTAAGCCAGAATGGGGTGGACATCACAGGCAATCTGCTTAGAGATTGTATAGACAATCTTCTGTGATAGCAGGTAGTTTTTCTATCTCAGGAACTTAGGCTTCTATCTTCCCACAGAAACTTGAGAAAGTCATTCCATGGACTTAAAGCTGGCCAGAGACTTATTTATGTTCAAGGTGGGGCAAAAGCAGGCTTACAGTTGTTTGTATGGAGAATAATACAATGATGAATGATTGATTATTCAAGAATAAACTCTTTTGTGCACTCACAACTGTAGACCTACTATTGCCATAATCTGTATTTTAAAGTTTTAGTTTAGATACATTTTATAGATACAAAGAAAGAACTCACAATTATACTTTTTTCTAAAGTAAATTCTAAAAATAGGGAAAAGGGAACCTTGTTCTTTATTTTCTCTTACTTTCAACAGGTTGAAAGACCTCTTATTTTTCATTTGTATTTGCCCTTTCATCAGGCTTCAAAATCTCAAGTTAAATTCTCACTGAATCACAAAAATTAGTAAGGTAGCCCCACATTATTTTTGGAGGAGAGCACCAAAAGTTTCTTGACTTTGGGATTTTGATAGATAAGGTGCTGGACTCACAGCTGTTAAAATCTGAAGGCAGGAGAGACCCATCTTTGCTAACAATACGGATAACACAGAGCAGCTTTCTCCTCCACATGGGAAACAGGATGGCAGAGACAGTGATGGTCAAGGTGGTTGTGCATCACATGCACAGGCTGCTAGTGCAGTTCCAGGTTGAGAGCAGGCAGCTGTTGGGCTCATGGTTGGATGTAAGAAAGGGGCAGTTCATTTGCAAAGTGCTGCTGGCCCAGGAGGATCTCCTAGCACTGGATTTCTGTCCCACAGGCTGAGATTATCTCCTCACTGGGGAGGATGCTGGAGTCACAGGCAGTGGAGACAGAGAAGGTTCTCAACATCATTTACCAGCCACAGGCTATCTTCAAAATCTGTGCTGTGACCAGCTGGAGCAGCTCCTTGGAGGGTTATGGTGAGGCAGTCATTTCTGTGGCCTTCATTCCCAGGATACTTGCTGGCAGTAACAAGTAGGTCAGAGGCCTAACCTGGGAGCTCCTCAGTATATACTCTGAGCCACTGTGTGGACAGCAGCTCCAAGGATGGCAGTGTGTGCATCTGGGACACAACGTCAGGCCACTGTGAGCACATCTTCACTGGGCTCACCCAGTCAGTCACCTGTCTTTGATGGGGAGAAGATGGCTCTCATAACAGAGAAAATTTAAATGTAAGATAAAATTATTAACAGCACAGAATAAAGATCCGTTCCTTGTGGAATTTTATTCCTCCCATTTTTATCCTTAAATTTGAGTTGCAGAAGCCAGGGAAGAAGGCGGTAAAACAAAAAGGCTAAAAATAATCAACTCTCTTCTTCTTTCCACTATTCTATCCCCTGCCTGTGGAAAGTAGAGAAACCTTGAATTAAAAGTGAGATTAAAGACTGATTTAGATTGCATGAAATTTTTTAATGCCCAAAATGGTTGAATCTTGCCAAAATGTTGGCAAAGTAATTGATCAGTGTTGCTAGAAAAAAATCCAAGAAAATGTTTGAGGGTATGTTTTCCAACAATTCCAAACCAAGTTCATCCCCTTAATTAAACCATGGCCTATGCTAAATATTTATATCCAAAATACATGCACATATTTTTACAATTGAGAAGATGCCCTTATAAACTCTTTCTGGTATTTCTCTTGTGTCTTCGGTAACATAATCTGTTTCCTTTTGTGTACATGAATATAGTTTGCCATTTAAGCATACAGACATCTTTGAGTTCCTTCTTATTTCCATAACATAAATTAAATAATTACACAGTACTTCCTCCCATCTTTCCTCCCCCATTTTATCTCAATGTTGTTATATAGTAAGATAATATTATATTGTATTTCACACTTTATAACATTTTTGTTCCCTTGTGTACCATATTTCTTGCAATTATATTACCCTTCCACATTTAAATAGATTCAATCACTGACAGCAGTTATTCCATGACATGGTTCTATATTTCAAAATTCTTTATTTCACTGAATCTATTTGTAAGCAGTATTTAAGTCATACATGTGTGGGCAGTATTCAAGTCAAACCTTTCCAGAGTCTAGAGATGCTATGTTCCCTGAGCTCTTGTGTTGTGTAAAGTCCTTTCTTGTGCAGCTATGTGTGAGTGACAGTTTATTTGTGTTAACATTTGATTCGTCTTTAGAATCACTTAGAACTCCACAGCCATTACATTAGTATAAATTGGAATTGGTTATTGGTATTGATATATATTACCTAATTTGATTGTTTCCTCTTCATTAGTTAGTTTTTATGAAAGCGTGGGGAATTTTATTTCACACTTAAAATTCAGTGTTTGCTCCTGACTAGTCCCAAAGCCCTACGTGCCCAACAGATAGGAGTAGATTTCTCTGACAATAGTGGCAGCGGAGTCCTGTATGATAGGAGTGCATCAGGAAGGGACAGGAGAAGAAAAAGAGAGAGCTGCTCTGGCTATTGTGATAGCCTTCATGTTGTTGCTGCTCGTTCTGGCACTCTTACCCACAAGGTCAAAGAATCCAGCAATCTGTGCATCAGCTTCAACAGCTGCTGCCACAATAGCCTCAATAGCCTCAAAGCCGTAGACTACACAGAGGAAGACAGTGCCCAGAGGAAAGAGAATAGTGAGAACATAATGTAAAACCCTTTTTATAATATATCAGCATTAAATTGTTACTGCTCAATACAGAAGACTTACAATAATAAGTCAGCGTCCTTCAGTATTGCTCAGTACTATTCTACCTCATCTTGACTGTTTAAAAGACTTAAGACAAAAAACACCTCCACTTTTCTATCTCATCTTCTAAAACCCAATCCAAATGATATGTAGCAGTATAGCGTAGCAAGGGGAAAAACATATTTTTGTCAAACCTACTAGTTTCAAACATTATATTATAAGCACAGAAAATGTTAAAAATTTCCACATTTGTTTAAGAGCATATGAAAGATTTGTCTAGATAGCATGCCAATGTTTAATCTTCTGGAGTTTCATGTATAGGAGTAAAGATTGAAACATCCAAGGATAATATATGATTTTATTAAATGTGACTTAAGAAATATGAAGATGTAGATAGAACTCTACCTTGAAAATAAGATTTCACCTTAATCAACAAAAAAGGATGAAATCTAGAATGGAAATGGAGGGTAGGAGGTTGTTTGTTTCTTGTTCATTAAATCTATAAAGTTATAGAACAATTATTTTTAACTAAATACTTATTTTATTCTCTTTTATACATTGGAAGGAATCTTCAGGTATTATTGTTAGTCTTCTGTATTGAGCAGTAATAATTTAATGCTGATATACTATAAAAAGGGCTTTATATTATGTTCCAACTATTCTCTCTTATAGGCTTTGAATTTGACTCTTTATTTGACTTTCTTTGTAATAATTGACAGGTGCAAGGTCAGGAATGAATAGTAGGCTATTCCAAATTCAAATATAATGAATAAATCCTGCTTATACACTTGTAAAGTGAATGGGTAGACATTTTAGACATGTCCCATCACACAGTGATCACACTAAATGTTAAAATGCTTTTTATTTCTTGTTCAATGTTTTTTCAAGTAAAAGTGATCTGTTTTGAAGTCATATTTGACAAATCTTGAATTTAAGAGACAAGAACTATAAGATCCCTACATAATGTAAATTACATGCTTGAGGAGGGGAGATAAGAACATCAAATACATTAAAATGATACAGGAAAAAAACTTTTATTTATTTATAATTTTTTTTACTGAGTAAATTTCCTTTTTAATGGAATAGTTCCTACATTACATAATAGAAACTATTTCTGAAAAACATGAATCTCAAAACTTCCTTTGACAGCCATTTTAAGAACATCTTTCTTATTTTCTTTAAGCCCGTTTCTCTTATGTGAGCATGAAAATATCTGTCAAGTATCTTGTTTGTACAAAGTCTCATATTTTTGAGAATAGTAATTAAGTCACACCACAGGTTTTCCACTTCTATGCTAAATATACCCACAAAACCTAGTTTTCCCTCCATCAGAATTATATTCTGCACCTTTGATCATTTTTTTCTGGTCTAATTAGCATATTACCCTTTTATTATTACAGATAATATACACACAAAAATTGTAGGTGTAGGGAGGCCAGGGGGAGGTCAATGGGGGGAGAAAGGAAACATATGTACTACTATTTGTAATACTTTAAACAATAAATAAATAAATAAATAAATAAATAAATAGGAAAAAAATTAAAAAATTATACCCACAGAATATTTCCATTTATATAAAATTTCGAAACAGGTAGAGCTACACCATGTTGTTAAACCGTAGAAAGACACTTATGAAGAACAGTTCAATAGCACCAGGATACATCTTCTTCTTAAGCCCACATGGAACATTCTCCAAGATAGATCATATATTAGGTCACAAAACAAGTCTTAAGAATGTAAGAATGTTGAAATTATGTAAAATAATTTTCCTGAACACAATAATATGAACTTAGAAACAATAACATAGAAAAACTGAAAAATAAACACGTGGGACTACATTAAATAAAAACATTTCTGCACAACAAATGAAACAATCAACAAAATGAAGAGGCAACCTACAGAATGGGAGACAAGACTTACAAACTGTATATCTGATACAGGTTTAATTGTCTAAAATACATAAGAGAAACTCAAAGAACTCAATAGAAAAAAATAGCCCTAAACAAAGAAAAAATCATTTAAAAAGTAGGTAAAGGTTCTGAATAGATATTATTTCAAAGAAGACAAAGAAATTGCTATCAGGTATATGACAAAATGCTCAACATCAATAATTATCAGAGAAATAAAAAATCAAAGCTGTTTGGTTCAGGACTTCCTGCTGGGGACAGGACTTTCTTGGATGCTGGGAATTGGGGAAAGGTCTGAGCAGAAGCAGGTAGATGGGACATGCTTTATTGCAGACAGAGCAGCCAGCCATCAGCTGTTCAGGAGTACATTTTATACTAATTCAAACAAAAGAGGCTTCTTGTCCAAGAGTGGCATTAGTGTTACATGATATAAAGGTGCACCTGCGCAGTGTGTACAGTAAGACTCCTGGCCATGGCCTTTGCGCAAAGGGGCCTCTACCATCCCGTGCGCTCGGTCAGAGCCCCACCACCGCCAGACGGAGACGGCACCTCGCACCTGTTGTGAGGTTGTTATAAAAATGTAGGAGATAACAGGTATTGGCAGGGTGTTGGAAAAGGAAACCCTGTGCAATGTAAGGGGAATGTAAAAGAGAGAAATAAAGAAAACGTGGTACATATTTTTATACAGTGGTTTGGTATTCAGCCTTAAAAAGAGGGGCGGGGAAAATTCCGGCATTTGTTGCACCATGAGTGTGATTTAGGCCCCTTTACTGACACCAGAGAGGTGTCATCAGACAGCCTCCTGAGTCAGTGGAAGCGGGCTGTTCCCAACCTCAGTCCTTGTCTTCTCATATAAATGAATGTATATGACAGACCTTGGCCGTGTTGTGAAAGGCCAATTTATTAAAACAGGCACCTGTATTGAAAAAACAAAACACAGCAAGCAAACCTGCATGTCTGCCTTATGAAGTGCAAATGGGTTCTCAGCTAATCTGAAGGACAGGTTGGGCGGGGAAATGAGGTGTCATACAAACTCCTGTCTATAGGTTTTAAAATTCCTCCAGTTGAATAAATTACGGATTAATTCTCAAGGTCCCTTGTTACTTTGTTGTGGCCTTCCCAGAATTCATCGAAGCACCTGCCAACTTTATCTTGCCAAGCCTCGGGACTGCTGGCTTCTCTGCTTGGGGAATTACACTGCCCTTCCTCTCTCCCTTTCCGCACTCTCATTAGGGAGGTTTTTAACCATTTGCTCTGCATCCTTGGCTGGGGAAGATAAAGGCTTGCTAGTTACAAGCTGGCTGCACATTGCCTACACTGTTTGGCCTTGTTTTAACTTTCCTGTCTCAGTTTCCTTATTACTCCTGCCCTGGAATCCTGCAACCGATGTGCCTGGAGAGCATTATTCTAAGTGAAATAAGACAAAAAGAGAGAAATAAATACTGTATAGTATTTACTATTGCCTACTGGTATATGTAGAATCTAAACACATATTCAAACAAACTCACAAAAGCAGAAAGAAAAATAGTGGCTGCTAGTGGCCAGGGTGTGGGGTAATGGGAGGTGATCAAAGGGAACTAGTTTTCAGTAATAAAATAAAGAAGTTCTGAATATCTAATGTATAGTATGATGACTAAAGTTAATAATGCAGTATTATATACTTGGAATTTGCTAAGAGAATAAGTGTTCTTAACACACACACAGAGACACACACACACACACACACACACACACACACACACACACACAATTTTTGCTATGACTGTTCAAAACGTGTTTTTGTCCTTAGTTGCCTTTTTTTTCTTGATAGCTGAACATGATGTAGGAGTTAAAATGACCTGCTTTAAATAAACCGTTAGTAATGTGGAGGTAAGGTACTGGAGACTGAGGGAGCATTTTATAGTTGTTTATTATTATATTTTAGTCTTTTACTGAATGCCTCTGTACTGTGAATTTCACAAGTACAGTCAAACCTTGGTTCTCCAGAATCTCTCATCTTAAAGCAATTCAGTTCCCAACTAAGTTGTTCACTGAAAAAATGTCTCAGTTGTTAAACAAAACTTCAGCTTTTCACCCAACAACCCTTTTATGTTTATACCTGTACTAGAGGCCTAATGCATGAAATTCATCCAAGAGAAGGCTTTCCCTCAGCTGCCAGCACTAGCTTCCTTCAGGCACCTGGGACCTGGGCTTCACTCATAGAGGGATGCCTCACCATTTTGCCATAGCCCACTAGTCGGTGGCATGGGCCTCCCTCTGCAGGGCAATCATGGGGTGATGGCCTGGTGCCCAACTAATCACATATCACCTACCTTGCTGGCCTTGTGCCAGTGGGTGTCATAGTGTGGTCACCTAAAAGGTTGTTCAGTCTAATTAACATATTATGATTTTACTTGAGGCCCAATGTATGAAATTCATGCACAGGATGGGGGTATCCTTCAGCCCAGCCTGCACCTTCTCCAATCTGGGACCCCTCGGGGGATGTCTGACTGCCAGTGGGATCAAGTTTAAACCAGCAATCAGACATCCCTCTCACAATTCATGACTGCTGGCTCCCAACCACTCACCTGCCTCTCCCTGATTGACACTAACCGCTTCTGTCTGCCAGCCTGATGACACCCTAACCACTCCACTGCCAGCCCGATCGATGTCTAACTGCTCTCCTGCCAGCCAGTTTGCCCCCAAATTCCCTCCTCTGCTAGCCTGGTCCCCTCAATTGCACTCCCTGGCAGGCCCAGTCCCTCCCAACTTGCCCTCCCCTGCAGGCCTGGGTTCTTCTCAACTGTTCTTCCCTGCAGGCCTGGTAACCCCTAACTGCCCTCCTTTGCAGGCGTGGTCTCCCCCAACTGCCCACCAGGATTGGACCTAAATAGGCAGTCAGACGTCCCTCTCACAATCCAGGACTGCTGGTTCCCAACTGCTCACCTGCCTGCCTTCCTGATTGGCCTGAACCACTTCTTCCTGCCAGCCTGATCACCCCCTAACCACTCCCCTGCCAACCTGATTGATGTCTACCTGCTCCCAGCCAGCCTGTTGGCCCATGACTTCCCTCCTCTGCCAGCCTGGTCATCCCTAACTTCCCTCCCCTGTAGGCTTGATTGCCCCCAACTGCCCTCCCTTACAGGCCTGGTCCCTCTCAAATGCCTTTTCCTGCTAGCCATCTTGTGGTGGCCATCTTGTGTCCACATGGGGGCAGGATCTTTGACCACATGGGGGCAGCCAATTTGTGTGTTGGAGTAATGGTCAATCTGCATTTTTCTCTTTTATTAGATAGGATAGAGGCCTGGAGCATGGGTGGGGGCCAGCTGGTTTGCCCTGAAGGGTGTCCCGGATCAGGGTAGGGGTTCCCTTGGAGCATAGGGCAGCCTGGGTGAGGGGCCTGTAGTGGTTTTAAGGCTGGCCACACCCCCCAGCAACCCAAACAGAAGCCTGGGATCTGGGATTTATTTATGCTCTACAATTGAAACTTTGTAACCTGGAGTGGTGCCAAGCCTTCTGCTCACTTCGTGGTGGCAGCCATTTCTGTTGGTTTATTTACCTTCTATAATTGGAACTTTGTAGTCTAGAGTGGAGGCCTAGGCCAGCAAGGGCAGGTGGAAAGCTTGGCTTCCTCCATTGCTGGAGAAACCCAAGCCTCTCTCCTGCTCTCAGTGGCCACAGCCATCTTGGTTGGGATTTATTTGCTTATTTGCTCCTGATTGGCTAGTGGGTGTGTCTGGTGGGCATGGCTTGTGGGTGTAGCAGAGGTGTGGTCAATTTGCATATTACTCTTTTATTAGATAGGAGGATCAGTTATGCATCTCAGATGACAAGGGAGAGAATGCACAAATATGAGTCAGTTTACTACTAAACTCCACATTCTTAACATCTCAGGAAAGTGTTCTATGAATATTTTCATTATTTTTGCTTTTGTTGCTACTTATTATATATGTACAGTAAGTTGCCATTGGTCCTGAAAAGGTTGGTGATAGCAGCAAAGTGAGAAGTAAAGTTGTGAGAACAACAATAGAGCTAAAATTTTGCTAAGTATAATGGAGGTGTTAATGTGTCTGTTCTGACTACCATATGGCACAACAGAATCAGGATTGGCACAATTTTAAAACATATAAAGGCCATCAAGCATGTTGAATAGAAGGAGATGCTAAGAAAATGGAGAGAAATGCAAAGTTTTATTTAGGAACATCACCTGACAAAGAAGTAGCAAACCATGTGATAAACTTATTCAATGACAATTCAGTGTCTCACTTAATGCAAGTGTTAAAAACACAGGCAAAAACAAACATCATTGGATAGATTTTTAGTGAGACAGATGCCCAGTGAGACTGCATCAAATTCTAGTGAAGCAAAGAGACAAAAGAAAGAACCTAAGAAGAACCTTACATTTTTATGGAGAGGAACTTCCTTTCCAAATAATGACATCCCTCTCTCTCTCCATTCCTCCTCTTACTCATCAATAACTCTCAACATTAAAGAAAAGTTCCACCCCAGCTGCTGTTGCTCAGTGGTTGATTATCGACCTATGAATCAAGAGATCGCAAGTTTGATTCCTGGTCAGGGCACATGCCCAGGTTTTGCCTTAACCCTCAATCAGGGGCATGCAAGAGACAGCCAATCAAGAATTCTCTCTCATCATTAATGTTTCTACCTCTCCTTTATTCTCTGAAATAAATAAAGAAATATATATATATATATATACATATATATATATATATATATATATATATATATATATATATACTTTAAAAGGTAAGTTCTGTTGTATACATAAATTTTTATTTTTTTACAGTACATGTTATTTCCTTTTTGTGAAATTTCATTTACTTGTCATGTCCTTTTTGTTTTTGAAGTGTTCATGAATAGATTAAATAATACATATCAAAATAAGTATATAAGAAAGGTTAAAATAGGAAATCATTTGGGGGTCTTAAATGAAATAATAAAATTTACATTATTTCTAATGGAAAATGATTTATTTTTAGAAAAATTGCTTCGTGAACAGCTTTCCAAAATGAATTAAGTTCAAGAACTGAGGTACCTTTGTACTTCTCTGTACCCCCTTCCCTTTGGGTAAGACAAGAGTGTGCTGGATTTGAGGTGTTTACCTTCCTCTATGTGGAAGGCTACAGCCCCCTGGAATTGGCTATTTCTCTTCCCTTAGATGAATTTGGCTTTAACAAAATTCTGGTAGATAACAGGCATGCCTTGTTAAGTACAGCATGCTCCAACCAATTAAAAAAAAAATGTCTACCATTCTCTTTCAGGAAGCATGAGGGAATTTTTCTCCACTATTCACCATGGGACGCTGGTAAAACTGCAGGAGGTGAAACTCATGGAAACTCAGGGGTATATATCCCATTATGACTTGGTCACTGAAGTTTTTAATTCTCAGTTGCCCACACTGAGCTTCCAGAAATCCAATTGCAGTTTAGGCTTCTCTCCCCAGTCCACCCTGGCATTGGTTCCCATGAAGGTTTCAGTTGATGAATTTCTGCTTACGTCAGTTTTAATTCTCTGTTTTTGCCCGTTGGTTTCTTTAATTTGGAAGAAGGGGTTGCATTTGGACCTTTTATGGGTCTAGAAGTTAATGATTTTTCAGTTTGCTTAGCTTTTCACTTGTTAGAACAACTGACAATTTCCGAGCTTCTTACATGCCTGACTAGATACCAGTAGTACCAGAATTTTTAGTTTTTGTGGTTCTTCTATGATTAATGACTTTCTGTTTTATAATCATAATTAAGATAAAGTAATTAAGGGCTGTCAATTAAAAACAACGAATACAAAATTTAAGTTTTCAAAAGTGTTTTTGTCTTTTAATTTTTAAGGAATATGTTTTTATTGATTTCAGAGAGAGAAAGAGTGAAGGAGAGAAAGATAGAAATGAGAGATGATCATTGATGAGAATCAATAATCTGCTGCCTCCTGCACACCCCCTACTGGGGACTGAGCAAGCAACCCAGGCATCTCCCCTGAGGAGGAATGAAACTGTGACCTCCTGGTTCATGGGTCAACCAGCCGACATTCAACCTCTGAGTACACCTGCCAGGCTCTTAAGTTTTTGGTATCGATACATCCCATTTTATGTAAAAATCTGTTTTCACTACTGGTGATGTGCTCTGAAATCAAGGCAAGGCTTTGGCCATGCTGATCTTCATGCAATTTTTAATCCTTTCCAGACTGGGATTGTTAGGTGGAATAGATAGATACTAATGCAGAGATGGGGTTATTATCTCACCCGAGGAGTCCTGAGACCTGCCAAGACAAAGGTATAAACAGTTAAACTACAATGACAAGAGGGAGCTTGAATACCCACATGCTAATCCCGATACCAGGGGAAGGAACCCCTGGTGCTGCAATATCTAGACAGCTGAGCCGAGCCGGAACACATGAACACACAATACAAGGTTTATTTTCCTATTCCTAGTAGGTCCTAGGCTCCAGCAAAGGCCACCAGGAGATGCACACTGAAAGATGGACGATGAAGACGGAGACAGACAGGCGGCTGCAGTTGGTTCAGGCTCGCACAGCAGAGCAGTCAGTGAGGGACTCCTCTCATGGAGCAATGTGGCGTCCTCCTCTATGAGGCGGGAGATGTCAACTGAAGAAGGTCCTGGACTTATATAGCCAGAAGTCAACAACCTGTGTCTTATTGGTGTGGCCCAGACGGTGTGCCTTATGCTAGGAGCAGGGCATTTACACTTTGGGCGTTCATGTCAAGATGGGGGTACTGTGTTCACCAATTTGGAAGTTACAGAGGGGTCTCCACACAGCAAACATTTCACACAATAATTATTTCATACATTAGAGGGGTTTCCTTATGACCATAACATTATTATAACAGCTGAGTTGCCCACTTGTGCTTTATGTCAAATGTATCCTTAATAAAAAATCACTTGTTTTGCTTCAACACTGCTTTCTGTAACTTTGTCTTAATTCTTTCAAACAAGGGGCTAAGAGCCAAGGTGGGGGGAGCCCCCTTCTGACTCAGGAAGCTCTTTGGTAACACAATAACTGCCTATGATCCCTCCACAATGCAAAGCACATCTATCAACTCTCTTAGTACCAGCTGGAAACTATTCTCTTTTGAAGGTGTACCAAATCATTGTAAACATTGCATTATCATATCTGCATTACACCTTTTATTTCTTTGAAGCAAGTTCAGTACAATCAGTTGCAGATCTTTTATCAGTTATTATGAGTTAGCCCAAAGACACAATTTACAGAAAGAGTGAAACGTGGTGATATAAAGAACACATGTTTTAAAATCAAACAAGTGTAGGAGTGCACTGAGATCAACTTGACACACACCACAAGAAAAATATAATTCAAGTGTCAAATACGAACAAATAAATGGGAAGAGTTATGTCTTATAAGTGTGTATTTCTTTTCCCCACTGCAGATAGAGTATTTCCTATTACACATATTCAGCTGGGCAGTGACTCTGAACACTTCCCGAAAGCCTCCTTCTACAGTCCTGATGTGGGCTCGGAGCCAAATTCCTCAGGCTCAGATGCTGATCCTCGTTGCTGTGTGTTTTTGATAAGTTATTAAATTCTGTCTTCCTTAGTTTTGTAATGTAAATATATATATTATTACTTTGAATATGGCAAAGTAAAAAGTGTGTGGTCTATTCCAGGCAGAGAAAAGGACAATCGGGAAAATGAAGAATCAGTGAGCTGAAAATACTGAGAAATGATAAGTAGTATTGGAGCTTAGACCCTGAGGGTAGCACTGTGGAATGAGGCAGTAGACGGAGCTGATGTTTGAGATAATAATGAGCCTTGTAATACATATTTAAACAATAGTACCCCTTTGTGGGAGCAAAGGAAGGTCACTGAAGCTTTAGAAAGATTTTTGTAACTAAATTTTGGATGATGAATTTGAAACAATCAAGACTGGAAGCGGGTAAACCAGCTGAGACATTAGAGATGCCAGTGGGTGTATACATGGAAAAGAAGCCAGAAGATATCAATAGATACTAAAAAAAGTATATTTAGTAAAATATAATTAGTATAAAAATAAAAAAGAATGTTTCATGCTTTATATGAGGTTTCATTAGTATTATATTCAGTTAAATAAATAGGAAAACACTATAGATATTCACAAAAAGATGTCATAAATAAAATATTACCTCTTCACATAAAGCCATTTAATGTTACTTTCCTTTCTTTTTTATATTTTTATTGATTTTTTACAGAGAGGAAGTGAGAGAGTTAGAAACATTGATGAGAGAGAAACATCAATCAGCTGCCTCCTGCACAATCCCAACTGGGGATGTGCCCACAAGCAAGGGATAAGTTTTTGACAGGAGTCAAACCTGGGACCCTTGAGTCCACAGGACTGCACTCTATCCACTGAGCCAAACCAGTTAGGGCTAATGTTACTTTTCTGCAGAAAAAAACAACAAAGCACTTTTACATTGCTGATACAACTCTTTATTATCTGCTCCAATTTGGTGTCTCATATTTATTAAAGGTAGTTTTCCTTCTGCAATGTATATTAACTACCTTGTTCTACTTACAGTCCTTAAATCACAAGTTTCATGTCCCTTATTGCCAAAACGTATTTTTTTCTTCCCTTTGATTTTTAAAGTCTAAGTTTCAATTGTAGTTCCCGCTTGCATTCCTTTCTTGCTTTCTCTATTCCTTCTCTTCCTTTTCTTCTTTTCTTTCTTTATTTTTTATCTTTATCTGTCATGATTTCTTCATATCTACTACCAAACTCCCATTGAACAATCTCATTCCTCAATATAGTAACTATCCTGGTGTGAGATGCAATCATTTGTCACTCTTGTTTTGCTAACATTAGGAGTCTCTTATGTTTAGGTCTCTAAAGTTGCATACATCTATAATCCAAAGGGCTATTAAAATAGTTTACTTTTTTAACTTGCTATTTTTATGTTTACAAGAGATTAAAATACAGGAAATGTCAGCACTGACTCTAAAACCTTGTCAGTTTGTGTTTATACATTGATAGAGCCTTATCATTATTTAACAGTTTGGGATTTTATTTTATTAAAAAGCAATTCAGAGAAGGTTAATACATATGTATGATTTGCCTAATGAGATAGAAATGGCTATCGGGTAGTAGTATAATTAAGCATTTGGAACATATGTTTTCTATATAGATAAAGAAGCCTACAGAGGCTTAAGCAATATTATCCAATATACTAGAGGCCCAAAATTCGTGCATTGGGGTGGGGAGGGGTGTCCGTTAGCCCAGCCTGCACCCTCTTCAATCTGGAATTTCTCTCACAATCCTGGACTGCTGGCTCCCAACCACCTGCCTGCCTGCCTGCCCGATTGTTCCTAACCTCTTCTGTCTGCCAGCCTGATCACTCCCTAATCACTCCCTTGCCAGCCTGATTGATGCCTAACTTCTCTCCTGCAGGCCTGATTGCCCCTAACCACCCTCCTCTGCCAGCCTGGTAACCCCTAATTGCCCTCCCCTGCCAGCCTGGTCACCGCTAACTGACCTCCCCTGCCAGCCTGGTCATCCCTAACTGCCCTCCCCTGCAGGTCTGGTCCCCCCAACTGCCCTTCCCTGCAAGCCTGCATATCCCCCAATTGTCCTCCCCTGAAGTCTGGTTCACCCCCAACTGCCCTCCCCTGCTGGCCTGATCACCCACAATTGCCCTCCCTTGCAGGCCTGGAACCTCCCAACAGCCCTCCCCTGCTGGCCATCTTGTGGTGGCCATCTTGTGTCCACATGGGGGCAGGATCTTTGACCACATGGGGGCAGCCATCTTATGTGTTGGAGTGATGGTCAATTTGCATATTACTCTTTTAATAGCTAGAATACCCATAAATCATCGCCTTTTCAGACAGTGCTGCCCTCACCTCTCATCCTTTAGAGCACTGTTCATTAACAATCCCCGTTATTCCCCCAAATTTGTAATCCCCTGCATTTTGTAGTCATTGCCTGGTGAGTGGTTGATCAACTCAACATCCTGCAAAATCTCAGAGCATTAAGCTATTGTGGCTGATATCAATTCTTAAATTCACAGAACTTGACAAAATGGATACATATTATATTATAAATTTGAGAAAGTATTACATCAGCTCCATTGGGAATGGAAGATACATAGTGATAGAGATAGTGATTAAATTGAGACAGAAATAAAGAGAGATGAGAGGCAAAAAACTAGCAAACAAATATTCAACTAAATTGATATCCTATCTAATAAAAGATTAATATACAGATTGACCATCACTCCAACACACAAGTGGGCTGCCCCCAGGTGGTCAAAGATCCTGCCCCCATGTGGACATAAGATGGCCACCAAAAGATGGCCAGCAGGGGAGGGTTGTTGGGAGGTTCCAGGCCTACAAGGGAGGGCAATTGGGAGAGATCAAGCCAGCATGGGAGGGCAGTTGGGAGGGACAAGGCCTGCAAGGGAGGGCAGTTGGGGGTGATCAAACCTGCATGGGAGGGCAATTAGGGGTGACCAGGCCAGCAGAGGAGGAAGGTTGGGGGCAAACAGGCTGGCAGGGGAGCAGTTAGACATCAATTAGGCTGGCACGGTAGTGGTTAGGGGGTGATCAGGCAGAAGCAGTTAGGAGCAATCAAGGAGGCCGGCAGGTGAGCAGTTTGGAGCCAGCAGTCCTGAATTGTGAGAAGGATGCCTGAGTGCCTGTTTAGTCCCGATCATACCAGGACCAGGCCTAACTGGGTAGTTGGAAATCCCTCGAGGGGTCCCAGATTATAGAGGGTGCCAGCTGGGCTGAGGGACACCCTCTGCCTCCCATGCATGAATTTTGTGCACCAGGCCTGTAGTTATGATATATGTCCTATATAACTAGGTATAGATATCAAAAGCTATACATTTTTGGGGTTGTCTCTTGTCCTTGTAAATGAAAATGTGAGACTGGACAAAGTTTTATCTTCAATGAAAAGCACTGATAACAGAAGCAGAGATTGCTGCTTTTAAAAGTGTTACAGAGTCATTACTAAGCATTCCAGCAGAAGCTCAAGATCACAGACATTAATGTCCATACATCTTAGTTGTAGCTCCAAATCAGACCAACAGCCTACTATCAGAAGAGGTGGGACTACTCCTACCAACTAGATGTTAAGTCTTTAACATCAAGGAAGAATAGTTTTTTTTCCTTAATATAAGACCTAAGAAAATTTCCCATTCTTGCTTAAGAAATGAACATTATAATTGTAATATCAAATATTGTGCCCTTTTTTAATACCCTTAAATAAAGACTGATAGCATCAATATCAAAATAACTTCCATAAGCACTATGAGATAATCAAATTATTTTACCAGATAAATTGTTAAAAGTGAAATTATAAATTTAAAAATACTTCATGTATATCCTTTAAATAAAATATCTAAACTACTTATTTAAAATAGTGTTTTGATTAGATAGGACAGTAGAGTTCCGGGTAGTAGTACCCAACAATTCATTGAATTGCAGAAATTCTGTGTTATAGATCAAGGGCAGGTTCATTTGCTTTGATAATTAGGAGACAAGAGTAGGACAAAACAGTTCAATTCTTTTTAGTGTATTTTAATAAGCCAAACTACTGTTTGACTCATTGCGTTAGCAAATGTTCATTAAGTGCCTAATCAAAAACCTAAAGTATTGTAGTGAAATGATAAACAAAATATATTCATGTTCATTTTTAATAATAAACATCCCAAATCAGTATTGATGTCAGCTTCAGTAGTGCTAAAAGAAAGGTCCAAAATATTCCTTATGAAGATCACTATGTTTTTGAAAACTAAATTTTGTTTAATGGAATATGGCTATAGAGGGTACCCCAGAAAAGGCTCCTGAGCATTCTTTAAATCATTGTCAGCTGAATCCTAGGTGCCAGGCAGAACCCTGTCTTGGAAACACATCCACCAAGAAGGCTGAATATGTTATCAGTACTGACTTAACTTGCTCCAGGTGTTGGGGAGAGGGCCTTGAAATGTAGATTCAGCCTAGCCCCAGGAAAGAGGGAATGAGTAGGGCCTGGGTCTAGTTAAGCTCCTTTGATCCTAAGTTTTTTCTGGTGAAACCCCTTTGCATTTTAGAATATAAATAAACATGCTGCTGTTGGGTATGGATTCCTGCCTCTCCATCAGAGAGAATAGAAATTCCACCCAGCCCCAGCTATCATTTCTATTTCTGCATATTCTCGTCTATTCTTTTATTTCTCAATCCCCAGCTCCTCTACTCGGAAACTGGACCCACTCTCTTTCCATGCTGGATGTGGAAAAGAGAGAAAACCCCTACATTTGGCACGCTGGACCAGGGACTGTGTACAAAGAAAGAAGTGAGGGGGTCACTCCTAGAAGTGTGCACACCACAAATTAAGAATAAGGTAAGGAGTGGATTGTTGTGAATTGAATTAGCTGGGTATAAAATATGGGTAATTCTCAAATGCTTAAAACTATGCTCAAAGCTTAAAGATGCTCTGTTAAGTGTAGTCAGATTCTTGATATCTAGACATTAATGTCCTAGGTATGAGGTAGCTCTTCTCACCTTTGCCTTTGTTTTTAGTGTTTTTATTGGAATAAACTCTCTAAGTCTTGCTGAAAAAACGTGTAAACGGGTCAAATATTCTGACCAATATTCATGACCAGTATTCAGCAGAAGGTCCAGAGAAGGTTCCTATTCCTACTTTAATTTGTGATCCAGAGAAGATGTTACAGGATTTTCAATGTGTCTGGTCATAGAGAAACCAGACCATACCAACCAACCCAGGACAGATATTGCGAGTGCACGAGCCTATTCCTTTTAAAACCCTTAAGGAGTTTAAAACCTCTGTTTCCATGTATAGCCTCACTTTGTTTTGAGCTTGCTTAACACTGTAACTAGTGAAGCTCTGTCTCCCCTCTACTGGCAGAAATTGGCTAAAGCATGACTTTCCCCTAGAGATTATTTAATGTAGAAATCCAATTGGACTGAATTTATGCAGAACAAGCAGCTAGAAATCAACAACATGGTGTAGCTATCATGCTTGAAACTGCTTTAAAGTAGAAGTTTCCCTTCAAGCTGCTCAGCTTGCAAGAGTAGATTTAACAATACCCCTTTAAGTATTAATTTTCCCTACTACTCACACTCCCACAAGAGTCATTTGGCAGGACCCAGAAGTAATACAATGGCTCCACCTGGCCCATTTTCCAAGCAAAGTATTAACACCTTTTCATGATTTTGTTTCTCAGCTCATAGCAAAAGCATGATACCGACTAGTTCATTTAGTAGGGCAAGAACCTTCCCCCATTATAGTGCCATTCACCACAGGACAGCAAAGTTGGCTATGGCAATACTACATTAATTGGTAAACTGCTCTTGCTAACTATCCTGGTCAAATTGGAAATAATTATCCTGCTAATAAAATTTTACAGTTTTTGTTTTTCAGTCATCAGCAAGCTCCTGCGATCTCAAGTCCGAAGGCTCCAACTAGATGTTCACAGGCTACATTTAAAAATGAAAAATGGGGGAGATGTAGAGGACCCCCAGGGAAGGCACCTGAATCCGAGGTGCCAGGCAGAACCATGTCTTGGAAACACATTCACCAAGAAGGCTGAATGTATTATCAGTACTGACTCTTAATTTGCTCCAGGTGTCAGGAAGAGAGCCTTGAAATGTAGATTCAACATAGTCCCAGGAATAAGGGAATGAGTAGGGTCTAGGTCTACTTAATTTCCTTTGATCCTAAGTTTTTTCTGGTGGAACCCCTTTGTATTTTAGAATATATATAAACACGCTGCTGTTGGATGTGGATTCCTGTCTCTCCATCAGAGAGAACAGAGATTCCACCCAGCCCCAGCTATTATTTCTATTTCTGCATATTCTCGTCTATTCTTTTCTCAACCCCCAGCTCCTCTACTCGGAAACTGGACCCACTCTCTTTCCACGCTGGACCCAATCACCCCTACATATGGCTAATGGTTTTAAATATTTGAAGTATAGTAATTTAATAACATGTTTTGAGGTTGAATGCACTTTATTAGTTTCTCTTGGGCCATGTTATATCTTTTCCATCTGAAGATGTGCCATTACATATCTAGAAAGTTTTACTAAATTCTATTTCTCAATAATTCATATTTTTTATTAATTAGCTTTATTTTCCTAGGCCAATAATGTATGTACTGAATCTTAGTTGCTTGCCTTTATAATTATCTCATTCATCATTGTAACAGTTACTCTTTATCATATTGTTTTATTTTATTATTTGTGTTCTTTCTATCATATTGTTTTATTTTATTATTTGTGTTCTTTCTCGACTTTATTTCCAGTGATTACAGAGGCATCACAACTGCTGTGTGCATTTTGCAAAGTTTTCTTGGATTTTAATTTTTTCCATTGCTTTATGACTTAGCTTATACATCTCTTTCTATATCTTATACATCTCTTTCTATAACTTCAACATTTCTTTTATGTCCCACATTTCTACTTTATACTCTGGCCTCATTCAGGCCAATATGTTATTGTTCTTTATTTAACATTTTAGTAATGTCTTTGTTTAGGCTTCTCCTAACAGCAATATTTTTCTGCTAATCATTGTTTTCCCTAGAGTGGTTTTACTGTTCTAAAGTCTGGCTTCCCTTTCTTTCTCTTCCCTTTCCCACCCTCCCTTCTTTCTGTACTTTCTTTCTTACAGTATAACTAGAGGCCTGGTGCACAAAATTAGTGCATGGGGCACAAGGGGTGTCCCTCAACCCAGCCTGCACCCTCTCCAATCTGGGACCCCTCAAGGTCCAGGACTTCTGGCTCCAAACTGCTCGCCTTCCTGCCTTCCTGGTTGTCCCTAACCACTTCTGCCTGCCAGCCTGATCACTCCCTAACTACTCCCCTGTCAGCCTCATTGATGACAAATGCTCCCATGCAGGCCTGTTTGCCCCTAATTGCCCTCCCCTGCAGGCCAGGGTCCCCCGAACTATCCTTCCCTGCAGGCCAGCTTGCCCCAAACTCCCTTCCTCTGCTGGTCTGGTCAGCCCTAACAGCCCTCTGCTACAGGCTTGATCACCCCTAATTGCCCTCCCTTGCAAGCCTGGTCCCTCCCAACTGCCCTGTCCTGCTAATATGATTGTCCAAAACTGCCCTCTCTTGCAGGCCTGGTCTCTCCCAACTGCCCACCCCTACTGGCTGTCTTGTTGTGGCCATCTTGTGTTCACATGGGGACAGGATCTTTGACCTCATGGGGGCAGCCATATTGTGTGTTAGAGTGATAGTCAATCTGCATATTACTTTAATTAGATAGGATAGAGGTCTGGTGCATGGGTGGGGGCCAGCTGGTTTGCCCTGAAGGGTGGTTTGCTGGATCAGGGTGGGGGTTCCCTTGGGGTGGCCTAGGAGAGGGGCCTGTGGTGGTTTGCAAGCTGGTTATGCCCCCCAGCGACCCAAGGGGAGGCCCTGGTATCAGAGATTTTTTTTTTATCTTCTGTAATTGAAACTTTGTAGCCTTAAGCGGAGGCCAAGAACAGCCAGGGCTGCAAAAGCTTGGCTTTTCCCATTGCCAGAGGCAACCCCAGCCTCCTGCTCTCTCCAGCTCCATGGCTGCTTCCATTTTGTTGGGATTTATTTATTTTCTATAATTGAAACCTTGTAGCCTTGAGTGGAGGCTTGGGCTGGCCAGGATGTGCAGAAAGCTTGGCTTCTTCCATTGCCAGGGAAACCCAAGCCTCCCTTCTGCTCTCTGTGGCTGCAGCCATAGTGGTTTGAGTTAATTTGAATACTCACTCCTGATTGGCTGATGGGCATGGTTTTGAGGGTGTAGTGGAGGTACAGTCAATTTGCATATTGCTCTTTTATTAGATATGATAATATAGTAATTTTGCTGGCTTCTTGTGAAATTGATTATCTTCTTTGAAATATATGAGAATTTCTAGGACTAGCTGTAAGACAGAAGAGTATGTGTGTGTTTAAGGTGTGTATATGTGTTAGGAGGAAAGAAGAGGGGGACTGCTTTTCAAGCCTCAAAATAGGTATTTATGCTCGGGTGTTTTGGATGTGTTAGCTAACTGATATATTTAGCCCACCAACCCCCACTCCCATTCAGTTACCAGAGTTATAAAGCTGTGGGCTATTTAAAATTTGTTCTGTCTTTTCTTCCATCTCCAGGGACAAATTTGTCGTACAAACTAAATAAGGCTTGCCTATGGCATTTTTCATGTAGGTCCATTTCTGCAGCATCTTAAGCCCAAATAGCATTCAGAAAATCTGTTTAGACAATATCCATATCAGCTGCAAACAGGATATGCCCTGAGTTTTGAGAATGAATGGTACTGTTCTGGGACTTTCTGAGATCCTAGTTCAGTAATCCTATCTCTGCCTCCAATCTTTTTTCTTGTTTTGCCTTCTCTTTTTTTGCAGTTCCACTTACTTTTTATTTTTAGGTTTTTGCTCCCATCATTTTATTTCTGATGGTGCTTGCAGTTTTATTCTCTTCCAGTGTATTTATTTCTCTCTGTTTATTAAAGAATTAGTGGCCTGGAACATGAAATTCGTGCAGGGGGTAGGGGGTCTCTCAGTCCAGCCTGCACCCTCTCCAATCTGGGATCCTTTGAGGGATGTCATACTGCTCCATACATGCAGTTGGACATCCCTCTCACAATCCAGAATTGCTGGCTCCCAACTGCTCGCCTGCCTGCCTTCCTGATTCCCCCTAACCACTTCTGCCTGCCAGCCTGATAACCCCCTAACCACTTCTCTGACAGGGTGATTGATACCTAACTGCTCCCATGCCAGCATGTTTGCCTCTAAGTGACTTCCCCTACAGGCCTCATCACCCTAACTTCCCTCCCTCGCAGGCCTGGTCTCCCTCAACTGCTCTCCCCTGCAGGCCTGGGTCCCAGCAACTGCCTTTACCTGCAAGTCCAGTTGCCGCAAACTTCCCTGCTCTGCTGGACTGGTCACCCCTAACTGCCCTTCCCTGCAGGCTTGATCATCCCCAACTGCCCTCCCTTCCAGGCCCAGTCCCTCCCAAGTGCCCTCCCCTCCTAGCCATCTTGTGGTGGCCATTTTGTGTCCACATGGGGGCAAGATCTTTGACCACATGGGGGCTACCATCTTGTGTGTTCGAGTGATGGTCAATCTGCATATTACTCTTTCATTAGATAGGATAGAGGCCTGGTTCATGGGTGGGGCCAGCTGGTTTGCCCTGAAGGGTATCCCAGATCAGGGTGAGGGTTGCTTTGGGGTGTGGGGCGGCCTCGGCAAGGGGCCTGTGGTGGTTTGCAAGCTGGCTACATCCTCCCATGATCCAAGTGGAGGCCTTGGTATCTGGTATTTATTTATCTTCTATATTAGAAACTTTGTAGTCTAGAGTGGAGCCAAGTCTCCTGCTCACTTAGTGGCAGACTTTTTAAGAATGGGCATATGAAAGGGTTTATAATCAAAAGACGAAAAATGTTCAATGCAAAATGCAGATAGACTAGGCAAAGAGAAGCATGGAGTAGTTGGAGATATGACTTAAAGTCAGATTGTGAAGTAAATATAAATAGCTAAAGTCTTTTCAAAATCAGAACAATGAGAAACTATTTCAAATTGAAAAAAAATACATTAAACATGGTGTCAACTTAAAGTGTGTAGATTGTTTTACTGGGCTGGAAATTTCACATTGATATGTTTGGTTAATTCAAATTTCATAGTTGATAGAATGAGTCACAGCAAATAATTTGTATGGCCACATAACAGCATTACATACATGATATCATTGTTTTTAAATTTTTACATTTAAAGATAATATTTTATAATAGACATAACTGGTAAAACAAAGATGAAATATATATGTTTATATATGCTAATAAAAGGGTATTATGCAAATTGGATAGGAAGCCATCACAGTAACGACCTGCACAAGTGGGTAGAAACTTGCAGCTTTGGGGATGGGGCGGGGACTTGCAGTGTTGGGGACATGACGGCAGCTGCTGCTTGCTCAGGGCCAGCCCTGAGCAAGTAGCAGTGGGGATGGGGGCAGGGGAGGCGGGCCTGGTGGAGGGAGGTTGTACTCCCCACATGGCAGTGGATGCTGTGAGCACTCCTGATGGCCACTTCCGCTTCCCAAGAAGGACCACAGGTTCCTTCTGTCAAGTAGCAACAGAGCCACTCTGCCAGGAAACCTCCGCACCAGCAGCAAAAGCAGGTGAGTGAGGGATAGCTCAGCAGTGAACACAGGTGAGGGAGGGACAGCTCAGCAGTGAACACAGGTGAGGGAGGGACAGCTCGGCAGTGAACACAGGTGAGGGAGGGACAGCTCAGCAGTGAACACAGGTGAGGGAGGGACAGCTTGGCAGTGAACCCAATGAGGGAGGGACAGCTCAGCAGTGAACACAGGTGAGGGAGGGACAGCTCAGCAGTGAACACAGGTGAGGGAGGGACAGCTCAGCAGTGAACACAGATGAGGGAGGGACAGCTCAGCAGTGAACACAGGTGAGGGAGGGACAGCTCAGCAGTGAACACAGGTGAGGGAGGGACAGCTCAGCAGTGAACACAGGTGAGGGAGGGACAGCTCAGCAGTGAACACAGGTGAGGGAGGGAATGCTCAGCAGTGAACACAGGTGAGGGAGGGAATGCCCAGGAGTGAACACAGGTGAGAGCGAGGGACAGCTCAGCAGTGAACACAGGTGAGAGGGAGGGAATGCCCAGGAGTGAACACAGGTGAGAGTGAGGGAAAGCCCAACAGTGAAGGCTGGTGAGTGAGGGAAAGCCCAACAGTGAAGGCAGGTTAGGGAAAGTCTGAGCTCCATAGCTAAAGCTCCCAGCTTGACCATGTCCCACCTTGGCCTCTGGCACCGTGGGTCAGGGGTTCTGAGAATGGCAGCTCCTTTCTATAGTTCCTCAAACTCCCAGGCAGCTTCCATCACCCCCAATGCCCCTTGGGTCAGGTTCTGAAATCTGTGGAGGTCTCCAGGTGTCTGGACAACCGAAGTAGGGCATTTCCTCTAGCAGCTGGACCCAGTGACCCAGGGCCAGAGGGAGACCTACATTCTCCCCTGCAGCCAGGGGAACCCTGGGAAATGCAGTATGTCCGTCACCAGATGAGCACAATCAATTGTTTAAGTATGGGGAAACTTGTGGCCAATGGCTGCTGTCACTTGCTCATGGTTTGCTGCTGCGAGGGCCGAGGCTCAGGCAAGCTGCAGTTGCTGTGATGACCGAGACTCAGGCAGCCTTGCGGCTGGCAGTGGCAGCAGCAGAAGCATGATAGGGGCATTGCCTTCCTATGTGATCACACAGAGGGAGGCCAGAGGCAGAAGGAGCAAGAAAACAATGGGGGTAGTGCCTTCCTCTGAGTGGTCGTTTGCCTCCCTCAGAGGGAGGCCAGACTGGGGAAGCGGGCTTAAGCCAACAGTAGGAGATCCCCTGAGGGCTTCTGGACTGTGAGAAGGGGGATGAGGATGTCCCTCAGCCCAGCCTGCCCCTTTTCCAATTTGGGACCCATTGAGGGATGTCCAGTGGAATCGGATCTAAGTGGGCAGTAGGACATCCCTCTCACAATCCAGGACTAGTGTCTCTCAACCACTTGCCTACCTGCCTGCCTGATCACCCCCTAAGCAAGTGATTAAATGGTAGAAAAGTGAAAATGTTCAAGACTGGAAACCTGGAGACACCAGAAATATAAGTTTGGGTAGAAGGGGATGAATAAATAAAGGCTGTTAAATAGAGTCAATAAAAGCAGAAGGAAATGTGGAAACCATAGTATTTATTAAAACCTTCATAAAGTGTTATGGGTGGCAGGGGAGAGGCAAGAGCAATTATAGTCTTCATATTCTATCCATAGGTCAAAATGAGATTTGAAATGTAGTTTGGTGCAAATATTCAACAATCATATGACCAAATTTTTAATGAAGCATTCAAAAAGGTTATGTCTAAAGAAAGAATAAACTTGTCAATTTACATATATATGTATACATATTTAAAATCTATAAATTATCTTTTAAAATGTCAAATAGAAAGAAAACATAGGTCTTTTTAAATTACAGATTAAAAATTTCAGTCTATTAGTCATTCTGATATAATAGCCTATCTAATAAAAGGGTGATATGCAAATTGACCATCACTCCAATACACAAGATGGCTGCCCCCATGTGGTCAAAGATAGCCAACCCAGATGAACACAAGATGGCCACCACAAGATGGCCAGCAAGGGAGGGCATTTGTGGGTAATCAGGCCTGCAGAGGAGGGCAGTTGGGAGTGACCAGACTTGCAGGGGAGGGCAACTGGAGGGGACCAGGCCTGCAGGGGAGGGCAACTGGGAGGACCCAGGTCTGCAGGAGAGGGCAGTTGCAAATGACCAGGCTGGTAGGGGAGGGAAGTTGGGGAGAACTAGGACTGCAGGAGAGGGCAGTTGGGGGGGTGACCAGGCCTGCAGGAGAGGGAATTTAAAGGTGACCAGGCTGGCAAGAGAGGGCAGTTAAAGGCAATCAGGCCAGCAGGGGAGCAGTCAGGCATCGATAATATTGTCATGGGCACATGTGGATAGCCATCTTGTGTGTTGGGATGGTCAATCTGCATATTACTCTTTTAAATAAGATATATGCCTGGTGCATGGTTGGGGGACCTAATTTGCCCTGAAGGGAGTCCCAGATCAGGGTGGAAGTTCCCTTGGGGTGTGGGTGCCCTGTGTGAGGGGCCTGTGGTGGCTTTCAGATCAGTGACTGAAGTGGAGGTCCTGGTATCTGGGATTTATTTATCTTCTACAATTGAAATTCTATACCCTGGAGTGGAGCCAAGCCTCCTGCTTGCTCCATGGCAGTAGCCATTTCTGTTGGGATTTATTTATCTTCTATAATTGAAACTTTGTAACCTTGAGTGGAGGCCTAGGCCAGCCAGGGTTTGTGGAAAACTTGGCTCCCTCCATTCCTGGAGGCAACCCTTGCCTCCTGCTCTCTCCAGCTCCATAGCTGCTGCTATTTTTTTGGAATTTATTTATTTTCTATCACTGAAACTTTGTTTTCCTTCAGGGACTTGTAGTACTGTTTGTATTAAAAATGATCATACTAGAAATATGCTGTTACTTTTTTCTTTACATATTTAATATGTAAATAGATTAGGCAGATCCTATGATGTAAATAATTTCATTTAGTAATGTTCACCTAGTGGGAATATAACACTTACAGATAATTTGAATGTGTCACACTATAGCACCTTACCAAAAACAGTTATAGTCTTTGCTTTACCACTTTCACAAGTATGTTACATAGCTTTTATTTTTGGAAAACTGAGGGGACTGCATTTCTTTACTGACACCTCAAGTAACAGATCACTATCTTTCTAGCATCATGCTAAAAATATCATCTCAATTTTTAATCACATTCATGGTAAGGAAATATAATTTAGGCCACAATAATTTAGAAACACAATAAAGATATTTTTAAAAATCCAAAGGATTGACTTTTAAATATGCAAAGATACATTTTATTCAAATATTTTTAAATAACTTAAAAATCTATTTCTACTAAAGTATATTTTATTATTTAATATGCCTGTTTTCAGATTAATATATCATACAGTCTGCAAATACTTCATGAACACTGAAGTTTTAGTTTCTCTAATGAACACTGAGTTAAACGTTCAATGACACCCTTGGCAATTTCAACATGTCCTTTGTCTCCTAGTGATGTGCTAGAAAACTTCCCAAAAGGAGTTCAAATTAGTTGAGACATCTTCCTCCTCATTAAGTTTCATTTCACCTGGTGAGCCTATGATATTTTATAATTCCCATTTACCAAGAGGGTGAGCAAAAGGTGACAGGCCAGGAAACTTTCAGGAAGCCTTGAAAAACACCCGTGAGCAAACTTACCTTCATGTAATAAATTATAAAGTTACAAGGAAATTAAAATATGAAGGAAAATGATTTCACTAGCAGGTGAAGAGTAGGTCAACATAAAGGCTTAAACTCCAGTTCTTCTAATTTTATAACAAATCAGTCTAAAATCATTTTGGAATATTGAGACTGAAAAATGTCAAACGCAACAGTCTGAATCTCCATAAACAAAATCAAAACAAGGATTGAACACTATGTAATGTCTTATTGTACAACCTGGATAATTTTGTTTTCCTTTAGTTTTTATGCACTTGACCTATTGATATTCAGCTATTGCATTATTTTATACAAACTAAACCATAAAAAGTGTAATTATAAATAACATGCCTGAATAGTTACAAAAAATATGAACATAGAATTATAAGACCATTTAAGCTTATATGACACAATAATTATTCTTTAAGAATTTACCATATTTACTAAAGTTCAGAAATATATGTACATCCAAAACAATTTTGCTTACACATTTAAAGAATAATTACAGATACCATACAAAAATAAAAATAAAATAAAAGATAACATTTGAGGGGAAAAAAAGAGAAAAACTAAATAAATAAAAATCCAAATTTATTAAATCAGGCAAATGTTAATAGATTTTTGGAATTCAATCTTGCTAATGTTTTTCTACTGTTTCAGAATTTATATCTTTAGATAACTCTCAATGACACATGGAAATTAAACCGAACTGCCTTGTTTTCCTCTGGGCAGGATGCAAAGGTGATTTTCTGTTTTTTTTATCAAGGTAGATTCAAAGAATGAAGCCATTGGCAAAAGGTGGTATAGGAAAACATGGAAATTTATGGAGAAATAAGCACAGACTCCCAAGTGGGGTGGGGAAGAGAGACTCCCCCCCCCCCCCCTCCCAAGTCCCTCTTTCTTAAGGTTTATAAAGTCTGTAGCTCTTTGTGTCCTGATATCCCCTCTGGCATCAGAACTCAACCCCCATATGGAGTTTCTCCCTTTTGTTTTTCTATTCCCTGTGGCCTTCTTTATTCTGTGACTGGGTGGCTTCCTCTCCTTTATTTTGTGAATGTGTACCTTTCAGCAGCTCCTAGCTTTACAGCCCTGTGGTACTAGTCCATGGACCCCAATTCCTAAAGCTCCCTAAACCTGCCTTGTCTTTACCTGTAGAAACTCCTTTCATCATATACTTATCAAATCTCATTAATTTATTCAAATTCATGATTGTTAATGCTTTGCTGGTTGGTGCTTTATTTATATTGTGGGGGTTCGGAAGGAGCCACCCTAAGATTTTCCTCAGTGATATGCAGATTACTTCTTTATCTTCAGGCTCAAAAGAAACTTATACCCCTCTCTTTAACTACCTGGAAGAACTTGAAATAGGTGCTTTGCCCATAATCTACACTAATAAAAGAAAAACATGTAAAATGACTGTCACTCTGATATATCCACCAGCCAATTAGGAGTATGAAAATTAACCCAACAAAGATAACTACTGTCATAGAGCTGAAGCGAGCAGAAGACTTGGATTGCCCCCAGGAATGGAGGAAGCCACGCTTCCAGACCACCCTGGTCACAGCTGAAGGAGGGGCAGGGAGCCTGAGTCGCCAGGAGTGACCCAGACTTCTAGCCCTCTCTGGCCTCTGCTGAAGGAGGGCCTGGTAGCCTCTGTTGCTGGGGGGCATGGCTAGCCTGAAAATAGTCCTCACCCGTTACCCAATCTGGCCAGGCACCGCAGCAGGAACCCACACCCTGAAGGGCGTGTGGCCAGCTTGAAAACAGCCCTCAGCTCCTCACCCAGGCTAATTAGACTGGGAGATTTTCTAGGAGATCTTCCAGACATTCTTCTGGACAAAGCTATGGTGGTTGGGGTTCACCAGCAATGGAGGATATATGCACCCCAATGTTGAAAGCAGTGCAATTTACAATAGCCAAGATTTAAAAATAGCCTAAGTACCCATTAGCAGATGAATGGATTAAAAAAACTGCCTAATATATTGCCAAAACCAGTTTGTCTCAGTGGATAGAGCGTCAGCCTGCGGACTGAAATGTCCCAGGTTCAATTCCGGTCAAGAGCATGTACCTTGGCTGTGGGTTTCCCCAGCAATGGAGGATATATGCACCCCAATGTTGAAAGCAGTGCAATTTACAATAGCCAAGAGAGGCAGTTAGAGGCCAAGAGGGGAGGGCAGTTGTGGGTGATCAGGCCATTGGGGGGGAGGGGCATTGGGGGTGAGAAGACCAACAAAGGGGCCAGTTGGTGGTGAGCAGGCCATCAATGGGGGTCAAATGGGGGTAATCAGGGCAGTGGGGGCAGCAGTTTGGGGTGAGCAGGCCAGCAGGGGGACAGTTGGGGATGAGCAGGCCAGTGGGGAGGGCAGGTGGGGGCAAGCAGGCCAGCAGGGGGGAAAGTTGGGAGCAAGCACACTGGTACAGGGGACAGTTGGGATGATCAGGCTGGTGGGGGGACATTTGGGGACAAGCAGGCCAGCATGCAGAGTGGTTGCGGGCAATCAGGCAGGCAGGGAGGTGAGCGGTTAGGAGCCAGCAGTTCCGGATTGTGAGATCAGACTGCTAGTTTAGGCCTAATCCCTGTAAACCAGCAGTCAGACATCCTTCAAAGGGTCCCAGTTTGGAGAGGGTGCAGTCTGTGCTAAATGACCCCCACCCCTCTGTGCATAAATTTCATGCACCAGGCCACTAGTAAGTGACAATCAGAGATAAATTATTTTGGCCTACCTAAATAGGACAGGGCAAATTACTATTTACTAAATGTCTGTTCTTCTGATGATCCTGCAATGAACTGTTGAAGCTCCCCAGGTTTCCACCGCATCCCAAGCCTCCTTTGTAATTATGAATATCCTTTGTTTGCATGTGAGTTCTCTGACTCATGTATGTGGGGTTCCATACTTTGTATTACATTTTGTTATTTCCACTTGCCATTGTGTCTCATATATTATTACGCTAGTCAGAGAATGTTGAGGGTAGAATTTGTCCTTCCCCACAATAGCTTCACTTTTAATAAGTTTTATCCGTATCCAGCATGTCTCCTGCCCTCTGATAGGTAAAGAACGAAGAAAATAATGATGGAGACAAGTATCTTCTATCAATAACCTTACCATATTCTGAGAGAGAGAATAACATGACATGAATTACAGCACCGCATAGAAGAAAGGCCAACAGGAGTCAGAGAGAAACAAAGGAAGACATTTTTTTCTCTTAAAACTGTGACTTATGACATTCTTTTTATGTGACTAAGAACCAAATATAAAATATAAAGAATCATCATAACCAAAATTTTTGTTTGATGTATCTTGTACTTGGTGCATTTATTCTATGCTATAGTCCTAAAGGATTCAGTAAAATTTGTTTGAGTTGAATGACTAAATTAAAATAACAATAATAATAAAGTTACTATTAGGTAATGTGTATTTTAATATGAGATACTCCTCTAATTATAGTTTACATAATTTACTGTTTAGAAGCTGGCTTGTTGAAGTAGTTTCTTTGAAAAAAGATTTTGTTTTAGGGTAATTCTGTGTCTTTTATAAAAAAATATGGAATCAAATGCTTTGATTATTTGTATGCTTTATGTTTATTTTTTATTGTTAACTTAATGTCAAATTTTAGTTATATAATTTAAGTATTTTTTTAACTTTTTAATGATTAAACTTTTTTTTAAGAAGAGTCTGTTAAAGAATGTCTTTATTAATACATACAAACTACAAGCAGTAAGAAACTGAATCTCTCAGTCAGAGCAAACAGGTGGCAATTCAACATCCAGAGTTGACAGAAGGCTCGAGGGAGACTGGAGCGGATCGGACTCCCAGGGTAGAGAGGACGCCTTCAGGGGTGAAGGGGGGCCCAGGTGTAGCACTTTTCAACTTTCCTCTCCTCCTCAAGGATCATGAGAGGCCCCACTCAAGGGGAACTGTGAGATTGGATGTTCTTCAGGCAGGTCGAATGAAGCTCTCAAAATCGAGAGGACTTAAGGGAAAGAATTTCTCTATTTCTGGATAGGTGTCCTCTGAGGCAGGAACAGTCTTTTGCTTTAACAGTCTTCTCGGTCACCGTTTTAGCAGAGAAGGTTGTCTGTTTCTCTTTGACGGGTGCATTAGTCTTGACTGACTTTTCTGTAGCTCTGTTCACAGTTCACAAAGCCTTTCTGGGAGCCTTCTGCAAGGCTGGAGGAGCATCAAACATTTGCCAGCACGTGGTGTTGAAACCCGAGATCTCCCATCTAAGGGTTTGACTGTAGGCCGGGACCCCAGCTTCAGCCGATCCTTCCGAGTCGCAGGAGTACCCAGTTCTCCATTTCCCTTATCCTTGTTAAATTCATATATACAACATAATGCATGATATTTCTATATTTTATGAAATAATCTTCACAATAAACCTGGTTAACATGTATTACCACATACAGTTACAAAAATTACAAAATATTTTTCTAGTGATGAAGATCTACTCTCTCAGAAACTTTCAAATATACATTATTTTAACTGTAGTCACCATGCTATACATGTATTCCCAGAACTTATTTATTTTAAAACCAAAGTTTATACTTTTAATCCCCTTCACCTATGTTTTTCCATCACATATCCCACTACCTTCGTGAACCACCAACCAGATCGTATAGAATTGTCTTTCTCTGTCTATGATATCTCACTTATTATAATGCCCTCACGGTCCATTTATTTGACTGCAAATGTCAAGATTTCCATTTTTAATGGGTGAATAATATTCCGTTGTATTTATAAAGTATACTGTTCTTTGCCCTGGCTGTTTGTGCTCAGTGAATAGAATGTCAGTCTGCAGACTGAAGGGACTTGAGTTCTATTCCCATCAAAGGCACATGCCTGGGTTGTGGGCTCAATTCCAGCAGGAGGCATACAGGAGGCAGCCAATCAATGATTCTCTCTCATCATTGATGTTTTTTCTCTCTCTTCCTCTCCTTTCCTCTCTAAAATCAATAAAAAATATTTTAAAAAAGTATACTGTCTTCATTCATACATCTGTCAACTCTTAGGTAGCTTCTTAGCAGTTGTAAATCATTATGCAGTGAACATGGGGCCCATATATCTTTTCAAGATAGTGTTTCCTCAGATAAATATCCAGAAGTGGATTTGCTGGTTCATATGGTAGTTCTGTATCACTAACACAACTCATTACACATATACTTGCTGTTCTGTTACAATTGCTTACAGTACAGTAACATGGGTAGACAGGTTTGCAATATAGGAGATATAAGGAAACATAATTTGTCACTCCAAAATATGCTGTTTGGCATAAGGACTATTTTAGGCTGGTTAATTTTAAGAAATAAGAGACATGGGAGAAGCTTTGAAACCCAAATAGAAGTTACCCTTTATATAATATATTTATATTTGTAAAGAAAATCTTCATTTGTGTATCTCCCACATGGAAGAGTGGGATGACCTTATCTCTTGAAACCTTTATTAATACAGAAGACAAACTTAAATCTGCATAACAACCTTACACTTGTTTACTATGCTTTTCCTGATAAACTCCCAGGACATCATATTTTATGTTCAGATGAAGATGGTATTTAAGGTGAAGATGATATTTAAGGTGAATGAATACCAGGTAAAAATGGTATTTAAGGTGGTGGCTTCAGCAGTTTTGGTGAGTTACTTAGTTTTCCTTGATCTCTACCATCTATATAGAAAGCACACATGTTATTAAACTTTTTTTCTTCCATTAATCTCTCTTAGTCAATAACCCAAAAGGATAGGGGGACAATTGATTTTCCTCCCCTTTAGAACAATAGACTATGCAATATAGCCTATGTGTGTAGCAGTTTTTACCTTCTAGGTTGGTATAAGTTCACTCTATAATATTTGCAAAACAACAACATCACCTAACTGATGTTGGTGGAAGTGGATTTCTTGGGGTGTCAGGGAATAAGCATTTCTGGAGGCCCCCACAGGAGCAGAAGATATAGTAGAAAGCTTTATTTTTGTGGGATTATATTCCTGATTTCTCAGATCACATTTCCCTCAGACCAATCATGGAAAAAGTATAGGTGAGTTTAAGTAGAGCTAGAAACAAAGCCAGAGTGTCCAGAGTTCCCATTCCATGTTGCAGTGCGGTCCTGTACAGCATCAGGCTAGCTGCAGTCCATCAGTCCACTGTGTGCAGGGTCCACATGGCTAAGGGCCATGTATGTGAATGCAGGGAAGCAGGAGCAAAAGGCCCCTCAATCCAGGAGTCTAGTGCAAAATGTAACCAAAGAGAAAACTTGTTTAGGGAATTAAGTATCCCACATTTCTGCTATTGCCTTGGCCATGCCCATTCTGGCCACCCCAGATTATTGACGGCAAGCTCCTTGTGCTAGTCCCTAAGTTTACTAGACATGTGTCTACCTTCCTTTTGTTGGACCCTTGGGAGTGTAAACTTGTAGCTTCCTGGGGAAGCTGCCTAAATGACATGCCTATAATGGCTGGCTTCCCCCTTTGCTCCCTTTATATCCTAATATATATAAAAACCCAGGGTCCCTAATGACGGAAGGCTCGACCAAATACCAGAAGTAAGTCCTACAGTTAGTGCTGGGCTGCTGTGGGCTCGACAACTCAGTACAAACTGCAAAGGGGGCTGTGGATCAGGCCTGGAGAGAGAGGCAGGGTCTGATCTGCAGCCTCCATGGTAGCTGTTGATCAGCCCTTGCCTCTCTCTTTCTCACTGGGCTTCCCCAGCAACTGCACCTCTCTTTCTCTCCAGGCTTCTGCTGGGGCTGCTGATCAGCCCTGCCTCTCTGATCAGGCCCATGCATTTCTCAGAACATATTCCTGTTGTTTAAGTCTGCATTAACTATAGGCATGATGTTGTATAGCAGATTTCTAGAACTTATTCATCTTGAATACCTGAAACTGTACTCATTGAACAGCAACTCCCTATTTTTCTCCTCTCCCTGATTTTAGCCTATATAATTTTTATATTAATGACTATATTTCAAGTTTTTCATAACCAATTGAATATTATTTTTTCATTTCTGCTTCGTTGGTTTGGTAATTTCTTATATATTCTTGAAATTATTCTTGAAATTTCTTGAAATTATTATTTTTAATATATTGTCTCTTTTAAATTAGGGATTTTTCTAGCCATAGTGTTTAATTTTGTTATGTATTTTGAAATTTTTATTTCTCAGCTTATTTTGAATAGGATTTCTCCCTCTTTCTGCTTTTCTTCTTTCCATTTTTCTTTAATTTGTCCTTTTATTTTTTTCTTTTTCCCTTCCTTTTTTCCTTCCTTCCTTCCTTCCTTCCTTCCTTCCTTCCTTCCTTCCTTCCTTCCTCCTTCCTTTTTTTCTTTCTCTCTTAATCTCCCTCCCGCTCTATCTTCCTGCCTTCCTTCCTTCCAAATATCTATATTTCCTATTAATTTTTATTTCTCCCTGATTGTTTGTTTTGTAGGTACTTCAATTGACTCATATAAACCTCCAGTAAAACTGTATCTTAGATATAATTTCTGAGTGACTACCAAACATTTAAAATATGGCAGACCCAAAGCAATATTTGTCTCAGATCATAGGAGGAAGACTATGCATTTGCCTTCCACCTTCTCATTATTATCAGCCTCAATTCACAGTGGATTTGAGTTATTCTTCACTCAAATTCTTGCCTTCGGTCTCTATGCATAGCTCTGGAATTCAGTTTCCAGAGGAGTTCTTTTGGTATCTTCATACATATCCCATTTCATTATCCTAAACCACACATACATGTGGTCTCAATCATGCTCACTGTTTTTTGAGGCCATTCTGTTTCTGGTGCATAAAGAAAATTTCCCTGAACTCTGTTGTCTCTATTATTCAATTAATTTATTTTTTCACCTTTATGTCAATAGTAGAAAGACTTTTTAAATTGAGGATTCACTGTACCATGTTAATCTATAAGTCCTTATTGGACTTAATCTCAGTTAGTTATTATAAATTTTGTAATGGAAAAAAATTGAAGTCCAGAAATCTTAGTCACTGGTTAATAAAGTGGTATATCTGAAATTTGGATCAGATTATTAAATTTCTAAGAACAACTTTCTTTCTATTCTATCAAGCTTGACTTCTCAGAAACTAAACAAACACATTGTATTCCCTTTTTCACAACTAAAACTATAGAGTAGGTATTTTATGTCAAACAAATTTATCTCTCAAATGGTTCTTTTCAGCTTTCAGTTATCACATACCTAATTTCTAAATACTGTGGAGTAGCAAGAAACTCTCTACTGAAAGTAATAGCTCTAATGTATTTCCAATGTCATAACACAGCAGTTATACTCCTAAAGGACATATGGCAAATTTTTAAAAATATATTTTATTGATTTTTTTTACAGAGATGAAGGGAAATGGATAGTTAGAAACATTGATGTGAAAGAAATATCAATCAGCTGCTTCCTGCACACCCCCTACTGAGGATGTGCCCACAACCAAGGCACATGCCCTTGACCAGAATCGAACCTGGGACCTTTCAGTCCACAGGCCAATGGTCTATCCACTGAGCCAAACCGGTTAGGGTCTATAGCAAAAGTTAATCCACATTTTCACACCAAAGTCATATAGCTTGCATGTCAACAATATAGGAAACATGGGGATATGTTTCTGTTATTTTGACAAGCATAGTCAGATAAGGGGATGATAAACATATCTAAAAATATTTAAAATAAAACCATACTCATCAACTTCTTTGCATAGTTAACAATCCAATCATTTTATTTTTAATTAACTTGGAAATAACTTTTTGCTCTATTGTGCAATGCCATTCTCTTGAAATGCATTGCTTTATGTTCATACATAAGTAAATGCATGTACCTAACATCAGAAATCGCTTGAGATCACTTATTATACATAAATATTTCTTCTGTAGGGGAAAAATCCTACAACAAACAGGCTAATTTATGTCCATATAGGGAAGACATATTAAGCAATTTACTAATAAATTTAATTTTCCCTCAACACCCTTTTTTAAAAAGTCATCATGTACTTAAAGATTATAATATACATTTTAGATGAATATGGCTTTCTGCAATGAAAACTATAAGCAGAAACATATTTGAAAATGTGTGTGTGTGTGTATGTGTGTGTGTGTGTTTCAAGAATTTCTTGCAAGACCTTCCTATCCCCCTGTTTCCCTCCTGATACATTTTGAAAAAGTTACTGGTCTGGAGGCTTTATTGATTTTCCCAAATGTTTCATGCATTCAGTCTTTACTTCTAGGAATAGATACTCTAAAAATAAGCAGGAAAAATCTTATGTATTAAGATACTCTTTTCTAGTCATTTTCCTCCTAGGATACTAAACAGTGAACAGTGGTTTTATTCATCACATATATATTTTATATAGAACTCAAGGCCCAGTACACCCCCTGGATGAACTCCCAGTAAAATTCCCTGTAGAGGGGACAATTTGCATGTTAGCCTTTTATTATATAGAACACACATTATGTCCTCTGTGTTTCTGCTTTCTTTCACCAATAGATAATATACTATATTATTTTTGCATTCTATACTATGTACAGTCAATATAAATATTAATGGCTTATAAACCCTTAAAAGATTTTTTGTCTTAGATTTATTTCTAATTAGTTTATTTTACATGTACAAATTTATTTTAATATAATTTTATTGTTGATTGAAGAAATTTTGGGAGATATTTGGCATATAGACATATTACATTTAAGTGTTCATTTTAATTGTTACAACATAACTTTTTTAACCCCTGTAATTATTTAATCTGAGTATTTATCTATATATTTTAGACAGACTATATATATATATATATATATATATATATATATATATATAATACTGAATAAGTCTAGCAAGAAGAAAGACTTTTAGTTTAGTGAGACCATAATTCAAGTTTAGTCCTGCCAATTACTATTAGAACTTTAGCAATTTACAATCTTTCTAAGCTGCAATTTCCTTATCTGAGTATGATATCCTTATTAATACTGTAAGGGTATTATGCTTTTGCATATGCCAAATAGGATAATAGTGTAGTATTAAAAAAAACTGCTTGGAGCTCCTATTGGTATGTTGTCTTGTCTGTCTTGTTCCCTGCCATAGACTCTAAAGCAGAAACTAAGAGCCTGCCTGGGGTCTGCAGTCAGATTGTCTGGGTTCAAATCTGAGATCTTATCCTGTGAAACCTTTAGCAAGTTACAGTGATTAATGAATGTGACCCTTCATTTTCTCCTCTGTAACATGGGATAGAATAACAGCACTTGCTTATAGTGGTTTTGTGAGAATATGATAATATAGAGGTTTAAAACACTTAGAAATAGCACCTGTTATTATTACCATAGGTTGTAACAAGTGCAATTCACATAGTAGATGCTGATTACATGCTGTTTGCATAAATGAAGAAAATATGCATTTAGTTTTATTAAATTTACTAGTGGCCCAGTGCACGGGGAGGAGGGAATATTCCTCAGCCCGCCCTGTACTCTCTCCAATCTGGGACCCCTCGAAGGATGTTCTACTGTCATTTTACAGGGACTGGGCCAAAACTTGCAGTTGGACATCCCTCTCACAATCCGGAACTGCTGGCTCCAGATGCTCACCTGCCTGCCTGCCTGCTTGATTGCCCCTAACCACTCTGCCTGCTGGCCTGCTCACTGCCCTAACCACTTGCCTGCTGGCCTGCTCACTCCCCTCACCACTGGCTTGCTTGCCCCTAACTGCTCCCCTGATGATCTTCTCACTCCAAATTACCCCCCATGCTATCCTGATCACCTCCAACTACCCCCACTGACAGCCTTTCACCCCAACTGCCCCCCTGTTGGCCTGCTTCCTCCAAACTGACCACCTCCACTGTTCTGATCACCTCCAACTGGCATCCCTGCTGGTCTGCAGTGATCCCTGCCATCCCATCCTGACCTGATCACCCTCTGGTAACCCAAGATCTCAGGCCCTCCTTTTATTCTTTTACCTTTTTCTTCAACTCCTCCTTGAGCAGAGGCCAGGGTCTGCTGGAAGCATGTATCTAGGATTAATTTATCTTCTATAATTGAAATTTTATAACCTTGAGGGGAGGTCAAGGCTGGCCATGGCAGGGAAGCTTGGCTTCCTCCATCACAAAGGGCCACCTAAACCTCCTGCTCAGCTCCAGCTCCATGGCCGCCATCATGTTTGTTGGTATCTAATTATCTTCTATAATTGAAACTTTGTAGCCTTAAGTGGAGGCCATGGTGGGTGGGAAGCTTGGCTTACTCCATTGCTGGGGCAACCCAAGCCTCCTGCTCTCTCTAGCTCCGTGGCCAGCCCCCTTCTTGGTTGGATCAATTTTCATGCTTGCTCCTGATTGGCTGGTGGGTATGGCTTGTGGATATAGCAGAGTGATGGTTAATTTGCATGTTTCTCCTTTCTTAGTGTAGATATTTTAAATTTATATTATGCATTTTTAAAAATATATTTTATTGATTTTTTTTACAGAGAAGAAAAGAGAAAGATAGAAAGCCTGAAACAATGACGAGAAACATCGATCAGCTGCCTCTTCCATACCCCCTACTGGGGAAGCACCCACAGCCAAGGTACGTGCTCTTGACCGGAATTGAACCTGGGACATTTCAGTCCGCAGGCTGACGCTCTATCCACTGAGACAAACTGGTTTTGGCAATATATTAGGCAGTTTTTTTAATCCATTCATCTGCTAATGGGTACTTAGGCTATTTCTAAATCTTAGCTATTGTAAATTGCACTGCTTTCAACATTGGGGCTGGAAGAGGTGTAAAAAATGGGACTTAAGTAATATTTTCAACAATAAAGATAAAAATTATATTAATCATAACAACTAACTTCTTCCCATGTCTGCAATAAGAAATTAAAGTGAAATATAAGTCTCACACCAAACTACCTTTCCATGCCTATCCTCATTTCTGTCATCTGTTCATTCTCATCTTAGTAACTGCATCATTTGACTATTTCCATTTTGGCACCAGCTAACACTCTACTTAGCTCCATATACTGTTTGTTTTACTTTGAGATAATTGTTTCAATTGCCTAGATGCCTATAAGAAACACAAAGTGGCTGAGAAATAAGTTAATATCTCCCAAGGTGCACTAATGCACTGGCTCAGTCACAGCATCCTGGCCCAGGTTCCTTCCTGTTCTCTGCTCTTGCCATCCCCAGTGTGTTACCTTTATGCTCCCAGTAATTCACCTGCTGATAAGGTGGCTGTAGCAGTTTCAGCTACAAAATGAAACAAGAGGGATTATTCTTTTAATTTTTTTGTAAAAAAACTTTTTCAAGATTCCTGCTTTATTCCCCAACCCAAAACGTCCCCCCTTTATCCACTCCCAAAGGGATTGGTTGGGAGCTGGTTTTTAGGATCTAACAATGATTCTGAGGGAAAGGGGTGGACACCTTTAACCATCAGGGTTCTGCTAGAAAAAAGATGCAGAGAAAGGGCCTTGAGGTAAACCACTTCTAGTATTAAGCTAGAGATATCAAGTGATTTATGTCTCAATAATTAAAAACATGTCTTTTCATTCAACCTCAGTTGTGGTCCTTTAACTAGCATCAAAGAAAGCTGAGGGCCTCAGAGAAGCACAATTTTATGCATGCATATAAGCATAACCAATGGATACAAGACATGGGGGGGCAGGTGAGAGCATCTTCTGGGGTCTAGGGGAGGCTGGCGGGAGGTCAATGTGGGGGGGAAAGAATCATAAGTACTACTATTTGTAATACTTTAAACAATAAAAAAATATTTTATAAAAGCCACTGAAATAAATAGCTACTGACGTCCATTTCAGTTTTGAATCCTAAAAGAAAATGGAAAGAAAAAGAGAGAGATGTAATAAAACTTAGAGAGCTGCTTCAGTTTCCTGTGGGTGCTTTAACATACTCCCACAAACTTTGTGGCTTAAGACACAGGAATAAAATGTCTCGTGTCTGGAGGCTAAAAGTCCAAAATCAGTCTTACTGAGCTAAAGGCGGTGAGCAGGGCACGCTCTCTCTGGAAGCTGTAGGAGAGAAACTATTCCTTACTTGTTCCAGCAACTAGTGTTTGCTAATACTCTTTTTGTGGTAACACCACTGCCACAAACCCTCCATGGTCACATGCTTTCTGTTTTTGTCAATCTCACGAAGCACCTTTCCTGAAAGGACCTCCATAACCCAGGCGAATCCACCTCTGCCAATATCCTTAATTTAATCCCATCTGCAGATACCTTTTCCCTTTTCCTGTTAAAGTAACATTCACAAGTCCCAGGGATTAGGACTTAACATTTTAGTTGAACTTTATTTAGCCTACTACCAAAACACAGAAAAGGACACATATTAAAGTGTCCTGAGAACATCTAATTAAATATTTTTTTCTTGTGACAAGTCAGGAAAAAAATATGATACTGGTATAAACACTTGCTAGGCTTCCCTATTCATTTATATCTTAGAGAAATATATTTAAAGGAATATCATTCACAAGGCTGCCAAACTGCAGCTCCTTAGATTGACTTTCAATTCTACAGGCTTTGAAATATATTTAATACTGTAAACTTCCTTGCCCGTTAATGTAGACTAGTACAGGACAATCAGTTCCCTGATAATTATCAGATATTAAAAATTCCTTTTTGCCAAATTCGGTTTGACTCAATGGACAGAGCGGAGTGTCGGCCTGTGGACTGAAAGTTTCCCGGTTTGATTCGGGTCAAGAGCATGCACCTTGGTTGCTTGCAAATCCCCAGTAGAGGTGTGCAAGAGGCAGCTGATTAATGTTTTTCCTCATCGATGTTTCTGACTTTCTATCCCTCTCCTTTCCTCTCTGTAAAAAAAAAAAAAAAATCAATAAAATATATTTTTTAAAAATTCCTTTTAATAACAATAAAAATACAACTTAAGCTAGTAACTAGATAACCTCATAACATGTATATTTACTTTTTAATCTTTTAAATTGATTGAAAGTGATCTCTTTACTCCTTTCTGATTTTTTAAATGCTTTTTTTATTGTTTAAAGTTTTACAATCTAGAAACCTGATGCACAGAGATTCATGCAAGATTGATCCTTTCCTTCCCCTGCCTGAGGAAACCACCTTTGCTCTGGTCAGAGCAGCCTTTTTGCTCTGGCTCAGAGCCACCTTTCTGTCTTTCCACACTGCCCCGAGGCCTGGAGTGGCTGGGGCTGTGCAGAATGCCTGTGTAGTCACAATGGTGATGATGCAAGGATCCTGCCTCGCCTCTAGCCCCTTGCACATGAGTATGCCAATAAACCCACCACCTGTATTGTGTTGATTTGCATACTCATTCCTGATTGGCTGGTGGGTGTCATGAAGATACAATCAATTTGCATCTTACTCTTTTATTAGTGTAAATAGCAGTACATACATCTTTTTCTCCGATTGATCTCCCCCCATCTTCTCCTAACCTCCCTCACATGCCCTTACCCCCCCACTCACCATGTCTGTGTCCATTGGGCTTATGTATGCATATAAGCCCTTTGATTGATCTCTTACCCACCTTCCCAACCCTCTCATGCCTTCCCTCTGTAGTGTGACAGTCTGTTCAATGCTTCTTTGTCTTTCTGTTCATCAGTTTAAGATGTTCTTTATATTCCACAAATGAGTGACATCATTTGACATTATTTCATCTCTCTGGGAAAGAGACTGGGACAAGTTTGGTTTCTTTTCTTCCTTTTTTATGCTTTGCAATACTCCTGCACTCACTGGAGCTATTTTGGGTCTCAGTGAGGTTATAAGTAAATAGAGAATAAAAGGGTGTAAAATATAGGATAATGCTTATTAAACTAGGTTGACTAGAGCACTCTAGCTCCGGTAAGAGCTTAAAACTTAGGTCCCTGGAGAGCATTGTGCTAATTTATTCATGGATAGGTTGTAGTAGTTCCTTCCAGACTATACATCCTTTAATTTCCTTATTGGATTCATCCTCCTTTGTCAACCATTGGGTGTTGGGCAGAATAAACCAACCTCTCTTTGCTAAGATTTGCTTACCACATCAGGAAGCCCTCTGGAAAACAGTCTATTGCAATCAATCCTACTCTGGGCAAAAGATCCAATGGAAACATTAAGAAATCCAACAACTCTGGAAGTCATCTGGGTTCTGTGGATAAAACAGTAAACCTTGTAATATATATTTTTGAATATAGAATTCTTAAGGAAAATAAGAGGGGGTTGGAATTCAGACATTCACCCACAATTCCATTATAGATTTCTAGCATGTAATTTAGGCATGAGTTGTTGGCCTAGAAAGCAATAGACATATTTACATATTCCAAATTTTCCAAGCTCTAATCAATAGGGTGATTCCCTCAGGTACTATTTTATAAAATCTATCCTTCTCAAATTCTGATCTTATTTATTTATTTATTTATTTACTTACTTACTTATTTACTGTTTTGGTGGAAATGCTAGAACTCAAAAGTGGCAGATTATTTATTTTTTTCTGAAAAGCTTCATATGCATATTGGTCTCATAATCATTTTGGTATCTAATTCTGTCTCACTGCATTTCAATAAACACTGAGGAAGAATGATTCTTTTTTAATGTTCTCTTGTAAAGATTTAAAATGCAGGAAACTAGCATATTTGTGTATGCAATGGAAGTGGTTGCAAGTGCTATATTTGTAATGGATGATATAAGTGCAAATTGGAAAAAATGTCTTAGGATTTTATATTTTACTTTTTATAAAGAAAGAGTATCATATTCAGATTAAACAGAGACAGGAACCATCATGTCAGAATTACTCCACAGAGAGGAAATTAAAACCTGATCATTTCAAGTAAAAGGCACATTATAGCTTTTTAAACACCCGATTTCTCTCACTGGTATGGGAGAGATAATGATAGGTAGCACTTCTGCAACTTAAGTGGCTCTTATACATCATCTGCTCTTAAAAGCATAAAATGCTTTGCAGTTTTTAATTTTTCATTTTTCAAGGAAGTATAAGAGTAGAATAATCATGTACATAACATCATCATACATTTTTAGTCTTTCAGAGAAATGGTTTGTGACTCTAATAGCATAGAGTTATATTTAATGGTTTTGCATTATTTTATGAATTTTGCTATGATTAAAAAAAGCTATCTAAATTTATTTAAGTTTTTCTCTTAAAATAATATATACTATTAGACTACATAAGAAAAATAAGGTATGGACTGTTTGCCTTTAAACATAAAGTAGAATGTGTAAGAGAAAAAAGTGCCATGTAACAAAAATCTGTGACATTTTTAATATACATCTTATTGATTATAGGGAAGACCTCAATATTATAGATATAAAAATTATAATTTTTCTATGGTATTATCAGTTAACCTACAAAAATGAGACTGAAAATCTCTAAAGCAAAAGAGCTAATATTAATGAGAGAATGACAGTGATAATGCATTTGCATAGAAAATCTTTCTCATATGATAGACTTGAGCCTGGTTAAATTTAGAGATCTTGGTTTTGATAATAATCTAATTCCTGTGAGAACTAAACATTTTTACCTAATTTATGTTTCATGGAATGGAATAATGATGATCAGTTTCTTTCCTTTAGAATTTCAAATATTTTTTTTGCCACTTCAATTCTTTCAATTTTAAAAACAGAATATAAATATATTAACATTTATTAGATTTCTATACAAGCAGTAAAACCCCAACTAAGATGGCTGCAGACACTGAGAGCAGGAGGGAGGCTTGGGTTTTCCCGGCAATGGAAGAAGTCAAGCTTTCCTCCTGCGCTTGCCAGCCTAGGGCCCCACTCAATGCTACGAAGTTTCAAATATAGAAGATACATAATCCCCAATAGAAAGGCGGCAGCCACAAAGCTGGAGAGAAAAAAGGCTAGGGTTGCCCTGGCGATGGAGGAAGCCAGGCTTCTGGAGCCCAGGCTGGCCTAGGCCTCCACTCCAGGCTACAATGTTTTAATTATAGAAGGTAAATAAATTCCAACAGAAATGGCTGCTGCCATGGAGCGAGCAAAAGGCTTGGCTCCACTCCAGGCTACAAAGTTTCAATTGTAAACATAAATAATTCCCAGATACCAGGGCCTTGGCTTGGGTCACTAGGGGGTCATGGTTAATGTGCAAACTACCACAGGCCCCTTGCCCATGATGTTCCACTCCCCAAGGGAACCCGCACCCTGATCCACCACACCCTTCAGGAAAAACCAGCTGGCCCCCACCCATGCACCAGGTGTATATCCTATCTAACAAAAGATTAATATGCAGATTCACCATCACTCCAACACACAAGATGGCTGGCAGATGTGGTCAAAGATCCTGCCCCCATGTGGACACAAGATGACAGCCACAAGATGTCCAGCAGGAGAGGAAGATGAGAGGGACCAGGTCTGCAAGGGAGGGCAGTTATGGTTGACCAGGCCAGCAGAGGAGGGAAGTTGGGGGCAAACAGACTGGTAAGGGAGCAGTTAGACATCAATCAGGCTGTCAGGGATGTGGTTAGGGGTTGATAGGGCAGGCAGGCAGAAGCAGTTAGGGACAATCAGAAAGAGAGGAAGGTGAGCAGTTGGGAACCAGCAGTCCTGGATTGTGAGAGGGATGTCCAACTGCCCGTTTAGGCACAATCTCACCAGGATCAGGCCTAAACGGGCAGTCAGACATCCCTCAAGGTGTCCCAAATTAGAGAGGGTGAAGGCTGGGCTGAGGGACACCCTCCCCCTCATGGATGAATTTTGTGCACCGGGCCTCTATTCCTATCTAACAAAAGAGTAGTTTGCAAATTGACCGTACCTTTGCTACACCCATCAGCCTCGCCCACCAGCCAATTCAGGAACAAATTAGCAAATAAACCCAACCAAAATGTCTGCAGCCACTGAGAGCAGCAGGGAGGCTTGTGTTCCCTCAGTGATGGAGGAAGCCAAGCTTTCTGCCTGCCCTTGCTGGCTCAGGCCTCCCCTCAATGCTACATAGATTTAATTACAGAAGACTAGAGGCCTGGTGCAAGAAATTCTTGCATGGGGGGCAGGGGATGTCCCTTAGCCCAGCCTGCACCCTCTCTAATCTGGGACCCCTTGAGGAATGTCCGACTGCCCATTTAGGCCCTGTCCTATCGGGATCGGGCTTAAAAGGGCAATCGGACACCCTTCTCACAATCCAGGACTGCTGGTTCCAAACTGCTCACCTGCCTGCTTCCCTGATTGCCCCTAACTGCTTCTGCCTGCCAGCCTGATCACCGACTAACCACTACGCTGCCAGCCTAATAGATGTCTAACTGCTCCCCTGTCAGCCTGTTTGCCCCAACTTCCCTCCTCTGCCAGCCTGGTCACCCCTAACTGCCCTCCCCTGCAGGCTTGATTGCCCCCAAACTGCCCTCCCTTGCAGGCCTGGTCCCTCCCAACTGCCCTGCCCTTCTGACCTGATTGCTCACAACTGCCCTCCCTTGCAGGGCATGGAACCTCCCAATGGCCCTCTCCTGCTGGCCATCTTGTGGTGGCCATCTTGTGTCCACATGGGGGCAGGATCTTTGACCACATGGGGGCAGCCCTCTTGTGTGTTAGAGTGATGCTCAATCTGCATATTACTGTTTTATTAGATAGAATAGAGGCCTGATGCACGGGTGGGGGCCAGGTGGTTTGCCCTGAAAAGTGTCTCAGTTCAGGGTGGGGGCTCCCTTGGGGTGAGGGGCAGCCTGGGTGAGGGGCCTATGAAGGTTTGCAGACCACCACGCCCCCTCCCGCAGCGACCCAAGTGGAGGCCCTGGGATCTGGGATTAATTTATGTCTACAATTGAATCTTTGTAGCCTGGGACAAAGCAAAGCCTTCTGCTCACTCCATGGTAGCAGTCATTTCTGTTTGAAACATTGTAGCCTAGAGTGGAGGCCTAGGCTGGCAATGGCATGCGGAAATCTTGGCTTCCTCCATTGCCAGGGAAACCCAAGCCTTTGCTCTCACCAGCTCAGTGGCTGCCGCCATTTCTGTATCTTTTTAAATTGAAACTTTGTAACAGTGAGTGGAGGCTTAGGCAGGCGGAAATTTTGGCTTCCTCTGTTGCTGGGGAAACCCAAGCCTTCCTCCTGCTCTCACTGGTGGCAGCCATCTTGGTTGGGGTTTATTTGCATAATTTGTTCCTCATTGGTTGCCTGGGTATGGCTGTGGCCATGGCTTGTGGGTGTGGCATAGGTATGGTCAAATTTGCATATTACTCTTTTATTAGATAGGATAATGATGGCAGCCATAGAACTGGAGAGAGCAGGAGGCTTGAGTTGCACCTGGATATGGAGGAAGCCAAGCTTTCCACCTGTCCTGGTCAGCCCAGGCCTCTGCTTAAGACTACGAAGTTTCAATTATAGAAGATAAATAAAAACAAACAAAAATGGCTGCCACAATGAAGCGAGCAGAAGTATTGACTCAGCCCCAGGCTACAAAGTTTCAGTTGTATAAGATAAATAAATCTTAGATACTAGGGCCTTCACTTGGGTCACCAGGGAGTGTGCCAGTGTGCAAACCACCATAGGCCCCTTGCCCAGGCCACCGTATGCCTCAAGGGAACCCCAAACATGATCCAAGACACCCTTCAGGGCAAACCAGCTGGCCCCCACTTGTGCACCAGGCCTTTATTCTATCTAAAAGAAGAGTAATTTATAGATTGACTATCACTCCAACATGCAAGGCAGCTGCCCTTATGTGGTCAAAGATCCTGCCCCATGTGGACACAAGATGGCCACCAGAGTAGGGCAGTTGGGAGGGACCTCACCTGCAAGAGAGGGCAGTTGGAATGATCAAGCCTGCAGGAGACGACATTTAGAGGTAACCAGGCCAACAGAGGAGGGAAGTTGGGAGTGACCAGGCCTGTAAGAAAAGCCTGTTGGGGGGACCTAGGTCTTCAGGGGAGGGAATTTAGGGGCAAACAGGCTGGCAGGTTAACAGTTAGGCATCAATCAGGCTGGCAGGGCAATAATTAGGTGGTAATCAGGCTGGCAGGCAGAAATGGTTAGGGGCTATCAGGAAGGCAGGCAGGCGAACAGTTGGAAAGCCAGCTGACCTGGATTGTGAGAGGGATGTCCCAGATTGGAGAGGGTGCAGGCTGGACTAAAGGACACTCGATCCCCCCCCCCCTGCACAAATTTCATGTGCTGGGCCTCTAGTGTAATTTAATCTGAATCATGTCTCAGCAAGTATCACTGAAAGTCAATGTACTTGCAACGGTTCTCCTTACCCAAGTCACACAGGTCAATGCATATGGGCTCAGATTGGTGCCCACCTGTATGCCAAATTGTCTTACAGTTCAGAAACCCTGAGATTAGGAAACCCAATCTTTTATAAATGGCCTATGTCTCCCTGCCCTATGCTCTGCAGGGAGGCCTTACAGTTATTATACTAGACAATTACTGTTTCCAGAGTAAGGCACCACCTGACCTTCCAAGGCTGTTTCCTATACACATATCCTTGTAAAAGCTGAATTAGAGAAAAAAAAACAAATAGAGTTTCATACAAAAAAATGTGCAGAAATGCCAACAGCCCAGGGAGAATTGTCTCTCGACAGTGAGGAGATAGCAAAGCCACTAGGTAAAAGCAAGAGGAAAACAAATATAGAAGCCAAGAAGAGTATTACCACAAGAAAAATGCAGTTAGGAGTGGCAAATGCTGTTGAGAAATCAAGTCAGATAATAACTGAAGCATTCATTTTATTTAGAACATGAAAGCTATGAGAAATGGTACAGTTAATATTTTTTGTAGTATACAATAAAAAAATGTTAACTTGAACAAGAAAGGACAATGATCATCCCTCCTCTTCTTTGGGGGGACGGGGGAGGTGTGGAAATCCTGATTACACATGTTGTCTTGATGTAATGATAAACTGAATCTCCATTAACTCTCAATAGTGTCCTGGTTTGGACTATGAACTATATTTGGTTAATAGGAGAGTTCATAAAAGTAAAACAACAGCAGAGAATCTGTGACCAAGAATGATGAAACACAGGCTGCTCCTTCCAGCAGGAGAACATTAGGGACTTTTTCTGGAGGAGTACTGATCAGTGAAAGTTCTTAGTTTTTATATCTTACAATTTAAGTATTTAAATCCTATTTAAAGATTTATAAATAGTTCACTTTGATTTAGCTGTCTTTGCACTTATTTTAATCAGCTTAATCAGAAGAATCAGAAGGAGAAAATAAATTTTTACTGGAGGAATGATAGTGAGTCAGCAGCTATCTCACTTAATGTTTCCTACATTGATCATAAACAAGAGGACAGTTTAAGTGGTACTGTGGGAATAAAGGGCACTTAGATTGGGAGAAAGTGTGTATGGAAAAAAAAATGGACACAGCATATCCAGCCAATTCCTGCAAAATTACTGGCTGTGAAAGGGGATGGATGAGTGTATTTGCCATAAGACAGGGTGACAGTTGACTATTTCGAAGACTGATGTGGATGGTGAGGGGTTAAAGATGTAGGCGGTGTTCAACAACTGATGTACATTCTTAAAGACATCAGCAGAGGTGAGGAGTCACTGCACACATGAAGTAATTGATTCCTGACAGGGGAAAAGCACCTCCTCCATTGTAAAGAGTAGTAGAAAGGAACATGGTGGCTACAGACATAGGTGAGTTTAGAGATTTGATGTCAGGAAGATGAGAAATCTCTTTGATGGCATTTACTTTTTATATGAATCATAAAATAAGATTATATGATAAGGATCAGGTAGGGGAAGGATAATTTTAGGATTAAGGTCGAGTTGTTTCAGAAGCTAGAAAAATAAATAAATAGAGAACAAAATAAAACTGCTGAGCAGTTCTAAGACCTTGGTTCATATTAGTGTTAATAATTGTAAAGTATTATCAGTTTGCCAATTAGGGGATTTATAGTGACAGTGATCATGTTTGTATCAATTCCAAAACAAATAATAATATATGTAGTCCATTAATAGTACATAAAATTGTAAACATCAGAATATCTGATGGTTATCTGTATATTTTCTAGCTTTCTCAAAATGTAATTATTGGGGGGTTTCTTTTTATTCTACTTTCATTAATTTTTATTGTTGTTGACATTATTGCAGCCAGTAGACCCATCTGCAGGACTTAATTATGGAGAACAGGCAGTGCGCTCCCCTGGCTGGTGCTGTCATAATATTAGTGTTTGGCCCCAAGAAAATGGCACTGGGTTTCTATCAGATTCCCATCTCTCCCAGGTGGACTACTGGTAAGACTGATTAGTTGTACCAAGAGTTACTTTCTAAAAAATTTCCAAAAGGACTGTAATTGAATCAATATTTACTGATGAAAGATTATATAACTGAAAGAAGCAAACTCTAAAATTAGTGTCTCCCTACCTGAAACTCCCATCAGTGTATAGTCTGTGGAATGAAGAATAAAATAGCATTACCTTTGACTTGTAATTGATTTTAGTTGTTGGAAGACACTAAACTAATCAATAATAGTAATAATGACAGGAACTAGGGCCTCATGTTTGAAAGTTTACTGAAAAATATTATCTGTATTCAAAGAATGTGACGGTAATAGGTAAGAGCTTTCCACTATGAAATGCCTCTTCAAATAGCTATAGTGACATTTAAATCAATATGTCCAAAGCAATGAATAATATGAAGAATTTTCCAATAGACTACGATAGTAGAAAGTGCTGTTAAAAAATAAGAGACTAAAAAGTGAATTTTAGTTAGGTTGCTTTTGGCTATAAATATAGAAGAGCCAATTATAATGGATAAAATAAGCAAATATATTTTCTCACACAACTGCAAGTCCAGAGGTACATCTGATTTAATCTTACTAAAGTCAGTGGATCTATTCTGTACCTTTCCAATTTCCCATCAGTCTTCATTTCTAAGGTGAGTGAGAAAAAAATAACTATGGAATGTTAAAGTTTTACAATTCCATAGCATAAAATCAACAGAATGAAAAATAATACATCCTATTGTTTATTTTAGTTATTTAATGAAATCAACTATAAATCAATTCTGGAGCCAAAGTGATTTTTGTAGTTAATTGGATCAAGAGTTTTCATCAGATTTATCAGGCTCATCCAATGAAGGAAGCTGCCCTTCTCCTATGAAAGAAATAAAAGAATCAGAAAAGAAATTGAAATACTCAAAAATAGAAATTAAAATGTCATGTATTGGCAAATAAAAATATTACTTAACTCTGCTTTTTTTTTCGCTATCTGTATGGAAGTGATAGAAAATATACTCAAAAGACAAATAAATATAAGCATCACCTATAGGATAAATTGTCAAAAAGAAAGGCCAAAGTCCAAGTTAAATTTACACTTTCAGTTTCTAATGAGCTCTCCTCCTCATTGAGATTTTATTAAAGTTAACAAGAAAAGCAAGTCAATAATTAAATGAAGAAGATAACTACATAATGCTAAAGGTCTATGAAAGAAATAAACAAGGAAATAGGATAGAGAATAATAGCTGAATGCTCTGACTACATTTTGTAGAATCCTATTCTAATAAGGAGGGAATATGCTAATTGCTGCCACACCCTCAAAGATGGCAGCCCCCACAGCCACAGATGGTGGTGCCCAGTCCCCTCAGCCCTGCCAGGGTGGGCATGCAGCACGGCCAATGGCCCCCCTAGGCAGGTCGGCAACTCCAAGTGCCTGCCTCAGGTGTTCCCCAGTCCCCTCAGCACCCCCAGCTGCCCAGGGCCTGCCTGAGATTCAGGTAACCACAGCGGCTGAGGCTTGTGCTGCCCGCAGTGAGCAGCAGAGGTGTGATGGGGACATCACCTATCCCCGATCTCCAGGTTGCCTCCTGCCCCTGAGGTTTCCACTGGGCCTCTAGTGATTAGATAAAAATTCTTTAAGAAGATGTCCTTTAGGCTTAAACGTGAAAGTTGAAAAAGATGCAAAGGTCAATGGAAAAGAGAATTTTGTTTCAGAAAGAGAAAAGAGAATGGGTAAATGCCCTGGGCAACCTATGCATTTACATGGACACTGACAGGTACACTTGGGCACACACAGATGTTCTATACTTATGGCACCAGAACTCACTATATTAAGGGTGAAAGTGAAGTAGAGAAGACTTAGGATAATAAACAAATGCCAAAATAAGAAATATTTAAAGTGGATGACTGCATTGGATGAAAATATGCTGGGAATTGTTGAATAATTGGAAGTGATGGGGATGAGATAAGGGTTGAAACATTAAATAGACTGGTTGGGGCAGAGCCTCAAATTAAAGGAGAAATGTGAGAAAACACCAGAAGAAAATGAAAGTAAGGTTATTCAGAGCTCTGGAGAGAAAATGTTTAGGGATAGGAAAATACAAAGACTCAAGATGAGAATTTGCCTAGCATCTTTGACAAAAGCAAGAAGGCCATGTAGTTAAGTAAGCATCTTAGGATGGAAGAAGCATGTATCATATTGTAAGTCGTGGTGAGAACTTTAACTTATTCTGAGATCAAAGCCATTGGAAAATGAGTTGCATAAGAGCAACAATGACCTACATGATCTGACAGATTTAAAAGATCACTGAAGCTGCTGCGTTGTGAATTAGAACATGAGGGAGAAAGGGCAAAATGGGGGAGGAGGGGAGGGATCGCATTAGGATGCCACTGAAAAATGTAAGCAGAAAATAACATGTATTAGTACAGAGCAGTAGCAATGGAGATGGTAGGGGATGGTTGGATTGCATGTGTTAAGGCAAAAACAGAAAGAGTTTGCTGAGATTAGATGAGGATTTTTTTAAGTATATATATAGGGGGAAAATCTCACTTTCTAAATGGTTTGGAGAAGTGGTTATTTTTAAGTGTATATAAATACCATAACAAAATATTTGCTTCTTATGTTATAATCATTTATATCTTATTCAATAACTTTAAATTTTATGATTTTTAACAGAGAGCATCTTGTAGTGGTGAACCTAATTTTAACTTTGGAAAAAATTTATTTGTGTTACAAATGAGCAACTACACCAGTATTATTTTCCCAATTATTATTTCCAATGAAGTAACATGATACCTTGTAAGAGTTTTGTTCAGAAGTATAATGATTTTTTAAATTAATTAATTAATTAATTAATTTATTTTATCTTTGTTGTTCAGTTTATTAATTACATTGTTTCCCCTTTTTTATCCCCCTATATCTCCCCTCAACCCTGTACCTATCCCACCCTCCACCCTCACCTCCCCCTCCCCACTGTTCTCTCCCATTGTTGCAAGATTTTTGTCCAGTCTCTTGCTGTACTTCCCACAACCCTTTTCTCCCCAAGAATTGTCAGTCCATTCCCTCTCTATGTCCATGTTTCTATTACATTCACCAGTTTATCCTGTTCATCAGCCTATCAATTCACTTGATTTTTATGTTCATTTGTTGTTAGATGTGTATTTGTTGTTCATAATTTATATTTTTACCTTTTTCTTCTTCCTCTTCTTCAAGAATATCTTTCAGTATTTCATATAATATTGGTTTGGTGGTGATGAACTCCTTTAGTGTTTTCTTATCTGCGAAGCACTTTATCTGGTCTTCAATTCTGAATGATAGCTTTGCTGGATAGAGTAATCTTGGTTGTAGATTCTTGCTATTCATTATTTTGAATATTTCTTGCCACTTCCGTCTGGCTTGCATTATTTCTGTTGGTAACCAACTGTTTTTCTCTTGCTGCTTTTAATATTCTCTCTTTGTCTTTTGCTCTTGGCATTTTAATTATGATATGTCTTGGTGTGGTCCTCTTTAGATTCCTATATTTTGGGGTTCTGTGCACTTCTTGGGCTTTTAAGTCAGTTTCTTTCACCAGGTGGGGGAAGTTTTCAGTCACTATTTCTTCAAGTAGGTTTTCATTCTCTTGCTCTCTCTCTTTTTCTGGCACCCCAATAATTCGGATGTTGGCATGCTTGAGGTTGTCCCAGAGGCCCCTTACGCTATCTTCAATTATCTGATTTCTTTTTGTTTCTTGCTTTTCCAGCCGAGTGGATTTTGATTCTTTGTATTTCAAATCTTTGACTTGGTTTTTGTGGCCCTCTGGACTGCTTTTAGGACTTTGTGTAATAATTTTTATTTCAGTCAGTGTATGCTTGATTTCTAGTTGGTCCTTATTCATATCCATGAGGGTCTCATTGATATCCTCAGAGGTCTTGTTCATTTCCTTGAGGGTCTCATTCATTTCCTTGTAAGTCTCATTCATTTCCTGGTTGGTCTTGTTTATTTCCTCATAGTTCTCATTAAGTTCATCGGCCTTTTCTAGGAGCCTCTTGAAAAGCCTTATAACTGTGGTTTTGAACTCTATGTCTAGTCGTCTTTTTTCCTCCATTTCTTTCACACCTGATTTCTTTCCATAACTCTGCATGGTGGCTGCTTTATGTGGTAGATGTTCTCTAAGGGTCAGTGGCTCAGCCTCTCCAGTTACTTGAGGTGGGTACTCTTTCTGCAATCCTTTATTGGTTGTACAGTATTTTTGAATTTAAACCCAGCTTGTTGTTGTTAGCCCTAGGAGGGTTTGACCTCCAGGCCAATTAGCTGTGAAGGGAGACTGTGTTCAGGTTGGATGGTCGGAGTCTTTGAGATGCGCAGGCAGCCTCAGTGTCAGCTATGTCCTATGCGGAGCTCTTGAACATTCACGGGTCTCTGTTGGATGGGGATGCCTGCAGGCACCTCCAAGAGAAAGCCGCTAGTCTCTTCCCCTTGCCAGACAACTCTGCCTCTCCCCAAATGAGTCTGCACACCCAAAGTCTCGTCCAGGGTTGTAAAACAGGTGGTTTCAGGGACCAGGAGACAAGTTTCCAGGGAGCAAGTCGCCCGTCTGTGCTGTCACACAGTTTACTTGTGCGCAAACTTCTTTTCCCAGCTACCTGGTTTCTCTGCAGACTAGGAGACCTCTGCCATGCCCGGCTTCCAGGGTGCGTCCCCCGACCTCGGACCTCGCCTGGCACTGGGGAATCCATGTAGTGGGACGTCTCCACTCTCCCCGTTGGCGAAATCCAGCCGGGGCTGCTGCTCCAGCTCTACAGCCCGCGCGCTTGACCAAGACGGCTCCTAACCTGTTTCCGTCTTCAATGCTGCGCTCCCGCCGCTCTTCTGAGTCTCAGCGTCCCACCTGTACTTTTATTTGTGGAGTTTTCACTCAGCCAGTTTCTGGTGATTCTGGGTGATGTTTGTTTTGTTGTTATGTTGTAGTTTTTGAATTGTTGCGCGGGGCAGAACAATAGGTTTTTACCTATGCCGCCATCTTGGTTCTCCACCCCCAGAAGTATAATGATTTAAAAAAAATAAGCAACTATAAAATAATGAGTGAAGGAAAACAATAAAACAAAAATTTGGAAATTATCTTAAAATATTGACAAAACCATATGTACTAAATATAACCAATTTTAAATGGTTTTCATTTTTATTTTAACTTTTGTTGAATAATAATATATACACAGATAAAAATTTTAAACTATAAGTGAACAATTGATAAATTTTCTAATGTTAAAAATAACATTTTATAACCAGTACTAAAAAAAAAATATCCTATGTAATACAAGAGTGATATGCAAATTAACCATCACTCCATTACACATCAGCCATGCCCACCAGTCAATCAAGAGCAAGTATGCAAATTAACCCAGCCAACATGGCTGTAGCCAAAGAGAGAGCAAGAGGGAGGCTTGGATTTCCCTCGCAATGTAGAAATCCAAGCTTTCCGCTTACCCAGGCCTCCACTCAAGGCTACAAAGTTTCAATTATAGAAGATAAATAAATCCGAAGAGAAATGGCTGCCACCACGGAATGAGCAAGAGGCTTTGCTTCACTCCAGGTACAAAGTTTCAATTGTAGAACATAAATTAGCCCCAGATACCAGGGCTTCTCCTTGGGTCACCAAGGGGCGTGGCCATCCTGCAAACTACCACAGGCCTCTTGCTCAGGCTGCTCCACACTCCAAGGGAACCCCCACCCTGATCCAGGACACTCTTCAGGGCAAACCAGCTGACCCCCACCCATGCACCAGGCCTCTATCCTATCTAATAAAAGAGTAATATGTAGATTGACCGTCTCTCCAACACACAAGATGGCTGCCCCCTTGTGGTCAAAGATCCTGCCCTTATGTGAACACAAGATGGCCACCACAAAACAGCCAGCAGGGAAGGGCAGTTGGAAGGGACCAGGCCTACAAGGGAGGGCAGTTGTGGGCGATCAGGCCTGCAGGGAAGGGCAGTTTTGGGTGACAAGGCTGGCAGAGGAGGAAAGTTGGGGGTGATTGGGCCTGCAGGTAAGGGCAGTTAGGGGCAAACAGACTGGCAGGGGATCAGTTAGGCATCAATAAGGCTGGCAGGTGAGTGATTAGGGGGTGATCAGACTGGCAGGCAGAAGCAGTTGGGGGCAGTTAGGAAGGCAAACAGGCTAGTAGTTGGGAGCCAGCAGTTCTGGATTGGGAGAGGGATGTTCTACTGCCTGTTTAGACCTGATCCTGGACATCCCTCAAGGGGTCCAAGATTGGAGAGGGTGCATCCTGGGCTGAGGGACACCCTCCCCCATGCACAAATTTCATGCACTGGGCCTCCAGTAAAATAAAATAATACTTCAGAAATCATTGTCATGCTGTCTTTTAATCACTCCCCTCAATGGGTAACTACCACTCTTACAGGAAAAAGCATACATTGGTGTTGCCTTGAATAATATTTTGTATATAAATGAATTTATTCAATATGCAATCTTTTGTATCTGGCTTTACTAACTCAACAGAATATTTGTAAGGATTATTTACATTGTTTGGTTGAATGTCAATCTCATCAATGTATTTTGTAGTAGACTGTGTTTTTAAAAATGGTCACTGTAGTAACTCCCAGCCTCTATGATCTTCAAAGTGACCTTGCTATTTCCAAGGACAGATGGAGTCTCATTCCCCTTCCTTTGAATCATTGTGATCTTAATGACATGCTTCTAATCAATACAGTGTGGCTTATTCCATTCCAGTTTTTATTGGCATTTCCCCAATGTTCTATATTATAAGAAAATTTTTATATTTTGTCTTAATTTGAATATCCACTTTTCAAAATTAAGCATTTTAAGTCATATTTTAATTTCATTTTATTTTTCTTATTATGTAAGAATTCTTTATCTGTTCTGAATCTATGGATTAAAAATAGCTTCTACTCTGTGGTTTGCCCTATCACTATCTTAATGATGTCTTAAATGAACAAGAGATTTTAATATTAATATACTCCATTTTACTAGTTTTTTCTTTTAGAACTTTTTATACACTATTTTAAAGTTCTGTGCTTAAACCAATGCTGTTATATTATTCTCCTCTAAATGCTCTGTTGTTCTACCTACCATATTTATATTTTCAATATAGTTGGACTTTTTGTGTTTAATGTAATATAGAAATTGGCAGCTGTGACAAAGAAAATAAGAGATCTACTTTTCTTATTGATAACTGTATATTGAATAGACTGTCATTTCTGAATGCACTGCATTGCTATCTTTGTCATAAATCAGTATTATACTGCAAAACTTTATTATTGCGACCTGTACTCTTCCAATAACATCCTAACCAATCAGCCTGGGCTCACTGCTCTCAAATCATTCATAAGGACCAGAAATCTAATAATATCCGTCTTCTTTTTAGCAGCTCTTAAGGTTTTCAATACCTACAACAGTGTTTCTCCTGGTTTAAACTTTATAAATGCAAATCCTATGGATCCTCCATCAAATAAAATGACTCCAATGTGGAGAAGAGTTGCTGGTAACAAAGCTCTCAGCACTCTGCATTTTTAAAAAGAAATGCCAGGTATTATGCACTTAGAAATATGAGATTCACTGTTTGTCAATATTCCATCGTATCTGTGGAAATAAAAGTGGTCCTCTCTGATCCAGTTTCTGTTACCTATTTTATGTTCTACTCTATAGCTCCATCTGCATTTAATGTTCCAAACAACATAGTTTATTTCCCAACACACAGACCATGTTACTTGATTCATTTATATATTTGCATATATAGTGCCATTAGGGTAGGACATTTCACCACCCTTTACAAAGACCTAGTAAAACACTTTATATTTCAGAACCCAGTGCACTGTTTACTTCAGCTGTTCTATGTTCCTCATATTGTTCTGTAACCTTTTTAACCCCTCAGAAAAATAAAATCACTTTCACTTCTTCATTTCTTAGTAGAAAAAAAGCTACATTGCTTATGATTAACTTCTATTCCCCAGACTTAAATATAAACTAATGTACCATTTTTTGATTGTGTATAAGACACTATTTTTTTAAATTCTTAGACTGAAAATTGAGGGGCGTTTTATACAAGGAAGTCAGCCAAGGAGGGAGCTGTGCCTAGTGCTTATCTGCTCATACGTTGTCAAACAGGCTTCCTCTAATCATGATCCTTATTGTTACTGACCTCAGCTGATGCTGTAATTGGAGATGGAGAGAGCGCAGATGCAACAGAGACCAGAGCATTCCGAGCCCATAAAGATGTCAAAACATAAAAAGATAAATACTGGTAAGTAATTGTCTTACTCTGCAAAATTAAAACTGAACATAATTGGCTATGCAAAAGAGCATGGAAATAGAGCTACAGAGACAACTTGGACCTCCTCCCACTGAGTGTATGATCAGACAGTGGAGAAAACAGAAAGAACAACTTCTTAATATGCCAAAAAAAGAAGGCCTTATAGGAAAACCAGCAAAATGGGCAAACTTGGAGCAGAGACTTAAGACTTGGATTATGGAGCAGCACCAGTGAGGTTTACGGGTGTCAACCAAGCTTATTCAATGTCAGGAAAGAATGTTTGCAAGTGAAATGAACATTAGTTGATTTTACAGAAAAGGGATAATGGTGCTTCAATTTCAAGAGGAGAGAAGGATTGGCCATAAGAACACAAGTAAAGTTAATTCAGAAAATGCCTCCAGTTTATGAGGATAATATCCAACAGTTTCACTCCTTTGTCATACAGCTTCAGAAAAAATATGATTTTGAGCCAAATCAGATTGCAAACATGTATGAAATGTCTCTCAATTTTGATGTGGCTTCCAACAGAACTGTTGATGTGAAAGGAATCAAAACAGTGGCAATCCAAACAAGTGGCCATGGAAAGACACACTATACGGCTGTGCTCTCATGATGTGCAGATGGTACTAAACTGCCTCCTATGGTTATTTTTAAGAGGAAAACATATCATAAAGAGACTACCACCTGGCATTATTGTGCAAGTTCAAGAAAAAGGATGGATGCATGAAGACCTTATGGCCATTTGGTTTGCAAAGGTTTGTCCAGAAGACCTGGGGTGTCTTAAAGAAGCCACATCTACTTGTCTTTGATCAGTTCCGAACACATTTAACAGAAAAGACAAAAAGGGTTGCTTCAGATTGCAAACACACCTTCCAGTTATTCCTGGTGGAATTACAGGTAGATACAGCCATGGATGTTTCAATAACAAGCCCTTTAAAGCCCTGATAAGAGAAGCATAGAGTAGATAGATGCAAAAGGCAGGTGATAACTTGACACCAAAAGGAAGAGTGAAAGAAAAACATCCATTACTGAGGCCTGCAATTGGGTCCTAAATTCATGATATTGTGTCCAACAAGAGGTGATTGTGAAGTCCTTCAAGAAATGTAGAATCAGCCCTAACCAGTCTGGCTCAGTGGATAGAGCATCAGCCTGTGGTCTGAAGGGTCCCAGGTTTGATTCCGGTCAAGGGCATGTACCTTGGTTGCACATCTTCAGTAGGGGATGTGCAGGAGGCGACTGATTAATGTTTCTCTCTCATCAATGCTTCTAACTCTTTCCTTCTCTCTTTCTCGCTAAAAAAATAATAATAATAAAATGTATTAAAAAAAAGAAACGTGGACTCAGCAATGCCATGTACAAAAGTGAGGATGATCTCACATATATAGACAGTGACTCAGAAGATAGCAGTGATACAATAGAAGTTGAAGAATTTGATATGTCTAGAACTAATAGTGACGAAGAAGAGAGTGGTGATACAACAGAGGCTGAATAAAGTGATATGCTGCATTTCATAGCACTGGTATATAAACATTACCTGGGGTATTTATTAAATGAAAATGTGTTCTGTTTTATGTTTAATATATTGATTTCTTAACTCTGGGTTGGAAATGTTGGGGGGGTGTCTTATACATGGGGGGAATCTTATATAAGGAAAAATATTATATTTTGGTTGTGATAGGTTGCTATCTAAATCTGAACAATGATTAACATAAGAACAAAACTTCTCCTAGAATCTCAGTCCTGATGAGCACCTTATTTTTTAAAAATATTTTTATTGATGTTTAGAGTGAGAGGAAGAGAGAGGGATACTTTAACCATCAGCTGCTTTCTGAATGTTCCCTACTGAGCCTGCAACCCAGGCATGTGCCCTTAGTGAGAATTGAACTAGTGAGTTCTTGGTTCTTCAGTCTATACTAAACCATTGAACTACACCAGCCAGGCCACACTGGCCTTCTTAATATTAACATTCTCATTAATTTTGTTGCAAAAAATATTATACAGCTGTATCTGTTAGAAATCAGTAGAAAATTTTATTAAATCTAAGATCTGCTCAGGCTAGTTGGCTCAGTTAGTTGGAGCATCACCAAAAGGTTGTGGGTTCAATTGCTGATCAGGGCACATACCCAGATTGTGGTTCTGTCTCTGGTGGGGGATGGTAAATGGGGGAGGAAACTGATCAATGTTTCTCTCTCTGTCCCCCTTCCACTCTCTCTAAAATAAATAATAATAAACACAAACTATATCCTCAAGTGAAGAATAAAAAATAAACAAACAAAATACTAAAACCTGATGTACAATGTTTCTTTAAAATATCCTATCTAATAAAGATGGAATATGCTAATTGACCATCACACGCTCACAAAGATGATGGCATCCATAGCCAAAAGATGGCAGCACCCGGTCCCATCAGCCCTGCCCTGGCAGCAGGCACATAGTGTGGCTGGACCTGCCCCAGGCCAGTCTGGCCGTACCGCAAGCCTGCTCCAGAGTCAGCCAGTCCCGCAGCACCCCAACCACCCAGGGCCAGACCGAGGTGCAAGCAAGCCTCAGATGGCAGTTGTCTAGCCACTCCTGAGGTGCAGGTAATCCTCGGATGGCAACTGCCCAACTGCCCAGGGCCACCCGAAACTCAGGTAAGCAGGACCAACTAAGGTTTGTGCTGCCGGCAGTAGCAGCGACAGAGGAGTTATGGGGGCATCACCTTCCCCTGATCGCCCGGTTGCCAGAACGAGCTGAGGGATGCCCCTCTCCAGTGCATGAATTTTAACTGGGCCTCTAGTTATAAAATACTAGAGGTCCAGTGCATGAAACTCATGCACTGGGTTGGGGGGAGTGTCCCTCAGCCCAGCTTGTACCCTGTCCAATCTGGGACCCCTCGAGGGATGTCTAACTCACCCACAACTGCCCTCCCCTGCTGGCCATCTTGTGGCTGTCATCTTGTGTCCACATGGGAGCAACCATATTTGACCACATGGGAGCAACCATATTTGACCACATGGGAGCAACCATCTTGTGTGTTGGAGTGATAGTCAATTTGTTTAAACCTTGTATGTTTTACAATTTTGAAAATTGCAGTTAAATAATGACAGCCATGTGAAAGAAGAATGAAACACAGGGTACCACTGCTTTTAATGTAAGGCAAATATCATCCATTATTAAAATACTTTCTGAGTTCCTGATGTTTGTATTTGAGCACCTTGAAGGATAGGAAATAGTCACACTTACTCTCATTCTTCATATAATACGTGGCAGCACTGAACACAGAGCTGTTGTTTAATAAATTCTTCATTAGTGAACATTAGCTACTGTGTACACTGAGCTTTTGGAGTACCAGTGAAATCAATAGGGACAAGTGACAAGAGACAACTTGGTTAGATCAGAGTCTGCCAAGTGCCTCTTACAGCCCTAATTTAATCATTCATATTCTCATATAATTTAATTTTTAACTTTACTAACATCCAGGCAAGGAGGGAAAACAAATGAATATTTGTCAAACACTAAATTTGTTATGCACTTTTCAACATACATTGTTTTACGTAGTATGAAATAAGATTATGTGGTATACTGGACATGTATTTTACAGATAAATAAGCTAAGAGTCAATAACATTAAATAACATGCTTGCTATTATTTAGTAAAAATATAGTGTGCACAGGGCTTAATGGCCCCTCTCACTTAAAGTAAGCACTTAATATGCCTCACATTGTGTTTCTATTCCACTGATCTAGTAGTGCTTCAGAAGTAACTTAACTACTAAAGCTGAATAGATATGTGTCCTGTGTCTAAGAAATTCCATTCCCAGGTTATATACAATGCAGACATATGTACATACATTCACCAAACACATGCACATGTATTTATAACAGTGTACATTATCATATTTAAAAAAACTAGAAGAAACTTAAATTGTCAATCAGTACACTTATATAATCACCTGGTGGAATGTAATACAATTCAAAAAAATGAATTATGGGCACTTGTAACCATGTGGGTAAATCAGACAAAATATTGTTGAAGGAAGTCACTCAAATATTAAAAGTATTGTACAGTCTCATCCTTAAGAAGTTTCAAACAGGCTGCACTGCACTCCGGGGCAGTGTGGACTGAAGCAGGAGGCTGGGTTTCCGACGCCAGTGCTAGGCTGTGTATTGGCCTCCTGTGGTACATGCATGGCTTTGTGCATTTGGTAAAAATGCAACCTATAATTTGAGTATTTTCCTGTTTTTAGAATACAAGAAAAATATTTGTTCTGACGTTCTTATTTTAATATATGCCTGGAAATATAAACTAACAATGTAAATTAGTAAGCACATAAGTAATTTAGATAACACCTGGTTAAGATTTTGCAACATAATTTTGTTAGATAATATATTAAACATAATATTTCAAGACTTCTGTTTTCTAAATTCAAAATATAAATAAAACTTTATGAGGCTCTTTATTTCAGGTATCCCCAAGATTGTTAGTGGTAAGTGATACCCGACATTCATTTATCCTATGTCCTTTGAATTAGTTAAAACAATGGTTTTCACTGCTACAGCCTGAGACAAATATAACATGAAAAAACAGCTGCAGATTTTTTTATATTTTTTCTCCCAGATGAAAAGGAATAATGTATGTAAGCACCCGTGTATTTAGCACATTTTAGTGAAGATTAGCAATATGAAAAGATGAGGTGAAACTTAAATTTAGATCTCCTTGTTTCTAAAAAAAATATTTCTGATACTTTAGTCAACTGAATTTTCAGCTTTTAAAAGAAAAAGCGAGGGAGGGATAGAATGGAGGGGAAGAGAGAGAGAAAGAGAGAGAGAGAGAGAGAGAGAGAGAGAGAGAGAGAGAGAAAGAAAGAGGACTTGATTCTTAAAAATATATTTTTACTGGAGGACTAGTGCATGAAATTCATGCACGGGGGCGAGGGATGTCCCTTAGCCCAGCCTGCGCACTCTCCAATCTGGGACCCCTTGAGGTATGTCCAACTGCCCATTTAGGCCCGATCGCAATAGAATCAGGCCTAAACAGGCAGTCTATCATGCCTCTCACAATCCAGGACTGCTGGCTCCAAACTGCTCACCTGCCTGCCTCCCTGATTGCCCTTAACCACTTCTGCCTGCCAGCCTGACCATCCCCTAACCACTCCCCTGACAGCCTAATTGATGTCTAACTGTTCCCCTGCCAGCCTGTTTGCCCCCAACTTCCCTCCTCTGCTGGCCTTGTCACCCCTAACTGCCCTCCCCTGCAGGCTTGATAGACCCTAACTGCCCCCACTTGCAGGCCTTGTCCCTTCCAACTGCCCTCCCCTGCTGGCCTGATTGCCCACAACTGCCCTCCCTTGCAGGGCCTGAAACCTCCCAATGGCCCTTCCCTGCTGGCCATCTTGTGGTGGCCATCTTGTGTGCACATGGGGGCAGGATCTTTGACCACATGGAGGCAGCCCTCTTGTGTGTTGGAGTGATGGTCAATCTGCCAATTACTCTTATTAGATAGGATAGAGGCCTGGTGCATGGGTGGGGGCCAACTGGTTTGTCATGAAGAGTGTCCCAAATCAGGGTGGGGGTTCCCTTGGGGCAAGGGGTGGCCTGGGCCAGGAGCCTCTAGAGGTTTGCAGGCTGGCCATGCTCCCCAGCAACTCAAGCAGAGGCCCTGGGAACTGGGGATTAATTTATGTCTACAATTTAAACTTTGTAGCCTGGAGCAGAGCCAACCCTTCTGCTTGCTTCCTGGCAGCAGCCATTTCTGTTTGAAACTTTATAGCCAGGAGTGGATACCTAGGGCAGCAAAGGCAGGCGGAAAGCTTGGCTTCCTCCATTGCCAGGGAAACCCAAGCCTCTGTTCTCTCCAGCTCAGTGGCTGCAGCCATTTCTGTATCTTTTATAATTGAAACTTTGTAGCATTGATTGGAGGCCTAGGCCGGCAAGAGCAGGTGGAAAGCTTGGCTTCCTCCATTGCCGGGGAAACCCAAGCCTCCCTCCTGCTCTCAGTGGTTGCATCCATCTTGGTTGGGGTTTATTTGCATAATCTGCTCCTGATTGGCTGGTGGGTGTGGCTGTGGGCATGGCTTTGGGTATAGTGAAGGTATGGACAAATTTGCATATTAATTAGATAGGATTGATTTCAGAGATGAAGGAAGAGGGAGAGAGAGATGGAAATATCCACGATGAGAGAGAATCATGAATCAGCTGCCTCCTACAAGTCCACCACTGTGGATCAAGCACACAACCCTGCATGTGCCCTTGACCAGAATCCAACCCGGGAACTTTTCAGTTTGCAGGCCAATACTCTACCACTGAGCCAAACCAGCTAGGGCAGGACTTGATTTTTTGATGCAACACATTTCATTTCTCTCTTTCTCAAGCCAATATGATAGACTATGCAGGAGCCCATCCCACAGAGGAGTTCTTAGCCTCCCTGAGAATAGATTAAATTCAAACTTATGTACATTTCCCCGTAAAAGAAGGTTATTTTTTTCAGGATCTCATTTTTATATTTTACTAATGACTATAAGTGGAGAAAAGCAATAGGAAAATTATTTTTCTGTGATAATGAAATATGCACTGACATTAGAAGGCAGAAGCAGCTATTACGTTTAAAAAGAAAAAAATATCCCTTTGCATTTTTATTAACAAGATATAGTAAATCCAACATTAATTGCAATTATATAGGCTATTGTGAGCAAATTCATTATTTTAGCATTATGATAACATAAATAGAGATGAATAAATACTATATGTTCAAATGCTATTATTAAAATATCATCTTATATAGAAGAAACCATTCCTTTCAATTACTTTGAACAATTTATATACATTCATATACTTCCAAGGCTTTGTTTAAAATTTCATGTATGCTTACTCATAATTTCTCACTCAGTAATGAGAATAAATACTCACAATAGTAGGAGAGTAAAAACTATAATTATAGCCTACATTTTAGAATGTGTAATCATTACTCAAATGTAGTTCTTATTCTATTCTATGTATATAATTTTATCTGGGAGAAAAAGTGGGTGACACACATACAATAAAATATTTCTTTTGATGAGAAAAGATGGCTAGAGGCAGGAAGGTAGGGAGGGAGAGAGTTTGAGAGTGCGGAGCCCATAGAGGAGAGTGTAGCATGTGTGGTGTGTGTGTGAGTATGAACTAGGGACAGTTAGACTCTGCAGGTCCTCCAAGGGGCTGCCAAACCGGGCATTCCTGGACGGTGGAGCCCATAGAACAAGGCAGACACTCCCGGGCGGCCAGCTGGTGGCGATGGAGACCACTCCACCTTGAGAAGCGGAACTGCCTGGACTGGGACCCTGCCCTCAATCAATCACATCTCAGACGCAAGCCAGGGAGGGACCTGCAGCCACTAGGGACAGAGAATTACAGGCACAGCTTCAGACCAGCAGACAACAGGAGTCCAGACTTCCCGGCAGCAGATTTCTGTGAGTTAAGGAGCCTATCGCCCTCCCTGTGGGATCACGGATAGCTCCACAGTAATCAATAGACCCGCCCCTCCCTTTAGCCACAACTCCCCTAACCCCTACCTGGAACCGCTGGCCTGGAATTTAAAAACTCGCTCTCCCAGGTACCTCAGGGGAACTTGGACTTGGGAGAACCTCTGCGCCTGTGTGTACACCTGTGACTGAAGTGCTCAGACAGTAATAGGAGCTCGGAATTTTAAAACTTGCTCTTCCAACTATCCCAGGGAACTTGGGCATGGAAGAACGCTCCGTGTGTGCATGTGTGTGTGCACACCTGTGGCCAAAGCGCCCAGACAGTAATTGGAACTTGGACCTTGAAAAGTAGCTTTCCCAGTTATCCCAGGAGGTCTTGGGCTTGGGAGCAATCTCTGCACTCCTGCGCATGCCTGTGGCCGAAACACCCAGACAGGGAATAGGGCCATGGAGCCTGAGAGCTTGATCAGGGGCCTCAGTACTGCTAAGAGAATTTGAGAGACTGGAGGTGGCCTCCTGCAACACAATCGCAACCGGGTGATCAAACCTGCAGGGCATCAGTGCCACCTGACCTGGTTACAGGGCAAACACTCACGGGAGTCAGTCTTCCACAGTGCAGGCACACCACAGAGCTATTGTGCAACCCAGTCTCCCATGGTGATCAAGACCCAGATTCTCCCAGCAAGAGGCAGCACTGAGCACAACTGACTTGACTCTGTGTCTTACCTAAGACACAGCACATCCACACTAAGAGCCAGTGACTCCAAATGTTGGTGCATGCACACACGGGGACCCTGACCCTCAAGGAGAAACCTCACGAGGCAGCAGACTTTGGTACTCGATTCTTGGTGCAGACACAGGGACACTTGGACTCCTGGTACCATTTTCAACACACGCCAAGAGCGTGGTGCAGGCAGGGTCCCTGATTCTAGATGTGCACAGGAGACCACACAGAACCACTGACCCTGGGAAAGTCTGGTTCCCACCAACCCACAGCACCCACACGCCCTAATGTCGGAGCACTTCAGTGATACTCATGTGGTGTGAAGTTCCCACCGCACACAGCCCAGGTCCACGCAACTCAAAGTTTGAACCTTCTGGTGATAGTCAGAATGGGGAGATGACACAATACCCAGAAGAAAGAAAATGAGGAGTTGCAAAGAAAAAGAAATTAGTGAATCTGAAGCTTGCACCATGACCAAAAAAGAATTCAGAGTAATGGTCGTGGAATTTATACATCAGATGGATGAGAAAATCAACAACCTATGTAAGAATCAGGAAGAAATGAAAAATTATATAGCTACAATAAAAAACAACATGGAAAGTTTCAACAGTATACTAGAAGAAGCAGAGGACCAAATTAATGAGTTAGAGGATCAGATACAGAAGCAAGCTCAAACTGAACAGCAATTGGAGGAAAACAAACAAACAAAAAAACAAAAAAACAGGAGGAAAGCCTAAGGGAGCTTTTGGACCACATGAAATGAAATAACATATGTATAATAGGGCTGACAGAAGTATAAGAAGAGCACCAAGGTTTAGAAAATCTATTTGAAGAAATAATGACTGAAAACTTCCCATATGTGGGGAAGAAAAAAGTTACACAAGTACAGAGAGTCCCAAACAGGATCAACCCCAAAAGACCAACACCAAGATACGTCATAGTTTCAATTGCAAATATCAACGACAAGAGAAAATCTTAAAGGCAACAGGAGAGAGACAGAGAGTTACCTACAAAGGAACCCCCATCAGATTATTAAATGATTTTTCAACTGAAACACATCAGGCTAGAATGAATTGGAAGGAGGTATATAAAATGTTGCAAAGCAAAGTACTGAATCCAAGAATACTCTATCCAGCAAGACTATCAATCAAAATTGAAAGGGAAATCAGGAGCTTCACAGACAAAAAGAGGCTAAGGGAGTTTGTCACCACCAAATCAGCAATGCTAGAAATGCTAAAGGGAATACTGTAAAAAGAAGAATTAAACAGGTAAGAAGAAACACAGACACAAAAATAGATATGACTAAAAACAGTCATAACTTTCAACGTAAATGGACTAAATGCCCCAATCAAAAGACACCATGTAGCTGAATGGATAAAAAAAAACACACACAACCTATATATATGCTGCCTATAAAAGACCCACCTCAGAACAAGAGACTCACACAGATTGAAAGTGAAGGGATGGAAAAATATCTTTCAGGCAAATGGAAATGAAAAGAAAGCTGGGGTAGCAATACTTATATCTGACAAAATAGACCTTAAAGTAAATGCCATAACAAGAATAAGGAAGGCCACTTTATAATACTAAAGGGTTTGATACAACAAGAAGATATAACCATGATAAACATATATGCACCGAACGCAGGAGCACCAAAATACAAAACAAAACTCTTAGAAGATATCAAGGGAGAGATCTACAACAATACAATCATAGTAGGGCACTTTAATATACCATTGACATCACTGGATAAATCCTCTAGAAATAAATCAGCAAAGACACAGCAATCTTAAATGATTCACTAGAAGAGATGGACTTAACTGACATCTTCAGAACATTTCACCCAAAAGCCACAGAATATACGTTCTTCTCAAGTGCACAGGGGACATATTTAAAAATAGAGCACATATTGGGTCACAAGCAAAGTCTCCTAAAGTTCAAGAAGATTGAAATCATACCAAGCATCTTCTCAGACCACAATGCCATAAAATTATAAATAAATTACAATAAAAAACAATCCAAAAATCTCAAACACTTGGAAACTGAATAGCATGCTTTTAAACAATGATTGGGTTATCAATGAGATTAAAGAAGAAATTAAAAGCATCCTGGAAATGAATGACAACCAAAACACAAAAATCTATGGGACACAATGAAAGCAGTCTTAAGAGGGAAAGTTATAGCTCTATAAGCCCATCTCAAAAATCAGGGAAAAATGGTAGTAAAAAAAAAACTAACTCTACAACTCAAAGCATTAGAAAGAGAGCAACAAGAAAAGTCCAGAGTGAGCAGAAGAAAGGAGATACTAAAGATCAGAGCAGAAATAAATGACAGAGAGACCAAAAAAAAAAAAAATACAAAAAAAATCAATGAAACCAAGAGCTGGTTCTTTGAAAGGATAAACAAGATCGATGAACTTCTAGCCAGGCTCACCAAGAAGCAGAGAGAGAGGAATCAAATAAACAAAATCAGAAATGAGAGAGGTGAAATAACATCAGACTCCACAAAAAAAACAAATGATTGTTAAAAAATACTATGAACAACTCTACTCAAACAAGCTAGACAACCTAGAAGAAATGAACATATTCCTAGAAAAATACAAAATTCCAAAACTCGATAGGGAAGATTCTAAAAATCTCACTAGGCCAATAACTGTGGAAGAAACTGAAGCAGTCATCAAAAAGCTCCCAGCAAACAAAAGCCCGGGGCCAGACAGCTTCACTGGGGAGTTTTATCAAACATTTAAGGAAGAACTAAAATTATCCTCCTCAGACTATTCCAAAAAATTCAAGAGGAAGGAACACTCCCTAGCTCATTCTATGAAGCCAGCATCACCCTAATACCAAAACGAGATAAAGACAACACAATGAAAAAGAATTATATGCCAATATCCCTCCTTATTTGCAGATGACATGATATTATACATAGAAAACCCTAAAGATTCCATCAAAAGATTATTATCCTTAATAAATGAATTTGGCAATGTAGCAGTATACAAAATTAATACCAAGAAATCTATGGCATTCCTTTGCACTAATAGTGAACTTATAGAAAGAGAAACTAAAAAAGCAATCCCATTTACCATCACACATAAAAAATAAGATACTTAGGTATAAACTTAATTAAGGAGGTACAAAGCCTGTATGCAAAAAACTACAGGACACTGAAAAAAGAGATAGAGGAAGACATAAATAGATGGAAGAACATATCGTGTTCATGGATTGGTAGAATTAACATCATCAAAATGTCCATACTACCCAAAGCAACCTACAGATTCAATGCAATCACCATTAAAATACCTATGGCATATTTCACTGAGCTACAACGAATTTTCCAAAAATTCATCTGGAAGAATAAAAGACCCCAAATAGCTGCAGCAATCCTGGGAAAGAAGAAAAAAGTAGGTGGGATCTCAATACCAGATTTCAAGCTGTATTACAAAGCCACTGTTCTTAAAACAGCCTGGTACTGGCACAAGAACAGACATATAGATCAATGGAATAGAAGAGAAAAACCAGAATTCGACCCAAACCACTATGCCCAATTAATATTTGACAAAGGAGGCATGAACATAAAATTGAGTCAAGATAATCTCTTCAACAAATGGTGTTGGGAAAATTGGACAGATACATGCAAAAAAAAATGAAACTATACCATCAACTTACACCATACACAAAAATAGACTCAAAATGGATCAAAGACTTAAACATAAGAAGGGAAATCATAAAAATATTAGAGGAATCCACAGGCAGAAAAATCTCAGACATATGCCACAGGAACTTCTTCAATGATACATCTCCTAGAGCAATGGAAACCAAAGAGAAAATAAACAAATGGGACTACATCAAAATAAAAAGCTTTTGCACAGCAAAAGAAACCATCAACAAAACAAAAGAAATCCCACTGCACGAGAGAGCATATTTGCCAATGTCACCACAGACAAGAGTTTAATCTACAACATTTGCTGGAAACTCATACAACTTAACAAAAGATAAACAATCCAATCAAACAATGGGCAACGGACCTAAATAGACACTTTTCGAAGGAGGAAAGAAGGAAGGCTAAGAGACATGTGAAAACATGCTCAAAGTCACTAATTATCCGAGAGATGCAAATCAAAACAACAATGAGGTATCATCTTACTTCTGTCAGAACGGCAATCATCAACAAATCAACGAACAACAAGTGTTGGCGAATATGCGGAGAAAAGGAACTCTTTTGCACTGCTGCCTCAAAAAACTAAAAATGAAGCTCCCATTTGACCCAGTGATCCCACTTTTAGGAATATATCCCAAGAGACTAGAGGCACGAATCAGAAATTATTTATGCACCCCTATGTTCATCGCAGCACAATTCACCATAGCTAAGATTTGGAAACAGCCTAAGTGCCCATCAGCAGATGATTGGATTAAAAATGGTGGTACAGCTACACAATGTAATACTACACTGCAGTTAAAAAGGAGTTCTTACCATTTGCAACAGCATGGATAGAACTGGAAAGCATTATGTTAAGTGAAATAAGCCAGTCAGAGAAAGACAAATGCAGCATGATCTCACTCATTTGTGGAATATAATGAACAACATAAACTGGTGAACAGGGACAGACCCAGAGGCAGAGAAGCATTGACCAGAATGCTGGTCCTCAGGGGGAAAGAATGGGAGGGAGGGGGGAAGGAGGAGAAATGAACCAAAGGACTTCAATACATGAATATAAGCTTAACCAATGGACATGAACACTCACGAGGGCATGAGTGGAGGGAGTGTTAGGGGGTTAATAGAGGGATAAGGACACATATGTAATACCTTAATCAATAAAGAAATTGTGGGAAAAATATTTCTTTCATGTATTTACTATTTAGAATTAAGTGGATGTTTCAGTATAAAATATCTTAGCTGCTAGAATCTGGTTAAGTGTTTTAGGATTTATAGCACTTACTGCAATATTTGTGTGGGATAAAGAAGGCATTTAACATAATTTTAAAAAATACAAAATATTTTCATGTTATAAAAATTAGCAACTATATGAAGGTGACTACAGATGTTCTAAGTTTATCAAAACCTAATGATTGCCAAAACCGGTTTGGCTCAGTGGCTAGAGCGTCAGCCTAAGGACTGAAGGGCCCCGGGTTCAATTCTGGTCAAGAGCATGTACCTTGGTTGCGGGCACATCCCTGGTGGTGTTGTGCAGGAGGCAGCTATTCGATTTTTCTCTCTCATTGATGTTTCTAGCTTTCTATCCCTCTCCCTTCTTCTCTGTGAAAAATCAATAATATATATATATATATATATATATATATATATATATATATATATATATTTATTTATTTATTTTTATTTTTTTTAATCTTTATTGTTCAGTTTATTAATTACATTGTTTCCCCTTTTTATCCCCCTATAGCTTCCCTCCACCCTGGACCTATCCCACCCTCCACCCTCACCTCCCCCTCCCCACTGTCCTCTCCCATTGTTGCTAGATTTTTGTCCAGTCTCTTGCTGCACTTCCCACAACCCTTTTCTCCCCAAGAATTGTCAGTCCATTCCCTCTCTATGTCCATGTCTCTGTTATATTCACCAGTCTATCCTGTTCAACAGCCTATCAATTCACTTGATTTTTATGTTCATTTGTTGATAGATGTGTATTTGTTGTTGCTAGTTTGCACTTTTACCTTTTTCTTCTTCCTCTTCTTAAAGAATATCTTTCAGCATTTCATATAATGTTGGTTTGGTGGTGATGAACTCCTTTAGCTTTTTCTTATCTGCGAAGCACTTCATCTGACCTTCAATTCTGAATGATAGCTTTGCTGGATAGAGTAATCTTGGTTGTAGATTCTTGCTGTTCATCACTTTGAATATTTCTTGCCACTCCCGTCTGGCCTGCATTGTTTCTGTTGAGAAATCCTCTGACAGTCGTATGGGTGCTCCCTTATAGGTAACCAGCTGTTTCTCTCTTGCTGCTTTTAATATTCTCACTTTGTCTTTTGCTCTTGGCATTTTAATTATGATGTGCCTTGGTGTGGTCCTCTTAGAGTTCCTATATATTGGGGTTCGGTGCACTTCTTGGACTCCTAAGTCAATTTCTTTCACCAGGTGTGGGAAATTTTCAGTCACTATTTCTTCAAATAGGTTTTCATTGTCTTGGCCTCTCGCTTTTTCTGGCACCCCTATAATTCGGATGTTGGTATGCTTGAGGTTGTCCCATAGGCCCCTTACACTATCTTCAATTTTTTGGATTCTTTTGGTTTCGTGCTTTTTCAGCTGAGTGGATTTTACCTCTTTGTATTTCAAATCTTTAACTTGGTTCTTGGGGTGCTCCAGGGCACTTTCAGGTCTTTGTATAATATTTTTTGTTTCAGTCAGTGTATGCTTAATTTCTGGTTGGTCCTTTTTCATATCCTTGAGAGTCTGCTTTATATCCTTGAGGGTTTCTTTCATTTCCTTGTAGGACTCATTCATTTCCACGTTGATCTTGATCATTTCCACGTTGGTCTTGATCATTTCTTTGCAGCTCTCGTTTATATCCTGGAGGGTGTTGTTCATTTTCTTGTAGGACTCATTCATTTCCTTTGTGGTCTTGCTTATTTCCTTATAGGCCTCGATCTTTTGTTGGAACCTCTTAAAAAACCCTATAACCGTGGTTCTGAATTCCATGTCTAGTCGGTTTTTTTCCTCCATTTCTTTCACATCTGATTTCTTTCCATGTTGTTGCATGGTGGCTGCTTCCCTGAGTTGGTCAATTAGCTTTGTGTGGTAGACGTGCTACAAGGGACAGTGGCTCAGCCTCCCCAGTTACCTGAGGTGGATATGGGTTGCACAGTCTTGCTGAAGTTAAGCTCAGGTTAATCGTTGTTAGCACTTGGAGGGTTGACCTCCAGGCCAATTGTCTATGAAGCTCAGCTGTGCTCAGGTTGGGTGGACAGAGTCTCCGGGCCAAGCAGACAGCGTTAGCTCTGCCCTATGCGGCCCCAGGGACTCTGTGCAGGGGGCAATGGCCGCCAGCACCTCTGAGAGAGAGCCGCTACGGAGCTCCACCGGCTGCTGGTTGCCGGGGAATTCAGACTTTCCCAAAATGAGTCTGCATGCGCAATGTCTCACCCAGGATCGTAAAACAAAGCAGTCTGATGGTTTTCCGAATGAGAGGCAAGTCGCGGTGTGCTCTCTGCCCCGTCACGCAGCCGAGCTGTTCACGCGAGCTGCCTTCTCCACAAGCCGGGAGACCCGGCAGCACCCGAGCTTCGGCGTGCCCTCCCACTGTCCAGTTTTCACCCCGTGTGATAGTGGGTTCTCTGGACTTCGCCCAGAGCTGGAGAATCAGTCAGTGGGACGCCTTTGTCTCCCCGTTCGAGAAAACTGGCAGGTTTTCAGCCGCCCGCCCTCTCCGCGGCGTGCGCTCCAAACCTCTCTCCGTGAGAATCTTTCAACGCTGTTCTCCGCTGCTCCTCCGGGTCACAGTGTCTTATCTTCACTTTTATTTGTGGAATTTTCACTCGGCGAGCGTTCTGGTGATTCTGGAAAGTGTTTGTTCTTTCGTTAAGCTGTAGTATTAAAATGGCTGATTATGATGGCAAGATAGGTGTTTTGCCTTTGCCGCCATCTTAGTTCTCTCAATAAAATATATATTTTTTAAAAACTCTAATGATTAACATTATTTTGAGCAAGTTATCTCTCAGTAACAAAGGATCTTGGAAAACTTTAATATCCCTTATTATACTCTCAACTAATTTTGAAACAGTCTCACTTATTGTAATTCTATCTTTCTTTTTATTTTTTAAAAAATATATATTTAATAGATTTTTTTTAGAGAGGAAGGGAGAGAGACAGAAACACTGATGAGAGAGAAACATCGAACAGCAGTCTCTTGCACAACCCCCGCTGGGGATGTGCCCACAACCAAGGTACATGCCCCTGACCAGAACTGAAACTGGGACTCCCTCAGTTTCAGTTCTCAGTCCGATGCTCTATCCACTGAGTCAAACCAGTCAGGCCCTATCTTCCTTTTAAAATATACATATAATTATTATTATTTAATAAACTAGCGGCCTGGTGCATGACATTTGTGTACTTGGGGGTGGGGGTGCAGTGTCCCTCAGCTTGGTCTGCTTCTTCTTGCAACCTGGGAGCCCTACGCCAGCGGTCAGACATCCTTAGCGCTGCTGTGGAGGCAGGAGAGGCTCTCTCCACTGCTGCGCTCACCAGTCATGAGCTCAGCTTAGTGCTTCTGGATGAGCACACTGCCCACCAAGGGGCAGCTCTTACTTTGAGCACCTGCCCTGGTGATCAGTGCACATGATAGCGACAGGTCATTCTGCCGTTCAGTCAATTTGCATATTAACATTTTATTATATAGGATTTGCTATTTGCTAAGATTTATTCAGAGAGCTACTAATTCATTTTCTCTCCATCTCTTGTAACAGAAGTATTCCTTCAGGGATCACTTTCCTTATGCCTGAGGGATATCCGTTCAAATTTTCTTCAATAATGGCACATTTTACATCATCCTAAAAATGTTCTTGGGGTATACAATTCCAAGTTGAAGCAGTTTTCCTCTCAGAACCCTGAATTCCTTTGTTGCTGTAGAAAAGTAGCTATCAGTCTTACTATCACTCCTTTGAAGGATATTTTTCCCCTCTGACTTTAAGATTTTCTCTCAGTTTCACTACATCTTGCTTAAATATATATATATATATATATATATATATATATATATATATATGGCTTGAAATTCAATGAATCTGTGGCTATGCCCTTTAATTCTGGAAAATGCTTACCCATGATCATTTCCACATTACCTGACACCCATCTTTGCAAATCTTCTTTGATTACAATTAAACTTTCTCATTCTATTTACCATGTTGTCTAACTTCTGTCAAATATTTTTGGGCTTTATCATTTATCTGTTATATTTTTTATCATTTATCTGCTATATTCTTGATAGTTTTGCTGCCCTTTTTTCCAGTTTCTTTATTGTACTATTAACTATGTTTCACTAGCTTATGAATCTATTCACTAGGTTTTTATTTTAGACTAGAGGCCTGGTGCACCAATTTATGCACTGGTGGATTCCTTTGGCCTGGCCTGCGCCCTCTTGCAATCTATGATCCTTCAGGGGATATTAGACTGCTGGTTTTGGCCTGATCCCCACAAGCCAGGCTGAGGGACCCCAAAGGTGCACAAATTTGTGCACCAGACCTCTCGTTTGCATATAAGATTGAAAGGGCAGAGCGGGACTGCAAAGAACAATTTAGACAGCTGCAGTTTTGGACTGTGTGACTTGGCAGCCACCATGTTGGCCACATGATTGCAAACTTACCTGGGGGCTGCCATCTTGAAATCACAAAGACCAACCCCTCCCTTTGAATTAGCCAATCGCGAAAGACTGTGCCCTTGAGCTCCAATCAAGAGCAAAGTACAGGACAGGTCACGTGCGTTAGGAATTATTTTTGTCACTAGCCCCAGCCATCACCCAACCAATTGGAATTGGCCAACTCAGTGGTTCGCGTCTGGCCCCACCTCCCTATAAAATCGTCATGCTCGGGATATTCTTTCTCTTTTGTTTCCTGCTGCTGCGGTGGTGGGGACAGAGAACCAAGCTTGGGCTTGTAATAAAGGCTCTATGTTATTGCATTGGAATTGGCTTCCTGGTAGTCTTTGGGGATCATGAAATCTGAGCATAACATTTGGGGGCTCACCCAGAATCCCCAAGACCTATGAGGGACCCCGACCCAGAGAGCCTGACTGAACATGGTAGGTGTTTGTCTGTTTGTGTTCTGTCCCCTGTGGAGGACTCGGAAGACATTCCCATACTCCTATCTGGAGGGGTGTGGAATCCCCTCACCCTGGAGGGATGTGGAATCTCCTCACAAACCTGAGAGGTGCCTGTCTGTTTGTGTTTTCTGTCCTGTACGAGCTCATCTCTGTCTGGTTGTACCCAAAGCGGTCTAGGTGGACGCACTGGAGAACCATGGGCTGGAAGACTTGGAAGATGCTCCGATCCTCTGTCTGGAGGGACTTGGAATCCCCTCACAAATCTTAGCTGGCATTCGGTTTTGCTTCCATGGAGTTGGAAGACAGTTTATTTGTGGGCCCTTGTTTGTCTGTTTGTGTTTTTCTGTGGACTTACTGGATGGACATTATGGGACAGACTCAACTACTCCTTTAAGTATTATGATTAATCATTTCAAAGAGATTAGGGGAAAAACCAATGACCTCAGTGCGGAGGTCCGAAAGGGCCAGTAGACCCATACTTGCTTTGCATGAGAAGAAGAAGAACTACTTTTTCTTCCCTTGTATCAGTCTTGCTCCGAGAGCAGAGGGTGAAGGAGTTAAGCCCGCCCTGCTCAGAGAGAGAGTCTGCCTTCATTGTTGCTCTGAAAAGCCGGCGGGGCCCATTGATTTACTAGATTCTGTTCTTTTCAGCAGCTTTTGCAGGTCCTATTCACCACCAAGGAGAGGGAGAGGGTCCTTCCCAAAGCTAGTTCTGGGCGCAGACGGGAATCCTACACTTCTTTTCCTCTAACTAAGTCTGAATGGGATTTAAACATGGCAGAAGGTAAGGAGAGGCTCTGAGTCCACCACCAGGCTCTAATGGGGGGGTCTTCGGATGGCTGCTAGGAAGCCGACTAATTTGGAATGGAAGAAGAAAGGTAGTTGCCCTCCCCGCCCCAGCTTACAGGTAGAAGGCTTCTGCCATTTAGCCATTTTAAAGAAAGAACGTGGGTGGTAATTTGCATTTGAATATCTCCAGGCTGGCCACTCAATTCCCCCATGCAAAGGAAAAATTTATGGCCTTTTAAAAGTCAAGCAGCAGCCTTAGCTTGTTATATTTAGAAGCCACCATTTACTGTATGAATTTGGTAGTTGCCTGCATTGTTAAGCTAGAGGCAGGGCAACATTTGCAGCTTGTGAAAGTTTCTTTGTTTTTTTTATTATGTCTTATATTTATTCTTAGAAATGTTTTCAAAAGTCTGTTAAGGTTTTCAGCTAAATGAAAATGCCAATGCTGATTGTAGGACTTGCCACTGCAGTAATAATGGGGAAAAGAGGTGTTATAAGTGTGGAAAAACAGGACTTTCCAAAAGCAATTTTTGTGGAGTTGTGCCATGGGGAACTTTAGGATTAATCTTAGGGAGGAGTGGAGACACTCTAAAAGGATTAACTGTTCTGCCTGGAGTCATTGATTCAGATTATGAAGGAGAAATTAAAGTTACATGAAAGGATTTAATCCCTTGCACTGCGTGGAAGGTCCTATGGGTAGGCCCTTGAGCATTCTATGTTGCCCACAGCTGTTGTCTGAGTATTCTGTGCATGCTGAGGTTGAAGTCTTGTGGTGACTGGTACCATGGATCTATCCTTCGCCCAACGGTGTGAGGCGTGCCCTCCCTGGAGAGGAAACCTGGGTTCCCCGAGATATGTGATGAGTACCCAGGCCACGCCAGCAGGTGAGGGGATCCCAAAGCAGGCACTGGGCGTGGAGTCCACGTGGGCATAGGCTACTAAGGAGACAGAACTGAACCTCACATCACCCTACTTGGCCCCTGAGGATGGCTGGTAAGATTCCTCACAGAAGCAACAACCTAAGACATCACAGTCACAGAGGGGCCATCAGGAGAGAACATGGGGGCCAACAGAGGTGGGGCATAGAACCTCACCCCCCCACACACAGCATTGCAGGGGCTTGAATATTTGCTCCTTCTGAGGGAGGTATCCTGCCCCATGGCTGCTTCACTTCCCACCCCCAGCTTAGATCGGGACCCAGGTAACAAAGACTTGGCCCAGCTCAGATCAGGACTGAGGCAACAAACAGCAACTTGACTAACAGCAGCTCACCAGGGATGCTCAAGGACTTCTCAAGAATACAAAACAATCCTTTCCATTAATATTTACAGGGTAAACTAAGATTGTTGTTGGAGTATTAAATTTGACAGTAAACTAGCAGTCAAGTTTTCAGATTAATTTAATTTGGCTAAGGTAGGAAATGTACAGCAGGAGAAGGACACCTTTTCTGGATGGGTAGAGGCATACCCAACCAAGCATGAAACAGCTCAGAGGGTGGCCAAGAAATTGCTAGAAGACATCCTACCCAGGTATGGATTTCCTGCTATGATAGGGTCAGACAACGGAACAGCTTTTATTTCGCAGGTAACACAGGCAGTAGCCAAAGCTATAGGGGCAGATTGGAAATTGCATTGTGCTTATAGGCCCCAAAGTTCAGGGCAGGTAGAAAGAATGAATAGAACTCTAAAAGAGACCCTTACCAAATTAACCATGGAGACTAGCGGGGACTGAGTGGCTCTCCTTCCGTATGCCCTTTACCGGTTGAGGAACTCTCCCTACACCCTGGTTTTTAGATAATGTTTGGACTGAATTTGTCTCTTAAGAGGGCTCCAGAGAGTACATGAGGACATTTGGCCACACCTCCGTGATGAGTCTGGCCTGACCCCAATGCCTCGACAGTACAGTTCAGGAGACTGCGGTTTTTGTCAAGAGGCACCGCTGGGAGACCCTTGAGTCATGTTGGAAGGGCCCCTACGTTGTGGTGCTGACTACACCCACCACTCTCAAGGTAGACGGCATCGCAACCTGGGTCCACCTCACCCACGTCCGCCTAGCTGATCCCTCTGCAGTCCGGAAGGACCTCATCACACAATGGAGCAAACTCAAGTTACAGCGCATTTGACTCACCTGATGTTGGTAACTCTGTTGACGCTGTTTGCTGTCACCCACACTCCTGGGAGTCCACCCTTTTTCCTGGCAATAGTCATGGCCTGCCTCTGTATTCATGCAGCAAGGAGGCCTATGTGCAGCCCTAGGGGAAGAATGTTGTTACCATTCAGGCGTAATAATGGAAGGCAAGGTAGAAATGCAGTCCATCTCATGATTGAGCCATAAGTTCCAAGACAGGGGGGGGAATGAAAGGGCAGAGCAGGACTGCAAAGAACAATTTAGACAGCCGCAATTTTGGACTGTGTGACTTGGCAGACATCATGTTGGCCACATGATGTGTAAACTTACCTGGGGGCTGCCATCTTGAAATCATAAAGACCAACCCCTCCCTTTGAATTTGCCAATCACAAAAGACTGTGTGCTTGAGCTCCAATCAAGAGCAAAGGACAGGACAGGTGACATGCATTAGGGATTATTTGTATCACTAGCCCCAGCCATCACCCAACCAATTGGAATCGACCAACTTAGTGGTTCGCGTCTGGCCCCACCTCCCTATAAAATCGTCATGCTCCGGATATTCTTTCTCTTTTGTGTCCTGCTGCTGAGGCGGTGGGGGCAGAGAGCCAAGCTCGGGCATGTAATAAAGGCTCTTTGCTATTGCATTGGAATAGGCTCCCTGGTGGTCTTTGGGGATCATGAAATCCGGGCATAACATTATCTATGTTTAATCTCTTCCCACCCTATCCCCTTCATTCTGAGATTCATCAGTCTGTTCCATGTTTCCAGGCTTATGCATCGAGCATCTGTCCCTTGGTGGTCAGTGCACTTCGTAGCTACTGGTGGAATGGTCAAAGCGTTGCTTAATCTTTTATATATAAAGACAACTCAATAATTAATTTACTCAACTTCTACTCACCTTTTCTCCCCAAATCAGCAAGGTCACAGTAAAGTGCCTGTTTTCTGCACAGGTTTTACAGATTGAACAATATGTATTTGAACAAAATAACCAGAGCTGTTTATAAGTATGATGATTCTGATATTTAAGTCTTAGATGTGTGTTTATTGTCTGTTTTTAAAAGCTCGTTTTTACTCATGGTGCTTTTTCCTCAGGTACTTCGTTATTTTTTTATTCTAAAATTCATGTTTTCCTTGAAAAATTTATTAAATTTTTGGAGAACACATGAGACTTGGTTGAAAAGTTTGTAGGGAGGACATTCTGATAAAAGGTGTGTGGAAGGCTGCCTTCCCTGTTTATCAACATTGCGACTTAAGGGAGTGTCAAAAGTGGCACCCCTAATTATTCCTTAACCTTCCCAAACAAGTCTGTGTATGTACAGACCCCTGGTGTTTACTGGAATCCTTATGCTTATTCCCTGGATGCCCTTGCCTAGGGGACAATGTAGATACCTGTGTCCTCCCAAGATTACACACCCTAGTGATCTTATCTAAAGATAAAAATACCAATAAAAGCCTAAGAAGGCAGGCAATAGAGGCTGCCTGTTTTCTTCACAGTGAAACTGTGTTGGAGTAATCTGTTCATCCTTCATACAGGAGATGCTGGTCAGCCCCAGCAAGGTGGTGGCCCATGTGAGGAGCCCCGGCATTGAACTACTTTTGAGTCTTAAAGTTTTATTTCTCCAGAGAGAAAAGCAATTTGCATTTGCTTTGAGCATTTTTATTTCTTTTTATCATAATAGTTTATCTGAACAAACTAGTCTTCCCTAACATGGGAAAAGGCAGTCTTCATGCCATTAACTAGCAAATATTTTAAACATAAATAAAATTCTCTCCAAAATATTATATTGCTTTGAGTACATTTTTTAGCTAATGTTCAAGTTTTAACACTAATTTGTGTTTTCTTGGGGGCAGGATAGGAAGACTGGTTTGTAGCGTTCTTTTTATTTCTCATTTTCTCTTAATGTTTTAAAATTTATCTTGTTTTCTTATATCTCTCTTCTTTAGGACAACGTTTGTATGGTCCCATTACCTTAAAATACATATTTTACAAATGTTTACACATTTTAAAAAATTGGATTTGTTTTCTTATTATTTTTTAAATCTTTACTTGAGAATATGTTTTTATTGATTTTAGAAAGAAAGGAAGGGAAAGAGACCCTACACATGTTAAGTCTAGGGTCTAGAAACTAAATCAACCTTAGTTTCTTCTGTGTAATATGAGAGTGATAATATTGACTTTATCAAACTACTAAAAATATCTAAAATTGTATATGGAAAACCCTACACACATATAAGGGACTGGGGTTTTAAAAATATATTTTATTGATTTCAGAGAGGAAGAGAGAGGGAGGAAGAGATAGAAACATCAATGATGAGAGAAAATCATTGACCGGCTGTCTCCTGCATGACCCCACTGGGGATCAAGTAAGAAACCCAGGCATGTGCCCTTACCAAGAATCAAACCAAAGACCTCCTGGTTCACAATTCAACACTCAACCACTGAACAACACTGGCTGGCAAGACTGGGAAATTTGTATCTCCCATTAATAGTGTTGATTTTGTTGTGGTTAATTTGATTCTCCTGCTATTTCATGTGTTTATATCTCATAATTAAAATCAAATTAATTAATACCTTTCATTAACTTATAAAATTATTTGTCAGGTGGGTACAATGTATTATGCATTGTACTAGGCACTCTGGAACAGATAGGAAGCTACAGACTCAGCTCAAGGGATCTGTAATTGATATAAGAAGCATGCTTTTTCTGGAAATTGAATGAATAACATCATCCACTACTATTTTCCAACTTGTATAGTTGGGATTAATAAAGGTGATTAAAGTAGACATTTATAAGGATAATTTTTAAAAATCCTTTATTAATGATCACTAGAGATGAATATGTAGCTGGGGGAAAGTTTTACACTTAAGTGTTTATACGTGTGCATGTGTTCAGGTGAGCAAAGAAGGGAACAAGCAAAGAAAAATACATTGATTAGTTATTGTTTAAAAAATATTAACTGAGCCCTTACTCTGAACCAGGCACAGAAAGTGCTGCTCCAGGTTAGGATTATAGATACTTAAAGAGATAAATATGTGTTATTGGTTCTCTGGCAGGAAGAAGAGAGGAGGTACGACACAATTCCAGCCCTTACTTTCCCAGTGCTCCCTCAGATAGTTCAATCAACCGAGAATAATTTGTTTACCTATTCAGGCCCAGCTCAAATATATGTGGCAGCAGGTGTTCGTAGCTTAAAAATGGTCCACTCAACCTAACAGGAATTACTACCACATGGGGGTGAAACACAAAAGAACCTATTTGTTATACATCTAACAGTGAATTTATTCAATTGTCTTTGAAAATTTTACTAGTAAAGCTCTTGTTATTAGGCACTAAAGTTGGAATTTTTACAGGATTTGATTATCAGTTTCTTACTTTTCAAGGAACTCTAATTTATTGAAATATATTTTGCAAACTATGCAACATTCTTACCTATTGAGACTTAAAGAAACTATATAGGCAAAAAATTTTCCCTGACTCATTCCTCCCAAAAAGGATACTTTACCTTTTCTCCTCAAATCTACCTGGTTTCCAGTGTCACTTAGTAAATGTTAAAGTCACTATTAAAAAACCCAAATTGTGAGAATAAGCCCACTTTTGCCCAATTTACTGCCATTAGACCTATTAAATATTGAATTACACAGATTAAGATGTGAAGATCCACCCCAGCTAGTTTGGCTAGAGGGTTAGAGCATCGGCCCACAGACTGAAAGGTTGTGAGTTTGGTTCTAGTCAATGGCAAGTACCTTGGTTGCAGGCTCAAAGATCCCAGGCCCCAGTAAGTGAGTGAGCAGGAGGCAACCAATCGATGTGTCTCTTTCACATGGATGCTTCTCTCTCTCTCTGTCTGTTCTCCTCAATTCCACTCTCTCTAAACGTCAATGGAAAAAATATCCTTGAGTAGTCAACAGCAAAAAGATGCAGGGTAAATTTAACTTTATTTGAAAGAATAATATAGCTTCTCCCAAATTTGTTATTAAATATCATTATCCAGAGAGAATATTACCCAAATCAAGACATATAATGTATATTGCAATTTTGTTTATAATTTGAGAGAAAGGAGCAGATATTCAATAATTATAACATGATTCTTATCTTTTTAAATGTATTTTTATCTTCATATGAACAGAGTAAAATCTGTTTTTCTTTACACCAAATGCTCCTCTATCTAAATTATCCCTAAAATATCTATGCTATTATTTTTAAATTCCAAAGGATGGATAAAATTTATGTATGGTGATTTTTATATTTCAGATAGATTATATGGAAAGTATATTTTAAATACATTTTTGCTTGATTTTTTAAAACATTGTGAAAATACAGATTTAACTGATAATTTCTATTTGTCACAGATGATATGGAAGAAAAAATCCACTGATGATCTTTGATGTCCAGTAATTCTATAATTAATAAAAGTTTCAAACATAATGTTCTAACTCCAACTTTTTATAAGTAATACATTGCAAAATCCTAAACAACTACTTGGAAGCAATACGCATTCATATTATTAATATTAATGTTATTTCTGTCCTGATGAGAAAACGTGATTTCCTTTACAATGCTGATCTTTATTCCTTTTACTCTAATGTGGTTTAAAGCATTTATACTTTTTACTTTTTTTCCTTTGGGATTGAATATACATTTTTCATAATTGGCTTAAAATATATGCAGTTTCTTTTTATGCATAATTCCCTAATCATTTATAAATAGTGCACAAAATATTTTAGCTATAGAGAAATGCCTCAAAAACTAAGCTATTTTTGCTAAAACTAGAAAAACAGGGACAGAAAATCTACCTGCTCAAGAGGAAAGAAGGCTCAGAAAGTTGAATCAAAAGCAATTAAATGTGAGAAAAATTGAAATGCAATCAACAGTATCAATAATATATCTAAAAATAATGTTACTATAATAAGGATGATCAATTAAAATACTTACAAAACAGAGTGAAAATAGCAACAATTTGACACTACTTATTCAATTTACTACCTTCAGTTCAGTTTTAAGAGATGCTGGTACTATAAATAACTATGTTCTCCTGGAGGTGATATCTGTTGAGAGACACAAATGACTCACTGTATTCATGATAATCTCACCCCCTTTGCTTAGATACGTTATTTATCCAAGCACCTTTCTTAATTCTTATTCCATTTTGAGGGATTTTACAATTTTAGAAATAATAAAGGGAAGAGAAATTTAAATAACTCTAAAGGAATATGACCTGGGGAAAATTTTGTGTTTTGATGATATAGTTTATTCATCATTCTTTTATAATTTTAATAATTTAGTTAAATACAAGCAATCCTCCCCTGATGGCATTCAGCTTAAATTAAGAAGCTAGATTGAGTTTTTGCAAATGCATGGTGAGACTAAAACTCTGAGACATATGATCAATTACTTCTTCCCTAATAGGTATTGTCCTAGAAGCCTGCTGATTCTTCACTATGTATACCTACATCATATATGTATTATGGGCTATGAAGTCTCTTTTATTTATTGTCACCATATTTGAGGACTCCAGAAAATATAAACTAGGACTAGGACAATTAGGAAGCTTCTATCAAGCATCAACACACCTATTGAAACTAACCCAGTATAAATTTCAGGGTGCATGGGATGGAAAATAAGGATAAATCCCACTGAAAGCTCAGGCAATAGCTGTTGCCCTTGGATTGTGAGAGGAAGGTACCTCTTGGCAAAAAGGGCAAAAGGGGCCAATATGGAATGCTCAAGTGCCTTCGCAGTGCCTTAATTCCTTCTGAAAAGGATTAATTCCTTTCCTGTCCTTTTTTTTAAGTTGCTGCCAAGCATTCAAAGAATTAGTTTGTAAGTTTCTTTGGGGTAATTGTGCAATATTCTGTTGTAAAATATCAAAAATTATAATGACATGGGGGTTAGGGGAGGCCAGGGGGAGGTCAATGGCAGAAGAACAAATGAAACATATGTACTACTATTTGTAATACTTTAAACAATAAAAAATATACATATACAAAAAGATAAATCCCAATGTATTTACATTTTGGGGTGAATTTCAGAAATTTTAATTTTAAAAATAAAGTCAAGACAATAATAGATATCTCAAAGCAATAGATAGTCAAACACCAATTAATTTGATGGAAGGCTATGGTGAGAACTCAGAAGAGAATGAGGGCACATTTTATGGTGATGATTGAAAGCCCCAAGGATAATAACATAAACTTTGTTCAGAGAGGCTGTGTGCAAAATTTGTTAGACTTGGACAGGATCCAAGTTTGACTAGATTCTGATCTGTTTCTAAAGGGCAAATTACAATGTCTGCTGAGGGATTGGACACAGTGCTAAATAAATAACCTAATTTGTTTCCTGTATAATTTTGTGACTACTAGAAATCTGTTATAAATAGTCCTCTTCCCTGAAGTCTAGTTTCCCAAAATATTTCCAATTCCTCTCTATTTGGAAAGGCTAATCTTATATCAGTTATCAGATATAATCTCTTATTTATCCATGTCACACCAGCGGCTAATAGAAATATGCCCTCTTATCTAAATATACTAACCTGCCCTAATGTCTTAAACATTCTCTACAGATTCTGACTTGTGTTTGTTTTAATAGGAAATCTGTGTATATCATTTCTCTTTAAAAATGGAAGGCAAATGAGTTTTGGAGGGGTTATCATGGTAAGAATATTTAACATACATACCATATTAACCATATTAACCATATTAACAATTTTTAAGTGTGTGATAGAGTACTGTTAAATATAGGTATAGTTTTGTATAGGAGATCTCTGCAAGCTATTACTGTTTTGTATCAGAAACTGTATTCCTGTTGAACAGTAACTCTATTTCCCCTCGCCCAAGTCTCTAGCAACTACTATTTTATTCTTAATTTCTATGCTTTGACTATTTTATATACCTGATATAAATGGAATCATGTAGTATTTGCTTTTCTGAGAGTGGCTTTATAAATAGGAAGAAAAAGTACTAAAATATTTGACAAACTAGGCCTCTAACTGGGTGAGTCATAACTTGTTGGAGGACACCTTTCTCCACAATTCAGGCATATACTCAAGAAGCAATAGAATAAGCATATGTAAGCACAAAATTCATGTAGGAATAGGCCTTCCTTCCCCCAGCTGCCAGCACTGGCTTCCCTCCAGCACCTGGTACCTAGGCTTCCCTCCTTTGGCCATCAGCAGGTACCTGGGACCCGGGCTGACTTCCCTCTGGCACTGGCTTTGTCAGGAACGATGTCCAGAATGACATCTGGTCTAATTAGCATATTACCTATATTAACAATCTCAATGTTCAGGTGTTTATTTTTATTAAAAATTATATACATGTACATGATTGGACAATTATATTTTGAAAGGAGTTTTATACTTTGATTTTTTAAGTCTATTGTTGGGAATTTTAACCAGCATCTTTAATCTTTCCTATCCCTACCACTATTTTTTATTATTTCCAAAACGGTCATGGAACTGACCAGTTTGGTTAATTTTTATATGTATTTAGAAAAGTGTTTTGACTATAATAGCAAGTAGCTAAACATGTCCACATTTGTTGTTTGTTTGCTTGTTTGTTTCCATGTTTGTGTATTTTCAGTAGAAAGGGTAAGAAGAAGTACTGTTCTTGTCCCCCCAAATAGCCAGTGGCTTATTTTTATGTTTTTGTCTACCATGCTGTGCAGGTGTTCCAGTGCCTTGTATCCCCTCAAGCCTTTGTTGGTACAAAGTATCTGCAAAAAATATTTCTTAAATTTCACCAATATCAGAAATACCTAAAATATATGAAAACAAGCTTTGAAGATTTGAGATGCTAAATATTTATATAAAATTATTCTTTCTCAGTATTTAAACTTAATTTACCAAAGTGATTCATTTATGTATTTCCATATTAAATTTGTTAAATTAAAAAATAGCCAACCTTAAAACTAACAAAGGAGCACTCCTCTAAGACTATTCATGCATTTCAAGTTCATTGCTCAGATACATATTGCCCTTTTGCCAATCTCAATAACTATGGAGCATCCTGGGTGACATTGTGAGATCTCTCTCTATCACCTTCTGCAATATGTTGAGATGAAAATTTTTTAGTAAAAAAATTTTAAAAGTTGGCAGCCCCTGGCAATATTCATTAAAGAGTATAGCACAGAAATTGGAAAGCTCATCATGGAGTTACAGTGAGCATTAACACTTCAGGGCTTCAGCACTTTCCCAGAAAGTGTGGCACCGCCAGGCATTCTTTAAACTCTGATTGCCAGCCAGAGTACCAAAGGCCAGCAAGAGCATGCAAACTTGATCTTCAGTCAATGACCGTATGATCTTTCACTCCTTGAAAATTTTAGTAAGTTGTGACATTTGGGAAAAGAACATTTGGTAAAAACATCTTTCTGATATTCTTCCAAGATACACAGTGCTCATCAAATATCTTAGAAAAATATTTATTCATGAGTGCTTAGGAAAAATAATTTAAAAATGTTTTATATTTGCAATATAAGAAGTACCATGCTATGCACCTTAAGTGAATAATTCTACGTAATTCTTACATCAGTAGTATGAGGTAGGTACTGTTGTAACCTCTATTTTACAAGTGATGAAACTGAGGTGAAATGAAACTAAGGAATTTGCTCTAGATTACATAGCTAGTAGATATCAGAAGTGGGGTTTCAACCAAATTTCTAATGCCAAACACTGCTTACCTAATACTATAATCCAGTGTCTCAAAATAACACCAAAATACAACAGTTCAAAGTCTTATTTCTCCTATGTCTATGAGAAGCTACTCTTTTCTTTCCTTCAACTGTTCCCTATAATTATTATTTATGAAAAACCTAAATAAGTGTTGAAATATTCAATTGTTTGACAATAAAACAACTTATTGTGTGCAATTCCTTTTGCGCAAGAATATCATTCAATCTCTGATATTCTAAACAACTATATAATTTCTTTCCTATAAGCATATTTCTAATTATCCCTTTTTGTTGCCCTTCACAAATATAAAGAGGTTTTTATATTCTCCTCCAAAAATGGAATCCTAGAAAATTATGTTTTTGAATTTTTAAAATGAACATGAAGTTCATTAAACAAATCTTATACATTTTCTAGGTATAACACTGACATCATACCATTGATGAGATAAGTAAGGAATCCATTTGCTGTGCTAGAAGCTTCACTAGATCTTGTGAAAAGTGAAAGCAGTCCAATAATAAAGGGAGACATTCTAAAGTTCTATTGGGATATAATTATAAATACTGAATTAAATAGTTGTACTCAACCAAATGGGTTAGAACTGAAAAAAAAGAAAATATTTTTAAAGAAACATACCGATAATTATTTTTCATGTTTTTAGATACATTTTAATCATATATATAAATTATTTAGCCTGATTATCCTTATAATCCTATATTAAATTTATCAAGGATTTATAATTCAAAAGAGCAAGTCACTACTAGGTACATGAACAGCAGCATTATCTTGCCACCATGTGGCAGTTTCTGAATTGTGTTGCAGAATTTCACATTTTCACAAGTATATATTTTATATCTTTAATATTTGTTAAAAATCATCAAAGCCATAGCCATTGTGAAAGTGAAAATAGAAGTAGCTAATAATATATGCTTTTCAAAAATATTCATATTCCAATTAGTTATGATAAAAGAAATTGGTATTTATGCTTCTCAGTTTGTTTGATTGATTCAAACTTCATAATTTTAAAGTATCCAAGATAAATAGAAGATGATCAGGTATAAGCACTCTAAAAGATTCATTGAGGCCTTTGACTTTGAAGGCATGCCATCATTTTTTAATCTCTCTTAAGGATTGAATTCTGGACTCCAAAATGATATGTTGCAATTTTAACCCCGAGTGTCTCAGATTATAAGCTTATCCTATACAATAAAAGAGAAACATGCAAATTTGGCCATACTTTCACACCTGATTGGCTATGCGACCAGCCAATCAGGAGCAGAGGGTGGGGCCAAGTGGTGTGAGCACCGGGCCCCAGGGGTGGAGATGAAATGGGAGTGGCGGTGAGTGCCTGGCCCCCAGGCACTGTGAGCAGAAGTGGTGGCTAGTGCCCAGACCCTGGGGCCAGGTGGTCGCAGGCAGTTGGGGCTGAACTGAGCAGGGTGATGGCTGGGTGCCCAAGGCTTTAGAACTTGAACAGGCTGAGGGTGAGCCATCAGTTGGACATCCCCTGAGGGGTCCCAGTATGTGAGAGGGGGCAGGTTGGGTTGAGGGACCACCCACCCCCAGTGTACCAATTTTGTGCACCAGGCCCCTAGTTTGGAAATAAAGTGACTGCAGATCTCATTAGCTAAGATGAAGTCATGTTGGAATAGAATGATCCCCTAGTTCAATATGACTGGAGTCCTTATGAGAAGAGGGGAAGTCAAACTCAGACACTCAGAGAGGGAAGATGATGTGGAAGAAACCAGAGAAAATGGCCAGGTGGAGATGGAGGCAGAGATCAGAGTGACATTTGCAAGCCAAGGGGCATTAAGCAATATCGCAGGTCAGAGAGCCCTGTTGACACTGTGACTTGAGACTTCTAACCTCCAGACCTGTAAGAAAACACATTTCTGTTCTTTAAGCCACACAGTTTGGGGTATTTTGTTGTAATAGCCTTAGAAAACTGATATAATTTCACTTCAAATTTAAGATATTTGTGCTAGATAACTGGCAAGGCAGAGTTATAGAAAGCCTGGTCTTAATAGTGCTAACCAAATGAAAGTCGTTTTTATTGAATTGTTAGTCTATGCATTGTTATATAGGGATAAAAAGCAATACAGGTTCAGAGAAGTGAGTGGCAGAGTGGAGCTTAGAGTGAACAAATAAGGAAACAACTATAGGTACATCTATCTTGGCTAACATGCTTTATTCAAAGGAGTGTCAATTTCCCATATTTTTATTACCAGAGGTAGTTTTGTAAATTGGAGTTAGACACCTACCCTTCTACAGAGACTGAGAGGGATGCTATGTTTCTTGATTACATTTCCAGGAGAAGGTTGTCAGTTCTCTGAGCAGGACTGCCTTGGGTTAGTAAATTATTTATATCTCAAAGGGGCAGAGAAAAATATTTGCAGGTACAAGTTTTCTATATAAATGGTCTAAGAAAAAGGAGGTCCTCTGTCGTTAGTCCTGGGGGAGAGGACAGTTTGGGACCTATAGGCACAAAGCACATTTGTAAAGTGTTGTCCAGCTGAGGGAAATGGTAAGGCTGTGTGGGTCACTTTTTATGGTTAGTTCTTTCAAATCTCACAGAAGCTATAGATATTGTTCTTAAGGTCTTCCTCTCCCTCAGTTCAATCCACAAACCTGTGATTCTATCCCTTAAATGTTTACTTAATCTTTCCTTTTCAAACTACTGCCAACCACTCTGCTCTTGGTAAAGCTCCATCTCTGGCTCAGGCCTGAAATATGGTAATAACCTCAGTATTGATCTCTTTTCTCCATCATTCATCTCATCAATGTAATTGTTTTATTTATTTATTTTAATTTCTTTATTGATTAAAGTATTACATAGATGTACTTATCCCCCCTTATTCCCCACCCATCCCACACACACTCATGCCCTCACCCTTCTGTTGTCTGTGTCCATTGGTTAGGCTTATATGTATGTACACAAGTCCTTTGGTTGATCTCTCCTCCTTATCCCCACCCTTCCTTACCATCCCTCTGAGGTTTGACAGTCTGATCAATGTTTCTCAATGTAACTTTTTTTAGAATTTAAACCTGTTTCTGTCATGTGGCTGCTTAGAGTCTGACACTGACATGCCATTATCTAAAGTACAAAATCCAAGCTTTGAAGAATCACATTAAGTTGGCTAATTGGAATATTTGTCCCCATTTCTTACAAGAAAAATGCCATCACTTGTGTAAAAGAAAAACAACTTATATACTGTTGAATAAGAGACTGACTTGATATAATATCGCATTCTTATCATCAAATCCATGCTAATAACTAGCTTTATGAATTAAGCAAGTCATATAACAAAGCCATGTCATCAGTCAGTCAAAGTTAAGTTAGAGAAGGGACTTCCTGCTCTCCAATCCCACAGTTTATTTTAGCAAAGGGGAGAGCAAATTTTTTTTCAGTCTTTTGCTTTTTGATAAATATGTCTCCTGAACATACAGGAATACGCAGTACAAGAGAGATTATTTATACAATAATTTCAGGGTTTTTTTTTTCTAAAAAGTTTAGTGCATGTGTATATGTGTATGTGTGTGTTTGTGTATGTGAGGTGAATAAAAGAGATTCACAAGGCTAATCCCTCAGCACTTTTTTCTGGGTGCTAGTCATCTCTAGGTAAATTAAAAGTATTACTTTAAGTGTTATTGCCTCTGGGTATTGGTGTGAGAATTTTTTTAAATTTATTTATTGTCTAAAGTTCTACACATATCTCTTTTTCCCCCAACTGACCAGCCCCCAGCAATTCCCACCCCAGGCAAGCCCCTACCATCCCAAGTGTCTGTGTCCATTCATTATGCTACTATATGCATGCATACAAGTCCTTTGGTTACTCTCTAACCACTCCTCCCAAAAAAGCCCCCCACTGCCATTTGTCTCTGGATCTCTTCTTATTCATCAAATTATGTTGATCATTATATTCCACATATGAGTGAGATCATGTGACATTTATCTTTCTCCTACTGGCTCATTTCGATGAGCATAATGCTCTCCAGTTCTATCCATGCTGTTGCGAATGATAAAAGTTCCTTCTTTTTTACAGTAGCATAGTATACCATTGTGTAGATGTACCACAGTTTTTTAATCCACTCATCTTCTGTTGGGCCCTTAGGCTGTTTCCAAATTTTAGCTATTGTAAATTGTGCTTCTATGAACATAGGGGTGCCTTTCTAACTGGTGTTTCTGGTTTCTTGGGATATGATATAGTCCTAGAAGTGGGATTACAGGATCAAATGGAAGTTCCATTTGTAACTTTGTGAGGAAATTCCACACTGTTCTCTACAGTGGCTGCAGCAGTCTGCATTCCCACCAGCAGTGCAGGAGGGTTCCTTTTTCTCCACATCCTTGCCAGCATTTGTTGTTTGTTGATTATGACAGCCATTCTGACAGGTATGAGATGGTATCTCTTTGTTGTTTTGATTTACAACTCTTGAATGACTAGTGACTTTGAGCATGTTTTTAAATCTCTCTGGGCCTTCAGTAAGTCCTCTTTAGAAAAGTATCTATTAGGTCTTTTGCCCATTTTTTTGATTGGGTTGTTTATCTTCATTTGTTAAGTTGTGTGAGTCCCTTGTAAATGTTGGAGGTTAAACCCTTATCTCCCATGCAGTGCACTTTCTATTGTTTTGTTGATGGTTTCTTTTGCTGTGAAGATACTTTTTTATTTTGATGTAATCCCATTTATTTCCATTGCCCTAGGAGCTGTGTCAGTAAAGATATTGCTACGATATGTCTCTGCTATTTTGCTTCCTATAGAGTCTTGTAGGACTTTTATCGTTTCCAGTCTTACATTTAAGTCCTTTAGCTATTTTGAGTGTGTTTTTGTGTATGGTGTGGGTGACCTAATTTCATTGTTTTGCATGTATCTAACCAAATTTCCTAGCACTATTTATTGAAGAGACTGTCTTGACTCCATTGAATGCTCTTGCCTCCTTTGTCAAATATTGAGTATGATGGCTTGGGTTGATTTTTGGGTTCTCTGTTCTTACTGGTTTATATGTTTGCTCTTGTGAGAACTGTGGCATGGTATTATAGATTGCTATATTGTGATCCCTCCAACTTTGTTCTTTTTTCTCAGGATTGCTGGGGCTATTCGGGGTCTTTTTAAATTCCAGATGAATTTTTAGAGAGTTTGTTCTAGATCTTTGAAATATGGCCATTGATATTTTAATGGGGATTGCATTGGATCTATAGATTGCTTTGGGTAGAATGGGCATTTTAATGATGTTAATTCTACCAATCCATGAACATGGTATGTTATTCCACTTATTTATATCTTCCTCTATCTCTTTTTTTTCAATGTCTTATAGTTTTCTGAATACAGGTCTTTTACATCCTTAGTTAAGTTTATTTCTAGGTATCATAATTATGTGGGCCAAGGGTAAATGGTATTGATTTCTTTTTCTCTATCTTTGAGTTCATTATTGGTGCATAAAAAGGTCATAGATTTCTGGGTGTTAATTTTGTATCCTCCTATATTGCCAAATTCATTTATTAGATATAGTAATTTTTTATGGAGTCTTTGGGGTTTTCTATATATAGTATCATATCATCTGGGAATAAGGACAGTTTTATTTCTTCTTTTCCAGTTTGGATACCTTTTATTTCTCCTTCGTGTCTGATTGCTATGGCTAACATTTCCAATACTATGTCAAACAGGACTAGTGAAAATGGACATCCCTGCCTTTTTCCCGTTATTAGGGGAAATGAGTTTAGTTTTTACACATTGAGTATGTTGCCTGTACGTTTGTCATATAAGGATTTTGTTATGTTGAGGTATGATCCCTCTATTCCCACTTTGCTGATAGTTTTTATCAAGAAAGGGTGTTGAATTTTATCAAATGCTTTTTCTGCATCAATTGATATGACTGTGTAATTTTATCTCTCTATTTGTTTATATGATATATCATGTTTATTGATTTGTGTATATTTATCCAAGATAAATTCTACTTGATCATGGTGTATGATCTTTCTAATGTAATGCTGGATCTGATTTGCTAGAATGTTGATGAGGATTTTGGCATCTAATTTATTCAAGGACATTGGCCTGTAATTCTCTTTTTTGTGTGTGTAGTCTTTATCCAGTTTTGAGATTAGGGTAATGATGGCTTCATAAAAAAGCATGGAAGTGTGCCCTCTTCTTGATTTTTTTTTAATAGTCTAAGGATGATAGGTTTTAGTTCTTCTTTGAATGCTTTACTATAAACTCCTCTATAAAGCTGTCCAGACCAGGGTTTTTGTTTGCTGGAAGATTTTTGATCACAGCTGAAATTTCTTCCATAGTTATTGGCCTATTCAGGTTTTTTATTCTTCTCGATTGAGTTTTGGGAGCATGTATTTTTCTAGAATATGTCCATTTCATCTAGGTTGTTCATTTTTTTGGAATAGAGTTGTTCATAATAATTTTTCATAATCCTTTGCATTTCTGTGGGATTGTTTGTTACTTCACTTCTTTCATTTCTGATTTTGTTTATTTGGGTCCTCTCTCTTTGCTTCTTGGTGAGCCTGGCTATAGGTCCATCAATCTTATAGGCCTGTAGCGCTATGAACTTCCCTATATCTTATAGATTTTAGATAATTGAGTTTTCATTGTCCTTTGTTGTCATAATGCTTTTTTATTTCTTCTTTGATCCCACTGGTGATGTAATCATTGTTTAGTAGCATACTATTTAGCCTCCAGGTATTTGATATTTTTCATTGTAGTTGATTTCAAATTTTATGACATTGTAATCTGAGAAGATACTTGATATGATTTCTATCTTCTTCAATTTTAAGAGACTTTGCTTGTATTCCATCCAATATGTGGCCTATCTTTAAAAATGTCCCATGTGCACCTGAGAAAAACATATATTCTGTGGCTTTGAGGTGAAATGTTCTGAAGATGTCAATTAATTCCATCTGATCTATTGAGTCATTTTAGATTGATTTTTTTGCTGATATTTTTGTTTAGAGGATTTATCCAATGGTGTTAGTGGGGTATTAAAGTCCCCTACTATGACTAGAATGCTGTCAATCTTTCCCTTGATATTCTCCTTTATATATATATTTTTTTTTTAATGCTTCTGTATTGGGTGCATATGTTTACCAGAGTTATAGCTTCTTGTTGAATTGTTCCTTTTAGTATTTAGTAGCTTTCCTTATGTCTTGTTATGGCCTTCACTTTGAGGTCTAATTTGTCATGTATAAGTATTGCTATCCCAATTTGTTTTTCTTTAACATTCTCCTGAAAAATATTTTTCCATTCCTTCGCCATCAATCTGTGCAAGTCCTTTGTTCTAAGGTGGGTCTCCTGTAGACAGCAGATATATGGGTCATGTTTTCTTATCCACTCAGTTACCCTATTTCTTTTGATTAGGGTAATTAATCCATTTGCATTTAAAGTTATTATCGATAGGTACTTGCTTGTCACCATTTTTTATTATTTATGCCTATGTTCCTTCTTATTTCTTTTTTTTACAGCCTACCCTTTAGCATTTCTTACATTGCTGGTTTAATGGTGAGAAACTCCTTTAGTCCTCTTTTGTCTGTGAAGATCCTGATTTCATCCTCAACTTTGATTGATAGCCTTGGATTTCAGTATCTTAGGTACAGTATTTTTTGGATTAAGATCCTTCCTTTGCATGACTTTGTATATTTTATTCCATTCCCTTCTGGCTTTATGTGTTTCTGTTAAGAAATCAATCTATAGACTGATGGGATATCCCTTGTGGGTAACTTTCTGTCTCTCTCTGGCAGCCTTTAAGATTCTTACTTTGTCATTGGTTTCTGCCAATTTAATTATAATGTGTCTTGGTGTTGGTCTTTTGGGGTTCATCTTGTTTGGGACTCGGTGAGCTTCTTGGACTTCTGTCAGTTTTTTTTTCTTCCCAATATCAGGGAAGTTTTCTGTCATTATTTCTTCAAAAAGGTTTTCTACTCCTTTCTCAGTTTATTCTTCATCTGGTATTCCTATTATGTAGATGTTGTTTTGTTTAGTGTTGCACTAAAGTTCCCTTAAACTCTCCAACTGTTTTTTTTTTGTTGTTGTTTGTTTGTTTGTTTTGTTGTTGTTGTTGTTTTTTCCCAGTTGCTGCTCTGCTTGGGTATTTTTTTCCTACCTTGTTTTCTAGCTCACTGATGCAGTCCTCTGCTTCTTCTAGTCTACTGTTTATACTTTCTATTGTGTTCTTTATTGCAACAATATAATTTTTCATTTCTTCTTGGTTCTTGTTTGTTTACTCTTGGTTAGTACACATATTGTTGGATTTGTCTTCCACCCTTTTCTGCATCCTTATGATTATTGCTCTGAATTCTATCTCTGATATATGTTTGTTTCTATTTTGTTTAGTTTCTTTTCTGGTAATTCCTGCTTTTCTTTCATATGGGGGATATTTCTTTGTCTCCCCAGAATTGCTCCTCTCAGGGTGTCTGGCTATATAGCTCTCTCTCTCTCCTGTATTGACTTAAAGGCACAAAACAACACAAAAAGACACAATGCACAAGGCACCAAACACAAATCTATTCATGATATCAATAACCCCACATAAATATATCCACCCAAGAAAAGAGAATAGGGGAGAGAAATGTATGCAAAAAATGCTATTGAGAAATGAAAAAAAATGTAAGAGAGAAAAGAGAAGGAAAAAAAGAGGAAAATATACATATATGGGGAGGAAACTCCAAAAAATCAACAACTAATCCAAAAAAAATGCAAACAACAAAGACCCAGTAATGGATACAAACAACGACTAATCCAAAATATGCAACCAACAAACACCCAGATGAATCTGAAGAGGCAGAGTACTCTCTAGATGATCTCTCACCTTTCTGTCCATGGATTGCCTCACCAGCTGAGTTAAATTCATCAATTTTGGGTGAATGTTATTTGATTGAGCTGTTCCTTCCATCTGCTCTGTGTGAAGGTACAAGACCCATCCATGTATTTGGTGCCACTTTGTCTCCCCCTGGACAGAATTTTTGGCACTTGTGGCTGCGGAGGCTGGAGTCTCGGTGTTTGTGGGTTTGCAGCCGAGGCAGCTGACCCCTGGGCATTGTTGTTGTAGGGTCCCAGGAAATATCTGATGTCTCCCTGGTTGAAGATAAGGCTGGGCTTCTGATCACAGCCACTCTCCCCTTCAAGATGGCACAGTCTCTGTGACAGAATCTGCTACTCTGGGAGAGAACAGTATGAGAATTATTTGATAAGAGAATGAAGGAAAAAATATAGTTCATAACCCTCACAAACTTAGGCACTTATTCTGGAAATAGTCTAAGATATTTTGGGTAAATTTACTTTAAGCTTATTAATATCAATTTTATATAGCATTGCACTAGATATTTTAAAAATTATAAGGGTAAAGCAATATTTGATATTAAGAAGATTGTGTAAGGATGGAAAATAATACTGAAAGATAACTCTGTAGTCACATTATGGAATAGAAAAAAAACAAAATTATACATCTTTTAAAAACTATATTTGCTATCCCGATTAAAATGAAATAGAATTTCACATTCAGAACACATAAGCACTACATATGTTGCCCATATTACGATTATACCAGAAAACTGAAAACACATTTTTAAATTATTGCCAATTAAAAATTGTTTCATGAAATTAAGCAATTATTAACTTTAATAACCAGGAAGATAGCAATTATTATAATCCTTACATAATGATAGTTTTAACATTGTCTCCAGAGTCCATTAATGCATCTGATATTAGAACAATATTGAATCATATAGAAAAGTTTTTACTGTTACTGTAGAATAGCCCATATTTTGATCTGTCTGTTTTGTTTTGTGTTTGAATTTCTTAGGAAAAATTTTCTTTTCTCAATATAGCTCACTTCAAGTTAATAATGTTTATAGAAGACTCTTCCATAAAATGTATGGTTACTTGTTTGTGTATTATAAAGACAAGATATAACAATAAAGACTTTATGGCAGTCTGTAAGTATAACTATAGCAATTTGATTTTATCATGTGATAATATCCTCAAGGCATAAGTAATACAGATTTTACATGCAAATATTGTATTATACAAAATTTATCCTATTTTCCATTTGAAATGTTTTATTTCACTTGTTGGATAGAAATGACAACTTTAATGATAATGGACAATTAAGAAACTTGATGAAAATTACATAGAAAATTAGGGTTACTGTATTTTCTCATATTTTACTAATTGATTATTTGATATAAGACATACATTTTAAAAATCTATTTAAGGTAACAAAATATAATAAAAAACACAATATAAACAAGTCCTATGTGAGTAAGTATATAAATTGCATATTGAAAAATCTTATTAATTTGCTACAAATAGATTGCAGATTCAGTTTTGAATATTCAAGCAATAATATAAAGATGAGAACATGATCAATTATAAAATAACCTATTTCTCAATAGAAGCAATGCTATTTTTAGAAAAGATACCAGAGGGAAACTTTGCCTCTAAGAAATTTGAATAATAGAATGAAAGATCCAATAAACAACACTTTTTAAGAAATTAAACAATGAATTTACAGGGTTGTTTTTAATAGTAAAAATAGTAAAAGAACTTAAATATAATTTTTATATGCCAACCACTATCTCAACTTTTTTATGTATTGTTGCTCAATTAATTCATTGGGTGATTTTATGGAATAATTACTATCAATATTTCTATTTAGCAGATGAGGGAACTAAAAATCAGAGAGGTTAAATAACTTTCCTAGGGTCCCCCAGTTGGTAAATGATGGAACTGGAAAACAAATTCAAGAGCTCCAATTTTGTTGTTCACGTCACTGCATTAACTATTTTCTGACCTGAAATGGCATAAGGTCAACACACTGTTAATGAATGAAAGAAACATCATTTATCAGGAGCTAACTTAATTAAGCCATTCCACTAATTGAACACTTTTTTATGTTTCATCTTTGCCAGGTGCTTACTAACTTATAGAAATATGGTAAGGCACAAGTCTAGGGGCCCATTAGTGTAGGCAGGGCCTGATAATTTATTGCAAAAATGTACCCCATCTAGGTAGCAATTGATATAAAAAATCATATGGTTTAGTAAAGAATGAAACATAGGCCCTACCAAAACATTCAGCTTTGGATGGGCAACTTTATTCACACATAGACTTCAAAATTTTGTTGAATGCCTTACCTGCTCTAGGCCCCCTCCCTGCTCTCCCTGCTGCAGGGAGTCCTTCTATATCTCAATAAATGCTTGCTTCTGCTAACCATTTTTGTCTGCCAATTCCTTCTTCAATTTTGCAAGACAGTGAGCTTCAACCCGACCGAAAATTTTGACATAAATACCAAGCTCCCTAAGCCTTAAAATTCCTTAAAGTGAAGAAACACAAACAAACATCTCAAAGTTCATTTTCTGATTTCACCTATTAAACTTTCAGAGACTTTTTTTTTTTTTTACATTGAAACAGTGGTCTCCCAGATAGTATGTCAGCTTCAAAACTGGAAAGACAGGGGGATAGCCAGAACCGGATGGACAAGGTTCTGACTTTGGGGGCAAAAACTGCCCCTCCAAACTCCAAGATCAAGCCAGACTACAAATTTCAGACTCCTATTTGAAAGATCATAAACATAATAACGAGATCATAACCAGCTTTCACTCATTACTTACAGGATTTTTATTTTTAAAATTTTGAAAGATAAAGATGTATTAGGTCATTAGACTTTAACGTATGAATCTTTGGAAATAAGTCCATTGGGATACAATTGTCCCTTCCCCCATTGGCCTGCTTGCCCCCAACTTCCCCCCACCCCCACTGGCTTGGTCATCCCTCACTGCCCCCCTTACTGACGTGGTTGCCCCACACAGCCTGATGCTCAGTGGTTTGGTGGCCCCTCACTAACTACCCTGTGGCCTGGTCCCTCCAAGCAGCCTGTTCGGTGGTCTAATTGGTTTGCAATAGTCACTTAGGCTTTTATTATTATAGATAAATGATATCATATTGTTATTTTTTTTCTCTGACTAGTTAGGAAAATTATTCAGTTTGATGCATGCAACTGCATTTCATTAATATTCACACTATGAATATGTTGTGATTTATTTATTCATTTCCTTAGTGATTAAAACATCATTTCTTGCCTTTTTCATTATAAACATAATTGCTTGGGCATATTGGAGATGTTACCTAGGATGTATATCTATTGAGTATTTATCAAGGAGAACAGGTCATAGGTATTTAGCTTCTCAATTTTATAAAATAATATCAAAATGAAATTATTGTACTTTTTTATTCTCAAATGTAACATTTAAGCATGTTATTGATTCCACATGCTCACATGATAATTATTTTAATAACATTTTAGAAGAAATTATATGAACATGTTAATGCCCTTCAACCAATGATGACCAGGAAAGTACCTGCAGTTAAACATCTTGAGTTTACTACTTGTTGCAATGTTGGAAAACACAGCTTTGGGAACTATCAAGTGTCTAAGTAGTTGGATGTTAAAAATATATATATACAGTATTTAGGCTCTGGCTGGAGAAGATTTGGAGAAGATACTAAAGAAGCAAGGGTTTATTCTTGATTGGATATTGTCAAAAATTGGGACAACTGTATGGGTTGGGCATCTCAAAAATATTATTTGTAGGTAGGCAAACAAGTATGAGAATCCTATATATTAAAAGGCTAATATGCAAATCAACCGAAAAGCAAAATGACTGGTCGCTATGATGCACACTGACCATCAGGGAGATGACACTCAACACGGGAGCTCCCCCATCATGGTTAGTGTACTCCCACAGAGGGAGTGCCACTCAGCCAGAAGCCGGGCTCATGGCTGGCGAACCCAGGGGCTATGGCAGGCAGTCGGTAATCCCCTGAGGATTCCTGTGCATGATGGCACCGGCTGGGATGAATTTTATGAACTGGGCCTCTAGTAGAGTTATAATTGGTAACGTCACTTAATGAGTTGGGGACACTATTTCAGATACACCAGATGTTCAAGGCCATGCTGAGAGTGGAAATCTTAATCAGGTGTACAAAGCTAGGACACTATACATAGATGCAAGGACACAGCAATCTATAACTCAAAAGACTGAGGTCACTATTTGGAAAGAAGCCTCTTTTGACTCATAGTATAAAGTTATTACTGACCAGCAGCAGTGCAAGGCTGCCCAGATAATGGTTGTGGGTGCAAAGACTACTGCTACTATGTAGGAAAGATATATTGTTACCTAGCAGGTGTGTGGCTACCTGCTGTATGGAACTTTGCTTTGAAGAACTGTTTTGTCTAATCTCTAGAGACTCCTTGTTAGCAATGGCTACATGGTCACTGGCTTCCACAATAAAGACTATCTTATATACCTACTTAGTGGCCCAGTGCACAAAATTCATGCAAAGGGAGGAGGTGTCCCTCAGCCCAGCCTGTACCCTCTCCAATCTGGGACCCCTCAAAGGATATCTGACTGCCTGTTTAGGCCCAATCCTGCCAGAATCAGGCCTAAACAGGCAGTTGGACATCCCTCTCACAATCAGTACTGCCAGCTCCCAACTGCTCACCTGCCTGCCTTCTTGATTGCTCCTAACCACTTCTGCCTACCAGCCTGATTGCTCCTAACCATTCCCCTTCCAGTCTAATTAATGCCTAACTGCTCTCTGCTAACCTGTTTGCCCCTAACTGCCCTCCCCTGCAGGCCTGGTCCCCCCAATTGCTCTCCCCTGCAGGTTCGGTTGCCCCCAACTTCCCTCCTCTGCTGGCCTAGTCATCCCTAACTGCCCTCCCCTGCAGGCTTGAGTGCCCCCAACTGCCTTCCCTTGCAGGTGTGCCCCCTCCCAACTATCCTCCCCTGCTAGCCATCTTGTTGTGGCCATCTTGTGTCTACATGGGTTCAGGATCTTTGACCACATAGAGGCAGCCACCTTGTGTATTGCAGTGATAGTCAATTTGCATATTATTCTTTTATTAGATAGTATAGAGGCCAGGTGCATGAGTGGGAGCTGGCTGGTTTGCCTTGAAGGGTGTCCCAGATCATGGTGAGGGTTCCCTTGGAGTATGGGGCAGCCTGGGCAAGGGGCCTGTGGTGTTTTGCAGGCTGTCCACACCCCCTGATCACCCAAGTGGAGGCCCTGGTATCTGGGATTTATTTCTCTTCTATAATTGAAACTTTGTAGCCTTCAGTGGAGTCAAGCCTCCTGCTCCCTCTTAAGGCTGCTGCCATTTTTGTTGAGATTTATTTATCTTCTATAATTGAAACTTTGTACCCTTGAGTGCAGGCCTGGCCCCACTAGGGCAGGCTGAAAGTTTGGCTTTCTCCATTGCTGGAGAAACCCAAGCCTCCTGCTCACTTCGTGGCCACAGCCATCTTGGTTGGAGCTAATTTGCATACACACTCTTGATTGGCTGGTGGGTGTGGCTTGTAGGTGTAGTGGAATGTATACTACTCTTTGATTAGATAGGATATCTTCTCAAGTCTTCTCCATCTACCACCTGGCCTTCAAGAAAGTCAATCCCCTGGCAGAAGGGTTTGTACCCAACATGAGAATGAGGGATGTTTAGTATTTTGTGAATTGCCTGGTGGCCTCATTTTTGTCTCATTTTATCATTGTTTCAGAGTAACTTTAAATAGACATCTATCACATTTTTATGTTAAATAATGGTAAAAATGATTTAGTTGTAAGCATTAATCAGTTTGTAATAACATCAAGTTTAGCTAAATAAATTTCTGGACATTAGAGGCTGCTTCCCTGCCCCCTCCACCCCCAACACACACACACACACACACACACACTTTTTTCTTTTTTGTTTAATATTTTTTATTGATTATTATTATATTTTTTTACAGAGAGGAAGAGAGAGGGATAGAGAGTTAGAAACATCAATGCGAGAAACATTAATCAGCTGCCTCCTGCACACCCGCTACTGGAGATATGCTCACAACCAAGGTAGATGCCCTTGACTAGAATCAAACCTGGTTCCCTTCAGTCTGCAGGCCAACATTCTATCCACTGAGCCAAACTGGTTAGGGCCACACACTTTTTTCAACAAATATAACACAAAGTCTAAAAATAAATAGATAGAGGTTATGAGAGGTTCTTATATTAAATATAAGGTAATATAATATCACTTGAAGGTAAAGTATAAGTTAAAGAGGTATATAAACTTTAAAGCAATCATTAAAAGAACACAATAAGTAAATAAAGAAGATAAAATTTAATTTAAACATATTCAATTTGTCTAAAATAAATTAGGAAAAGAAGAAAAAATGGAATAATAACAGATGGATAAACACAACTATCAGAGCAAAACAGTAGATTTAAACCAGCATTCTTAATAATCAAAATAAATAGAGTAAAAAACAGAACTTGACATATTGCACATAATAAAAAAGCAATGCCCAAATACATGAAACTTACACAAAAGACTCATTACATATCCTATCTAATATAGAGGGGATGTGCTAATTGACTGTTATGCCCTCACAAGATGGTGGTGCCCAGTCCCTCAGCCTTGCCTCATCCAGCCTCAAACTTCCAGTCCCCACATCCAGACCCATCCAGCCTCGGTCCCCCAGTTCCCTCAGCCCAGAAAGGGAGGGCAGTTGGAGGTGATCGGGCCAGCAGGGTAGCAGTTAGGCATCAATCATCAATCAATCTGGCAGACAGAGTGGTTAGGAGCAATCAAATAGGCAAGTAGGTGAGTGGTTAGGAGCCAGCAGTCCTGGATTGTGAGACAGATGTCCCCAAGGGGTCCCAGTTTAGAGAGGGTACAGGCTGGGCAGAGGGCCACCCCCACCCAATGTGTGAATTTCATGCAACAGGCTTCTAAAATAACTATAAAAAGTTAAAAGTAAAATAATGGAAAAGATGTACTATGTTATATCTTTAAAAAAAAAGATGTGGTTTTATTAATGTCAAAGTAAATTTCAGAGCAAATGATAAAGAGAGTAATTATACAATGACAAGAGGATCAATTAATAAAAAAACCTAACAGCATAAGCAAAGATATTGTTGCATTTAATAAGATTTAAAAGACTTAAGCACAAACTGATAAAACTGAAAGATGAAATTGATAAACCCATAGAAGTACTTGCAGATATCAACAAATAGACAAGAAAACCAGTAAGGTTTGAAAAAATTGAGAACACTATTAAACAAGTTTATCATATAGATATTTATAGGACATTTTACTCAATAATAGCAGAATGGACCTTTTTCTTTAGTGGACATAAAATATTTATGAACATGCATTCTATTTTATGCTATAAAACAAATCTCAAATAATTCAAAAGGATTCAAATAGTACAATGTTCTGTGATCATGAAATTAATTAAAATCAATAATTAAACGATAATTTTAAATATTTGAAAATTAAATAGCACACTTCTAAATAAACATGGCTAAATTAAAAATAAAAGGAAATTTAGAAATATTTTCAACTCAGTGAAAAGGAGAACACAATATCCTAATTTATTGAATGCAGCTAAAACTTAAAGGGAAAATTAAACAGTAAGCTTCTAAATTAGAATAGTATAAAGATTCCTAGTGACTGAAACTAGAGAAATAGGAGCAGTTGGACACAAAGTAAACAAATGAAAGGAAATACTAAAGATCAGAGTAGAAATCAGAGATACAGAAAACAGCAACAACAACAAATTCAATGAAAACAAATGTTTCTTTTAGAAAATTGATAAAATTGAATAACCTCTGCTAATGCTTCTCTGAAGGAGAGACACACACAGTAATTATAAATATTAGAAGTGATGCCACTTACAGTAGCATAAAAAATACAAACTACTTAGACATAATTCCAACAACATAAATCTAATAAGGATGCTCTGAAAAATATAATACATCAAGAAATTAGTAGAAGCTTAAATAAATGGTAAGATATACAATATTTATGCATCAAGAGATCCAATATATTTATTTCAATTCTTCTTAAACTGATCAATAGATTCAACACAATTCCAATAAAAATCCCAATAGGAATTTTTGTATAACTAAACCAACTGAAAGTCATGTGACAATGTAAAGGACCTACAATGGCTCTGGTGGCTAAGTTTATGTGTCAATGTGATTGGGCCACAGAATGTTCAAATAGTCCATAAAATATGATTCAGGAGGCTTCTGTATGGGAGTGTTGGCAAATGATTCTGACATAATTGTTCGACTGAGAAAAACAGATCATTCTTTATAATCTGGATGGTTCTCATCCAATCAGTTGAAGTCTTGAATAGAACACAATGGCTGACCTTCTTTCAAGTAGGAGAGAATTCTGCCTGACTACTTATAACTAGGACATTGGCTTTTTATGTTTTAGGACTCAAACTGATACATCAGCTCTCCCGGAATATCAAGCTAGCCAGTCCCAACTTACAGATTTTGGGACTTGTCAAGACACACACACACACACACACACACACACACACACACACACACACACACACACCCTGTCCGTTTTGTTTCTCCGTAGAACCCTAATACAATAGCCAAAAGAGCTTTCATTAAAGTTGGAAGATGTGTTATAAACTTATAGCAATCAATAAAATGTACTGGCAGAAATAGATCAAAATAGATTTCAGAACTAGATTCATAGTTCCGAATAGAGAGTTCACAACTAGACCCATAGATATGTGATCAATTGATATTTGTCAAGAGTAAAAATGAATTTATGTGGATAAAGAATGGTCTTTTCAACAAATAGTGTATAAACCACAAACTATAAAACTTCTAGAAGAAAAGATGATGGGAAATTTTTTGTGACTTTTTGCTAGCCAATATTTTTTATATGGTTCAACATCATCACCAAAAGAGAAAAAATACAAATTGTTCTTATTAAATGTAAAAAATTGATCCTCAAAAACAATGTTAAGAAAATTAAAAGCTCACTATAGAGTGAATATTTGCAAGTAATGAACCTGATAAAATACTTATATTCAGAATATATAAAGAACTAACAAAACTCAATCAGATGAAAAGAAGCAACATTTTTTTAAAATGAACAGAAGATTTAATCAGATATTTTCCCAAAGAAGTTATATGGATCAGATAATTGTGCAAAATCATTAGTCATTAAGGAATTTCAATTGAGCCACAATGATATACCATTATATGCCTAATAAAATGGTTTAAATTCTAGTTAATAATAACCACAGAAAACCAAGTGGGGGTGAATATGTAGAACAATTAGAGTGCTCATAAACCTAAAGTAGTACAACAGTTTGGATAAGGGATGGAGTGTTGGAAAGTGAAACCTGTGATTAGTATATGACTGGCATTATATTGTTTTGTGTTTACTTAAGAGAAATGAAATACTGTCCACAGAAAAATTATTGTACAAAATCCCATAAAGAATTTATTTCTAATAGTTATAGTAAAAATATTTAACAACATAAATATTTTTCAAGTGGTTAATTAACAAAACATGGTGAATATATTAGCAAAATATTTAATCAACATTTGTATGATGAAATATTAATTTTTAAAAATTGTTACATGCAGCAACATGGATCAACCTCAAAATTGAGTAAAACGAGCCAGACACTCTTTCCCACCTAAAGAGATGGCATACTAATGATTTCAATAACATACATCCTTAAATGCACACTAATCTGGAGTAATATAGAATAGAAAGAACCGTGGTTAACTGAGGCATAGGAGGGATGCTTAAGTGGGTGGGCATGGAGGTGAAGAGTGGCAGGATGGATGGCGGAATTAGAAATGGGCATAAGGAAGCTTTCAGAGATGATGGATAGCTCCATTATCTTCATTGTGGTGATCATTTCATGTTTATGTACATAGCAAACTTACAAAATTATGCACTTTCAGTATATATATATTAACTCAACTTCATTAAAGCTATTAAACCTATTTAAGCAATTTGCACATATTATCTGGCAAGTAAAGCAGAGTATGCTATATGACTGATGGAATAAAGCATCATTTATATATATATTCGCCTTAGGTTTGTCTTGTTCTGTGAAATACGACCTCTGTCTTTGACTCTGGATGGCTCTAGGGCCAAAATACAGTTTCTTCTTAGGACTGTAATGCCCTGGATTTTTTCCCAGCTTTACTGAGGTATAACTGACAAAACAATTATATATAATTAAAGGACACCATATCATGACTTGATCATCATATACAATGTGAAATGATATAGTATCAAGTTAATTAACACATCTATTACATCACACAGCTACTTTCTGAGTGTAGTGTAAGGGCACCAAATTTTGATTTGCTGTTTTGGGAGAAAGGGGAGGGGAACAACAGCATCTTCTGCATTCATTCATCCTTTTAACTTACCTCTGATTTCTAGAATCAGATACAGTTTTTAGATTTGGATGTTTGATTTGTTTTTCTTGGATATTTCTCTTATAATTCTTAAAAGATTCAAAATATTTTTGTATTTGTTGTATTTATCCAAATCCTAAATGCTTTCCCCCCCCCATGATGTCAATAATTCCAAGCTATTATAAACTGATGTCCTAGATAGATTTATGTGTTTTGGTGTGTGTGTGTGTGTGTGTGTGTGTGTGTGTGTGTGTGTGTAAAACATTAAAGGACATATATGTGATTCTGGTGTAACTCTGGAAGAACAGAAGATATATATATTTTTTATATGTACCACAATTTTTTTATTTTTTTATTTTTTATCTTTATTGTTCAGTTTATTAATTACATTGTTTCCCCTTTTTTATCCCCCTATAGCTCCCCTCCACCCTGTACCTATCCCATCCTCCACCCTCAACTCCCCCTCCCCACTGTCCTCTCCCATTGTTGCAAGATTTTTGTCCAGTCTCTTGCTGTATGTACTTCCCACAACCCTTTTCTCCCCAAGAATTGTCAGTCCATTCCCTCTCTATGTCCATGTTTCTGTTATATTCACCAGTTTGTCCTGTTCATCAGCCTATCAATTCACTTGATTTTTATGTTCATTTGTTGTTAGATGTGTATTTGTTGTTCATAATTTATATTTTTACCTTTTTCTTCTTCCTCTTCTTAAAGAATATCTTTCAGCATTTCATATAATATTGGTTTGGTGGTGATGAACTCCTTTAGCTTTTTCTTATCTTCGAAGCACTTTATCCGATCTTCAATTCTGAATGATAGCTTTGCTGGATAGAGTAATCTTGGTTGTAGATTCTTGCTGTTCATTACTTTGAATATTTCTTGCCACTCCCGTCTGGCCTGCATCGTTTCTGTTGAGAAATCCGCTGACAATCATATGGGTGCTCCCCTGTAGGTAACTAACTGTTTTTCTCTGCTGCTTTTAATATTCTCTCTTTATCTTTTGCTTTTGGCATTTTAATTATGATGTGTCTTGGTGTGGTCCTCTTTAGATTCCTATATTTTGGGGTTCTGTGTACTTCTTGGGCTTTTAAGTCAGTTTCTTTCACCAGGTGAAAGTTTTCAGTCACTATTTCTTCAACTAGGTTTTCATTGTCTTGCTCTCTCTCTTTTTCTGGTACCCCAATAATTCGGATGTTGGCATGCTTGAGGTTGTCCCAGAGGCCCCTTAAACTATCTTTAATTATCTGAAGTCTTTTTATTTCTTACTTTTCCAGCCGAGTGGATTTTGATTCTTTGTATTTCAAATCTTTGACTTGGTTCTTGTGGCCCTCTGGACTGCTTTTAGGACTTTGTGTAATATTTTTTATTTCAGTCTGTGTATGCTTGATTTCTAGTTGGTCCTTTTTCATTATCCATGAGGTTCTCATTGATATCCTCAGAGGTCTTGCTCATTTCCTTGAGGGTCTCATTCATTTCCTTATAATTCTCATTCATTTCCTGGTTGGTCTTGTTTATTTCCTCGTAGTTCTCATTAAGTTCATCGGCCTTTTCTAGGAGCCTCTTGAAAAGCCTTATAACCATGGTTTTGAACTCTATGTCTTGTAGTCTTTTCTCCTCCATTTCTTTCACACCTGATTTCTTTCCGTATCTCTGCATGGTGGCTGCTTTATGTGGTCGATGTCCTCTAAGGGTCAGTAGCACAGCCTCCCCAGTTATTTGAGATGGGTACTCTTACTACAATCCTTTATGGGTTGTACAGTATTTTTTAATTTAAACCCAGCTTGTTGTTGTTAGCCCTAGGAGGGTTTGACCTCCAGGCCAATTGGCTGTAAAGGGAGACTGTGTTCATGTTGGATGGGCGGAGTCTCTGAGCTGCACAGGCAGCCTCAGTGTCAGCTACATCCTATGTGGAGCTCGCTCGCGTGCACAGGTCTCTGTTGGATGGGGATGGCTGCAGGCACCTCCAAGAGAAAGCCGCTAGTCTCGTCCCCTTGCCAGACAACTCTGTCTCTCCCCAAATGAGTCTGCACACCCAAAGTCTAGCCCAGGGTTGTAAAACTGGTGGTTTCAAGGACCAGACCAGAAGTTTCCAGGGAGCAAGTCGTGCGTTTGTGACATTTGCGCGCAAACTTCTTTTCCCAGCTCCCCGGTTTCCCTGCAGACTAGGAGAGCTCTGCCACGCCCGGCTTCCAGGATGCGTCCCCCAGACCTCGGACCTCGTCTGGGGCTGGGGAATCTGTGCAGTGGGACATCTCCACGTACCCCGGATCTCGGACCTTGCCGGGCGCTGGGCATTCCCTGTAGTGGGACGTCTCGGCCCTCCCTGTTGGCGAAATCCAGCCGGGGTTGCTGCTCCAGCCCTACAGCCCCCGCGCGTGTGACCAGGATGGCTCCTAACCTGTTTCCGTCTTCAAGGCTGCGCTCCCGCCACTCTTCTGAGTCTCAGTGTCCCACCTTTACTTTTATTTGTGGAGTTTTCACTCAGCCAGCTTTCTGGTGATTCTGGGTGATGTTTGTTTTGTTGTTATGTAGTTTTTTAATTGTTGCTCGGGGCAGAACAATAGGTTTTTACCTATGCCGCCATCTTGCTTCTCTCCAGAAGAGATATTTTGACATAATATATAAAATCATAAAAAATTCAGTGATAACGTCAAATCTAATGTATGAGATACTTTCCAACTTGATAATAAAGGAGAGTTATCTTGCCTTAGAAACTTTTAATTTCTTCTGTGTATGTGTGTGTGAGAGAGAGTGTGTAAAAGATGATAATCCCCAGAGGCTGCTATAGACGCTAAGGTTAAAACTAAGAGCAGAACTGAGAGAAAGAGAGAGAGAGCAGAACATCTGTGAACCAGCAATGGGGGGAAAGAGAGAAGAATCCTAAGTCATGGAGCTTTGATCTCAGAATCTTAAGCTCCAGACTTGACCCTGCCAGATATTAAATATAATTTGGGAAAATTATAAAATCTGAAACTCAATTTTTTTTCTTTAAATTGGCAATGGTAATTTAGTTATGAGATAAAGCAGTGACTTTAAAATATTTTCCCATGACCTACTGTAATAGGGGCATTGCACTAAGAACAGAGTCACCTGTGTGCCCACATGAGAGTACACACAAACACACACGTGCACACACACACATGAAAATTCACACAAAAGTTACACAGAATAATGCTTAATCTTTTTAAATGTGATGAACTCTGAAATACATATTCTTTTCTATATTATTCTATGTTAACACTAAAGGCTCGGTGCATGAAAATTCATGTACTGGATAGGGGTTCCCATAGCCTGGCCTGCCACTTCTTCCCAGTCCCAGAGCCTTCAGGAGCAGGAGGTGACCCAGTGATCAGGGAAAGGTGATGCCCCCATCATACCTCTGCTGCTGCCACTGGCAGTGCAGGCCTCGTCAACTCTGGTTACCTGAGCCTTGGGCAGCCCTGGGTGGTTGGGCAGCTGCCATCTCAGGCCCACCCTGGGCAACTGGGCAGCCAATATCTGAGGCTTACCTGAGACTTGGGCTGGCCCTGGGCAGCTGGGAGGCTAAGAGGACTGGGGGACTCTGGAGGCAGACATGCAAGGCAGCCAGAACCACCTGGGGCAGGCCTGGCATGCTATATACCTACTGCCCTTGGGGACTGAGGGGGTTGGGTGGCATCATATTTGAAGGCATGGCATTCAATTAGCATATTACCTCCTTATTAAATAGGATGTGGTTTGAGACATTGAGATGATCCAATGGCACATGGAGGAGGTTAGAACATAGATTTAAAAATGCAGATAATGTTCATAAAGCTCTTATCACAGATATATTCCATGCAACTTTAAAAAATTGGTATTTATTTATTGATTGTTTTAAATAGAAAGGGAGAGAGAGAGAGAGAAAGCATCAATTTGTTATTTAATTTACTCATACATTCATTGGTTGATTTTTATATGTGCCCTGACTGGGGACAGAACCCACAACCTTGGAATACCGTGATGAATCTCTCAACAACTCAGCTACACGGCCAAGGCTTCAAACAATTATTTTGAAAGTTTGAGTGTCTTGCTCTGCCAATATGGCTCAGTGGTTGAGCGTCTACCACTTAGCCAGGAGGTCAGTGTTGGACTATTAGGGCACATGCCCAGGTTACAGACTCCATCGCCAGTGAAGAGTGTGTGGGAGGCAGCTGATCAATAATTCTCTCTCATAATTGATGTTTTTATCTCTCCCTTTCTCAGAAATCAATAAAAAATATTTTTAAAAGAAGTTTACATCTTAGTTTTTGTATTAAATTTAATTTTTTATTCTTTTTACTTTCACCTTTTCTTTTTAAATGAGCTGGCAGAGCAGGGCAATTCAGGGGGACTAGGCCTGCAGGGAGGGGAGTTGGGGGCAACCAGGCCTTCAGGGGAGGGCAGCTGGGGAGACCAGGCTTGCAGGTAAGGGCAGTTGTGGGGACCAGGCCTGCAGGGGAGGGCAGTGGGTGGGACCAGGTCAGCAGGAGAGGACAGTTAAGGGGATCAAGGCCAGCAGGATTGAGCAGTTAGGGGCAACCATGCCAACAGGGGAGTGCCATTAGGGGTGAGCGGGCTGGCAGGGCAGGGCAGTTGGTGGGGGGGTAGGTCTGTAGGGGAGGGCCATTGTGGGTACCACGCCTGCAGGGGAGGGCAGTTGGGGGCAATCAGGCAGGCAGGCAAGTGAACGGTTGGGAGCCAGAAGTCCTGGATTCTGAAAGGTTTGTATGACTCCCCATTTAGGCTCGATTACACAAGTCTAAATGGGCAGTCGGACATCCCTCAAGGGGTCCCAGATTGGAGAGGATTCAGGCTGGGCTGAGGGACATGCCCCCATGGACAAATTTTGTGCATCGAGGCTCTAGTATGAATATAAGACTTTAATGTATATTCTTGTCCCTGTATCTTGAAATATTATTATATTCAGAAAGTTCATAAAAATGGGATTACAGATCTTAGAGTTTACCCAATTATAAAGCTTTTTCTCAATCTTGATAAACTGCCCCCCAGAACAATTACATACACTAATTATATCACAAACATCTTACATGGAATGTCCTTTATTTCCTGACAGCATATCATGATCATTTAATGCTATTTCTCATAGTTTGATAGTTAACTTTTCTATTTATTTGAATTCCCAGTTCTTTGTTGCTATAAAATTTGCATATCTTTCAAAGTATATTTGTCAGCTTAATTTTTTTTTTAGTTGTCTCTGTCTATCCCATATCAATTGTTTTTTGTTTGCTTGTTTTTCTTTATTGCTTCAATGAATGAACTTTATGAGAATTAAAGAGATGGAATGCTTTATATTATGCAAATTCTATTATGTATCTGAATAAATTTAAATTAAGATAATATGATATTGAAACAAAATACACTGAATAATATTTAAATATACTTATTATTGAGAGGAGTAGATCAAATTTTATGCATTTCAATTTTATTCCTTATATTTAATATTATTAAACTTTTTTGCTTAATTGCTGTCTGTGGAATTAAACCTTAATTACTAGTTTTTTTTGATACCTCATATTATTCAAATATGTCTTATGTATATCTGCATCCCTAGAGCCTAAAATACAAAGTACAATGTGGGAGGATATAATCTTGAATGAAATTTTTAAAAAGTCATAAAGATAAATGTTTATAATTTTAATAAGTTTCTCAATATTTAGAAAGAAGCAGTATAAATAATGTCTTAGGAAAACATCAATAAATAATCCATACAAAGTATTAATAAACTCAAAGTTTCAACATCTGGGTTAATGTGTTTTTCTTTAACTCTAATTAATCCCACTGGACAATGAACTCCTCTGGAATTGGACAAGGTATTTTCATCTTTATATTTCTAGAACTTAGCACTGTTTCCAGAACACATAAGACATTCAATAAAAGTGTTTTGAACAACTGAATCACTAAATTCAAAAAATATATTTCAATATATTAATGGACAGATAATTTAGAAATACTACAGATTAGAAATCTATGATCATCAATTTTATCACTATTTTATTTTGAAAGTCCCCATTAGAGTCATAGGTAATGTTGCAGGATTTTTAATAAAGGAGTTCAAGTAATATTTATTTATTTAAAAAATATCTGCCAACTTCTTGAGATCACTGAAATCATCTGGAATACTCCAGGGGTATAAATAAAAGAAAAATATCTGAGTTTAGTAATGGAAATTCATTAGGTGAGTTAATAATTAGCTATGTTTTTCCACTTAAAATAATTAGTATTCAATAATTCATAAGAATAAATTACTAATTTTATAGTATATAGTTTATATTCAGGATTTTTATATGCATAGATCTTTATAGTTAAAAGTATTTTAGAAAATTATATTTATATTCTATATATAATAATGAGTACTTTTCCCCACAAAATATAACAAGCTTTTCTGTCATATTTTCTTATAGGTAATTTGTAGCTATTTTAGTGACTACAAAATATTCCATCCAATAAGATGTTTTTGCCTAAACCAGTTTGGCTCAGTGGATAGAGCTTTGGCCTGTGGACTGAAAGGTCCTGCGTTCGATTCTGGTCAAGGGCATGTACCTTATTGTGGGAACATCCCCAGTAGAGGGTGTGCAGCAGGTAGTTGATCTAAGTTTCTTTCTCATTGATGTTTCTGGCTTTCTATCCCTCTCCCTTCTTTTCTGTAAAAATCAATAAAATGTATTTTAAAAATGTGTTAACTATTTTTCCTTAATGATTTTGAGGAATTTTTAATAATAAATCATTATTATTAAACTAGTGGCCTGGTGCACAAAATTTGTGCACGGGCGGGGGGTTGTCCCTCAGCCCAGCCTGCACCCTCTCCAAACTGGGAACCCGGATCAGGCCTAAATGGGCAGTTGGCCATCCTTCTCACAATCCAGGACTGCTGGCTCCCAACTGCTCCCCTGCCTGCCTTCCTGATTGCTCCTAACTGCTTCTTCCTGCCAGCCTTATCACCCCCTAAGTACTCCCCTGCCAGCCTGATTGATGCCTAACTGCTCCCCTGCCAGCATCTTTACCCCTAACTGCCCTCCCCTGCAGGCCCGGTCGCGCCCAACTTCCCTCCTCTGCTGGCATGGTCACCCCTAACTGCCCTTCCCTGCTAGCCTGATTGCCCACAACTGCCCTCCCTTGTAGGCCTGGTCCCTCCCAACTGCCTTCCTTGTTGACCATCTTGTGGAGGCCATCTTGTGTCCACATGGGGGCAGCCTTCTTGTGTTTTGGAGTGATGGTCAATTTGCATATTGTTTTTAAATTCAATAGGATTCACTGGGGCTCTGTTTTCTAATCTAGACAGTGAAAACATTAACAATATAAGAATTGTAGATTTTTTTAGAATTGTAGATTTTTTAATGTAAGGAAAATAACATGACATTTAAAGCACTCAGCAGAGTGCTTGACACACAATTTACAATGTGTAAATGCATTGACTATAATCAATATTAATTTGAATTAACAATGGCACTTTAATTAAGTAAGACCCAGACTAAACCTTAATAGTGATGAGATTAAATGAATCTGTATTCTTTTTTAATATGTTTTGTTGATTTTAGAGAGAAAGAGAGAGAGAGGACATTGATGTGTAAAAAAATATCTATCAGTTGCCTCTTGTATGAACCTCAACCAGCAATTGAATCCAAAACCTGGATGTATGCCCTGACCGGGAATGGAATCAGTGACCTTTTTCTGCACAAGGCAATGTTCAACCACCTGAACTACAGTGGCCAGGGCTGTACTATATCCTTTATTTAACACACGAAACCGTCTAGATCCGTGGTCTGCAAACTGCGGCTTGAGGGCCACATGCTGCTCTTTAGCTCCTTGAGTGTGGCTCTTCTGAAAAATACCATGACTTGAGTGGAGTCTATTTTGAAGAAGTGGTGTTAGAAGAAGTTTAAGTTTAAAAAATTTGGCTCTCAAAAGAAATTTCAATCTTACTGTTGATATTTGGCTCTGTTGACTAATGAGTTTGCCAACCACTGGTCTAGATGAAAGTAGGTTAATTAGATTAAATAGGTAATTATACTTCATAAAGTCATTCATGATCCATAGTCTTTTTTCTTTATTTATTTAGTGGCCCAGTGCATAAAATTTGGGCATGGGGTTGGGAGGTCCCCTTAGCCCAGCCTGCATTCTCTCCAATGGGGACCAATCTCAAAATCTGGGACTGCTGGCTCCTAAACACTCACCTGCCTGTCTGATCACTCCTAACTTCCTCTGCCTGCCTGCCTAATTGCCCTAATCCTTCTGCCTGTCTGATCGCCTCCAACTACCCTCCCCTGCCGGCCTGATCTTGCCCCCAACTGCCCTCCCCTGCTGGCCTGTTTGCCCCCAATAGCTCTCTCCTGCTGGCCTGATCTCACCCCCAACAGCCCACCCCTACCAGCCTGATTTTGCCCCCAATTGCACTCCTCTGCCAGCCAATTTGTTCTGATTGGCTGGTTTCTATGCCAGTCAGCATCTCTGGGCCTATCAATCCAGCGCTGACTGCTGGACTGACTTCCGGTTGGTTAAGCCTCTGCATTTACTGGTCATTACAACCCAGGGCTTTGATATATTAGGATTTTCTTTACCATTGTTGATGCAGATGTGTGCAATAGGTCCTTTTGTAACATGTGGGAAAGTTTAAACTTGATGGTTAGATTTTATTGTTAATTAAGGAGAGTTAATACACACTAGGGTAGTGGTTGACAAACTCATTAGTCACAGAGGCAAATATCAACAGTACAATGATTGATATTTCTTTTGAGAGCCAAATTTTTTAACTTAAACTTCTTCTAATGTCATTTCTTCAAATAGACTCGGCCAGGTCGTGGTATTTTGTGGAAGAGCCATACTCAAGGTGCCAAAGAGCCACACGTGGCTAATGAGCCACAGTTTGCTGATCACAGCTCTAGGGGACCTAGAGGGTGAGCAGTACTAGAAGCATTGCCTCAAGGCTTCTGTTAATTCTCCATGTATCTTCTTGGTTTAGACAAAGGACAAAGAACTATTTAAATTAGTCAAAATTTCTAATGTTTCAAGGGTCTGGATTGGGCCCTTCTCCCAGGAAATTCTAATGGTGACTTATGCTATCTAGCTAATCCAATTATCTTTTTGATTGTTCCCACACCAGGCCCTGCCCCTCCATTTTGTCACCCTGACTCCCATTGAGCATGTCCAAAAGTTTCATTATACCATCTAATTATTATTGCACATGTATTAAGTATAGGAATCCCCTCCTCTCCCAATACTACCTCTCCACCTCTGGTACAGGGAATTTAGCATGTCTAAGGAGATTTCTAGTTGTGTTCCAGGACCTGTGGCAGTCCCCCTAGAGTATGTTTACCAGTCTGTTTACCAGTAAGCTAGATGGAAATTCTGCTTTTGTTACTTGTTTTTGCTTCCCAGTTAGTTAAAATTATTGAATTTTCTTTTGCTTTCTTCCTATGACATTGTCTATGCTGGCACTATTATAATTTGTTTCATCTAGCTGAGTCCTACCTATTTAAGTGCAAACATATTTTAAAATTTTAAACACCTTTTCTGATCATTTTCCCCCTAAAAATATTATTCTGCATTTTTCTTCATAAGCTGACCCTACATAATTGAAATTTTACTAGATGACTCAGCATTTTCCTATAGAATCTTCATTCTCTTACTGTGTGATGACATCACTCCAGTCAACTAGCCCAGTGCACAAAATTTGTGCACAGGGAGGGGGTGTCCCTCAGCCTAGCCTGAATCCTCTTCAATTTGGAAACCCTTGAGGGATGTCAGAGTGCCCATTTAGGCCCGATCCTACTGGGATCGGGCCTAAATGGGCAGTCAAACATACCTCTCACAATCCAGGACTGCTAGCTCCCAACTACTCCACTGCCTGCCTTAGTGATTGTCCCTAATCGCTTCTGTCTGCCAGCCTTATCACCTCCTCAGTACTTCCCCTCTCAGCCTGTTTGCCCCTAACTGCCCTACCCTGAAGGCATGGTCACCCCTAACTGCCCTCCTCTGCAGACCTGGGTTCCCCCAACTGCCCTTCCCTGTAAGCCTGGTCACCCCCAACCTCCCTCCTCTGCCAGCATGGTCACCCCTAATGGCCCTCCCCTGCTGTCCATTTTGTGGTGGTCATCTTGTGTCCACATGGAGGCAGAATCTTTGACCACATGGGGGCAGCTATCTTGTGTGTTGGAGTGATAGTCAGTTTGCATATTACTCTCTTATTAGCTAGGACCTTTCAGTCTCACCTTTTACTTGTTCCTAATATTCTCTCTCTGGTTTTCTATTCTAATTTGTTTCGCCAGAATGGAGACTTGGTCCTGAGTGTGTCATCCATGGGCTGCCTGGTAGTGGGTTGGTTCTCTACTTCATGCAGGAAATATTTCACAACATAATTTCAGGTGAATTTTAGAGGATGTTTATTAAATCTGGAGACAGTGAAACAAGAGAAGGCCTAGGATAGAAGAAGCAACAGGAGAAAGACTAAGAATGAAAATGAGCTTAGGCTGAGCTGCTTTGATTCACTACACTAAGAAATCAGAGAAAAGGGAGCCTTATAGAGGATCTCTATAGAATGAATATTCATCAGGTTTATGTTGATGTGCCAAACTTAGATTTATTCCATTCACTTTATTTGTCCTGGGTGTGGTTGGCAAATTGAACTAATTAGATTTCTACTTTCTATCTCCCTAAATCAGGTGATTTAAACTATTTATCCTCTGGTTGGGGGGAAATGTAAACACTTATTCTTAAGTGTTCTTACTTTAGGTGGCTGCAAACTGTTATCTAGATTTACTAGGTAATTGCAAACTGCATGTTTAACTATCTGTCTTATTTTTCTATTATGTTTGTGCTGGCCACTAGCCTGGCTCATTTGCATAGGATGATACCAACTAACTACTTTTAAAAGTTATCCTATATAATAAAGAGGTAATATGCAAACTGACCCTCACACCCTCACACAAAGATGGCCGCCCCCATGTGGTCAAAGATGGCTGCCACAAGAGGGCAGTTGAGGGTGACCAGGCCTCCAGGGGAGGGCAGTTGGGAGCGACAAGGCCTCCAGGGGAGGGCAGTTGGGGGCAACCAGGTCAGCAGGGGAAAGAAGTTGGGGGTGATGGGCTGGCAGGGGAGAGAAGTTGGTGGCAACCAGGCCTGCAAGGAAGGGAAGTTAGGAGTGACCAGGCCTGCAGGGCATTTGGGAGTAACTGGGCTGTCAGGGAAGCAGTTAGGTGTTGATAAGAATGGCAGGGGAGTGGTTAGAGAGTTATCAGGCTGGCAGGCAGGCGAGTGTTTGGAAGCCAGCAGTCCTGGATTGTGGGATTGGCCCTAAATCAGCAGTAAGATATCCCCTGAGGGGTCCAAGATTGGAGAGGATGCAGGTTGGGCTGAGGAACACCCATCTAGTGCATGAATTTTGTGCACCAGGCCTCTAGTATGTCAAATAAAAATTTCTGGGTTGGTGAACATGTAGATATTTGAGGAAACTGGCATGTTCTGAGAAGACATGAAAGCTCTCTTTATGCTTTCCCCATAATTTTCCCTATACATCTCTTCCACCTGACTTTTACTTAGTTAAATTTTTAATGTAACCTGTAATCCATCGGTTTCCAACTATCTTCCTCCTGAGAGCTTGCTGCTTACAGAAACACACGCTAGAGGAGAGGAGAAGTTCAGTGGGAAGGTCAAAGCTGCTGGGATGTTTGTCATCACTCATGTTCCTTGCCATACCTCTGAGATACTGTGGGTTCATTCTAGACCACTGTAATAGAGTCCCTAGAATGTTTGGAGGTCCCGCCATCTGCAGTCACTGACTGAATAATTCAACACCCATCCACAGAGAGAGGGAGTAATAAACAGCTTGGAAATTTATCTCAGCACCCCTGGATCCATGCAGGGAGCTTCCTGCTGGCCACAATCTTTGTGGAACCATTTCCCACCATGTGCTAGCAATGAGCAATGTGGTACTGCAATGTGGGTCCCAGACATCTTCAGTGAGAATGCATCAAAAAGATCTTTGGAGCTGTGCCATCTAATCAGAGCCCAAACCCAGCATCCAGGATCCCATGCTTCTGGTCCTCATGCTGTAAGTGCAAGCCATGAATTCCTCATTCCTTACTCCATCCTTGATATCAATACAGAACCTCAGCCAGATGTGTCCTACACCTCTTCCCAGACAGAGTCCTAGCCAGGTGAGTGCCCTACCCCTGGCACAGACTGAGTGTGGCACCATGGCAGATAGACCCCTCATGGGGCAAGTGTCCAGCCCCCAGCATAGATAGATCATGTTCTACCACTAGCAGAGATAAACCATTTTGCTGGGGTGTACCCAACTCTGGCACAGAAATAGCTGCAGACCAGTGAGTGCTATACACCCATCACAGACAAAGCCTTGAGCCGGTGGGTGCTCTGCCATCAGCAGAGGCAGAGTCTTTGGCTAGTGCACACCCTGCCCTCAGCACATACAGAAATGTCACCTGGTGCACACACATCCCACAGTCTAGGTCAGAGCTGCTGGAGCGACTTGGTATGCCAAACCACAGGTCACAGGTCCATGATGCAAGTTAACTGCCAGAGGGACTAGGACATTATCCTGCCTCAGGAGCTGGAGATAATAAATATCAGAGCAAAAATAAATGACAGAGACAAAAAAATCAATGAAACCAAGAGATGGCTCTCTGACAGGATAAACAACATAGATAATCCTCTATCCAGAATCACCAAGAAACAAAGAGAGAGGACCCAAATAAGCAAAATCTGATGTGAAAGAGGTGAAGTAACAGCAGACCCCACAGAAATATAAAGGATTATGAAAAAAAAATACTATGAACAACTCTATTCCAACAAACTAAACAACCTAGAGGAAATATTTCTAGAAAAATACAACCTTCCAAAACTCAATCAAGAAGAATAAAAAAATCTCAACAGGCCCATAATTAAGGAGGAAATTGAAACAGTCATCAAAAAAACTTCCAGAAAACAAAAGCCTGGGGCTAGAGGAATTCACAAGGGAGTTTCATCAAATATTCAAAGAAGAACTAAAACCTATCTTTCTCAGATTATTCAAAAAAATTCATGAGAAAGGGACACTTCTTAGCTCTTTCTATGAAGCCAGCATTATCCTAATATCAAAACAAGATATACTACAAAAAGGAGAACTATAGGCCAATATCCTTGATGAACATAGATGTTAAATTCCTCAACAAAATTCTAGCAAATCAGATCCAGCATTATATTAGAAAGATAATACACCATGACTAAGTGAGATTCATTCTGGGGAAGCAAGGACGATACAATATCCACAAATCAATAAACGTGATACATCACATAAACAAACTGAAAGACAAAAATCACATAGTCATATCAATCGATGTAGAAAAAGCATTTGATAAAATTCAACACCCTTTCATGATAAAAACTTTCAGAAAAACGGGAATAGAAGGGTTATATCTCAACATAATAAAAACCTTATATGACAAACCTACAGCCAACATCATACTCAATGGGTCAATACTAAAACCATTTCCTCTAAGAACAGGAGCAAGACAGGGATGTCCACTTTCACTACATCTGCTCGACATAGTTTGGGAAGTGCTAGTCATAGCAATTAGACCATAAGAAGAAATAAAAGTATCCACATTGGAAAAGAAGATGTAAAACTGTCATTATTCGCAGATTAGATGATACTGTACATAGGAAACCCTAAAGACTCCATAAAAAACCTACTAGAATTATTAAATGCAGCAGAATACAAAATCAACACCCAGAAATCTATGGCTTTTTATATACCAACTAGAGGACCAGTGCATAAATTTGTGCACACGTGGGGTCTGTTTGGGGCTGGGCCAGCTGGGGGGAGCAGCCAGGGGAGGTTGGCTGGCTAGCCCTACACCCAATCAGGCTGGTTGGCTGGCCTTAGTGTGCATGAATTGTAGTGACTGGTTGTTCCTGTCACTTGGCTTTTATATATATAGTTAATAAACTCACAAAAAGAAAAACTAAATAAACAATTCTATTTAACATTGCAACAACCAAAAATTAATATACCTAGAAATAAATTTAACCAAGGAGGTAAGGGACCCATACTCATAAAATTATAGAATGCTGAAAAAAAGAGATAGAGAAAGAAATAAACAAATGGAAGAATAGATCATGTTCATGGATTTGTAAAATTAACATCAGTGCCCTAACTGGTTTGGCTCAGTGAATAGATCATCAGCTTGTGGACTGAAGGGTCCCAGGTTGGATTCTGGTCAAAGGCATGTACCTTGATTGCTGGCACATTCCCAGTAGGGAGTGTGCTAGAGGCAGCTGATCAATGTTTCTCCATCATTGAGGGAGAGGGATAGAGAGTTAGAAACATCAATGCAATCCCCATTAAAATACCAATGGCATACTTCAAAGACCTAGAACAAACTCTCCAAAAATTCAACTGAAATAAAAAAAGACCCTGAATAGCTGCAACAATCTTGAGAAAGAAAGATAAATTTGGAGGGATCACAATATCAGATACCAAGCTATACTATAAAGTCATTGTTTTCAAAATTGCCTGCTATTGGCACAAGAACATATATATGTAGACCAATGGAACCAAACAGAGAATCAAGAAATAGACCCAAGCTATTATGCTCAATTAATATTTGAAAAAGGAAGCAAGAGCATACAATGGAGTCAAGACAGTTTCTTCAGTGAATGGTATTGGGAAAATTGGACAGATACATGAAAAAAATGAAATTAGAACACAAATTTACACCATTCACAAAAATAAACTCAAAATGGTTAAAGGACTTAAACATAAGATGGGAAACCATAAAAATCTTAGAAGCAGACATGGGCAGCAAAATAGCAGACATTTGTTTTAGCAATGTCTTTACCAATACAGCTCCTAGGGCAATGGAGACTAAGAAAATAACAAATGGGAATACATCAAAATAAAAAGCTTCTGTATATCAAAATAAACCATCAACAGCACAACAAAAAAGCTCACTCCCTGGGAGAACATATTTGCCAATGTTATCTCTGATAAGCGTTTAATACCCAAAATTTATAGGGAACTTATATAACTTAACAAAAGAAAGAAAAAGAATACAATGAAAAAAAATGGGCAAAAGGACCTAAATAGATGCTTTTTAAAAGAGGACATCCAGAAGGTCAAGAGACATATGAAAACATGCTCAAAGTCACTAATCATTCAAGAGATGTAAATCAAAACAATAATAAGGTACCCTCTTAAACCTGTCAGAATGGCTATGCTCAACAAATCAACAAAAAATAAGTGCTGGAATGTCTGAGAAGAAAAAAGAACCCTCTTACACTGCTGGTGGGAATGCAGACTGTTACAGCCACTGTGGAAAATAATATGGTGTTTTCTAAAGAAACTAAAAATACTTCCATTTGACCCAGTAATCCAACTTCTAGGAATATATTTCAAGAAGACAGAAACACCAATCAGAAATGATATATGCGCCCCCTTTTTTTCATAGAAGCACTATTTTCAATAGTTAAAATTTGGAAATAGCCTAAGTGCATATTAGCAGATGAATGGATTAGACAACAGTGGTATACCATGTAATACTATGCAGCTCTAAAAAGAAGGAATTCTTACCATTTGTGACAGCATGGATAGAACTAGAGATTGTTACGTTAAGGGAAATAAGCCAATCAGAGAAAGATAAATATCACATGATGTCACTCATTGGTAGAATATAATGAACAATATAAAGTGATATGCAAAACTAGAACCAGGTATAATCAACAGAATATTCATCAGCTTTATGCTAATGTACTAAAATAAAATTTAGTCTCTTGATTTGTCTGTCCTTTGGTGTGGTTGACAAATGACACTAATTAGATTTCTGTTATCTGTTTCCCTGAGTGTAGGGTGATTTAAGCTATTTACCCTCTACTGGGAGAGAAGGAGTGCATTTACTCTTGTGTCCTTGGCTTAGGGAAGATAGGACTAACTAGGTGACCACAAATTGCTATTTGTTTTATATTACACTACTTTTCTTTTCTTTGATTTATTTGGAAGAGATATTTCAAATATTCTATGTAATATTTGAAAGTGCTAAATTTGAATTCAAAAGATTAATACTGAAATACATATAGTTATTTTTTCACCACTAACCCTAATATTGTGTTTATGCCATCAGTAGTGACTCATAAAGCAAAACTGTTGTTGTAAATTGCTCAGGTTGTGCCAAATATTCTTGCTCTTCCATCCCTGCTTCAAAATGTCTTTCAGCTTTTCAAGTTCCAGCTGCCAAAAAAATCAATGGGTTTGCATCTGCTGGATCTAGTTTCATGTTCTCAATCAATTCACTGCCAATCCTCTTAGATAATAAAGCGGTAATATGCAAATTGAACCTCATGCCCTCATGTCACAAGATGGCCCTCTCCACATCATCACTAGATGGGCTTACCCATGTTGTCACAGGATGGCTTCCCCACATCATCATAAGATGGCCACCCCTACATAATCACAAGATGGTTGCCACAAGATGATCAACCCTGTGTTCTCCCAAGATGGCCACCCCTATGTCATCACAAGATGGCTGCTCCCACATTGTCACAAGATAGCCAGCAGGGGAGGGCAGTTGGAGGCAACCAGGCCTGCAGGGGAAGGCAGTTGGGGGTGATTGGGGTAGCAGAGGAGCAGTTACATGTCAATCATGCTCGCAGGGAGGAGCAGTTAGGTGTCAATCAGGCTGGCAAGTAGAGTGGTTATGGGCAACCAGGAAGCGAGGCAGGTGAGTGGTTAGGAGCCACCAGTCCTGGATTATGAGAGGGATGTCCAACTGCTGGTTTAGGCCCAATCCCTAAACTGGCAATTGGACATCCCCCAAGTGGTCCCAGATTGGAGAAGGTGCAGGCTGGGCTGCGGAACACTGCCACAATGCACAAATTTCATGCACCAGATCTTTAGTTAGATATAACAATAAATTAACAATGTGATATTACTCTTGGGAACAGTCATAACAAATACATTTACCAAAGACATAAAGCATCTAAAATTATGTTTTTCTATTTATATTTTTAAAATAGGTGAGAAAGTAAACAAAATTATTGTAATCTAATAAAGAAATCTCTGATATATATATATATATATATATATATATATATATATATATATGTATATATATATATATATATATATACACATACATATCACATGATGTTTGTTTTATGGAAGTAAAACAAAGTTCTAAGTTATCACTGTCCAAACAAAAGTATAATATAACATCAATATCAACTCAAAGTTTGGTAAATTTTTTTTGAGATTTTCTTTCAATTCAGCTAAAGTTTCATCATGTAGAGAAATGGAAATCATAGAAAAATTCTGTGACTGAAAGTTTTCAAACAGTACTTTAAATTTCTACTGTTGCACAGAAATATTTTCACAAGCTTTTATCTTCACAGAATCCAAGTACTGTTTTTTATTTATAACACTTTTTATAATTATCAATTTTTAAGATGCCTAAAATTTTCACATTAAAGTTGAAATTGGCTATATATAAATTGATGGATGGAATAAAGAAAATAGATATGTGGGAAAATATATATGTATTTTTAAAATTATTTTTGTAAACCAGAGAAAAAGACTGACATTTTTAAGTAAATTTTAGGCAAATACAAAAGTAAATCCAGTATAAGTTTATAAATTAATGCACTTTACTGGGATATTATTACTATTCTATTTCAATTATTATTTCTTGCAACATGTAAGGCTTATATTAGATACAGCTCTCCTGTCCTGACAATTGAATTGGATAAAAACTAAGAGTAAGAACCATTTAGAAATAAGAATAGCAATTTTTACACACAAAATATAAATTCTCAATAAGCTGTTTCTCCATTCTTTCCTCAAACTCTGTGTGCTACTTATGCAATAGGTATTAACTACTGTCAGATTGATATTTCTCATGGGCAAGAGAGGACACCTTATTTGGAGGAAATAATTTAGACATATAAAGTTTTCTATTTGCATTAATAGGAAGATACCTAGCTAAACACCTGGAAAGTTTACATTTCCATTTAAAAAGCTTTCCCTATTCTGATTTTAAGGGCAATAAACCTGAGAAAGAGGTCTGATTAGTCCAGCATATAGGTCAAACAGCCCTGAACTCACCTCAATTTGCTGAACAATAGATATCTAAGTTATTCAGTGATTCATGATCTATTTTTTTTTCTTTTTTAAAAAAATATATTCTATTGATTTTTCACAGAGAGGAAGGAAGAGGTTCAGAAAGTCAGAAACATCAATGAGAAAGTAATATCGACCAGCTGCCTCCTGCACACCATCCACTGGGGATGAGCCTGTAACCAAGGTACATGCCCTTGACTGGAATTGAACCTGGGACCTTTCAGTCCACAGGCCAACACTCTATCCACAGTTTTGGCTCATGATCTATTCTAATTAATAATTGCAAACTCAGCCTATTGGTCAGGTCTCAGTAAGATGCGCTCAAGAAAATTAATTTATCAGAAAAAGCTATACCTAATGTTTACAAATAACTCTTGTAAAATTAAAGGAAATTTTAAATGCCAAGATTTAAAAAATTGACTTACTGCTTTACTTTCTGGTTACAGCTGACCATAGGGTACTGTATAAAGATTTTTATTCATCCTATATGTTTTCTTTTAAGGTATAATTTTCAGTTTTATTCATGATATAGTAAAATATATAAACAAGCAAACTTGACATGTTAAACATTTATAAAATGTTTTAATTTTCCTTTTCAAAAAGGAAGTTTTTTATTTCCATACATAATTCAGTTTTTCATCTTAACAGCCTTTTCCTCCATATTATTGCTGCCTACAATGATTATTCCAATTGGCAACACCCTGAATATAACATCTCTATAGTAATGTATATCCAGAAAATGGCTACAAAATAATCCATCACCAGTCCACTCCAACATGTCAAACTGCTATTATCTGCTTAGTTGTATCTCCCATGCTAGTCTTTGACTTTGAGTGCGTGACTGCAAGGCTACTTTTTGTTGTCAAGTGGTCTATTTTTGAAAATGTCATCAATTCTAGTACTGCTGGACAGCCAATAGTTGACCAGATTTCCTTATGAAATTTGATAACTTGTTTTCATAATATTTTACAGAATTCTAGTAACTTTTCAGACAAATAGATTCTGAATAAGATGAATAATTTCAAGCTATAATGTTTGTTATTAAAGTGTTGATGTGATCTTTAATCATCAAAACACCTAGGATACACGCTCAGTTGATCAAGCACTTGAGAACAAAAAGAGGGAAGGCAACCAATCAAAGACAAGAAACTCATGAAAAGTATGATTTTTCTAAAGGAAAGAATGAAACAATTTAAGTTATAATAGAGATATCATTGAGTAAATTGGGACTCAATGAAATAAAGTGAGTTTTAGAAAAGGTAATTATACTGAGAGTTTTGACTCAAAACCACAAATTCCTTGGATCAAGTCCTTAAAGTCATTTAATTTCAATGTTGGTGGGCATAGATTCCCCAGGTGTAAAGTAGAGGAAATGCTACTACTATAGCTGCATGGAAATCTTATTTTCTTTAATCTGGCCTTTTATTTTTTTCCCTTTGACTAAAACTGGCCTCAATCCATCGCTCACTACCTCCTTCACTCTTGCTTAATGAGTAAGCCCTCAGGTCAATGATGTTCTGGTTAACAAAGTCCTGGGTCTATAGACTACTGAGACAGTTTTCTTATCAAACTAATCAGAATATCTTGGTCTCAGTTTTGTTTTAGCTCTGGACCCTGGAAAGCATAATAATACCACAGAACAAATCCTTGCAAATTGAACACCCCCTATCTTAGCACCAACCCATCTGTAGAGACCATGACCCTAAATTCATTAGTCACTATGACTAATGTGTGTCTTTTTGTTTGTTTATTTTTGCCCTATGTAAATCTGTCCACTGAAGCCATCAGGGGGCAGGTCTTTGAGCATGAGCTACCTGTGACTCAGGCATGGCGCCGTATCCTTAATAAACCCTTATTTTCTTGGCTGCAAACTTCTGTTTCTGTATTATTGGGCAGGCAAATGAATCCCTTCAGTCAGGTAACACTAACTCATATAGGTGTAAGATAGACTAAATGAGAAAATTAGTGAATTAATAACTGTAGCTCTTTTTTTTTTTCTTCTAAAGTTAAGGCTTCTTTGAACTCTCTTTAAAGTTATTTTAAGAATATGTATTTTAAGAATATGAATGTTACAAATATCAGGACATATTCTATTTTTATAATCATTTAATTCTTCCCCTCTGGTGGAGAATTATTGGAATGTTCTACAAAAATATTTCATAGTCATAAAATAGAATTGTAATGCAAGTTTTGCCCCATCAGCAACATTTCTCTAATCAATGCCACTTCTTTCAGTTATTTACAGAGTCTGGCACCATGGGTAGTAGATAAACAAAACAATGTTATTCCATGTGATTAATGTTGTTTTACTGTGATAAGTAGAACAATGCATGTATGATGCTCAAAGCTTAGTTCACATGTATATAGAAAAAAGTAGATTGCAACAAATTTTCAGCAAATATATGCACCAGTCATTTGAGGAGAGGGAAAATGTGCTTGTGGAAGTCTTCCCAAATGAGGTAAAAACTGATTCAGTCCTTGGAGGATGCATATCAGTTTAGAGATACACAAAATGAACTGGAGTTCCAGGTTGAAAGAAGAGCATATATGAATCGGTGAAGGAGAAGAAGAGTGTTGTATACACAGAAAACTACAAATTGTCTAGGATTGCAGAAGTATAGAACATGAAGGATGGTTTGAAGGATAAGATCCTATGATCCTATGAAACCTAAATAGTATGTCTTCCTAAGAATTTTGAATTTTTTATATTTTTTCAAGAAATACAACAATGCTGAAATTTATAGTAGAGAAAGGGGGAAAAAGTAAAGGAGAGAGAGAGAGAGGAGAGAGAGAGAGAGGGAGAGAGAGAGAGAGATGGGAAGGAGATACATCAACCTAATTGGTTGTCTTCCATACCCACCCCAGCCAGGGATGGAGCTAGCATCCTAGGTATTTCCCCTGACCAAGAATCAAACCCAGGACCACCTTGTGTACAGGACAACACTCCAACCAACTGAGCCACAACTGCAAGGACAATGTTGAAAGATTTTTAGACAGGTTATGACTTCATATGATTTGAAATTTTAAAGAATTATTTGATAGGAGTGTGAAAGATGGGTTTAATGAGGACATAAATGGAAGCTGATAGAGCAATTTAAAAAGTCAGGTAAGAGTCTGGTATATCTTTGTAGCAGTGAGGATGGGAAAGAGGTATATTTTTGAGCTATATATGAAGTAAATTGGAAGATTTTAAGAATTAATTCAATGTGAATAAAGAGAATGTCATGGGATATGCTTCCCTGGAAATAGATCTTGTGGCAAAGTTCATATGGGATTGTTCTTGGAATCAATCTTACCCAGGAAAGGGCAAAAGCAGTCTGGTTATGGATGTAGATGCAACAAAGGACATTCAATTACACAGAGAGCTTTGACTAGAATGGTAGTTCAGAACTGTCCAGAATTGGGCATGGACCAGTCATTAGCTTGATCTTGGTTGTGTTCTTGAGTAAATTCAGGGCAATGAGGTTGGGGTCTCAAGTGTGAACTATTAGCCCTAGGAGAATTAATGTGTTAGGATTGGGAGATTTGGGCAATGTCTGACTTTATCTAGGGCAGAGAAGGAAAAGAAAAGGGACAGGCTAAATTTTTTTTCTGATCTATGCGATTAAGGTGATCAAAATGTGATTTGAGGATGGTTTCCTAAAAATATATGTTTCTATCAATTACATTAGTTATCATATATTTCTACTCAGGTTCTTTTTGAGAGCCACCCAGAGCAACAAAAAACATTTTTGTGTGTCTTTGATTATCCTCAAAGAAATGTAAAATACCAATAAGATCATCCTATGCCAAGTTATTAATGTCTATCCTCATTGAAATAATCATAAATAGCCAAACTAAAAAACAAACAACAACAAAAACTAAGATATTTGATGACTTTGGTTATTTTTGTCTTTCTTACTAAGAATGTTCAGTCAAGCATTTAAACAAAGCATTTCAGATTTTAATATTAAAACACAGATATGATTTTATCCTAAAGGGGATGAGGACAAATTAACAGTTAAGCAAATAGCTTTTGTTAAGAATGAATAAAGTTTATTCTGTCTAGCAATATTAACCTTGACATTTAAATGTTTTTGCTAAAATATCTTTAATTTATTTTTAAAAAGTCTGTCTCCCTGTAAAATTTATATTTGCTATTTAAAATTTTCAATATAATTTCAATGTATAAATTTTCAGCTTTATTATATATTGCTTATGAGCTTTAAATATATTTTTAATCAAAATAATGGATCTACAGATTTAGATCATTCAATTTATAAAAATATCCACCATGTATTACCTAATGCCACAGCCAGTTCTATCAATTTATCAACTAAATAAGATTAGCTTTCAACCAAAAAGGTATACCTTCATCCTTTTCTCCTTTCATTACATGTTTCTTCTAACCCCTGAATTCTAAGATAGATGGACTGAAGGAAGGAAAGAAGAGAGAAAAGGAGAAAATCATCTTTAGGCAGTAACAGTATTTATGGCACTTAAGGATCTACAATTCTTTCAAGAAATCCACATCAAAGACTCCATGGAAAGTCTGTGTTTTTCTAGGAGTACATATACTCCAGTATGTAGTGTTCTGTTGAAAAAAATCTGTGGCTATTTAACCTCAGTTTGTATAATTATTACCTTCTTATGGTCACTAACCACTTGTTTTATTCTTAAATAATATACTTAGATTAAAGGAAAAGAGTTACTAATTTTTTAAAATATTTATCAGTACATTTCATGTTATCATATACTCATTTGTTCAAACTATTTATGGCTTGGTTCTCTTCACTAAAATGTAAGCTACCTGAATGCAGCTGGTTCACATTATATTTCCTCTACTTACAACAAACCGTTTCTTAGGTAAATTTCAACAGTTTTATGTGTATTTTTTTTTCTACAACTATGGAAATCTTGGCAGAATCCATAAAGAAGTGCATATCACAGTTTTATATATAAAGCAATCAAATATTTTTCTTTTGCATATAAAAGTGACAATTCCTTTTTTTCTGAAGTGAATATATTATGTATATTATTGAGACATAATTAATATAACATACTACAGGCCCAGTGCATGGACTTATGCCGTGGTGGGGTCCCTTGACCTGACCTGCACCCTCTCACAATCCAGGACCTCTCAGGGGATGTAGGAGAGCCGGTTTCAGCCAGATGCCACAGGCCAGGCTGAAGGACCCCACTGGTTCATGAATTCGTGCACCAGGGCTCTAGTTGAGATAATAATATGATTTTTATCCTTTGTCCTATTGATTGATTTTTGCTTGTTGAAACATGTTTTTATCCTAGGGATAAGTCCCACTTGGTCATGGTATGCTATCTTTTAATGTGTTAATAATTCAGTTTGCTGGTATTTTGTTGAGAATTTTTTGCATCTATATTAATCAGGAATATTGATATGATTTCAGGATAATGCTGGATCATAATAAGAGCTTGAAAGTATTTCTTCTTCTTCATTTTTTAAAAAAGAGTTTGAGAACTCTTATTATTCTTCCATAGATGGTTAATAGAATCCATCCAGTCCTAATCTATTCTTTGTTGGAAGGTTTTTGATTGCTGATGTAATATCCTTGCTACTAGTTATAGTTCTATCCAGATTTTGTTTTCTTCTGACTTAGTCTTAATAGGTTGTATATTTCCTATTTTTTTTCTTTTGCACCTGGGAGTGTGGAGGAAGTAAAGGAGGAAGGGAAAGGAGTGAGCTTGCTCCAGGGAGGGAGAGCCAGTTGCACGGTTGTGTATTTCTTTATTCTTTTTTATTCTTACTAGATAATTTCAAATGACTTATACTAAAGTTTGCTTGTTATTTTTTCAACTTGATCACTTTTTCTCTAGAACCCCCTTGATGAACTTTTCATTGCAGTTATTGTATACTTGAGATCCAAAAATTTGGGGGGGAGGCCTTTAAAAAGTATTTTCTATCTCTGTTAAAATTTTCATTTTATTAATGCATTGTTTTTCTGAACATGATGAGCATCTTTATGATGATTGTCTTAATTTATTTTTCAGGTAATTCACAGACCTCTGTTTATTCATATTTAATTTCTAGATATTTATTTAATTACTTTGAGCCATGTTTTCCTATTTGCTTGTGTTTCTCATAATTTTATGTTTGTATCTATGCATTTAAAAAAACAACCATCTCTCCCAGTCTTTATGGCCTCAATTTATAGGAAAATACCTTTGATGATCAGGCCCTTAGGCATTCTAACAGCCTGTCATAGTTTTCTGTGGATGTGGCTCTACTGGCCAAGGCCTTGTAAATTTCCAATGTTATGGGTTTTTAAGGTTTCTCTTTTTAGGAGCTTATAATCTCTTGCTCTCTCCAGAGTTCATATGTGGTGCTGAGAAGCAGTAGAAGGCCACGATATGGGGGTCCACATCTTTTTTGTTCTCAGTGTCCCCCAGTATGTACAGTATTCTGGGTGCCATCAGTATATTCAATAGGAAAAGGATAAATAAATAAAAATAAATAGATAGATAGATAGATAGATAGATAGATAGATAGATAGATAGATAGATAGATAAACAAACCAGGGCTTCAGACCACCCCCTGGAAATCTAGAATGTTAGATGTGAACTTCAGCTCTCCCCCTTTCCGAGGAGGAGGCAGGAGATGGACATAGCAGTTCAAAATCATCTTTGTTCTCAGTGCCTCCTTAGTTGGCACACTTTCATTTCAGCTCTTAGATTTGGGAAAGACAGGAACCAGTCTCTTGGGCAGACTCTTCTCCTCCCTGGATATAGAATTCGCAAGCTAATCAATTTGTGTCTGCTCTCACAAGTATCCTCGGGAGCAGGAGCAAGCCATAAACAAACAAACCTTCTCTCTTTTGTTCTCATTAGCTCCCAGGCAACTAAAATATACTGGTCCCATCAGTATTCAGAGACAAAGGATACAAAAACCATTTGAAAATGCAGCCTCTCACTCCCCCAGAAGCCACAATGTTAGATGCATTCTCCAACATTTTCTCTCCACAAAGAGCAGCTGGGAGTTGTTGCTTTTTATTGATTTGTGATCTGCGTGGGAGAATGGTGGGTGTAATACATGTTATTTCAAACTATCAGTTTTATTCTCTGAGTCCCCTAGATTAAGGCAAAACAGAAATCTGTCTCTTTGATAACCTCCTGCAAAGTCAAAACTGTAAGGTTCTACGCCGCTGTGAGAGAAACTGCAGGCAGGAGTCCGAATAAGTTGAGCGAATTAATCAGGCTTTATTGGGGGTCTCCGGGCAGGTTCCCAGGCTCAGGGGGAATGGAGCCGGGGAAGCCGCACCATGTGGCTAGGGCCAGGGGAAGGGGAAAAAACAGGGGACCCAGCCAGACCTCCTCCCGGACTGCTTGGGAGAACAGTCCGGGAGAAAAGGTTGCCACGTGGCACACGGAGACACATTTTAAGGCAGGGGTTGGGCCCAGGGCAGAAAGGGAAGGGGTGGGACACAGGGCACTCTGGTATGTGCTTGATTGGTGGCTCAATGTCTCTGTCAACTACATCATAACTCCACCCACCAGTTGGGGGGTACCTATCAAAAACATTGTTTCTATATCCAGTCTTCTTTCTTTTTCCCCACAAGAAACTGAGAGTTGGGATTTTCTTCTCCATTGCCTTATCAGTGCTGGGGGAGAGAGTATGGAGAATGGGTGCCATGCATTTTTCTATGGGCTTTCAAGAAGCTGGTTTCACACTCACCTAGGATGCAGGAGCCTCTTAACTGATTTTTGGATTTCACCTAAAGGGAAGTGGTCTAGGTGTTGCTAATTTAAAATATTAGTAGAGTAGCCTGGCCAGCATGTCTCAATTGTTGAGTCTATCTATGAGCCTGGAGGTCCTGGTTCAATTACCGTTCAGGGCATATTCTTGTGTTGCAGGCTCCGTCCCCAGTGCAGGGCCTGCAGGAGGCAGCCGATCGATCAACGCTTCTCTCTCATCATTGATGTTTTTAGCTCTCCCTTTCTCCCTTCCTCTCTGAAAGCAATAAAAATGTTATACTTAAAAAAGTAATAGAACTCTCAAGATCTCTTTTAAAATATCTTAGAAGTGTAAATGGTAAATAAGGGGGTTTCTGGCCAGAGACAGTACTCTGCGCCTCCAGTTCTTGTCTTGGTTGTGGGAATAAATTCAAACAAGAGACAATAAATAACAGCAAAGGCAGGAGAGTATTTACTTATTGGAAAGCAATATACTCAGATAGAACCTGAGCAGGCAACTCAGCTGCCTGAAACCAAACTGAGTGCCAAGATATTTAGCAATTTAGAGGCTTTACACCCTTAGGCTGGAATGTCGCTAGGCAAGGAGCTAGTCACCCCTCAATCATGTCTCAAAAAATGTATATTTAAGCTACAAGGCTCTTTCGTCTAGGTGTGATGCCACCGGTTAGACCACATCCTGGCTCTGAGTCTTTCCTGCCACCTTCACTGTCATATCTCACACCCATTTACTCCCAGCTCCAGCGCCTTCTCGGCCTCTCCCAGCTCATACCCTTCTATCTGCCTATTCTAACAGTAAGTAGGTGAGGTTGTGGGGAGTGTCTGGGATTTTCTTTTCTAGCATCTTACTAACATCTTTTCCTTCAAAGTCACTATGTTTAATCTAACTATGAAGTTATAAACTTTCTTTCTCTGACTGTTGTAGCAGTTTATTTAAAAATTTAGAAACACAATTTTGCATATATAAGAATTTAATACTTACTTTGTAATTCCTTATAGATTACAATTTTCAGCGAAAAACAATGTCTTTTTTTTCAACTTTGTACCAGCACAATAGCTAATCATTTTAAGGGCTTACATAATTATTAAATGAATAGGTGAATGAATAAATAAATAATTGAATCATGTACTTCTTTTCAGGTAAAAAAATATTCCTCCCATTTGTCAACAATATCTCCAAATCTCTTCTTCACATGATTACATGTGTAGCTATCATAAGATCCCACTTTACATTGTATTTTTAATTTCAAATTCCAATCATTCATTGCTTGCCTATAGGCAATCAATTAACCTTTTGTCCTGTAACCTTGCTATAATTTATGTTAGTTACAGGACACATTTTGTTGATTGTTTGGAATTTTCTATAGACAATAATATATATTGCAGTTTTGATAACACATTCACATTTATATTTTTCATTGTCAAAAATACAATGCTATGATGTCTACATAGGCATATACTATTTTTTAATATGCAGATGGTAAAACTGAGTCACATGATAAATGTTTTTCCAAGGTCGTAAAACTTAAACAGGCAAATCCATCAGTCTAATGATGGTTCTCATTTTAAGAAACCATTTCCATTCTGCCATCTTTCTGATACTGTTTGAAAGATGTGACAAAAACAAAACAAAACAAAACAAAAAACACCTATCTAAGCTTAAGACTATGAAAATGCTTATAAGAACACATCTAAATATAAACTGCTTGCACTCACTTTTGGTATTTCTTACTAATCATTCAAAAAGAGAGTCCTTTGCTGCAGCAAGGACCCTGTGCCACCTGCAATATGATTTCGTGAATCACTTTTCTTCATTTGAGTTACATATTCACATACTAGAAGATAAATCAAGGGTCCCACTTAATAGAATTTCCCTCCTGAGTACTAATTCTTAGTCGTCCTGGTAAGAGGACCAAGTAAAACTTGCTTTGCTGTTGGCCACTTGATATACAAGACAATTCTTTCTACCTATGACCCCACATCTAGAATTTTATGAATTCTGACATTTACAAAAGCACCCAACCAATGAGGCTTTCTTGAGTTATTACCCTCTTTCTTTATGCACTCTATTTTTTAAATATTTATTTACTTCTGCTTTCCCTGACTTTTAAAAACTAAACTTTATTTAAAAATAGTTTTAGATTTACAGAAAAAGTTGTAATTATAATACAGAAAGTGTCCAGGTATTTTACACCTAGTCTCTCTTATTATTAACATCTTATATTAGTACTAGAGGCCCTGTGCATGAAATTCATGTACAGAGGGCAAAAGGGTGTCCCTCATCCCAGCCTGCACCCTCTCCAATCTGGGACCCCTCAAGGGATGTGGGCATCCTTCTCACAATCCAAGACTGCTAGCTCAAAATTGTTCAATTGCCTGCCTCCCTGATTGCCCCTAACCACTTCTGCCTGCCAGCCTGATCACCCCCTAAACACTACCCTGCCAGCCTAATTAATGTCTAACTGCTCCCCTGCCAGCCTACTTGCCCCCAACTTCCCTCCTCTGCCAGCCTGGTCACCCCTAACTGCCCTCTCCTGCTGGCTTGATCATCCCCAACTGCCCTCCCTTGCAGGCCTTGTTCCTCCCAAATGCCCTCCCCTGCTGGCCTGATTGCCACAACTGACCTTCCTTGCAGGCCTGGAATCTCCCAACTGCCCTCCCCTGCTGGCCATCTTGTGGTGGCCATCTTGTGTCCACATAGGGGCAGGATCTTTGGCCATATGGAAGCAGCCCTCTTGTGTGTTGGAGTGATGGTCAATCTGCATATTTCACTTTTATTAGATAGGATAGAGGCCTGGTACATAGGTGGGGACCAGCTGATTTGCCCTGAAGGATGTCCTGGATCAGAATGGAGGTTCCCTTGGGGTGTGGGGTGGTCTGGGCGATGGGTCTGTGGTTGTTTCCAAGCCGGCCACACCCCCCAGTGACCCAAGTTTATGTTCTTCAATTGAAACTTTGTAGCCTAGAGTGGACCCAAGCCTTCTGCTCGCTCCATGGTGACAGCCATTTCTGTTTGAAACTTTGTAGCCTAGAGTGGAGGCCTAGGCGCTAGGGCTGCATAAGCTTGGCTTCCTCCATCGCCCTGGCAACCCTAGCCTCTGATCTCTCCAACTCCTTGGCTGCTGCCATTTCTGTTGTGATTGTGTATCTTCCATAATTGAAACTTTGTAGCATTGAGTGGAGGCCTAGGCCAGCAAGGGCAGACAGAAATTGCTGGGGAAACCAAGCTTCCCTCCTGCTCTCAGTGGCTGCAGACATCTTGGTTGGGGTTTATTTGCATAATTTGCTCCTGATTGGCTGATGGGAGTGGCTTGATCAGAGATATGGACAATTTGCATATTACTCTTTTAATAGATAGGAATACATTTTTCACAATTAATGAACCAATATTGATGATAAAAGACAATGATGAAGATGGTGGTAATTATTAATTATACTTCATTTTATCAGAGTCACTTGTAAAGTTCTAGAAGAACTGTAGGTTGAGAGAGATCGCTGCGATCATCTTTGGAAAATGCAATCTGTTAATATGAGGTATAAGCAAAAATCAATTTTATGGTTTTCCCTATTGCCCCTTTAAAACTGCTCTGTGAACTCATTCTTTCCTTGAATAAAATTTCATTTCAATCCCACGCTATCATAGACTGTATCTATCTTCATTTGATGCCTCTCTCTGCAGAAGGCTCATACATTCCTGTCCTGATGAACTCAGGTATAGCCACAGATGTATGATTTAAACAGTAGTGATATACATCACTTGAAGATAGAAACTTTAACAGACAACATGGGCCCACCATGCTTTCCTTTCCCTTTGTCATCATAACAAGTCATGTTCCAGAGAGGGGCCACTCCCTCAGTCTGGGTGCAGAGTGAACCATAACCAGTCAGGCTGTAATAGGTGTGCTCCAGCACGCTGCTCTGGTTTGGAAGAGGCATATGGCATGTGCTACATAGTTCTGCTCTGCTGGGCCTTTCTAAAACACTAGGAGTTTCTATGGGCTTTACTGACTCTCCAAAACAGAAAATCCTATTTTGACATCCCATTTCCACTATCTCTTAGGTTCTTCTTTCTGAAGAATTTATAGGCATGGAAATATTTTACAAAATTTTAACCTGTAGGTTTGTTTTGAAAATCAATGTGAACATATAGAAATAAAAGTCTTTTTTTATAAATTCATGACGACAAAAACATGTGATGTCAAATAAATCACTTAATTTCTGTGTTTGTTTTTCTGGTAAGTGAAATACCCTATGTTAAAGAGTTACTAAGAAAATATAAACTATGTATAGAATAAATAAATTAACAACTTTTAGGGCACTTTTTTGCCCTCTTTGAAACAGATACAACTATTTTCAAAGATCTCTTTCATAGCTTCACTCAAAAGCTAGGGTTGCATGCAAATGGATGACAGAACTATGCTTCAGTCTCCTTCCTTCTGCCTCTGCCCTATCTGGCAAAAAGGTATCCACTGCCACTATAGATGGATATCATTTAATTGCTTTTTCCTGCAACTTTCTCTGTAACAGTAGGATAAGACAAAGGATAAAAAAAATCTTGGGTCTTCCTTAAAGTGACTGAGTATCTCCTTTGGATCTGAAACCAGATGAGTTTCTGCTTAACATAAGTAAATATTCATCCTTCCTTTTTCTTTCATTAATTTCATTAAAAAATTCCCCTAGCCCTGACTGGTTTGCCTCAGTGGATGAAACATCATTTTGCAGACCAAAGGATCCTGGGTTTGATTCTGGTCAAGGGCACATACCTGGGTTCCAGGCTCCTCCCCAACCTGGGCCCTGGTCTGGGCTCATGCAGGAGGCAATTGATTGATGTGTTTCTCTCACATCAGTGTTTCTTTCTGTCTTTCCCTCTCTCTTCCAATCAGCATAAAAATGGGAAAATGTCCTCCAGTGAGAATTAAAAAAAAAAAAAAAGAATCCCCATGCACAACAATGAACCATAGTAGTGTCTCAAAGTGTTTTTCTCCATTATAGGTGCCTTCATGGTGGAGAATAATGGGCTATTAATGTGTTGATAAGCAGAAGATAAGACTAAAACCACATAAATAGGCATTTCTCTATTGGCCCTCCCTGCTGGCCATCTTGTGGTGGCCGTCTTGTGTCCACATGGGGGCAGGATCTTTGATCACATGGGGGAAGCCCTTTTGTGTTTTGGAGTGATGGTCAATCTGCAAATTACTCTTTTATTAGATAGGATAGAGGCCTGATACATGGGTGGGGCCAGCTGGTTTGCCTTGAAGAGTGTTTCAGATCAGGGTGGGGGTTCCCTTGGGGAGAGGGGCAGCCTGGGCAAGGGGCCTGTGGAGGCTTGCAGGCTGGCCACGCCCCCCAGTGACCCAAGTGGAGGCCCTGGGATCTGGGATTAATTTATGTCTACAATTGAAACTTTTTATCCTGGAGCAGATGCCTAGGCCAGCAATGGCAAGCTGAAATCTTGGCTTCCTCTGTTGCTGGGGAAACACAAGACTCCCTCTTGCTCTCAGTGGCTGCAGCCATCTTGGTTGGGATTTATTTGCATAATCTGGTCCTTATTGGCTGGTGGGTGTGGCTGTGGGTGTGAGAGCCCTCAGGGGATGTCCAACTGTTGGCTCACCCCCAGCCATCACCCTGCTCAGCTCAGCCCCAGCTGCCTGCGACCACCCAGTCCTGGGGGCTAGAGGCTCACCACAGCTTCCCCTCACAGAGGCCAGGGGCTGGGCGCTCACTGCCACTGTCATTTCATCTCCACCCCTGGGCCTGGCTCTCACGCCACTTGGCCCTGCCCCTGCTCTTGATTGGCTGGTAGCATAACCAATCAGGAGCCAAGGTACGGTCAAATTTGCATGTTTCTCTTTTATTATATAGGACTAGAGGCCTGGTGCATGAAATTTGTGCACAGGGGAGGTGATGTCCCTCAGCCCCGCTGGTACCCTCTCCAAACTGGGACCCCTCGAGGGATGTCCTACTGCCCATTTAGGCCTGATCCCAGGACTGCTGGCTCCCAACTGCTCACTTTCTTGCCTTCCTGATTGCCCCTAACCACTTTTTTCTGCCAGCCTGATCACTCCTAACCACTTCCCTGCCAGCCTGATTGATGTCTAACTGCTCCCCTGCCAGCCTGTTTGTCCCCCAACTTCCCTCCTTCACCCCCAACTGTTCTCCCATGTAGGCCTGCTCCCTCCTAATTGCCCTCCCTCCTGGCCATCTTGTGCAGGCCATCTTGTGTCCACATGGGAGCAGGATCTTTGACCACATGGGGGCAGCCATCTTGTGTGTTGGAGTGAATCTGCATATTACTCTTTTATTAGATAGGATAGAAGGCTGGTGCATGGGTGGGGATCAGCTGGTTAGCCCTGAAGGGTGTCCCGGATCAGAGAAGGGGTTCTGTTGGGGGGTGAGGTAGCTTGGACTAGAGGCTTTGGTGGTTCCCAGGCTGGCCATTGCCCTGGTGATCCAAGCAGAGGCCCTGGTATTTGGGATTTATTTATCTTCTACAATTGTAACTTCATAGCCTGGAGTGGAGCCAAGCCTTCTGCTCTCTTTGTGGCAGCATGCATTTCTGTTGGGGTTTATTTATTTTCTATAATTGAAACTTTGTAGTCTTAAGTGGAGGCCTGGGCCAGCCAGGGTGTGCTGAAAACTTTGTTTTCTCCATTGCCAGGGAAACCCAAGCCTCCCTCTTGCTCTCTCTGTGGCCACAGCCATCCTGGTTGGGGTTAATTTGCATACTCACTCCTGATTGGCTAATGGGCCTGGTTTGTGGGCATAGCTGAGTGGTGGTTAATTTGCATATTATTATTTTATTAGATAGGAGATTATAAATATATATATTTTAATAATATATATAAATATATATAAAAATATATATAGGCCTGGTATATGGAATTCATTCATGGGGGTGGGGTTCCCCTCAGCCTGGCCTGCACCTCTCACAAGCTGGGACCCCACAGAGGATATTTGATTGCTTGATCCTGCATCAGGCCTAAACCAGCTTTCAGACATCCCTCTCACAATCTGGGACTGGTGGCTCTTAGCCACTCTGCCTGCCTGTCTGATTGCCCCTAACCACTTGCCTGCCTGCTTGATCACCCCTAACTGCCTCTACCTCAGCCGCTGCTGTTTTAGCTTCATCTGGAAGGACGTCTGGAAGGTCATTCAGTTTTCCATTCTAATTAGAATATTACATTTTTATTATTATTACTGGATGCCTGATGCATCAAAATTCATGTAAGAGTAGGCCTTCATTCCCCCAGTAGCCAGTACTGGCTTCCCTCTGGGACTTAGGCTTCTCTCCTCCAGCCACCCACAGGTTCCCGAGTCTTGGACTGGCTTCCCTCAGGCCACCTGCAGGCACCCGGGATCTGGGTTGGCTTCCCTCCAGCCCAGCTTCATCAGGGAAGACATACAGAATGATGTCCGGAAGACATCCAGTCTAATTGGCATATCACCCTTTTGTACATATAAAATGTCATATGCTAATTAGACCAGACATCCTTCCAGATGGCCTTCCGGATGAAGCCAGGGCTGTGAGGAAAATCCAGGTTCTGGTTGCCTACTGGCCTCTAGAATCCGTGCTTCAGGCCTCTAGAACATATATAATTTCAGAGAGGAATGAAGAGAAACATCAATGATGAAAGAGAATCACTGATTGGCTGCCTTCTTCATGCCCCCTACTGGGGATTGAACCCTCAATCTGGACATGTGCCCTGACTGGAATCCAACTTGGGAACCTTCAGTCTGCATTCAAATGAAACTTCAGGTGTGGTTAGGTCTTCTGCCTTATGTCTAGAAGTGGTTCTTTATGGCCGTGTTATACAAAACCTTGATTCAGCCTTGATTCTGCTCTCTGGAAATATATCCCTTTAATATTGTCCTCTGAGGTCTTTGTTTTCATCATTTAGATTTTTTATTCCATGTCTTTTGTTAAGCACTAGGGTGGGGTAGAAGAGAAAGATGAGGATACTTTGGACAGCCAAAGGCGGCCAACAAAACCCAGTTTCTTCATTTATACCTGCTACACCAATCAAAATCAATTAAAAATTAAAAATGTTCAAAATACAGGAAAATATATTTTACCAGATACCACCTACTAAGAGAAAATACAATATTCAATATTATTATTTATCAGTAAAATTTAATTAAAAACATAATGAACTATCAGTACATATCTATAACTAAAACAGAATATAGTTACAAAATCAAATGCTGGTAGAGAAACTTAGTCATAAGTTGCTGGTGAAATATAAAATGATATAGCTACTCTGAAGAACAAATCAAAAAGTTATGACAAAGTGCAATCCCCAAACTGCACACTTGGACATTTTCCCCAGAGTATATGAATATATATATTCAAACAAAAGCCTGTGTAAAAATGTTTATGGTACCTTTAACCCTAACAAAACCAAACCAGAAACATCCCAAATGACTTTCAATGGGTGACTAGTTAAATAAACTGTTGTATATGCATAAATTGTCATAACACTGTGCAGTACAAGGAACATACTACTGATACATGTGACAACATACATTGATCTCCAAATAATTATGCTGATAACAAACAGCTAATACCTAAAGGTTACTTGCTGTATTATTCCATTCATATCACATTATTGAAATGGAGAACACATAGTCAATATAATCATTGCCAGGGGTTAGAGGAGTGGGGCATGGGCGTGGTTGATTGGTGGTGAGGAGGAGAAATGTGAATTTGTCTATACAAGAGTAACAGGAACGGTCACGGGTAATAGTGAAAACCCGGGGGGCAGAGTGTAGGAACTGTCAGAAAGAGGGGAAAAGAGCAGAAATGGGAGATATCTGTAATACTATCAATAATAAAAATATTTTAAAAAAGAGCAACAGGAGCAATCCTTATTTTGATGGAATTTTTCTGTACTTATACTGTCAATATCCTTCTTGTAATATTGTACTATCCTATCTAATAAAATAGTAATATGCAAATTGACTGTACCTCCAATGAAGCCACACTCACAAGCCACACCCACCAGCCAATCAGGAGCAAATAAATCCCAACCAAGATGGCTGCCGCCACTGATAGAACTGGCTGGCTAGAACAGTGAGCTCAGCATCCCCACCCCACCAGACAACCTGCAGGAAGGGAGGAAAGGGGCCAGCTGGGGCCACGAATACAGCATCCATGCCCCATCAGCCCAGCTACGAGGGCGCAAAGAGAGGGAACAGGCCGGCCGTGTGGAGGGAGGGGAAGAACCAGAAAAATGTGTCTTTCCAGTTCCTGATGCTGACGGAGCCCTATGATTGCTGGGATCCTCCACCTGCAGCCCCCAGTCACAGCCCAGCAGAACCATGCCTGCAGTCCAGATGCGACCAGCATGGCCGGCACCAGGGAGCTGTCCAGCGGGCATACTACACGCATCAAATCACTGCCACCGAAGCCTCCCCCTCCCCACACACATACACTAATAAGTAGTATGGTCCAAGGCGCGGCTCCCATGGCAGCAAATGCGCAACATGCCAGGTTGGGAAGCCAGACCTTAAAGCCCAAGCCCCCAAGTACCTGACAGGGCATTGTGTGCTGGGGCCCTGAGGAGCCCCAGGACATGCATCTTCCCAGAGGCTGTGCGGAAGGAGGAGAGGAACCTCTGGCTAGAGACCAGGGTGAAGGATGCTGGTGTCTTTGCAGGCCAGGCTGCGGGACACCACCTCCCCTCTGCACCCCCCAACCCCCTTGCACAAATTTTGTGCACCCGGCCTCTAGTTATTTTATAAGAAGTAACCATTGGAGATTCTGGGTAAAGGGCACATGGGACATCTCTGGGTTATTTTTTACAATGGCATGTGTATCTACACTTTTCTAAAACTTAAATATTGTGCTTATCACAAAATATTTGTTTAAATTGTCAAAATTTTATTTAGGTATAGCCAAAGCACTAAAATATTTTTTAGTATTAAAATTACTGATTAGTAAAGGAGGTATGCGCTATTCAATTCTTCTGTATTTACCTTTTAGAAACTTACTTGTATATTTTATGGTCATGAAGGCAATACTTTTAAATGTAAAATGGTGTATTACATAGATAATTATAAAGAATAATCCTATCTATAACAGCCTAATCCTTTTTTCCATTATTTTCTACTATAATGGTATTGTCTTTTTTCTTGAAATCAAGTTGATAATTTCTCTCATGCTTTGCATTATATCACTTTTCTGCTTTCTCAGTAAACTTGAGCTATCAATTAAGCTGTTGCCTTTGAACTTCTGCATATCTTATTTTCCTTCCATTAGTAATCATGTATGCTCAAGTGAGTCTCATTCAAAACACCAAGTCAAAGCAAAAAGCACAGAAATAACCTTCAAAGTCAATTTTCCTCTCTGCATTTGATTTTCCTCTCTTACAAAATTTTATTTTCTCCTTCTGAAAAATATAGTTTCTATCCTTAAATTTCCACAGATGCTGCAATCTTTAAAACATCAATAATCTCAATGTTTTAAAATATATATACACAAATGGTTCTGGCACTTAAATTTTTCATTATCAGTCATTGTTCCCCCATTCTCAGGTCAGCACTAGGCACAGTGTATTTTGTATTTAATGAAAAGGAGTTACTAGTATAATGTGAAATTAATAACATTTAAACTTTAGGATCTTTCACTTACACTGTAAGGTGCAGTAGCAATGCATTCACATTTTTTTTAAATTTTGTACAATTTAAGAAAGCAAGACATTTTTATTGCAAAAGGTTTAAACCACTATCTTTTTATGTATATTCTAAATTATTTCCATTCACATTTCCCTTTTTGGAGGTGGCTTAGAAATGGCCTCTAGCATTTCTGGGATTTATCAAAGGAGGTATTGAGGTTTGGCTAGTGGGATATATTTATGTAGTTCATAACTGTTTTTTAATAGTATATTTAAGTCATGTGGTAGGAGTGGTCCTTCTTCCTTCTGTACTTACACACTAGCTATCATGACACGAAATATAGAACCAGGCATCTTATTGAAATATAAAAATGTTGTGTCAACCCCAATCCCAAAATATATGAGGGAAAACAGAAACCTGGAAATGTGCAAAGCCACATGCTAACCTTTGGAAACATTTTTCAGTAATTGCACCTGAAAAAGTGTTAAGCAGAACACTTGTTTCTAACTAAAGCATGGTCAAACCAGAAGTTCTTTTTTGACAAGAATATGTGAAGAAGTGATCATAGATGGTATATCCAAACCTTCAGAGAAAAATGTATTTGAGTGGTATGTCAGGTAGTTAACTGTTATAAACTTAGTTATTTTTCTGGATATTTTCAAGTTTGTGGTAGTACATAGACTTTTCCTTAAGTTCTATTTTGTAGTGTTTTCTCTAATCTAAATGAGCATTCATTTTCATATATAGTTTTGTGCTTGTTATTGTTATTTTGTATTTTTAAGAAAACAGCAACCAAATTTTTTTTAATTTTTTAAATCTTTATTGCTCAATTTATTAATTACATTGTTCCCTTTTTTTTTTCACACTATAGTTCCCCTCCACCTGGTACCCATCCCACCCTCCGCCCTCACCTCCCTCCACTGTCCTCTCCCATAGTTGCATGATTTTTGTCCAGTCTCTTGCTGCACTTCCCACACCCCCTTTCTCCCCAAGAGTTGTCAGTCCATTCCCTCTCTATGTCCGTGATTCTGTTACATTCACCAGTTTATCCTGTTCATCAGCTTATTAATTCACTTGATATTTAGATTCATTTGTTGTTCCTAATTTACAGTTTTATCTTCTTCTTCTTCTTCTTCTTAAAGAATATCTTTCAGCATTTCATATAATATTGGTTTGGTGGTGATGAACTCCTTTAGCTTTTTCTTATCTGCGAAGCACTTCATCTGACCTTCAATTCTGCATGATAGCTTTGCTGGATAGAGTAATCTTGGTTGTAGATTCTTGCTGTTCATCACTTTGGATATTTCTTGCCACTCCTATCTGGCCTGCATTGTTTCTGTTGAGAAATCTGCTGACAATCGTATGGGTGCTCCCTTATAGGTAACTAACTGTTTTTCTCTTGCTGCTTTTAATATTCTCTCTTTGTCTTTTGCTCTTGGCATTCTAATTATGATGTGCCTTGGTGTGGTCCTCTTAGGGTTCCTATATATTGGGGTTCGGTGCACTTCTTGGACTCCTAAGTCAATTTCTTTCACCAGGTGTGGGAAGTTTTCGGTCACTATTTCTTCAAATAGGTTTTCATTGTCTTGCTGTCTCTCTTTTTCTGGCACCCCTATAATTCGGATGTTGGTATGCTTGAGGTTGTCCCAGAGGCCCCTCACACTATCTTCAATTTTTTGGATTCTTTTGGTTTCTTGCTTTTTCAGCTGAGTGGGTTTTACCTCTTTGTATTTCAAATCTTTAACTTAGTTCTTGGGGTGCTCCAGAGCACTTTTAGGTCTTTGTATAATATTTTTTATTTCAGTCAGTGTATGCTTAATTTCTGGTTGGTCCTTTTTCATATCCTTGAGAGTCTCCTTTATATCCTTGAGGGTCTCCTTCATTTCCTTGTAGGACTCATTCATTTCTACATTGGTCTTGATCATTTCCTTGCAGGTCTAGTTCATATTCTTGAGGGTCTCCTTAATTTCCTTTTCGGTCTTGCTTATTTCCTTATAGGTCTTGACCTTTTGTAGGAGCCTCTTGAGAAGCCCTATAACTATGGTTTTGGATTCCATGTCCAGTCGTTTTTTTTCCTCCATTTCTTTCACATCTGATTTCTTTCCATGTCTTTGCATGGTGGCTGCTTCCCTGAGTTGGTCAATTAGCTTTGTGTGGTAGACTTCCTACAAGGGACAGTGGCTCAACCTCCCCAGTTACCTGAGGTGGATATGGGTTGTACAGTCTTGCTGAAGTTAAGCTCAGGTTAATCGTTGATAGCACTTGGAGGGGTTGACCTTCAGGCCAATTGTCTGTGAAGTTCAGCTGTACTCAGGTTGGATGGGCGGAGTCTCCAGGCCAAGCAGACAGCATTAACTCTGCCCTATGTGGCTCCAGGGAGCCTGTGTCGGTGGCAATGGCCGTCAGCACCTCTGAGAGAGAGCCGCTGCCAAGCTCCACTGGCTGCCGGGGAATTCAGACTCTCCCCAAATGAGTCTGCACACCCAATGTCTCACTCAGGGTTGTAAAACAAAGCAGTCTGATGGTTTCCCGAATGAGATAGCAAGTCGCAGAGCGCTCTCTATGGGGTCACGCATCTGAGCTCTTCCCAAGTTCACGCGCAAGCTCACCCTCTCCACAATCCTGGAGACCCCTGCAGCACCCGAGCTTCGGCGTGCCCTCCCACTATCCAGTTTTTACCCCGTGTGATAGTGGGTTCCCTGCACTTCGCCCAGAGCTGGAGAATCAGTCCAGTGGGATGTCTTTGTCTCCCCGTTCTAGAAAACTGGCCTGTTTTCAGCCGCCCGCCCTATCCGCTGGCTTGCGTGCTACAATCCTCTCTCCGCGCGAATCTTCAACGCTGTCTGCCGCCGCTCCTCTGAGTCACAGTATCTTATCTTTACTTTTATTTGTGGAATTTTCACTCTGCCAGCTTTTTGTTGATTCTGGGAGGTGTTTGTTCTTTCGTTAAGTTGTAGTTTTAAAATTGCTGTGTATGATGCCAAGATAGGTGTTTTACCTATGCCGCCATCTTGGTTCTCCCAGCAACCAAATTTTAAATATTCACTTTTCATTCAACCTGAAGTTCTTTGTTTATTTCAGTGTCCATTTATACTTCACAGAATGACCATGGTTACACTGCCAGGTCCTGTCATGGAACCTGTGGCTTCACTTCTGGGCTGATGATTCCAACAAGACATCTCTGATCTGAGCCTCTGATATGTCTGTATTTATGGAGAGCCTTTCTGTTTGTATGTTTCTAATAAATAATGCTATAGCCATGTCTGAAAAAAGACTAGGTAAAGATCAGCAGCTATTGAGGTGAAGAGAAATACCTGGACAGTGGATCATATTAGAGCAGAGATCCATAATCAGGTGAGTATCTCACCTTGCAGAACACAAAAGCAAAGGCCAGTGCAAGAAAATGCATTTGAAATAAGACACGTTCAGGAATTATGTATATGTAGCTGCCAAAGGACAAGGTAAGTAGGATGTCAAAATCTGAGAAGACAAGCGAGAAATCAAAATATTCTTAAGAACAATTCTGCCCTCTTTAGCCTCAGGAATAGTAAAATAATAATAATAATAATAATAATAATAATAATAATAATAAAATATAGAAAATATGGTAAAAATAGCATGTGATTACTATTCAGATTGTCAGTGAGCCCACTCTGGTCATGTGTAGAGAGGGCACGTGTATCAGTTTAAGTGATTAGCATCAATGTACTCTGAGAAATGGCTGCACCATTTTGAACTCAAACCAGCTGGCAAATATTCCTTGATACTTGGCATCCTCCATATTTCAGATTATCCCCAACTGACAGTTATGTATGTCATTTCCATTTGCATCCTCAGTGTGCATTTATGCATCTCTTCATGTGCTCATGACCTTGGCATTTATTTTATTGTATGAAGCTGTTGCCATTTTTACATTGAGGTTTCTGTCCTTTTATTTCTGGTTTCCATAGGTTATTGATGTATTCCAGATATTTAATTATTTTTTCTTAGGCACAGCATATAACTTTGCATCCTGTCACCTATATTCATTTTGTCTATGGTAGCTTTTTTGTACAAAGTCCTCTATTTAATGTGTGTGTGTGTGTGTGTGTGTGTGTGTGTGTGTGTGTGTGTGTGTGTGTGTTTAAATAAAAATGTAGTCTACAATAACTGCAGTCAATTTATAGGGTCTTGGGATTCATAGATTTAGAAGAATTAGCACATCCATGTCATTCATTACCCATTTATCTTGACCTAAATTGAGAACACTGCTGATACAGTTGATCTGAAAATATTAAGTGGACAATGCCAGAAATAGTTTTTAAATAATGTGTGGTCCTGAGTAGCATGATGCAATTCCCTGTCCGCTGAAAATGTGAATCATCCCTTTGTCCATTCTATGCACATCATACATGCTGCCCACCCGTTAGTCACTCAGAAGCTGTCTAGGTTATCAGATATACTGTTGTGGTATCACAGTACTTGTATACAAACAAATTTTAATTTAGCTAATAATTACTCAAAGGTATTCCCATAACTTTTATCAAATATAATGCCATAATTGTTTTAATTTATTACTAGTTAGTCTCTTATTGTGACTAACATAATTTAAATTTTATCATAGTTAGGTACTAAGATACTTTGGAAATGTTTTTCTATTCACATTGTATAACTTAAAATGTCATGAATCTTAGCAGCATTTTTCTATACTCTTCACTCAGTTTAAAAACAAAATTGTATGAGTTATCCTTATTGTTTTGATAAATGCACCATGCTTTCCATGGCTTTTTATTTCCTGCTAATGTAGTACAGTAGTCGCTCTGTATTCTCATCAACCTATTAAGTAAGACTTTATAAAACCTATGATAAACTTTGACAGTAGAGATCTCAAAGATCAATTAATCTAAAGCAATCAAATGCTTTAAATATCTCAGAAGTATAAAATAATGACTCATACTTCTTTCTCATTTTTTTCACCCAGATATTTAACTCATTTAAACATTTATAACATTTTAAAAAGTATGGAAGTTAAAAATTAAATCAATTTTTTATGGTATGAATTTCTAATTTAAAATTGAGTAATTGCTACTTCTTTAAGGGAAAGAAATGAAAATAAATTGAAGGATAGTACTTTGGCAGATACCTCAGCAGAGAGAGAGAATCCTGTAGTTACCTAGAGTATAATTGTTTGTGTGTGTTGAACAAAAACAAAGTAACCTGGGCTTGTAGTTTATTATTAGCAAAGAAACAAATATAGCATACCAATAAATAAGTACAATAACTCAAGAGAAATGGGAGGCTCATATTTATTATATATTAATATACTATGACTACAGGCCCAGTACATGAAATTTGTACACGGGGGCTGGGGAAGGGGGAGAAGAGTGGTGTCCCTCATCCTCACCTGAACTTTCTCCAATTTGGGACACTTTGAGAGATGTCTGACTGCCTATTTAGACCAGATCCCAGCAGTCAGACATCCCTCTCACAATCCAGGACTGCTGGATCACAACCGCATGCCTGCCTGCCTGCCTGACTGCCTCTGACTGCTTCTGCTTTCCAGCCTGATCACTCCATACCTACTCCCTTGGCTGCCTGATTGATGCCTAATTACTCCCTGCCAACCTGATTGCCCCTAACTGCCCCCCCCCCCGCCAACCTGGTGACTGCTAACTGCCCTCCCCTGCTAGTCTGGTCCCTTCCAACTGTCCTTCGCTGCTGGCCTGATCACCCACTATTGCCCTTCCCTTCTGGATGTCTTGTGGTGGCCATCTTTGACCACATGGGGCCAGGATCTTTGACCACATAGCAGCAGCCTTCTTGTATATTGAAGTCAATTTGCATATTACTCTTTTATTAGATAGGATAGAGGACTGGTCCACAGGTGGGAGCCAGCGGGTTTTACCTGAAGGGTGTCCTGGATCAGGGTGGGGGTTCCTTTGGGGTGTGGGGTGGCCAGAGTGAGAGGCCTGTGGTGATATGCAGGCTGGTCATGCCCCCTGGTAACCCAAGTGGAGGCCCTGGTATCTGGGATTTATTTAGCTTCTATAATTGAAACTTTGTAGTGGAGGCCAAGGCAGGCCAGGGCTGTGGGAGCTTCATTTCCTCCATTGCTAGGGGCAACCCAAGCCTCCTGCTCTCTCCAGCTCTGTGGCTGCCACCATTTTTGTTGGGATTTATTTATCATCTATAATTGAAACTTTGTATCCTTGAATGTAGGCCTGGGCCCACCAGGGTTTGTGGGAAGCTTGGCTTCCTCCATTGCAGGGAAACCCAAGCCTCCTGCTCTCTCTGTGGCCATAGCCATTTTGGTCAGGGTTAATTTGTATATTCACTCCTGATTAGCTAGTTGGCGTGGCTTGTAGGTGTAGCAGAGTGATGGTTAATTTGCATATCACTTTATTTTTAATTATTTTTATTTACTTATTTTCTTTTACCAGAATTGAACCTGGGACCTTTCAGGTTCAATAGAGCAGGCTGCATATCATTCTTTCATTAGATAGGATAATTAGCTTTCTCATAAGCAGTTTCAACTGAAATGTCATATATTGTTGTACAATAGAAAATATATAAAGAATAGTAATGTCATTAATTTAATTTTTAATTTATGACATTTGTTTTAGTCCTAGGTATTATTTTACTTTAGAAATTAATGCTTGCCTGGCCCTTGTGGCTCAGTAGCAGAGTGTGGATCTATGAACCAAGAAGTCACGATTTGATTCCTGGTCAGGGCACATGCCTTGATTTCAGGTGGGTCCCTAGTGTAGGCAGCCTATTGATGATTCTTTCTCATCATTTATGTTTCTATCTCTTTCTCCCTCTACCTTCTGCTCTCTGAATAAATAAAAACATACTTAAGAAATAAATTAATGCTTAAACAAAAATATATTCTTGAATTCTGTGTGTTACAACTAAAAAAACTGCTAATATTACAAAAGGAAGTCAAAGCATACCATTTTTTTTAGGTCCATGCTTCATAAAACTACATATAAAGCAGATTACATGTTTGATTTTGAAAAGTAGTTATTATCAAACAGGTCCACACAAACAATCGATAAAGGAAGACAGTTCTAGGAAAAAATAGGTGATGCTGAGAATGCATTTCCTAAAGCCTGTCTGGGGAAGCAGCCATGAAAGCTCCTGGCTATCCCAAGAGGAGTGACAGTGATTAAAGGAAGAGAACCTGAAGAATTTTGCTCAGAGTTGGCCAGAGGTTTGGTTTCTATTAAAAGTACTCTGACACAGAGAAGAAATATGAGTCTAAAACAAGTTGAAGGGATCGAAGTTAAGACTGCCTAACACAGAGAAGTATAATTGTTTGAGGCTTTGTGAGCTGGCTTAGAATATTGCAAAGCCTTGCCAAAACCACTGGGAGTTAGAATCTGCTTTGCAGTAGCAGTAATAAGTTGGGTTTAACTAGATGTCATAAGCAAAGTGCGAGAAAACACATGTTAGGAAACTCTGGATGTAGCTCAGTTGACAGTTTTTCTGACAAAAAAAATTCATTTGTTAATTGATCTTTGGAACTCTAAATCCATTTCTCAAAATATATAATAGTGATTAGTACATCAAAGGCAAGCTACAGATACCTAATTAAGCCTTAACTATATATAAATATAGCTTTGAGTAATGCTTTTCTGATATGGTGAAATTACAGTCTAAGTTTCAAATGAGGATGCCCAGAATATGCTTCACTGCCTGAGGACTTACCACCTGCAGGACCTGCTGGCTGTAGTGATGGATCATGTGGCGCAGGCAACTTGCTAGGGTATGGACTCAAAAAATCAAGTATAACAGAGCCTCTGAGAACTTTTTAAAGGTAGTTTTCTTTATAGAAATAAATGTTTTTTATAACACTTTAAAAATAGCTTAACTAAAACATAGAGAATAGTTTTATAAGATGGTATTATATCTTTGGTCTTAAAGAATATTATTATTTTACTGATATTTGTTTATTAGATCTCTAATTTCTGTGGGTGTAGTTTTGTTTATTTGTTTTGTTTGTTACAATGGCATTAATTATCACTTGTGAAGCTACTCCTGCACTGGATTATGTGTGTGTGTCCGTGTATATGGGGTAGGGAGGGGGGCAGTGGGTAGGGTGCAGGAAGAGGTGAGGGCATGCCAGTAACGTCAAAATGGCACAAGGGGAGGTGCTTGACCCTAGGGGTCTGTCAGTCTAACCTGGGAAAGAGATCATTGGAGCCATCAGAAGCCCAGAAATCTTGGGAAATTAATTAGTTATGTTAAAAAGTCTCTTGGTAAAATCCTTGGAGAACAAAGCTCTTTCTCTCTCTTGTGACCAGCGCTCAACCCATCTTTGTATTCTCCCCCACCTAGGAACACACAGCCCTGCCCATCTGGTGGCCACATGGGGCTCACAGCATACTGCTTACTCCCCAAAACACTATGAAACATAAACTGTGGGCATTGGCCTTTGCCTGGGCCTTGCTAAAGATAGGGTTGGACATTTTTCATGGCAGGGCAGATGGAGATGGGACATTGGGAACCCAAGAAGAAAACTCATTTGCCATTGCATCACAAATAAAACATCACAGTCTCCCATGCGTAGATCCCGGTAATTCTTTCCGCAAAATCCTTTGCAAGAGCCTGTTTCGCATTAACAGCACGACTGCTCTTCTTGTCTTCTTCCTTCTGCCTCCTTCTCAGATTGTCTCTCTTCCTCCCTCCTCCAATGTTGCTCTCTCCTACTCTCTTTTTAACTTTAAACAAATTTTTATTACACAAAGGTCACATAATTGGATATTTCTCTACTTTGTACACCATCATTCTTACTCTCCACAGAAAGCTGCTTCTTCACTTCTCATTGGGTGATGTCAAGCACTAAAATCCTGACTGAAACAGAATAGTAGTAAACATTCCTCAGTGATTGAAAGCAATACATTGGTACATGGCTCTTACACTTATCAGGAATGTACAAATGTGTTTTTATTCAAAAATACAAAATAAATTATCTGTAGTCATGGACAATGACAGCAGTAAACCATTGTGTGTTGTCAACTGAAACCAGGAACGGATGGTTAGAGCGATTTTCTTGAACATCAGCTAGCCTTTTCTTCAGTCATTTCCTTCAACTGACTTCTCTGAAGTTACAGGTGAGGAGATGCCCCGAGCTTCCTCTCTTTTCTCAGGAAGATGGTAGAGCTATTCCAGGGCTAGGACATGCCGCCTCCCATCCTTCCTCCCATTCTGCCCATGCTACCCATCGCAGGGTCCTTCTCCTCTTTAGGAATTTCTGTGACCACAACTTCTGCTGTTGTTAGCAAAGAGGCCATGCAAGCAGCATCCAGTAAAGCAGTTCTTACCACCTTAGTTGGATCAATGATTCCTTTTCCCACCATATTCATAAAATCTCCAAGCATGGCGTTATAACCAGTTTCTGAGGAACTTTGCATAATTTTCTCAACTATCAACAATCCCTCAACACCTGCATTAATAGCAATGGTCATTGCAGGAATTTTTAGTGCTTTCTTAATAATTTCTATATGGATTTTTGGAGTTACTGAGTCCAAGTTATTGAGTCCAAGGCTGGAATGCACTGAAGCGGGGCACAGCCTCCTCCCAGGACAATGCCCTCCTCCACAGCAGCATGGGTGGCATTGAGGGCATCTGTGACTCTGTCTTTTTCTCACTCACTTCAACATCGCTTGTCCCACCAACCTTCAGCACAGCTACCCCATTGGAGAGTTTGCCCAAGCATTCATTTAGTTTTTCCTTTTCATATTCACTAGTTGTGGTATCTAACTACGTGATAATTTTTAATACATTTTTTCAATCTGAGCCTTGTTACCTTTTTCTTTCAAGAGCACAGCATCATCTTTGGTCACAATGATCTTTCCAAATTTTCCTAGGTCATGAGCCTGAACATCTTCTAGGTTGAGAGTGAATCCTTCTTCTCCAAACACAGCACCACCAGTAGCAATGGCCATGTCTTTAAGCTGGTTCTTCCTATTGTCTCCAAAACCTGGAGCTTTGACTGCGACAACCTGAAGACCAACTTTTAGCCTATTCAAAACGAGTGTACTGAGAGCTTCTCCATCAACATCTTCAGCAATTATGACCAGGGGCTTGTGGTGAGCATTGGCAATTTCAAGAGCAGGAACAATGGACTGAACACTAGAATTTTCTTTTCACTCAAGAGAACGTATGCATCTCGGAATTCACATTTCTGACCTTTTGCTGTATTAATAAAGTATGGAGAAATATAACCTCGATCAAACTTCATGATTTCAATGAATTCATCATTCAGTGTTTTCCCATCCTTTACAGTGATGACGCCTTTCCTTCCAACCTTTTTCATTGTGTCAGAAATTATGTTGCCAATTTCTTTGTCTCCATTTGCAGAAATTGTAGCAACGTGAGCTATTTCTTCAGGGGTTGTCACAGGTTTAGACTGTTTCTTAAATTCAGAAATTACAGCATCAACAGCTAACATCACACCTCTCCTGATTTCCACTGGATTGGCACCTTTAGTGATCTTCTCAAAGCCCTCCTTGGCAATGGAGTGTGCCAGCACAGCGGCAGTGGTGGTGCCATCCCCAGCCTCTTCCTTTGTATTATTAGTAACATCTTGAACAAGTTTAGCGCCAATGTTTTTATATTTATCTTTTAAGTCAATGGACTTTGCAACAGTCACACTATCTTTTGTTACTTTGGGACTTCCCTAGCTCTGTTCAATAATCACTATTCTTCCTTTTGGCCCCATAGTAACAGCTACAGCATCGGCTAACAGGTCTACCCCTTGAAGCATCAATGCTCTAGACTCTACACCAAATTTTACATCTTTGGCATAAACCCGAGTGAGATGAGGAGCCAGCACCCTGGACATGGGCCTAATCTGACGAAGGACTGTTTGTAATCAAAGCATGTCTGTGGGGCAGTGGTAGTGCTTACGGTGACGTGGCAGGCCTTAGGCGGTGAGTCTCCCTTACTCTTGCAAATTCATTCTGCAGATAAATAATTGTGTGTTCCAGGCACTGTACTAGTGTTGGTGAAACAGTGTGAACCAGAGAGAGTCTGCCCTGCCCTCAAGAGGCTGACATCTTTGGAAAAGACAGACATGGAACATTTGTTAACAGGAAGATAACTATTAACAAACAAACAAAAAAACAAACAAACAAAAACAACAACAACTGTGAAATACAGGGAACTATGAAGTATATAAAATGAGTTTCTGACTTTAAGTTTACACATGGGATAGTAGCTAAATGATGGAATTTATAATATACTAGAGGCCCAGTGTATGAAATTTATGCACGGTGGGGGGGTGTCCCTCAGCCCAGCCTGCACCCTCTCCAATCTGGGACACCTTGAAGGATGTCCCACTGCCTGTTTAGGCCCAATCCTACTGGGATCAGGCCTAAAGGGGCAGTCATACATCCTTCTCACAATTCAGGACTGCTGGCTTCAAACTGCTTGCCTGCCTGCCTCCCTGATTGCCTCTAACCCCTTCTGCCTGCCAGCCTGATCACCCCATAACTACTCATCTGCCAGCCTCATTGATTTCTAACTGCTCCCTGACAACCTGTTTGTCCCTAACTGCCAAGGCTGGTAACCTCTAACTGCCCTTCCATGCATGCCTGGTCACCCTAAACTTCCTTCTTCTACCATCCTGATCACCCCCAACTTCCCTCCCTTGCAGGCCTGGTCCCTCCCAATTGCCCTCCCCTTCTGGCCTGATTGCCCACAACTGCCCTCCCTTGGAGGCATGGTTCCTCCCAACTTCCCTGCCCTGCTGGCCATCTTGTGGTGGCCATCTTATGTCCATATGGAGGCAGGATCTTTGACCACATGGGGGCAGCCATCTTGTGTGTTGGAGTGATGGTTAATCTGCATATTACTCTTTTATTAGATAGGATGGAAACCTGGTGTGTGAGTGGGGGACAGCTGGTTTGCCCTGGAGAATGTCCCGGATCAGGGTGGGGATTCCCTTGGGGGGTGGGGTGGCCTTGGTGAGGGGCCTATGGTGTTTTGCAGGGCAGCCACACCCCCTTGCAATCCAAGTGGAGGCCCTGGTATCTGGGATTTATGTATCTTCTATGATTGAAACTTTATAGCCTGGAGCAGAGCCAAGCCTTCTGCTTGCTCTATGGAGGCAGCCATTTCTGTTGGGATTTATGTATCTTTTATAATTGAAACTTTGTAGCCTTAAGTGGAGGCCTGGGCTGGCCAGGGTAGGTGGAAAGGTTGGCTTCCTCTATCTCTGGGTGCAACTCAAGCCTCCTGCTCTCTCCAGCTCTGTGGCTGCATCATTTTTTGTTGAAATTTATTTACCTTTTATCATTGAAACTGTAGCTTTGAGTGGAGGCCTGAGCTGGCAAGGGCAGGTGGAAAGCTTGGTTTACTTCCATCGCCAAGAAACTCAAGCCTCCCTCCTGCTCTTTGTGGCTGCAGCCATCTTGGTTGGTTTTATTTGCATATTTGCTCCTGATTGGCTGGTGGACATGGCTGGTGGGTGTGGCTTGTAGGTGTAGCAGAGGTATGGTCAATTTGCATGCTACTCTTTTATTAGATAGGATTGGTAAATTAAATAATCCACCTAAGATGTACAGATAGCATTAGATTCCAGTATAATTTGTTTTCCCCCTAAAAATACTGTTCAATTTGAGAACAGTTACAGAGAAAACAAAAGAAGTGATTTAGTGTTGGGGGCCAACATGACACTAATAAATGGAGTTTGAAGTTGTGACTCCCAGTAAAGACTTAAAGTTCTTGCTATAACCAACTGCTTGCTTTTCAGGTGACCTGCTATTGACACTTGTTCACAATGCTTTGTTCTAGGAAACGTAAAACAAGAGGTAAAGAAAGAAGGTCTAACCCTCTTTCATTGGTTGTTATGCTGTTGCTAATGTCACATTATCTTCCCTCTTTGTCTCTTTTTGTGTTTCTTTAGTTTGTGAACATCTGATGCTTAAACTCTTTTCCTTTAGGTCTCCACCTCCATTAACTCAGATTCCTGTGCTTGAGTTCAGCAGCTTTATTTCTTGAGGTTTGGCTTGACTTATTTATGAATCCTTCACTAGTAATGGTTTTGCCTATAATTGTCCCTTCCTTCTTAAAAAAATAATCTGGATATAACCCAGCTTGCCTTGTTGCAATCTTCCCTCCGTACTGATTTCATTTGACATTTGCCAACTGCTTTCCTAAGTGGAGCAGATTTTATTCCTGTTTATCTCACTTCTGGCACCACAGGATCCAAAGCCTGCCATGGCCATAGAATTGTCACACAGCCTGCCAACTGTCCCCTGTGCCAGCTGGACATTTTCAGTTGAAACCTTCATAATTTTTTATAGTTTTGAACTCCACCTTTGCTAACCTGATTTGGGTGCTCTTTCACCCAGTAGGCAATGTTCCCCTTGAGGTCAGGCCTTTTTCTATTTTAGCCACAACTGAATGTCCAGTGTTCAAATTTGTTTAAAAACAAACTAGAGGCCTGGTGCACAAATTCATGTACCAGTGAGGTCCCTTGGCCTGGCCCACAGAATCGGGTGGAAAATGGCTCTCTGATATCTCCCAAGGGGTCCCAGATTGTGAGAGGGTGCAGGCCAGGCAGAGGGACCTCACCATTGCATGACTGAGGCCAGGGAGGGAGGCAGTAGGTTGGCAAGTCAGGGAGGGACTGATGGAGGTTTTCAGAGCATATCTGGCCCATCACTCAGTCCTTATAGGCTGGACTCCAACAGCAAACTAAGCTACTGGTCAGAGCATCTTTCCCATGGTGGTCAGTGCATATCATAGCAAGTAGTTGAGAAGCCTTAGTACATCATTAGCATATTACACTTTGATTGGTTGAATAGCCAACTGGTCGACCAGACACATAGCATATTAGGCTTTTATTATATAGGATAAATAATGTGCTTCTTTTACTTTAGATCTTTCATATTTATAAAAAATACATATAGCTATGTGTTTAAACTACTGAAAATATGGTGATATTTCATACCACTTCGTATTTCATAATTGTGCATCTGAATCCGTATTTAAACCAACATTTCTAAATGGGGAGACTACGCTGAAAATAACTTCTAACTCTGCTCCTTCAAAACAAAACAGCTGGGAGTAATGATTTTATAGTTTTCTAGGCATCACAAGGCATCACACTTTGTTTACTTTGAATGAGATATATACATTCTCTATGGCATAAAAGCACTCCTAATGGGACAAAATTCTTCTTGTGTGAGAATAAAATAATCCTACTCTCGCTGAAACCAGTTTGGCTCAATGGATAGAGCATCTGCTTGCGGACTGAAAGGTCCCAGATTCAATTCTGGTCAAGGGCATGTACCTTGGTTGTGGGAAAATACCCAGTAGGGGGTGTGCAAGAGGCAGCTGATCAATGTTTCTCTTTCATTGATGTTTCTGACTTTCTATCCCTCTCCCTTCCTCTCTGTAAAAAATCAATAAAATATATTTAAAAATAATCTTACTCTCTTTATGTATAATACACATATTTATAGAGTATAAAACAAGTAGACAGTATATCTGTGATATCAACACCTCATGGAATTGATTAGAAAAACATGTTGAGAAACACAAATAAAAGTAAGAAACAGCCTCATCCCTGCTTTAGAGAGCATCCAAGTCAACAGATGACCCTTACCAGGGATTGACTCATTTAAAAGTGGCAGGTGTCTCAGTTGGTTAAAACATTATCCCATGCCAAAAAAAATAGTTGCAGGTTTGATTCCTGGTTAGGGCACATACCGAACTTCGGGCTGGATCCAGGGCAGGGGGTCAGGGTGCCTACAAGAGGCAACTGATTTATGTGTCTCTCTTTCTCTCTTTCTCTTTCTCTTTCTCTTCCTCTTCCTCTTCCTCTTCCTCCTCTCTCTCTCTCTCTCTCTCTCTCTCTCTCTCTCTCTCTCTCTCTCTCATAAATTATGAGTGATGACTAAAAATAAAATAAATTTGAAAAAAAAAAGATGTGACATGTTTTGAGAGAACTGTAAGCACAGCCTGGAAAATGATGTGGTAGACAGAGTCAAGTGATACTTTCCAGATTGTCAACCTCTTTTAAACTTACAAAGAATTTTTAATTTGCTATCTGACAATCTTTCAAGCTTTTAATTATTTTTAAATTGCCTATCCTATATGATAAAAGGCTAATATGAACAACTGAACAACTGGTCACTATGACATATGCTGACCACCAGGAGGCACACGCGGAACATGGTGGGCATTGGCTGTGGTGGGATGGAGCAAGTGAGCAGGAGTGCCAGACAAAGGTGGGGCACCAGTTGCTGTCATCAGGGCAAAGCCTCTGATAGTTACTAAAAATTCTTTGCTCCCGCATGCTGTAGTCCCTCCCAGAGCTCTCACCTGCTGCTCTGCCTACCGCACTTGCACCCACTGTTGGTGCCAGAGCCACCCCTCGCACCTTCTGCAGGCGCCAAGAGCCAGACCTGATTGCTCAGTGCTGTCAGCAGGTGCGAGTAGTGGCTACTGGTCCAGATCGCCCCTGAGGGATTCTCTACCTCCCCCTACTGGTGAGGGGCAATTGGGACAGAAGCTGTCACTCACACCCATTGCTGCTTCCAGCCCCTATCGCTCCATGCCACCAAGACCTGGCCCTGTGCCCACCGCAGCCTTGTGGTCCACAGTTCCTTTCGAAGTGCATGAATTCATGCACGGGGCCCCTAGTGTAATATAAATAGCTATTTAATATATATAGACACAAGCTTTTCATATTAATGCCATAGTACTTTTAAAAATATATTTTATTGGTTTCAGAGAGGAAGGGAGAAAGAGAGAATGAGAGAGAGAGAGAGAGAGAGAGAGAGAGAGAGAGAGAGAGAGAGAGAGAGAGAGAAATCATTGATCAGCTGTCTCCTGCATGACTCCCACTGGGGACAGAGCCTGCAATCGAGGCATGTGCCCTGACCAGGAATCGGCCCATGACCTCCTGGTTCACATATCGATGCTCAACCACTGAGCCATGCTGACAGGGCACCATATTATTTTTTGAAAGCCATATACAGATAGTTTCACAATACACATTCAGTAAAAATCTTACTTTGAATTTTGATCTTTTCCTGGGCTGGTGATATGTGGTATTCTCTTGTTATACAGGATAGCAGCAGTGAGCCACAGCTCCCAGTCAGCCATGCAATCATGAGGGTAAACAACCAATTTTCCACAGTGTACTCAATGTATTTGATGATTTTTCCCAACAGTAAGCTAATATATGTATTCTGAACATGTTTAAGGTGAGCTAAGCTAAACTACGATGTTCATTCAGTAGGTTAGGTGTATTGAATGTGTTTTTTACTTAATATTTTCAGTTTATGATGGGTTTATCATGATGTAACATCATCATAAGTTGAGGAGCATCAGCAATTATGTAAAGCACTTATTTTCACTCAAAAGAACAAAATAAATTGGATTCAAATAGATATCTCTATTGTCTCCTGAAGCACACAAATTCACATAATCACAGCTACTTCTGAGAGGAAATTATTTTCTACAGAAATAATTCATTTCAGTTATAGCCAACTTTGCACAAGTCTCAAAGGTCCTGTATACTCTAAGAAATGAGATTCACAACTCAAGTGCCATCAGAGCCATGACTTAAACATTTGAAAATATTTTATTTGGATTGGTGACTTACATTAACTTTACCATCTCTAACATTCTTTTCCATTTCAATGACTTTCTTTATTCTGCCGTTTACATCAACACATTTCGATACTTGTCTTAGAATTCTGTAACACTTAAATGTTAAATTTTTGACATGTCCATTACATCTTAAAGACAATCAATTAAATGATATCTTCTAAACTCTCATCCACTTGATCTTTTTATAGCATTTGACAGATTTTAATATCCTTTAATTTGGATTTTTGTTACATTTTGTGATACTGCATTTTTTCAGATTTCAATCTTTGCGTTATTTTCAATTCTTTGTCCATAGTTCCTCTGTTCTAAGACTACTATCTTTTTCTTTCTGTTTATATAAATTTTCAACAATTTCCAAGGATTTTTATATCACATATATAGCAAACTATATTAATGTGCAAGATGCTAAGTATATACAAAGGTAGACTAAATATGTCTGCCTTCTAGAAGCTCTGATATGATGTTTCCTAAATGTCATACATATATTTGGAACATAATTTCAGAAATCTTTACTTTCAAGGTTTTTGAACTTTTCAGACTTACTCTTTACAAACTTGATTTTTTAAGTCCTAAAACATATTCTTCTTCCTACATGCCCTTATCTTGGTAAGTGGAACAACGCCATCATAACAATTACTATACACAGTTAACTTTCCTTCTTGCTTTTTTCCTCAAACCTAATAAAATAAGAAAAATGTAATTTATTTCATAAATATGTCTCTTTATTCAAGTGTGTAATAATGGTTTTAGTGACTCATTAAGGTTAGTTTCAAATTATGGTTTCTCCACTTACAAGTTGTGTTGTCTTGAGCAGGACAAACAAAATCTTTGTAACTCAATTACCTTATTGATACAATAGACATAAACTCTGAATAATAGGATGTTGTAAGAATTACTTGAGGCAACATGTGAAGAGCATAGGTTAGGGTTAGGGTTAGGGTGAGGGTGAGGGTGAGGATGAGGGTTAGGGTGAGAGTTAGGGTGAGGGTTAGGGTAGGAGCAACATGTGAAGAACATAGCATATAATATGTACTGAATGCACTTTTATATTTTCCCTTTCCTCAAATGTTTCTCCTTTATCATGCCACTGACATAGATTATAAACTTATTCAGTGTCACCTGGATATTCTGGTACAGGTTTATATATATCTATTCTCTGCCAATATTTATCTAAGTACCACAATGTTATTAAGTTGATTATTCTGCTGAAAGCATTCCAGAATTATCAATTTTCCACAATGAAAACATTAATTTCTATAACATAATTTATAAAAACTTTATACCATCTTATATTCATATATATATGAATATATATATATATTTATATATATATTCAATAGAACACAGTATTAGGCATAGAGCAAGTATTTGTCTAATGACTTCTGAATTTGGATACCTCTTTTTATAAAACTTATATATAAAGGCCATCCTGATATTACTCATTTTTGAAAGAGAGCTGTCATAGTCAATTTAACATTGATTTAAGAATTGTATGTGTTTGGAAGAAGTGACTGAGTTAAGGCACAACTTCCTTTGGTTTTATAGACTCTAGTGTGCCCTTACCAAGTCTGTTTTATTGGTATCTGTCTGTGTAATTTTTATTGTTTGGGAGATGAGCAAAACTCATAGTAAAGTCACATAATCTTTATACTCTCAGTTGGAACTAATACTTATTTTACTATCCTTCTTTCATCTATAATACTGTTCCCTGATTGAAAACTAAGTCTGAATTGTCATAATAATAATGATAACAATTAACAATAATAGTGGGATATAAGCATATTTCCACTATGAGATTCACCTCTCTTTTGTGGTGGGTGTGACCTCAGTCACTATAGGAAAATCTGGATTCTTGTGGTTCTCATGTGATACGAGGTCCTAAAACCTTGGTGATTGAATGTGACACTCAATACTCTGACACTTTTTGGAAAAATCTTTCTTGCTCGAAAATGAAGGAATTATGTACCACCTTTCAGCATCTTCATACAATTTCATCCCGATTTAACAAAATATGGCAATAGTTCTTTCTAGTTTTTAGCTTGATGTTAACAGGACTCATTTTTATTTAGTTTGGAGTGCAATATTAGCATGGCTCTTTTTCTGATTTTACATGTCTTTAAACTCTGATTAAATCAAATTACTAGTTAACATCAGTAATTTGAAAATAGAAATTTTTGCATAGATTAATATAAGAAATTTGATAGAATATGAAATGCCTAGTAATCAAATTGTCACTGTCTCAAGCTCTACAGGATAACCTTCCTTTAACAGTCCAAAAAGATCTCTTGAAGGGTTTTATTGTATGGACTCTAGAACATAAATTTTCATTTCCAATATTTTGCATAATATGATTTTATCCTTGTTATAACTTCAATTTTGTCTGAGCATAGTGAATTACTTTTTGATGTGAAATAAATTTTTAAGTTATAATTTTCATAAATATATTCATACAAAATAAAAATTAAATTGATATATTTGGTTGTAATTTATTTTTTAGTTCTAATTCTATTTCTTACCAGATATTCTAGTTTCTAAGCAGATCAAAGCAGTGGTAAAGCTGCAAGCACATCCTTAATTTTCTTTCTCTACCATGTGTCTTGACTACTTACATTACTGTCTTCATCCACAACAGTCACCTCACAACCATCCAACAGAAATGGAAATATTTTACTTTTTTCTGTTGTATTCTAGGTTAGCATTGAAACCATATTCTGAGGTAAATTAGTGATGTCTGATGTATTGCTTTTTCACCAAATTAAAAATGTCTTGAGGGTAGGAACCATGTTTTGTTTTATTTGTGTTTTTAATCTTTATTGTTGAAAGTATTACATATATCCCCTTCCCCCCATTGAACCCTTCTAGCTTGCCCCTACCACCCGCCCCAGGCTTTCACTACTGTAGTGTCTATGTCCATGGTTTATGCATATATGCTTGCAAGTTATTTGGCTGATCACCTCCCAAGCACCCACCCTCCCCAGCCCTGCCTCTGAGATTCCTCAGTCTGTTCTGTGTTTCTAGGTCTCTGGATCTATTTTGTTCATCAGTTTATTTAGTTCATTAGATTCCACATATGAGTGAGATCATGTGATACTTGTCTTTCTCTTACTGACTTATTTCACTTAGCATAATACTGTCTAGGTCTCTCCATGCTGTCTCAAAGGGTAAGAAATCCTTCTTACTGTTGCATTGTATTTCATGTTATACATGTACCACAGCTTTTTTTATCCACACATCTACTTATAAATACTTGAGCTGTTTCCATATCTTAGCTATTGTAAAGTGTACTGATACGAACCTAGGATTGCATATCTTTTCTCATATTGTTGAGCATCCTTACTATCCTTATTAATATCAGACACTGTTTCAGACTGTCCCAGAGTACCTTGTTTGGAGCTATCCACAATCCACAACTGTGGCTCCCTCTGCTGCTGCTGGGTGTCTTTGGAAAGGATGAAGATGTGCAGCAGGGTCTGCTTTTTCTTGCCCTGAGCCCAGAAGGAATCATGCAAAGATTCAAAGCCTTCAGACACCAGTCTCTGCCCAAAGTCTAATTGTATTCGGGCTTCATTAGTGTCAGGCTATTGACTACAGGGACGGGAGAGAGGTCTACCAACAGGATGGAGCTACTGTCTTCCCCCAGGCAAAAACTGCCGGAATAGAGGTCAATAGAGAAAGATGTCTTCTGCAGCCTGAGGGAATGACCACTCAGTCCAGGAAACCGGGGTAAAAGTCTTCTGAACTCCAAACCTAGAACCACAACACTGGACTCTCCTCACACAGCTCCAATCTATTCCGCCCTGCCTTTGCCAAAGCCCAAGGTGAGTGGCTGCACATGAAATTTTGTGTATTGGTCCGTTAATAGTGTGCCTGCATTTCCAGCTCTCTCTGATTGGCAGACAATCTTACTGCTTTTCACAAACAGGTGTTCTGTGGGCACCTTTCCCAGTTCTGGTTCCCTGGGCTGGGGAGCCTATCTTGGGGTTTAGACCCCAGAGTTCTCAGGGGAAGCCCCTCCCTTCACAGCTGAGATATCCTTCTGGACCTTCAGCTATGGTTTCCTGGCCAGCCCTTTCACATCTCCACACTTCCTACCAGTCACTATGTGGTTTCCACTTCTTATCATTGGTTATCAGTGTTCTTTCCAACTAGTCTTCAGTTGATTTTCAGGATAGTTTGTCTGTATTTTAGTTGTATTTCCACTTTGGTCCTGGGAGAGTGTCAGTGTAGCTTCCACTTACTCCACCCCATTTTTAAGGTTATTTTAAGGATATTTTTTCCATTGATTTCTAGAGTAAATAGAAGGGAGGGAGGGAGGAAGGGGGAGAGACAGAGCAAAACATCTATTGTTTTTTTCACCTCCATGTGCCCTGACAAGTACAGGGATTAACCTGCAACTGAGTTACATGCCTTTGGTTAGGAATTGAACCTGAGACCCTTCAGTTCATGGGTTGATGCTCTAACTTTTGAGTCAAATTGGCACCAGGGCTCTTTTTATTTTATTTATTAAATTTATTGGGGTGATATTGGTTAATAGGATAATATAGATTATAGGTATAATTATCATAGAAATAATATTTGTATAACCTATATTTCACTGTGTGCCCTCCACCCTAAATCACATCATCTCCCATAACCATATATTAGGCCCCTTCTACCTCTCAACATCTAAAAGAAACTTTTAAGAGACACTAATAAGTGATTTTTCCAGAACAATGAACTGATATTATTTTTCTTTATTTTTGGATCAAGAAAAAAAAAGATATATAAAGAAAACTGCTCTGGTTTGGTACTTCAGTAACTGAAAGACCATTACTTATCCCATATAATAATCCTAAATAATAAAGAGGTAATATGTAAATTGACCCTCACTCCACGCACAAGATGGCTGCCCCCATGTGGACACAAGATGGCCACCACAAGATGGCCAGTAGATGGAGGGCAGTTGGGGGCAACCAGGCCTACAGGGGAGGGCAATTTGGGGTGATCAGGCTAGCAGAGGAAGGCAGCTGGGGGCAACCAGACCAGCAGGGGAGAGCAGTTATAGATGACCAGTCCATTAGGGGAGAGCAGTTAGGAGCAACCGGGCCTGGAGGGGAGGGCAATTGAGAGGGACCAGGCCTATAAGGGAGGATAGTTGGGGGTGACCAGGCCTGCAGGGGAGGGCAGTTAGGGGCAATTGAGCTGGTAGGGGAGCAGTTAGGTGTTGATCAGGCTGGCAGGGGAGTGGTTAGGGCGTGATGAGGCTGGCAAGCAGAAGCAGTTAGGGGCAATCAGGCAGTCAGACAGGCAAGAAGTTAAGAGCCAGCATGCCTGGATTGTGAGAGGGATTCTGCCTGCCTGTTTAGTCCCGATCCCGGTGGGGCATCCCTCTTGGGGCCCCAGATCAGAGAGGGTGCAAGCTGAGCTGAGGGATACACACATACACCCCCCATGTATGAATTTTGCACTGTATCTAAATAAATCAAACATTAGAAATATATCTGTGCCTGTTGGTACTATGTACTGAGTCTTGGCAATCTATTCGTTGTATGTGAATGGGAAAGAAGATCTCTAAGGGAGCCCCATGCCAGGCATACTGAAAGCGGAAATGAGGCAGGAGTGGAACCAATGAAGAAACATTGGTATATTTGTAACAAAATGAGAAAGTTTTTAGTGAATTTAAAATGAAATTAACCAGCAGAACATAAAGGGAGGAGGCTGTTGAGACTTAAAGGAGAAAATATATACAAGATTTTGCTAAGTTATTGGCATGTGTAAGGGAATGGTGATAAGAAAGGAAATCTACATACAAATAAACACATGGACATCTATACCATGCTTACTATGCTAAAGTACTTTCTAAGATATTAAAAAGATCTTGACTTTTTGTTGAAATAGATAGTATTAAATGCATTTTCTAAGTTTTCTCTTAAAGAAAATAGCTTTTCAAAATGAAATTCATGCAAAAACGTAGACATAATTACACATCAGAGTCATAATTTACTTCTTCATTATACAGCCTAATGCTTAAAGTGGAGATGAAGGGATTTAAATATTTCTGGAATAGAATTCTGGGAGAAGGATTTTTAGAGCAAAATATATTAAACTAGCAGACTTACCTAAATAAGTACAAACTTTAGTTTACAATCTAGGAATTACTGTATTATGGTCATTCTAATTTATCTTTCACCCTGTGTGTTTCACTAAAAAAGAATTTAGAGTTATGCCCCCACTGAAGTTCATTTGAAACAATCAGATGCCCTTTAGATTCTGCACAACACCAGAGCACGTGGAAGTAAAGTCCTGAAGAGATAGATGCGGCACAGAGCATCTTCTGAACTGTGGTTGTCAGCACAAGCCCTGTGGGTATCAGCGCAAATATCAGTACCTCTTCTCAACCACTGATCTTCCACCAGGGCAGAGCTGAATATGAGTGACATTCTGCAAACATGTGTTAAAGCAATTGCCTGCTTAGGAAATCTGGAGAATAAAATAAAGGTATAATTTGGTTAAAGATCAGGAAATTAAATGAGAAGGTTTAATAGGAAATTAAAGGTGAAGACAATTTTAGGAAAGGTTTGAATAGACAAAAATACCTGAAATTACATCTGGCTACTAAGTAGCATATATGATCTATGTACCATTTTGCTCCATCTAAACATATTTTCATCCTTACTCAGGTAGTTTTAGGATTTTGCCAGGGTTCTACACCTATTCAGTCATATATGCACTGCCCAACAGGATTCACTTGGTATATACTAGACAAGTTAAAATAATTATTTATAAGTATAATTTATGTTGTATCCCCATGTTTTTCCAGCCAGAAGACAAGTGTCCAGAAAAATCAATTCATTGAGTTATAGGGCTAAGATTTTTTTTATTACATGACAGGTCAGTTTATTGCTATCTTGCTAAATTGTAGTTACCTATGATCATAACAATTACCCTTCTCAGTACACAGAATCATCTTCCTCTTAAGTTAGTCCACTGTTGTTGAACTTAAAATACACCATCAATCTGCTACTTTTTCTTGGTTTAATATATGGAGTGTTCCAAAAGTACACTTTGAATAATTATAAAGGAAGTGTTTATTAAAATACATTTTATTTTCAAAATTGAGTGATCAGCTGTTAATGTGTGTATACATTTTTTGGGACACTCCCTAGAATAGACCATTATTTGCTTCCTATCAATTCTCTGAAAATGCTCAATGTTTTAAGATGATCAGAATAAGGATATGAATCCAGGTCATCACACACACTCACACACACAAAAAAAACTGCATTTAGCTCACTTGAATACATAGCCACAGTATTGTGCTTATGGGAATTCTTTAAGGTCTTACATTTGGGAGAGGAAAAAACTAGTGACATATGCTTCTCTGAGATATGAAGATGAACACTCAAAAACAAAAATTTCATTTGAGGATAATAAAAGGTTAGATCACATAGGAATTACTGAAAAATACTCCAACAATAAATATATATTCCAGGGAACAATCGAAGATATGAAACATGAATATATAAAACTCAATTTAAAAAATGAAATCATACCTAGTTGGTTTGGCTCAGTAGTTAGAGAGCTGGCCTGCAGACTGAGGGTTTGAGTGTTCTATTCCATGGGCATATACTTCTGTTGAGGGCTTGATCCATGCTGGAGGCAACTAGTGGGTGTGTCTCTCATCAATATTTCTTTGTCTTCCCTCCCCTTCTATTTTTAAATTAAAAAAATAATGAAAAATGTCCTTGAGTGAGGATTAACAAAAAGGAGAAATTATTATAAGCTAATCCATTTGATAGTGTGCTATTACACAGTTTATTTTTTGTTTGTTTAAACCAAATGTTATAAAAATTGCTTCAAGGTTTTTTATTTTTTTATTTTTTTATTTTTTTTTAGACTTGCTTGCTTTAATTGCTTTAATAAAATTGGGTATCACAGGGTAATCATCTGAAGTTTTCTTTTTTTAATTATTTTTTATTGATTTTTTGCAGTATAATAGTAGTACATGTTTTCCTTTCCCCCTCCCCCTTATCTCCCCCCAGCCTCCCCACCACCCCCCAGCACATATTCCCAGCTTCCCCCCCTCCCCGCCCCCAGTGTCTTTCATTCATTGGTTATGTTCATATGCATGCATTACAAGTCCTTCGGTTGATCTCCCCCGCTTCTTTCTGCCTCCCATCCACCCAAGCCTCCCCCTGTAGCTTGACAGCCTGTTCAAGGCCTATCCTGCCTCTATATCAATCACTCTCCCCTGTTTCTTTTCTTCAAAATATCTTGCCTCTGCAATACTAGAAATAAATGTATAAGAACAAAAAGTGTTTCAGTCTCGGTTTCAATGTCCAACTTTTCTGAGTCCCAGTTTCAGTGTCAAATAATTCAATTATGTGTATAAGTCAGCAATGGTATCAGATGGTGGACATATCGTGTCAATGCAAGATCCATCCTCTCTGGTTTGGTCTGGGCTGCCTGCAGACATGCACAGCTGCTGCCTGCTAGCATGGCAAGGTGTCGTCAGTGTCCCCCATCTCTGGACATCCTCGTGACTGGAACAGATCCTCAGTTCCTCACAGTCGCAGGAACCCACATGGTCTTGGAGTTGTTCTCTGAAAACACACAAACACATTCTCGACCAAAGTTAACAAAGGATCCTCTATGCAAAATAGACTGGGATTCTTTTTAATTTTTGCCTAAATGATTTTTCTTTGGCTTATTTTGACACCATGTGTGTTTTTTCATGGGGTCCTGCTATTGTTTTTACAAATGGAATTTACTTTACTGGAAGTAAGAATTTTCTAGATGTATTTTACTTACTCGATATTTTTTTTTTCCCCTTAATGATATTACCCCGCTGTCCCCTCCCCTTTTTTGATTAATGGGGACTTTTGGAAATTTTATATTGCAGTCTTGATAATTTTAAATTTTTAATTTTTGCACACAAAGTGACTGCTTTAGGTTCTTTGGTTGTTAGGCAATTTTTACAGTGAGATGAACTACTAATAGATTTTTTTAGTTAATGTTTTAGGAAAAGCTTTTTGTCCAGTACACATAATTTCTTGAGTATTCTCATATTTCACTTGGCCAATTTAAATTAATCTGAAACTTGATTACTATTTTCCTGTCAATTTTAATACTCAAGCAGAAATCTTAGTTTACCCTGTGAATACTAAATATTGCAATTTTGAGTAGGTCCTGAGCAATTCCTGGTAATAGGACTGAATTTAGATATAGAGCAGCTATTGCTGGTCGAGTCTCTGTCTGCCACCTGGGTCCCCGTATGAGATTGTGTGTGGGAGGCGAAGCAGCCGTGGGGGTAGGAGACCTCCCTTAGGAGGGTTGAGAATTCAAAACCCCTGCAAGGTTTGTGGATGAGGGTCTGTGCCCCACCTCTGTTGACCTTTTAGTTCTCTCCTGTTGGCCCCTCTGCGACTGTGCCTGTCTTAGGTTGTTCCTTCCCTGAGGAATCTTACCCGTCTCTGGCTAACCAGCCCATCCTCCCGGGCCAAACAGGGTGATGTGAGGTTCAGTTCTGTCTCCTTTGTTGTCTATGCCCCCCTGTGGCCTCCACGTCCAGTACCTGCCTTGGGGTCCCCTCGCCTGCTGGCGGGGTCCCGGTACTGATCACATATCTCGGGGGAACCAGGTTCTTCTCCAGAGAGGGCCCAGCTCCAGCTCACACCATTGGTCGAGATACAGATCCATGGTGCCAGCTGCCAAAGGCTTCAGCCACAGCTGGAACTGAAAACTCTGGCATCAGCTGTGTGTATTTGGATAGTAACAAGAAGTCCCTCTTGGCAGAAAGGGCAAGAAGGGCCAATATAGAATGCTCGGTCCCTTCCCAGTGCCTTAATCCTTCTGAAAGGGATTAATTATTTCCTATCCTTTTTTAAGTTGCTGCCCAACATTCAACGAATAGTTTGTAAGTTTATTTTTGGATAATTGTATAATATGCTGTTGTCAAATATCAAATATTATAATGACATTGTAGAATAATATCATGTAAGGATATTATGGTGTCATGGGAGGTTAAGGAAGGCTAGCCTAAGGACTGGTCTCCATAGGATATGACAAGCTCTAGGCCATGTCAATTCAATGTCAGACTAGCTGCCATTTTAAATAATTTTATATAAACTTTGTCAGGGGGATGTAAAAACACAAATCACTTACTCAGTTCAAGAGTTCAAGTATATTGACTTTTCCACTTACTCTCACCACCTGCCACTTACACTGAGGTTTGACATTCTGATGGACTTTTCTCAGTCTCTGGATCCATTCTTGTTTCATCAGTCTATGTCATTGATTGTATTCCTGAAATGGTGAGATCATGTGATATTTGTCTTTCTCTGCCTGGCTAATTTCACTTAGCATAATGCTCTCCAAATCCATCCATGTTGTTACAATGGTAGGAGCTCCTTCTTTTTTTCCGCGGAGTAGTATTCCATTGTGTAAAATGTACCATAGTTTTTTAATTCACTCATCTGCTGATGGGCACTTCGGCTGTTTCAAATCTTGCTATGGTAAATTGTGCTGCTATGAACATAGGGGTACATATATCCTTTCTAATTCGCCTTTCTAATTTATTGGGGTATATTCCTAGAAGTGGGATCACTGGGTCGAATGGGAACTCCATTTTAGTTTTTTTGAGGAATCTCCATACTGTTTCTCCACTCCACAGTGGCTGTACTAGTCTACAATCCCACCAGCAGTGCACGAGAGTTCCTTTTTCTCCGCATCCTCGCCGCACTTGTCGTTTGTTGATTTGTTGATGTAAGCCATTCTGATAGGTGTGAGATGGTACCGAATAGTCGTTTTGATTTGCATCCCTCGGATAATTAGTGACTTTGAGCAAGTTTTCATATGTCTCTGGCCTTCTTTTGTCTTCTTTCGTGAAGATTCTATTTAGGTCTGTTGCCATTTTTTTTATTGGATCATTTGCCTCCTTTTATTGAGTTGGGTGAGTTGCCTGTAGATGCTTGAGATTAAACCTTTACCCTAATAACATTTGCAAATATGTTTCCCATACAGTGGGTTTTCTTGTTGTTTTGTTGATGGTTTCTTTAGCTGTGCAAAAGCTTTTGATTTGGATGTAGTCCCATTTGTTTATTTTCTCTTTAGCTTCCATTGCCCTCGGAGCCGTATCATCAAAAGAAGTTCTTTTGGCATATGTTATGTCTGAGATTTTTCTTCTGTAGATTCCTCTAATATTTTTATGGTTTCCTGTCTACATTTAAGTCCTGTATCCATTTTGAGTTTATTTTTGTGTATGGTGTAAGTTGGTGCTCTAGTTTCATTTTTTTGCATGTATCTGTCCAATTTTCCCAACACCATTTATTGAAGAGACTGTCTTGACTCCATTTTATGTTCCTGCCTCCTTTGTCAAATATTAATTGAGCATAGTGGTTTGGGTTGATATCCGGATTCTCTATTCTATTCCATTGATCTATATGTCTGTTCTTGTGCCAGTACCAGGCTGTTTTAAGAAACAGTAGCCTTGTAACACAGCTTGAAATCTGGTATGGAAATCCACCGACTTTGTGCTTCTTTCTCAGGATTGCTGGGGCTATTCGGGGCCTTTTTTTGTTCCAGATGAATTTTTGGAGAGTTCTTTCTAGTCTGTGAAATATGCCATTGGTATTTAATGGGGGTGCATTAAATTTATAAATTGCGCTTTGGGTTAGTATGGACATTTTATTTATGTTGATTCTCCCAATCCACGAACATGGAATGTTCTTCCTCCTGTTTACATTCTTCCTCTATCTCTTTTTTCAGTGTCTGTAGTTTTCCACAAATAGATCTTTTACCTCCTTAGTTAAGTTTATTCCTAGGTATTCTTAATTTTTTTGGTGTGATGGTAAATGGGATTGCTTTTTTAGTCTCTCTTTCTGTAGGTTCACTATTAGTGTATAGAAATGCCATAGATTTCTTGGCATTAATTTTGTAGCCTGCTACATTGCTGAACTCATTTATAAAATCTACTAACTTTTTTATGGAGTCTTTCGGGTTTTTATGTACAATATCATGTCATCTGCAAATAAGGATAGCTTAACTTCTTCTTTTCCAATTTGGATGCCTTTAATTTCTTCTTCTTGTCTAATTGCATGGCTTATACTTCCGTACTATGTTGAACAGGAGTGGTGAAAGTGGGCAACCCTGTCTGTTCCTGTTCTCTTCGGGGAAATGGTTGTAGATTTTGCCCATTGAGTATGACGTATGCTGTGGGTTTATCATATATGGCTTTTATTATGTTGAGGTATGATCCTTCTATTCCTACCTTATTGAGAGTTTTTATAAGAAAGGATGTTGGATTTTGTCAAAATGCTTTTTCTGCATCAATTGATATGGACTATGTGATTTTATCTCTCAATTTGTTTATGTGATGTATCACATTTATTGATTTGCGGATATTGTACCATCCTTGCTATTCCTGGGATAAAATCCGACTTGGTCATGGTGTATGATCTTTCTGATGTACTGCTGGATCCGATTTGCTAGAATTTTATTGAGGATTTTGGCATCTATATTCATGAGGGATATTGGCCTGTATTCTCTTTCTTGTGTCGTCTTTATCTGGTTTTGGTATTAGGGTGATTCTATCTTCATAGAAGGAGTTTGGAAGTGTTCCATCCTCTTGATTTTCTGGAATAGTCTAAGGCGTATAGGTTTTAGTTTAGTTCTTCCTGAATGTTCGGTAAAACTCCCCTGTGAAGCCGTTGGGCCACTGGGCTTTTTGGTTTACTGGAAGCTTTATGATGACTGCTTCAATTTCTTCCACAGTTATTGGTCTATTGAGTTGTTAGATTTTCTTGATTGAGTTGTGGGAGGTTATATTTTTCTAGAACATATCCATTTCTCAGGTTGTCCAGTTTGTTGGAGTAGAGTTGTTCATAGTATTTTTTAACAATCCTTTGTATTTCAATGGGGTTGTTGTTATTTCACCTTTTCATTTCTGATTTTATTTATTAGGGTCTCTCTCTTGCTTCTTGGTGAGTCTGGCTAGAGGTTCATCAATCTTGTTTATCCTTTCAAAGAACCAGCTCTTGGTTTCGTTGATCTTCTGTATTGTTTCTTTGGTCTCTATGTCATTTATTTCTGCTCTGATCTTTATTATTTCCTTCCTTCTGCTTACACTAGGCTTTTCTTGTTGCTTTCTTTCTAACTCTTTGAGTTGTTGGGTTAGATAATTTATTGCTGCTGTTCCTAGTTTTTTGTAGTAGGATTGTAGAGCTATGAACTTCCCTCTCAGAACTGCTTTCACTGTGTCCCATAGCTTTTGGATTGTTGTGCTATCATTGTCATTTGTTTCCATGATGTTTTCTATCTCTTCCTTAATCTCTCTAGTAACCCAGTCATAGGTTTAATAGCATGCTGTTCAGTCTCCATGTGTTCGATTTCTTTGGATTGTTTCTATTGTAGTTGATTTCCAGCTTTATGCCACTGTGATCAGAGAATATACTTGATATGATTTCTATCTTCTTGAATTTGGAGAGACTTTGCCTATGACCAATACATGGTCTATCTTTGAGAATGACCCATGGGCACTTGAAAAGAATGTATATTCTGTGGCTTTGGGGTGAAATGATCTGAAGATGTCAATTAATTCCATCTGGTCCAGTGAGTCATTGAGAATTGATGTTTCTTTACTGATTTTTTGTTTAGAGGATCTGTCCAATGGTGATAATGGGGTATTAAAGTCTCCTACTATGATTGTATTGCTGTCTATCTCTCCCTTGATGTCCTCTAGGAGTTTTTGTATATATTTGGGTGCTCCTGTATTGGGTGCGTATATGTTTACAAGAGTTATTTCTTCTTGTTGAATTGCTCCCTTTAGTATTATGAAGTGGCCTTGTTTATCTCTTGTTATGTCCTTCACTTGAGATCTAATTTGTCAGATATAAGTATGGCTACCCCAGCTTTTTTTTCATTTCCATTCGCCTGAATCACTTTTTTCCAACCTTTCATCCTCAGTCTGTGTGCATCTTTTTTTCGGAGGTGGGTTTCTTGTAGACAGCAGATACATGGGTTGTGTTTTCTTATCCAGTCTATTACCCTATGTCTTTTGATTGGAGCATTTAACCCGTTTACATTTAAAGTTATTATTGATAGGTGCTTATATGTTGCCATTTTTGTTCTTTGCCCCTGTGTTCCTTCTTCGCTTCCTATTTCTTTTTACAGCAGATCCTTTAGCATTTCTTGCATTGCTGGTTTGGTGGTGACGAATTCCCTTAGTCCTTTTTTATCTGTGAAGCTCCTGATTTGACCTTCAATTTTGATTGAGAGCCTTGCTGGGTACAGTATTCTAGGATTCAGACCCTTCCTTTGCATGACTTTGTAAATTTCATTCCATTTCCTTCTGGCCTGATAAGTTTCTGTTGAGAAATCACTTGTTAGTCTGATGGGGGTTCCTTTGTAGGTGACTTTCTGTCTCTCTCTGGCAGCTTTAAGATTCTTACTTTGTCATTGGTGTTTGCCAATTTAATTATAATGTGCCTTGGCGTAGGTCTTTTGGGGTTTATTTTGCTTGGGACTCTGTGAGCTTCTTGGATTTGTGTGGGTTTTTCCTTTCCTATACCAGGAAAGTTTTCTGTCATTATTTCTTCCAACAGGTTTTCTATTCCTTGCTCAGTTTTCTGTCCTTCTGGAAGCCCAATTATACGGATGTTGTTTTGTTTCATGTTGTCCCATAGTTCTCTTAGGCTCTCCTCCTGCTTTTTAATTTTTTTTTTCTAGAAGGTGCTCTACTTGGTTATTTTTTCCTACCTGGTCTTCTAGCTCACTGATGCGATCCTCTGCTTCTTCTAGTCTACTCTTAATACTTTCTATTGAGTTCTTTACTTCAGCAATGTCATTTTTCATTTCTTCTTGGCTCCTCTTCATTTCTTCGTGGCTTCTCTTCATTTCTTCATGGCTCTTCATCATTTCTTCCTGGGTCTTCCTCATTTCCTCTTGGGTCTTACTCATATTATCAAATTTGTCTTCCATTCTTTTCAGCCACCTTATGACCATTTCTCTGAATTCTTTCTCTGACAGGTTGTTAACTTCCATTTCGTTTACTTCCTTTTCTGGCGAGCCTTGCTTTTCTTTCATATGTGGGCTATTTCTTTGTCTTCCCATGGTCTCTCTTCTCTGTGTATGTGGTTATGTAGTTCTCACTCTCCTGTGTTGATTTAAAGGCACAAAATACAACACAACCAGGTGCAACGCACCAGGCACTGAACCGGAATGTAGTCAAAGTAATTGTAATTCCAAATAAAGGTGACCGCCAGAGAAAGGCAAATTTGGTGATAGGCGGGAAAAAAGAAAGAGAACCTCCCCCAGACCCACACAGACACTCACACACCCACACTCACACAAAAAAGAAAGAGACCCCCCCAAACACATACACGCACAAAAAAGAAAGACAGGAATGCCAAAATGATAATGGGAAAAGGGGAGAAGAAAAAAAGAAATAAAAGGAGTAAATTATAAATGTGGGGTGAAAACTCCTATAGGATAGCCCCTAATCCGAACCAAAACCTGCAACAAGTACTTGGAGATTGATACAAATTACATACAACTACTAATATCAAGAGAGGTGAGGGAACACAGAAGCAAAAATCTATCTCAAAAACAATGCAGATGAGGACAACAAAACAAGAAACAACACCAAAAATAAAAATAACCCCCCCTACAAGACAAACCAAAATAACAGAATAAGCAAATCAATCTCATAAACCTGCCTAAAAAATCAATATAATCAACAGTCAAGAAAACAACAACAACAGGACAGGGATAAAAACACTTTAAGATAGTGAAGTCAGAGAAGCTAGAGGTATATATCAGTGGGGTGAAATTTTAACAGGGTTAAAGGGATAGAATTAGGTAAATGTAAAGCGGGAAAAGTGTAAGGGAAACCAGGCACTAAATAGGGAAAGGTTAGCCAGAGAGTGGTGGTATAAAGGAGAAGTTGAGGTAGAGTAAAAGATACTACAGTGTAGATGAAATAGACTATATTCCCAAGGTCGAAGAGAAAATATAATCAATTCCCTGTCACATAGGAGTCAATTTGTGATTTGGCCCCTGGGTGGCAGTGTTTCTAGATTGACTTCTGGGTCTATTGGTCCTCTTTATCCTGAACTAAACAATACTGCCTCTCTAATGGTGACTGCTGTTTTAGCAGCCAGAACCCTCCCAAAATCTTCCGGGCTTCCCCCTCTGTCAGGTCCAAACAGATTGCGCTCCAGGGATCAACTCTGCCACCAGCTCCAAGGGCCCTCTCCCACGTTCACCAGCTTCAACAGCCACAGATTCTATTTCAGGTGCAGATCTCCAGGTTTTGAGTTCCAAGGTGCAGATCTCCCAGACTGCCAGCCCCCTCAGTTTCGCGCCCAAAGTACCCCCAGGGAAATCTGACCTTTCCGTGCTGGAGTTTAGAGCTCCCTGGGCTCTGCGCGCCTCCTGGTCGCAGGTGCTCCGGGAGCCCCAGAGGTCCCGCTGGTACCGCGAAGGGCAGCTGTATGTTTTCTGGCTCCTCTGGTTCAAGATGTCCTGGTCCGCCTCTGCGCGCCTCCTCGCGCAGTTGGCTCAGAGAGAACCCAGCAGTACTGGGGCCGCTCAGGCTAGGGAGGCCAGCCCAGCAGTCCTCTATCTTCTCCTGGAGCACAGCTGTCCCCCTAGTCGCCGACAAATGCTCCCTGCGCGACTCTCAGCTGCTCCCTCCCTCTACCCTGTGAGCAGATTCAGATCGAATCCCTCCGTTCCGCCGCCATTTTTTTTTCCCTCCTCGCTTCAAGGTTTTTTAATTTTTTTTCCCCTAAATTCAGTAATTTTTCTTAAATCTTTGGAGAGTAGCAATACATTTCTATAAATGTCTCTCCTGTGGTTCTTCTTTAGTTATTTTCACAATTTCCCTAAGAACTTAATTTATAGCTCATTAATGTTTTCTTCAAAATATTTAACATAACCCAACTAACTCAGATTCCTGCCCTCAAATGTGAATAGAAGGCAACTACTACATTTCACAATCTCTTTCATTCTCTCACTTATGAAAGTATTTTATTTAATTCACAGTTGTCGCCTACTTTTACAAGTTTACTTGACTCCAGCATCCTATTAATTCAAATTCCCATTTCTTTAATTACTTTGTTGTATGTAATGGTTTTATACACTCTATCTCTTTTATTTCATTGGATCATCAGGTAAATCTTAGTCACACCTTTTTGAAGAAAATGAGATTGCTAGATTATATTTCATCAAATAGATGTTGTCATTTATAGTTTTCAAGCCACATGCTGAAATCCTGCACTGGAGGGGAATATAAAATATTTGAATAATTTAACATGTTAGATTTCAATATAATTGGTTAGGTTATTTCTTGAAAACAGTTTAATACCAATTCTGAGTTCTTTTTCTGCCAGAGGGGTGAGATATTCAATTTGTTACTCCAGTCTTGTCCCACAGTTCTAATATTCTATATAGAGCCATGGTATAAGTGAAAAATCTTTGATTAACAGCAGTTGACTTTGGCTCCTCAAGTGTCCATTGTATAGTCTGTAAAAATCTCCAAGCTATTAACTCTGTTGCTTCCATAATCCAGCATTTTCTAAAAAAAAATAAAAATGAAACTTCCATTTGACCCAGTAACCTCACTTCTAGGAATATATCCCAAGAAAAATGAAACACTAATCAGAAAGAATATATGCACCCCTATGTTCATAGAAGCAAAATTTACAAAAGCTAAGATTTGGAAACAGCTTAAATGTCCATCAGCAGATGAATGGATTAGAGAACTGTGGTACATCTATACAATGGAATAATACCCTGCAGTAAAAAAGAAGGAATTTTTACCATTTGCAACAGCATAGATGGAACTGGAGAGCATTATGCTAAGTGAAACAAGCCAGACAGAGGAAGGTAAATATCACATGATCTCATGCATTTTTGGAATATAAGGAACAACATAAATTGATTATAAAAAAATAGAACCAGAGTCATAGAATCATTGAATAGACTGTCCAACCTATGAGACAAGGTGGGGTGGGGGGTGAGGGAGTAAGAGATCAACTGAAGGACTTATATGCATGCATATGAGTATAACCAATGGACACAGGTAGTAGGAGTGTGAGGGCAATGTGCTGGAAGAGCGAGGATGGGGGTGCTGGAGGAGCAGCTGGGGAGAGGTCAATGGGGAAAAAGAAGACTTATGTAATTTTTTAAAAAACAAACAAATAAAAGAAATAAGAAAATGATTATGTTATAGAGGGAATTAGTATAGTCATTAATAACCTCACAGAAATAAAATATGATAAAATGTATAAATACACATTCAAATAAAGTTTAAAAAGAAACCAATTTCTTGGAATGTTAGAATGTTGTTTAAATTATGGAGCAAAGGAATATCCATTTTACAAAATACTATAATTTTTTCTTAAAGCATAAGACAAAAATGAACAACTTAACCTACAGCAAAAATGTCCACACTAGCCCCAGCTGGGTTTGCTCAGTGGACAGTCTGCAGACTACAGGGTCCTGGGTTTAATTCTGATCAACGGCATATGCCTGGGTTTGGGGCTTGATCTCCAGTAAGTTGCATTCAGGAGTCAACAGATCAATGCTTCTCTCTCATCACTGAGGTTTTTCTCTCTCTCTCTCCACCTCTGAAATCAACAAAAAATATTAAAATATATTTCCCCCAAAATAAAAAATAAAAATAAATGTTTCTATACTATTATAAATCATTTGGGGGAAATGTTGTTATGAAAGGAAAGGAGTATTACTAATATGAAAAATCACATTTTTTTAACAGAAAAGGAAATTTAAATACAATGCAATGCAATAGTAAATTGTTTGGTAGAAAAAAAATTGATATACCATTATAAGAGTATAACCAGATTGCCACCTAAATAATAATAGTTCATTAAATTTTAGAAAATAGAAGTGAAAATATTTAAAAGTCTATGTAAGTTAACATAAATTATCTGATAACACATTTTAATGCCCTAGAAATATAACCAGAAGTATATAATATAGAATAACTTTAACCAATAATAATACAGCCATAACTGTGATTCTGTGTTAATAGCTTTGTATGTATAAAAGTATATTAAGGGCCTGACTGGTTTGGCTCAGTGAATAGAGCATCAGTCTGTGGACTGAAGAGTCCCAAGTTCAACTCCAGTCAAGGGCATGTACCTTGGTTGCAGGCACATGCCCAGTAGAGACTGTGAAGAAGGCAGCTGATGGATGTTTCTCTCTCATTGATGTTTCTAATTCTCTATCCCTCTCCCTTCATCTCTGTAAAAAATCAATAAAATATATTTTAAAAGTAAAATTATATATATATATATATATATATATATATATATATATTCCCTACTCCATGTTAATCCTATATATATGGACTGCCATAGAGTAGGAAAAATCTATAAATTTTTTAATTATTGTGCATTACTGTGGAACTTTTAACAGCTTCAATAACAAAGGACATATTTATAAAATCAATACAAGGACTATAAACTTGGTTTTCACTTTTGGCATTTATACTTACTAGAGTTTTAAAATAAAACCATTAAATTAAATCATTATCATTATATAATAGAAGCCCGGTGCACGAAATTCATGCACAGGGTTGGGGGGGATGTCCCTTAGCCCAGCCTGTACCCTCTCCAATCTGGGACCCGTTGTGGGTCCTTCTCACAATCCAGGACTGCTGGCTCCCAAATGCTCACCTGCTTGCCTTCCTGATTGCCCCTAACTGCTTCTGCCTGCCAGCCTGATAACCCCCTAACCACTCCCCTGCCAGCCTGATTGATGTCTAACTGCTCCCCTGCCAGCTGGTTTACCCCCAACTTTCCTCTTCTGCTGGCCTGGTCACTCCTAACTACCTTCCTTCCTGTGCAGGCTTGATCACCGCCAACTGCCCTCCCTTGTAGGCTTGGTCCCTCCCAACTTCCCTCTGCTGCTGGCCTAATTGCCCACAACTGCCCTCCCTCACAGGCCTGGGAACTCCCAATAGCCCTCCCCTGCTGGCCATCTTATGGTGGTCATCTTGTGTCCACATGGGGACAGGATCTTTGACTACATGGGGGAAGCTGTCTTGTATGTTGGAGTGATGGTCAATCTGCATATTACTTTTTTATGAGATATGATAGAGGCCTGGTGCATGGGTGGGCGCCAGCTGGTTTGCCCTGAAGGGTGTCTTTGATCAGGTTGGGGGTGCCCTTGAGGGGTGGGGCAGCCTGGGAGAGATGCCTAATGGTGGTTCACAGGCTGGCCACGCCCCCCAGCGACTCAAGTGGAGGCCCTGGTATCTGGGATTAATTTATGTTCTACAATTTAAACTTTGTAGCCTGGAGTGGAGCCAAGCCTTCTGATCACTCTGTGGCAGCAGCCATTTCTGTTGTGATATTTTCCTTCTATAATTGAAACATTGGAGCCTAGAATGGAAGCCTAGGCCAGCCAGAGCTGCAGAAGTTTGGCCTCCTCCATCGCCCAGGCAAACTTAGCCTCTGCCTTTACCAGCTCCGTGGCTGCCGCCATCTCTATTGTGACATAACTTCTATAATTGAAACTTTGTAGCATTGAGTGGAGGGCTAGGCTGGTAACGGCAGGCAGAAAGCTTGGCTTCTTCTGTTGCTGGGGAAACCAAGCCTCCCTCCTGCTCTCAGTGGCCACAGCCATTTTGGTTGGAGATTATTTGCGTGATTTGCTCTTGATTGGCTGATGGGTGTGGCTGTGGGCATGGCTTGATCGGAGGTGTGGTCAATTTGCATATTACTCTTTTATTAGATAGGATTTTTAAAGATTTACTCTGGGATTGTCTGCTTTTTTAAAAAAATTAGAATTGGGTTATGATTTTTTTCAGGAGGAATGCAAAAGTAAAATGTCATTTTATCACATCATGTTAATACTTTGTATGATCAACATGACATAATACTGTAGATACTAGCCTTGTTTTCTGACTAGAATACTATTTGTTTGGTTCCACACCAAAGCTTCTACTTTTTTCCCTTTCCATACTGTACTCTTTAGAAGGAAGTCACTGTATATCTCCCATACTTAAGGGTTAGGCTGTTATGCTCCACCTCCTTGAGAGTGGGCAGTATATAAATTATTCAAAATTCTTCTATTTGTCTCTTTTCCCCAATTATCACCTGTAAAAATACATTTACAAAAATGTATTTTTATCAGGATGGACTCATGGATAGTTATTTTATGCTTCTGGTTATATTTCCATACTAGTTAATTTGGTGATTCATATTGTTTATTGCTGGGATACAGGAAAGTAATTGACTTTATATATTCTTGTAACCTGCAACCTTGCAGTATTTAATAGTTCCAGGAATACTTTTTTTGTTGTTGATTTTTTGGTATTTTCTTCATAGAGAAATAAGTTATATGTTAACAAAAGATAATTTATTTCATTTTTTTAAAATTATATGATTATTTTATTTCTTTTTTTTTTGGTCTTAATTCACTAGCTTTAAATACCAGTACTGACAAAGGATAACTTTTCTGACCTTAAGGAAAACATGTTCAGTTTTCCACCATTAAGTACAATAGCTATGTATTTTTGAAATGTTATTTTTCAAGTAGAGGAAGCTCTTAACTTATTCAGAGTTTTTACTGTGAATGGGTGTTAGATTTTGTCAAATTCTATTCCTGTATCTATTGATATAATTACATGATTTTTTTCTTTAGTGTGTTGAAAAATTGAATTTACTGTTTGATTTTTACTTTCAAACTAGCCTTACAAACCTAAAATAAATTTCACTTAATTATGGTATATAATTCTTCTTTCATATACTTGGATTTAACTTACTAATATTTTGTTAAGGTATGTTGTATGTTTGTTTATGATAGATATTAGGCTGTATTTTCCCTTTCTTCTAGTATGTTTTACTTTCTTGTACTTAGTAAAGGTGAAACAGTAAATTTCACCTTTTTATCCTAAGGTGAAAACTAAAATTATTGTTTTTTATTATTTTTTAATAAATCCTTATTGTTCAGATTATTACAGGTGTTCCTTTTTTTTCCCCCCTCTGTAACTCCCCTCTACCTAATTCCCTACCTCACCCTATGCCCCTACCCCCACCACTCTCTTCATCCACAGGTGTAAGATTTTTGTCCAATCTCTTCCCACACACCTCAAAACTTCTTCCCCCTGAGAATTGTCAGTCCACTCTCTTTTTGTGTCCCTGATTCTATTATATTCATCAGTCCATTCTGTTCATCAGATTTGTTATTCACTTGATTTTTAGATTCACTTGTTGGAAGATACGTATTTGTTGTCATTTTGTTGTTCATAGTTTTTATCTTTAACTTTTTCTTCTTCTTCCTCTTCTTAAAGAATACCTTTCAGGATTTCACATAATCCTGGTTTGGTGGTGGTGAACTCCTTAAGATTATTGTTTTTTAGATCTTTCTTCTTTTCTTATACGTGTGTTTAATGCTATAACTTCTCTAAGCTGCAATTTCACTGCATCCCAAAATTTGCATAAATATTTTTTATTTTCATTTAATATATTTTTAATTTATCTTGAGTCTTTTACCTATCTGTTATTTAGAGACATTTTTGTTAAATATGTTGAGATTTTTGAGCATGCTTTCTCTTATTAAATGCTACTTTAATTCCATTGTGGTCTTTTAACATACTTTATACAATTTCTAATTTGTTAAATATGTTAATGTGTTTTGTTGCTCATTATGTTCCATCTTGTTGAATGTTCCATGGAAACTTAAGAATCTATATTATCCAGTTGTTGGATGAAGTATTCTATACATAGAAATGGGGTCCAGTTGATTAAGAATGTTGTTTAAGTCAGCTCTATTTTTACTGATTTTCTGCCTGCTTATCTATCATTTACCAAAATAGAGGAGTTAAAATATCAACTACAACAATGGATATGTCATTTCACTTTAGAATTCTATCAGTTTTTGCTTCACAATTTTGGTACTGTGTGGTTAGTTACATACACATTGAGGATTATGTTTTTTTGGAGATTTATCATTATTAATTCCCTTTATTATTACAGATTCTCTCTATTGCTGATAATTTTTCTTGTTTGAAGTTAGCTTTGTCTGTAATTAATATAGCTACCTCTTTATTAGCATATATCTTGTTGTATAGCATATATCTCTTTACCTCTTAACTTTTTAAAAGTATTTGGGTAAATACTTTACTTTTAGAGCAGTTTGGAGTCACTATTGAGTGAAAAGTATGGGATTATCAGATAATCCTTGTACTAACACATGCATACTCTCTTTATTCATTTCTATTAATGAATCTACACTGACAAGTCATTATCATCCTCATTAGGATTCACTTTCTGCATTGTATATCCTATGGGATTGTACAGATGTATGAATTTAGAAAAGCATGTGTTCACTACAGTAGTGTCACATAGAATAGTTTTTGTGACCTAAAAATCCTTTGTGCTCTGCCTATGCTTTCCTCTATCACTCAACTCCAGGCAAACAATGATAATTTTACTATTTATATACTCTTCCACAATACCATAGAGTTGAAATCACTTAGTGTGCAGCCTTTTCATATTGTTTTCTTCAACTAGTAATATGCATTTATGTTTCTTTCATGTTTTTTATGGCTTGGTTGCTTATTTATTTTTAGTACTAAATAATATTCCATTGTTTGAATGAACCAGTCTAATTATTCATATATTTATTGTAGGACAGCTTGGTTGCTTTCAAAGTTTGGCAACTATGAATAAAACTGATATAAACATCTGTCTTCAGGTTTTATAATGGAAATCCATTTTCAATTTATTTGGGTAAATACTAAGGAATACAATTGCTGGATCATATGTTTCTTTCATAAGGAACTTCTAAATTGTCTTCCAAAGTGATTGTACAATTTTGCATTCCTACTATCACCTTACCAGCATTGGTATTTTCAATGTTTTGGATTATGGTCTTAATAAGTGTATAGTGGTACTTCATTATTTAAACTTGCAATTCCCTAAAATAAATTGTGCCTAAACATTATTGTTTTTTTAATTCTTAATAACCAATGTGGACTTGCTATTATTTCCTAGATTAAATCCAGGTATAACTTAGCTTTCAAGAATCGCACTAAGTGGTGACATCAAGATAACAACATAAGCCATTTCTGACAAGAACAACTGACAATTATTTACAGACAGGACACCACTGAGAAAATCCTAGATAACGGGGGTGAGGCTGAAGCACCTTTCTCACCCCTGAGACAGACTGCATTAGAAGAGTAAAAGGGGCAGTTACCTGTTGACCGCATTACTCCTTTCTCAGACAAGGGTAGCACCACACCAAGGGGCCTCCTAGCCTAAGTTTATAGTTGCTCAGTGGGAAGAGAGCCCAGGATGGAAATCCAGCTCCCCCAGCATTAAGGATTGCTTCTTGGGATTACCCACTTCATTTTCACCCCTTGAGTACTATGGGGGAATCTGTGGGACTTGACCATTGGGAATCTGGTTGAGATAGAGAAGGGGGGAGGCCTTGCAACCAGCACTCAGATATTGGCAGACTACATTCCTATCTGCTGCACCCAAATAGGTGGTCCCAACCAGAAACTGCAGAGCCATGATTGTGGCACACACAGGTTGCTTGATTTGGGATCTCAAATGAAGAGCAGTGTCAACTCTGGAGCTTATCTGCATCCTCCTCACCTACTGCATAGGCAGGGGAACTGAGTCATAGCCCTGCATATTGGTCAGTATAACTTCTGCCCAACCTAAAAGCCAGCCAGAACACCTGAAAGCTTTGTAGCTCAGCAAGTCTGGGGCAAAGTGTCCAGCAGGCAGGACTGATTAACCACAAAGCAAAGCCAGCAGTTTTTTAGCCAGAGAACTTGGGGCACAGGTGGCTTGAATCAAGTCCACAATAATTTAGCCAATCTTGGAGCTGGTTCTCCCATCCTGCTGAGGTTTGGGAGCTAATTCACAGCCTAATCCCTTCAGCTGAGTGTGTAGTTCAGCCCTGGCTGTCCAGAAAGCCTGATTGAAATACCTTGGAAGTTGGTTGGCATCAACTCTGACACTCCACCTGTGCAGGGCAGCTAATTCATAGCCTCCCACTCCATCTGTGTAGGGGAGCTAATTCAATACCACCCTCACTGATGAGAATTGCTCCCAGCACCATCCAACTAGGAAGCCTGGCCTAAGCACATGGAAACCTGTGTAGCCCAGCAACACTCTAATGGAGAGCCAGCCAACAGTGCTGCCTGTCAGTGGAGCAAAACAGGTGGCCCATTCCAGGTAGAAAACTTGGTGTGTGGTTCTGCTTTATTGGCCTTACTCATCTTTGAGCCAGTTTTGCCACCATGAGTGTGAAGAGGAGTTAATTCATAACCTGGGTTCATGCAGAGGGTACCTTCTGGATCTGTCTGACTAGGAAACCTCGTCCAAGAACCTGGGAAATGGTTCAGGCCAGCAACACTCAAGCAGAGATCTGAGCTAGTGACTGCCCATCTGAAGAGATAAGCCAACTGCTCCATCTACCTCAGTTGTTTGATGCCCATATAAGCCTGATCAGTCCCCACACAAGAGTCTAGTCTGCCATGGGGCTTGATCTGAGACTGTCCCCATACAGGGGAGCTATTTCGTAGCCTCCAACCCACTCACTAGCAAACCACCAGAGCTCCTGAGAATCTTGGTAACCTGCCCTGCATCCCCAATTACAGCAACACTTAATTAAAGAAGCCTACCAGTAGTCTGACATCTTCAGAGCCAACACAGTGGCTCCAACTGCTTAGGTAGCTTAGCTAGCAGGCCTGTAAGATTTGCTTTCCAAATCAAGAGCCTTGTTAACCCTAAGGCCTGTTCTCCAGTGCCAAATGGGCAGAGAAGCTAATTTTCACCCCCCAGCTAGAGTTAAATACAGCCTCCAGTACAACTCCATGAGGAAAGCTAACCAGAGCTCCCAGGAACCTACGTAGCCCATCTTGCAAGCAGAACTGGAGCAGAGAGAGTGGCAGGCAGGCCTGTTCATCTGCAGAGTTGGGAGAGTGGCCTGTCAGGCTGGGGAACTAGGTGCATATCTCTACCTGATTTGAGTCTCAAATAAGAGCCTTGTCAGCTGGGCAGAGAAACTAATTTTAACTCCAACCCCTACTGAGTATGATCTTCAGCTCACTTTATCAGTCACAGAGGCCAGAGGAACTTAGTAGCCCAGCTCATCCTACAGCCCTGTCTGCAGTGGCACTAGAGAAAAACTGTAGGACCAAACAGGGTCCTATCTGACCAGGAAATTCAGTGCACAATCCAGCCTGAGTTAGGTCCCCAAACATTGAGTATTTCCATATTTGAGCCCATTCTGCTGCCAACTACTGCTAAGTATAGTACCCAGTCTAGGAGACTGACCAGAGAATATAAGAAATGACAAAGCACATTCTGCAGCCTTGTGTGCAGAGAGCCAAGCCAGCAGGCCTACTCAACAGTTATCAGCCACATGGGCAATGGCCTTTCCCTTATGGAGATTCTGATAGTTCCATCCGTACCAGGAGATTACCTGCAGACACAGCCATAACACCAAGCCAAGCAGACAGGCAAAGAACTGCCTTTGCCAAAGTGAGCCTATATGATATATTCAAAAGTTGCTAAGAACTAAATCCTAAAAGTACTCATGAAAAGAAAAAACATTTTTATAAAATTTTTGTATCTATATGAATACATGATGAATATTAACTAAACTTACTGTGGCAATCATTTCAGATATATGTAAGTCCAGTCATTGTGCTGTACAACTTAATCTTATATTGTGCTGTTTGTCAATTACATCTCAATAAAACTGGAAAAAAAAACACTGCATCAACTCATAGCTATACTCCCTTTATTTTGTTTCTATTTGACACAAATTCTTTTTTCTGCTTTTACACAGGTAGTTTATACTAACAATTAGATATGTAAAAAAACTAATTACAATGCAATTCGATATAATCAAAGGCTAATATGCAAATAGACTGAATGGTGGAACAATTGGAACAACCAAACAACCAGTTGCTATGAAATGCACTGACCACCAGGTGTGTGTGTGCAGAACATGGTGGGCATTGGCTTTGGAGGGATAGTGTAGTGGTGAGCAAGGGCCTCAGAACAAGTTGGGCTGCTGGTCACTGTCATCAGGCAGTGATTTGTGTGATCACAGTCCTGCCGACGGTTACTGAAAATTCTTTGTTCCCCCGCACCACAGTCCTGCCTGGCGCTTGCAACTGCTGCTGGTTCTGGCCCCAATTGCACCCATTGCAAGCATGGCTGCTGCCCTGATAACCCCTGAGGGCTTCTCCGTGCCTACCTGCTCCTGAGGGGTAATCAGGGACAACAGCTGCTGCTCACACCTGCTGGCACGGGCCCCAATCACTCTGTGCTGGTAGTGGGTGCGACTGGGTCTGGCATCATCAGTGTCAGTGTGTAGGAGTTGTGGTGGTGGGAGGGAGGTGCCAGCAGACAGGGGAGCTGGGCTATGGGGAGAGGGGCTGGGTAGGGGGTGCACAGGATGGGCCAAGAGCCACCCCTGTGCCTACTGCAGCCTTGAGGCCCACAGTTCCTTTCAAGGTGCACAAATATGTGCACTGGGCCCCTAGTATGAAATAATCTACTAAAGTTCATGCTGCTCAAATAGCCCTGCAAGCAGCTAAAACTGAGTTTTTTGGTGAGTGGGTGATATCTTGGAGCAAGTGACATTTTCGCTATGTTTATAGAGTAGGTACAAGAAAGTAATTGAACAAAAGGGCTAACACAAGAGCCAAGGGAATACACTTGGCTGCTAAAATATCTCCTAGTCCTAGTACTAGTTGAGAGAAATGGTGCACCATTATAAGGCATGTAAGGGAAATGAATGCAGCATGATTATAGTAATCAGTCATTAGCGAACATTGTAATTCATTATTAATAATGCTATTTAATAAAGAGTAATATGCAAATTGACTGTACCTTCACTACACCCACAAGCTATACCCACAAGCCACACCCACCAGCCAATCAGGAGCAAATAAACTCCAACCAAGATGGCGGGCCAACTGCCACCTGAAGTGCAGCCATGGTGGCACTTTGGGCAGCCTGGGTCCAGTTCACAGCCCCAGACCCAGCAGGGGTGGCCAGGGTTGGGATCGCAGCCCCAGACCCAGCCGGGGGTCTGGATCCCAACCCCAGACCCAGCAGGGAATCCTGCTCCCCAGCCTCCCGAAGCACAGCCAGCCCCAGACCCAGCTGGATCGCAGCCCCAGACCCAGACCCAGCAGGGGAGGCCGGAACCTGACAGCTTGGGTTGCTGAGGGGCATGGGTTGGGGCAGTAGAGACACAACCCACAAGAAATCTTTGGAAAGGTACATAAACTATCATAACTTTATCCCCCTTTCTACAAGATGAGAAAACTGTCTCTGGATTACGTAGTGCTGTGGGCAACACCTTTCTACAAACACAGGGTAATGTTAAGATCACTCCCAGGAAAGTCTGGTCAGAATACCCTCTCCAAGGAATAATCTTCTTTGGCAAATCATCTAGGAGAGGAAACAAGCTTTTGTTGGTTTTATTCTGAAGGTAAGAGAACATGCCACCCCAACATATGCTGTGTTGTTATATTGATGATCTTGAACTGCAGATGCTTGAAAAACAGCAAATCCATGCAGAGGATTTCACTCAAGTTTCCTGATCTCCCTAAAATCAAACCCCCCTAAAGGAGCTTAAATGTCATAGGTCCCCTTGATGGGAGAAGTGGCATCAGGCAGAGAAGACTGACTCCTGTCACAGAACAGGAGAGTAGAAGTTGACATCACACCCAAACTTTATTACAAACTATTTCCCCCCACCCCATTCATCTTTCCTAAATATCATTTACTCTCCTCTAAGAGGCCTATATCTCTCATCCCCTTTCCCTAAAAAAGAAGGTATTTAAATTTGCATTCTAAGCCACCTTGGGGAATTACTAATTTTCCCTGGGATCTCCCACATATACACAAGGTACACATGTTAATGAACTTTTGTTTTTCTCTTGATCTGTCTTTCATTATAAGGGCCTCTACTAAGAACTCAGAAAGGTAGAGGAAAGCTATTTTTCCTCCATAATTCTATCTCCAGAAGTCAAATCCCCAGTTGAACAATGAGGTTGGCTCAAGTACCAAGCAGTCCCAGCTGATGAGAGGGAAGCTTCTAGGGAGAAATCAATGATATTGCATCAAAGTGGGATTGCTGGTGGGAGTTTAAAGTGGTTCAACATTTTTGGAGGATGATTCGGCAAATTCAATAGAAATGTTCAAGGTACATCCAAGAGTCTTCTTCTAGGAATCACATCTGCTGAGATAAACACAAGTGTGTAAGTTTTGCTCAGAACCCAGGATGCTACTGCAGGCTCCCCTTCAATGATAGAAAAACCCGGGAACAACCTGCATTTTTAGGACAAGGTGGAATTTATACTAATAAAAGAGTAATAGGCTAATTAGATTGAACATCTTCTGGATGACCTTCTAGATGTTCTTCCAAACATCCTTCCCAACAAAGCCATGTTGGCGGGGCCAAGGCAGAGGAGGTTAGAGGCAATCAGGCAGGCAGGGAAGAGCAGTAAGGGGGACCAGGCCAGCAGGGGAGAGTAGTTAGGGCAAATAGGCTGTCAGGGGAGAGCAGTTAGGGGCATCAGGCTGGCAGGCAGGTGAGTGGTTAGATTGGAGAGAGTGCAGGCCAAGCTGAGGCTACCCCCTTCCCATGCAAGAATTTTGTGCACCAGACCTCTAGTTATATATAACAGGATATTGTAAAAATTAAGTTATGAAATTTTTATTAAAGCATTTCTTACTTACCATTATATTGGCTGGGTCACAAAATACTTGTTATGGACTGCATTCAGCCTGTGCCCTCTGAGTTTAACATGCTCTCACTAGAAGAAGGAAAACTAGTTAAGGCATTATTACAGTGTACAGTTGAGGAATAATGGGGATCTGAACCAAGGAAGTGACATTCACATAAGTGAAACCCATGCAGAATTTAATGTCTTAGCAGGTCATTCCCAGAGACTGTTTCCTGCTTTGGTATGCCCATCTTATAACTCTTGCCTATGTTGCTGCCAATGACTCACACCTGTAGACTCTGCCAAAGCACTGTCCTTGCATAAACGGAGCAATCTCACAATGTTTATCACCCATGACCTACTGATATGAATAACCAATTTCAAAAAATTGGGGATAGGATTGGGGAGATAACTTGTACAAAATCCGAATTTTTTAGCCTCTAAATAGGACTAATTCTGTGGCACAATTTATACTTCCCTCTGAGTAAAGCTGAGCTTAGACTTCACCTCAAACTCCAACATTGTTTGACTTTCCCTCCAATTATGGACTGAACTATATATCTTGGAAATACTTATGTTGAAGTATTAACTCCCAAGGTGATTGTCTTTGAAAATAATTTCTGTTGTTTAAGCCACCCAGTATGTAATATTTTATTAGAGCAGCCTTGGCAGACAAATTAATAAAATATATCTCCTTTTCTATATTATTTTGCCCTCAAAAGTTTCTCCTGAAAGAATACCCTTAAAGTTATCACTTGCATGAAAATCCCCAGCTCTGGCTTTGGATCTAGGGAATCTGAGTTTATAGGATGACTTATTGAAATATTATATTGAAGTAAAAAGTGTAGGGATACTTCCAGATTTAGGTTTGTGGCAGTGGATGTAGACATTGGGGAGAAACATGGAATTTCATTCTCTCTGAGTCATTAATGAAGGGTGGTATTTTTGTCATCATTTACAATCTTAGGCTTCAATTTTTCCATCTTTAAATTAGATCCCTCTGACTCTAAATCAGTGGGTGCTCTGCTTCCTGTACTAGGTTGTTAGCATTTGAGTGCATTAAATAGCATTACACTCTTTTTTTTCTCCCCCTGCTTCTATTTTATTATTTTTTAAAATTTATCTTTATTGTTGAGATTATTACAGATGTCCCTCTTTTTCACCCATTGCCCCTTCCACCTGGTTCTTGCCCCACCCCAGGCCTTCACCACCCTAATGTCTGTGTCCAATGGCATAAGTGCATGTAAGTTCTTTTGTTAATCTCTTCCTTCCCTTAATCCTCCCTTCCCTCTGAGATCCATCAGTCTGTGTCATGCTTCTATGCCTCTAGGTCTGTTTTGTATGTCAGTTTATTTTAGTCATTAGATTCCAGATATAAGTGATACCATGTAATACTTGTATTTCTCTGACTAGCTTATTTCCTGTAATATAATATTCTCCAGGATCCTCCATGCTGTTTCAAAGGGTAAGCAATCCTTTTTAATAGCTGCATAGTATTCTATTTGGTAAATGCACCATCTATCACTTGATGAAGCCCCCCTATTCTATTGAATGATCAGTTATATTATTCACTTACTAATCTCATAAAAAGCAGTACAAAGAGGCCAAAGGAACCCCTCACATATTAAGTACAAATTAATGTCCCTTTTCAAGAATTGAGGAGAAATCTATACGCATACATTTCTGTAGCTATTTTAGCTTAACTGTGGACATTTTGGAGAAAGGTAAATGAGATTAGCCAGTTAATTTTTGCTTCAATCCAAACATTTGAAATGTTAGCTTTTGTTTTCTAAACATGCTAGATTCTGTGTCTGCAGGGAGATTATAATGCACAGCCATGATAATCAAAGTAATCCACTCATCTTGGCAATACACACAAGACTTAGATAAGAATGAAGTAAAAAATATGTGAAAAAAGTCAGATTGGCACAATACGGGCCATAAAATACTATGATGTTAAAGGAGAATGAGAACAGATTGAATAAAAACATTAATCAAGAACTGACATGCGTTGTATTCAAAGCAGGACAAGAGTTTGTTGAAAGTCCTTAAGATTTGTCAAGTTTACACAGAAAGAAAATGGCAATTTCACCTTGCAGGACTAAACAGCTTGAACGTGAAAGGCTGATGGTGAGATCACTCAGTAACAGTTAGCAAATTAATTTTAAGGAGGTAGATATTTATCTGAGGGTTGCATTATAATTCATATCATGTGCAGGCAAAATATAACTTTCTTCGTGCATGAATCCAACAAGTTTTTTCTAGGCTTTTGCTTAGGAACTAGGACTTTAACTCTAATGGGCAGGAAATAAACCAGTTCATGATTTTGTTGTTTCATATGGAGAAAAATTATAGTGAATGATTTGTCATGGAAAAACTAAATTTTGATTAAATAATTCGGTTCCATAATGAGAACATAAAATTAATACTGAGTGGCCAGACTATTATGATCTCTGAATGCATAATAATCTGTCCACTCAGTGTATATCCTATATAATAATAGGCTAATATGCAAATTGTCCCCTGGAACAGGAGTTCGACCAGCAGGTCAACTGCCCATGTCCCTTCACCCTGGCCAGGCTGGCCAGATTCCACCCATGCATGAATTCAAGCATTGGACCTAATATATATACGCATATACTGAGTGGCCAGATTATTAGAGGCCCGGTGCACAAAATTCATGCACGGGAGGTGGGCAATGTCCCTTAGCCCAGCCTGCACCCTCTCCAATCTGAAACCCCTCGAGGGATGTCTGACTGCCCCTTTAGGCCCTATCCTACTGGGATCAGGCCTAAACAGGAAGTCAGACATCCTTCTCAGAATCCAGGACTGCTGGCTCCAAACTGCTCATCTGCTTGCCTCCCTGATTACCCCTAACTGCTTCTGCATGCCAGCATCATCACCCACTAACCATATCCTGCCAGCCTGATTGAGGTCTAACTGTTCCCCTGCAGGCCTGTTTGCCCCCAACTTCCCTCCTCTGCCTGCCTGGTAACCCCTAACTGCCCTCCTCTGCAGGCTTGATTGCCCCAAACTGCCCTCCCTTGCAGGCCTGGTCCCTCCCAACTGCCCTCCGCTGCTGGCCTGATGGCCCCCAACTGCCCTCCCTTGCAGGCCTGGAACCTATCACTGTCCTTCTCTGCTGGCCATCTTGTGGTGGCCATCCTGTATCCACATGGGGGCAGAATCTTTGACCACATGGGAGCAGCCCTCTTGTATGTTGGAGTGATGGTCAATCTGCAAGTTACTTTTTTATTAGATAAGATAATGGCCCAGTGCATGGGTGGGGGCCTAGAGCATATCCAAGCCTTCTGCTTCCTCCATGGTGGCAGCCATTTCTATTTGAAACTTTGTAGCCTAGGGTGGAGGCCTAGGCCAGTAACAGCAGGTGGAGAAAGCTTGGCTTCCTCCATTGCCAGGGAAACCCAAGACTCTGTTCTCTCCAGCTCAGTGGCTGTCGCCATTTCTGTATCTTTTATAATTGAAACTTTGTAGCATTGAGTGGCGGCCTAGGTCAGCAATGGCAGGCAGAAAGCTTGGCTTCCTCTGTTGCCGGGAAAACCCAAGCCTTCCTTCTGCTCTCAGTGTTGGCAGCCATCTTGGTTGGGGTTTATTTGCATAATCTGCCCCTGATTGGCTGATGGATGTGGCTGTGGGCATGGCTTGTGGGGGTAGCAAATGTATGGTCACGTTTGCATATTACTCTTTTATTAGATAAGATATATACTATCTAATGTGTGTGTGTGTGTGTGTGTGTGTATCAATTCTGGCTAAGTAAGGGATTTATACTAATCCTGAACCAGAAAGGTGGTAGACGTAAGGTGACTATTAGGCTGTATGGAAATTCTACCTGAAGTACTTCCAAGTACTGGTTTGGGTTGAGATGACTGATTAGGCTAGGCTAATGCTTGCTATAGGACATTTATTGGGTTTTATTGAGAAGATTGCCTTTTTTTTTTTTTAAAGAAACTCCACACTATTTTTTATAGTGGTTATAACAGTCTGCATTCCCACCAACAGTGTAATAGGATTCCTTTTTCTCCACATTCTCTTTAGCAATTGTTTGTTGATTTATTGATGGTAGCCATTGTGGCAGGTATGAGGTGGTATCTCATTGTCCTTTTAATTTGCTTCTTTCTGATGCTTAGTTATATCTAACATTATTTCATATGTGCCCTGGCCATTTATATGTCCATTTTTAAGAAGTGTGTATTCAGGTCTTCTGCCCATTTTTTAATTGGGTTGTCTTCCTTTTTGTTGAATTGTGTAATTACTTCATATGTTTTGGAAATTAACCCCTTATCAGATGTTTCATTGGCAAATATATTCTCCCATACAGTGGGTTCCCTTTTCATTTTGATGGTGGTTTCCTTTGCTGTGCAGAAGCTTTTTAGTTTGATGTAATCCCATTTGTTTATTTTTTTCTTTGTTTCTCTTGCCCTAGGCAATGTATCAGTGAAAATTCTGCTGCATGAGATATCTGATATTTTGCTTCTTACATTTTCTTCTAGGATTTTTATTCTTTCACAACTTACATTTAAGTCTTTTATTCATTTTTAGTTTATCCTTGTGGATGATGTAAGTTGGTGGTCTAGTTTCATTTTTTTGCATGTATCTGTCCAATTTTCCCAACATCATTTGCTGAAGATACTGTCTTTACTGCATTGTATCCTTTTGCCTCTTTTGTCAAAGATTAGCTGAGTATAATGGATTAGATCAATTTCTGGATTCTCTTTTCTGTTCCACTGATCTATGTGTTTGTTCTTATGTTGTTTTGATTACAGTAGTTTTGTAGTATAGCTTGATATCTGGTATTGTGTTTCCCTCTGACTTTGTTTTTCTTTCTCAAGATTGTTGTGCCTAGCCAGGGTCTTTTTTGTTCCAAATAATTTTTAGCGTATTTGTTCTATACCTGTGAAATATGTCGTTGGTGTTTTGATAAGGATTGCATTAAATCCATAGATTGCTTTGGGTAGTATGTACATTTTAATGATATTAATTCTGCCAGTCCAAGAACAGGGTATTTTCTTCAACTAGTTTATATCTTCCTCTATGTTTTTTTTTTCAATGTTCCATAGTTTTCCATGTACATCACTATTTGACCCGGTGATTCCACTTCTAGAAATGTATCTTAAGAATCCTGAAACACCAATCATAAAGATTTTATACACCCCTATGTTCGTAGCAGCATTATTTGCAATAGATAAAATCTTGGAAACAGCTCCAGTGCCTATCAGTAGATGAGTGGATTAAACAACTGTGGTCCATTTATACAATGAAATATTATGCAGCTATAAAATAGAAGGTTTTCTAATCCTTTGAGACCTGGAGAATATTATAATAAGTGAAATAAGCCAGTCAGAGAAAGATAAGTATCACATGATCTCACTCATATGTGGAATCTAATGAATAAAATAAACTGATGAATAAAGCATGCAACAGACTGAGGTATTTCAGAGGGAGGTGGGGAAGGGAAGATATTAACCAATGAATTTATATGCACATATGCATAGCCCATAAATAGATAATAGTTCAGGGAAGGCTTAGTGAGGGGATAGGAGCAAGGTGTAGGGAGCAATGAGGGGAGAAGGGAAGACATCTGAAATACTTTCAACAACAACAACAACAAAAATTATTTTTTTAAAGACTGCCTTTGATTAGGCACTTGCTCAAAGTGCTCTGTGGAATTCTAAAGATTTCCTTTCCTTATTAATGAGAGCCTAGAAATGATGACCCACATCTACAACCCACATCTAAGAGCACTGTTTCTGCATTTATTTTCAAAATCTTAATTTTTCTCCTTAGGTAACTGAGTCCTCTATCCCTGTAGTGCAAAAAAGAGAGTATAAAAGCCCTCTTCTTACTTCAGAGTATGAACTGAAAATGGACCTATATTTAACCATTATTGTAAAATGTTTTCTTTTATCATTAAGGCATTATATATTATTTTACAAGGGTTGTTGGAGAATGGTTAATGACTTCACTTAGTTAATTCTTGACCAATATTATGATGGTTATATATACTAGTGAATAATTATATGGTAAGTACCACCCAAAACACCATAAATAGACCCCAACAATTTTTTAATTAGCATTTGTAAAATGCAGTAGTTACTTTGTGACAAAAACTATGTGACAAAATTTGGAATGTTCTTTCCTAGAAGATTAATAAGTAGTTGGTAATTGAGGTTGTATCAAAGCAGACATTTTAGCAAAGACTGCATATCAAGTATTTCTGAAGAAGAATTGCATGTTATATGCTAATTAATTATTGATTATTGCATGTTTTATTACATTCTTATACTTATGTGTGCAGAGTAACTAGCTCTTTAAAGAAACCCTCATCCCCTTATACACTTTGACCTTGCACAAGAAGTTTTAGACTTTTTGTAAATAAAGTTTTTACAAAGTAAATAAGTTACCTTTCTTAGGTATACTTCTTATGAAAGAAGTTTCTTCCAAGTACTTGACAAAGACAGCTTACGTTCTTTTAGCAAAACTTGTATGTGGTGGTGATGGGGGCATATTTTGTGAAGATAAGTCACCAGTAAAACTTTGACTCAGCATTTGAGGTCCCTGTGACATTTTTAAATTGTCAAATGTTTGAAATAGCTTTATGCTGTAGGAATAAAGGGAATAAATTAAATTTATATCTGTGACACTATATTGGTTTAGAAATAGATGACAAGTTTGCATATTTATGGATTCAAATAATATTGCCAAGACCAAAGGGGCTCTATGTGGTCTTCAGTTATTTTGGTCTCATTCTTTAATTTTTTTTAAATGGGGAAAATGACTATAAAAAATAACTTATGAAAGAGTACACTCATAATAAGAAAAAACATGTTATATAACTAGGTAGAAAGTAAAAAAATAGAAATTCTAGCCTGACTCAGTTACTTATTTACATGACATTAACTTTATGAAACATAAAGTTAAAATGAACATAGAGAACTCCCAGTTTATAAGGTAAAAATGCAAGGTAAAAAATGCAGCTATTAAATCTACAAGTGACTAGTGAAAATAAATTAAGAGTCTGTAACATAGTTTAAATATTTTGACATTTATTTAAGTTCTTAGGCAATAAAGGCACAATTGTCACTATAACTATATAGTGGAAAATAAAGATAGATTGAAAATTGCAAAGTTATTAATTACTGGTTCTTTAGCACATGAAAAATCATTGCATTCTATATGCTAAAGAGGCAGGTGTATAACTGCAGAAAGGTGTATTGCATATCAGAAATGTAAAAGTCATTAACTGACTCTGAAATGGGACTAAAAACTCAGGCTTGTACAAACTAAATGTGCACAACTTCCAATGACTGTGTCAATCTCAAACCCCCTCTGTGTTCATTACTTCTATTTTAGAAGTTGGAATTACCCCTAAAGAAGGGACATGAGAGTTGGTGGTAGGATTTCAGTGAGGACACATACCCAGGTTGCAGTTTTATCACCAGGAAGGGTGAGTAGGGGAGGGTACTCATCTGGCTAGTGTGGATCAGTGGTTGAGCAGGGACCCATGAAGCAAGAGGTCTCCTGTTTGATTCTGTATCAGGACCTATGCCCAGTTTGTAGATTTGATCCTCGGTAGGGGGCCTGCAAAAGGAAACCAATCCATGTTTCCATCTCTATCCTTCTACCTTCCTCTCTCACTGAAATAAATAAAAACATAGTTCTTTTTAAAAAAGAAAAAAAATGTGAAAAGTATAGAGCTCAAGAGTAAATGACTTTTTTAAAATCCTCACTCATGGATATGTCTTTTTAAATTATTCTTTGTGTGTTTGTTTGTTTGTGTTATTGATTCTAGAGGGTGAGGGAGGAAGAGAGATAGAGAAATGTCCATGTGAAAGAGAAATATCAATCAGTTGCCTTCAGTACCTGCTCCAATGCTGGATGGAACTTGAAACATAGGTATGTGCCCAATCAGGGAGTCTAACCAACAACCTTTTGGTGCATGGGATAACACCAAGGGAAACACTTGGCCAGGGCATGAGACTCATTTTTTAAAGAGATTGTTATTTAACAAAGCATTGTTTGTAACATTCATGCGATCATGTATATTTTACTTATGGTAAATTTATTCAAATGATGGATTAAAATTTATGTAAAAAATGTATTTTGTTTTGTAACTTGCTAGTTTGGCCTTGATTTTTATTCTATTCAGAAAAGATTTTACTCCAGAAAAAATAATTACATATTTTGATTATAGAAAGCTATAATTGTTTACTATACTAATTACTGCTTATAATTAAACAGGCTTATTTTAGAACAAACTTACCTCAGTAAGATGATACTTATCTATCAGCTTATCTTGGGAAAATTAATCAACTATAAAAAGACTATATAAAATATAGTTACAAGAAAACTGAAAATCTGTTTTTGGATTTATACAGCAGAGTAAGAACTATTTTAGTTTTCTATATTTAGAGACATACATAGAGAGAAAATCAGAAAGTAATTAGGAATATCACCAGAGTTCTAAAAATCCATTACTTAAATGTTCATTTTACAAAACTAATATGCTCTCTTTGACACTGAAAAATAATATATTCTTCTTGAGAACACAGAAAATGAAATATCTTAGAGTTATATATTTTCCTACTTATAATGCTTGCTCAAATATTATGAATAATTTTATAGTAACAGAATAGGTGATTACTAGAAGATTATTCATCTCTGTGTGTAATAATACCTAAGAGCTGTCAGGAAGGAAGAACTACAGTGAAAATCCACGTTGGAATATCAGAATGTGTTTAATAAAACCATTTGATAACCAGAATAAAGTAAAATATACCAAAAAATACAAACAATACATTTGGTTTAAAGAAACATTAAAATACTAGAGGCCCAGTGCATGAGAAATTCATGTATGGGGGGTGTCCCTCAGCCCAGCTTACACCCTCTCCAATCTGGGACCCCTCAAGGGATGCCCAACTGCCTGTTTAGGCCTGATCGGACCTAAATGGATAGTCAAACATCATTCTCACAATCCAGGACTTCTGGCTCCAAACTGCTTGCCAACTGCCTCCCTGATTGCCCCTAACTGCTTCTGCTTGACAGCCTGATCACCCCTTGACCACTACCCTGCCAGCCTAATTGAGGTGTAACTGCTCCTTTGCCAGCGTGTTTGCTCCCAACTTCCCTCCTCTGTCGGCCTGGTCACCCCTAACTGCTGCCCTCCCCTGCAGGCCTAGTCCCTCCCAACTGCCCTCGTCTGCTGGCCTGGTTGCCCACAACTGCCGTCCCTTGCAGGCCTGGAAACTCCCAACAGTCCTTTCCCTGCTTGCCATCTTGTGGTGGCCATCTTGTGTCCTCATGGGGGAAGGATCTTTGACCACACGGGGTCAGCCCTCTTGTGTATTGGAGTGATTAATCTGCGAATTACTCTTTCATTAGATAGGACAGAGACCTGGTGCATAGGTTGAGGCCAGCTGGTTTGCCCTGAAGAGTGTCCTGGATCAGGATGGGGGTTTTCTTGGAGTGTGGGGCAGCCGGACAAGGGGCCTGTGGTGTTTACAGGCCAGCCATGCCACCCAGCGACCCAAGCAGAGGCCCTGGGATCTGGGATTAATTTATGTTCTCCAATTGAAACTTTGTAGCCTGGAGCAGAGTCAAGCCTTCTGCTCGCTCTGTGTTGACAGCCATTTCTGTTTGGGTTTATTTAAATTCTATAATTGAAACTTTGTAGCCTAGAGTGGAGGCCTAGGCAGCAAGGGCAGGCAGAAAGCTTGGCTTCCTCCATTGCTGGGAAAATGCAAGCCTTCCTCCTGCTCTAACTGGCCGTAGCCATCTTGGTTGGGATTTATTTGCTCCTTATTGGCTTGTGGGCATGGCTTGTGGGCATGATCAGAGTTATAATCAGTTTGCATATTAATCTTTTATTAGATAGGATGGTTCATTCTGGTGTTTCATTGTTAGTGTGTGTGTGTATGTGTGTGTGTGTGTGTGTGTGTGTGTGTGTGTGTGTGTGAAATTGTGTTTCTATTTCTATGAAGGAAAATCTAATGTTCTCTCCAAGTGTAATCAATACAAGTGTAAGCTATAAACGTATTGTAAAAGGTAAAGCTGTGACAAAGCAATTTTTTAAACTAGGAGAACCTTTTCTATAGGTGTAAACAAAAGTAGTAATGGATCCACAAATATGTAGAAATTTACAAAAGTTTTTAATGAGTTCATGCATTTAAATTCAAACAGTGGAATAAAATTACAACATTATCAATGCTGTTTATAACAAGTTAATAGGGATTCAAGCACTGTTTCTTTTTTTAATTTTATTTATAATATAACTTATATTTAATAGTAGTACATATGTTTTCCGTCCCCCCCCCAATATCCTCCCCCCAGCCTCCCTTACCCCTCAGCACATGTCCCCACCTGCCCCCCTCCCCACCCCAGAGTCTTTCATTCATTGGTTATGCTCATATGTATGCATACAAGTCCTTTGGTTGATCTCCCCCAGCATCTGCCTCCCCTCCACTCCAGCCTTCCCCCTGTAGCTTGACAGCCTGTTCAAGGCCACCCTGCCTCTATATCAGTCACTCTCCCCTGTTTCTTTTCTTCAAAAATATCTTGCTTCTGCATACTGAAAACAAACGTATAAGAGCAAAAAAAGTTTGAGTGTCAGTTTCAATGTTCAACTGTTCTGAGTCCCAGTTTCAATGTCAAATAGTTCTTCATGTGTACATGTCAGCAATGGTATCCAGATGGTGGACACATCGTGGCAACGCAAGATCCATCCTCTCTGGTTTGGTCCTGGGCCACCTGCAGCCACGCACAGCTGCCGACTGCTAGCATGGCAAGGTGTCGTCAGCATCCCCCATCTCTGGACTGCCCTCGTGGCTGGAACAGACCCGTCAGTTTGTCCCTGTCGCAGGAACCCACATGGTCTTGGAGTTGTTCTCTGCAAACACACAAACACATTCTCGACCAAAGGTTAACAAAGGGATCCTCTCTGCAAAATAGACTTGGGATTCTTTTTATTTTTGCCTAAATGATTTTCCTTTGGCTTATTTTGACACCATGTGTGTTTTTTCATGGGTGTCCTTCAGCTGGTTTTACAAATGGAATTTTCTTTTCTGGAGTAAGAATTTTCTACATGTATTTTACTTATAGGATATTTTTCCTTAAGGCACTGTTTCTTTTTGCCTTTTCAACAAAATTTAACTTATACTTAAGGACCTCTGATATTCTGATAACATGTTTAAATTTAAATTTTTTGGATTTTTTTAAAAGTATATACCCCTTACTTTTCAGGAATAATGTAAAAGATAAATCAGTTTCTTAGTAAATACAAGATCATTGGGTAAGATTTAAAGCATGAATGGAATAGATAAATGAAAAAAAGTTCTAAAATCACTCTTGATGGAAAAATTGGCTAAATATATAAATACAAGTAATATATATTTAATATAATGGCACCATTCTTTTTAAAAATATGTGTTTTGTTTATTTTGGAATGAGAGGAATGGAGGGAAACATTGATGAGAGAGAAACATTTATTGGCTGCATCCAGATCTAGGAATTGAGCCTGCAACCCCAGCATACGCCCTGACAGGAATCAAACATGAGACTTCTTGGTGCATGAGAAAAGACTCACTTCACTGAGCAACACTGTGGGGGGGCAATGGTACTATTCTTGTCTTTGATTTTTACTTATTTTATATTTTAAAAGTCATTGATATTTATATGATTCTATCTCTATACTTGCCATTTTTCTTTTTTTAATTTAATAAATCTTTATTGTTCACATTATTACAATTGTTCCTCTTTTTCCCCCCAGAGCTCTCCTCCACCCAGGTCCCACCCCACCCTCTGTTCTTCTGACCCCCTCCCCCACTGTCCTCATCCATAGGTGTATGCTTTTTGTCCAGTCTCTTCCCACCCTCAAACCCCATCACTTTCCTTTTTTTAAAAATTTATTCACTGAAGCAAAAGAGAATAAAATTTGATTTGTTGTCCCATTTATTTATACATTCATTCATTACATATTTTGGAGCGGAACTAATTTTACAAAATGGCAAATGGACTGAGGGGCTCTCCCTACTTAGCATACTGTTTTTAGTCAAAAATGCTCAAAGTTGAGTCTGATTTGTTGTTGTTGGCATGTTATTGTCCCTATGTCCCCATGTCATGATTAATTCTGGGAAAATTTGAAAAAATCAGTAATACTATCACTTTGGGCTTATCTCCCTTGTAAGTGACTAGATTTTACCTATCTTTTATTGGACCTATCACTACCTGACACAAAAATATTAAATAAATTATTTATAGTAAAAAATACATAATATGCTAATTAGACAGGACAACCTTCCTGATGACCTTCCGGATGAAGCCGGGACTGCAAGGAAAGCCTGGGTCCTGGGAACCAGAGGGAAGCTGGTACCAGCAGCTGGGGAAAGGAAGGCTACTCCTGCACAAATTTTGTGCATTGGGCCTCTGGTATTTAAATAAATGACCAACCATATAACTAATGTTATAGTTATTGCTAATATACTACCCACATTGATTGAATCATTTGCTATATACTTTATCTACATTCTCTTATTTATCCCCTGAAACCACCCAGAGATACATATATGTTTTATGATCATAATCATTTAACAGATTTTTTAAAAAAATAACTAACATTCAATTAGGAAATATTGAATGACATCAGTGCTGTAAAAGTAGTACATAGTGTGACAGCTGGGTTGTCTTCATTGACATGAATGTCACAGATCGTTACTATAGAAAACAAATGAATACTGGTAAATATACAAGCACAGCGCCAAGCAAAGAGAAAAAGCAGGTAGCTGCTCTTCCTCCATTAGCAAACGGACTTGTTGGAGGTCAAAATTGTGCATATTAAATTCAGAGAGATGATAAAGAATTATCATTCTTTATATTTATTATATTCTTTTTTATTGTATTTATTATATTCATTTATTATATTCTTTATAAAGAATAACATCATATAAGGATAAAATTTTGTTTTGACACTAGAGATTTATTAAATCCTTGAATAAGAAACTGTTTCTTGAGATTGAGTTTCATAGCTCAAATCATTACCTCCAATGTATTTATTCTCCTGTTTGAATAATAGAATGACTAAACACTTCAAAGTATTGAAAAGGATAAAAAAAAATAAAGTGAAAATTCCTAATGCTTACAGGCCATGGAGAGCATGTTCCACAAGCCAAATTGGAGGTGTGGTCTCAGGTTGGAAGCTAGGCAGCAAGAGTCAATGATAAAAGTGAAAGTAAGTAAACACTGTAGAGCTGAACTTTCAGCAGCTCATATTAAGAATATTGTCAGTTACATTATGAAACTAAAAATAATTTGACTTGAGGTAGATCAAAAAAGTTCAAAATTATAGATAGAATACATTGACCCTGTAATGTAATTTTCTTTGAGAACACAAGGCAAGAATAATAATAAAAAGTCTGTATAAAGTATGTTACTGAATACTAGAGGCCCAGTGCACAACTTTCATGCATTGGGGGTGGGGGTTCCTCAGCCTGGCTTGTGCCTTCTCCCAGTCCAGGGCCCCTTGTCTTAGGCCTGGGTAGACCTAAGCCCACAGGTGGACATTCTCAGAGGGGTCTTAGAGCTGCCACTGAGGCAGTAGAGGCTCCCGCCATTGTCACTGTGCTCACCAGCTAGAGCCTGTCTTCCTGCTCCTTAGCCCTACTTCAAAGGCAGAAGAGGCTCCCGCTGCTTCCACGGTGCTTGCCAGCCATAAGCCTGGTTTCTGGCTGAGTGGACTTCCGCCTATGGCTGTGATGGTGAAACTATGACATACGTGTCAGCACTGACACGTGTATCCATTTTCAAAGACACGCGGCCGCATGCGGTCACATACAGAGAAGCATGGGGCTGCATGCCGAGAAGGATGAAACATTTGCTATAGTGTAGTGTAGACACTCTGTGCCAGAGATCTGTAAGAAAAAACAACAGACCTCCAGCACAGAATATGAAGTTCTTGGACTTCTGGTTAGGCCATTAGGGGATCTTTGACCTCACTTTCTGGCTGGCAGAGCAGGGAACAGAGGAATGCCACAGGGGACCCATCTCTGGGGGCCCTGTGATCACCATTACCAGCAACCACATAACCACAGCAACTATCATCCAACCTACTGTTGTTGCATGTCATGGATTTCTAATTGACCATCATTACTGAGATAAGTGAGGGGGAGGCTGAGAGAGGCGAGGGCCTGTGCTATGGGTGCCATTTCCTGCCATTAGAAATAGGGGCAGCCATCTTAATTTATATAAGGAACGTCATTTTGCAGCATAGTGCAGACTCCATTTCACCACTATTACTGTTGGGTATCATTATTAACCCCTATTTCTGCTTATTAACTCTGCTCTTTCCTAAAAGACAGTTACATGTGCCATCTTGTGGTCAGTTAGGCTAGTTAACCCCTAATGGCCTGCAGGGCTAAAGGGCTATCTATAATTCTATCTTCTATCACTGCCTTCCTGATGGAAACTCCCCTCCCCCCCCAAAAAAAAGGTTAAGTAAAGGAAGTGGTAGTAGCAGTAGTTGACCCTTTCAGTAGACATGAACCAAGACGTATGCCATTATAGAAAAAAAAATGGCAGATCATTTTGCTTTCTAAGTACTGAAACAGTAGTAAGCAGACCGTGGAATATAAATAGACGTTTTGTGACTAATCATTCCCAGCTCTTGGAAAAAAGTGAGGATAAAAGGAAAAAAATACATTTCCAGGCAGCTACACCTTTATAAGAGCCCATCTAATTCCATCCTTAAATTTATAAAAGGCTCTACAAATTTAACATCTTCAAGTTTGAACATTGCTCACTCCATAGCTCAGCATGGAAAAGCACTCAGTGAGGGAGAATTTATTAAAGAAACTCTCCTAAGATGTGCACCAGCTCTATTTCACGAAATGAAGATTAAAGATGCAATTATTAAGAAAATATCTGAGTTACCACTCAGTAGAAATATCATGAAAGACCGAATAATGAGACTGAACACAAATGTACAAAATCAATTAAAGAAAGACATAAGTTGCCGAGACCGGTTTGGCTCAGTGGATAGAGCATCGGACTGCGGACTGCGGGGTCCCGGGTTTGATTCCGGCAAGGGCATGTACCTTGGCTGCGGGCGCATCCCCAGTAGGGGGCGTGCAAGAGGCAGCTGATCAATGTCTCTCTCTCATCGATGTTTCTGACTTTCTATCCCTCTCCCTTCCTCTCTGTAAAAAATCCATAAAATATATTTTAAAAAAAAGAAAGACATAAGTTAATTGTAAATATTTTTCATCTATCTTGATGAAACTACTGATGTCACATCACATGCTCAGTTGTCGATTATTGGTCGATATTCTGATGGTCTTACAATGAGAGAAGAGTTGATAAAGTTAGTATTAGTGCCAACAAGTACATCAGGAAGTGAAATATGTAAGGTTGTTATGCGAACATTTTGTGACCTAAGCATTGGTATCTCTAAAGTTGTGTCAGTGACGACAGATGGGGCACCAAACATGATGGGGGAAAAAGTCAGATTTGTCAAATTGTTTACAGAAGCTATTGGACATCCGATTGTGCCTTTTCATTGTATTATCCATCAGGAGTTTTCATGTGCCAAGGCAGGATTCACTGACTTAACGACTTAATTTCAGTTGTTACAAAAATAGTTAATTTAATAGCTGTTCGCCCCCTTCATAAGCGAGAATTTTCTGCACTTTTACTTGAGGTTGATTCCATCTACAGTGGACTGCTGATGTACAATAATGTAAGATGGCTGAGCCAAGACAAAGTTCTTGAGCGCTTTGTGGAGTGCTTTGAAGAATTTAAGGTATTTCTTGAGGATAAGGGTTTGGGAAATTTTTCTCAGCTCAATGATGATAAGTGGGTCAACACCCTGATATTTTTTACAGATCTCTCTGTTCATATTAATGAACTGAACTTAAAGTTACAAGGTTTTGGCAAAAGTATTGGCGTTATATTTGGATATATAAAAGCTTTTGAAAGCAAACTAAATTTTCAAGCGAGATGTAGAAATTAAAACTTATAAGTATTTTTTTGTTTTGAGTAACAAAGTATTTTGAGAAGGCCAGTGCAGCTGTACAAAATGAAATGGAACCCTTGCATATAAAGTACCAGCATGTTTTAGACTCATTTCTTGACCAGTTCAGTTATAGATTTAATCAATTTAGAAGCCTAGAACAGACTATAAAAATAATTAAGTATCCTGATGTAGTAGTCTACAGTAGTTTGGAATTAAATGGTTTCCAAATTAAATGGATGCAAATTGATGATTTAGAGATGCAACTTGCAGAATTTCAAGACAGCATCTCGACTCAGGTGTTTGTAGACTTGAGGTCAAAGCTTGAGAATCTGGAAAGGTGCCATTTGGAGAATCAAGGGGAGTGCCACTACAAAGGAGAAATTTGGAGTGCCTGGAACCGATTACCAGACACTTTTAGCACCCTGAAAAATATAGCAATGGCTTTACTCAAAATTTTTTCCTCTTGTGAGACCTATTCTCAGCATTAAATATTATCAAAACCAACAAAAGAAACAGATTAACAGGTGAAGTTATTAGCCCTTGCTTGGGCTTGAAGTGTACAAAATAGCAACCTTCAATTGAAGGTTTAGCCAATGAAATTTAGCAACAAAAAAGTCACTAATAGGCAGGTTAGTTAAAAAAAAAACTCCTCTCTCCCTCACTTATCTGAGTTCACGGCACCCCACACAAGTCAAATAATATCAAGACCATCAAAAGAAACTGACTGCCAGATGAACAAAGAAGTCACTAAGCAGGTAATTTAAATAATTAGTTTTTGGTTTATTAAATACAGTTTATATGTTACAATTATACATTTTTGTTATTTGAACTATAAATATCACGAAATTATGTGTTTTTTTTCTCGAAGTGACACACCGCCTGAGTTATGCTTGGTTTTTTGGCGAATTTTGACACACCAAGCTCAACAGTTTGCCCATCACTGCCCTATGGGATCACATAGACTGCAGGGACAGGTCTTTCATGGAGCATGTGACTTCTAGGGGTCAGTGCACGTCATAGTAACCAGTGGTTCTAAAATTTGGTCATTTTGCATATTAGGGTTTTATTATGTAGGATTCTGAGAATTATCTTATATACAAATCTTTTGAAATATTCAGAAATAACTACAGGTTTTCAAAATAAAATAATTTAAAAATGTTATTCAAATACTCCCAATTCTAAATATTCACCCACAGCTCCATTAAAATGATCCCCCAGGAGCCCATGTTGGAGAGCTACATTAATTCCTTTGCTTTCGTACATTTTTTCTGCTCTAAAGTGTGTATCCAATGAATGCATGAATAAGTAGAACAACAAATAGATTTTTCTCTCTCTCACTTTCTCTCTCCCTCCCTCCCTTCCTATCTATCCAAAATCAGTCAATCAAAAAAAGAAAAATTGGAACTACAAATATAGAATTGTAAAAATATTAATGATTTCTAAAATATAAAATACATAAAAATAAGAATGGTGCCATTATATTATTTGTATTTATACATTTAGCCAAATTTTCCAACCAAGAATGATTTTAACACTTTCCTTTCTTTCATGTTTCCATACCACAAATGTTTTAATTTTTTTCCAATTAACTTGTGTTTACTAAGAAACTGATTAATCTTTTATATGATTCCTAGACAGAAAAGGGTATGTACTTTAGAAAAATAAATTTAAATATGTTATCAGACTATCAGAGGTCCTCAAGTATAAGTTGAATTTTGTTGAAAAGTAAAAAACAAAACAAAACAAAATAAAAAACAGTACCAGTATACCTATTAGCTTGTTACAAAGAGCATTAATAATTTTATAATTTTATTCCACTGTTTGAATTTAAATGTATGAATTGCATTAAGCTTTTATAAATTTCTACAAAGGTAGCATCCATTACTACCTTTGTTTACACCTATAGAAAAGGGTCTCCTAGTTAAGAAAACAAAAACATTGCTTTGTCATAGCTTTATCATTTACAATATATTTGTAGCTTAAAACTGCATTAATTACACTTAGAGAGAACATTAGATTTTCCTTCATCGAAACACAGCCCTAGCCAGTTTGGCTGAGTGAATAGAGTGTTGGCCTGTGGATTAAAGGGTCCCAGATTGATTCTGGCCAAGGGCACATGCCCAGGTTATGGGCTTTATCCCGAGTAGGGGTGTGCAGGAAGCAGCTGATCAATGATTCTCTCTCATCATTGATGTGTCTGTTTTTCCCTCTCTCTTGCTCTCTAAAATCAATAAATTAAAAAAAAAAAGAAATAGAAACAGAATTTCACACACACACACACACACACACACACACACACTGAAAAAACAAACAAAACAGAATGAACCATATTTAATGTTTCTTTAAACAAAATGTACTATTTGTATTTTGGGTACATTTTACCTTATTCTTGTCATCAAATGGTTTTCTTAAACACATTTTGATAATTCAAAGTGGATTTTCACTGTAGTTCTTCCTTCCAGACAGCTCAAAATAGATGGCTCATAGTTATTACACACATAAACAATCTTCTGGTGATTGCCCATTCTGATACTATAAAATTATTTATATTTGAGCAAAATATTATAGCTAAGAAAATATATAACTTCAAGGTATTTCATTTTCTGTGTTCTCAAGAAGAACATATTATTTTTCAGTGTCAAAAGGAGCATATTAGTTTTGTTTAATGAACATTTAAGTGAAGGGCTTTTATAACTCTGGTAATATTCCTAATTACATTCTGATTTTCTCTCAAAAGCAGCCTAAATTTGTAATGCCGACTGCCTATGATGGGCTTAATAAGAAATTATACACAATTCCTAAAATATGATGAATAATTTGGAATAGTAATCTACTACTAGATTTAATAATTGTGACTTTAGGGAAAATGGAGTATCAACAATACAATTAAATAATATATTTTGATATGTGTTTTTAAAAATGAATCTTCATATATTATGGCAAATTTCCCATATATAGAGAGCTATAAAAATCAATATACAATGAGATTGGAGACTAAAAGCTATAAGTTCTTCAGAAAATTAAGAGTTTTTACATAAGAGCTATTCATAAATGCTTTATGGGTAATATTATCTGGCTTCCAATTACAGGTTAAAGACCACCAACCTTTATCAGTAGACATAAGAAATTAATAGAGATATAGTAGTGTGTATTCTCTAATGATGGCTAAGTAATATGCTAAAGCAAGAACATTCAACTTCAGTGCAGTTAACAGTAACCTCTAGATCTGGAAAGTTTAAATTCAATACCCAAGAACCACTTGAATGGACAGTGATTGATTTTGCTTACTCTAGCCTAGAGGGGAATGATTGATCTAAGCTTTATTTGTGGTAGCCCTTTTTTATTCCAAGCCTAATGAGGCATAAGGGGTAAAGTGAAAAAGGAAACAATAGAAATAGATTGTGTCTGTATGAGGCCAGCCAACAACATGATGATGAAATAAAAAATTAATCCAGCCAGATATCTGGTATCTTTTAAGCTACACTCTCAAATTTCCAGGAGCTTTTTATCTCCAAATTTGTTGTTATTATTATTATTACATATCAGCAGTTCAATTATCATGAATTAAAATAAATAACTACTTAGTAACTTCTATGAACATAAAACTTGCAGGAGAGGTTTAATAAAATACATTTTATTTCATATATTTTATAGAAATGCCATTACAATTGAAGAGTCTGTTGCCAGAATATAAAAATATATTTTTGGCTTTCTGCTATAAACAACATTTGTGAAAATCAATCCTCTTGGTAAATACTTGTTTTGATGGTTTATAAGAGCTTAAAAATAAATTATATAAAAAATCATGGAATGTAATAACTTTAAGACTCCATTAGGCACATGATACTTTGAGATTTGAAACCATACATATTTACAACTAGAAAAATATATTTAAATAATTTTGTGGAGATAGTAGTTACGATATAAATAAAAGATGTTCCATAAAAGAAAAATATATTAAATGTTATTGGTCACAATAAAGAAATATTTGGTGTGGCTAATAAAAATTGTTGTATTTGTCTCTGGAGTATAGTTTCACAGACATAAACTACAGTACTTTATTAATCCAATAAACATTTATTATGTTCCCTCCTACATCAGTAAATTAATTCCTATTCAGTCTCTAGAATTCACCTTATATAACATTTGCTCAAAGCAATTTTCCAAATAATCAGACTATGTCAGTTCCATCCTACTTTATGACACTATAATCCTTTAACTGCCTTTCCTTGTACTTGCCATGCTAGTAAAGATAAATAATTGTGTAATTAGCTTTCCCATGCATATGTATACTGAACGAAGGCAAAAACTATTTTCTTTATACACATCTATATCTTCAGCACCTAGCCCAGGGCTTTTCACTTAATACATAATAAATAAAAACTGTTTAATCAGCAATTGCATAAATCTGTCAATATAATTGTAGGCGCTGAATTTATAGAGTATAATCAGGCATGTGGCATGTCCTTGGAAAGAATAGGTGTTGGGAGAATACAACAAGTGAATGAACTGTTATAGTTCAAGCTCTGTAGCAAAGTTGCCTAGTTAGAGGGTCCTGCATTGGGCAGAAGTGCCCAGGACCTACTTACCAAAGTCTTACTCAGCCATTGGCTGGGGCCACCTGAGAAGAGGATGATTCCCCTCAAAAGCTGAGGCAGACATGGAAGAAGTATAGCTGGTCTCCATTAGTTGCCAATACGCCTAACAGCTGGGCAGTGAATCTCCCCTTGGTGTTATTGCCTCTGCTATAAGCGGCTTGAATGGCATGAAATGTGCAGCAGCTGTCTCTAATCCATACATATTCAGGATGTTAGGACCAAGCAAGGACTGTAGCTGGTGACAAGGCCAGAGTGAGGACTTGAAGGCCCTTGTGCATGTCTCTAGGAAGTTTGGGTTTTATCCCACAGCCAGTGGAAGCCATGGAAAGTATTAAGTAAGGAATCAAAGGGAACATATTTGCATTCTAAATCTCCTCTGCAGGATTGAAAAGGAAAGCTGAATGCAGGCTGTTGGTGACTAGCTGTTGGAGAAGCCCCTGTACAAGCATGAAACAAGAGCTCTCTTTAGGAATGAGTAGTCAGGTAAATGAGACAGGCACTAAGAAGGCAGGGTCTTTAGGATGTGAAGACTGCTTAGATATGAAGAATAAGTAAGAGCAAAGAGTCTGGGACACCTTCTAACTTTCTATGACATAAAATTTCCATATGCTCCGAGAAGAAGCTTTAAAGGAAATAATAAAATGAGGCTCACTGTAAACTTCTACCACTCAGATTTTAAAGTTGTCCAATTATTGCAGCCAGATCCTTGAGCATCTCCATATAATCTAGTTCTTACTGTGATTACACAGCACGGTGTCTCAGATTGGTATCAAGTGTCAAACGAAGAAATATCAAGTATTAAACATGATTTGGAGCATGGGGTGAGTCCCAGGATCTCGGTCTCAAAGGAAAGCTCAAGACAGGTGGTCAGAGAAAGTAAAGGAGAAAGTTAATTATTAAAAATAAAATAAAACAAAAGACAAATATTTTCTCCCTCATGCACACACACACATAAAATGAAGTGCTAAATGTGATATTCCCTGCTTCTGAATTTGAAAGAAAATAAAATGCCATAATTAGTATTAAAAGTATGCTGTTGTCAATGAAACTAAATGTCTAATTAAGCTTTATGCATAAACTACACAGCTAAATTAATATGAAAATAAGCCATGACATCTATCCAGCATCATTCTCCAAAGAAACCCACATTTGCCTTTACTCATACATTGTGGAGCCTTTTCCTCTTCCCTCTGTCTTCAAATTTCTACTCATTCAACAATGTTCTGCCCAAATTTCATCTTTTCTTTGTGTTTATTTGTTATGTTCTCCCGTGAATGATTCAATCGCTCATTCATCTCTGCCTCCATGAACATTTACACATATGGAAATTGATATTAATATATGCATATAGATAATTAATTTACATTTCTCAAAAAATTTACTTTTGTATTTCCTGGATCTAGCAATATGTTCAAAATTAATATTACTGCCCTAACCAGTTTGACTCAGTTGATAGAGTCTTGGCCTGTGAACTGAAGGGTCCTGGATTCGATTCCAGTAAAGGGCATGTACCTTGGTAGCAGGCTCATCCCCGATGGGGGATGTGCAACAGGCAGCTAATCAATGTTTCTCTCTCATCAATGTTTCTAACTCTCTATCACTCTCCCTTTCTCTCTGTAAAAAAATTAATAAACTATATTAACAAATAAATAAATACATAAAAATAACACTGAATAATTTTAATTAAATTGATTTTATTGGAGACTACCACGTGATCATTTTAAGTAAATATATTTGAATGAAATATATGTAGAGATAGGGGAAAAATACCCTGTATCATGCAGGGGCCATATAAATAATTTGGGTGTCTATGAAATTGCCAGTGTCTATCTATTTGCAAATAGAGGGAGATTTGATATTTTTATTACAGAGTTTAAAAATTTCTTATTCCTGAATTAACATCTCTAAATCCTACTAATCCCTTAAGGTGAAATGAAAGTAAAGCTTCTTTAATAGTTTTTCTAGCCCAGCTGGAGTGGTTAAGTTGGTTGAGCACTGTCCCATGCATGGAAAGATTGCCAGGTTTGATTCCCAGTAAGGGCACATACCTGGGTTGTGGGTTTGATCCCTGATTGAAGCATGAAAGTGATTGCTCTCTCCTTTTCTCTCTCTAAGCATGTCCTTGGGTGAGTTAAATTTTTTTTTCTTGATTCTTTCTTAGGTTGAAATAATTCTTCAAACTCCCATATACTTTCAAAATGTTATTCCTTAATAACTATATTTTAGCTTTACCATTAATTTATTTATACTTCTATATATGTATATGTATATGTGACATATTAGATAAGTAAATTACATATAAGATATATATTAGATGAGGAAAATATACATAATATAATAATCAGATATATAAAAGAAGTCTTTTCTTAGATTAGACTAAAAGTTCCTTGAAAGCAGGTTTCTTATGGAATTGATGATTATTTTGTTCCTAATAGCACCTAGTACAATGTCCTATGATAAAAGCCTATATTAAGTGTTTGGTAAATACATTAATGAAATACGGTTTTCTCTACTAGAGCATTTTCTAACATAAGATGATGTCTAAATGAGGGTTTTCTAGTTTCACATTTTGGGCTATCTTAATGATCTCATTGAACATTTGGAAATTGCTGTGGACTGCCCTATGCATTGTGATGATGTCTGTAACATCTCTGGCCTCTATCCACTGGAAACTAGTAGCTCCCACCCCCCTCCTCCAGCTGTGACAACCAGAAATGTCTCCAGATATTGTCAAATGTCCTCTGGTTGGGAGTGGGGTGTATCAAAAGTGTTTGGAGCCACTGACCAAAAAGATGAAGGTATAATTGCATATAGGCAATAATTACTCTTTGACCACTGTATTATGCAGGAGCCATATAAATAATTTGGGTGTCTATGAAATTGCCAGTGTGTATCTATTTTGAAAATGAGAAAAGAAATACAACAGAAACTCAAAATTTTGAACATTGCTATTGCATTTTTTTCATAATAAACATTTTTAATAGTGATATACACTGACACAACAAATACTTTCAGGGTCAAGTGAAAACCTCTGTGACTAGATTTATTTATATGTTAAAGAAAGCACAATTTACCCCTGACCTAGATAAACCATCAATTCATATGTAAGTACATAAGCTTATGTACTCAGCATTAAAGCCTAATGTTTTAAACTAATGGCCTGGTGCATGAAATTCATGCTTATTAATTAGAGGAAATATTTTAATATTGCTATTTGCCCTTTCTCTATAATAGAAGTGTCAGAGATGAAAGAAAATTAATAAAATGTATGTGAAAATCTTCTTCCTATCAGAGTCTGGGGCACACCATGGGACCCAGAATCAAGTCCCTGCCCACCTGCACACACCTCAAAATTGTGGGAAACCCCGACCCTGCTGGGCCCACACCCATCAAGCCCTGCCAGGTGGGGTGGCACAACCTCAGGTTCTCTTTCCTGGTGACAGGGTGGGGGGCATGGCCTGAGGTCCCCTGGCCTGGCATCAGGGCATGGGGCATGCCTTGAGTTCCCCCATCAGGCCCCACTGAGTGGGTAGTGTGGCCTGAAGTCCCCCATCTGGTGCCAAGACAGGGAGCACAGTCTCAGGTTCCTTAGCCCAGCACTGGTGCAGGGGGCATGGCCAGAGGTCCCCCTGCCCAATGCCGGGGCTGGTGTTGTGGCTTGAGTTCTCAGGCAGGGTTCATGGCCTGAGGTACCCCATTAAGCCTTCAGGCGAGGGGAACAGCCTAAGGTCCCCCATCAAGCACCACAGGGTGGGGGTGTGGCCTGAGGTCCCCTGCCCACGCCCAGTGCCACACAGCCTCAGGTCCCTGCTGATTGTTCATTAAGGCTTGTTAGGAGAACTAGCCTCCTCTGTGGGTGCAGCCATCTGTATCATGGAAACCCTGCCTCAGCTGTGGGCACCACCATCTTTGTGATGGTGTGAGGGTCAATTTGCATATTCCTTCTTTATTAGATAAGATATGCATTGTATTTTCATATATATACAGATATTAATTAAATTTTGTGAGTTACAATTTTCTTTTATATCTTGCTATAAAAATTGTTTGTTTTTTGCTATTAGTAATCTGAATGACATATTCTATTTATCAAATACTAAGCAGTATTTTTTCAGAAGTTCTGATAATATATAACTGACTAGACATAATTGTAGTTTTCAAGTAATATATTTAGTGGCAATAAGTTATTTAACAAAATAAAATAGCAATATAATGTACTTGGTTCTATGATACAGATCAAAATGTTGTGGAGGTGTAGAAAAGACTCTCTTAGTTCAGTCTCAAAGGCTATATAAGAGGCACCTGATGATTTTAAAGCTGAAGCGTGATATAGACATGAATGTGTTGGCAATAAAGCATTAGTACTAGGGCAAGGAAACTACTTCAAATGATATAGATAACTTAGATAAGAATATGTTAAGGGCTGAAATAGATCAGTAGTAGAAGAGTGGGGGGAGGGGATAAGACAAACTTGAGAAATACTTGAAGACAAATATTATTAGAATTTTATGAATGATGTAAAATTTTTGGACATAAATGATTGAAATTGTTTCCCCAGATTCTAGCTATAGAAGACTGGGTATTTAAATTCTCCACTAATTGAGATAAGAATAACAGAAGAGGAAAATATTTCAGGAAAAATACCTTGGATTCTCTTAATTTTCATTGGCAATAGTGCACATAACTGAAGCATTTTACCTGACCTAAAAATAGGAAGTTTAGAAGTAGTAAAAACAAATATTAAGATTGATTCACAAGTACTGATTACCAGATATAAAAATAGTCATGGGTGGTATAAAGTACAACATAAGAAATATATTTAATAATATTATAGTAAGCATGTACAAGGTAGTAAATTTATCAGGGTGATTACTTCATAAGTTATATTAATGCCTAGTCACTAAGTTTTATACCTTAAACTAATATAATAGTTATTTCAAGTTTAATGGAAATTCTACTTGTGCAGTTCTCTGATAACAATATGAGAAGTCTGGGTGAGAAAACAGTATTGAGCAAGAGAGGAGCTGAAACTTAAGATTTCTGATTTGTAATAGGTGGTGACCATCTATTACAAATGGTGGCTATGCAGGTCCCGCACTCTCTGGTTTGGTCCTAGGCAACCTGCAGCGACGCACAACTGCTTACTGCTAGCATGTTTCTCTCTAGTATGCAGATGCAAGATTTTTCAAAGAAAAGAAATGGGGGGAAAGAATGGATACAAAGGCAAAGAAGCACTGAACAGACTGTCAGACAACAGGGGGAAGGCAGGGGAGAGTGGGGGGCAGGGGCTGTAAGAGATCGCCGAAGGACTTGTGTGCATGCATATACGCATAACCAATGGATACAAGACATGGGGGGGGCAGGTGAGGGCATGTGCTGGGGTGTAGGAGAGGCCGGGGGGAGGTCAATGGGGGAAAAAAGGGAAACATATGTACTACTATTTGTAATATTTTAAACAATAAAAAAATTGAAAAAGACATCCACATGAGGCATGTAGTAAGCAAATGTTATTACAGGATTTAAAGAAAGGATATTTAATAGTGTTTTCAATGTCTGACCAGATCCTGGATATTAAAGAGTAGAAAACTGCATGGAGAGGAATCCAAAGAAAATAAGAGTTGTTTTAGATCTTGTACCCAGCACTGGGGAACCAAGCAAGAAGTTGGATGAGGCAATAAATGTCTTCCGTTTGAAAAAAAGACAAAGTTAGCATGAGCTAAGGAAATGTGTGGAAAGAATCAAAGCTGAAGCAATAGTTGCTCACTGATAATGAACTAGAATGATTTCACTATTTCATATTCACTTTAAAGCTGCTTGGGAGCTAGTACATAAAAAGTCCAAGTCAAAATGTTCTTTAAAATAAGACCAAAACTTGGAAAACAATATAAACATTAATTCATCTTGATTAAAGAAAATAACAACAAAGTAGATTTATAGAGAAACTTTGCCATAAATATTAGAGAATAGTGTTCAAGTTGAATGGAGCAATTTTCTCATTAAATATTTAATTCCTTAATACATATAAAGATAATCAAATCTCCATTTGAGCATACTTCCTGCTTCTCTAGTAATAAATTGGATTTCAGATCCTTGGGATCAATAAGCAGCTGAAAGGTTGGGACTATATCAAGGCATAATAATAAAAATGAAAACACTGACTAGAGGAAGCATTAAAGGGATTAACTGAATGTATGCAGGGAACCAAATGAGAGTAGAATACTGTAGACTTCATAACTATTGTAGTTCCCTCTTATTCACTGGGAATATCATCCCATACCTGCAGTAGATGTCTGAAACTGTCAACAGTATTGAACTTGTATAATGTATATATAATGTATTTTCCTATACATACACACACTTTATGGTTTCTCTTTGACATATTTGAATTCCAGCATCACCATTATTGCATGTTGAGGTTGTTATTAAGTAAAATGAGGGCCATTTGAAAGCAAGCACTGAGATAGCAAGGCAGTTGATCTAATAATCACAATGGCTAATTAGGAACTAATGGGTGGGTAGCGAATACAGTGTGGATACGCTGGCAAAGGATAAACATTCCAGGCAGCACAGAGCAGGACAACATGAGATTTCATTAGGCTACTCCGAATGGGGCACAATTGAAAACTTGTGAATTATTTAATTTTGAAATCTTCCATTTAATATTTTTGACTAGAATTGACCACTGAAAATGAGCATGGATAAGAAGGGACTACTATATATGATAGTGTACTAGTATTTATTAATACAAAATATTTTAATAACAAAATTATCATTTCTAAAGGTAATTGAGTTACTACAGCTGAGAAAGTATAATCCAGTTTAGCAGAGAGCACATTTTACATTAGTTTTTAGGGAGTGTATGGTCCAAAACCCCAAAATGGTGCCCCAAAACCAGCTTCTTTAAATAGTCATAGCTTTACAACTTCCCTTTTTTTTTTCCCTTTCCCTTCTTCACTCTTCCATTCTTTCCCTTCCTCCCTCCCTTTAATCCCACCAAAAAGCCTATGAAAAAGAGCCAGTAACATTCCCATTGCACAACATGAAAAACAAGAAGTCAAAGGGCTTTTATGACTTTTACAAGTCTACACAATTAAAAATTCCTACTATTCATTGTTTCATTCAACAAATATTCAGTGATCACTTACTATGTGTCAGATTGTAAACATGACATTGACGTTTTCCTTATGTTCATTTTTACAAAGGAAAAATACAGAAAATAAATAAGAATAAAGGAAGGAGAATAAGCAGAGTGGATGGAGGGTGTTGAAATTTTAAGTAAGGACAAATTTTAATGAGAATGTGGCATTTAGATAAAGATCTAAAGGATTGGGAGTGATAAATCCTACCACACATGAGTAAGAAGATTCTAGGCAAAAAAAAAAAAAAAAAAAAAAAAAAAAAAAAAAAAAAAAAAAAAAAAACAAAACAAAAAAAAAACAGCAAACACTACAATTCTGAGGAGAGAACTGTGGCTCATATGCCCCAGAAGAGAGGAGGAATGGATGGCGGAATGCAGTGAATGGAGAAAGTAACGGGAGATGAGACAGGGAGCTATATGTGATGGGTAACAAGCCCTGTTATCTGGGCCCATTATAATGAATTTAGCTTTTACTCTCAGTGAGTCAAGAAGTCATCTGAAGGATTTGATCTGAAGTAATATTATCTGACACATCTTAAATGGTTTCCATGGTTTAGAAAGATAAAAAGGGGGCAAGAGCAGAAACAGAGAAACAGCTAAAGATGGCTGAGAATCCCAGCAACTTGTGCTGATGGTGGGAATCCAATAGTGATGGTAGAGATGAAGCAGCTGGGTTCTGCATCAGTTGTGAAGGTCAAGTGTCAGGAGTGGATAAGGGATTGCATGCAGATTATGAAAGAGAGAGGAGTTAAAAATTCAAGTTGTTTATCCTGAAAAATGATGGATGAAACTACTAATAGATAAGATGATTAACTGGCCTTTTTGTATCTTGACATTTTGGTTTTCTTATTGTTGGTGTAGTTCCAGATTATATCAAACCATCTCAAGCATTATGTCTATTAATAATAAATATCCCCATCCTGTTCACATTTCTTCAGTATGATCATATAATAAATGAATAATGATATCTTAACTCCCATTTGTTTATGCAGTTTGAAAAGGCTCTAATAGTTTTAGTCTCACCATGGAATCAGCCCCTCTTGATCATAACTCTTCCTTTATTTTACTGATCAATTTAGTAATTTTTAGACTACTGAAAAGTTAAGTTGCCAATTTTAAGTTTCCTGGACTTCTTAAGTGAAAAAATGGATAGATATAGATAGCTTTTTAATTCAAACAGTATATCCACCTTTTTTTTCACACACTAAAGAACAATAGTGAGCTTTGGCAATAAGAAAAAATATTGAATGTCTATAGTAATAAATGAGAAGAAGACAAATGATAAAGGAAGAACCAAATATGTCCAGGAATTAAGTTAGCCCCTATCCAATTCATGAATAGCTGAGTCCTTTGGTAAAGTCACATAATCTAGTTGATCCTAAGTTTTTATAATTATACTATGGACTAGTAGCCTGGTGCATGAATTTGTGCACATTAAAAGGAAAGTAATTATAAAAAATATTTTAATATTGTTATTTCCCTTTCTCTATAATATAAGTGTCAACCAAATTCATGATCGACAATGACAGATCAAAACACATGCACCAGGAAGGTTTTTATATATAGTAGCCCAGTGCATGAAATTTGTGCACATTTAAAGGGAATTAATCAGAGGAAATACTTTAATACTTTAATATTGCTGTTTGCCCTTTCTCTATAATAGAAGTCTGAGAGATGAAAGGAAATGAGTAAAATATATAAGGAAATAACTTAATTTTATTAACAAATAAATAATAACAAAATGATATAACAACAAACACATGATATAAAAACAAAAACATGATCTGAAAACAGAAAAATCATGATATAAAAACAACTTTGATGCAAATAATAACTGATAAAGTGACTAATCTTATTCTAATATCTCCCTGTTTACCACATTAAGAGTGAAAACACTTTCTGGGCCACTCTTGGCTGTGGCAGAGGCAGAGAGAAGGGGAGTGCAAGGGGCACCTACAGGGCTGCTGCTGTCATCTTTGTGGCTATGGGTGCCACCATTTTTATCACAAAGTAATAATTAATTAGCATATAACTATTTTATTAGTATAGATAAACTTGCTTAATTAGACCTGCTTTCTGATTTAGTTAAACTTTTTCCAGCCCAGTGAAGCACCCAAAGTTATCTTTCAGGTAATTGTTGGCAAAACAGCAGTAAATATCAACACAAAGCAGATTATTATTGTAGATCATGCAGCGAGAACAAAGGGAAAATATTTAACTACAGAGTGTTTGACTATATTCTGAGCAGTGAGAAAACCTGAAGTCATTTTCAAGGTCCAACATTTTTTATTTCTTCTCAGTCAGGTCAAGTTTCTAAGCTTTCTAAATCGCTGTTTTCTGGCTAATGAAAAGAAAATAGAATTCCACCAAGTCTTCTATCTACCTACTCCAGGACTTCTGTGAGGATCAAATGAGATGAGGCACAGAAAATGCTTCACAGACATTTGGTTAAAATGCAAAATGTTTGTATCTGGCCATAAAGCAAGTTGTGTTCCTGGTCTGAAGAAACTCAAGGAGACTAGTCACTAGAGGGAGGAAGCCAGATGTTGCTACATGACATCATTACCTGGCACCCACAGTGAAATTTTCCAGGCTGGGCTGGGCTGCGGGCTACATTTTGCACCATGGGGTCTCAGTAGTGTTGGCTGTGATTTGGTGTGGTGATGTTCTGGGGTGGTGGTGGGGCCTGTGTCCCACTTGGGGGAAGCCAAGTATTGTTTTGTGGGTGTCAGGTCTGTGGTGCCATTTCTCTGTAAATGGCCAATGCGCATCATGGCAGTTCCTACATTGAGTATCTGCCCCCGGTGTGCATCATAGTGACTGGTTGGACAGTCATACACTTAGCACATTAGCCTTTAATATATATATATATATATATATATATATATATATATATATATATATATATTTGTTGTGCTTTTTGAAAAAAAATAATTAGATAAACATACAAAATATGTGAAGACACCAGAAAAATATTAAGTACTGACCTATTGTTAGCATATAAATTCCAGAGCTTCAAGAAACACAAACCTAACACATGGATAAAACAACATTTATATAACTGAGAAAAAAAAGATAGATGGCACATCTCAAAGCTTCAAGTGTGAACCAATTATATTTAATTTCTCTTCTTTATGCTTCTTTATTTACATTCTGTGAAAGTTATTCACTTTTCTGTTACAAACCATTTCACTAATGGCTTTTCTTCGTGCTTAGAGGCAGAACTCTTGAATCTACAACTTTTAGCACAAATATTTGGCCATGAGTCATCATAAGCATGAAGTAAGTGTCAGAGAATGTTCTCTACCAATTACTGTCATTATGCTGCACAAGCAGATGCACTTTATTTTCCCCATTCTTGCTTTTTTGAACTTAAAATGTCTTCCATAATATAAAAAATTAACAATGTAAAGTGTATACGCAAATTGAAAAACTGTACAAATATGTTTGTGCAGCACTATATTTATACTTTTAACTAGAGCCCCAGTGCATGAAATTTGTGCACAGAAGGGGGTGTCTCTCATCCCAGCCTGCACCCTCTCCAATCTAGGACCCCTTGGGGGATATCCAACTGCAGGGATTGGGCCTAAACTGGCAGTCAGACATCCCTCTCATAATCTGGGGCTGTTGGGTCCTAACCGCTCACATGCCTGCCTGCCTGACTGCCCCGAATTGCTTCTGCCTACCAGCCTTATTGCCCCATAACTGCTTCCCTGCTGGCCTGATTCATGCCTAACTGTTCCCCTGCTAGCCTGATTGCCCCCAACTGTCCTCCCTTGCCAGCCTGATCGCCCCCAGCTGCCCTCCCCTGGTGGCCCAATCGTTTACAACTGCCCTCCCCTTGTAGGCCTGTTTGCCCCCAACTGCCCTCTCCTGCCAGCCTGGTTGCCCCCAACTGCCTTCCTCTGCTGCCAGTTTGGTTCATTGGTCAGTTTTTATGCTAGTCAGTGTCAAAAGCTCCGCCTCCTAGGCAGCCATTGGCTTTTTGCAATTTACCCAGATTTGGTTCTGATTAGTTGGTTTCTATGCCAGTGAGCATCTCTTGACCTGTTCATAGAGGCGGAGCTGATCAGCAGCTGCCCCAGGCTGAACTGCTGATCTCTGGGAGAAAAAGAGAGAGGCTTGGCTGCTGGCAAGGGAGAGAGAAGTAGGGTCTGATTACCTGGTTTCTCTATCAGGGCCTCGCCAGCAGCTGCTGCCACTGTTGATCAGCCCTGCCTCTCTCTCTCTCTCTCTCAGAAATCAGTAGTTCAGCCAACTCGCATGCTGTACACTCAGCCTGGTGAATGGTTAAGCCTCCTAGTCATTGTGGATGTGACAGACTCAGGATTTTTATATATTAGGATGATTGAAGGTAAAACAAAATAGTATTTTAAACATAAACCACTCAGACAAAATAATTACATATACTTTTTCAAGGTACTAAATCAGAGGATAAATTACCAATATAAAATCAGAAAACAAGTATGATTTTTCTATTTCATTGACCAATTTAATATTCTAGTTTCAGGCAAACACAAGAATTAAATTTTTAATATCAATATTAAGTTATTGGTAGGTGTTAAAAGGCAGAAATATCATAAAAATGATGTCATTTTTTTCAGGTTGACCTATATATTATTTACTTTTCAACAACAATGCTGCTAAAATTTTGACAAAATCAGCCCAAAATTAGCAATATTTTTCATTTACTTCTTTTAGCCACAAGATTTTTAGTAATAAGATAAATTTTAACTGCTCCCAAAAGTACATTACAAATTGTACCATCCTTGCATCAAATTTAATAAGAAATGTAAGATTGATAACTTAGACTCTACAACTAAAATTTTATCCCTATGTTAGATTTTAAAATTTGACCAGATTTTCACTCTTTGGCATCTACTAAGTAATCATTATCAAAATTTGTTAGAAATAGATATGAATACAAATATTCAAGAAAAACATATTACTGCTCATTTATCCTATTTGTTTTCATTTTTTTTCCACAGCAAAAGTAATTTAGAAAACATATAGGTATGTTTTCTCCAAAACTATATCCTTCACAAACAATCAGAGTTCCCTCTCAGTTTAGTATTAAATTCATGTTTTAGGTTAAGCAACTATTTGTTACTAAAAGGAAACATGTATCTTGGTGAAGTAATGCACTGCTATTATCAATTTACATATTTGGACAACTTAGTTACATTTTTTCACTTTTAACTCAGCATGTCATTGAAAATAAATTATTTTAAACAGAAAATTAACTACAGAGAACATGAGAGATCTGCACAGGAATAAGTACAGAAGGATTCCTAAGAGTAAAATGAGCAAACATGAAAGGCAAATTCTTCTACTTTAATATTTTGTCTGGATGTAGCTGTGTCTTTTTCCCTTCTAACATCAGAAATGATTGCAATCACATGCTTTATTTACTAATGTTTTCTTCCCTTAGGCTAGATACCCATATCGCAATGTCTAAGACAGAAAAAAAAATGTTTATAGAAGAAGAAATGCGGGACTAGAGGAATAACACAGGGAAAGCTAATGGATTGGTTCATTATTGACTTTGGCATTGCTGTGTAGGTGATTAATCCTCACTACTGCTGGATCCTGTTAAGTAGCATTAGAAAGTCTCTCAGAACCATGCCTTCCAAGGACAAGGAAGGGAAATATTTATTTGTCACTCTTTCCCTTCATGGAATAAAAGACTGCTCCCTGGGATATCAACTCTTTAATACTTGCAAATTGGTAAATGTGTGACAGACATAAGATCTCTACAAGTCCTCATGTCAAAATATCAGAGACAAACTAGGGCAAGAAGCAAGAGGTGAAGAACATGTGCGTGCATGAGAAACTCTCAGGTATTACACACTCAAAATTAGTGTCACAGCTCTGCTAGTATATTAAATAAAGCCAAGATAATTTGAAGTGCTTTAAAGAGGTATTTTATACAATTCTAACAAGTTAATACTTGTCATTAACCCCAATCCATCCTATAGTCCCCTCTAGCTAGATCAACAATGTATGATGTTTCATAAAAGACAAATATGACTAATTATATCCCCTGCTTCAATTCACCTGGAGTCCTTAAATGATATTCACCATTTTCCTTCCATCCATCTCTAGCATGCATTGTAAATTTCTTGATCCCTCATTTTCCACATAAACTGGTCAAGTGTTTTTGTCTGGTATAGAACTGATAATATCTCCCCAGCATTCCCTCAATTGCCTTAACCTTTTGGGGCTATGGATGCTGCAGGTGTAGGTCAATAAAAGTTGGGATGAATGGGGCCCATCTTAATCCCACTTCATTCTTCCTAGATAGTGTTATTTTAGGATGTAATACAACATGCCAGTCTTTAGGTCAACATCTATGCCACATCTTGAAGATAGAGCTCCAATCCTCAGTGGTAGCCCCTGAGCTTGCAACTTACCTGAAACTTTACAAGAAACAACATATTGTTCCATCAGTTTAGGTGTTTCTGAGTGATAAGATATGGGAAGACTAGTGGGTCCCATAGTCTTATTCATATTTTAGACTCTGTTTTATAATAAGTGGTTTATTATAAAATTAGATGAAATCCTTCCTCTAAAAATATTAACTAAGCTATAAATTGGGTATTTTCCCTTGTGAATATATTAGGGAGAGTTTGATAGCAAAGAATAGAGGTTTGGCAATTCATCTAAGGAAAATTTATGTTTTTCAAGCTTTTGCATCAGTGGTCTTATGAAGCAATTATTATTATTATTGTTTTTCCTTTCAGAATAAAATTAGTGAAATTAAATATATTAATGAATATATTCTTTTAATTCAATGGCATTTTTGTCATAATTATGGGCTAATCTAAAGTAATATCAAACTAGTTATTTGAATTTTGCTAGCCCATAGTCTTGTCCTTCACCTGGGCTTAGTCAATACATTTCATTTATTAAAAATGGATGTCATTCACTCTTCCATGATGTACCTTCAGCAGTAAGCTTTGAGATAAGGTTTATTAATTGAATTATTATCACAATAAAATTTTTCTCCGGTACACCTTATTAAGAGTATTATATTTCCTAGGCTAAAAATGTTACTCATCCCACCACCCCTTTCCTCCCACAAATAAATATTTGCATATTTGAAGAAAAATATAACTTCTATATAAAATATGGGAAATATATATATGCAAATATGCAAATATTTATTTGTGGGAGGAAAGGGGTGGTGGGATAAGTAACATTTTTAGCCTAAATCGCCCAAATATGCGAATAAACTGAACTGCGGAACAATAGGTGTTTGGAAGCCAGTCATAAGTGGAGTTAGCAAGGTCAATGCAGATAAACATGGACCATTAAATAACAACAAATTAGAAAAGCAAATATGTGGAATGCATGATTAGTCAGCATTCAGGACAGACAAGAGTCAGCTGTCAGATTGGCCAGTAAAAAGCAGGTCAAACACAGAGGTAATCAGGAAGATTAAAATAGAGGCTGCACTCTGAGAGAATTAGGCACCAGGGTTGGCTATGCCATTGAGTAGTGGGACTGAAATGTCTAAAGGAGTTGAAGTAACATATGAAAGACATATGGGCATGTTAATATCAAGGAGACATGATTCTGTGAGGCACTTTTCTGCTTCCTGCCCCTGATTTATGGTCTTAAGAACTGTTAGTATATGACCAGCAGCAATATAATACAGATAGGAAGGATCAAGTGACATTTGAAAGGCATATTTAAGTTTCACCTGTCTCAGCTAAAGCTTGATTTAGTCATTAAAATATGTATTTGTTAAATAAGATTTATTCTCTTTGATAATGATGTGGTCAATATAATCAAGAGTAATTTTGGCTCTTTAATATTTTAATTACTTAAGCAAAAATTTCAAAAATATATTACATTTTATATGTTTCCATACTTAATAGATCAATTCCTTTACTCAGTGCAGTACACTAAGTCTATGTTGCCCTTCTCTTCTTTCTCCTAGACACAAAACAAGATTACATAGCTTAGCTTTCTTTCAGTTTGATATGCCCAGGTTACTGAGCCATAGGCAGTCAATTCTGAGTATAATTTATGTGTTTTTTTCCAGATCAAGGCTTTTGTAAGTGGCTATGTTTCTTCCAAAACCTCTTACTTCCTCTCCCAGCAAGATACAGATAACAACAATAAGACTCTAAATTTCCTCTCCAATACAATAGCCACTAAGTACACATGGCTATTTATATTTTAACCAAAGGTCTGGTGTACAAATTTGTGCAAGAATGAGGTCACATGCTCTGGCCTGTGATTGGGGCCAATTTGGGGGGCTGGCCAGCAGGGAGGAAGGGCCACAGGAGGTTGAATGTGGGAGCACATTGATCACCAGGGGAAGCTCCTGAATTGAGCAGCTGCCCTATGCCCCCTGGTGGTCAGTGTTCATCAGAGTGACTGGTTGACCAATGTTCCAGTTGTTGGTTGGTAATGATCACTTAGGCTTTTAGATATATAAACTAGAGGTCTGGTGCACAAAATTTATGCATGGGGGTGGTGTTCCTCAGTCCACCCTTCATCCTTCCCAATCTGGGATTCCTCTCACAATCCAGGACTAGTGGCTCCCAACTACTGACCTGCCTGCCTTCCTGATTGCTTCTAATTGCTTCTGCCTGCCAGCCTGATCACCCCCTAACCACTACCCTGTCAGCCTGATTGATGCCTAACTGCTCCCCTGCCAGCCTGATTGCCTCTAACCTGATTGACCTTCCCCTGCAGGCCTGGTCACCCCAACTGTCTTCCCCTGCAGGTCTGGTCCCTACAACTGCTCTGCCATGAAGGCCCGGGTACCCCCCAACTGCCCTTCTCTGCAGGCTCAGTCACCTCCAACTTTTCTCCTCTGCCAGCCTAATCACTCCTAACTGCCCTGCAGGCCTGGTCCCTCCCAATGCCCCCCGCCCCCCCGCTGGCCTGGTCGCCCAAAACTGCCCTTCCTTGCAGGTCTGGTCCCTCCCAACTTCCCTCTCCTGTTGTCCATCTTGTGGCAGCCATCTTGTGTTCCACATGAGGGCATCCATCTTGTTTGTTGGAGTGACAGTCAATTTGCATATTATTCTTATTAGATAGGATAGAGGCCTGGTGCACGAGTGGGGGCTGGATAGTTTGCCCTGAAGGATGTCTCAGATGAGGGTGGAGGTCCCCTTGGGGCATGTGGCGGCATGGGCTAGGGGCCTGTAGTGGTTTTAAGGCTGGCCATGCCCTCCAGTGACTTAAAGGGAGGCTCTGGAATCTGAGATTTATATATTTTCTATAATTGAAATTTTGTAGTTTTGAGCAGAGGCCAGGGCCTGCCAGGAAGCTTGGCTTCCTCCATTGCTGGGAGCAACCCAAGTTTCCTGCTTTCTCCAGTTCTGTGGCCATTGCCATTTGTGTTGGGATTTATTTATCTTCTATAATTGAAACTTTGTAGCCTTGAGCAGAGGCCAGGGCCTGCCAGAGTGGGTGGGAAGCTTGGTTTCCTCCATTGCTGGGGAAACCCAAGCCTCCTGCTTGCTCTTTGGCCACAGCCATCTTGTTTGGGTTCATTTGCATACTCACTCCAGATTAGTTGGTGGGCATGACTTGTGGGTGTAGCGGAGGTATGGTCAATTTGCATGTTTCTCTTTTATTAGTGTAGATTAATCAAAAATAAATACAATTATAATTCAGTTCTTCAACCACATTAGCCACATTCCATGTGCTCAAATGCCACATAACTCTTGGCTACTCCCATTATAAAATGCATTTATCGTTACAGAAAGTTCTATAGTATAGAGTTGCCCTGACAATAGTGAAGCAAAAGTACAGAAATAGACTAAGTCACTGAGTCACCACAAGGAAACCCACACAAAAACCAGTACCATCTAATGTGACTATTATGTGAGTGAAAATGAAACTTACACTGTGTTCGAAGGATTCTATAATTTGGGTCTAGTGTTACAGCTGCTTATTCCCCTAGCTAATATGATTGGTATGATATACTCCTAGAAAATGTAGTTCTAGTTATCCAAAAAGATAATACATTACCAGTCAAGGCTAGATTAGCATCAAGTAAACAGCACAGTATTTCATTTCTGTAGCAGACAACATATAATACTCTGGTAATACTTAGTGTAAGTCTTCTATAACCAAGTGTAATTCCATCATCTATGTGGGGTATATATCAAGTTAAGTCAAGGCAATTCAGAATTTGAGTACATGTGGAAAATAAGTTTATTTTATAGCCAACCCCATTCCCATTATGCAGTGCAAAGATTGTCATAACTAACTGTGGGAAGCAGCTGTTTCATCTACAGCTGGTCTACTGAAGGACAGAGAGAAAATGAGGCTATGTAATTTCCTCAAGACAGCATACAATAGCACATTTACACTCACAAATCTGGAAAGGTTAAAGAAAGAATATATAAACATTCACTTAGAATAATAACATTAAACTGATTAAAGGACTTTGAAAGGGTTCTTGATTATTTATTAGGAAATCTCTATGACCTTTATCAAGGGAGCACATTTTATGTTAAGATTCTTTGTTCTCCATATTGAAAACTGATTATATCAAGTAAAATTACAAAGAGAAAAAGATCCCTTATCTTATTTTTATTTCTACAAAAAATTGTGCCCAGAAAAAGTTAAGAGAATGTTGTGAGTTAGAAAGTACATTTTTACTCCTGCAATAAAATTAAAAATTCAACTGACGTGTAAATCTTCATAGGATGAAAAATGAGTTTCCATTCAGTGTGAATTTTTTTCCATCCCAGAGTTTACTGCAAGAGAAGTAATAAAAATATGAAGAAGCTTCCATGTGATCTTATAAAATAGTAAAGCATAATCACTGTTTAATCACTATGCAGTTATATGCAGGAGAGTGATTTACCCTATGAGCCTTTTATTTTGGGCCAGAAGGTACCTTGTAATAGCGGCTTAATCTTAACCTCAGGATTTTTCAGCTCATGAACTTTCTATTGACATTAATGAACAGGCTGAACAAGGTAAAATACAGATCAACACAAAAATCTTGTGGGTTTTTTAAGAAAATTAATAATTAGTGTTCTCTGAATAAGAATCTATTTTGAGTGCTTTGAAAATTAACTGCTTTAATGCTGAGTCCTAATTGACTGAGGAAAAAATGAGTTTTGTAAGCGATGGTGTGAGAAATTTCCATATCTATTCATCTCAAAATTTCTTTTTTTCCCTTCATTATCATTCCTTATGTAATGAGTGCTGAATAAGAAAGTAGATTGGCAATTAGAAATTAGAAACCTTGGGAAAGAATCCAGTTGATTAGCAAAATAATTAACCATTTCTTAACACAGATAATACTTCAATTAAGTATAATTTATGGTCCTACACTTATTGAAAGTGAGAAATAAAATTTTCTGAGAATAACATATACACTAATATATTATTTTTCTTTCTTAAGATGGAGCTATTTCTATAATGTATAGTCACTTTGACCCTACCCTAATTTTCCATATGTCTGAATAAATATGAGATGCATAATATTGAATCAGCAAATGCACAAAATTTGTGCAAGAGTGGGCCTTCATAGTCATGGAGGCTGCCTTGATTCCATGGCTGCAGCCCCGGCTTCATCCAGAAGGATATCCAGTCTAGTTAGCATATTACACTTTTATTATTATAGATAACCTCAGTGCCAAGTAAACCTAACTGCTTGACAAAGTCAATTAGTACCAGAAATTGAGCAAGTTTTGCCCCTCTTGGGTCATATGTGTTTCCAGACCATGTGCCTGACAATGTGATTATATTTTTACTATAATTCTGAAGAAACAGAATTTTGATGGCAGCTTTAAGCAGGTGCAAACACTAAATGATCCACCTTATAAAACTGCACTTTTAAATAGAATTCTTTCCTTTAGTCATAAGCGTGGGGTAATACTAAATGATTCATGTCACCTATAGTATCTTCGGTTGGGGGGCTATAAAAATTACCACCCTATCTAATAAAAGAGTAATATTCAAATTAACCATCACTCTGCAACAAAAATGGTGGCACCCATAGTCACAAGATGGTGACACCCAATCCTCTCAACCCTGCCAGACTACTTCAGTCTCAGGGAGGGCTGCTGCTGAGAGCTGACAAAATAAGCAGCCTGGTGGAATGCTGCCCAGAGGCCCTCCTGACCCTTTATAAAAAACAAAAATCCACTCTCCACTGCACAATCCCCTCCCGTGGTGGCAGCCTAGGCTGGGGTCTCAGCCTGAGAGGGGTGCGCACCCCCATGGCACAATCTCCTACCGGCAGTGGCAGCCTGGGATCTCAACTACTGAGTCACACCAACTACGCAGATATGAAGGAATCTTAAAGGTTTTTCTTTGGTTAAAATATATTTTATTGATTTTTTACAGAAAGGAAGGGAAAAAGGATAGAGAGCTAGAAACATCTATAAGAGAGAAACATTTATCAGCTGCCTCCTGGACACTCCCACTGGATATGTGCCCAAACCAAGATACATGACCTTGATCGGAATGGAACATGGGACCCTTGAGTGTGCAGGCCAATGCTCCATTCACTGAGCCAAACCAGTTAGGGCTGTCCAATATGTTAAAGAAAAACCATCCTATACTATCTAATAAGAGTGATATGCAAATTGACCATACCTCCTCTACACCCACCAGCAATGCCCACCAGGCACATCCACCAGCCAATCAGGAGCAAATATACAAATAAATCCCAATCAAGATGGCTGTGGCCACTGAAAGCAGGAGGGAGGCTTGGGTTTCCCCAGCAGTAGAGGAAGCCAAGCTTTGCACCTGCCCTTGCTGGCCTACACTTCCACTCAATGCTACAAAGTTTCAATTATAGAAGATACATAATCCCAATAGAAATGGCGGCAGCCACGGAGCTGGAAAGAGCAGAGGCTAGGATTGCCCCAGTGATGGAGGACAGCAAGCTTCTGCAGCCCTAGCACCTAGGCCTCCACTTAAGGCTACAAAGTTTCAATTATTGAAGGTAAATAAACCTGCGCAGAAATAGCTGCTGCCACAGAGACAGCAGAAGACTTGGCTCTACCCTAGGCTACAAAATTTCAATTATAGAACGTAAATTAATCCCAGATACCAGGGCCTTTACTTGGGTCACCAGGGGGCTTGGTTGGCCTGCAAATCCCACAGGTCCCTCAACCAGGCCCCCCAGACCCCAAAGAAACACCCACCTTGATCTGGGACACACTTCAGGGCAAACCAGCTGGCCCCCACCCAAGTACCAGGCCTCTATCCTATCTAATAAAAGAGTGATATGCAAATTGACTGTCACTCCAACACACAAGATGGTTACCCCCATGTGGTCAAAGATCCTTCCCCCATGTGGACACAAGATGGCCACCACAAGATGGCCAGCAGGGGAGGGCAGTTGAGGTGACCATGCCTGCAGGGGAGAATAGTTAGGGGCAATCAGGTCAACAGAGGAGGGCAGATAGGGGTTACCAGGCTTGCAGAGGAGGGAAGTTGGGGCAAACCAGCTGGCAAGGGAGCAATCAGACATCAATCAGGCTGGCAGGGGAGTGGTTAGTGGGTGATCAGGCTGGAAGTCAGAAGCGGTTAGAGGCAATCAAGGAAGGCAGGCAGGTGAGCAGTTAGGAGCCAGCAGTCCTGGATTGTGAGAGGGATGTCCATCGGCCCGTTTAGGCCTGAACCCACTGGGATCAGGCCTAAAAGGGCCATTGGACATCCCTCAAGGGGTCCCATATAGGAGAGGGTGCAGGCTGGGCTGAGGGACAACCACCTCCCTGACCCCGTGCACAAATTTCATGCACCGGGCCTCTAGTATATAATAAAAGAAGGAATATGCAGGGAAGGGCATTTAGGGATGACCAGGTTGTCAGGGGAGGGCTGTAGGGGTCAATTGGGCTGGCAAGGGAGCAGTTAGGCATGGATCAGGCTGTCAGGGGAGTAGTTAGGGGATGATCAGGCTGGCAGGTGAGCAGTTGGTAGCCAAGAGACTTTTAGATTGGGTCTAAACAGGCAGTATGACATCCACTGAGGGGTCCAAGATTGGAGAGGGTGCAGGTTGGGCTGAGGGACACCCCCCATCAGTGAACAAATTTTCTGCACTAGGCCTCTAGTCTATACTAATAAAAGGGTTATATGTTAATTAGACTAGGAGGCCTTCCGGGAGAATTTCTGGACATCCTTATGGATAAAGCCATGGTGGTGGAGCCAAGGCAGAGGTCATTAGCGGTGATAAGGCCAGGAGGGGAGGGCAGTTTGGGGGGATCAGGCTGGCGAGGGGGGGGCAGTTGGGGTGAACAGTTTGACAGGCAGAGTGGTTAAGGGCAATCAGGCAGGCAGGCAGGTGAATAGTTAGGAGCCATTGGTTCCAGATTGCAAGAGAAATGTCCAATTGCTAACAGTTGGACATACCTGGAGGAGTCCCAGATTGGAGAATGTGCAGGCTGGGCTGAGGGACACTCTTCCCCCCCGCCCCCCCCCCCCACACACACACACACTATGCACAAATTTTGTGTACCAGGCCACTAGTAGCTTATAAACAACAGAAAATTGTATCTCAAAATTCTTTTTTTTTAAATATGTTTTAATGGATTTTTTACAAGAGGAAGGGAGAGGGATAGAAAGTCAGAAAACATCGATGAGAGAGAAACATCGATCAGCTGTCTCTTGCACACTCCCAACTGGGGATGTGCCTGCAACCAAGGTACATGCCTTTGACCGGAATCAAACCCGGGACCCTTCAGTCCACAGGCTGACGCTCTATCCACTGAGCCAAGCCAGTTTCGGCTGTATCTCAGAATTCTTGAGGCTAGATGTCCAAGATCACGGTGCTGCCACAGTCAGGTTCTGGTGAGAACCCTCTTTGAGGTTGCAGACTTCCCCTTCTCCTTGTATGTTCACATGGCAGAAAGAGGGCTAGAGGATTCTCTGAGGTCTCTTTTATAAGGAAACTAATCCCATTCATGAAGGGTCAGCCCACATGACTTAATCACCTTCCCAAGGCCCCTCCTCCTAATATTGGGAGTTAGGATTTCAACACTCTGCCCTTCATGTGATCAGAGTGTGACAAAAGGCCATGTCCTGCCACACTGCCTGCTAAAATCCTATTGCCCTTTCACAATGAACATGTTAGACAAATGATGGCCATGAGAAAAAGAGAAAACATGTGAAGGTCTGAAAATTGGTATAGAAACAAAGGGGAACATAATTCAATGTTTTGGCCATTTTGAGCCAAATAATTAGGGGGATGTCCGACTGCCTCTCACAATCTGGGACTGCTGGCTCGTAACTGCTCACCTGCCAGGCTAATTGCCCCTAACCACCTCTGCCTGCCTGCCTGATTGCCATATTCCATTATGATTGATGGAATAAAATATTGCCATGATGTTGTCATAAGAGGAGACCAGAAATTGAGTTGTCCTATTATTTTTGTTTGATGGCTTAGAAAAAAATTAATATTAAAACCTTTAAAGAATCAAATAAACCAGCTCCCAGGAAATAATAGACCTCCCTAATTTGGTGACATCAGAATCTGTGATGGACATCATTTAGTGAAAGTAAGGACCAGATTCTTCATGGAAGACACAGATTTTTCTCAATCAGCCTGTCATCTGATGGCATAGGCATTATTTGGCTATTGATATTTGGGGGAAATTAATGTTTGCACTTGAGATTGCTGGTTATTTTAAGGAAAACAAATCAGTACACTTCTTTAGTTCTACATTTTTCCTCTTCCCCAAAAGGTGAAAAGTGCTTAATTAAGACTTTCAGTATGGAATTCTCAGGACTCAACCATGTGTGTCTGATGTCCTTTTACTTAGCACTGCATTGCCCACCCAACCAGATTTAACTTAATTTTACCTTTAATAAAGGAGAGTTTGATTATTTGCTCTGGAGCTTTGGGGTTCATCTTTAAGGATCTCTCTTAATACCAGATAACCCCATCATGCACCTTTTTCAATTCTTCATGCATAATTGGTAGACTAGCTTCATTTTTTTTGCATGTATCTACCCAATATTCTAAAAGCCATCTATGGAATAGATTAACTTTACCCCGTTGTATGTTTTTGCAAACTTTACTCACAGGTGTGAGAATGGCTATCATCAGTTTTGAGTTACCTCAAAAAAATCCTATATAATAAAGAGCTCAGACACTCAACACTGAGAGAGAGGAATGGAGACCAGCCAGGCATAAATGAGCTCATGAGAGAAGAATGGGGACCAGCAAGGCTGCAGCCCAGAAGAGGGACAAGCCACCTGCCCTGTGGTCCCAGGCATCAGCAGTTGGACCTGCACCTGCACCTGAGGAGAGAAACAAGTCACACATCCAATGGTCCCATGCTCTAGCAGCTGGGTATGGGGCCCAGGAGAGGGACAAGCCACTTGCCTCATGGTCCCTTCAGTCCCTGCCACCAGCAGCTGCAGCTGTGACCTGGGAGAGGGACGAGCAACCCTCAGTCCCAGGCACCTGCGGCTGCAGCTTGGGTGAAGCTGGCCTGGGTCCTGGGTACCTATGACTGGCCAGAGGAGAGAATCCTGGGTCCCGGGTGCAGAATGAGGCAGAGGTGGTGAGGGGTGATCAGGCCAGCAGGGGAGCACTTAGAGGTGATTAGGCCAGTAGGGCAGCAGTTAGGGCAATCAGGCAGACAGGCAGAGGTGGTTAGGGGCAATTAGGCAAGCAGGCAAGCAGTTAGGAGCCAGCAGTCCTGGATTTTGAGAGGCAGTTGGACATCCCCCAAGGGGTCCCGGATTGGACAGGATGCAGGCCAGGCTGAGGGCCTTGCTCCCTGTGCATGGATTTCATGCACTGGGCCTAAGTTATTATGTAAATAAATTTAGGAAAAAGCATTTGACAAAACGCAGCATACTTTCATGAAAAAAATTCTCAGCATACTAGGAATACAGAAAAGCTTTTGTCATTAATTTCTTTAAGTCTATGAAAGGCCTACAATGAACATTATACTTCATAGTGGGAAATGTTATTCTTTCTCCTAATACAGGAATGAAGCATGGATATCTCCTATGATCTCTCCTATTCAATATTGTACTAGGAGGTTAGCTGATGCATAAGACAAGGGAAAAAAAAGATACAGATTAAAAATAAATAAATACAATTGTCTGTTCATAGATGAGATAATTATTATGAAAAATAAAATCCGAAAGAATTGAGAGAAAACCCTCTTGAACTTATAAGCAATTGTCACAATCTTGCATGATATGAGGTCAATTTATAAAAGTAAAAAATTTTCTATATATCAATAATTGTCTATTTGAATTTAAAATTAAAAACACTGTAACATGTATATTAGAATCAAGAAAGTAAAATATTTAGGTAAAATAATTAGTAAAATATTTATGTATTTATAACAAAATATATAAAGAAACTATATAAAAAAACTATAAAGTTGTTATGAAAAAATGTAAGAAAGTATAAATAAATGGAGAGCCATTCATGGTAATAGACAAGAAGACAATAACTTTAAAATGTCCCTTCTTCCCAAATTCAACTATATGCAATCTTAAACTCTCATCAAATTGTTATGTGCATCTCAGGAAACTGATTCTAAGGTTTATATCCAAAGGCAAATAACCACACAGCACTGAAAAACAATGAATTTGGAGGACTGACTATGCCAATTACAAAGCTCCCTGTAGAATTACAGTCATCAATATAGCATGATATTGATTAATTATAAGTATGTTTTACAATATACATAGGTCAAAACATTATGTTGTACTCCTTAAATTTCTATAATGTTGTATGTCTCTATCTCAATAAAACTGCTCCCCACTAAAACAAAAACAAAAACAACATAGGCCAGTGAAATGGAATAGAGATCCCCAAAATAGATCCAAACAAATACAATCAATTGATATTTTATAAAGAACAAAGACAACTCAGAAGAGGAAAACAAATGGTACTTAAAAATAACTGAATTCCCCAAAATTCAAAATATTAGCCTAAGCAAAAACCATACATCTATTGGGGAAGATAAAGACTATCAGATTACCTGCAAGCTGGACCAAGTGTCTGGATTCTTCCCAATCCCTCTCCTGTGCTTAACATGTGTTCCACTAGCCTTTCCCATGGCAGAAGCTGCCCAGGAGAGAGCTGTGATCTAAAAATGTGGTGATGAGACCCTCTAGGCTGGGTATGTGACTGAAACCAATTGAGGCTTCTATAGAAACTTTTAAGATTTAGTGGGTGGGTGTGAAAAACTCTTTGTCTTGAGGCCACCCAAGACAATCCTAATAAGTAAATTCCCTTGCCTACTGAGTCTGCTACCTACCAATCTTGAGCAGTCTGGATTTTCATTTGGTATCTCCCAGCATGCTATACATGGGGGCTAGGCCAGTTTCAGATTTGACCAAGGAGGGTCTTGAGGAGATTGCAACCCCATAAAAACTTTTCCAAAAATTAATTAAAAATGGGTCACAGACCTATGTGTAATATGCAAAGATATTGAACTTCTAGAAAATAACATAGGAGTCAATATAGTTGTCCTTGGATTTGATTAATAATTTTTAAGACACAACACCAAAGGGGGACCCATGTAAGATATAAGTCAAGTTAGACTTTATTAAAATTAAGTATGTGTGTTCTGCAAAGGACACTTTTTAAGAAAGTGAAAAGACAATCTAAAAACTGGCAGAAAATATTTGCAAATCATATATCTAATAAAGGACTTTTATGTAAAGTACTAGAGGCCCAGCACATGAAATTCATACATGGGGATGGGGGGGGGGGGGGTTGTCCTTCAGCCCAGCCTGCAATCTCTCCAATCTGGGACCCTTTGAAGGATGTCCGACCGCCTGTTTATCCAGGACTGCTGGCTCCCAAATGCTCACCTGCCTCTGCCTGATTGCCCTTAACCGCTTTTGCTTGCCAGCCTGATCATCCCTAACAATTCCCCTGCCAGCCTGATTGATGCCTAACTGCTTCTCTGCCATCCTGTTTGCCCCTAATTGTCCTCCCATGCTTGCCAGGTCACCCCTAACTGCCTTCCCCTACAAGCCTGGGTCCCTTCCAGCTGTCCATTGCAGGCCTGGTCCTCCCCAACTTCTCTCCCCTACTTGCCTGACCCCCAACTGCCCTCCCCTGCTGACCTGGTCTCCCCCAAATGTCCTTCTCTGCTGGTCCAGTCACTCCTAACTGCCCTCCCTGCTTGCCTGATCACCCACAACTGCCTTCCCCTCCAGGCCTGGGTCTCCCATACAACTACCCTCTCTTGCTGGCCTTATCTCCCCCAGCTGCCCTCCTCTGAAGGCCATCTTGTGGCAGTCATTTTGTGTCCATATCGGAGCAGCCATCTTTGACAACATGGGGGCAGCCAGCTTGTGTCTTGGAGTGATGGTTAATTTGCATATTACTCTTTTATTATATAGGATATAATGAACTAGTTAAATGTGACAATTTTAAAAATCATAGGCAGAATATTCAAATAGCTGCCTCACCAAAGAAGACATACAAATACCCAATAATCATATGAAAAGATGTTAAACATCATAGATCATTAGTGAAATGCAAATTAAAGTAAGATACCAATATACACTCATCAGAATCGGGTAAAAAAAAACAGGTGACAATACCAAATGTTGGTAAGGATCAGGCGCAACAGATGTCCTTGCACAGCCACTTTAGAATATAGTTTGAAAGTTTCTGAGAAAGTTAAACATTTTTAAATAATACAGTTTAGCAATCTGTCTTCTACATATTTACTGAAATGAGTTGTAAACCTGTATCTGAAAGATAATATTTGTAGTTGCATTACTCATAATAGTCTTTAATAGGTGGATGAGTAAACAAACATTGGTATTTTGAAATATTATTCCATAATAAAAAGAAATTATTTATCAAGCCACAAATAGACATGGAGAATTCTTAAAGGTATATTTATAAGTGAAAAAAGACAGTCTGCAAGTATTATTCCAACTACATGGTATTTTGGAAAAGGCAAAACTAAACAGACTCTAAAAAGATTAATGGTTGATACAATTTCATTGTAGGGGAAAAGGGATGAAGAATATGTAGAGTACAGAATATTTTAGAATCATGAAATTATCTACACTAATAAAAGAGACACATGAAAATTTACTATATCTCAAAAACACTCACAAGCCACACCCACAGGCCAATCATGAGAGAGTATGGAAATTAATACAACCAAGATGGCTGTGGCCACAGAGCAAGAAGGAAGCATGGGTTTCCCAGGTGATGGAGGAAGCCAAGCTTCCTGTTCAGCCCTGGCCTCCACTCAAGTCTACAAAGTTTCAGTTATAGAAGACTAGAGACCCAATGCACAAAATTCATGCACGGGGGTGTGTGTGTCCCTCAGCCCAGCCTGCACCTTCTCCAATCTGAGACATCTTGAGGGATGTCCAACTGCCCCTTTGAGTCGGATTCCTCTCACAGTCCCGGACTGTTGGTTCCAAACTGCTTGCCTGCCTGCCATTCTGATTGCCCCTAACCACTTCTGCTTGCCAGTCTGATCATCCCATTACCACTCCCTTGCCAGCCTGATTGATGCCTAATGGCTCACCAGACAACCTGATTGCCCCTAACTGTTCTTCCCTACAGGCCTGGTCATCCCTATCTGCCATTCCCTGCAAGCCTGGGTCCCCATAAACTACCCTTTCTTGCAGGCCCCCCAACTTCCTTCCTCTGCCAGCCTGGTCATCACTAACTGCCTTCTGTAAGCTTGATTGCCCCCCACTAACTGCCCTCCCATGCAGACCTGGTACCCCCCAACTGATGTCCCCTGCAGGCCTGGTCCCTCCCAATGGCCCTCCCCTGCTGGCCATCTTGTGGCAGCTATCTTGTGTCCACATGGGGACAGTCATCTTTGACCACATGGGGGTAGCCATCTTGTGTGTTAGAGTGATGGTCAATTTGCATATTACTCTTTTAATATATAGGATAAATAAATCCCAACAAGAATGGCCATGGAGATGAAGCAAACAAGAGGTTTGGGTTGCCACTGGCGATGGAAGAAGCCAAGCTTCCTGGCAGGCCCTGGCCTCTGCTCAAGGCTACAAAGTTTCAATTATAGAAGATAAATAAGGACTAGATACCAGGGCCTCTGCTTGGGTCACCAGGGGCCATGGCAGGCCTGCAAACCATCACAGGTCCCTTTACCAGGCCACCCCACACCCCAAGGGAACCCCTACCATGATCTGGGGTACCCTTCAGGGAAAACCAGCTGGCCCCCACTTATGTACCAGGCATCTAATAAAAGAGTAATATGAAGATTGACCACCACTCCATGTGGTCAAAGATCCTGCCCCCATGTAAACACAAGATGGCCACCACAAGATGGCCAGCAGGGGAGGGCAGTTGGTAGGGACCAAGACTGAAAGGGAGAACAGTTGTGGGTGATCAGGCCTGCAGAGGTGATCAGTTGGGGAAGACCAGGTCTGCAGAGGAGGGCAGTTAGGGGCAATAGTCTGGCAGGGAGCAGTTAGGAATCAATCAGGCTGGCAGGGGAGTGGTTAGGGGATGATCAGGAAGGCTGGCAGGAGAGCAGTTGAAAAACAGAAGTCCTGGATTGTGAGAGGTTTGTCTGTCTGGCTGTTTAGGGTTGGTCCTGGTAGGATTGGGCAGTCAGACATCCCTGGAGAGGTCCCAGATTGGAGAGGGTGTAGACTGGGCTGAGGGACACACCCCCATGCACGAATGTCATGCACCAGGACTCTAGTTCTATGTAATACTGTAATGATGGACACATTATACTAGGCATTTGTCAAAACACATACAACCATTCAATACAAAAGGTGAATCTTAGTATAAACCATGGTTTTTACTAATAATATATCAAACTGGTTCTTTAATTATAACAAATGTACCACACAAATGCAAGATTATAATTACAGGGAAATCTTTATGGAAAAATGTGAGGAGGGCACAGAAAAATTCTAGGTATTTTTTCTCTATAAATCTAAAACTGTTCAAGAATAAAGTATGTTATTTTTAAAAGTTTAGAAAATTTTAGATTAAATGTTTTATTACCCCAGCATAATAAGGTCATCAGTTCTGCATATGTGAAGTTGTCCGGTGACATGAGATATTTTTTCTGAAGTGTCTCGATACTTAGCTTTTAAGCACTGTCAATATCCTGTATTAATAACAATTAACACAATACCAGACAAACTGTTATTTATTGGAAAGAATAAATGTATCATTAAAGTCTTCCCACTGAGGTTTCTCATTAGGATAAGTTATAGTATTATAACATTAGACAACTAGTGACAGATTTGTGTCCAGACCAAATAGATACTTCCTCAGAAACTCATCACTAATTTACTTAATTTTTTTCAGTCCAAATTGACCACACAGTATATTCATGAATTTCTCATCCCCATATTTACTTTGCACCTGTATTACTTTTATTTAAATGTATCTTTATTGTTGAAAACGTCCCCTTTTCCCCCCCATTTAACCCCTTGACCCCATGTTCCTGAGGCCTACTACACTACTGTCTGTGCTCATGGGTAATACATATCCTATCTAATAAAAGATTAATATGCAAATTGACCTACCTTCGCTACACAAAATAAGCCACACCCACATGCCGCGCTCATAAGCCAATCAGGAGCTAGAGGCAAATTAACACACAACCAAGATGGCTGCTGCCCATGGCAGGCAGGGCTGGCAGGCTTGGAGTGTGGCCAGGCAGCACTCCACCCAGATAACAAGGCTATCACTTCCCTGGGTGCCCCAGGCCAGGAGCAAAAAGGCCTTACCAAGAGGTCTTTTCACCCCCGGCCTCAGGCAGGCTAGGCGGACTGGGGGCATGCCCAGGCAGAGATTGTCCTGATCAAAAGCGATGGCTGGATGTGGTCCCCTAGCCAAGATCCCCTGCCCAAGGACAGAAAGCCTCTGCCAGAGGCTTTTGGCCTTGGACAGGCAGCAGGTGAGCCATCAGTAGGACATCCCCTAAGTGCTCCCAGTATGTGAGAGGGGGCAGGTTGGTCTGAGGGACCTCCCCCTGCCCCCATGCACAACTTTTGTGCACTGGGCCCCTAGTCCTATATAATAAAGAGGCAATATGCAAATGGACAATCACACCAACACACAAGATGGCTGCCCCCATGTGGTCAAAGATGGCCACCCCCATGTGGGCACAAGATGGCCACCACAAAATGGCCAGCAGGGGAGGGCAGTTGGGGGAAACCAGGGCTGCAGGGGAAGGCAGTTGGGGTGACCAGGCCTGAAAGGGATGGCAGTTGAGGGGGGGACCACGCCTGCAGGGGAGGGCCATTAGGGGTGACCAGGCCAGCATGGGACAGCAGTTAGGGGTTACTGGGCCAGCAGAGAAGGGCAGATGGGGGGATCTGGCTGGCAGAGGAGGGCAGTTAGGAATAACCTGGCCAGCCAGGGAGGATAGTTGGGGGTCCAGCCTGGTAGGAGAGGGCAGGTACGAGCGACCCTGCCTGCAGGGGAGTGCAGTTGGGGGTGACCAGGCCAGCAAAGGAGGGCTGTTAGGGGCAATTGGACTGTTAGCAGAACAGTTAGGCATTGATCAGGCTGGCAGGCAGAAGCACGAGAGTGGTGGGGAGGCAGAAGTCCTGGATTGTGAGAGGGATGTAGGATTGCCTTGATCCTGGGATCAGGTTTAAAAAGGCAGTTGGGCATCCCTTGAAGGATCCCTAGTTGGAAAGGGTGAAGGCTGGGCTGAGGAACACAACCACCCTGTATGAATTTCATGGACCAGGCCTGTAGTCTATATATATAAAAGCCTAAGTCTACATCCTTCCCTCTAACCTGTAACTATGATGCCCACTGACTACCAGGGCAGATGCTCAATGCAGGAGCTACCATGATGCAAACTGGTCATTTAAAAATAAACAGCACCATGGACCTGGTACCAACAAACCAACAGTTGGCTTCCCCAAATGGGACATAGACCCCACCATCAACTGGAGGGACACTCCACCAAATTGCAGCCAATGTTGCCAAGACACCTTGGCGCAAATTGTGGCCCACAGTCCACCCAGCCCTGAAATAGTTGCTGTGAGTGTCAGATAATAATGTAATATAGCAACACTCAGCTTCCTCTCCCTAGCGACTAGCCTCCTTGGAGTTTCTTCAGCCCAGGAACATGACTTGCTTTATAGCAAGGAGCAAACATTTTATAATTTAACCAAATGTTTGTGAAGTGTTTTCATGTGCCTCATCTCATTTGATCCTCACAGAAGTTTTGGAGTAGGTAGACAGGTGACTCAGTAGAATCCTTTTTTTTTTTTTTTTTTTCATCAGCCGGAAAACAGAGATTTAGAAAGTTCTGGGAACTGGATCTAACTTAAAAGAAGTAAGCCATCTTACACTGGCCTCCCATTTAAATTAATTTGAAGACAGTTTCCCATGATTCCAGTATTTGTGATGAATATTAAAAATAAAAAAAACAAACTCTAGACAGAGTAGGAATATTCCTACCTGAACCCATTTTCAGACATGGTCAGTTATATGTTGCTTTCGCTTGAGTTCAAAGAGCATGTGACATTAAAGTTAAATTGTAAATACTTCATTACTAGGGAAATTAGTCAAGCACTCAGAAAGTGTTTTTACTCTTAATTTGGTATACAGGGAGATATTAGAATATGTTTAATCAATTTATCAGTCATTATTTTTATGAATGTTCTCATATCACATCTTTATTGTTGTTATGTTGTTATTGTTTTTTATTCATTAATTTATATATTATTTTCATTTACATTTTAATAATTTTTTTTAATCTCTGACACTTCTATTATAGAGAAAGGGCAAAAAGCAATATTAAACTATTTCTTCTAATTAATTTTCTTTCAATGTGCATGAATCTGTGCACCAGACCACTAGTGTGCATATAAGTTCTTTGGTTAATCTTTGATGAAAAGTACCTGAATGTACATGTACCTGAATATTTTTTAAGGTTATTCAAGTACATGTTAAATGGATTTTATTGGTTCCTATAACCCAGAAGTTGTTCATAATGTTTTCATTTACAGATATTTTTTTCTAGAAATTTCTATAGCAATCTCAAAGATTGTCACTTTTATTCTTATAGGAGAGGAAATTTAAGCTCAAAAAAGTTAATGTAGAAAGTGGTAGAATTGAGATTAATATCAATTTCCCTCTGAAACAAATAAAATGTATAACATTTTCACTACCCAATCATATGCTTTTCTCATGAAGGGGGAGAAGAATCTGTATAATTACAATATTCAGATTAAATTCTAAAATATGAATCAAGAAAGCTGAAAATGTTTCCGATGAGCAATTCTGACTGCATTATCTCAAATTAGGTCCATGAGGAAAAGAGGGGTTTCCTGAAGCATTTGACTAATGTGTAAAAAGAAATCTTCAATCATTTCAGACTTTAAACAGTCTTATACAATAGATAAATAGAAAATTTGTTAAGAGTAGGTACAATGGGGCTGAAGAAATGATAACAGAAAGACTAAAGACCTCAATAAACGAATATTGCTAATATTGCTAATATGTTACTATTATAGAAAAAAAGAGAAACAAATGAAATAATAGGTCAGTATGTATGTTTGGTCATTGGGAAAGACCTGATTTCTCTTTTTAATCTTAAAAGTACTAACTAAAAGCTAATAATATTAATAATATCTATCAGAAACCAGTGATAGTTAGAACAATTGTAAAAAGAATATAAATAAATTAAATTTATTTAATTAAATTTAAAATATTATGTTCTGACCGTAATATTGAATGATTTATATAATAAAATGTACAGAATTGGTACCCTTTGGTAAATTTGGGAGCAAGGTAGAGGAGGTAAGAAACTGAAGATTAAGAAAAGTTCTTTCAACTTTTTAAAAATTAAAATTAAAAAATGGATTTTGAAAACTAGAAATAAGTACATTTGGCATCCATTCAAGACAGATCCACCAAAAAAAGATAGGTGGGAAATTTAGGCATTAGAAATGGCAGCTATACAGTGGTAGGGTATGGTAATAGATTTTAAAATAGCATATGTTTAAATATTTATTTGAAAAAGTCCATTTTTTTTTACCTTATAAAGCCTCTGGAACAGATTTTCTAGTAATAATCAAGAAAAAAAGGAAGGGGAGAAAAAGCACATAGAGTGCTTTATGCTAGAGACTAAATAATGTCAATAGTATCAATAATGTCAATAGTTTCAAAATCATGTTCATCTGAAGACCACATGCTAATATGACACACCTAAAATTAGAATCCCAACTCTGCTTCCTTGTTTTGTTTTTTTAATTATTAAACTAAATAGACAATAAAGGATAAGTATATATTTGAAAACAGCCATATGAAACAGAAAAGGACGTTTTTGGAACTCTAATAAAAGTACGCCAGATACTCAAGGCCAGATACTCATAGGCAGGTGCAAAAGCAAGGGCAAAGCGATTACACTTTATGCAATGCACAAGCATGCCTTTCTGTAGCCCGAGTATTAATGTCACTATTTGGCAATAAGCATCTTTTGTCTATTTATTTACTTATTAATTTATTTACTTTACAAGTGATATTTACTAAACTTTGTTGTACACACGAAGTATATATTACAACATATATACTACAAAATAAGTGTAGAAATTGCTAATCTATTTTCTTCAACTTTTAGTAATCTTTTTTTTATCTTTATTGTTCAGTTTATTAATTACATTGTTTCCCCTTTTTATCCCCCTATAGCTCCCCTCCACCCTGGACCTATCCCACCCTCCACCCTCACCTCCCCCTCCCCACTGTCCTCTCCCATTGTTGCTAGATTTTTGTCCAGTCTCTTGCTGCACTTCCCACAACCCTTTTCTCCCCAAGAATTGTCAGTCCATTCCCTCTCTATGTCCATGTCTCTGTTATATTCACCAGTCTATCCTGTTCAACAGCCTATCAATTCACTTGATTTTTATGTTCATTTGTTGATAGATGTGTATTTGTTGTTCATAATTTTCATCTTTACCTTTTTCTTCTTCCTCTTCTTAAAGAATATCTTTCAGCATTTCATATAATGTTGGTTTGGTGGTGATGAACTCCTTTAGCTTTTTCTTATCTGCGAAGCACTTCATCTGACATTCAATTCTGAATGATATCTTTGCTGGATAGAGTAATCTTGGTTGTAGATTCTTGCTGTTCATCACTTTGAATATTTCTTGCCACTCCCGTCTGGCCTGCATCGTTTCTGTTGAGAAATCTGCTGACAGTCGTATGGGTGTTCCCTTATAGGTAACCAACTGTTTCTCTCTTGCTGCTTTTAATATTCTCTCTTTGTCTTTTGCTCTTGGCATTTTAATTATGATGTGCCTCGGTGTGGTCCTCTTAGAGTTCCTATATATTGGGGTTCGGTGCACTTCTTGGACTCCTAAGTCAATTTCTTTCACCAGGTGTGGGAAGTTTTCAGTCACTATTTCTTCAAATAGGTTTTCATTGTCTTGACCTCTCGCTTTTTCTGGCACCCCTATAATTCGGATGTTGGTATGCTTGAGGTTGTCCCAGAGGCCCCTTACACTCTCTTCAATTTTTTGGATTCTTTTGGTTTCTTGCTTTTTCAGCTGAGTGGATTTTACCTCTTTGTATTTCAAATCTTTAACTTGGTTCTTGGGGTGCTCCAGGGCACTTTTAGGTCTTTGTTTAATATTTTTTGTTTCAGTCAGTGTATGCTTAATTTCTGGTTGGTCCTTTTTCATATCCTTGAGAGTCTGCTTTATATCCTTGAGGGTTTCTTTCATTTCCTTGTAGGACTCATTCATTTCCTTTGTGGTCTTGCTTATTTCCTTATAGGCCTCGATCTTTTGTTGGAGCCTCTTAAAAAACCCTATAACCGTGGTTCTGAATTCCCTGTCCAGTCGTTTTTTTTCCTCCATTTCTTTCACATCTGATTTCTTTCCATGTTGCTGCATGGTGGCTGCTTCCCTGAGTTGTTCAATTAGCTTTGTGTGGTAGACTTCCTACTAGGGATAGTGGCTCAGCCTCCCCAGTTACCTGAGGTGGATATGGGCTGCACAGTCTTGCTGAAGTTAAGCTCAGTTAATCGTTGTTAGCACTTGGAGTGGTTGACCTCCAGGCCAATTGTCTGTGAAGCTCAGCTGTGCTCAGTTTGGGTGGGCGGAGTTTCCGGGCCAAGCAGACAGCATTAGCTCTGCCTTATGCGGCCCTGGGGACTCTGTGCCAGGGGCAATGGCCGCCAGCACCTCTGAGAGAGAGCCGCTGCAGAGCTCCACCAGCTGCCGGTTGCCGGGGAATTCACTTTTCCAAAATGAGTCTGCATGTGCAATGTCTCACCCAGGGTCCTAAAACAAAGCAGTCTGACGGTTTCCTGAATGAGAGGCAAGTCGCAGTGCACTCTCTGCGCCGTCACGCAGCCAAGCTGTGCGCTCGAGCTGCCTTCTCCAGAAGCCGGGAGACCCCGCAGCACCCGAGCTTCGGCGTGCCCTCCCACTGTCCAGTTTTCACCCCGTGTGATAGTGGGTTCTCTGGACCTGGCCCAGAGCTGGAGAATCAGTCCAGTGGGACGCCTTTGTCTCCCCGTTCGAGAAAACTGGCCGGTTTTCAGCCGCCCGCCCTCTCCGTGGCGCGCACTCCAAACCTCTCTCCGTGCAAATCTTTCAACGCTGTTCTCCGCTGCTCCTCCAAGTCCCAGTGTCTTATCTTCACTTTTATTTGTGGAATTTTCACTCGGCGAGCTTTCTGGTGATTCTGGAAGGTGTTTGTTCTTTCGTTAAGTTGTAGTATTAAAATTGCTGATTATGACGGCAAGATAGGTGTTTCACCTTTGCCGCCATCTTAGTTCCTCCACCCAATGTTTCAACTTTTAGTAATCTTAACATAAATTAGAATATGAGAAAATTATTTTTTCATTCCATTTACAAATCTAGATGCAATTATTTTGCATAATGTATCAGTTTATGGAGTCTAGTACAATATCATAAATGATGACTATATATATATTTGAATTCAACTTACTAAGATAATTCTTAAGAATTATTGTATCTAAATTACTGTATTCTTTTCCCATAATATATTGTATGCTTTTGGTATCAGGTTACTGTGGTTCTACTTAAAATCAGTACATTTCATTGTGTGCAAATTATGCCTTAAAATTTATTTTTTAAATCTCTTTAAAAATGAGTATATCATGGTTCCTAGATTTTAGGAGATAACTAAAGGAAAATAAATACCTTAAGTTTTCCCAACTTAATTGAAGTTGTCATGGAAGAGAATAACAAACTCAGAGCCTGTGGTCCATCTGTAGCCAGCAACATGATGTTTAAAAGAATGTATTCAGCCTGGCTGGTGTGGTTCAGCAGCTGATGGTCAAACCAGGAACCAGGAGGTCATCACTTCCATTCCTGGTCAGGGCGCTTGCCCAGGTTGCAGACTTGATCCCCAGTAGGGAGTGTGCAGGAGGCAAGTTTTTTCTTTTATGATGTTTCTATCTCCCTATTCTTCTCCCTCTAAAAAGTCAATAAAAAACATGTTTTGAAAAAAGAATGGAGTCAAGTGATGTTAGTAGGATAGGTTCTCTCTACTTCAACTCACTGCCCACAATTTCCTACTGGCTTTACATATTTATCATTCTCTCTGGTTTTTGAAGACATTGGATATCCTGTTTCTGAATTTTGGCAAAACATTCCCATATTATGCCCAGCACCATAATCAAAGGTAGATTCTACCAAATTCCAAAAGTTGGAACAATCTACTTTTGTAGTGCTATTCACTCTGGATATTTTCACTTAACTTTAGATTGTCCTACGTATTCATCATCATATGAGCACATTCTTGGGCAATTGGCTTACATGTTTCATTCAGAAATTCTAAGAAATATGTTATGAACTTACTTGTCACACAGTCATGCACATATTAAAAAAGGTTTCTTATTTCCACCTATCCAATGTACAATACTTTGACATATATTTACATAATAATATACTTTTGCACCCTAGATATTACTCAGTATATAGCATTTATCTGGTCTAATAACTTTATAAAGAAATTGCTGTTCATATATCACTCTAACAACTTTCTGTTTTATATACATTGTTATAAAGGTGAAAAATTAACTACTCAATTAGGATTGTTTATGATGTATTTGGCCAAACATAGTAATGTTCTCATTTGATACAAATATTAATTATAGAGACATTGTGGTCAACTTATTTTATTGGAAGATTTTTCTAACGTAAGATTCATTTTAGTTTCAAAAATTAATAAATTATTAATAGTAACTCTTGGATGCTAAAAAAATTTCTTCGTTAGAGTGTCTCTATGTTTTTTTAAGAAGTTATAATATGAATCAACTTTATTGCCTATTTTTTGTTTCCTAAAATATGGACTATTTTAGGTTCATATATTGTTTAAATCACAACTGAATATATTTTTATGAATTCCCCATGTTAGAGAAATCATGTCCAAATCCCACAGTCTGGATACTGCTGTAAAACTCCATAAATAATTATCCTGTGCAATATAGTTTTTACTTTTTCAGACATACTTTTGAGAATATAAATCACAATGAGAGTCATTAAGGATTTAAAAACATCTTCAACAGAAGATTGGTTTACATGACTCATACATGACTGGTTATTAGTAGCCAATAAAATTTCCTTGCAAGCCTTCTTGTATTTGTTTAGAATATTCCTCCTTGGAGAATAAAGATCTTATTTCTGAAAATGGCTCTTAATATTCACTATGGAATAGGAAAAAAAATGAACATTTAAGCCCACACTAAAAGCTTATCAGAAGAGAAAACTATACTAAAGTCAATGCTGAAGGGAAAATGTTTGCCAAGTCACTAGAGATTTATTTTGGTTTGCTACAGCCAAAGGTGCTAATTCTAAAACTCCATTTACATGTTAGTGCTCTCAAAAGTCCTTTTCTAACTTGCATGGATTCATTTCCCATCACTTATTTACAAAAGTAAGTTAATGAAAGTGGTAATAAACAATTAAGCTTTATTTATTGCATTGAAATTGTCATACTGTGTTTTCAAGCAAAATAACTATGTTCATTGTAGTGTTATTTATAACTAGGTGCCTGGTGCACAAAATTCATGCACTATTGGTGGGTGGTCCCTTAACCCAACCTACCCCCTCTCACATACTGGGAGCCCTCAGGGGATGTCCAACTGATGGCTCACCCCCAGCCTGCCCAAGGTCTAAAGCCTCTGGCAAGGCTTTAGGCCCTGGGCACCCAGCCATCACCCTGCACAGCTCAGCCCTGGCTGCCTGCGGCCACCCGGGCCCGGAGCCCGGGCACCCCCTGCCGCCGCCACCAGTGCTGCTGCTGCCACTTCCCCGCACAGTGCCCAGGGCTGGGTGCTCGCCGCCACTGCCGTTTCATCTCCACCCCTGGGGCCCAGCACTCCTGTCACTTGGCCCTGCCCCTGCTCCTGATTGGCTAGTAGCATAGCCAATCAGGAGCAAAGGTAAGGTTAAATTTGCATGTTTCACTTTTATTATATAGGATAGCCAATATTTGGAAGCAGATCAAGTACCCATCAGTAGATGAATAGATTAAAAAAAGCTGTGTTAAATTTACACAATGGATTACTCAGCAGTAAAAAAGAAAGAAATCTTATCCTTTGCTACAGCATGGATATACCTGCAGAGCATTATGTTAAGTGAAAAAGCCAGCAGAGAAAGACAAGTACTATATGATTTTATTTACATGTGGGTTCTAATGAACAAAATTAACAATGTGGAAACAGACTCACAGATACAGAGAACAAACTAACACTGTCAGAGGGGCCGGGCTTGGGTGCTGGGTCAGAAGGATAAAGGGATTAAGAGAAGAAGAAGAAGAAGAAGAAGAAGAAGAAGAAGAAGAAGAAGAAGAAGAAGAAGAAGAAGAAGGAGAAGGAGAAGGAGAAGGAGAAGGAGAAGGAGAAGGAGAAGGAGAAGGAGAAGGAGAAGGAGAAGGAGAAGGAGAAGGAGAAGGAGAAGGAGAAGGAGAAGGAGAAGGAGAAGGAGAAGGAGAAGGAGAAGGAGAAGGAGAAGGAGAAGAAGAAGAAGGTGGAGGAGGAGGAGGAGGAGGAAGAGGAGAAGGAGGAGAAGGAGGAGAAGGAAGAGAAGGAGGAGAAGGAGGAGAAGGAGGAGAAGGAGGAGAAGGAGGAGAAGGAGGAGAAGGAGGAGAAGGAGGAGGAGAAGGAGAAGGAGAAGGGGGAAAAGGAGAAGGAGAAGGAGAAAGAGAAGGAGAAGAAGAAAGACTCATGGACACAGACAAAAGTATGATGATTGCCAAAAGGAAGTGGGATGAGGAGAATTAGAAGAAGGTAAAAGAGAGATAAATGGAGATAGAAGAAAACTTGGGATGGTAAACACACAATATAATATACAGTTGATGTATTATAGAATTGTACCCATGAAATCTATATAATTTTATTAACCAATATTAATCTAATATATATGTATATATTTAAAACTTCTCTTTCTACATATTATTATCTGTTATAATCAGTTTAGGCTTGATTGATTTACATGAAATAACCCATCTTTATGAAAAAGAAAGTTAATATTCTTTAATAATAACATTACTACATTTTTATTTATAATTTTATGATAGTTTTAATATTTCACAATAGTTTTATTTTTTAAGTAAAGGCAACATTATTAAAGGAAGTATATAAAGTGCAAATATAATCTTTGACATTCTATTAATTAACCATCATTAAAATAGTTTACCTTAAGAGCTCTTATCTATAATAATAAAAGGGTAATATGCTAATTAGACTGGATGTCTTCTGCATGCCATTCCAGATCTCTTCCTGATGAAGCTGGGGCCTGAGGGAAGGAAGCCCGGGCCTTGTGTAACAGAGGAAAGCAAGTGCTGGCAGCAGGGGGAAGCAAAGCCTATTCTTGCATGAATTTTTGTGCATTGGGCTTCTAGTAAGATAATAAAAGTTTAATATGCTAATTAGACTGGACATCCTTCCAGACATCCTTCTAGATGACCTTCCAGATGAAGCTGGGGTTGCAAGGGAAGCCCAGGTCCTGGGTGTCTTCCAGTGGCTGGAGGGAAGCCCAGGTCCCAGTGCCAGAGGGAAATACTGGCAGAAGCGGGCACCAGCAGCTGGGGGAGAGAAGGCCTACTGTTGTACAAATTTTGTGTATCATACCTTTAGTGTATTATAAGAACCAATTTTCATAAGAAGAATGAGATTTGAAGATTTTACATAATCAAGACAATTAGAACATTTCTTTAAAAATACTTCATTCAAATGCATATCTGGTCTAAAGATAATCATAGCAATTATTTCCCCATGAAGAATAACCCAGATTTCATGCTATAATTAATCACCTTGCCATCACTGAAATATATCATGTAAATATATAATGTGTTATTTTTATTACTGAGAAGCTGTTTTTAGTAGTCATAAAAATGTGTGATGAAGAATAAAAGCCCAGAAGTAGATTAATGTGAAGCTAATGAAGCTTAACTTTCAGGCTACTCACTCTAACGGGCCTCTTCCTGGGTCTTGGGTAAAATTCTGGCAATGTGTTCATATGGTCATATACTTTTTTAAAAATTACAAGTTTGATGTTTAACTACAATCAAAATCCCATACATGATAAGCATTCATATTCATGGAGTGGTGGTGAGCACTTGGGGGATTCAGGAAAGTAAAAGTGAATTTGTGTTAGATTTAGTTAAGGTGTAGAAGAATCTCTTCATCTGAATTGCAGTGACTAGGTTATTGGCAGGTATCTGGTAGAGAAGACTTCCACTACGCCATCTTACCTAGAATCAGAACATGGATGTGTAGTTTATCATGCTAGAACATGCCCAGTGGTCCCTTGCATCAGATGTATGTACACAGTGGAAGAGAAACAATGTTTGAAATGAACAAAGTAAGAAGTTAGTCATGAAAAATTTTCCAAACATTCCATGATCAAAATTAAAAGTGGATTGATTTCTAATCAATCTCTAATCAAATTCTCCTATCAGGACTATATTAAATAATTATTTGTAATATTTGTTTTATTTTTTCTGATGACAGTTATGCAAAAGAGAAATTAACAAAATTTCTAGTTGGGGAACATATCTGCAGTGAGGAGAAAGTACATTGTTGAGTCAACTCTCAATAACAATAAAATTTTGATCAACTACAATAGAAGAAATACTGAATTACCTTTCTATTTTCTATAGAAACTCTTATTACAAAGTAATGATCATATAAAAATAAAATATGAAAAATTCAAGCCAAAATATGAGAACAATTAGAGATGTATCAGGAGATTCATTTAATAATTATTTTTCTATATGTTATGATGTTTGTGGTATTAATAAGCATTTTAAAACTTGTTATTGTCATTTAATTTCTCTGTGTAAATAAATGGAAATAAATTACCTAATTTATTATTTATAATTTTATATTCTGTTTTTAAAAGAAGCTATAAAAATTGTAAAACCTTTAGGCTCTCAAACACTTTCAAAGTTATATGGTTTATCTAATCAAAACAAGCATTTTTAAATAGACTGTGAACTACTAAAAAATGAGCACCTGTTTTAAAAACTCCTGAAAATCTGTTTATGCTAGTTAAAAACTTTATTGTTTGACTTCAATCCATGGTTGCTGACTTCTAGACACCACAGTTGAGCCTCTCAAGCTTGAAGGTCTACATCAAGAGAACCTAAATAGCTCAAGTAGGGAGCTACACTATATTACCAAGCCCAGGAGAAATGAGAGATTACACCAGTAGCACCATCACCAAAATAAACTGGGTAGCAAAGCAATTGGATTTACAATTAAAACATTACAGGAAAACATGGGGAGACAAAAATCAATTCACAAAGGAAAGAAAAAGAGGAATCACCAGAAAGGGAGTTAAATGAAATTGAGGCTAGCAGCTTATCAGAGAAAGAATTCAGAGTATTAGTTATAAGGATGTTTAAATGGTTGGCTGACAAATACATACAACTCAATGAGAACTATAAGGAGCTGAATGAGAATGTCTCCAACATGAAAAGAAAGAAAGAGGAGATGAAGAATGACATAGCTGCAATAAAGAACACATTGGAAGGCTTAAACAATAGACTAGAAGAGGCTGAGGACCGCATCAGCGAACTAGAAGACAAGGTAGAAAAAAACACATAAACGCAGCAGCAACTGGAAAGAAGACCTAAAAAGCAAGAGGAGAGCCTAAGGGAGCTTTGGGACAACACAAAACCAAACAACATTCACTTATTGGGATACCAGAAGGAGAGGAAGAGAAACAAAGAATAGAAAACCTGTTTGAAGAAATAATGACAGAAAACTCCCCTGATATTGGCAAGAAAAATAACTATGCAAGTCCAAGGAGTACATAGAATCCCAAACAAGTTGAACCCCAAAAGAATGACACCAACACACATCATAATTAAATTGGTGAACACTAATGAGAAAATAAGAACTTTAATGGCTTCCAGAAAGAGACAGAAAGTTATCTACAAGGGATCTCCTATTAGAATATCAACTGATTTCTCAACAGATACATACCAGGCCAGAAGGTAATGGAATGAAATATAGAAAGTGATGCAAAGCAAGGGACTGAATCCAAGAAAACTATATCCAACAAAGCTATCATTCAAAATTAAAGGTGGAATCAGGACATTCACAGACAAAAAAGGACTAAGAGAGTTTATCACTACCAAGCCAGCAATGCAAGAAATGCTAAAGGGACTGCTATAAAAAGAAGAAAGAGAAAGGCAAAAAGAAACACAAACACTAAGGGAAAATATGACAACAAACATTTACTTGTCAATAATAACTTTAAATGTAAATGGATTAAATGCACCAATTAAAAGATATAGGATAGCTGAATGGATAAGAAAACATGACCAATATATTTCCTGTGCAGAAGAGACCCACCTGAGAGCAAAGGATTTACACAGACTGAGAGTGAAAGGATTTAAAAACATTTTTCAGGCAAATGGCAATAAGAAAAAAGCTAGGGTTATGATACGTATATGTGATAAAATAGACCTCAAATTAAAGGCCATAACAAGAGATAAGTAAGGCCTCTACATAATACTAAAGGGAGCAATTAAACAAAAAGATATAACTCTGGTAAATATAGATGCACCCATGCAGGAGCACTCAAATACGTAAAACAAACAAACAAAAAAAAAAAACTCGTAGAATATATCAAGGGAGAGATAGACAATAATACAATCATGGTATGAGACTTTAATACACCACTGAAATTACTAGATAAATCCTCTAGACAAAAAGTCAGCAAGGAAACAACAATTCTAAATGACTCACTAGATCAGATGGACCTAATTAAAATCTTCAGAGCATTTCACCCCAAAGCCACAGAAAGTATGTTCTTTTCAAGTCCACATGGGGCATTTTCAAAAATAGAGCACATATTGGGTCACAAGCAAAGTCTCCCCAAATTTAAAAAGATTGAAATCTTATCAAGCATTTTTTCAGACCATAGTGGCATAATATTAGAAATAAAATACAGTAAAAACATTCCAAAAAATTCAAACACTTGGAAGCTGAGTAGCATGCTATTAAACAATGATTGGGTTATCAATGAGATCAAAGAAGAAATTAAAAACATCCTGGAGACTAATAACAATAAAAAACAACAATGCAAATGCTATGGGACCCAATGAAAGCCGTCCTGAGAGAGAAGTTTATAGCTCTACAGACCTACATCAAAAAAACAAGAAAAAAACGGTAATTAATCAGCCACCTCAACAACTCAAAAATTAGAAAAAGAGCAACAAGAAAAGCCACAGTGAGCAGAAGGAAGGAAATAATAAAGATCAGAGCAGAAATGAATGACATAGGGAGAAAAAAATACTACAAAAGATCAACAAAACCAAGAGCTGGTTCTTCAAAAGAATAAACAAGATTGATGAACCTCTAGCCAGGTTCACTAAAAAGGAAAGAGAGAGGACTCAAATGAACAAAATCAGAAATGAAAAAGGTGAAATAACAATAGACCCCACAGATATACAATGTATTGTTCAAAAATACTATGAACAACTCTATTCTTGCAAACTACACAACCTGGAGAAAATGAATACATTCCTACTAAAATACAACCTTCCAAAACTTTCTCAGGAAGATTCTAAAAATCTCCATAGGCTGATAACTATGGAAGAAATTGAAGCAGTCATCAAAAATCTTCCAGTAAACAAAAGGTAGGGGCCAGATAGCTTCACAGGGAAGTTTTACCAAACATCCAAGGAAGAACTAAAACCTATCCTCCTCACACTATTCCAGAAAATTCAAGAGGCGAACACTTCCAAGCTCATTCTATGAAGCCAGCATTACTCTAATACCAAAACCAGATAAGGACAATCCAATGAAAAAAAATTATACACCAATATCCTTCATGAATATAGAAGCCAAAATCCTCAAAAAAAATTCTCGCTAATCATATACAGCAGTATATCTGAAAGATCATACACCATGAACATGTAGGATTTATCCTGGGGATGCAAGGATGGTACAATATCTGCAAATCAATAAACATGATACATCACATAAACAAACTGACAGAGCAAAATCACATAGTCATATCAATTGATGCAGAAACAGCATTTGACAAAATCCAATACATTTCCTTGATAAAAACTCTCAACAAGGTGGGAATTGAAGGATCATATCTCAACATAATAAAAGCCATATATGACAAAGCCACAGGCAATATCATATGCAATGGATAAAACACTAAAATTGTTTCTCCTAAGAACAGGAAAAAGACAGGAATGCCCACTCTCACCCCTCCTGTTCAACATGTATATTAGAAGTACTAGCCATTGTGATCAGACAAAAAGAAATAAAAAGCATCCAAATTGGAAAAGAAGAGGAAAACTATCTTTATTCACAGATAACATGGTACTGTACATAGAAAAACCTAAAGACTCCATTAAAAAATTACTAGACTTAATAAATGAATTCAGCAATGTAGCAGGATACAAACTTAATGCCAATAAAACTAAGGCATTTCTATACACCAATAATGAACTTACAGAAAGAGAGACTAAAAAAGCATTCTTATTTACCATTGCACCAAAAAAGTAAGATACTTAGGAATAAACTTAATTAAGAAAGTAAAAGGTCTATATGTGGAGAAATACACAACACTGAAAAAAGAGATAGAGGAAGACATAAATAGATGGAAGAACATACCATGTTCATGGATACGTAGCATCAACATCATCAAAATGTCCATACTACCCAAAGAAATCTATAAATTCAATGCACTTCCCATTAAAATACTAATGAAATATTTCACAGACCTAGAATGAACTTTCCAAAAATCCATCTGGAATAAAAAAAGACCCTGAATAGCTGCAGCAATCCTGAGAAAGAAGAACAAAGTAGGTGGGATTTCAATACCAGATATCAAGCTGTATTACAAAGCCACTGTTCTTAAAATAACCTTGTACTGGCATAAAAACAGACATGTAGATGAATGCAATAGAATAGAACACCCAGAAATTAACCCAAATCACTATGCTCAATTAATATTCAACAAAGGAGGCATGAACATACAATGGAGTCAAGACAGTCTCTTCAACAAATGGTGTTTGGAAAATTGGACAAATACATGCAAAAAAATGAAACTAGATCACCAACTTACACCATACATAAAAATAAACTCAAAATGGATAAAGAACTTAAACATAAGATGGGAAACCATGAAAATGCTAGAGGAATCCACAGGCAGCAAAATCTCAGACACATGTCGAAAGAACTTCTTCACTGATACTGCTCCTAGGGCAATGGAAACTAAAGAGAAAAATAAATGAATGGGACTACATCAGACTAAGAAGTTTTTGCTCAGCAAAGGAAACCATCAATAAAACAACAAGAAACCCCACTGATGGGAGAACATATTTTCCAACGATATCAACAATAAAGATTTAATCTCCAACATATACTGAGAACTCATACAAGTCAACAAAAAGAAGATAAACAACCCAATAAAAAAAAGGGGGGAGGGCAACTGATCTAAATAGACACTTTTCTAAAGAAGACAGAAGGCAGGCCAAGAGACATACGAAAACCTGCTCAAAGTCACTAATTATCAGAGAGATGCAAATCAAAGCAACAATGCTGAATTACCTCACACCTGTCAGAATGGCTATGATCAACAAATCAACAAATGACAAGTGTTGACAAGGATGCGGAGAAAAAGGAACACTCGTGCACTGCTGATGGAAATGCAGACTGGTGCAGCCACTGTAGAGAACAGTATGGAGCTTCCTTAAAAAACTAAAAATGCAACTCCCATTTGACCCACTTCTGGGAATATATCCCAAGAATCTAGAAACACGAATCAGAAAGGACATATACACTGATAAATTAATAGCAGCACAATTCACCATAGCTAAAATTTGGAAACAGCCTAAGTGTCCATCAGCAGATGAGTGGTTTAAAAACTGTGGTACATTTAAACAATGGAATAATACACTGCAGTAAAAAAAGAAGGAATTCTTACCATTTGCAACAACATGAATGGTGATGGAGAGCATTATGCTAAGTGAAATAAGCTGGGCATAAAAAAATATATATCATATGATCTCACTCATTTGTGGAATATAATGAACGGAATAGGCTTATGAACAAGAACACTCCAGAGACTGAGAAACGTTTATCAGAACATTATACCTCAGGAAAGGTAGGGGAAGGTCGGGATAAGGTGGAGAGATCAATCAAGGGACTTGTGTGCATGCATATGAGCCTAATAAATAGACACAGACAACAGGGAGGTGGGGCATAATTGGAGGGTGGGGGGTTATGGAGAAATAAAGACAAATATGTAAAAATAAAAAATATGTAAGGGAAAAAATAAAATAGTAAATCTAAAAATAAATATATAAATAAATAAAAACTTTATTGCTCTGTAAGTTTTCCTCTCTTTTACTCAACATTCTTTGTTCTATTGAAATTCATTTTCTTTCTATTTTCTTTTTTTTTTTTTTTTGCTCTACAGATTTTATGGGAAAATGTTGTTTATTGGTTATATTAATATCTTGTATTTCACTTCCAAAAACATTTAAGAATAAAGAATCTCATTTGTAGCTGAATAGTAGGAAAATAATTTTCTTCTGTATTTTTCTGCCATCATCTTGGTGATGCTATTTAAAACAAATTTGAATTTCAGAAGAGAATATTTTAAAATGAGCCTGTGTAAATGATCTTATACTAGAGGCCCAGTGCATGAAATTCATGCATGCATGGGTAGAATCTCTAGGCTTGGCCAGTGATCAGGGCTGATCTGTGGAGTGACTGGTTGGCTGATTGGGGGCCCCCACTCACACTTGCCTTGGCTGGTCTGGGGCCTGAGGGCTGGGACAGCTCCTGCACTGAGTGTCTACTTCTTGGTGGTCAGTGGGTGTCATAGCGACCATTCGTTCTGCTGGTCATTCCACTGTTATCCTATATAATAAAGAGGAAATATGCAAATTTAACCTCACACCCTCACAAGATGGCTGGCAGGGGGGTTAGTGAGGGATGACGAAACCACTGAACAAGCAGGCTGCATGGGAAAACCTGGTCAGTGGAGAAGTTGTGAGGAGCAACCAGGCTAGCAGGGAGAGCAGTTGGGGGTGACCAGGCCAGCATGGGGTGGGGGGGCAGTTACAGGAGATCAGCTTGGCATGTAGAGGCAGTGAGAGGTGATCAGACTTGCAGGGTGGGGCAGTTAAGGGTGACCAGGCAGGCTGGCAGGTGAGGGATTAGGAGCCAGTGGTCCAAGATTGAGAGAGGGATATCTGACTGCCGGTTTAGGTCCGATCCCCAGGATCAGGCCTAAACCAGCAGTTGGATATCCCCCAAGGGATCCCAGATTGGAGAGGGTCCAGGCTGGGCTGAGGGACAACCCCCTAGGCATGAATTTTGTGCACCTGGCCTCTAGTTCTACATAATAAAAGCCTAATATGCAAATTTCCCCTTGGATGGTCATTTGACTGGGAGTTGATTAACTATGACGTGTGCTGACCACCAGGGAGCATTGGCAACTTGCTGTGACCACTCACCTGCTGCTTGAGAGCAGGGGTGATAAGGATGGAGGTGTGGTGAGAATGCTGGGTGTCTGCTAAGCTCGCTCATGTTCCTCCTGCTATCCTCCCCCAGGACACCAGACCTCTTATGCCAGGGAAGCTTCCATGCTCAGGTGCCAGGCACCTGTGATGAGCCTGATCCACATCTGTGCAACATGTTCTGGATGAGCTGGGCCACAGTTGCCAGGACTGCAGAGGCCAAGAGCTGGTCTGGGAGGCCAACTGGGAGAAAGCAAGCCTCACATCTGATTTCTGTGTAGCACCACTGGGCAGCCCAAAGGCCCACGATACATCCTGGCCTAGGGCGTCTGGCTGTGCTTACTGCATCTCTACATGGGGAGTTGGGTGCTGTGACTCAGGTGGGGGCTCAGGGTTTTCAGAGTCCTGGAGGCCCAGGTGCTGCCCAGGGTTGAGAGGTCAGCTAGGACTTGCCCTTCCACACCTGATGCTCATGCTTCGATCACATCTTGGGACCATACCCATGCACAAATTGCATGCACCAGGCCTCTAGTTTAACTATAAAATAAAAAATAAAACACATTCAAATAATCAGAAATTTAAAATTTAGTATTCAACCATATTGTTTTTAGAAAACCTATTGTTTTTTAGCATATTTAATTCTGTGATTGGGGTCAAGGATTTATTCACTGTTCATTTTAATTAAAACTACTTCTTGTACCCTTATATTTTTGCAATAGGGAAATATTTGTTGTTAAATAATTGACAATGTTTTATATAATATAAATTAGGTATTCTTTGCAAATAAGTAACTCCTGTACTGTTATAGGAGTTATTCTTAAAACCATGCTAAGCAAGCAGGTTGATGTAAGCTAATAAGATTTTGGATGATAAATATATCCTAAAAGTAAAATAATATTTGATATTAGAAGGATTTGTACATATAGGGAGCTAACTAGGGTACTCATGGTTTTATTTTCTTTGGTTTTGAAATTAAATTTTGATAAGTGGAATAACTACTTGAGTATTTAAATCACTTCATATTTTCAGGGTTTTTTAAAAATATATTTTATTATTATTTTTAAAAATATGTTTTATTGATTTTTTACAGAGAAGGGAGAGACAGTTAGAAACATCAATGAGAGAGAAACGTCGATCAGCTGCCTCCTGCACACCCTCCTCAGGGAATGTGCCCACAACCAAGGTACATGCCCTTGACCAGAATCAAACCTGTGATCCTTCAGTCTGTAGGCCGACGTTTTACCCACTGAGTCAAACTAGTTAGGGCAATATTTTCAGTTTTATTGGAATATAATTGACATGTACTAATGTGTAAGTTTAAGATGTACAACATGATGATTTAATATATGTGTATATATTGCATAATGATCAGCACAACTTTAGTTAACAACACCACTACACATAGTTACAAATTTGTTTTTTGCTTCTAATGAGAATTTTTAACATCTATTATCTTAGCTTTTCAAACATTCAAAACAGTATTAGTAACTATAGTGTCATGTTGTACATTACATTTCCAGAACTTATTTATTTTATAAGTAGAAGTTTGTAATATTTACCATAATCACATCTTGCTCTTTGTAACAAGTTCAGAAAAGAGAAATAATTTTCTTCATATTTTGAAGAAATATACTATGTCCAAGTTGAAACCACTTATCTTATTTCTAGTTTTGAAATTTTTTCTTGCACTACTTTTTCCCAAAAATCCCCTTGCTTTATCTCTCTACTCCATGATTAGAAATATTTTAGTACAAAACCTTTGCCCACTTCTAATTATTTTTTTAAATATTTTAACTACAATTGACATATATTTTATTAGTTTTACCACAGTGAATTACATAACTTAATAAGGCATCTTCCACCTATCTGATACCATACATAGTTATCAGAATATTATTACTATACTAGAGGCCTGGTGCACAAAATTCATGCACAGGGGAGGGAGGGTTTTCCCTCAGCCCAGCCTGCACACTTTCCAATCTGGGACCCCTCAAGGGCAGTCAGACATCCTTCTCACAATCCAGGGCTGCTGGCTCCCAACTACTTGCCTGCCTGCCCTCTTGATTGCCCCTAACCTCTTCTGCCTGCCAGCCTTATCACCTCCTAACCACTCCCCTGCCAGCCTGATTGATGTCTAACTGTTCCCCTGACAGCCTGTATGTCCCCAACTACCATCCTCTGCTGGCCTGATCACCCCTAACTGCACTCCCCTGCAGGCTTGATTGCCCCCAACTACCGTCCCCTGCTGGCCACCTTGTGGTGGGCATCTTGTGTCCACACGAAGGCAAGATCTTTGACCACATGGAGGCAGCCGTCTTGTGTGTTGGAGTAATAGACAATTTGCATATTACTCTTTTATTAGATAGGATTACCTATGCCACACTTTACAGGCTCATGATCATTCTGTAATGTTCAATTTGTATTACTTAATACCTTCACCTTTTTAATTTTTTTGTTGTTGTTTAAAGTATTACAAATAGTAGTACATATGTTTCCTTTTTCCCCCCATTGATCTCCCCCAGTCTCCCCTACCCCTCAGCACATGCCCTCACATGCCTTCCCCCAAACTCCAGTGTCTTGTATCCATTGGTTATGCTTATATGCACACATACAAGTTCTTTGGTTGATCTCTTACAGCCCCACCCTTCCCTTCCCCTACCTTCCCACTGTAGTTTGCTTCTGTGCCTCTGTATCTATTTCCCCCATTTATTTTCTTTAAAAAATTTTTGCATCTGAATACTAGAAATAAACATATAAGAACAAAAAAATGTTTGAGTTTCAGTTTCAATGTCCAACAGTTCTGAGTCCCAGTTTCAATGTCAAAAAATTTCTTATGTGTACATGTTAGCAATGGTATCAGGATGGTGGACAAATTGTGGCAATTCAGGTTCCACCCTCTCTGGTTTGGTCCTGGGGCAACTTGCAGTGATGCACAGCTGCTGACTGCTAGCATGGCAAGGTGTCATCAGCGTTTTCCATCTCTGGACTGTCTTCATGGTTAGAACAGACCTGTCAGTACCTCTTTATTGCAGGAATCCATATGGTCTTGGAGTTGTTTTCTAAAAATATACAATCATATTCTCAACCAAAAGTTAATAAAGGAATCTTTTCTGTAAATTAGACTTGGGATTCTTTTTATTTTTGCTCAAATGATTTTTCTTTGGCTTATTTTGACACCATGTGTGTTTTTCATGGGTATCCTGCTGTTAGCATTACAAATGGAAATTAATTTTCTGAAGTAAGAATTTTCTAGATGTAATTTACTTACAGGATATTTTCCCTTACATGATATTGCCCCACTATCCCCCTTTTTTGATTAATGGGGACTTTTGGAAATTTTATATTGCAATCTTGATAACTTTAAATTTTAATTTTTGCACAAAAATATGACTGCTTTAGGTTCTTCACATGTTAGGCAATTTTACAATCAGATACTATGCTGCAGTAAAAAAAAGGAGCTCCTACCATTTGCAACAACATGAATGGAGCTGGAGAGCATTATGGTAAGTGAAATTATCCAGGCAGAAAAAGATAAATGTCACATGATCTCACTGATTTGTGGAATATAATGAACGGCATAGACTGATAAACAAGAATGGATCCAGAGACTGACAAAGGTCCATCAGAGCGTCAAACCTCAGGGTAAGTGGTGGGTGGCGGGAGTAAGGGGGAAAGTCAATATATTTGACCTCTTGAACTAAGGTAAGTAATTTGTGTTTTTACCTCCCTGACAAAGTTTATATAAAGCTATAAAAAATTGGCAGCTAGTTTGAGAATGAATTGACATGGCCTAGAGCAAAGAATATCTTTATATGATATTATTCTATAATGTCATTATAATTTTTGATATTTGACAACTGATGTTCTCAAATTTTATACAATTATCCCAAAGAAACTTACAAACTAATTCTTGGAATGTTTGGCAGCAATTTAAAAAAGGACAGGAAAGGAATTAATCCCTTTCAGAAGCAATTAAGGTACTGGGAAGGCACTTGAGCATTCTATATTGGCCCATCTTTCCCTTTTTTCAAGAGGGACTCAATTCTCACAATCCAAGAGCACACAGCTGTTGCCTGAGCTTTCAGTTCAAGCTGAGGTTGAAGCTTCTGGGTGGCTGGCACCATGGATCTGTCTCTTGCCCAATGGTGTCAGCTGGGTCCTCCCTGAGTCCCGCAAGATACATGATCAGTAACAGGACCCCACCAGCAGGCGAGGGGATCCCAAGGCAGGTTCTGGGCATGGAGGCCACAGGTGCATAGACTACCAAGGAGACAGAACTGAACTTCACGTCATCCTGCTTGGAACCAGAGGATGGCTGGTTAGCCAGAGACGGGTAGATTCCTCAGGGAAAGAACAACCTAAGACAGGCACAGTCACAGAGGGGCCATCAGGAGAGAACTTGAAGGTGAACAGAGGTGGGGCACAGACCTTCAACCCCCTAACCTTGCAGGGGCCTGAACTCTCACCCATTTTGAGGGAGGTCTCCTGCTCCCATGGCTGCTTTGCCTCCCATGCACAGCTCAGATCAGGACCCAGGTTACAGACAGAGACTTGGCCAGCAACAGATGCCCTATATCTAAATGTAATCTAGCCCCAGAATTGCTCAGGGCCTACTCAAGAATGCAAATAGTCCTTTCCACTTACATTTACAGGGTAAACTAAGATTATTGTTTGAATATTAAATTTGACAGTAAAATAGTAATAAAGTTTTCAGATTAATTTAAATTGGCTAATTGAAATAAGTGAATACTCATGAAAATTTAAGTGTACTGGACAAAAGCTGTTCCTAAAATGTTAACTAAAATTTCTATTAGTAGTTAATACTTTCACCTTTTTATACTCACCCCTCCAACCCTCACTTCCATCTGGCAACTTTCAAAATGTTTTCTGCATTTATACGAGTCTGTTTCTGTTCTCCTTGTTCATTTATTTTTATTTTTTAGATACAATAGCTGATAGATATGTATTGCCTTTTTACTATTCATATTTTTGTTTGTCTTTTTCTTCATCTTTAAAAGCACCCTTTAAAATTTCATATAATACTGGTTTGTCATAATGAAATCCTTTAATTGTTTCGTGTCTGGAAAGCTCTTTATCTATTTTTCATATCTAAGTAATTTTTGTTGTAGGTCTTTGCTTGTCATCACTTTGAATGTTTCTTGTTAATCACTCTGGCTTGCAAAGTTTTTGTTGAAAATCAGCTGACAATCTTATGAGGGTTCCATTGTAGATAAGTAACTGCTTTTCTCTTGCTGATTTTAAGATTCTTTATCTTTACCCTTTTGCATTTTAATTATGATGTTTCTTGGTTTGAGCCTCTTTGGGTTCATCTTGTTTCAAACTATTAGTGCTTCCTGGACTTGTATATCTATTTCCTTCACCAAGTTAGGAATGTTTTATGTCTTTATTTTTTGAAATAAGTTTTTAATTTTTTGCTCTTTCTCTTCTTCCAGTACCCCCATGATGCAAAAATCGGTATGTTTGTAGTTTTCCCAGAGGATCCTACTATATCATTACTATTTTGGATTATTTTTTCTTTTTGCTCTAATGATTTGGTGTTTTTTGCTTCCTTATATTCCAAATCATTGATTTGATTCATGGCTTCATCTAATTCATTGTTGACTTGCTGTAAATTATTCTTCATTTCATTTAGTGTATCTTTCACTTCTGACTGGTTCTCTTTTATGGTTTCCATGTCACCTTTTATGCTATTCAAGTTCTCACTAAGTTTCTTGAATATCCTTATAAACACTGATTTTAACCCTGGGTCTAGTAGATTGTTTGTCTCCACTTTGGTAATTTATTTTTCTGACGTTTGTTCTGTTATTTCATTGGGAGTATTTCTTTTGGCAACTTCCCTGTATTTATTTCTATGTATTGTGTAGAGCTGCTATGGTAATGTCTCCCAGGCTTGGTAGAATGATCTAATGCAGTGGCTGTTCTTAGGGTCCAGTTCCATGCCTCTCCAGTCACCCAAGGTGGCACACATGTGGGCTGTGTACACTTTCTATTATAGTTGAGCCTTAGTAGATCAATGGGATGGATTTATTCCCAAGCCACTCAGCTGTAAGGGCTGGCTATAACCACTGACCTCTGACCTCTGACCTTTGTGGAAGATCAGTTGTGCCAGAACCCACTGCATAGAGGAGGGTTTACTTCAGTGGGCTCTAGTGCCTACTGAGTCCACCCCTTCAATGTGTTGCTTGTGGTAATGTTAGGTGGTAATGTTTTTACATTGTCTGAAGCTTTCTACTCAGTGAGCTGGCCTTGGGTCCTCCCAGGAAATACATACCAAGTTGTCCACCTGTGTTATGCCTGGGGCCACCTGGAATGAGCCCACAGTAAGCTTCTGATGGCTGTAACTTGTGGTTGGCTTGGAACTATTCTGGGCCAAGCTGTGAACCAAGGCAGTAAGACTTTCAGAAATTTAAGGTCTTATTAATCAATACTTTGTGAGAGGTAGAGTACTAACTGAGGCCAGATACTGCTTGCTTTAGAAATTTTAGGAAAATTTGAAACATAAGTCAAGACAGACCATTTTTTTAAATTATTATTTTAAAGATCACAAGACAACATCTGATTTCTGTAGCACAATTTAAATGTTTTACTTTTTTGATAAAGCAGAGCATAATAGAAAAAACAATTTGTTTCCAGTGCTCTATATATCTCTATTCATAATAATTAAGTCTCCCATAGACATATTACCTGGAAACCAAAGCCTGTTTACAGTAAGCAAAGCTTTAACCAGAGCGGCTACTTTCATGCCAGGAAAAAGTTCATCCCTAAAGGAGAAATGATGTGCTATGTAAAATGACTATAAGATCACAACCTTGAGGGCACTAAAGTATATCATCTTATTCCACATTAAGTAGTTTGGTGAATTTCAAACATCAGTTTATCTGCAACCATGCTGGCAACCTTTAATATTTCAATCATGTAAAAAATAAATTAAGAAATCCCTAAACTGATGTTCCTTGATTTACACTGTTAAAAGATATAGTTCATTCACATGTAATTCTGGCTAAAAATTATATTTTAGACTCCTGCTCAGATTTTGGTTAACAGTAAGACTTTCAGAAATTTAAGGTCTTATTAATCAATACTTTGTCAGCTAGGATACATTCAGGCATTAGCTGCAACTACAGAATAGGTACACTGCCTTGGTGCTTTGAAAAGACACTATAATCTAGAATACTACTAGCAGACAAAATAATTATCTGTTACTGTTATTGAATAGCATAAGTGCAATATAGCAAGACAAAAACATATTCATATGTTGGTTTAAGCCTCAAGTCCTCAATCATTTGTTGAAATTCAATAATTTTATTCCTATGGTTTTTAATTCCAAGAACTCAAGCTCCAGGTGGCCTAAAGTCTAATTTGTAACTCCAAACCAAATAGCAGTACAGTTTGCTACTATGGCTGAATACACAGAGACTTCAAGACCAAGTCCAGAAGACAGTTATTATAAAATACCCTAGAAGTCTGAAAAATAATTATTCATATACATAGCTGGTCCTTCAGAGCTTTACACCATAACATGTTTTTGATGAAAGTTATTTAATGTATTCGTAATAACTTTAACTTAGTGATCAAATATTTGAATACTTATACTTACCTGGGATTTCATTTCTGCTAACAGAAATAGGAAGAACAGGACTCACTTAAAAAAAATCTTAGAAAGGAAGGTAAAAATCTTAGACAGACCAATTTTATGGGTGGGCTCACAAGATGGATGGGACAGGGCTTCAGGGCATCAATAGAGTGGGACAGTGTGATCCAGGTTTATGGAGACTCACATATGGTGTAGGCTTGCAGGCTCTGTTTTGGGAGAGGGTTCATCAAAGGAACAAGGGCCTTTGCAGCACTTCTGTTGGAGAAAACTGCCCCTCCATCTCATATGTCCTATCTAATAAAAGAGTAATATGCAAATTGACAGTACCTCTGCTACTCCAACTAGCCAAGCCCACAGGAGCAAGTGTGTAAAATAACCCAACCAAGATGTTGTTTAATTTGCATATCCAGGTGCAGAGCAAAGACTGAAGACATTATAGAAGGAAGCCAAGCACTGCAGAAGGGAGCAAAGCTGTGGAGAAGCTAGCAAGTGGGGTGAGGGATAAGGAAAGGATGCAGGTGTGGCAGGGGAGACAGGAGGGAGTGAGGCAGAGGGGACAGGAGGGAGTGAGGCAGCAGAGACGGGAGGGAGCGAGGAGGCAGAAGCAGGAGGGAGCTTTGCTCGGGCCGCAAATAAGGCCTATTCTTGCAGGAATCTTCCTGCAATGGTGTGTGTGTGTGTGTGTGTGTATATATATATATGTATATCTCCTATCTGATAAAAGAGTAATATGCAAATTGACTATACCTCCGATCAAGCCATGCCCACAGCCAGGCCCACCAGCCAATCAGGAGCAAATTATGGAAATAAAACCCAACCAAGATGCCTGTATCACTGAGAGCAGGAGGGAGGCTTGGGTTTCCCCGGCAATGGAGGAAGCCAAGCTTTTCACCTGCTGTTGCCGGTTTAGGCCTCCACTCAATGCTCCAAATTTCAATTATAGAAGATACATAATCACAACAGAAATGGCAGCAGCCATGGAGCTGGAGAGAGAAGAGGCTAGGGTTGCTGGGTGATGGAGGAAGCCAAACTTCTGCAGCCCTACCCTAGGCCTCCACTCTAGGCTACAAAGTTTCAAGCAGAATGCCTATCCCCAAAGAGTGAGCAGAAGGCTTGGTTCCGCTCCAGGCTACAAAGTTTCAATTGTAGAATATAAATTAATCCCAGATTTCAGGGCCTCCACTTGGGTCACCAAGGAATGTGGCCAGTCTGCAAACCACCAATGACCCCTCCCCCAGGTCACCCCAGATTCCAAGGGAACCCCCATCCTGATCTGGGACACCCTTCAGGGCAAAGAAAAGCTGGTCCCCACCCATGCACCAGGCCTCTATCCTGTCTAATAAAAGAGTAATATGAAGATTTACCATCACTCCAACACACAAGGGGGCTGCACCCATGTGGTCAAAGATCCTGCCCCCATGTAGACACACGATGTCCACCACAAGATGGCCAGTAGAGGAGGGCAGTTGGGAGGGACCAGGCCTGCAAGGGAGGGCAGTTGGGGGTGATTAGACCTGCAAAGGAGGGCAGTTAGGGCTGACCAGGCCTGTAAGGGAGAGCAGTTGGAGGAGGGACTAGGCTGCAGGGAAGAGGAGTTTGTGGTGACCAGGTCTGCAGGGGAGGGAAGTTAGTAGCAAACAAACTGGCAGGGGAGCACTTTGGCATCAATCAGGCTGGCAGAGGAGTGGTTAGGGTGTGATCAGGCTGGCAGGCAGAAATGGTTAGGGGGCAATCAGAAAGGCAGGCCGATGAGTAGTTAGGAGCCAGCAGTCCTGAACTGTGAGAGGGATGTTTGACTGCCCAGTAGGATCGGGCCTAAATGGGCAGTCAGACATCCGTCTCAAATTGCTGGCTCCCAACTGCTTACCTGCCTACCTTCCTGATAGCCCCTAACCTCATCGCATGCCTTCCAGCCTATTTGCCCCCAATTTCTCTCCTCTGCCTGCCTGATCACCTTTAACTGCCCTCCCCTGCAGGTTTGATTGCCCCCAACTGCCCTCCCTTGTAGGCCTGGTCCCTCCCAACTTCCCTCCCTTGCTGGCCTGATCACTCACAACTGCCCTCCCTTGCAGGCCTAGTTCCTCCCAACTGCCCTCCCCTGCTGGCTATCTTGTGGTGGCCATCTTGTATCCATATGGGGGCAGCCATATTCTGTGTTGGAGTGATGGTCAGTTTGCATATTACTCTTTAATTGAATAGGATAAAGGCTGGTGCATGGAAGGGGGCCATCTGGTTTGCTCTGAAGGGTATCCAGGATCAGGGTGGGGGTCCGCTTGGGTTGGGGGTGCCCTGGGTGAGGGGCCTGTGGTGGTTTTCAGGCTGGCCACACCCCCTAGAGACCCAAGCAGGGGTCCTGGTATCTGGGATTTATTTTTCTTCTACAATTGAAACTTTGTAGTCTAGAGTGGAGGCAAAACTTCTTCTTGCTTGATGGCAACAGCCATTTCTGTTAGGATTTATTTATCTTCTATAATTGAAACTTTGTAGCCTTAAGATGAGGCCTGGGCCAGTCAGGGAAGGTGGATAGCTTGGCTTCCTCCATCTCTCGGTGCAACTCAAGCATCCTGCTCTCTTAGTTCTGTGGCTGCCATCATTATCTTCTATAATTGAAACTTTGTAGCATTGAGTGGAGGCCTGAGCTGGCCAGTGCAGGCAGAAAGCTTAGCTTTCTCCATTTCCAGGTAAACCCAAGCCTCCCTCCTGCTCTCTGTGGCTGGAAGACATCTTGTTTAGGTTTATTTGCATATTCACTCCTAATTGACTGGTGTGTGTGGCTGGTGGGCGTGCTGTAGGTATGGTCATTTTGCATATTATTCTTTTATTAGGTAGGATACTAGTGGCCCGGTGCACAAAATTTGTGCATGGTTGTCTCTCAGCCCGGCCTGCATCCTCTCCAATCTGAGACCCCTGTGGGATGGGCCTAAACTGGCAGTCGGACAACCACCTCACAATCCAGGGCTGCTGGCTGCTAACCGCTCACCTACCTGCCTGCTTGATCACCCCGAACCACTCTTCCTGCTGCCCTGCTGGTCCCCAACCGTCCTCCTCTGCCAACCTGATCACCCCCAACTGCCCTCCCCTCCTGGCCTGATCATCCCTAACTGCTTCTGCCTTGGCCTTGCCACCATGGCTATGTCCAGAAGGATGTCTGGAAAGTATCATGGTCTAAATAGCATAATAACCTTTAATTAATATAGATATGATATGACATACTGCCATAACTATAATATATGTACTAGTATTACTCTATGAGAATACATACTTCATGAGATAGAAAAGCATCTAATGCATTACGTTTTATATGTTGGAAGTAGTAGGAAATATTGCCTTCATAGCAATAATATACACCCTGTGAATCTCCTTTGTGATTTGGGAGTGGTTCACCAATTCTTTCAACATTTCCTGGCCCCTAATATATATTCTTTTTCTCATTCAGTGTAACTTTATTTGCTGTTTATTGCACATGATTTGAGGTCTTTAATTTCTAGCCACTAAAGATTCAAAGGATTATTTTTTCCATGAAGTTTAACATTAACATCAGTGAATTCATGTATTCATGTATTTTTATTGTAAACATCTGAATTATTCACATTGTCATAGATCCTGAACTCATAAGCATGGACCAAGCACAGGCTGGCAGCAAGCCAGGAAGACACTCTGAAAGCAAACAGATACTCTGCATAAGGAGAAAAGTCATAGCACAACATTTAATGTCCAATCTGAGTCACCTCACAATGTTATCCGTATTGACTTCTTAATTCAGATAGTATCAGGAACTCAACTGTTTGGTTGGTGACATGGTTGACCTGGTTTCAAGAGGATTATTCCTAAAATAATTAAGGAAAGGGGGGATCAATCTTTCTTCTTGGTTGCTTGTTCCTCCCCAGCACCTTCATCTTTCTTCCTATTCTCAGATTCTTGGGCATCTTTTCCTTCACCTTCACCTCTTTCTTCTTTCTCCTTTGCATTCTCAAATTCTTCCTTGGCACCTTCTTCCTCTTCTTCTCCTTCATCTTGATCAGCCACTTCCTTCTTCTCCTCCTCTTCAGCTTCTCCTTAAGAGGGGGGTTCATCCTTAGCTTCCTTGGCTTTTGCAGCTTCAATAGCCTCATCAACCTTGATCTGTTCCTCCTGGACATGGCTGATGTTTTAAGAAGTGATGGAGCAAGTGGACATAAGTAGGAGCTAGTCTGTAACCACCATAGGCAGAATGACCAAAGATCTGGGAACTCTGGGACTAGCTGCTGGCTTTGCTTCCCATGCTGGTGAAAGTTAACTGGATCTCTTCAACTTTGAAGAATTTCCTGTAAGCTGCAATGTCAATGTCCAAAGTCATCTTCACATTGAGGAGGTCCTGGTATTCTTTTAAATATTATGCCATTTCACTCTTTGTATTTCTCAATTCATTTTCTAATTTGTTGATTGTGTCATGCATAGCACTAACATCAGAGTTCTGTTTATCCTCTAGCTTTCACAGCTGCTTTCCCAGAGCATAGTTCATGCCCAAGCATGCTTTGATCTCCAGGGTTTTGGCCTTGAGAAGACAGTGGCTCTCGGACACCTCATCCTTGGCAGCGTGCACCCCATAAGTGTTTTTGGCAGTGCTCTCAGTCGGCATGGTAAAGCAGCTCTTGTACCATTCTTTGGCATTCTGCATGTTCTTGGCAGCCAGCTTCTTGTACTGGGCGCAGATGTCCTTGAGCGCCACAAAGAGGTCGGACTTGGAGAGCATGGCCATCTCCAGGGAGATCTGAGCATATTGTATCTGCGCGTGGAGTTCAGCGATCTTCTCTTCATGTACCGTCTTTAAAAAGGTGATTTAGGAGGAGAACTAAGATGGCGGCAAAGGCAAAACACCTATCTTGCCGTCATAATCAGCAATTTTAATACTACAACTTAACGAAAGAACAAACACCTTCCAGAATCACCAGAAAGCTCGCCGAGTGAAAATTCCACAAATAAAAGTGAAGATAAGACACTGTGACCCGGAGGAGCGGCGGCGGACGGCGTTGAAAGATTCGCCCGGAGAGAGGTTTGGAGCGCGCGCCGCGGAGAGGGCGGGCGGCTGAAAACGGGCCAGTTTTCTCGAACGGGGAGACAAAGGCGTCCCACTGACTGATTCTCCAGCTCTGGGCGAAGTCCAGAGAACCCACTATCACACGGGGTGAAAACTGGACAGTGGGAGGGCACGCCGAAGCTCGGGTGCTGCCAGGTCTCCCGGCTTGTGGAGAAGGCAGCTCGCGCAAACAGCTCGGCTTCGTGATGGCGCAGAGAGCTTACCGCAACTTGCCTCTCATTCGGAAAACCGTCAGACTGCTTTGTTTTACCATCCTGGGTGAGACATTGCGCATGCAGACTCATTTTGGGAAAGTCTGAATTCCCCGGCAACCTACAGCCGGTGGAGCTCCGAAGCGGCTCTCTCTCAGAGGTGCTGGCAGCCACTGGCCCAGGCACAGAGTCCCTGGGGCCGCATAGGGCGGAGCTAACGCTGTCTGCTTGGCCCGGAGACTCCGCCCACCCAACCTGAGCACAGCTGAGCTTCACAGACAATTGGCCTGGAGGTCAACCACTCCAAGTGCTAACAAGATTAACTGAGCTTAACTTCAGCAAGACTGTGCAGCCCATATCCACCTCAGGTAGCCGGGGAGGCTGAGCCACTATCCCTAGTAGGAAGTATACCACACAAAGCTAATTGACCAACTCAGGGAAGCAGCCACCATGCAGCGACATGGAAAGAAATCAGATGTGAAAGAAAAGGAGGAAAAAAAACAACTAGACATGGAATTCAGAACCACGGTTATAGGGTTTTTTAAGAGGTTCCAACAAAAGATTGAGGCCTATAAGGAAATAAGCAAGACCACAAAGGAAATGAGTGAGTCCTACAAGAAAATGAACAACACCCTCCAGGATATAAACGAGAGCTGCAAAGAAATTATTAAGACCAACGTGGAAATGAATGAGTCCCACAAGGAAATGAAAGAAACCCTCGAGGATATAAAGCAGATTCTCAAGGATATGAAAAAGGACCAACCAGAAATTAAGCATACACTGACTGAAACAAAAAATATTATACAAAGACCTGAAAGTGCCCTGGAGCACCCCAAGAACCAAGTTAAAGATTTGAAATACAAAGAGGTAAAATCCACTCAGCTGAAAAAGCACGAAACCAAAAGAATCCAAAAAATTGAAGATAGTGTAAGGGGCCTCTGGGACAACCTCAAGCATACCAACATCCGAATTATAGGGGTGCCAGAAAAAGCGAGAGGCCAAGACAATGAAAACCTATTTGAAGAAATAGTGACTGAAAACTTCCCACACCTGGTGAAAGAAATTGACTTAGGAGTCCAAGAAGTGCACCGAACCCCAATATATAGGAACTCTAAGAGGACCACATCAAGGCACATCATAATTAAAATGCCAAGAGCAAAAGACAAAGTGAGAATATTAAAAGCAGCAAGAGAGAAACAGCTGGTTACCTATAAGGGAGCACCCATACGACTGTCAGCGGATTTCTCAACAGAAACGATGCAGGCCAGACGGGAGTGGCAAGAAATATTCAAAGTGCTGAACAGCAAGAATCTACAACCAAGATTACTCTATCCAGCAAAGCTATCATTGAGAATTGAAGGTCAGATGAAATGCTTCGCAGATAAGAAAAAGCTAAAGGAGTTCATCACCACCAAACCAACATTATATGAAATGCTGAAAGATATTCTTTAAGAAGAGGAAGAAGAAAAAGGTAAAAGTACAAACTAGCACCAACAAATACACATCTATCAACAAATGAACATAAAAATCAAGTGAATTGATAGGCTGTTGAACAGGATAGACTGGTGAATATAACAGAGACATGGACATAGAGAGGGAATGGACTGACAATTCTTGGGGAGAAAAGGGTTGTGGGAAGTGCAGCAAGAGACTGGACAAAAATCTAGCAACAATGGGAGAGGACAGTGGGGAGGGGGAGGTGAGGGTGGAGGTGGGATAGGTCCAGGGTGGAGGGAAGCTATAGGGGGATAAAAAGGGGAAACAATGTAATTAATAAACTGAACAATAAAGATTAAAAAAAAATAAAAAAAGGTGATTTAGTCATCAAGCAGTGGATCTGCTTTTCCAACTCAGCTCCAGTGAGAGCCGCCTGTCTGCACCTTTGCATGCCTCCATCAGCCGGACCTCTGTGTCATCTTCGTTCAGCACCTTTTCCTGGTATCTCGCCTTCAGATTTCTCCCAGTCCCTTCCAAGCCCTAGTGTCTCCTAACTGCCCACTTCCCTCTCTTCCCCAGTGATGGGTCTCAGTGATCCAGGGCACAGGCATCCAAATTTCATTAAAATGTTCAAACCTGGCCTGCTCCACTGGTGTCCACAGGCAGCCCAGTGGGAAGACAGTGATCCTAGAGACATTGGCCATGCCATCTTGCCTGGGTCCCTTATAGTGACTTGGACCCTGTAGGGGTTGTCAGGTGCTGTTCACCTGGCCTTCCCTGTCCCCGATGATGGCCTGAACCCCACTGGCAGCATCAAGTGCTGCCTGGCTGGCTGGCTAGGTTACTGATCATGGCCTGGACCCCGCAGGTGGTGTCACGCACCTGCCCACTCCACCTGCCCAGTTACCAATCACTGCCTGGACCCTGCGGGTGGTGTCAGGTGCAGCCTGCCCCCTCCTGCATATACAAATTTACCTGCCATCTTTGTTGGCTTAATTTCCATATCAGTTCTGATTGGCTGTGGGAGTAGCAGAGGTATGGTCAATTAGCATTTTTCTCTTTTATTAGTGTAGATATCTTACACTATATATATATATAAATAAAATTGGAAAAAGTTAATTAAGTTTAAGTGTCTCAATACTACAATATTTAATGTTATCCTGGTGACTCTTTAAAAATTTGATCTATTATATTTTTTCTTTTCTATTTAAATGATAAATTGAATTTTCATCTTGAAAAAAAATTAGAACTAAAAACAACCCACTGAAGTCAATGATGAATAGACCCTTTTTCTAAATAAACTGCCAAATAGCTCAGTAATTATATATTTCTAGTATCTACAACTTAATTAACACTGTATTGGTACACTATAAGAATTTATTTTTTTCATGTAGATTGAAAAAAGATGTTTAAAACTAAATGTAACTTAAAGGTCTTTCTGTTTAATCTACTTATTTTATTTCACACACTAAGAAATGAAAAGAGGAAGTAACTGCCAAAAGTTACTAGGAATAACTTATGGATAAATATCCAAGAGAAAAAGAAAGTTAACATAGAAACTTAATAATAATTACATATTAAGCATCAAACAAATGTAGTAAAGTAATACTACAGTGATATAATACCATATACTCACAAGAATGATGAAAGTGAAAAACAATGGGGAATGCCAAGTGATAGAAAGCACTCAGGTTAAAGGAACTTTTTTATACTGTTGTTGATGGTGGTGGTAGTGGGATATTTAATTTGTAAACTATTTTAGACAAGTGTTTGTCAGTATATACTGAAACAGCATATATCCATTCCTTATGCCCCAGAAATTCCACTCCTTGCAATATAAATAACTGATGTGCTTTAAACAAATTTCTATGTACATGCACATAATGTTCATATTTTAATAATTCCAATCTGGAAACTACCCCAAAGCTCATCAAGTACAGAATGGATGAATAACTATTATTATGCTCAATGAAATAGTACCCAATAAGGTAAATAAATGATTTAAAATGAAATGCAATGATATGAGTGGATTTTACAAATCTATTAAATGTTAATCAATTGGAAGTTTGTAATTCACAGTAAATACCAGAATGATAAAAAAAAAAAAAACTATGGTACTAGAAGTTTACATAAAACATACTTGGGGTGGCATTGGAGGATGATGTCTACATCATGAAGGGTGTTTAGATTCTGGGGAATATTCTATTTCATAATCTGGGTGTGTTACCTAGGTGTGTCCAGTTTGTAAAAAATTAGTTTTATATCATTACCATATGAGCATTTCCATGTGTGACTATTAAAATGAAATTAAAAATATAAAGTATAAATATAAAAATACCCCCCCAAAAACAAACCTCTATCAGAATTTTTAAATAGAAAACTAAGCTATAGACAATATTAGAAATGGAAAGATATAATTAGAGCTATAGAAGAGATTAATAAGATAAAAATAATATTGAAATGCCAATACTTTTTAAATGAAGAGGAAGTGAACTATTTGCTAGAAAAATACAATTTTCAAAAGCTGACTCAGTAGAAAAAGAAAGTAGGGATAGATCAATAACTATAAAACCGAAACAAAACAGACTTTCATTTTCTTTCTATAGGACAGTTCAATCAATCAAAAAAGAGAAAATAATTTATGATAATTTATTTTTGGTCCCTTATATGACTAGTAAAAGTAGAAACACCCCAACTTATTATACAAAACCAGTATAATAGTAGCAGACAACAAAGGAAAATTAGAAACTAATGTTTTTATGAAAGTGTTATAATTATAAAATATGTTATAAACTGAGTTTTCCTACGGAACACAAGAAGGTTCATGAATAGAACACCACTAGCTGGCCAGCAAGGTTCAGTAGTTGAGTATTGACCTTTGAACCAGGAGATCACAGTTCAATTTCTGATCAGGGCAGATAAGTCAGTTGCAGGCTTGATTCCTTGTGTGGGGTGTGCAGGAGGCAACCAATCAGTGATTCTCTCTCCTCATTGATGTTTCCCTCTCTTTCTCTATCTCTCTACTCTTCCTCTCTGAAATCAATAAAGATATATTTTAGCCATAGCTGGTTTGGCACAGTGGATAGAGCATCAGCCTGTAGACTGATAGGTCCAGGGTTTGATTCCCATCCAGAGCATATATCTGGGGTTGCAAGTTTGATCCCCAGTAGCAGGCATGCAGGAGGTAGCTAATCAATGGTCCTCTTTCATTATTTTTCCCCTCCCTCTCTCTTCATCTCTAAAATCAATAAAAATATTTAAATATATATGTATATATATATATATAATTTAGAAAATAGAATATATTTAAAGTAATTAAATCATAAAATGTAAATTCAAAAGATCATCTATAGAGGTATAGAAAAATATTTGATAAATTTCAATGTACATTTATCAATGTACATTTTAAAAACTTTTATGTTAATAATAAATATATTTAACCTAATGATTATATTTCCAAAACGTAATAGATAATAATTTAAATTTTATCAAGTTGTATAATTTACATATTTATTATGTAATCAAGTAATAGTAACTATTGCTAAAATAAATAAGAAGCTATTAATTTTGTACTTTTTACTCCAGGCACCTTCCATTTTCAATCAATTTAATTTTCATATTTATTTTGTACCTTACAGATTAGCTGTAACAAAAATAATTTTAGTTCATTTTTAAAACTTACTAATTGTATTTTCAGATTTTATTGAAGGATCTAGCACTTCTAAAAATATTTTAAAACAGTAACTACCACAGAAATATTTTTCTTAATTATCTTAAATATATTTATTTTTTACTTTAGCATTCAGTAGGAGTGTTCTACTTTATTTTTTATAAAAACCTTTACCATATTTTATAAATTTTTAATATACCTTTTCTCTTTGGATTTATTTCAAAATTGTGTAAAAATGTTTTGCATCATTATAAACATCTATATTTTTCCTTCAGTTTGATTTAATAGACTGTCTACAGAAGAATCTAATTTTTAGCAAAGTTTACATGCCCTTAACTAATTATGTTTGGTAATTTCAGTTCCATAAATGTATTTTAATATATATTAACTTATTTATGCTATCTAATAAAAGAGTAATATACAAATTAACCATCACTTTGCTATGCCAATAAACCATGCCCACTAGCCAATCAGGAGTGAGTATGCAAATTAACCTTAACCAAGATGGCTGCAACCTTGGAGAGAGCAGGAGGGAAGCTTGAGTTTCCCTGGCAATGGAGGAAGACAAGCTTTCCACACATGCTGGCTGACCCAGGCCTCCGTTTAAGGCCACACAGTTTCAATTATAGACAATAAATAAACCCCAACAGAAATGGCACCTCCATGGAGCAAGCAGAAGGCTTGGCTCTGCTCCAGGTTGCGAAGTTTCAATTGTAGAACATAAATTAATCCCAGACACCAAGGCCTCCACATGGGTTGCCGGTGGGGGTTGGGGGCGAGCATGGCCAGCCTGAAAACCACCACAGTCCATCCCACACCCCAAGGGAACTCCCACCCTGATCTGGGTCACCCTTCAGGGCAAATCAGCTGGCCCCCACCCATGCACCAGGATTCTACTCTATTTAATAAAAGAGTAATATGCAGAATGATCATCACTCCAACACACAGAATAGCTGCCCCCATGTGGTCAAAGATCCTGTGCTGCTCCCATGTGCACACAAAATGGCCACCACAAGATGGCCAGCAGGGAGGGCAGGCAGGAGGGACCAAGCCTTCAAGGAACAGCAGTTGTGAGTCATAAGGGCAGCAGGGGAGAGCAGTTGGGAGGGACCAGGCCTGCAGGGGAGTGCAGTTAGAGGTGACCAGGCCGGCAGAGAAGGGAAGTTTGGGGCAAACAGGAGGGCAGGGAAGCAGTTAGACATCAATCAGGCTGGCAAGGTATTGGATAGGGGGTGATTAGGCTGGCAGGCAGAAGCAGTTAGGGGCAATCAGGGAGGCAAGCAGGCAGGCGAGCAGTTGGGAGCCAGCAGTTCTGGATTGTGACTGGGATATCCAACTGCCCGTTTGGACCCAATCCCACCAGGATCTGGTCTAGATGAGCAGTTGGACATCCCTCAAGGGGTCCCAGATTGGAGAGGGTACAGATTGGGCTGAGGGACACACCCCTGTGCATGAATTTCATGCACCAAGCCTCTAGTTGTCATATAAAATCAACATTCCATTGTTTAGCTGAGAGGAGTTTATAACAGTGGAAAACAAGCAGGTGAGAAAACCAATTAAAAAGGAATTAACCCATATTAATATAGTCAATTAAACATTAACAAAGGTAAAACAGATAAGAACATCTTTTCAACAAATGTTATTGGAATAAGAACAACCACATGTAGAAAAAATGAACTTCAATAGACACCTTCCACTCCTCACAAAATTAACTCCAAATGAATTAGTTTAAAAATTACTATCCTAGCTAATAAAAGAGTAATATGCAAAATTACCATACCTCCTCTACGCCCACCAGACAATAAGGAGCAAATATGCAAACAAACCAAACCAAGATGGCGGCAGCCACTGAGAGCATGAGAGAGGCTTAGGTTTTCCCAGCAATGGAGGAAGCCAAGCTTTCCACCTGTCCTTGCTGGTCTAGGCCTCCACCCAATGCTACAAAGTTTCAATTGTAGAAGGTAAATAAATCCCAACAAAAATAGCAGCAGCCACAGAGCAAGAGAGAGAGCAGGAGGCTACAGTTGCTCCCAATGATGGAGGAAGCCAAGCTGCTGCATGCTTGGCTGTCCTAGGCCTCCACTACAGGCTACAAAGTTTCAATTATAGAAGGTAAATAAATTCCAACAGAAATGGCTGCTACCAGGGAATGAGCAGAAGGCTTGGCTCTGGTCCAGGCTACAAAGTTTCAGTTGTAGAAGATAAATAAATCCCAGATACCAGGGCATCCACTTGGGTTCCTGGTGGGCATAGCTGGCTTGTAAATCACCACAGGCCCCTCGCTCAGGCCTCCCCAGGACCCAAGGCAACCCCCTGCTGATCAGGGACATCCTTCAGGGAAAATAGCCAGCCCCCACCCATGCACCAGGCCTCTTTCCTAATAATAGAGTAATATGCAGATTGACCATCAGTCCAACACACAAGATGGCTGCCCCCATGTGGTAAAATATTTTGCACCCATGTGGACACAAGATGGCCACCACAAGATGGCCAGCAGGGAGGGCAGTTGTGGAGGAGACCCAGGCCTGCAGAGGAGAGCAGTTGGGGAAAAACAGGCCTGCAGGGAAGTGCAGTTAAGGGTGACCAGGTCTTTAGGTGAGAGTTGTTGCAGGGGAGGGCAGTGAGAGATTTAATTGAAAAACTATGTATATACCTTAAAGAGCTGAATTATCCAAAGGAGAGTATTTAAACTAGAAAATGCATCAATCCCTCAACTATTCAGATTGAAAGACTTTCTCCTTTAATACCCAGTAGAGTTTACACTTATTTACAAGATATAAAGTGTTATAAAATACAAAGTGTTACATTTTCTTTGTTCATTTGAATAGGTGAGACCCAACTGGCAGAAGAGGGAAGTTGGGGGCAAACAGGCTGGCAGGGGAGCAGTTAGATATCAATCAGGCTGGCAGATGAGTGGTTAGGGGGTGATCAGGCTGGAAGGCAAAAGAAATTAGGGGGCAATCAGGAAGACAGGCAGGTGAGCATTTGGGAGCCTGAATTGCGAGATGGGTCCCAGATTGGAGAGGGTGCAGGCTGGGCTGAAGGACATCCCTCACCTCCTTTGCATGAATTTTGTGCACCAGGTCTCTTGTACACTATATTTGTAGAATTAATATCCTATTTAGTAATTAATTTAGAGGAAACTTTTATTAATAATTGATTTCAATAAATTATTTGTAGTTTTCATAATTTGAAAGATGACATTCTGTTTATAATTTAAGTATGAAATGAAAATTATAATCAGAAATCATATCTTTGAAGACAGTATTTTTCTGTTTTCTGTGCCTATAAAGACTATAAAGAAATACCTCGTTGATTTTTTCCAATATAAAAGTAATATATTCTCCATATAACTAGACAAAACCCCAATGGCACATAAAGAGAAAAATTTTACATATCTGGTATATAATGACATGGAATTAAGTCCCTGACATTCTCCCTTCTATCCTCTTCTCTGAAACAATATAATGCAGATCTTGAAGAAGTTCAAGCTGTAGGACTGTAACTCATTACTCGTCTAATTAGAATTGAGGGGATGTTTTCCTTGTGCAAATAAAGAATGCAGGAGACCTATTTTTAGAGCTGGTTTAATATCTTTGTAAACAACATGAAAACTTATCTCTTGGTAAACAGACCAATGATTTTTGCTTGGAGGAGAGTTCTCACTCATGGATGTTTTGAGCAGGATGTCCTTAGTCTAGGATTACTTATGGTAACCAATCCTAAAACCTCTGGATTAAAAGGACATAGCTCCCTGACAAATGTCATATAGGGTAGGTGAATATGTAGGTATAAAATGGACATGTTCCATATCCTGAATACTGTTTGAGAAATGATGTGCAATTCTGATTTGAGATAGCTCTTAATTCTGGGCCATAAAATGTGATATAGGAGGGAAGGATCTGGGGAGCCACATGAGATGCCTTAGACCTTTCTTTACTTCACTTGAGTGTCTTGCCTTATTATATTCTTGAACTTGTTAAGCTTGATACTGTGTAAGTCTGATTGGACAATCTAATGTTTATGTTCACTTGTATAGACTAAAACAAATTCAGATAATTATGTAACTGGTGATATCAATTTCATGCAGATCTTCCTGGTATAGAAGATGAATAGAATTTCATTTTTGTTTCTGTACCTGTTAGGCCAGTAGAAAGATAAAGAGTGTTTGAAAGAAAACATTTATTCTACAAAGTATAAAGGGCATCTGCTAGGGGGAGTGAGGGCGGTGGAGAGAGGTCAATGGGGGGAAAAGGAGATTTATGTAATACATTAAACAATAAATAATTTAAATTAAAAATAAAGGAGATGGGGCCTTTCTTAAAAGATATAGCAGGGTTTTTTTAGAGGGAATTTTTATTTTTGTTTTTATTAATACTCTGTGCTTTGGCACAGTATAAAAGTTCATCATTTCCTCAGAGAATGAATAAAATGTTTAAAGCTGCAAAGAAGCTTATATGTATTTTTTGTTTAATGTACCTACTGTATAGACCAGTATACTGAAGGACTAAAGTAAAATGACTGTCATTCTCAGCTCTATAGTAGTGGTCCTCTAAAAACTTTTTATATAGAACCTTATAACTCAAATACTAATACTTCCTGAATTTTCCATTGTGATCTCTAAATTATATCTAGTACATTTTCAGTTGCTGTAAAATTCAACTCAGTATTTCAATTTTAATTAAAATAGTATTTATCTCATTTGAAACCTTTGTGTATTCAATCCCCTAATCTAATGTATCATAAATTGTATGTATCATATTAAGCAGTAGAAAGTGACAATTCTTACATTAAAGCAACTGAAACTGAAAATTAATGTAACACATTTAAATATATTGCTTTAACTAATCTAAAGTTCTCATCTCATTTTTAATTCAGAAATGTTACAAACTGAGAATTCTACAAAATGAAAAGATGATGGCTGATTCAACTGCAGTGTAATTCAGTCAGAGAAAGAGCACAGGAATTCAGGAAGACTCTCATTAACTTAAAACCCTTATTAACTTTCCGTTTCCTTCATAGACACACACAAAATACAAAGATGATACTTTCATTATATGCATCATCTTCCTGGTTAATTATATTATAAAGTAATCTTTAATGGCGGTGTAATACCAATACGGTATAATTATGTCTATTTTCAGACAACACTTCCACCTTGCAATCGCGTGAATAGTGAATAGCCTCAAAACATCATTTGTTGCTTTTGTTAAGCACAAAAGTAATTGGATTCATATTTCTAAAGTCAGTTGGAATATGTGAGTAAGTGGATATGAAATTATGTTATTGTTAGGTGTTATCTTAGAAATATTTTGATAAAATAGCTACTAGTAAAATGAAGTGGATTATTTCAAAAATTGGAAAAAGAGAATCTATATATCTATACTAATAATGGACCAATATGCAAATTGTCCAGGGCACTATCACAGTAATGACCAAACAGCAAGTTTCATGGGGTGACCTGGCTGGTAGGGAGCTAGTGAAGGATGAGCAAATGACTGTACAATAGGCTGTGTGAGGCAACCAGGCTGGCAAGTGAGGCAACCAGGCTGGCAAGTGGGTTAACCAAACACCTGAGCAGCAGGCTGCATGGGGGAACCAGGCCGGCAGGGGTAAAGTTGGGGGTGGATAGGCCAGCAGGAGTGACATTTGGGGTCAACCAGGATGGCAAGGGAGATGTTAGGGGTGATCAGGTCGATAGGGGAGCTGTTGCGAGTGGCCAAGCTGGTGGGGGGAGTTAGGGGTGACCAGGCTGGTGGCAGGGGGGGGGGGGCTGTTGGGAAACCAGACTGGCAAGGGCAGGCAGTTAGAGCCAGCCAAGCCAGCAGGTGGGGCAGTTAGGGGCAATCAGGCAGGCAGGCAGGCAAGCATTTAAGAGCTAGCATTCCCAGATTGTGAGAGGGATGTCCAACTACCGGTTTTTAGGCCTGGGATTTGACCTAAACTGGCAGTTGGACATCCCCTGAGGGGTCCCGGATTGGAGGGGTGCAGGCTGAGCTGAGGAGAACTCCCCACCCCATCCATGAATTTTGTGCACCAAGCCTCTAGTATTAGTATCAAAAGCCAGCAGCTGGAATGCTGGAACAACTGGAGTGACCAGTAGCTATGACGCTGGCCTACCAACCTCCTGCCATCTCCCCTCCCAACAGGCCTGGTCACAATCTGCCCAGATTGGGGCCAGGAAGGTTGGACCCCACCTGTGCACAAATGTGTGCACTGGGCCTCTAATATTTATTTAATACAGTTAGTTCTGGCTTTGTTCTTTCTGGATTTACATTTAATTAATACTTAAACAAATATATATTTAGTATTGATCATGTGACAACTGAATTTACATAATGGGCAGAAATTCACAGAAAAGCAGTTTTATTGTATGGAAGCCACAGGTTGAGGTAGATGCCAATGTTTCCCATTTGAAATATAGATTAAGTCTAAGTATTGTGTATGTGCAGTTCCCCAGAGAACCAAGTCAAGAATAACAATTTATGTGACAGACTGGTGTCAAGGTAAATACAGTATATATAAAAATAAATGGAGGTTTATAATCTAGGAAGTTTACAAAGAAGGGAGATAAATATATTTGTTGCTCTGTGATAGAAATTTTCAACTAAAAGTAACAACAAACTTAACACTACTTGTATCATTTTTATTTAAAACTTTTTAGCAATACAAAAATATATTAAGTGGAAGTATGCATATAGAAATTAAAAAAGAAAAAAACAAAATAATGATAGAATAATGATATATTTATATTAACATGAAAATATTTACTTTCGACTATTCAAATGAACAAAGAAAATGTAACACTTTGTATTTTATAACACTTTATATCTTATAAATAAGTGTAAACTCTACTGGGTATTAAAGGAGAAAGTCTTTCAACCTGAATAGTTGAGGGATTGATGCATTTTCTAGTTTAAATACTCTCCTTTAGATAATTCAGCTCTTTAAGGAATATACATAGTTTTTCAATTAAATCTCTCACTCCTACTCGATTGCTCCTATTGGAGATAACACCTAATTGTATTTGTAGAAGCAGGTAGCTTTGATTTCATGACTGGGGAGAGAACGGGAGCTATGACCTGCACCGGTCCACGCTGCTTGCTGTGGCAGTCTGATCTGATCGCTGGACTGGGGCTGCAGGGAAACCACCCGTGTATGGTGTCATCCACTGCTGCAGGGCCTGTGCATCACTTTTTGCAAGAGAAAAGCCTCTGTTCCAACCTCAAGCCCTTGGTAGATCTTCATTCCATTCTCTTAGCACCTTCAGGTCTCCTACCTTGGGGCTGTGGCTATTTCCTGATTGTTCAGGTGGCATACTCAGGCCATGGGGAGTCAAATTATAACTCAGACTTACCTGTCTTGGCATCCCTGTGCAACTACTGTTCAATTTCCCCAGCAGAGCAACATTGTAAGTTTCTAAAAAGGAATTGGGAATGCTCTGGTTTTGTGTTTCCTATTTAATAAGACTCCTGACGTTGAAGTAGAGATCCACACTTTTGTTTGTTTCTCCCCCCGTCATCCACATCTTAATCGCTTTTTCACCATCACTCTTGTTTGCAGTATCAGGCTTCCTACCTAATCTTCCTTAAGAAATTTCTCCAGTTACATCTCCTAGTTCCACACGAGATTAGTATGTGGAACTAATGTCATGTGGAACTATTCTTTCACAGAGTCCCAAATTATGAGTAATGAGCAGAGAAACCAGTTGAGCAAAACGGAAAGATGCAGCAAGGAAATTACCAAAAATATTCTTCCCATTATAGCCAAAAAACTCAAGAGCACAGAGTAAAAGTTTTAGTTACACAATATGTAAAGGTGGAAATTTCCCATGCGCTGGCAAAACCTGTCTAGAAAATATCTAAGTACATCTATAAAGCCTGGTGCTAACATATTTGTACCAACTACAATATAAAATAAATTGTATTAATTTTAAACAGTGTAACATTAAAAATCACTTTGGGATCCAGTTCATAATCAAGAAATGAAAGTATTTCAAGCATCTCTGGCTTCAGAATTTTACACAGAAATTTCTATAGAACTACTTATATATTTTTATGTACATAACACAAGCAATAAGGTATGGATATCAACATGGGCTCTGTTTTATATTTTTCCTTTTATTTATCGAAACATAATTATTGAACACTAGATCAATGCATAAATAATTATTATTATAAATGGCTTTTGGTCTGTGAATTTCATTATTTTAAAAATTATAATGTTAAAATATGAGCATGACCTAAGATATCAACTGTTTTCAGATATTAAAAAATTCCACATCTGAACTCTAAAATTATTTAAATATTAAATTTAACAACTTTTTAAAATTAAGACCAATTTTGAACTTCTTGTCCAATGTTAAAGCAATTCAAAGTATTAGTTATTCTCCAGTGAACTCAATACTTTCTACTTTCTCAGTGAAACTGAAAGGAATTCTAGCAAAAGAAATAGACATGTTTAGGGAGTCTTAGGAATAAAGAGGGTGCATGGGGGAGGAATGCATAGGTGAAGGCTTAGAGCCACCAGAAGGCATACATTCACAGAGCATAGAAAAATGCCACATAAGGGGAGAGGAAGGCATACATTCACAAAAGATAAAGAAAAGTCAGAGTATGGGGGAAAAGAAAACACACGTTTACAGAGGATAGAGAAATGTTAACAAGTGCTGGAAAGTGGGAAACAAGTTCATAGGAGACAGAGAAATGTTGCAGGACAAGGGGGAGGGAAAGAGGTGGGCAGCACATGAATTTTTGGAGTTTGAAGCTGATATTATGCAAAACAGTGGTAAATTAGAAAAGCACAGGGCATAAAATGGGGAAGGGGTCCAATTAAAAGGGAGCATGAGGAGACAAAGAACTACAGTAGTTATCAACCTTAGAAAAAGGGGTTTGATGGGTTACCCCCTTGGGAACCTCTCCCTATGTGGGCATCTGTATTTGCTTCCACCCTTTTACTAACAAGTCCTTTTAGTCTGTGAATTTTATACTTTAAACTTAGTGAGGCAAGAACCCACAACGAGGAGATCTACTCCCTGCAATCCACTTATCAAATCTTTAAATAAAGAGAGAAATTGGAGAGTTTTGTAGTCACACTGATTGAAAATGCTGAATTCTCTACCAAGGTCTCACAGAACAGGAATAATTGCCTGAATTTAAGGCAGATTGCTATTTCTTAATGGTACATTAACCACTACTCACTCTACAGAGATTGGCTTTAGTAGTAATGCAATGAAAGTACACAGGGATGACTGCCTGATAAAACCAGCAGGTTAATACAACTCTATTTCTATGTATGATTCTTCAATATCACTGATGTTGTAACGCAATGTCATACACATCTATTCATTTTTCAAATAAATATGTTTAATTTGGAGATGTATATGCTTGTGGAAATAAAATGTAAACGAGATTAAAATTAAGAACAAATTCTATATAATAAAAGGCTAATAATAAAGGCTAATATGCAACATGACTGAACAGTGGAATGAGTGGTCACTGTGACATCCAGTGACAAACAAGGGGCAGACTCATAATGCAGGATCTGCCCCCTGGTGGTCAATGCCATGGCTGGCTATTGCAGCATCAGTGGCAGGAGTCTCTCCTCCCTCCACGGCCTTCAGACATCGCACAAGGGCTCCCAAACTGCAAGAGGACACAGGCTGGGGGAGGGATCCCACCAAGTGCACAAATTTTGTGCACTGGGCCCCTAGTATAATAATATATTTCATATATATATTCACGATTGAAATATATGTGAGATGAATGACAATGATGATCAATTGTTGATTTCTACTTGATTTTCCAGGATTTTTTCCTGTAATTTAAAGGAATTTTTAGTCTGTGTCTTAATAAACTATTACATTTCAACTAATAATAATATCAAACTTTATTTTTATCGTTATTTGAGACAGGATAACATAGCAATAAGAGCCAAGACTTTGGAGATTGAGAGGCCTAGTTTAGAATGAAATTTACTGTGATAACCAGCAATGTAGACATTAGAAAAATTATGTAACATTTTAAGCCTATGCTACTTCAACCATGAAATTGGGTATCTACCATGTAAAGTTACTCTTATAATAATTATTTTGGGGCAAGTAAGTACTCAGTAAATGTTAGCTTTAAAATAGTTTACTAACAAAAACAACCACAACATCATTTGTTAAATGTAATAAAATTATATTCAAATATCAGAAATTTATAGGAGAACAAGTAGGGAAGAAAACTCCCTGAGGAATGAAGAATCAGAGAGCAATTTGCCTTTCTGGGCAATGCCATTCAGTGGCAAGGTGAGGAGGCTCTGGGTCACAGAGCTCAGAAAGATAGCAGTGTTTTGGAATCTGGAATAGCTATAGAATCATTTAGTCTATGGTTAGCAGATGTTGGGTGCAGTTTCACAGGATATTGGAAAAGCACACATTCTAAGTTGACAAAAATAATCAAATTGGGCAATATTTAAAGCAGTTGGATGGGAAGAAATTTGAATTTGGTGGTGGTAGGCTTTAAGCTACATTCCTATCCTGCTGTGAAAAAATAAACAACATGGGGACCAAAACTTATGGCAATCTTAAGTCCATTAATATAAAACTAGAGAAAGCCATCTGTTCTGAAAGACCTATCCTAATATATAAAAAGCCAGGGGCCGTAACAACCGAAATGACTGGATGGATGACTAAACAGCACACTAGGGAACTAAGGGAGCGGGATGAACGGTCGCCATGAGGGTAACCCCACCTGGATCGGGGACATAGCCAGCCTTCAAACTGCAGGCAGCCCCTAGCCCAGGCCAGCCTCCTAGATGAGGATGCCTGAGTCAGTTCTGGACCTAGGACCATGCTCTCCTTGTGAGCCACTTGAAAGCTGTCAGTATCTAACTGCTAGTCTCCTGGAGGTGGGAGTGCATGTACCATCCACCAAAAAGTAGGACCATTGAACCATTCATTCATAGTCTCAGTGCAGGCACAAGACCGTGGTTGATGGGGTGGAGGCCAGACCAAAGCAAAACAGCAGAAACACCCTGCCCACCTCGGTGGGTGCAGCTGCAGTCCCTGGCAGTGTAGAAAGTGCTACCTTCTTCTGGATCCTGTGCTGGCACCGCAGCCTCACTCACCCTCAAGCCCCCTTGAGTCCTGACAGCAAAGTGTGAAGGGCATCTTGCAGGAGTTATGCTTTTCCCCAAAGACACCCTTTGGGATGAATTTAGAGCCAGACACATCTCACTTCGCATGAGACTGGAAGAACCATGTAAAAGATATTTGACAAAAGCTTTCCACATCTCTGTTTATTCTTTTGAATCCATAAAACGACCTTAAAAAACACACAACACAAACACATTTGGACCACCTAAGAGAGAATGCACTTTCTGGCCAGAGCATGCACGATTCTTCTGCCCAACAGGTTAAAGGAAGAGAACTGGCACAATATAAATGGCCCTTGGTGCCCTATGAGGAGACCATGGGAATGGGGTTGCAGAAATTCCACAAGTCTCTTGCCACCTTCTCCTTCATAAACAATACCATCCAGATCTACCAGGACTAGAGGCAACTGGGAGTTGCAGCCGTGGCTCGTGATGTGGTAAGCAAATCCTGAGGGGCCTCTGAAAACATCTGCAATTGATTATAAGATTGGTCTTTATTGAAAAAGAAATAAAAGAACAGCTTTTTTGAGATCTAATTCATATACTGTACATGCCACCTCAAGTGTACAGTGAACTTGTTTTTTAAAGTAAATTCAGAGTAATGCAACCAATCACCATGCTCAATTATTAAATATTTTCACAATCCCCATCCCTTCCAAAAAAATGTCTACACACTACAATCACTTTCCTGATCATCTTCCCCCAAACAGATTTCATTTTAAAGGTGGGTAAAGGAAAGTTGAGGGAAGTTAAAATATTGCATAAAGGATATTGTAAAATGACAAAGCCCAAAGTGAAGATCATATGTTTTCTTTTAATGTTTTTTATTGGATTTCAGAGAGAACGGGAGAGGGAGAAAGAGACAGAAACATCAATGACAATAATCACTGATTAGCTGCCTCCCACAGGCCCCCTACTGGAGATTGAGCCTGCAGCCCAGGCATGTGTCCCTGACCAGAACCAAACCTGGGACCCTTCAGTCTGCAGGCCAATGCTCTCTCCATTAAGCCAAACCGGCCAAGGCCATGTTTGTTTTTTTTTTTTTAAGTTCTGCTTGGTTGTAATGGTTCCCAAATCTATATTAATAAAAGGATAATATGCTAATTAGAGTGACATCTTCCAGATGTCCTTCCAGACAAAGCCACAGTGGCTGTGGGCCAAGACTCAAGCAGCCCTGAGCATCTGTGAATGCCTGAGATTCAGGCCGGCTGTGGCAGTGGCAGCAGCAGTGGAGTAATGCAGGTGGTCCCTTTCCTTGATCCACCAGGTCACCTCCTGCAGAAAGAGACCGGGCTGGAGGCAGAGGCAGAGGCAATTAGAGTTGTTCAGGCCAGCAGGGGGGCAAGGTAGGGGCAATCAGGCTGGCAGGGGGGGGGAAGGTAGAGGTTATCAGGCCGGCAGGGAGGGCAAGATAGGGGCAATCAGGCTGGCAGGCAGAGCGGTTGGAGGCAATCAGTCAGGCAGGCAAGCAGTTAGTAGCCAGTGGTCCTGGGTTGCAAGAGGGATATCCAATTGTCAGTTGCTTATTGACAGGGATTGGGCAGGAGTCAGATTTCCCCCAAGGGGTCCAAGATTGGAGAAGGTGCAGGCTGGACTGAGGAAACCACTCTCTGTGCATGAATTTCATACACCAGGTCTCTAGTATGAATATAAGAGGTTTGCTATTTGTGATAAAGGACTGGAAAGCCAACTGTACCCTAGACTCTGCTCTAATTTGCATCAGGAACCATATGTGGATTTAATAGATATCATTTTTCATACAAGTTCTTGTGAGCCAGTTCATGATCTTCTTGCTCTTTCCAGCTGCCATGATTATAGGCACTGTTCATGATGAAAGTTCAATATACCTCCATGAGTTAGCTCAATAGAAAAAAAAATAGAAAACACCACATATGTCAAAATTAATACATAGTGCAAGCAAAAAGCCTATTCTTGTTTTAATTTACAAAGATTTGAAGGTTGTTACCAGAGCATAAACTAGCCAAACCTGATTAGAACAATGTAAATGATTTTTAGTTTTAATTCTGATTTGTTTATTTGTTCATAAAAAATAAATTTACCATTTCATTGAGACGATGTTATTTCTAAGCAATTTCCTATACCTGAAAATTTTTATAAATCTTATTCTGACAGTAGAAGTAATATTGAAGCAGACAGCTTATATAATAAAAGCCTAATATGCAAATCAATAGCAGAATGACCAGAAAAACTGGTGACTATGACATGCACTGACCACCAGGGGCAGTTACTCAACACAGGCACTGCCCCCAGCCTGCAGGCCCCAGGCCAGCCAAGGTGAGTGCCAGTGCCCCCAGCCCCCTGATCACCCTGCTGGTTGCCTGCAGAGGGAGGTGACTGGCAGCAGCAGCAGAGCCAGTGAGTGGGTGGTGCCAGCAGGGGCCCCACAGATAGGCTCTGATCACTAGCAAGGCCATGCATGAATTTCGTGCACTGGACCTCTAATATCTTTATAAGTATAGATTTTACCTCACTATTAATCAAAGCTTAAGGACATTATATAAGTGTTTAGTTTGCTTTCTCAATTTTTCAGATAAGACAGAAATTTCTCTTATGGTTACTCTAAATTTTTACCACAAGTCACAAATTGTTTTATTATGAACTCATCACTGAATAATATTTGTATCTTTAAAGTAATAATATAATTTCAAATAAAGAATATTGAGATATCTTTTAGAAATATATATATATATGTTTTTCATCCCAATATAAAGCTCAATGTTGGTTTTGCTCTATAATGTGATAAAAAATATCAAAATAAGAGATTCTAAAAATATTCTTAGTTACTATATCAAATTACAATAACTTAATATAATTTTATTAGTTTTAAATCCTTCCATTTTTTCTAATATATATTATAATAATCTCTCGCTTTTCTTGCTCATCTCTATCTCTTATTCCAGGCCCTTACTATCCTAGATCTGGACCACAGAAAGAGTCTGCTGTCTCCTGAATCTTCCTTATCAAACATTTCTGTCTTCTCAAACATCTCCCTTTTTATTTCAATTTAATGCTCAAAAACTTCTAATAATTACTGTAATAATTATAGTGCAAATTTCTTCCTCTACCCCTATACTACTAGAGAATATTTATAGCCTTTTACTTCCCACAGTAAATATTCTTTTCCAGGGAATCTCAATTTTCTTCTACCAACAGCCCCTCAACCTCCTCTTCACCTTACAAACTTGGAAGTTCCTTGATGTTGTAAAGTCCAGTTTTACCAGCATGATGTTTAGTACATATTCAGTTAGATCTCTCTATGGAGAGTAGGCAGAAGTTCTCAATCTTTCTTTAGCTGATATTTTAATATGAATTGTCCTAATGGGAATAAAAAAAAATGCCAGATTCAATATGCATCTGGTGAAGTTTAAGTCACTTGTGATCTTACAGAACTTTGAGACTAACTATACAGAACTTTACATTTTTGGCCCTTTTAAAAAATATTTAAAACCACCTATTCTAATATTTAAAATCAACACACACACACACACACACACACACACACACACACACACACTTTATTGTAAGAGCAATTTTAGGTTCCCAGCAAATTGAGCCAAACATATGGAGGTCTTTTACAGAATGTCTTTTTGTAGAATATCTTTCGGCACTAATAATCCAGAAAAAGGAAAGTGTCTCCTCTGTCTTCGAGCCAGTCATGCTTACAGTTTTTATATAACACCAGATGCCCAGTGCATGAAAATTGTGCACTGGTAGGATCCCTAGTGGCTATCAGCTGCTGGCCAGGGCTTCCCTCCCTTCCCCTAGTCTGCCCTACCCCCACCCCTATCAAACTCCTGGAAGAACTCTGGTTGAAGGGACAATTTGCATAATATGATTCTATTATATAGGATGAATCTCATAGAAAAAGTTCTTGTTTTACCATTTAGTAAAATGTATTTGCTATGTATTTTAACATAGAAATGAAGGCTTTATCCTTTAGCTGCTGTTAAAATACGGTATTTTAACAGCAGCTAAAGGATAAAGCCTTCATTTCTCTTAACAACAGTGCATCTTAAGATAAAGTGATTATTATGATAAAGCTAAAAGTATAGAAAATCCTGCTAAATTTAAGGTATACAATATAACATATAATGCTAATCAGAAAATTGGATCAAATAAAAATAATATAAATTCAAAAATAAAGTTATTAAATAAGGGTATTATATACAAAAATAAAGATTGGGCAGTAGATCATGTCTAAAAATGATAAAATATTTTATACTATTGTCATAAATGTTAAGACCTAGGGGTATGTGTGTGTGTATGTGTGTATATATGTGTATGTGTATATATATTATATATATATATATTGCAGGCCCAGTGCACGAAATTCGTCCACGGAGGTTGGGGCATGTCCTTTAGCCCAGACTGGACCCTCTCAAATTGGGGACCCCTCGAGGGATGTCCGACTGTCGATTTAGGCCAGATCCCGGAAAGATCGTGCCTAAATGAGTAATCAGACATCCTTCTCACAATCCAGGACTGCTGGCACCAAACTGCTCATCTGCCTGCCTCCCTGATTGCCCCTAACCGCTTCTGCCTGCAAGCCTGATCACCCGCTAACCACTACCCTGCCAGCCTAATTGATTTCTAACTGCTCCCCTGCCAGCCAATATATCCCCAACTTCCCTTCTCTGCCAGCTTGGTCACTCCTAACTATCCACCTCAACAGGCTTGATTGCCCCTAACTGCCCTCCCTTGCAGGCCTGGTCCCTCGCAACTGCACTCCTCTGCTGGCCTGATGGCCCACCACTGCCCTCCCTTGCAGACCTGGTCCCTCCCAACTACCCTCCCCTGCTGGCCATCTTGTGATGGCCATCTTATGTCCACCTGCGGGCAGGATCTTTGACCACATGGGGGCAGCTGTCTTGTGTATTGGAGTGATGGTCAATCTGCAAATTACTCTTTCATTAGATAGGATAGAAGCCTGGTGCATGGGCAAGGGCCAGCTGGTTTGCCCTGAAGAGTGTCCCAGATCAGGGTGGGGGTTCCCTTGGGGTGAGGGATGGACTGGGCGAGGGGCGTGTGTAGGTTTGCAGGCTGGCCATGCCCCCAGCAACCCAAGTGGAGGCCCTGGGATTTGGGATTAATTTACGTCTACAATTGAAACTTTGTAGCCTGGAGGGGAGCCAAGCCTTTTGCTTGCTCTTTGGAAGTGGCCATTTCTGTTTGAAACTTTGTAGCCTAGAGTGGAGGACTAGGCCAGCAATGGCAGACAGAAAGCTTGGCTTCCTCCTTTGCCAGGGAAACCCAAGCCCCTGTTCTCTCCAGCTCAGTGGCTGCTGCCATTTCTGTATCTTTTATAATTGAAACTTTGTAACATTGAGTGGAGGCCTAGGCCGGCAATGGCAGGTGGAAAGCTTGGCTTCCTCTGTTGCCATGGAAACCCAAGTTTTCCTCCTACTCTCAGTGATGGCAGCCATCCTGGTTGAGGTTTATTTGCATAATCTGCTACTGATTGGCTGGTGGGCATGGCTGTGGGTGTGGCTTGTGGGTGTGGAGAAGGTCTGGTCAAATTTGCATATTACTATTTTATTAGATAGGATATATATATACCATACATATATATATATATATATATGTGTGTGTGTATATATATATATATATATATATATATATATATATATGCACACACACACACACACACACACACACTAGAGGCCCAGTGCACAAAATTCGTGCATATGAGGGGGGTGAGGGGTGTACCTCAGCCTAGCCTGCACCCTTTCAAATCTGGGACCCCTTGAGGGATGTCTGAGTGCCCATTTAGGCCCAATTCTGATAGGATCAGGCCTAAACTGGGAGTCGGACATCCCTCTCACAATCCAGGACTGCTGGCTCCAAACCACTAGCCTACCTGCCTCCCGGATTGCCCCTAACTGTTTCTGCCTGCCAGCCTGATCATCCCCTAACCACTACTCTGCCATCCTAATTAATGTCTAACTGCTCCCCTGCCAGCCTGTTTGTCCCAACTTCCCTCCTCTGCCAGCCTAGTCACCCCTAAATGCCCTCCCCTGCAGGCTTCATCACCCCAAACTGCCCTCCCTTGCAGGCCTGGAACCTTCCACTCTTCTCCCCTGCTGGTCATCTTGTGGTGGTCATCTTGTATCTACATGGGGGCAGCCCTGTTGTTTGTTGGAGTGATGGTCAATCTGTGTATTACTCTTTTATTAAGTAGGATAGAGGCCTGGTACATGGGTGAGGACCAGCTTTTTTTTGCCCTGAAGGGTGTCTTGGATCAGGGTGGGGGTTTCCTTGGGGTGTGGGGTGGCCTGGGCAAGGGGCTTATGGTGGTTTGCAGGCTGGCCATGCCCTCCACTGACCCAAGTGGAGGCTTTCAGATCAGGGATTAATTTATGTTCTACGATTGAAACTTTGTAGTCTGGAGCAGAGCCAAGCCTTCTGCTTGCTCCGTGGTGACAGCCATTTCTGTTTAAAACTTTGTAGCCTAGAGTGGAGGCCTAGGCTAAAGCTTCAGAAGTTTGGCTTCCTCCTTCGCTCAGGCCACCCTAACCTCTTCTCTCTCCAGCTCCTTGGCTGCTGTCATTTCTTTTGGGATTATATATCTTCTATAATTGAAACTTTGTAGCATTGAGTCCAGGCCTAGGCCAACAAGGACAGGTGAAAAGCTTGGCTTCCTCCATTGCTGGGGAAACTCAAGCCTCCCTACTGCTCTCAGTTGCAGCAGCCATCTTGGTTGGGGTTTATTTGCATAATTTGCTCCTGATTGCCTGGTGGGAATGGCTGGTGGGTATGCCTTTATCATAGATATGGTCAATTTGCATATTACTATTTTATTAGATATGATACTAAAGGCCTGTTGCACAAAATTTGTGCATGGGAGAGGGTGTCCCTTTGCCCTGCCTGCACCCTCTCCAATCTCTTACTTTCCTCTCACAATCCAGGACTGCTGGCTCCTAACTGCTTGCCTGCTTCCCTGCCTGATCACCCCTAACCACCTCTGCTTGCCAGCCTGATTGCCTGCTAACTGCCTCTGCTTACTGGCCTGATAGCCCTCTAACTGACCACTGCTGGCCTGGCTGCGCCTGAACCGGCTCCCTGCCCCCAGGCCAACCTGGTTGCACCTAACTGCCCCTCTGATAGCCTGGTTGTCCCCTAACTGTCCTCCTGCTATCCTGGCCACCCCTTAACTGCCCCCCTGTCAGCTTGGTTGCACCTAACTGCCCCAATGATGGCCTGATCAGCACCCTAACTGCCCCAATGATGGCCTGCCCACACCCTAACTGCTCACCTGCCGGTCTGGCTGTCTCCTAACTGCTTATTCCCCTGCAGGCCTGATCACCTCCTGACTACCTCTGCCTTGGCCCCCACTACCATGGCTTTGTCCAGAAGGAAGTTGGACATCTGCAAGATGTCTGGTTGACCCGGTCTAATTAGCATATTACCCTTTTATTAGTATATATGTATATACATGTTTCTTATGGTTGATAATTTATTAATAATTAGATATTTTTTAATTTTTTGGAGGCACATAATAGTTTGTGTTATCATAGATTGCAATTTAGATCCCATGAAATATGGTAAATATTTGAAACATTTTAAGATTCAAAATAAAAATTAATCTTACAACTGTTTCATGATTGTATTCAGTAGTTATTCATTTTCAAAAATGTCACCTGATATTTTGTTATGAAATATGTATAATTTATACAATGAAATGGAATTTTTAAGCACTATTCTGATACATGTATAAAACATTCCAGGAAACATAATCACTAGAGTATTTCTGAGACATTTAATATATACTGTATATCATAATGGTATGAAATGAGGCATCTAAATATTTTACACTTTGGCATTATGCAATATTTATGCTTAAAACCAATGGAGGAATAAGGTCTGCAAAAGTTGTGGAAGTCAAATGCCTCACTTACAAGATTGTCTTTGAAAATAGTATGCAAGGAATTACCCTCAAAAAATAAATAAATGCATGAATTCACTCCATACTTTAGGATTTAAATATTAAAATTTGGCTGAAAAATATTCATTCTTTCTGTTTTCAGTTTAGAGTCTTATCTTCCATAAGCACTACAATGTAACTGTGACTTTAAATGAAACCACATAGTAGGAAACCAAATTTAAGTAGGCTAATTGATATAAAGGAATAAAGTTCCTAAGGCAGCTCATCAGCATTATAAGAAAACAAGGTTTAATGAAAGGTGTATGTTATTTGAGAACCTGCTGCATATTTAAAGGGTACTAGGGATTGGGGTAAATTTTTTTAAGGTTTTTTTAGCCTGTCCAATGCCCCCTGGTTGCAAGCTTCCTGAGGTCCTTTGAGGTTAGGGGATTCTGGGCTGTGGGGGAAGGGAGGGCAAGGGAATGACTCTACCTTGGAGGGAGAGATGGCACTGGGTCCTTCATCCTGAGGATATTTATTTCTCTATTACAGGTGGAAATCTTAGGGGAGATCTCAGCAGAGTGTCTCAATAGAACATTCATCAGCTTTCCCGGTGTGCTCTTTCAGGGTATAAATGTCCTCAAAGGGAACTTGACTAAGGTAACGTAGCTGGTTAAGTCTCAAAAACAAACTATATATCAGCTGTCTCTGATTTCAGTTTCAAAGTATTTAACTACATTGCTATATTGCCTCTCATACTACCCAGCATGTGATTAAACATGCATATAAAATGATTTACAGTTGAAAGCAGTGTTTTTACATCAATTTTTAATGGAGAAATATGTATGCTTTTTCTTAATTTCTTCAGTGAGCTCCATTTTCCTTATCTATAAAGGAAAAAACAAACAATAATGCCATCATGCAGGCATGGTTGTATTTTACTTAGATAATATATTGAGCCCAGCCAGTGTGGCACAATGACTGAGTGTCAGCTTATTACCCAGGAGGTCAGGGTTCGATTCCTGGTCCCAGCACATGCCTGGGCTATGTGCTCAATCCCCAGTAGGGGGTATGCAGGGGGCAGCTGATCAATGATTCTCTCATTATTGATATTTCTATCTCCCTCTCCCTTGAATCTCTCCCTTCCTCTCTGAAATCAATACAAATTATTTAAAAAATAATACAGCATGGATAGAACTAGAAAGCATTATGCTAAGTGAAATAAGCCAGTCAGAGAAAGACAAATACCACATGATCTCACTCATTTGTGGAATATGATGAACAACATAACTGATGAACAGAGACAGATCCAGAGGCAGAGAAGCACTGACCAGAATGCTGGCCCTCAGGGGGAAGGTACAGGAGGGAGCGGGGAAGGAGGAGAGATCAACCAAAGCACTTGGATGTATGAATATAAGTCTAACCAATGGACATGAACTCCAGGAGGGTGAGGGCATGAGTGGGGGAAGGGTTGGGAGGGGTTAATAGAGGGATAAGGACACATATGTAATACCTTAATCAATAAAGAAATTGTGAAAAAAACTAAATAATAATAATAATAATAATAATATATTGAAAAATTCAGAAGCAGTAAACTTGTATACCCACATACAAATTGAGGCACTATTTAATAAGGCACATTTGAGTATTTTATATCAGTCTACATATCTGTATATGGGGACAGGTTCTGAGAAATGTGTTGTTAGGTGATTTCATCATGCCAACATCACAGGATGTACTAACACAAATGTAGATGGTATAGCCTGGCACAGCTAGCATATATGGTATAGGCAAGTGCTTTTAGCCGAGAAGCCTGTATAGCATGTTCCTATACAAAACAACATGAGATTAAATTAAGACCAGAAAAAAGTAATGCAAGCAAGAATCACAGTAAACACAAGCTATATAAGGCTGCTGCCTGAATAACAAAACATATAGTTTTATAGCAAACATTTTTATAAATAGGAAGTGTAGAGTCTATAAAATAACAATAAGTAAAATAGTAAATACATAAACCAAAAACATAGTCATTTGTTATGATTATCAAGTAATATGCACTGTACATAACTGTATTTTCTGTAAGGCTCATTTGCAATAGGTTTGTTTACACCAGTATCACCACAAACACCTCAGTAATGAGTTGTGCTACAATGGCACTAGGTAAGAGGAATTTTTCAACTTCATTATAATCTTACTAGAGGCCCAGTGCATGAAATTTATGCACTTCTGGGGTCCCTAGCAGCTGCCAGCTGCTGGCTGCCAGCCTGGAACTCTCTCCCTTCACCTAGCTAGCACTGCCTCCTGGTCAAACTCCCAGACATCTCCCAGTTGAGGGAACAATTTTCATACTATACTTTTATTATATTGTGTTAGAGACCTGGTGCATGAAATTCATGCACAGGGGTGTGTGTCCCTCAGCCCAGCCTGCACCCTCTCCAATCTGGGTCCCCTTGAGGGATGTCCGAGTGACTGTTTAGGCCGGATCCCAGTAGGATCTGGCCCAAACAGGCAGTCAGACATCCCTCTCACAATCCAGGTCTGCTGGCTCCCAACTGCTCACCTGCCTGCCTCCCTGATTGCCCCTAACTGCTTCTGCCTGGCAGCCTGATCACCCCCTAACCACAACCCTGCCAACCTGTTTGCCCCTAACTGCCCTTCCCTGCAAGCCTGGTATTCTCCTCCCTACCAACTGCTCTCCCCTGCAAGCTTGGATCCCTCCCAACTGTTCTTCCCTGCAGGCCTGGTTGCCCCCAACTTCCCTCCTCTGCAGGCTTGATCTCCTCTAACTGCTCTCCCTTGCAGGCCTGGTCCCTGCCAATTACACTCCCCTGCTGGCCATCTTATGGTGGCCATCTGTGTCCACATGGGAGCATCCATCTTTGAACACATGGGAGCAGTCATCTTATGTGTTTGAGTGATGGTCAATTTGCATATTCCTTTTTTGTTAGATAGGATAGGACTGCTGTCACATATGCATATGTGATCCATCACAAAATTTCATTACGTGGTACAAGACTACTTCTTTACCAACCAATTGATATATATTTCTCCAACAAAATAATCTCACTTTTCTTGTTTCACAAATATTTTACTAGCAGCTTTTTCTTGTTGCTTTTCCATTGTACCTTGTCTCTTCTAATTTAACGTAAGCTCTTAAAGCTAAGGATTTATGATTTCACAGCTTTATATCCCCCAAAGTCTTCTGTATCATAAAATGGTACACAAATAAATGTTCAATAAATTTTGTTGAATGAACACAATATTTTCTTCTTTCACATAGAGCATGTACTTTTTCTATTATATTGCATAAAGTATAAGATAATGCTTATCTCCAACATTAACTAGAAATGCATGAGCAAAAAGGAATGTGTGTTTCTACAGCTTAGTTTAGAAGAAATACTCTCACTTGTAATTCTTAGTGAATAAAGCAAACTCACTAGAAATGTCATTTCTGAATTCACTTCAAATGGCTCAGACTTTTGGAAGAGCTAAAAAGTTTGTATTAAAAAGAAATCTGCTGGGGATCAATAAAATTTCATTTCCACTTCCAGACTTTTTCTACATTTCCCCTCCCACCCATTTATTAAGCCACCCATGCCCACCAGACACTGAGAACATAAGCTTAACTGAAAGTTCTAAAAATGTATTTGGAAGCACAGCTTCCTTTCTTGTTCTGCCAACTATCATTATTGGAATGTATCTTTTACTCCAGATATCCAGATTTGGGGTTTAAAACACCAAATGCCACTAAATTCAGTCCATAACTGAGCTAGATTTACCTCCCAAAATGGTGAATTAATTCTCTGACCTTTAAATATGTTTACAACACTTAACAGAAAGAAGAAAATAAAATGACATTGAGAGATGACTTAAATAAATTTTAAGCTTTGACATAATCTTTGCAAAGCAAGATAGCATTTATTATTTAAAATCAATCTGCATACAATTCATCACAATTTTTACTCCCCATTGACAAAACTATGAACAGACATAAGAATGCATATCATGAATGAGGAATATTTTACATCAATGTTTATTTTATTCTATGTAACCTAAAAGCTGTGTCTACTTAAGATATGTGAAACATAATTTTAAAATATAAATAATTACTAAGTACTTGTAATAAATCATGGAATACCTTGAAAACCTTAGTATTAAAACTTTATTATTTATTTACTACTTCAACAACAATTTTCTAATATAGGTAAAATGGTGCCAGTTTTACAGAATAAAAAGCTGGGATTCTGCAACAAGATTACATAACTCCATTTCTTGAGCTTTTTCAGAGTTTCATAAAATGTTCAAACTGCTAATCAAATAATATATATCCTATCTAATAAAAGAGTAATATGCAAATTTGACTGTACCTTCACTATACCCACCAGCCACGCCCACCAGCCAATCAGGAGCATGGGGGCGTGTTCGAGGTGGCACAAGCCTGGTGGGGGGCCTAGGGGAGCATGGCCGAGGTGGCTCGAGCCGAGGGGGGGGGGGCGTGTGAGGTGGTCCGGGCTGTGGGGGGCGTGGTCGAGGCAGCCTGGGTCTGGGGGTCTGGGGAGCATGTCTGAGGCTTCCAGGGCCATGGGGGTGTCTGGCCAATGTGGCCCAGGCCTGGGGGGGGCATGTTCGAGGTGGCCTGGGCTATGGAGGGGCCTGGAAGGTGTGGCTGAGGCGCCCAGGTCACAGGGGGGCTTGTCCAAGGTGGCTGGGTCTGGGCTGGTGAGGCCAGGCCCGTGCTGGCTGGGGGAGAGCTGGCTGGGGCTAAGGCCCTGTCCTGAGGAGTAGGGATGTGGGCCTGGGATGGAGCCAGCCATCTGCCCCATTGTAGAGTGATGCCTGGGTTCCCAAGGCCTAAAGCCTCTGCTGGAAGGCTTCCAGTATTTGTGAGGGGCCAGGTTGGGCTGAGGGATCACCCAACCCCAGTGCATGAATCTCATGTACCAAGCCCCTAGTATATATTCTATATAATAAAAGAGAAACATGCAAATTTGACAGTACCTCTGCTCCTGATTGGCTATGCTACCAGCCAATCAGGAGTGTGGGCGGGGCCAAGTGGCATGAGTGCCAGCCCTGGGGGTGGAGATGAAATGGCAGTGGCAGTGAGCACCCAGCCTGGGGCACTGTGAGGGGAAATGGTGGCAGCAGAAGATGTGTTGGCGGCAGCAGGGAGCACCCGGCCTCTGGGCGCCATGAGCAGAAGTGGCAGCGAGCACCCAGCCCCCGGGACCAGATGGTCGCAGACAGCTGGATCTGAGCTGAGCAGGGCGATGGCTGGGTGCCCAAGGCCTAAAGCCTCTGGCGAGGGTGAGCCATCACTTGGACATCCCTGAGGGCTCCCAATATGTGAGAGTTTGGTTGAGGGGCCACCCACCCGAGTGCCCAAATTTCATGCATTGGGCCCCTAGTATATATATAAAGAGGTAATAGGCTAATTGGTCCCAACGGTGTCACAGACAGGACTGCTAAGGAGGAGGCTGCCTGCACATGCGTGGTGGGGTGCTGCTCTTGGAAACAGGGTAGAAGCAGGGAGGCTCCTGGAGGAGACCTGAGCCTGGGAGGGAGAGGTTGAGAGCCCATAGTGCCCCCCTCACCAGTCCTTTGCCATCCACGCTGGCCCTCAGAGGGTCCCACCGTTCACCTGCCTGGGGAAGGAGCACAGCGCAGCAGAGGGGAGGTTTCCATGCTCTCTTTCCATGATGGAGCGGAGCCACCTTATTGCTCTGGAGAAGGCAGGATCAGATTGAGGTGACTAAAGGTCCTGAGGGAGGGGCTTGAAGTGGCCAGAGAAGGCCAGAAGGGTTAGGGGGCTGGGCCAGGTGCTTAGAGCTCTGTGCAGAGAGGTTCGGGTGTCAAGGCAGGGCAGCGGGTGGGTGGGCATGCTGGGCTCTTACTTAAACAGTAAGCAAGGTCTTGGTTCTATTGTTAATCATTTTGTGTAACCTTAAACAATTTTCAACTACTCTGTCCTAACAAAATGATAAGTAAGTCACCCATTCCTTTTTTCCTGTACCATTTAATCTTTGAGTCAGTCATTCTGTTATTAAACCAATCAATATTCATTGAGCATATGATACACACTTAGCTTAGGCCTAGCTATCGATATATAGAAATGTAAGATGAAAGCCCTATCTTAAGATAATTCCAGTATACTTTGATAGACAGAATTTAAAAACCTAATTACAATGCAGGGAGATAAATTATATAATAGTGGCATGCAGTTGGCTCGAATTAGAACACAGGGAAGGTGCTTTTAATTCAGGCCCAGTCTCTTATCTGAAAAGGTTCCCAGAGGAAGTAGCATTTGAATGAAGTTATTTGGGATACAATGTCCTCAGATTAGTATCCAATTCCTAAAGTAAACCCACTGTTTTCAGCACTCAGTAAAATTATCTTTATTCTCTTATTTTTCTGGGTCAATTAAAATAACCACTTGGCTAATAAAAAGGCCCATTTTTGGTATTAAAACACAGAGTAGATCATACTGTGCCTTTCTTGGTTTGAGAGATAGGGGCTCAAATAGGGAAGAAGAAATGAGGCATGTGTATCCTTCTGATGAAAAATCAATGACTCAGACAAAGGAAGCTCTTCAATGTCAGGTCAGAAAGTGATAAGTGTGTGGAGGAGTGGGGCTTCCCCATACATCCAACCACTGCTCCATATACCAGCTGGGTATCCTGGAATTCAACAAAACTCTGATACTATTTCCTGGTAGATTCCACAGGTTAAGGGTTTACTTCTAGAAGACTGCCTCTCGCACCCATACTTCACATGACAGTCACAAGCCCAGGTTACCTTCTGTACTGCCTACAAATCAAAGGTTCTTACATCCTCGTGCTGGGGGTTAATTTACTAGAGCTGCTCAGTAAACTAAGAGAAACGTTTTTCTTGCTAGATTACTAGTGTATTACAAAAAGATATAACTCAGGAACAGCCAGACGGAGGAGATGTACAGTGCAAGATATGGGGAAAGTGATTTAATATTTTTAGAACTCTAAGCCTCCCATTGTGTATTCTGAAAAAGAGGACAGAGGGTGGAAGGGCAAAAACAAGCCTCATCTTTTGTTCAGTCAGCTCACATACACAGCCTTTCTGGAATTACTACACAATATTTATATTTACATATTATATGACCACTTCTAGATACAAGTGAAGGAATAACAATAATGGTAATAATAATAGAGGCCACTTCTACAATGTATTTTGGACTCAGGATACATTTTAAGGCAGATTCAATAAGACTATTGTCATAATATGAGAATGGAAGGAAGCAAGGAATTAAAATAACTTTTAGTCTTGGACCTGAAGAAATAGGTGGCTAGAGATGGCATTAAGAAGAAAGAAACTGGTTTTAAGTCCAAAAGGAGAACCAATATTTCTGTCTTGACATTATTAAGTTTTCAGTACTCAAAAAACATAAAGTGTTACTTGAAATTGGTATAAATGTAGAGAAAGATGAGGGTTAGGGTTGTAATATTAGGTTATAGACAACCAGTGTAAAGCACAAACTATTTTTCTAGCCAAAGATTATGTTCCTAGTCTCACCTTAAATTGACATGGTTTTTTATCTCAATTATGACATGTATTCTTTTCTAAGTTATATAACAAAAATGTTTGTACAGTAGTAGTAAATTTTAAAAGCACCACCATCTAAATCATTGGGTCTGTCATAACATAATTTACAGCCAGGGAACTGGGAGTGGATAAAATATGATATTTGCATTGATCATTACTCATAGTTCATTGGAATTTAGATTTTAAAAAGTTTTAATTACTTAATCCTATCTAATAAAAGAATAATATGCAAATTTGATCATACCTTCACCACACCCACAAGCCATGCCATACCCACCAGCCATTTAGGAGCAAATTATGCAAATAAACCCCAACCAAGATGGCTGCCACACTGAGAGCACGAAGAAGGCTTGGGTTTCCGGGGCAACAGAGGAAGCCAAGCTTTGTGCCTCCCTAGGCCTCCACTCAATGTTACAAAGTTTCAATTATAAAAAATACATAAATGGCAGCAGCCACTGAGCTGGAGAGAACAGGGGCTTGGGTTTCCCTGACAATGGAGGAAGCCAAGCTTTCTGTCTGCCATTGCTGGCCTAGTCCTCCACTCTAGGCTACAATGTTTCAAACAAAAATGGCTGCTGCCCCAGAGCAAGAAGAAGGCTTGGATCCGCTCCAGGCTACAAAGTTTTGATTATAGACATAGATTAATCCCAGATCCCAGAGCCTTCACTTGGGTCGCTGGGGGGCATGGCCAGCCTGCAAACCTTCACAGGCCCCTCACCCAGGCCACCCCTCACCCCAAGAGAACCCCCACCCTAATCTGGAGCACTCTTCAGTGCAAACCAGCTGGCCCCCACCCATGCACCATGCCTCTATCTTATCTAAAAAAATGAGTAATTTGCAGATTGACCATCACTCTAACACACAAGAGGGCTGCCTCCATGTGGTCAAAGATTCTGTCTCCATGTGGACACAAGATGGCCACCACAAGATGGCCAGCAGGGGAGGGTAGTTGGGAGGGACCAGGCCTGCAAAGGAGGGCAGTTAGGGGTGACCAGGCCAGCAGAGGAGGTAAGTTGGGGATATATTGGCTGGCAGGGGAGCAGTTAGACATCAATTAGCTGGAAGGGTAGTGGTTAGAGTGTGATCAGGCTGGCAGGCAGAAGCGGTTAGGGGCAATCAGGGAGGCAGGCAGGTGATCAGTTTGAAGGCAGCAATACTGGATCGTGAGAAGGATATCCAATTGCCCGTTTAGGCCTGATCCTACCAGGATGGAGCTTAGACAGGCAGTTGGACATACCTTGAGGGGTCCCAGATTAGAGAGAGTGCAGGCTGGCCTAAGGGACATCCTCTGCCCCCTGTGCATGGATTTCATACACCGGGCCTCTAGTTATTTAAATAAGTAAATTTTAAATACATTTAATATTTGTATAGTAACTTAGTGATAAATCATTATAGTGATAAAATAAAGAGGTTGAAAATTAAATAAGTATGTATTTTATCAATTCATCCTCTCATCTATCCATCTACTACTAGCCATACAAATTGTTCTCACCACAAAAATAATTCAGGCAGATTATAAGTACAACCATAATAACGCAAAAGAAAATAAACTAGCGATATAAAGTAAAAGTTGCTGTTCTTTTTGCTTGACACTTTTCTCACTCCACATAATTTTGTGCATCTTTTTCTGCTCAGCTTCTTTCTCTCTGTTTTATGTGGCTCATTCTTATTTGACAGAGGAGGAGGTGACTGGTTATAAAAATGTAGCAAAGGAATCCTGTTCTGGAACTGTTCTGTACCTTAAATGTGGTGGTGACCATATGAGTAAATGTTAAAAAAAAATCACAAGATCTACATACACTCATATGCATAAATGTCTGCAAAACTGGTGGTAACTGAATAAAAATGTCCATTTTTTTACTGTGTATTATATCATAGTTATGCGAGATATCACCACTGGAGTAGCTGAGTGAAGGGTAACAGGATATCCCCATATTACCTCTTACAATTTCATCTGAATCAACATTATTTTTAAAAATTAGTTTAAAAATAGCCTTCCCAGGTAATTTACAAACATTTGCATTATTTGTATGACATTAGCAGTTTCTATTTATTTTTAAAAAGATTTAGTGTTTTTTTTTCACAAGTAAGTGATGGTCAGTGGAAATGGCTTGATTATTAATCTCTCAGGATAAATTCCAATATTTGGCTTAAGTCTAATTGAGTAACTAGTTCCTATCACTTGGTAGACCCAGTGGCCAATTATCTATCCAAATACTAGACATCAGAAGAATAAAGACAATCTCACATTTTAAACATTTTAAATATCAGATTCCATGGGGGAAAAAAAGTTAAATGAATTCCTCTTGATTTATTCCTATTTTATTTTTCTTTCCTGCATCATCAATCTATCTTGACTTGTACATGTTGACAAGTCCAAGATACCATTATCCTTCTCATTTCTCTTCATATTTTTAAGAATTGCAAAGACTCTGAAATTTTACCTTAATTGCAAATTAACAAGTTGGCTAGTTGAAGACATGTGATCCTGAGTCAGAAACAAAGGACTTTACTGCTCATGCCATACACATATGATATCCTCATGTTTCATTATTTTCCCCTTTTCCTGCCAACGCCCACAGAAATGTTGCAGAGACTCAGGTAGATGCCAAAGCACAGATTTATCACGTGTTTAGGAAAGCCCTGAACTAATTTTTAAGGGCATCTAGAAAATAAGCCTAACATTTGTGCTGAATGGAGTCATTCTTTTTATCACCTTCTCTAACTCAAAGGCAATTTTACTTGAAAGATATATGTTCACAAACATACTTGAAAAAAAGATAGTTACAAATAAAAACTGAACAATTGTCTTGGAGAATTGTTTGCCAATGCTTGGTTTTCCTGGTGATCTCAACGTGGTGACTACATGGTTTTAATATCATCATTATATCTTTTCCTATATGTCTAGTCAGAAATAGAACCCAGATTCATGGTTCACCTCTCTACTGGAATGAATGAGAACCTGAGGTGATAAGGACTTCTCACCCTATAATTCTCTACCCCTTCAATCTCCTCTCAATCAAACCAGGCTTTACATATAAATGAAAAGGGAATTACAAGGCAGGACTAAAAAATTTAGTCTCTCATTACTGCAGACTATACCACAGGTCACAAGGGAAAAGGATCTCTGACAAGAGGAAATCTTGCTCCTCCAGTTTCTCTATCCCTGCATCCCCCTCCTTTCTTTACCAGATTGGAGTTGGTCTCTGTGCAGGCACCACTGGATTTCACTAATGATGCATTTTGTTTCCCAAGTCTGCAGATACTGAGGTACTCTGGGACTCTTTCTCTAAAGTCAGTATGGAACTACCCAACAGCTCGCTTCCAGGTCTCCCTTACACACAGCACCCCAGTCCTCTTAATGTACACACACACACACACGCGCACACACACACACACACACACGCACATGCACGCAGACCCCCCCGCGGATCTAAAGCAGGAGTCAGAACATCTTCGCGGTTTCTACCAGCTCCCCGTTTTCTCACAAAGGAGGAAGAAGCAGGAAAAGCAAAGAGCAGACATTATTCGTTACAGGAATTAACAAACTGGTAGCAGATTCATTTTCACAGTGCACTCGCCGGTGCCGAAGTTTTCAAGGTCATGGCTTACAGCCAGGAGGTTTGGTGTGTTGGAAAAGACACCGAATAAAGACTCTCCAGACTCGTTGGAGAGGACCTTACCAGGTATGGCTAACTGACCATGTGCAGCTAAACTTAAAGGAGTTAGCTCATGAATTAACATTTCTCATTCAAGAAAAAAAGGCACCTGACTGTGAATGGACATCTACTCCCATCTCCGACTCCATCTCCGTCTGCAGCGGAGGTCACAGTCGCTGACCACAGAGGCAGACAGCTCTCCGAAGATGACGTCAGCAAGGCCTTTAGGCTCACAAATTGATATTGCTTGAACCTTGTTTTTATATCATCTGATTGTTATTGATTTAATTTACATAAAATCGTTTTCATATTATTATTATCCTACTTAAGGTTTCCTAGTGAGAAAAAAAAAATCTGCCTCCCCAGAGCTCCTCCCTTATTTATATTGAACTTGGATACCTGCTGATCTTCCCCACCTACTATACAATGATGTTCTGATTATCAGGTATGATAGTGAAATTAATGCTTTGTTAGCCACACATTGTTCTTCTCCTACTATCAATATATGCTTTAGTTTTGTTTTTTTCCTGGCTATATCTACTATAGAAGATCCACTTTAGGCAAATACCTTCAAGAATACCTCCCTGATGATTCCACTAGTTAGAATTGTATATGGATCTAATCTGGATGAATATTGTATAGCTATAGAAATGGGTGATGAATAGCTAAGACATCCATCTAGATATTATGGCAAAAGGCTTGCAGCAGCTTGTCCTATCTGTCATAGCATATCTTGTCCTTGAACTCACCAGCCATGCTCTTATGGTTGGATGGCTGTAAAACAAGAAAGAAATCAATAGATCACATTTCAGAAATTATTGTGATCACTTGGTGGGTAGATATGTCTGTAACTACACCACCTTCCTTACTTCCTGGACGCTTATGAGAAGCTCAGGCCAGACACATGAGATTCACAGGGTGCCCCAGGAGCTTGGAAAATTTTGGATGGGAAATGTGATCTACGACATTGTGTTTTAAAAGCCCATGTTCCAGTTAAATCCTAAGCTTAAGTTCCCAGTATTTCAACTGGCTAGCATAGGAACCATCCTCAATAATACTAGAATACTTCCAATGGGAAGTAGATGGGCCATATTTAAAAATAATAAACAATAGAAACCCATCTCACTGATTGCAAAAGTCAGGAAGGTGAATGGTTATGCCCCCAATCCATATGCAATACTGAATACACCCAGTCCTGGCCTACCCCCACGAATAACAATATATGGTATATGAGAAAGAGGAGTTTTTTATGGGAAGGGTTAAAGAAATTCTGTTATACTAAGCAATTTTTACTATAATGATACCAAGTTTACTGTAAATAATACTGAAATATGTTGTAATACTGAAATTATAGACAGAATAACTTTGCCTGAGGTTAATAATACCTATGATAATATTGATACTGAAAAACCATTGTATTGGGAAATTGAACTTAACCCTCCCTCCCCCATGAAGTCATTCCTATGGAAACTAATTGGCCAGAAGAAAAAGAAAAATTAGAGCTTCTAGATAATGAAATAATAAAGAGTCTTAATTCATCTGGCCAAACATATCATAAGGTATAAATGATAGTGGATGAAGGAGAAAAACATATAATTAGCTTAATAAAAATTCTGATAATACATATAAAGGGTTTTTCAGTTGGCTGGGATGCTTGTTCCCCTTAGATTTTTCCTGGCCTAGTATTAGAAATTTTCTGATCCTGATCACTGTTATTGGTTTAGTATTGTTACTTTTTTCCATAATATGTAAATGTTATATTAGATGCAGAAAAGCAAAATGTAAGACAAACAGTAAAAAACTCAGATCACGGTGGCTCAAAAATTAGAAATGATCCAGAATACTTTTTAACAAGGACATACAGGATCTGACTGCCTCCCATTGACCCTCTTTTTAAAATATATATAATTCAACCCTAAATTCCATCTAAGGTTATGGTCTTGCCCCATCCCCAGTGGTCCACCTGTTCAGCAAGACGTGCTGTGACACTGAGACATCCTAGGGATGAGCCTTCCTAGAACCGTGGGACTCCATTATCCAACCAAAAGGCATCCTTTGGATTGATTTATGACCAAAAGGGGGATGTGTGGATGAAAGGAGCCACATGCTGACCTGGTTGGCTCAGGAGAGCCCTGCGTGGCAGTCTTGCAAACTCAGAGACCTAAAATAACCACAAAAGATGGTTTAAAATTAAAGATTTAACTACAAACAGGTTATAGTGGATAGTCATGTCCTGGGCCTGTATTTTCCCTGGCAGAGTTCAACTTAGAGTGAGCCATTTGCCTCTTCTCCTTCTAAGATAACATATGTATGAGATTGTCTGGGAAACTTGTAGCTTCCTTTTTTTCTGGAGCCCCCTGAGGCACAGCCAGGTATGGTGGATGCCAGGATGGATGCCACAGATACCTTCATTACCATGTTAATTGTTCCTGCATTCACTGAAGTAGGTTTCCATCATTTCACTTTTTATCCAATCCCAGGTGGGATTGCTTATCCTTCCTCCTAAAACCACCACCAATGAATTTCATGTAACCCACCTATGTCACTCCTTTGATTTTCATGTATAAATACAGTTGTAACCTGCCATACTACAGAGCACTATCTCAATTCATTGGAGTTCTGCTTCCCGGCATATGTTGACAGTTTGGCTCAAAATAAACTCACTAAATTCATTGCAGGAAAAATAAATTAATTAAAAATAAATAAATAAATAAATAAATAAAGTCAGTATGGATCATCTGCTCAGGGTCTCTCTCTCTCTCTCTCTCTCTCTCTCTCTCTCTCTCTCCCTCCCTCCCTCCCTCCTTCAATTTTCCCATCTGTTTATGTGGATATATGCCAGTTCCCTTAAATTTTTTCTGTTCAGTTAAGCATATATGCACATTTCCAAGTAAAACGATTAGTTCCTATGGATAATAGAGTTTTATCAATTTTAATGTAAAGATTGTCTTCAAAAATGTGATCCTTTGCAGACAGTCTTGCTCTGGTAAGATGGCAGTGGGGCAGAGGTAGCCAGTTCTCTTTATAGCTGCCATATGAGCTGATGTTAAAGATGGTATATAGAAATAGGAGCAAGGATAGGATTGCTCAGATATGAGAAACAGTGAATGACCACAGATAAAATCAAGTTGTAGGGAGTGCAAGAAAGCAGTGAATAATTTTGCTTTGCCAGATAATAGTAATATGGGAAACAGTGAGCTCAATGCTTAGGAAGCAGATAGAATTATATAAAATTTTTATACAAAGGACACGATTATAATTAGTCTTTATGAACCCAAAGGAGGCAGCATGCTTGGAAAGGCTAAAAATGACTCAAGTGAAGTGAAACTGGACACAGTGAGACTATTAAGGTAATAGAGGTGTTGAAACCATACAATACCTTTCATCCGTATTACCTCCAAGTCAGTAAATGCCTCTCTATTGCATAAACATGCTATGAATAATAAATAGATTTATTATATACAGATTCTTAGCAAGTTAATGTGTACAAAATAAAAATTATGAGAACTATTAATATTTCAAAATATAATGAAAGAAAAAAGGTATTATCTAAAACATTTGATTTTTAGATAGTACATCATTTAAGAGAATGTGGTGAGGCATGCTAACCATTTTAGATACACTGGTTAAAATATGTTTTGATTCCTGTGATTTATCTGGTACTAGCACTGTATTAGACTGCAATACAAGAAACCAAAGTATACTGCAGTGACATATTTTTGAGCTGTAAAATATAGCGGTATATTCTGTACCACTATAAATCTGCCTTTCTTTGTGATAAAACCTGAAATAAAAATTTATAATAACAGTTGGTAAAATATATTATTAATAATAAGTTAACTTTAAAGGAGTTATTTTTATTCCATTTTACAAATGAAGAAATTGGAACTAACTGAAGCTTAGTAAATTATCCAAGTTAATAAGCTGCAAAACTGTGGTTCAAAATCGCTGTCTCCAAATATATAGCTAAAATGTATAAGAGTTATATATCAAATTTGTCACTGAAGAAATTCTGGGATTTACCAACTTTTAAAAAATACCAATTTAGTAGGTCTTCAAGTCAGGACCTGCTGTCATTACAATCGTCCACGATGCTCTTTTAAAATTACCACAAAAAATAATAATAATAAGAGACTTGCTTTCTTTATAGAGAATTTTATTTACTTCAGGAAGATACTTCCAATAAAAACCAGCCTCACACTTGTCAGAATGGCCATCATCAATAAATCAACAAAAAAGGTATTGGTGAGGATGTGGAGAAAAGGAAACCCTTGTACACTGTTAGTAGAATTGAAAATCAGGGCAGCCACAATGGAAAATAGCATGAATTTTACTTAAAAAAATTAAAAATAGAGCTATCATATTACCCAGTGGTTGCACTTTTGGGTATTTTATCCAAATAAATACAAAACACTAACTCAAAAATACATATGCACTCCTATGTTAATTGCAGAATTATTTAAAAATGCCAAAATATGGAACCAAACTAAGTGTCCATCAATAGACAAATGAATAAAGAAGAGGTGGTACACGTATACAATAGAATATTACTCTGTTATTTGCAGCAACATGGATAGACCTAAAGGGTATTATACTAAGTGCAATAAGTTATTCAGAGAAAGACAACAACCATGTAATTTCACTTATATGTGTAATCTAAAAAAAACCAACAAAACAAAATAAAACAGAAACAAACTCATAGATACAGAGTACAAATTTATGGTCACAAAATGGGAGGTGGGTTGCAGATATGGGTGCAAAAGGAGAAAGAATTAATGAATACAAATTGTCACTTACAAATTTGACTTGAGTATATAATGTATACCATAGGGAATACAGTAAGACTCTAATAACTATGTATAATGTCAGATGGGTACTAGACTTGTCGGAGTGATCACTTTGCAAGTTATATAAATTTCTAATCACTTTGTTGTACACCTGAAACTAATATAATATTGTATGTCAACTTTAATTGAAAGAAATAACAATACATAAAGTTTGTTATTTTGGAACCTACCTAAGGAGAAGATAAGACGATCTCCTTGCATTTCTGGATCAATGTAATACTTTTCAAAATTCTAATACTACTTATTTCATATTGCAATGAGATCTAAACTTTCTCAGGAGTTTTGCACCATGGTAGGTAAAAGAAATTAGCCTAGAAATATGGGAAATGTCTTAATTCCCATTTAAGGAAAAGAGTGGGAATCAGACTTTCTGAGGCATGACTTTAAATCAGGAATTACTTCACTGTATGATTAGAAGCAAGCACTTCCCCATTTGTCTATAATGAGAAAAATTAACTTGATTATTGCTAAAGGTTATTCTATCTTTGAATTTCTGCTGTACTAGTAAGATTCTTGAAATAGGTCAACAATATTGATTTTTTTCTCAAATGACAGGTTCTGACAAATAGTATGCTCTCTATAAATATTTATCAAAAGTATAAATGAATAATTAGAACTGCAGTAAAAACAGAAAAAGGAACCAGTGTTAGCCAGTCTCAAGCTGGCAAATGGAAAGTATTTTTGCTCTTTCTTGTTTCAAACTTGCCTTCTATTTAAATCCTCAATAAAATATTTTAGTAGGATACATGAACAAAGCAAAAACTAGATCTTTCTCATTACCTTTCTCTTTTTACAGGTTCATTACCAAACTGTGTCAAGTGATTTTCCTCTACCCTCCATCTGTTCTAACTTTTCTTCAATTGAGTATTAATACTACTTTCTTCTTTAAAGAGAGGCTCTAGGAAACATTGAGAAATAGGCAGCCATTTTTCCATCACCGAAGTCCAACTCATGTCTTATGATACTAGTGTCTTTCCATTTATCATCTTATCCTTAATATCAATATCAAAACCTAATTTCAGGTGAAGATTTAATTAGTGAAAATATTATTTAGATCTAAAGAATGTATTATTTGTACTGTAATAAGGGGTAGAAGCTTCATCTGCAGAAAAGATCTCAGTTATGGAACTGAGGCCTTGGGAAGGTGGAGAGAAGCTCTTTGGGAAAGAGGGATGCAGCATAGAGATAAAGGCCATGCTTCTCTTTTCATTCTCTCTAAAATAACCAAACTATGCAGCAATTATATTCCTAAAAAGTAAGTGCAGCCTTGATGATATGAAAGTGCTGAGATAGACCATTCCTGCTAAAATTAACTTTGATGACATACATAGAACACTAAGTCAACTATGATAATTATATTTTTAAAATTTTAATCCACTCCTTCAAAAGACATCTATATAATCAGTTAAAAAAGGAAGTAAATCTGAGGAAGCAGCTGCACCATTGAAACAATGATAATGGAAACACAACATGCAATTTTATAAACTAGGAGATGGTTGGTAGAGCTTGGCTTAAAACGAACCATACATATTCAATACAAAATATGTAAGATCTAGCCATACCTGGTTTTTCCCATTGGTCATAGTGTCAGCCCAAGTACTGAAGGGTCCTGGGTTTGATTCCAGTCAAGGGTATGTCCATGCAGGTTTGATCCCTAACACTGGTCTGAGTTCATGTGGGAGGCAACCAATCAATGTTTCTCTCTCATCAATGTTTCTCTCTGTGTGTCTCTCCCTTTCCCTTCCACTCTCTCCAGAAATCAATTGGGGGCGGGGGAATATTCTCCTAGGAGGATTAGAAACATCAACAAAAAATACGTAAGATCTATTTTATAATGCATAAACATTGGTAAATGAACTAGTTTAAAAAGGAATCATGTTCATTATTGAAAGTATACTTTCTGTGTGTAGAACATCTTTTATGCCCCTTCCCACATCCTTTAAGCTCATCTGTTTGCTCCAGGCATTGCTGGGACACCCAGCTGTATACAAATGTAGGCTAATGCCACCAGCCTCAGCTGCTATAAACGTATCTCTCATTTTTTTGTCCTGGTCCTCTCCAGCACCACCACAAAGGATGCAGTAGCCCAACTTGCCACTTAGCCCACACACAAAACACACCTGGAGACATGAGGTGTTTATGCTCCCTGGGCTCTCCTTGAAAATAGAGAATGGAATAAAACCAGTAAAACAGTCCCTAATTCATGTCTCAGGCAGATAATACTAAGGGGTATTTCATATGGTTCCTCAGAGGGCTCCACATGGGCTTGAGGCCCAATTGCCTTCAATGGTAACCAGCTTGATGATGTCCTTTATCTAGCCTTCGCTCCTTCTTTGTTTCATTCTTTCTTGCTCTCCCCTTCTGTGCTTAACCAAGAAGCTACTGGCAAGCAAGTCCTTGTCTCTGATTCTGGAACAGTGGATAATGGAAATGGCCTTAATAGAAGTAAATAGACTGGTTGCTTGGTTATGGACCTGAAATAAGAAGGATTAGAAAATAGAGGATAAGGATTTCTGGGTAAGTGACATTTTGAATGCAGGTATGGCAGTTGGGAAATATGAAGATTTTTTAAATCACATGTGAATTACAATGACAGAATATCTATGGTGGAAGAGGTAACAAGCCTCCAATGTGTAATAACATATATCAGAAATATTTAACAAACATGTATGTTATTTGTCCTCATAAAGAAAATCACCATTGTCAAATAAAACTTGGTATCTTGTTTGGTAAATATATGATCCTATAGTTATAGGCATATCAACATTTAGTTGTCTATAAGTATTCTCAGAGGGGAAAAATTGTGTAATAAATACTTCACAGTGACACCTGCTCCCTTGTGCTTAAGGATTTAATTGTTGGTGTGCCTGATATCACCTGAAGGTTTCAGAGATATGTGATATAGTGGCTTTGTGAACTCTTCCACACACACTTACAATGTTACAGTTTCTTTAATGACAAAAATATAATTCAACATAAAATTACATGATGAAATCTATAGTGAATACACACATTTAAGATTTTATAAAAGACAAAGATATTTGGGCCAGAGTAAAGATGAATTTCTAATTGGCTTCTGAAGGAAAGAAAACTTGGGGAATGGCAAGGAGCAAGAGAAAAGTTGAAGGTGCACAGGAACAGAAAGAGTATTTGTGATAGACAGGATGAGAGCTCATGCTTATTGTACTCTTTGTATGAGACAGGTTGTGCTCTGGGCCATACCCAGACCAAGCCCTCTCCCAAGTAAAATTCTTCTGTTATCTCAGCCTTTCTCATCTTGGTGAAAGTAAAATCTACTCTTATAGTTGATCAGCAAACATTTTGGTGGGCTATCTATTTACAAATCTTGTGGGCTCTATTTACAACATATATCCTGCATCTAGCACTTTCTATCACACCTACCATCAGTAAGTAGTCTCGTCCAACCCACAGTCATATCTCCCTGGACCATTTCTACAGTCTCCTTGTTTGTCTTACTGCAGCTAACCATGCTTTCCTATAGTTTCTTCTTCCACAAGAAGCAGCGGAACAATGCCTTATATTCCCAAGGCAGATCATGTAACTATTCTGCACAAAATACCCTAATATTTCTCTTCCTGATTCAGAGTAAAATCCAAAATCTTTGTTATGACCTGGAAATTCTCCCCACTACCTCTCTGCTATAATCACCAACCACTCTCCTTTTAGGGTGTAATACATTGTAAGTAGTTTAAAAATATTTAGTAAATAACTGACCTTATTACTTTAATTCTTTTATAGCACTATAAGATAAGTAGTACTTCCCATTGCACTAAGAGGGAACTGCACATAGAAATATCAAATGCTTTTACCACAGTCAATAGTTAATAAGATTTATAATTCAAAAGAGTCTACATTTTTAATCACCATTTTATACTGCCTTTTCAGAATGGAACTATAAGAAGAGGAGGCATAAATGAGCAGAAGTTACATATTAGTGAGTAATAAAAGGTAAGGTTTGATAAACTGTATTTTCATACTAGGTAATAATATAAAATATTCCAAACTTAAATCCTTCATTTATTAATGTTTGACTCTGGGGTTATAAGAAGTTTATTTGAGCCTATAATCTAAATTCAAAAAGGAATTAAAAATAACTACTGCTGAAATTATAAATGCTATATATTTTATTATAATAGCAAAGAATAAATACTTGAACATATCTTCCCCATAAAAACAAACAAACAAGCAAAAAAACCCAGAAAACTCCTAGTATTTAAGTGCTGTTTGAAAATTTTGCAATTTCCCATGGGGAAAAAATAAAAGTAGCAAATTGTGCTGCTGCCAGAGGTAGGGAAAGACATTGTAAATATCACTTAGTAATTACTATTTGTTGGTGACCATAGTTTGGAAGCATATATGTAAGCAAATATGTTCATTTCCAGAGTAAGTATCACATTATTCGAATGATGTCAATCAAGCTGTTGAAGACTTAGGCTGTAATATTAAAGTACATTATTAAATACTAGTACAATCATCCCTAAATTTTTAATACTAAGAGATACCACTAAATTGTCCTATGAGATACACTACCTGAAAAAAAAAACAGCATACATGTAGGTGATATATGAATGATAAATTAATTTTAATATCCTAAATCATATGGTAAATCAATAAGCTTTTAGAAAACATAGATAGTATCCTCAACTCACCAATAATTATTTATAAAGAATTTTTTGTCAATTTTTTGAATTTATAAAATAAGACAATTTCATTAAATGCCTTCATTTCTTGTGCTGGTCTCATGCTCTGCATGTTTACCTAGACTCCGAATTAACATCATTGCTTATATTGAAGAAACTTTAAAAACCATTTTTTACTTGATAAGCTTTACTAGGTCTTAATTCTGTTTTACCTTTTCTGTTTTTGCCGTCAACAGCACCAGTTTAGTAATTTGTGATTCATTTAAAAATTAGAGATATAACATTAGATGTCCTTAACTTTCACTATATGAAGAGAAAGGCAGCCAAATAATAGTTAATTTAATCAACACCTGTGAAAGGAAGCAAAATATTTCTTTTTTTAAAAAATATATTTTATTGATATTTTACAGAGAGGAAGGGAGGGAGATGGAAAGTCAGAAACACCTATGAGAGAGAGATATCAATCAGCTGCCTCCTGCACGCCCCCCACTGGAGATGTGCCCACAGCCAAGGTACATGCCCTTGCCGGAATCGAACCCCGGACCTTCAGTCCGCAGTCCGACGCTCTATCCACTGAGCCAAACTGGTCTCGGTGCAAAATATTTCTTAATTGAAATTCAATATAGTGAAATTACATATATGAAAAGTAAATATTTCAATTCAAATATATGGCTTTCAAGAAAAAACACAAAATTGGGCCACCAGTATACAGAGTGACAATGACTAGCATCATACTGGTTTTAGTTTTCTCTTTCATATATGAAGAAGTTATCATTCTCATTTTTTATAAGAAAGAAGCTAAATAAATACATTGAAAACGAATAACTTTTTTTTGTATCCAACAGAGAATTGAGGCCATAGGGCATAGAGACAACCCAAAATACAGAGACAGGAGAATCCAGAGAATAACAGTTTTGATTTGCTTAGAGTAGCTGGAAAAGTGAATTAGTTATACTTGAGGATTTCCAACTAGTTTCTTAATGGAATCCTTACATTGGTTGATTTTCTTCCCAGGAACCCTTGCTAATTCTCCACAGTAAAGACTCAAGAAAAGATCCCCTTATGGCTCTGCAGAGGGAGGGGAAGAGTAGCCCTTGTGAAATATTCTCACACCTTTTTCCACAGAGCTACTTTCTGGGAGGAAAGACCCTATCAGACTTTATCCCACCTATGGTAAGAGCACTTAGACTCCAGTACCCTCCAGTCTTCCTATATCACTGAATAGGGTGGGGTGGGCAAAGAAAGAAACACCTGTGAAGATCACAATCCAGAGACATAGATCCATTTATACACTGATGTAATCACATGTTTAGAGAACATTTCTTCTCTCCCATACCTTACCACACCACAAAAGGGACCTAGTATAGAAACGGTGGGTTACAACTGAAAGGTCTAAAATGAAGGCTCTGTTTTAGAGAAGCACAAAGACAGCAGAAGAAACAAAAACAAGAACACTAAAATACTTTAAAGCTTCTGAAACCTGCACATTAAACATGACCTAACTTCCAGGCAGATTAATATTTGTTTTAACATAAAGGCCTTTTTACCTCAGTTCTTTTTACCCAGCACACCATATCTGGCTTTCAACAAAACAACTCATACATGCAAAAAGTCAAGAAAAAAGTCTGAAGCGATAAAAAAAAGGTATCAGAATAAGACTTAGGAAATATTTTTTGAAATATCATATAGGAAATAACTATTTCAAATAACTATTATTAATATATTAAGATCTCTTATGGAAAAAAGTTGACAACATGCAAGAATATATGGATAATATCACAAAAAGATAGAAACTATGAATCAAAAGGAAATATTAGCAAAAACACTACAACAGAAATAAAGAATACTTTTAATGGACTCAGTGAAATAAACAAGAGAAAATAAAGAAGAATCTTGAAGGCAGGTCAACAGAAACACTCTAAACTAAAATGCAAACAGAAAAAGAATGATGAAAACAGAACATCTGAGAACTGTGGGAAAACTATAAAAGGTGTAATATATGAATAATTTTAATACTAGGAAGAGAAGGAAAACATGATAGCTGAATAAATAATTGAAGTAAAAATGATCAAAAATTTTCTGAAATTAATGACAGGCACCAACATACATCCAGAAAACTTAACAAATACCAAGCAGATTAGCTACCAAAAATTCTACACCTAGAATTGATTACATATAAATTCTAGGTGTAGATTATATGTCAATTTAAATACATCATATTTAAATTACAGAAACAAAAAACCAATAGCATCATACTACTGTATTAAATTTCATTCTGATTTAAAATTAAGGTTTTAAGCATTATTTTCAGCACTAGAGTGTTGTATTCAGATTAAATCTGATATGGAAGACAAAGGTATAAAACAGGTAAAAAGTATAGTAGTAGCGAAGAACTGCACTTGTTTAAGAATGTTTGGTATAGAGAGAATAACACTGTTTACCTTCTGTCTCATACATCCCATATTCTAGAATAGCTTTATTTAATGCATATCTAATATAAGCTACAGGTGTTATTTTAAACCACTGAGGAACCATCTTTAAAAAAAGTAAGAAGTCAGAGGTGAAACTAATTTTAAAACTTTATTTTACCTAATATATTTTAAAAAATCATTATTTCACTATGTTATCAACATAAACTCTATCAATGAGATATTTTAATTTTTTTCTTTTTTAATTTTTGTTGATTAAGTTATTACATAGGTATCCTTATTCCCCCATTACCCTCCCTCCCCCACTCATGCCCTCACTCCCCTGTTGTCTGTGTCCATTGGTTAGGCATATATGCATGCATACAAATCCTTTGGTTGATCTCTCCCCCTTACCCCCACCCTCCCCTATCTTTCCAATTTTTAATGGAAATCTGTGATTTCACAGAGTTGAAAAATTATATTTGCATACCATTGTTATTCTAAACATAATTTTTATGTTTCCCAAACTAAAACTAATAGCTGTTTTAACTCAAATTAGTTAAGATTAAAATCTAACAAAATTAAAATGAAAAATTTTAGTAAAATTAAATTTTAAAATTCTGATCTTTAACTTTACAAGCCATATTTCAAATGTACAATATTTATGTCTGGCTAGAATTTGCCATATTGGACAGTAATTCTAGAGCTTCACATAATACAGCTTGAAAACTACTGGCCTAATCATTAAACTTATAGACACTACCATTCAGAGGCTAATACCTTGCTCACCAAGAAGCATTCTGCTTTTATTTGACATCTGGGTGCACTGATAAAATCCTGTTCCTAGACCTAGACCAATAAGCTGGAGTTTCAGACCATGGACCTTGTTAAATTCACTGACAGTAATATCCCATGAAGGACTGGGAATCCAGATAGCTAGCTGAAATTTCCTGGCAGTGCTCCCTTCCAGCATGCATATTGCTTTCAAAAATGTGAACTGAGCATCACTCTGAGACCTTGCTCATCTCACAGATGGCAAAGTCAGCTCCTTAAATTAATCAGCATAACCTGGAAGATGTAATAAGTATGAAATAAATTAGGCAGGAGTTATTCTCTAAAGGTTTGTTCTTCCATGAGCTTAAAGTAAAGCTGAACATTGCACTAAGGTAGTTGCTGAAGATAGGTAAAAATCTCCCAGGTGGAATGTTAAAAGGGGGAATAGGAACTTTATCTGCACGGACATAATCATAAAGTAAATTACTATTTCAAGCAATAGTATCTTAATTGTGGGCAATAAAGGGTACAGAAAATATGAAGGAAAACAACAAAATAAAATTAATGTTGTCTTATTTTAGCCTAATGTAGATCACAAATGGTAAAAAAAATTAAAAAGCAATTCTTTAGGAAGCACTAAATGTAAGGAATCTTTACAAGGGAATTTTAGCTAGCAAAATCCTGAATCCTAGATATGGACCTTCTAGTAAAGGAATAGACAATAGAAATTCATTATGGGAAATTCTTCTTGTTCTCTTCTTTTCTTTCTTGGTCCTCTATAATCCTAAGCAGTGAAAATGAACACAGACATGGTAATTCACCCTGAATTTGTTGCACTTGAACTCCCTTTCCCCTTATGTCTTCCCAACAAAGGAGACCTGATCTTACAGCTTTTTACATAAGTTTATGAGGAATGTGAAAAGAAGTGCTATTTATGAAATTAGAAACAGTACAGATTAGATATTAAAGGAGCAGAATAGATTTCAAAGAAAACATTGGATAGTTTTATAAGATTTCATGTGCTCTATTGCAATTATAATTTTCTCCTAGTTAGGTTGGATACTTATATCAAGTGTCTAATCCGTGTACTACATTACTATTAGGGGTGTTTCTGGCTTTGTTTTTTATTTATTTATTTATTTAGATAATTAGAATATTTCATCATGTCAACTACTTCTTTTAAAATAACCAAACAAACAAACAAACATTAATCCTGAGCATCACAGTCAAGGCTCTTCACAGTACATTTTCAATCTTTGTGTCCAGATATATCTTCAATTCTAATATACTTACACAGGAGTTAAACTGAAAACATATAATTACCACCATAGTGCATTTGCTGACTGAAAAATATTGCTGTTACAGCCTTGGTCTGCACCAGGCTCTTTGAGCATCCCTGCTGTGCGGGACAGGTTTGACTTTCTTTTCTTTTCTTTTTTAAAATATATTTTATTCATTTTTTTAGTGAGAGGAAAGGAGAGGAACAGAAATGAGAAACATCTATGAGAGAGAAACATCAGTAAGCTGCCTCCTGCACACCCCACCACCAAGCTACATACCCTTGACCTGGGACACTTCAGTCCGCAGGCCAACGCTGTCGTCCTCTGAGCCACATCCGGTTAGGGCAGGTTTGCCTTCTTTGATTTGATCCTGGAAAGGTTCGGTGAATACCCAAAAAGTTCTGGCTGGACAGAGAAGAGAACCATATTTGAAAGAATAAGGCTTGACTGTCAAGTAGAATCATAGCAGTTTGATATTTTAACACCCAGAATTGCTGTGTCAGTGTGTACCAGCCAAATGTCAGTCTGAAATGCACCCTGAATGATAAATCTCAGACTTCCAGTCATCCCTCATGCACAGAATCAAGCAAGTAAATATTTTTTAATCTTTATTGTTCAGTTTATTAATTACATTGTTCCCCTTTTTCTATTCCCCTATAGCTCCCCTCCACTCTGTACCCATCCCACCCTCCGCCCTTACCTCCCCTTCCCCACTGTCCTCTCCCATTGTTGCAAGATTTTTGCCCAGTCTCTTGCTGTACTTCCCACACTCCTTTTATCCCCAAGAATTGTCAGTCCATTCCCTCTATATGTCCATGATTCTGTTATATTTACCAGTTTATCCTGTTCATCAGATTATTAATTCACTTGATTTTTGTATTCATTTGTTGATAGATGTGTATTTGTTGTTCATAATTTATATTTTTATCTTTTTCTTCTTCCTCTTCTTAAAGAATATCTTTCAGCATTTCGTATAATATTGGTTTGGTGGTGATGAACTCCTTTAGCTTTTCTTGTCTGCGAAGCACTTTATCTGACCTTCAATTCTGAATGATAGCTTTGCTGGATAGAGTAATCTTGGTTGTAGATTCTTGCTCTTCATTATTTTGAATATTTCTTGCCACTCGCGTCTGGCCTGCATCGTTTCTGTTGAGAAATCCACTGACAATCGTATGAGTGCTCTCTTATAGGTAACTAACTGTTTTTCTCTTGCTGCTTTTAATATTCTCTCTTTGTCTTTTGCTCTTGGCATTTTAATTATGATGTGCCTCGGTGTGGTCCTCTTAGGGTTCCTATATATTGGGGTTTGGTGCACTTCTTGGACTCCTAAGTCAATTTCTTTTACCAGGTGTGGGAAGTTTTCGGTCACTATTTCTTCAAATAGGTTTTCATTGTCTTGCTCTCTCTCTTTTTCTGGCACCCCTATAATTCGGATGTTGGTATGCTTGAAGTTGTCCCAGAGGCCCCTTACACTATCTTTAATTTTTTGGATTCTTTTGGTTTCTTGCTTTTTCAGCTGAGTGGATTTTACTTCTTCATATTTCAAATCTTTAACTTGCTTCTTGGGGTGCTCTAGAGTACTTTTAGGTCTTTGTATAATATTTTTTATTTCAGTCAGTGAATGCTTAATTTCTGGTTGGTCTTTTTTCATATTCTTGAGAGTCTCCTTCATATCCTTGAGGGTCTTGTTCATTTTCTTGTAGGACTCATTCATTTCCATGTTGGTCTTGTTCATTTACTTGCAGCTCTCGTTCATATCCTTGAGGGTCTTGTTCATTTTCTTGTAGGACTCATTCATTTCCATGTTGGTCTTGTTCATTTACTTGCAGCTCTCGTTCATATCCTTGAGGGTCTTATTCATTTCCCTGTAGGTCTTGCTTATTTCCTTATAGGTCTCAACCTTTTCTAGGAGCCTCTTGAAAAGCCTTATAACTGTGGTTTTGAACTCTATGTCTAATCGTCTTTTTTCCTTCATTTTTTCTGATTTCTTTCCATGTCTCTGCATGGTGGCTGCTTTATGTGGTAGATGTCCTCTAAGGGACAATGGCTCAGCTTCCCCAGTTACCTGAGGAGGGTACTTTTACTGCAATCCTTTATGGGTTGTACAGTATTTTTTAATTTAAGCCCAGCTTGTTGTTGTTAGCCCTAAGAGGGTTTGACCTCCAGGTGAATTGGCTGTGAAGGGAGACTGTGTTCAGGTTGGATGGGCAGAGTCTCTGAGCTGAGCAGGCAGCCTCAGCATCAGCAATGTCCTATGCAGTGCTCATGGGTGGGTCTCTGTTGGGTGGTAATTGCCGCAGGCACCTCCAAGAGAAAGCTGCTAGTCTCTACCCCTTGCCAGACAACTCTGCCTCTCCCCAAGTGAATCTGCACACCCAAATTCTCACCCAGGGTTGTAAAACAAAGTAGTCTGGTGGTCTCTGGGACCAGGAGGCAAGTCGCCAGGGAGCAAGTCACACATCTGTGCTGTCGCACACTTTACACACGCAAACTGCGCTTCCAAGCAACCCAGTTTCTCCTCAGACTAGGAGATCTCTGTTGCGCCCGGCTTCCAGGGTGCGTACCCCGGACCTCGGACTTCTCCTGGTCCTGGGGAATCCATGCTGGGACGTCTCCACCCTCCCCATTGGAGAAATCCAGCCGGGGTTGCTGCTGCCAGCCCTACAGCCTGCGCGCGGCCTTCTCTGTTTCGGGGCGTATCTTCAATTTTGCGCTCCGTTGCTCTTCTGAGACTCAGTGTCCCACCTTTACTTTTATTTGTGGAGTTTTCACTCAGCCAGTTGTCCGGTGATTCTGGGTGATGTTTGTTTTGTTGTTTTGTTGTAGTTTTTGAATTTTTGAGGGGGGGCAGAACAATAGGCGTTTACCTATGCCACCATCTTGGTTGTTCTCCTCAAGCAAGTAAATATTTCTTGAATGGAGTAAAATTAAAAGTCTACACGTTTTCATATGTCTCAATGTCCACTCATAAGATTTATCTTAGATCTCTCTAATTTTTCCACTGTCTACCTTCAACTCATTTTTTGTGAATCAGCTGCAACACCAGCACATCTCTACAGCCTTCCCACATCCCTATAATTGAAAGTAATGTCTGCTTTCTCCTCAGGCTATAGCCATAACGGCTACCATATGGGGGTTAATTATGGTTACTTCTACATGGGTTCAAGGTAGGGTTTTTTGTTGTTTATGCTGTAAATCTATAATGGGAGCCCAGCTGAGCGCCAAATACAGAAATTTAAGAGAAACCCATAGATGCTGCATGAGTAACTCTAGTTCAAATTTATACCCATTCAAGAACAGCTAAACAAATGCTTTTGTGGATATTATACTAACCAGTTCATTCTTGTTGTAAAAGATAAGCTATTGTGAGCATAAAGAAGGGAAACACAAAACTAAGGGCTGCTTTTATGGGATGAGGACTAATGGCTAGTACTAAACCCTGTTTTTAAACTTTTATGTTTCAACCGTATATTATTTAATAATTCTGTGGTTTAATTTACTTTTAATAGTTGAATAAGTACTATAATGACCTTTTTACTATAAATTTCAAAAAAAACCTATAATTTGTTCCCATTGTAACACTGAGTGGTTCTTCTCAACTTTCTGCTGAATAGGCTGTCTAAGGGCAAGATGAAGTAACTTGAAATCCAAGTTCATGAGCACAGTGATGCCAACCTGCAAGAAAAGTCAAAGCCTCATTGTGCTTCTTTCTAGATGACCTTCTTGTAACCTATTTTGATTTTATACTTTCACATATTTATGTGGAACGGTTCATTGAACACTAACAAATTATTTGATTTTAGGGCAAATTTGCTTTCAGCTGCATGAAGAGAACCTGGCATCCTTACATCCATTGCAGGCCTACTTTCTAACTGTGAAGATATTCACTGCATCATAAACTAAACCTTGATTTTGAGATACAGCTTATTATATGCAATACACAGCTCCTGTTCTTTTCTATGTATCCTCAACCTCATATGTATTTGTTTCTGAGATGGAATAGGGTATTTTGTTAAAAAATACTCTTTTCTTTTATCATCAATCCCTCTTTAGTTTCCAGCCTTGAATTTCCCAATTCTCTGTTACAAATTTGCAAAGAAACTGTGAATAATACATCTTCTATTGCTATTTTCTATTTTTGATTTTTTATTTCAATATAATCCCTTCTAAGGACTATTATATAGCTCCATGTGGTTTCCACAATCCCAGGTAATCAAAATTATTTCCTAGGTTGGTTCTATTGTCTACACCACCTCATCTCCCTTAGGTTTATAGTAAATGACAGAGAAATTTCTTATCCATACCTGCACTTCCCCTTTTTACCACTGATGCTTACATAGAACAAATAAGGGAACAAATTAATATTCTACTTGAAAGTATTTCAACACTTGATTTTATTTTGTCAATGCTTTTCTTTCAGTATATTTTCCTGTTACTAAAATACTTATGGGGGGAAATACATTAGCTAACACGTCTTTTTAATGTTGGCATACACATATTCTTTAGTTTTTTTTGTTGTTCCTATGTTCATGAAATATTAATGCTATCACAACTTGTTTGATATATTTTTGTAGCTCATTTCATGTACACTTAAGTTTCAGATATTCAACAGATTAAATTATTTCTCTTTTACTTTCTCTGAGGTATTTATAAAATAAAATGAGAATCTTAGAAGGGAGTGATAACTTGTAATGGATTTATGTTGATAGCAGAGTACTAAAAGGGATTTTATGTCTACACTAGGGGTCTGGTGTATGGAATTTGTGTGCGGGGGATGTTCCTCAGCCTAGCCTGCACACTATCCAATGTGGGACCCCTTCATGGATGTCCAACAGTCTGTTTGGAGGGATTGGACCTAAATGGACATCTTTCTCACAATCCAGGACTGCTGGCTCCAAACCGCTCACTTGCCTGCCTCCCTGATTGCTTCTAACTGCTTCTGCCTGCCAGCCTGATCACCCCCTAGCCACTACCCTGCCAGCCTAATTGATGTCTAACTGCTCCCCTGCCAGCCTGTTTTCCCCCAACTTCCCTCCTCTGCCTGCCTGGTCACCCCTAACTGCCCTCCCCTGCAGGCTTGATTGTCCCTAACTGCCCTCCTCTGCTGGCCTGATGGCCCACCAATTGCCATCCCTTGAAGGTCTGGAACCTCCCACTGTCCTCCCCTGCTGGCCATCTTTTGGTAGCCATCTTGTGTCCACATGGGGGCAGGATCTTTGACCACATGGGGGCAGCCCTCTTGTGTGTTGGAGTTTCATAATAATATTCCAGCTGTAGGAAATGAGAAAATTGGATCTAGGAAGAAAAAGTGGAGAGAGAATTCCATTCATTTACTTCCTCTTTTGTCACCCATTCTCTTCTCTAAATTTATTGTACACTTGATAGCCTCCTAAATCCTTAAGAGTTTCACAGGCTTCTGGTTGGGGCTCCTCCTACTCAGAGGCTGGTGTTGATGGATGGCTGTAGGGACACATTGTGAGACAGAGAGTGCCCAGATTCCACACAATACAACAGGAACTGTGAAAACAACCCATGGAATGAGCAGAGTACAAGCTGCGCCAAGCTAGTTCCCAGTGATTAAGCCACAGTTCGCTGGACAGAGACAGGATGACTTCCTCCCTTCCCAAGAGAAAAAAAAAAAAGTTTGTGTCTTTGTTTCAGTAATCCCAGAGGAAGACCTCATTGTTCACCAAAGAGCCTTTCTCCAGTGAAGACTGAAACTACGACACAAACTGCTTTGCGTTTTTTTTTCTTCTTCTTTAATTCGGAGCCAATGTGCCTCTTCTAGAAGTGAAGTGCAGGAGCCCATGGACAGATTTCTCACACACCCATCCCCTCTGGGACGCGTAGTGTGACGCATTCCCCACAGGCAGTAAACTTGTCACAGAAATCCGCTTTTCAGGGCACCTGGGAGCACAAAGACCCCAGCTCATGCCCCTGAAAAGGAGACCATGCCCCCCAAGTCTCTTTGCAATCTCTCCCATGGCCCCAAGCCCCAAGCCCCACCATGGCGTTGCTGGGGCTGCTGGGGGTCTGATCAGACACAAACCTGCAGGGAGGCCAGCACCCAGCAGCCCCAACACCTGCCACTGTAGTGCTGGGACTGCTGGATGGGGATGGGGAAGAGCAGCGGAGACACAAACCTACAAGAAACCTATCATAACTTTATCTCCCTTTCCACAAGATGAGAAAACTGTTCCTGGTTTATTTAGTGATGTGGTCCACACTTTTCTACAAGCACAGGTTAGTTATGACCACTCCCAGAAGTTTGGTCAGAATACCCTCTCCAAGGAATAACCTACTGTGGCAAATCATCTAAAAGAGGAAACAAGCTTTTGTTGGGTTTATTCTGAAGATCAGAGAACATGCCATTCCAACATATGCTGTGTTGTTATATTGATGATCTTGACTTGCAGATGCTTGAAAAACAGCAAATGCATGCAGAGGATTTCACTGAAGTCTCCTGATCTCCCTAAAATTAGACCCCCCTAAAGGAGCTTAAGTGTCATAGGTCCCCTGGATGGGAGAAGTGTCCTCAGGCAGAGGAGACTGACTACTGTCACAGGACAGGAGAGTAGAAGTTAACATCACACCCAAACTTTGTTACAAACTATTTCCCCCACCCCATTCATCTTTCCTAAATATCATTTACTCTCCTCTAAGAGGTCTATATCTCTCGTCCCCTTTTCCTAGGAAGAAGGTATTTAAATATGCATTCTAAGCCACCTTGGGGAGTTACTCATTTTTCCCTGGGATCTCCCACATATACACAAGGTACACATGTTAATGAACTTTTGTTTTTCTCTTGGTGATCTGTCTTTCATCACAAGGCCCTTCACTAACAACTCAGAAAGGCAGAGAAAAGTTATTTTTCCTCCTCCATAATTCTACCTCGGGAAATCAAGTCCCCAGCTGAACAATGAGGTTGGCTCAAGTACCAAGCAATCCTGGCTGATGGGAGGGAAGCTTCTAGGGAGAAATCAATGATATTGGCATCAAAGTGAGATGTAGGGCATATGCATGGTTGCTGGTGGGAGTTTAAAGTGGTTCAACATTTTTGGAAGTTGATTTGGAAATTTGATAGAAATGTGCAAGATACATCCAAGAGTTTTCAACTAGGAATTGCATCTGCTGAAATAAAGCACAAGCGTATAAGCCCGGGTCAGAACCCAGGGTGCTACTGCGGGCTCCCCTTCTACAACAGGAAAACCTGGGAAGAACCTGAATTTTTAGGACTAATAAAAGAGTAATATGCTAATTAGACTGAACATCTTCCAGATGGCCTTCCAGACATCCTTCCAGACATCCTTCCCGACAAAGCCATGTTGGCAGGGCCAAGGCAGAGGAGGTTAGAGATGATTATACAGACAGTGGAGAGCAGTTAGGGGGACCAGGCTATAGGGGAGAGCACGTAGGGGGATTAGGTCACCACAGGAGAGCAGTTAGGGGTGTCAGGCTGGCAGGCAGGTGAGTGGTTAGGAGGCAGAGGTCCTGAGGGGTCCCAGATTGGAGAGAGTGCAGGCTGAGTTGAGGGGACCCCCTTCCTATGCACAAATTTTGTTCACTGGGCCTCTAGTTTTATATATATTTAAGTGAGGTCAAACCTCTAAATATACTTTTTTCTTTTTTTTTTTTTTTTAATTCTCACCTGAGGATATTTTCCCCCATTGATTTTTAGAGAGAATAAAAGAGGAAGGAAGATGGGACTGAAACATTAATGTGAGACAGACACATTCTTTGGTTGCCTCTGGCATGGCCTAACTGGGGCTGAGGATCAAGCCTGCAACCAAGGGACTTAGCCTTGACCAGAATTGATACAAGACCCTTCAGTTTTCAGACGGGTGCACTAACCACTGAACCAGGGTTATGTAGACGTTTTTTGATGCAGATTTTTCTATCTGATTAAGAAGAAAGGGAGAGCATGAGATATCCCTTGAAATTACTTACTTTTCCCCCAACCTAGTTGAAAAGCAATTTAAGTTATTCTCTCTTACAAGCCAAGAGAGAATAATTTTTCTTCTTTAATATAATTAATTTCTTGTCATTATAGAACATCAAATTGTTTATTTTCCTTTTTAAAAGGCATATATTTTAAAATTAAGCTAAGTTTCATATGATATCACTCATTATACTTGATGAGCATTCCATTAAAAATATTTTGTCTATTGACAGTATTAAGGAACTGATGCCATAAGTTATAATGAGATCAATTATACCTATTTAATATATAAGGAAGATGAACCTTCCCTCTGCCACATTCTCACCTTACAGCTTCACTGAGAATCTTACTCTATGATGGACTGAGTAACCTATCACATGAGTTCTAATTATGTCAGAAGACACATGTCTTCCAATTTGAGAACATTTCTCCTGTCTAAGTACTCTTTCTGCTATCTGGGTTAATTAATTGTTTCCTTCCAGGTGACTGTTAGGACACTTTAATAAATATAAATTTATCTTGATCTTCTATCAAAATAAAACTATATATATATATAATTTTAATAATGAAAAATATTGCTGATGCAGTTCATATTTAATCATCTTTACCTTTAATGCCATATAAAATCATAAAATTAAATTCCTTATTTTATGATTAATTAATATCACCCAATTAAATTGTCTCAACACTAGTCTCTAAATGTATGTAAAAAATCTAAAATTATCAATACACTTATAAAAATGAACCAGCTAATACTAATATTTTCTCAACATTTAATAAAGCAAAAGGTGGGTAAAATTTTGGTTGATGAAAGTTAAATCTAAAATTAGTTTAAAATAATAATAATATAACTAAAGGAATTCCAAGAAATGAAATATCTGTATTTTTCTCAGAGAATATTACAGTAATAAAAGTAAGTATTACTTCTTTAAGAATCACATCTTGATTACTATTTAATGCTTAGAGTTATATTTACTCAATTGATCTCATTATAACTTATGGCATCAGTTCTTTCAATAGACAAAATATTTTTAATAGAATACTCAGCAAGTGTATGAAGTGATAAAATATGAAATTCATCAGCTCAATTTTAAAATGTCTTTTAAAAAGAAAAATAAATATTTTGATGTTCTATAATGATAAGAAAATAATTTATTATATTAAAGAAGAATGATTAATATATATAAAATAGCAGAATATTTTAAATTTAAAAAAATTATAAGTAGCCTGGCCAACATCACTCAATGGTAAGCATTGACTTATGATCCAGGAAGTCATGGTTCGATTCCTAGCACATGCCAGGTTTGTGGCCAGGTCCACAGTGTGGGGTATGCAGGAGGAAGCCAATCAATGACTCTCTCTCATCATTTATTTTTCTATCTCTATCTCCCTTTCCCTTCCTCTCTGAAATCAAGTAAAATACATTTCAGCAATAAGGAAGGCAATCCCACTGTAGACCTGGGAAATCAGGTAACCTGTTCTAGATTCTATCTTTGCAGTATCCTGTTGTGACCTTCCCCTGACCATGCCTTTCCCAGTGGCTGAAGAGTCAATGAAGCTGATAGGATGCACACACTGTGAGCCTTTTCTCAATTCTAGGCCATGCTCTGTTTCTAAGACATTGGGGTATTTTCTTAAATTGCTGGTGTCCTCTTGGGCCCATGCAAGTTACTCCCTATTTCTGTCTTCTTGAGATAAAACGAAACTATTTATATGTTTAGCCAGAGATTATACTTGGCCTTTCCTTTAATGCACATACGCTGTCAAATGCAAAGATAGTTTGACAGGCAATAAGATCAGGGTGTAAAATAAGTAATGACAGCTTAAACATTTTACAATGTGTGGCTCTTAACTTCCCTACCAAAAGACAAAATAAAAATACTTTTTTTTTTTCCTCACTGGCATCCGGTATCATATTCTTATAAATAGTTTGTTATAAGTTGCCTTAACATAGAACGTGCTACTCTTTGCTGAGATTATATTTTTCTTCTAGTAAGAATTCCCAAGATTTAATGCAAGGTTCTTAGTAATATGAGAGAGAATCTGTGCAGAGTTTTTTAGTAGCCCTTCATATCACACTAAATAATGTTATGTCTTTGTAGGCAGCTGGAAAGCTCTAGGACCAGTATCTACTAGGCAGCATTGTCATAAAAAAGTGTGCTGTCTCTGCATGCTAAATAGCTTACAGCAATTTTTCTTCTAAGTTTTATGACCCTCATGAATTATTGGGATTTTATATCAGACTTCCTTTTTGTGCACAAAATAAAATCTACATATTTTGGATGTCACCTTCAAAACTATTCATATTTCTTTAATTGATCAAAATATCATATTAACAGATAGTCCTCACAGTCTAATAATTGACCACAGTGAGAATTACTTATAATAGTTATCAATTCAGAGTAATTAACGGGTAGTAAAGCTTACTGGGAAAGCAACATGGCACAAGATGGCCAGCCCCATATAGTCACAAGATGGCCACCACAAGATGGCCAGCAGTGGGGGGCAGTTAGAAGCAACCAGGCTGGCAGGGGAAGACAGTTAGGGGTTGCTGGAATGACAGGGGAAGGCAGTTGGGGGCGACTAGGCCAGCAGGAGAGGGCAGTTGGGGGCAATTGGGCTGGGAAGGGAGCAGTTAGGCATTGATCAAGATGTCAGGGGAGTGCTTAGGGATGATCGTGCTGGCAGGCAGAAGTGGTTAGGGGAAATCAGGCAGGCAGGCAGGTGGGGAGTGGTTGGGAGCCAGCAGTCCTGCATTGTGAGAGGAATGTCTGACTGCTGGTTTAAGCCTGATCCCTTCAGGTCTAAATAGGCAGATGGATGTCCCCTGAGAGGTCCCAGATTGGAGAAGGTCCAGGCTGGGCTGCAGGACACAACATCCCCCAGTGCACGAATTTTGTGCACCACACCTCTAGTTTTATATAACCTTTTAGATGGTATTTATAAGACAAGACAATATAGAGCATTAATAGTAGAAACCTCTATATAACCAAAGGCACTTCTCTATTCAAAGCTCCCACCCTTTATGGCTACTCAGGAAAGTTCTAATTTAAAGAAAGATTCAATAACAAAACTTGTATTTTATCTCATTGAATTAATTTTTAGTATAGCCAAGATGGAAATGAAAAAGTCCAAAAGGAATTTGAAGTTATCATTTCTAGATTGGATCCAATAAATTAAAATTAACATTTTAAATGTTTAAATGTATATATTTAAATGTTTTTTTTCTGAAAATGACGGTTTTCTTAATTTCTGTATATTGATCCTATTTAATAAAAGAATATTATGCAAATTGACCACACCTCCACTACACACACAAATAACACCCCCCAGCCTCGCCCAACAGCCAATTTGAGCAGATATGCAAATTAACCCAACCAAGATGGCTGCGGCCACTGAGAGCAGGAGGGAGGCTCAGATTTTGCCAGCAATGGAGAAAGCCAAGCTTTCTGCCTGCCCTTAGTGGCCTACACCTCCACTCAATGGTACAAAGTTTCAATTATAGAAAATCAATAAATTCCAACAGAAGTGGCTGCAGCCATGGAGCAAGCAGGAGGTTTGGCACTGCTCCAGGCTAAAAAATTTCAATTGTAGAAGATAAATAAATTCCAGATACCAGGGCCTCTGCTTGGGTCACTGGGGGTATGGCCAGCCTGAAAACTAACACTAGCCCCTCGCCCAGGCCATCTCATGCCCTAAGGTAACCCCCATCCTTATCTGGGACAGCCTTCTGGGCAAACCAGCCGGCCCCTACCCATGAACCAGGCCTCTATCCTAACTAATAAAAGAGTAATATGCAGATTGACCAACACACAAGACGGCTGCCCCCATGTGGTCAAAGATCCTGCCCCCATGTGGACACAAGATGGCTACCACAAGATGACCAGCAGGGGAGGGCCATTGGGAGGTTCCAGGCCCTGCAAGGGAGGGCAGTTGTGGGTGATTACACCAGCTGGGAGGGCAGTTGGGAGGGACCAAGCCTGCAAAGGAGGCCAGTTGGGGGAAATCAAGCCTGCAGGGAAGGGCAGTTAGGGGTGACCAGGCGGGAAGAGGAGGGAAGTTGGGGGCAAACAGGCTGGCAGGGGAGCAGTTAGATATCAATTAGGCTAGCAGGGTAATGGTTAGGGGAAATCAGGGAGGCAGGCAGGTGAGCAGTTTGGAGCCAGCAGTCCCGGATTTTGAGAAGGATTTCTGATTGCCTCTTAAGGTCCAATCCCTCTAAACAGGCAGTTGGACATCCCTCGAGGGGTCCCAGATTGAAAAGTGTGTAAGCTGCAGTAAGGGACATCCTTCGCCACCCCCCCCCCCCCCCGCATGAATTTCGTGCACCGGGCCTCTAGTATCATTATAAGTGAACCACTCTGCCTGGACTCAGAGACCTTCTTAACTCAACTCCACACAGTGTTTCTAACCAGATATTATTTGAATCAAACTTTCCTCTGTGTGTTCTAGTCAAGCAGGTCTCCCTTAGCTCTGTCCATCTCCTGAACCTCTGTGTATCTGCTCACTTTCTTCTGCAGTTCTGAAATGCTTCTTTTCTTCTTTTATTTATTTGGCTTTCTCTATCATTCAAAGTCAAATTTGGCACTAAAAATCTTGCCTAGTTACATTGTACTGAATTACAATTTCATCTCTCTAGACACTTGCCTTGATGGCAGAACAGTCTAGTAGAATGTGTAAAACAGAAAATTCATGGACTCCAGTCTTTGCTAGTTAATATTATATGACTTTTAATATACAAAATAACCCCTTCAAATAACACTTTATAGATTTAAAAATGATATAATAGTCTCACATGCTTTATAGTTTGCTTCAAATTAATCATGTTAACATAATTCCTAACATGTTATGTTACTACATATGAATTATTTTTCACTTACATGTTTTTCTTTCCAAAAACACAAATCAGGTATATCAGCTCTCAATAAATACATTCTACTTTTCCAATTATTTATTTTCCTCAAGAATATTAAAACCACGACTGACAAAACATCAAATAATATTTGACAAAGGAGGCAAGAGCATACAATGGAACAAAAACAGCCTCTTCAATTAAGGGTGTTGGGAAAGTTAAACAGATATATGCAAAAAAATTAAACTAGACCATGAACTTACACATTACACAAGAATAAACTCAAATGGATAAAAGACATGAAACCCTAAAAAATTCTAGAAGAAATCACCAAAATCTCAGACATATCTCACAGCAATATGTTTACCAATCCAGTTCCATTGTCCAATGGAAACTAAAGAGAAAATAAACAAATGGGACTACATAAAAATAAACATAAAAATAAAAAGCTTTTGCACTACAAAGGTAATCATCAAGAAAATAACAAGAAATCCCATTGCATGGGGGAACATACAGTATTTGCCAATGATACACGAATAAGGGGTTAATCTTTAAAATATACAGGGAACTCATACAACCTAACAAAAGGAAGACAAACAACCCAATCAAATAATAGGCAAAGGACCTAAATAGACACTCCTCGAAAATGAACATACAGAAAGCCAAAAGGCAGATGAAAAAATGCTCAAAGTCACTAATAATCTGAGGTAAGCAAATTAAAAAGCAATGAAATATCACTTCACACCTATCGAAATGACTCTCATCAACAAATCAACAAATGACAATGTTGGTGAGGATGTGGAGAAAAGGGAACTCTATTACACTGCTGGCAGAAATGCATACTGATGGAGCCATTATGCAAAACAGTATGGAGTTTCCTAAAAAAATTTTTTTAATAGTAGTCCCATTTGACACATTAATCCCACTTCTGGGAATATATTCTAAGAAACTTGAAACACTAATCAGAGAGAATATTTGCACCCCTATGTTCATATCAGCACAATTTACAATAGCTAATATTTGGAAACAGCCTAAGTGCCCATCAGTAGATGAGTGGATAAAAAAATCTGTGCTACATTTACACAATGGAATACTATGTGGCTGTTAAAAAGAAAGAACTTTTTCCCTTTGCAACAGCATGGATGGACCTGGAGAGTATTATGCTAAGGGAAATAAACCAGTCAGGAGAAAGATAAATATCACATAATCTCACCCATATATGAAATCTAATGTACAAAATAGACTGATGAACAAAAATAGATCCAGAGACATATGAGCATGAACAGACTGTTGAACCTCAGAGAGAAGGCATGGAAAGGTGGATGGGAAGAGATCAACCAATGAACTTGTAAGCTGCTGGAAGCAAATTCCAGCAGGTCATAATTATTCAAGAAGTGCATCAGAAGGCTGATGGACATTTTCAGCAGCATTGAAGATCTGCATATTATTATCTGCTGCCAAATAGCTAAGGGCAGTTCCCATAATCTAATAGTCCTTCATTGTTTACCAAACCTTACCTTTGATATGTATATCTGCTTGGATAAAGGGAAAAATGTGTAAATAAAATGTTGTGGGTCTGGAGATTTGGGGAGTCCACTCCATTAGAAAGTGAAGATTCCCCTGGCTCCCCCATGCCTTCCAAATTTACATTTCTTGTCTACTTACCCATTTATGTGCAGCTCTTCTCCAGATTCCTGAACCTTGCTGCAAAAAAGACTGCGACAGTATCCATATATGCATAACCCATGGACAGAGACAATGGGGTGGAGAGGACTGTTTGGGATGGAAGGCTCAATGGGGGAAAATGGGGACTTATGTAATACTTTCAACAATAAAGATTTAAAAAATAATTTAAAAACAACAACAACACATATACCTCTAAGGAACTCCTGGGTTTAAAGTGAAAACTCTTTACTGTTTTTGTTTTAGATTCAGCAGAGCAGCCCTCCAGGGTCAACAAAAAGAGAAATTCTATATAATGTTTGCCCATCTTTGCCTCTTTTAGGTGGGGAGATTTTCAGGTCCCCACATGTTGCTAATGGGAGTGGGCTTCTTGAAATATCTTGAGAAAACGAATATTCTGAGACTTCCGTCACAGATGAGATGTTGTTGAACGTTTTATTTCTGTGAAAGCACACCCCTGAGTTTTCAAGGCCCATTTCTCTTTGTCCCCCAAGGAATAAGTGTAGCTGTGGCTTCAGCAGAGTTAGAATCAAAGCCAGTGTTTAGGATTTTCACTTCATATTGGAGCAGTTCCCAGTCCAGCATTAGGCTAGCTTAATTTGTGTTTCTAGCTGTACTTAATTAGTCCATTGCATATAGGGTCCACAGTGCCATATGACTAGAGAGGAAACATGGGTGAATGAAAGGAGGAGGAACAAGAGAGCCCCATGAGCCAAGAGCAGAGCTCCTTTGTCTCAGGGATTATATATTCCCAAATTTTAGCAGGCTTTCAGTGGCCCTGCCCATTCTGGCTAATGATCTCACTTCCAAGGTTTGACTGACAACAAGCACCTTCCCTATGGTACCCCAAATTTAGTGAGCATGCTTTTATCTGCCCTTTGTCCAGTCCTTTCCAACACTGATCTGTAGGGAATAGACCAGTGGTTCCCTGGGGAGTGCAAAGTTACAGCGACCTGGTGAAGCTGCACAAATGGGATGCTTATGATGTCTGATTTTCCCCTTTGCTCCCTTCATATTATTAATGACTAGTTAAATTACAACAGTATCATGACCACACATAGAATACACTTCAAAAAACTTTAAGAATAACAGTATTTAACAGAGAACCATCGATCAGCTAATTCCTGCATGCCCCCTACAGGGAGGTGAGCTCAAAATCTGACAATGTGCTCTGATCAGTAATCAAACCATGACTTCCTGGTTCATAGTTCAACATTCACTGGCCACATCAGCTGGGCAGTATTTAGCATTTTAAAAAGAATTCTTCAATTCAAAGTGTTTTATTATAAATAAAAAATAATTCTTAAAAATTTTATCAACTATACTACTTTTATTAGTTTTCAAAGTGAGGGTAGAAGATATATATCCTATCCTATCTAATAAAAGAGTAATATACAAATTGATCATACCTCCACTACACCCACAAGCCATATCCACCAGCCACGCTTACTATCCAATCAGGAGCAATACGCAAATTAACTCCCAACAAAGATGGCTGCCGCCTAAGGCCAAAACCACCCAGCCCCAGTGCATGAATTTTGTGCATTGGGCCCCTAGTCTAATAAAAGTGTAATATGTAAATTGACTGTACCTTCACTACACTCACAAGCCACAGCCAGCAGCCACACCCACCATCCAATCAGGAGTGATATTCAAATTAACTCCCAACCAAGATGGCTGCCAGCCACAGAGAGCAGGAGGGAGGCTTGGGTTTCCCCAGCAGTGGAGGAAGCCAAGCCTGCCCTTGCCAGCCTAGGCCTCATAAAATGCTACAAAGTTTCAATTATAGAAGATACATATATCCCAACAGAAATGGCAGCAGCCATGAAGCTGGAGAGAGCAGAGGCTAGAGTTGCACTGACGATGGAGGAAGCCAAACTTCTGCAGCCCTGGCCAGCCTAAGTCTCCACTCCAGGCTACAAAGTTTCAATTATAGAAAGTAAATATCCCAAGAGAAATGGCTGCGGCCATGGAGTGAGCAGGAGGCTTGGATCGGTTCCAGGTTACAAAGTTTCAATTATAAAACATAAATAATTTCCAGATACCAGAGCCTCCACTTGGGTTGCTGGGGGGTGGGAGACAGGCCTGCAAACCATGACAGGCCCCTCACCCAGGTCACCGCATGATCCAAGGGAACTCCCACCCTGATCTGGGACACCCTTCAGGGCTAACTAGCTGGCTCCCACCCATGTACCAGGCCTCTATCCTATCTAATAAAAAAGTAATATGCAGATTGACCATCACTCCAACACACAAGATGGCTGCCCCTATGTGGTCAAAGATCCTGCCCCCATGTGGTCAAAGTTGGCCACCACAAGATGGCCAGCAGGGAAGGGCAGTTGGGAGGGACCATCTTGCAAGGGAGGCAGTAGTGGGCAATCAAACCTGCAGGGGAGGGCAGTTAGGGGTGACCAGGCTGGCAGAGGAGGGGAGTTGGTGGCAACCAGGCCTGTAGGAAAGGGAATCTGGGGGGGACCCAGTCCTGCAGGGGAGAACAGTTGGGAGTAACCAAGCCTGAAGGGGAGGGCAATTAGGGGCAATCAGGCTGGCTGGGGAGAAATTAGGCATCAAATAGGCTGGCACGGCGATGGTTAAGGGGTGATTAGGCTGGCAGGCAGAAGCATTTAGAGGCAATCAGGAAGGCAGGCAGGCAAGCAGTTGGGAGCTACTAGTCCTGGATTTTGAGAATGATGTCTGACTGCCCATTTGAGATTGGGCCTAAACAGGCAGTCAGACATCCCTCTAGGGGTCCCAGTTTGGAGAGAGTGCAGGCTGGGCTGAGGGATACCACCTACACTCCCCATTCATGAATTTCATGCATCAGGCCTCTAGTATTGAATAAAAGGGCTGAGTGGTTATACTTTATGTAGGAAAGAGGAAAGTATTCATTCACTTAACAAATATTTAGTATATCCTTTATTTATTTATTTAATCTTTATTCTTGACCCTTTCTAGCCTTCCCCCATCCTTCACCCCAAGTCTTCACCACCCTGTTTTTTGTGTCCATGGGTTATGCATATATGCATACAAGTTGATCTCTTCACACCTACTCACCCATCCCTGCCTTCTCTCTGATATTTAGGAGTCTGTTCCATGCTTCTTATTGTCTCTTTTCCATATTGAGGGGTGAAAATTATGATTTAAGATTCCTTTGTTAATCATCTCCCTAGTTTTAGAGAGAACAGACATATAAAAGAGTAATCATAATATGTGGGTCAATTATAGAATACTAGAATAATTATAACTAATAATTAATATATTTTACTTTACATACATATATTGCATCTCTTAGTTCCTGGCACAGGAGCATATTTTATTGTAACATTGATCTTTGATTCTGGTTACTAATATAGAGCTCCTAAATCGCTTGGAATTTCCTGGGTAATAGGAGTGTCTTTTGTTTTAATGTTTAGATTTTTTAATATTAACATTTTAAAAAATAAATATTTGGGACTCTTCATATCATCAAGATTATAAATGCAGTAATTTAAAATGTTTGTTTCACACTAGTGGTCAAAATGCAGTACTGATGCTTCTGAAGAAGAGGAACATAGGGTCGCATGGACCAATTTGAAGTATACCTAATTAGTAGTTAGATAGAAAACAAGAAAGGAAAATCTGTACAAATCAGATTATTCATATTTAAGAAGTCTGTGTGAATAGAGAAATGACTCCTTCAGTGTTTTAAGTGTTCCACGAATAATATCACAATTGCTAAGATCAAACATTCAACTTGCCATACAAATTATCTCTTAAATTTAGAGAGAAGGTTAATTTGGGTAAATATACAAAGTTCTATTTTTAATTATTCTGTCACTCCTGTTTAACTGTTTATTCTTGTAAATATTATACTTGTATTGGAGACAAATAAGTGATACCACATTATACCTCATTTGCTACTTCTTTCATTAAAACGCTGGGATCTTAATGATACAGAAATTAAAGTCTGAAATTAAATGTGAAAAAACAACTGCTTGATTTTATATTTTAAAGCAATTTAAACCATTATTGAAGGCTCTAAGTTTAAACCAGTAATCTGTAAATGTTTTTTAATGCTGTAGAATAAAACATCTAAAAAAAACCCTCTCTCTAAAATTCTAGAATGGCTAGCGATTATGCCTTTTAGAAATGATAGAGGTAGTACCAGGAGAGATTTTTACATACTTGGCAGGGGAACTGGGATGCCTTAAGGGCCTCTTTCAAAGACATTAATTTGGAAATATATATTGAGTACTTCTGGTCTGAATATAAAACAATATACCCCTGAGAACACAACATTAACATTACATTTTCTAGATTTCAGGCTGTGTCAAACATGTCCTTTCTCCCAAGTTTAACTATTTTTGTTTTTCCTGTAAGCTCATCTTTAAAATAATGTATATTTTGAACAGATAGTTATTTTACATATGGTTTTTTTTAAATGTGATAAAGCCAAACTTGGCCAATGGTCCTAATATATGGGACCATTTATCACTTCAACTATGGAGACTGAAATAGAATATATTCATTGTTGGTTTTGTTTATTTTCCTTCATAATAAAACCTCAATCAGAAAAGATTAAATAAAAAGGAGTGGGGGTGGGGGAGAGAAGGTGAAAGGATTAAGCCAAAAAAAAAATTATAAGAAAGAAAATCTCATAGACAGAGACAACAGTATGGCAATTACCAGAGTGAAAAGGGGATGGGGGACGGGGAGGGAGTGGAAAAGGGTAAAGGTGATGCAAGGAGATTTGACTTGCGGTGGGAAGCACACAATGCAATATACATTTTATGTATAATGAAATGCATATCTAAAACCTATATACTTTTAGTAACTAATGTTATCCCAATAAATTAAATTAAACAAAAAAAACACAATTTAGTGAAGGAGAATAGAATTTAAAAGTTGAAAATATTTTAATGCAATTACTTGGGTGATAATCTGATAGCAAAATACAGAACTAAATAGAAATTTAAGGTGCAAAATTTACACTATACACAGATTTAAGATATACTCAGAACGTCATTTACAATCATAAGGTAAGAAAGAATTTAAAAAGTACTCTTGGTGCTATAAAACCTCATAATTGGGGGGAAAAGCCTACTGATTTTATATAGTATTAATAAAAACTATAAATATGAAAATTTTAAAAATAAAAGCAATTTATTGAATAGAAGAAAATAAAGGCTATTCATCATTATGTTTACGTGCATGAACTATGGAGTTAGACCACTTGGATTGAAATTATGGCTTTGCAAATTACTGTTATAACTTTGGGAAAATTATTTAATAACTTTATTCTTATTTATTCATCTGTAAAATATGACAAGCATAGCTACTTCTTACATGGATTTTGTAAGGATTAGAGCAGTGGTTGGCAAATTCTTTAGTCAACAGAGCCAAATATCAACAGTACAAAGATTGAAATTTCTTTTGAGAGCCGAAAACCGACTTCTCTGCATGGGCCACTAAGTTTTAATCACAATATACATGTGCACCCACACGTGGTATTTTGTGGAAGAGCCACACTCAAGAAGCCAAAGAGCCATTATGGCTCATGAACCTTAGTTTGCCAACTACTGGATTAGAGGAATGAATACGTTGTAAAGAACAGTGTCTGACACATAAGAAGCTTCACATAAATTAAGTAAACATGTGAAAACCATTCTGTGTTAAATTACATAAAGGAACAATACCAGAATGACTAATGGATATTTGAGAAAAAAATGAAACTACTAAAAAATACTGTAAATAGAACTAACGGAGAAGTAACAAAGAGAAAAAAAAAACTGCCACATGTAAAGTTAATGGATAATATTCTTGATGTAAATTTGCAAATAAAAATAGAAACAAATGAACCTGTCAAATGGAAAATGGGAAAAGCCAGGAACTTCATCAAATAGTAAAATAAATAACAGGTAAATGTCTACAAAAACATGCTTACCCCAGACACTAAGTAAAGCAGTAACTCATAAATAACTTTAGCATAAAAAGGACCTTAAAACTGCAATAATAGTATATTTTTAAAAATCCATGAATCTTCACTTGGGTCAGGTTGGCAATTTGACACTTTGAATCAAGATGCTTAAGTAAGTTCAAGTTTCTTAGCTCAGAAACTACATATCTAATATTTTTTATATTACAAAATTAGGCTTGTGTACAAAAAAATATTCAAAATGTTTATCAAAATCTTTTTCTATTATATAAAATAAAGTTAAAGCAATATGAATGTCAAGAATAAAGGTATATTAAATTATATGATATATTTAAATATAAATTATATTATAGAGGAACTAGAGGCCCAGTGCATGAAAGTCATGCACTTGGGGGGGGTGTTCCCCTCAGTCCAGCCTGTACCATCTCAAATCTGGGAGCCCTCAGAGAATGTCCGACTACTGGACATTCTTCTCAAAATCTGGGACTGCTGGCTCCTAACCACTCAACTGCCTGGCTGCCTGATTGCCCCTAATCACTCTGCCTGCCAGCCTGATAGCCCCCTAACCATTCTACTGCTAACCCCATAGACCCCAACTATTCTCCCCTACAGGCCTGGTCCCCACCATCTGCCCTTCCCTGCCTGCCTGATCACCCCTAACTGCCTTCCCCTGCCAGCCTGCTCTAGCCCCCAACTGCCCTCCTCTGCTGGCCAATTTGGTTCTGATTGGTCAGTTTCTATGCCAGTCAACATCAAAAGTTCCGCTTCCTAGGCAGCCATTGGCTCCTCACAGTTAACTCAGATTTGGTTCTGTTTGGTCAGTTTCTATGCCAGTCAGCATCTCTGGGCCTATCTCCAGGCCTGGTCACAGAGGCAGGGCTGATCAGCAGCTGCCCCAGCCTGCTGGTGAGCAGCTGAACTGCTGACCTGTGGGAGAGAGAGAGAGAGAGGCTTGGCTGCTGGCGAGGGAGAGAGAAGCAGGGACTAGTTACATTCTTGAATTGACTATGAACATTGGGACAAATGGTGCATTAGCCTCAAGTTAAGTTTTATTTAAATATATTTGTTTTGATTTCAGAGAGGAAGGGAGAGGGAGAGAGAGATAAAAACATCAATGCTGAGAGATAATCATTAATCAGCTGCCTTCAGCATGCTACACACCAGAAACCAAGCCTGCAACCCCAGGGATCAACCCTGCAACCCAGGCATGTGTCCTGACCGGGAAGTGAACCATGATTTCCTGGTTCATAGGTCAATGCTCAACTACTAAGCCACATAGGCAGGGCCTCAAGTAAAATTTTTATAAAAAATTCCAGTTATAACATTTTGATTCACTTGGTCACAAGTGATAGCTATACTTAATTTTAAGAAAAATTAAGATACACAGAGTGGGCAAGTGCTTTTCACTAATTTACTTATTCAATCAGTGCTTTTAAAACCTACCATTTACCATGTGATTTTCTAAGCAATAGAGAGACATCATTGAAGAAAATAATTTTAAAAAAATTCTTGTCTTATAGATATTATATTCCATTAGTTGAATAGATAAATTAAAGATAAGTAAGTAAAATACATAATAAACTAGGGGATAAATGCTATGAAGAAAAATAAACCAAGGAAAGTGTGTAGTTAGTGCCAAGGTTAAAGTGATGGTCAGTTTAAACAGATTAGTCAGGAAACTTTTCACTGAGGAGATTATATTTGAACAAGTATTAATATGAGGTGAGAGAGCCCTGGCTGGTTTGGCTCAGTGGATAGAGCGTCGGCCTGCAGACTGAAAGGTCCCAGGTTTGGTTCTGGTCAAGGGAATGTACCTTGGTTATGGGAACATCCCCAGTAGTAGGTATACAGGAGGCAGCTGATAGATGTTTCTCACTGATGTTTCTAACTCTCTATCCCTCTCCCTTCCTCTCTGTAAAAAAATCAATAAAATATATATTTTAAAAATATGAGGTGAGGGAGAGAGCTGCCACAAATATGTCTGGAGAAAAGACATTCTGGACAGAAGAAAAAGCAAATGTTAAGTCCTAAAGGTAGAAGTATTTGAATAGAGAGAACAGAGAGGACAAGGAGAATACAGAAAATGAGCAATCCCGGAATCAAGAACCAGATGATTTGGGACAAAAGGGATGGACATTTGAATCCAGGAGAGTGAGATCACTGTGAGACGGAGTGTGTACACAGAAGAGACAGCCAGTGACTAAGGCTGGAGCATGCCTCTGTTAATACCTGCAGAGAGGAGAGCCATCCCACAAAGGACTTCAAGGAACAGACAGACAAGATGGAAGGAAAATCTAAAGATATGTTTTAAAGAGAAGAAATTACAATTGTGAGGAAATCTACTGAAAGATCAGTGTGACTTGATATAAAGACTGACGAGTGAATTTAGTAATGTGCAAATCATTGGCAACTTTGAATAGGCTGAGTTTAGTAAAGAGGTGGGAACAAAAGAACATCTGAGAGGAAGAACATGAGGCAGCCTTATGTGAGGAGATTTGAAAGGGGAACAGATCATTGAGAAGTAACTAGAGGAGTAAATGTGGTCAAATTTGATGGCTGGTGATAAACACTCAATAAAAAGGAAAAATCGATGATCCCTTAGATAGTGGAGATAATTGCTGGAGGAATGCCCTTAAAAAAGGAAAGAGATGGAATTTAGTTAACAAATAAAAGTTTTATCTTAGCATGGGGAAATGAGGAATGGCGTGGAGGTTTGTGCTTCTTGCATGACTAACACAAACAGAAGCCAGTTGCACAATGAGGTGATGGCAGAAGGCAGATAGTGGTAACAGCAGACTTCTCCACTCTGGCAAATAAAGATATGAAAACCCAGTGAGGGGAATCCAGGGTTAATCTGTCTCTGAGCCGGTGTAGAATTTTCTTTAAAGCTGCTAAGGGAAGTTTAAAGTTTTAAGATGAGAAAGACATATTTCAGCATGCAAGAATCTCTGTAGATTCCTGCTGATGGAGGCAAAAATACCAGGGAGGAATTCAAACAGCATAGAAATGTTTGTTGACTAGAGAAAGCATGAAACGTAAAAGGAACAGAAACATGGGGATAAATATGGCTTGCCCTATATGCATTGAGGAAAGTAATATGAAATAGAGACAAAATTATGGGGGCTATCAGGGAACAGAACGTGAAGAAGCTTGGAACACATTTTAAACACTTGAGGTTTTTTCCTAATGAAATTGAGAGAATTCTATTAAGATGATTTAAGCAGAATATTGCCAGATAGGTTGTAGTGTTTGTAAAATATCCTATCTACAAAATGGACAGATTAAAAACACAAGTGGGCTGTATATAGTTTATTTAAGTAATCTATTTTTAAATGGAAAAATGTGTTTTTAAAATAATTTCATTAAGATCTGATAGTAAAGTAAACATGACTCTCTCAAGAGAGTGAGTTAGGGATGTAATACATGGGCTCCTTCCTTTTGAAATGTTCTGTAAGGCAATCTCCTCCTGTTTCCTTTATCTATGTTTCTAAAGCTCAGGAATCTTTTCCCTTTGAACTGCTTCCCAGACTGCCAAAGCTCTTCTCCCTTCCAGCACACAGTTACACAGGTGATTGAACAGATAGCTCAAGCATTTTCCTCCTCTACAGAATCTAATTCCCCACAATCAGAAACCACATTTTATTTAGTTTTGAAGACCAGTGTACAGAATAATGCTTCATACACAGAACTTAGTAAGAGATCTTTAGAAATTATCTTTATTAAATTATCAGAGTATATGAGTTTTATAGTTATCTAGTTAGATATGCAAATATCTAGCTCCCCTAAACTAAGAACAAGTAAGGAAAACGAATATATTCTCTTCTAAAATGTTAAAAATCAGTCTATTATAGCCAGGACTGGTTTGGCTCAGTGGGTAGAGTGTCAGCCTGCAGTCTGAGAGGTCCCAGGTTCGATTCTGGTTAAGGGCATGTGTCTTGGTTGTGGGCACATCCCAGTGGGGGGGGGGGCAGTGCAAGAGGCAGCTGATCGATGTTTCTCTTTCATCGATGTTTCTGACTTTCTGTCCCTCTCCCTTCCTCTCTGTGAAGAATCAATAAAATATATTTTTAAATCAGTCTATTATATATTTAATATATGCATAGCCCTAAGTATTATTTTGCTAATGAAACACAAAGCAGCATGAAAGCAAATTAGTGATTTCTATTTAAAAAAAAAAGGCAAACACACGGGGGCATAGACTACAAAGGAGACAGGACTGAACCTCACATCACCCTGTTTGGCCCCGGAGGATGGCTGGTTAGCCAGAGACAGGTAAGATTCCTCAGGGAAGGAACAACCTAAGACAGGCACAGTCGCAGAGGGGCCAACAGGAGAGAACTAAAAGATCAACAGAGGTGGGGCACAGACCCTCATCCACAAACCTTGCAGGGGTTTGATTTCTCACCCCTCCTGAGGAAGGTCTCCTACTCCCACGGCTGTTACGCCTCCCACGCACAACTCACACCGGGACCCAGGTGGTAGACAGAGACTCGGCCAGCAATAGCTGCCCTATATCAAAATTTAATTTATTGCAAAGAATTCTGAGGACCTACTCAAAAATGCAAATATTCCTTTCCACAAGTATTTACTGGATAAACTAAGATTTCTGCTTGAGTATTAAAATTGACAGTAAAATAGTAATCAAGTTTTCAGATTAATTTAAATTGGCCAAGTGAAATAAGTGAATACTCAAGAAAATCTAACTCTACTGGACAAAAAGCTTTTCCTAAAACATTAACCAAATTATCTATTAGTAGTTCATCTCACTGCAAAATTGCCTAACATCCAAAGAACCTAAAGTAGTAATATTTGTATGCAAAAATTAAAATTTAAAATTACCAAGACTGCAAGATAAAATTTCCAAAAGCCCCTATTAACCAAAAAAGGGGTGTGGGGGACAATGAGGTAATATCATGTAAGGAAAAATATCCTATAAGTAAAATACATGTAGAAAATTCTTACTCCAGAAAAGAAAATTCCATTTGTAAAACCAGCTGCAGGACACCCATAAAAAAACACACATGGTGTCAAAATAAGCCAAAGGAAAATAATTTAGGCAAAAATAAAAAGAATCCCAACTCTATTTTGCAGAGAGGATCCCTTTGTTAACCTTTGGTCGAGAATGTGTTTGTGTGTTTGCAGAGAACAACTCCAAGACCATGTGGGTTCCTGCGACTGTGAGGAACTGACGGGCCTGTTCCATCCACGAGGACGGTCCAGAGATGGCGGACGCTGATGACACCTTGCCATGCTAGCAGTCGGCAGCTGTGTGTGGCTGCAGGCGGCCCAGGACCAAGCCAGAGAGGATGGATCTTGCATTGCCACGATGTGTCCACCATCTGGATACCATTGCTGACATGTACACATGAGGAACTATTTGACATTGAAACTGGGACTCAGAACAGTTGGACATTGAAACTGACACTCAAACTTTTTTTGCTCTTATACGTTTGTTTTCAGTATGCAGAGGCAAGATATTTTTGAAGAAAAGAAACAGGGGAGAGTGATTGATATTGAGGCAGGGTGGCCTCGAACAGGCTGTCAAGCTACAGGGGGAAGGCTGGAGTGGAGAGGAGGCAGATGCTGGGGGAGATCAACCGAAGGACTTGTATGCATACATATGAGCATAACCAATGAATGAAAGACGCTGGGGTGGGGAGGGAGGCAGGTGGGGATATGTGCTGGGGGGTAGGGGAGGCTGGGGGGAGGATATTGGGGGGGAGGAAAATGTATGTACTACTATTAAATATAAGTTATATTGTTAATAAAATTTAAAAAAATAAATAAAAAAATAAATTCTAAAAAAAAAAAGGCAAACAGATTTCTTGACTGACATTAGCACTATGTCATGCAAAAAAATTGATTGAAAATGTGTTCCCAAATAATATTTATATGAATATGTATATAGCAGTGGGCAAAAGTATGTTTACAGTTGTTCATTTGCAAAATACAAATTCTATCTAATAAAGGTGGAATATCCAAATTGATCATCACTTAGTGACAAAGATGGTAGAACCCACAGCCAATAAGGAGGAAATATGCAAATTGATGCAACAAAGATGGTGGCAGCTGGACCAAGGTGCTTGTACAGTCACCCTGCACTGGTCACTCCAGGCCTCTGGGTAGCTTGCAAAGGTGGAAGGTGGCAGCTAGAGCGAAGGCCCAGGTCCCAGATGCCAGCAGCCAGAGGAAGGAAGGTCTATTCTTACACGAATCATCATGCATCAGGCTCTAGTTAATAAATAATAATATAAGAACAAACTGCGTTTTACAAATTCACAATGATAAGCCTACTTTCGCCACCCTCTGTATATGTATGTATATGAAATTCCCTTTGACACTTCTAATCTATTTTAAAAGAGTGTTTAGAAAGTTTCTTTTGAAGAAACTATCGTGACTCCAGTGTATGCTCTTGCCTCCTTTGTCACATATTAATTGAGCATAATGATTGGGTTGATTTCTGGGTTCCTCTTCTCATTCCATTGATCTATATGCCTGCTCCTGTGCTAGTACCAGGCTGTTTTGAGTAAAGTGGCTTTGTAGAATAACTTGATATCTGATTTGTGATTTCTCGAAATTTGTTCATCTTTCTCAAGATGGCTTTTTTTCTTCCATATAAATTTTTGGCAATATTTGTTCTGTGCCTTTGAAATATACCAATGGGATTTAATAGTGATTGCATTGAATCTATAGATTGCTTTGGGTAGTATGGCCACTTTAATGATGTTGATTCTACCAATCCATGAACACAGCATATGACTTTCATATATATATATATATATATATGAAAGTGCAAGAGTAAGCTTGCCTCTGGCTGCTGGCAGGCACCCAGGACCCGAGCTTCCCTCACAGCCCCAGCTTCATCAGGAAGGATGTACAGTCTAATTAGCATATTATACTTTTACTATATATATATATGTCTTCCTTTAACTCTTTTTGCAATGTCCTGTAGTTTTCAGACTATAGGTATTTTACCTTCTTGGTTAAGTTTATTCCTAAGTATCTTTTTGTTTTGTTGATGTTGTGTTTGTTGTAATGGTAAATGGGATTTTTTTAAATTTATCTATCAGAGAGTTCATTATTGGTGTATAAAATTCTATTTATGGATGCTAATTTTATATCTTGATACATTGCTGAATTCATTTATTAAGTCTAGTAGTAATGTGTTTTTAGGGCTTTCTATATACAATATTATGTCATCTGTGAATAATGACAGTTTTACTTCCTCCTTTCCAATTTGCCTTTTATATATTCTTCTTGTCTGATCGCTATGTTTAGGACTTTCAGTTCTATGTCAAACAGGAATGGTGAGAGTGGAGATCCATTCTTGTTCCCATCTTTAGGGGAAATAGTTTTAGTTTTTGACCATTAAGTATAATGTTGGCTGTAGGTTTCTCATATAGGGCTTTTATTATGTTGATGTCTGATGTCTTTATTCCCATTTTGATGAGAGTTTTATCAAAAATGGGTGTTGACCTAGCCAGCATGGCTCAGTGGTTGAGCATCAACTTATGAACCAGGAGGTCATAATCAGGGCACATGCCTGGGTATTGGGCTCGATCCCCAATGTGGGGTGTGCAGGAGGCAGCTGATCAATGCTTCTCTCTCATCACTGATGTTTCTATCTCTCTCTTCCTCTCTGAAATCAATAAAAATACTTAAACAATGGGTGTTGGATTTTGTCAAAAGGTTTCTCTGCATCAATGGATATGATCGTTTGGGTTTTATCTTTCAATTTGTTTATGTGGTATATCACATTTATTAATTTGAGATATTGTACCAGCCTTGCGACTCTGGAACAAATCCCACTTGGTCATGGAATATTATCTTTCTGATGTACTGCTGGATCTGATTTGCTAGAATTTTGCTGAGGATTTTAGCATCTATGTTCATCAGGGATTTTGGCCTGTAATGTCTTTGTAATGTCTTTATCTGGTTTGAGGGTTAAGGTAATGCTGGTCTGATAGTTTAGAAGTGTTCCTTCTTATTAAATCTTCTGGAATAGTTTGAGGAGGATAGGTGTTAGTTCTTCTTTGAATGATAAAAATCCCATGTGCAGCCCTCTCCACCAAGACTTTTGTTTGCTGAGAGTTTTATTATTATTATTATTATTATTATTATTATTATTATTGCCTCAATTTCATTTATAGTATTGGTCTATTCAGGTTTTCTGATTCTCCACCATTGAGTTTTGGAAGATTGTATTTTTCCAGGAATATGTCCATTTTCAAGGTTTCCCAGTTTGTTGAAATACAAAATGATGTTGGGAAAATTGGACAGATACATGTAAAAAAGAGAAAGAAACTAGACCACCATATTATACCACACACAAAGTTAAACTCAAAATGGATAAAAGACTTAAATGTAAGACATGAAACAAAAAAATAGTAGAAGAAACCATAGATACCAAAATCTCAGACATTTTTCAAAGCAATATGTTTAACAACACATCTCCTAGGGCAATGGAAACTAAGGAGAAAATAAACAAACCACCCTACTTCAAAATAAAAAGCTTCTGTACAGCAAAATAAACCATCAAGAACATAACAAGAGAGCTCACTGCATGGGAGAAACTATTTGCCAGTGATACATCTAATAAAGGGTTAACCTCCAAAATTCATAGGGAAATCATACAACTTAACAAAAGGAAGATAAACAATCCAATTAAAAAATGGGCAAAGGACCTAAATAATAATTCTCCAAAATGGACATACAGAAGACCAAAAGACATGAAAAAAAATGCTCAAAATCACTAGTCTTCTGAGAGATGCAAATCAAAACAACAATGAGTTACCATGTCACACCTGTCAGAATGGCTATCATCAACAAGTCAACAAAAGACAAGCGCTAGTGAGGATGTAAAGAAAAGGGAGCCGTGGTAAAATGTTGGTGGGAATGCAGACTGGTGCAGCCACTAGGGAAAATAGTACAAAGTTTCCTCAAAAAATTAAAAATGAAGCTCCTCTTTGACCCAGTGATATCTCTTCTAAGGAATATATATATATATCCTAAGGAATCAGAAACACTCATCAGAAAAAAATATGTGCACCCCATGTATATAGCAGCACAATTTATAATATATCTGATTTGGAAACAGCCTAAGTGTCCATTAGCAGATGAGCAGAAAAAAAAAAAACAGTGGTACATCTAGATATGGAATACTAATCTGCTATGAAATAAATAAATAAATAAATAAATAAATAAATAAATAAATAAGCAAATAAATAAGCAAATAAGTAAGTAAGTAAATAAATAAATAAATAAAACATCTTACCATTTTTAACAGCATTATGAACCTGGAGAGCATTATGCTAAGGAAATAAGTCAGTCAGAGAAAGGTAAGTATCACATGATCTCACTTACATGTGGAAAATAATGAACAACATAAACTGATGAACAAAAATACATCCAGAGACATAGAAGCATCAAACAGACTACCATATCTCACAGGGAAAGCCAGGGAGGGTGCTGAGGGTGTGAAGAGATCAATCAATGAACACATATGCTCATATGTATAACCCATGGACATAGACAATAGAATGGTGAAGGCCTTAGGTGGGTGAGGGGCAGGGGTAAGATGGGAAAGGTCAATGGGGGAAAAGGGAGCATATGTAATACTTTCAACAGTAAAGATTTTTTTAATAAAGAAAATTTCTTTTAAAATAAAGTTTGAACACTAATAATGCCAAAAATATTTTTAGCTTTTAAACTTTTAGTTCTCTAGCGTCCAAGGTCAGAGTAAGTTCTACTAAAACTATTTCAAAAGTCACACTTTGTTGTCAATTTTAATTATTTGGTTATAGATTTTAACTTATTTTATTTTATTATCAAATAAATTATTTTCAGCCAGTAAATCACTGGATTTGATTCCTTACCTCAAAATATGTGTCAACTAAAAACATGTTAAACATGTGAGTCTATAACAAAAATATTGCTTCTAAAACAGTAGAGAATCATCCTGCTTGAAGACAATAGAGTAAAAAAGGAATATCATTTACTCAAAACAACCAAAAAACAAAGTATATGTAATATATGCAACAATGTCTTTTAAGACATTGGACATTATGCAACAAAGGACTGATCCCTGAGAGACAGGACAAAAACCTATGGCTTTTGACTGTCTCAGCTCATTGTTTTAGGAGGGTTTCTAGGTCATGACATAGGCATGAAACTGATGGACTTCCTGAGTTGAATCTAAGATAACCAGGGCAGAGAGCCATAGAGCAAAGAACAAAACAGAAAGAGAAATCCAAAGTTTTGGAGTGGGTCTTCTCTTTTGGGTATTTAGCAGAGTACTGATCAACACATGCATTGAACAAACTACCAAAGACCAAGGAAAGTGCCATCCAAAAGGAGTAGAGACAATAGCAGTGGATGTTCCCATAGGGCCAGACAACCTATAAAACATCATAATTAACAGGGCATTGATAAAGAGTATTTACTCATTATTAGGACAAAAATAGCTTTAGTTTAAATGCTCCACTGTCTTGTCTAACACATTTGATATCAAGAAGCAGGGCTGAGGGAAATGGGTACTGCCATCTTGTGGTTGAGGGCATCATCATCTTTGAGGGTGGGGAGGTAAATTAGCATATTCCCTCCTTATTGGTTGTGGTGCTGCCATCTTTGAGGATGGGGCAATCAATTAGTATATTCCCTCCTTATTGGCTGTGGGCACCACCATCTTTGCAACAATGTGAGGGTCAATTAGCATATTCTCTCATTTTTAGATAAGATGAATTAAATTTGCTAAAAATTTTTATTGGGTGTCTTGTTGTGTTCTATAGTTCCTAAACAACTCAACATTCATATAAAAACTCCAGGAGAAAAGTTAGTAAATCAAAAAATAACTTCTGGTTCAGTTGAGCATTGATCCATGCACTTAAAGCTTACTGGTTTGATTCCTGGTCGGGGCACATGCCTGGGTTGTGGGCTCAGTTCCTGGTGGGAGACATTCAGGAGCCAGCCAATCGATGTTGATTCTCCCCCACCAATGTCTCTATCTATCTCTCACTCTCCCTTCCTCTCTCTCTCTCTCTCTCTCTCTCTCTCTCTCTCTCTCTCTCATGAATAAAACATATTAAAATACTTCTGTATAGCTGAATTGTTATTAATGTTCATATCTCTGTCAAAAATTATACATTTATATTTTATTGATTTTTTTTTACAGAGAGGAAGGGAGAGGGATAAGAGTTAGAAACATGGATGAGAGAGAGAAACATCAATCAGTTGCCTCCTGCACATCCCCTACTGGGGATGTGCCCACAACCAAGGAACATGCCCCTGACCATAATCGAACCCGGGAGCCTTGAGCCTGCAGGCCGACGCTCTATCCACTGAGCCAAACCGGTAGGGCAAAAATTATACATTTATAGAAAGGATTGGAAGTTGTGCAGATCTGGAAATGCCATCACAGGCCATAGCGTATTATAACACCTAGGGGAATCAGGGAAGAAGTCTTGATGAAATACTTATGTATTTTGCTATAACAAAGAAAAGATTACATTAACTATAAGTATTTAGTCTCATTTACACCTGACTTCTGCTTCCCTAAAGGCTCACATGCTGGATCTTGTGTCTTTAATAAAGAAAGACACCCCCAGAATATTATAGAAAAAGTGAGTATGGTATTCTTAACTATTGATAATTAAAGGAGTAGACCAGCTTCAAAGATGAATCCTGGCATAGCTCAGATATTTGTCAGGCTGCAGCAGGTACTGATGAACTTTCTAGGACTACTTTTAGTCCATAGTATGATATGTTATCAAAGAGAGGTTTATACAACCAAGTCATAAAAGAAGTAATTATACAGGACTGAACTGACCAATAAGTAAAAAGTAGTTGTAGCAATTTTATTTGATACATGGTTGGTATTAATTTTTAATGTTCTGTGTTCTAATAGGCATCAGAGAGAGAGAGAAAAGCTTTTTCTTAATATATTTTCAACTCAACTCAATAGTTAATGTTTTTATCAACTGAAATTAAACATTTTAAATGATACCTGATTATATCCCACTCTTTAGAACTAAGAATTCCTTTTTACAAAGGAATCTTCCGAAGACTTTCAACTGAAATCCTTCTGTGCAAACAACTTTAAAAAAATGAGGTGAAATTCATATATTATAAAATTAACTATTTTAAGTGTACAATTAAACAGATTTAGTGCATTCACATTATATACAAACCACTATACCTATCTACTTCTAAAATACTTTTGTATTACCCCAAAAGGAAATTTTGTGCTCTTTAAACAATCATTCTCTATTTCCTTTCTTCCCAGCCCCTAGCAATGACCAGTTTCTGTCCCTATGGAACTATATATTCTGGATATTTTATATACATAGAATCTCATGGTATATAACCTTTTTGTAAGGTTTCTTCACTTTGTATAATTTTTAGGTTTATATATGTTGTAGCATTTATTAATACTTCATTAATGTTTATGTATGTTCAAAAATTAATTGCATGGCTATGTCATATATGGCTATCTATTTTTGTCTTCTTTTGTCATTCTCTATTATGAATGGTGCTATGGGAGATTTAGTTTTGAATAAATATTTGTTTGAGCAACAAAATTTGCCATAAAGAGATAAAAGGACAATATATGTACATAGCTTTTAATCAAAATTAATTACATTATTTTTTCTTACAGAAAATTACAGATAAACTATTGGAAACTTGCAGATTCAGGAAAAATATAATCCAAAGTTTTTCTTTGTTTTTAATTTTTTTAAATATAGATGGATCTACAGGGTATTAAGCTAAGAAAAATAAATCAGACAGAGGAAGATGAATACCATAAGATTTCATTTATATGTGGAACCTAATTAAAATAATCCAAATCCTTTAATATTTTATAAATAAGGTAATTAGGGATTATTATCACTGGTTGTGCTAAAGGATACTTTATCTGGTATGCAGACTCCTTAGGTCTATCTCAACTTGCTTAGATTGGAGATAAAAAATGTTATTGAGAAAATTTATGGAGCAGAGAGAAGTGTGTACAGTCTGTGGGTGCAGTTCTGAGTATGATTAAATTCATGATGGAATGGATCAGAGGAATGGCAGCATGAGAGATCCCATTGACCTCTCCGCCTTAATTGCAACAAGTTAATAAAGTTCAACAAAGAAACCCCTACACAATACAGAGGCATGCCTGTGAGATCTGCATGTTGAAACATCTTAAGGTGGGAAACCAGGAATAAAAGGGGAGATAAGAAGGGAGGAAAATTCAGATGGGCAGCTGCGGACACATTCCTGCAGCCTGGAGCTTGAGGCCATGCCTGGAGAGGGGAGGAATCTGGCAGTAACAGGTGCTTCCTTCTGCCAGGAAGAACAGAGAGCTGCAGGAGACAGCTCAGTGAGGCGAGCAGAGTGAAGAGTGACTGAGCCAGCAGACACCTAATAGAGCATTGGGTTTTGCCCCTTGGCTGTCCACTGTGGGGCAGTGGTGTTTCAGACAAAGAAACAGAGAGCCCTGCCACCCTTTGGACTACCAAAAATTGTCTCCCATTATCCCTGGTATTGGGTGGAAGAGTACATTATCAGTAAACCAAGAGCTACTGCACTATAACTGCTATTTCTCTCTTTGATTGATCCCCAGGTGGGCTGCTTAGGGGTCTGGGTCACCATTACAGTTAGGCCAAAACAAACTCCACCCCCAAGCAGTGCATCTTTACTGTCTTAGTTAGGCAGTGGAGATCAAATCTGGGAGATATATATATATATATATATATTTTTTTTTTTCTAGTTTGCCAGTGTCTACAGGAAATAGTAGGAAGATCTCTCCAGAGAAAGCTACTGGATAAGGGCTATGCATATAAACACACAATTATGCCTAGACAATTGAGAGCAGCAAATACCATGAATAACTGTGATAACAACGATGGTCAGAAAGAAAATGAAAAATCTCCAGAAAGCAATCTGGAATATATGATACAAATGACAGAGATTTCAAGATTTCATTTCTGAAAATACTCAACAAGATTCGAGAAAATTCAAACAGGTAATTCAGTGAGTTAAGAAAATAAATCAATGAAGAAAACAAGTACTTTACCCAAGAGATTAAAACTTTGAAAAAGAATCAATCAGAAATGTTTCAAATAAAACATGCAATTAAGAATTTTAATAGTGAATTTTTGAGCATAGAAAACAGAGCCAACCAGATGGAGGAAAGAATTATTAGTATATTGAAGATGAAAATTTAAAAATTACACAAAGAAAAAAAAGAGACCTGAGAAGAAACAAAAATATAAAAGAGCTCTATGAATTATCTTACTCCATCAGGAAAAAAGTAGTCTTATCTACTAAAAGAGTAATATGCAAATTTACTATACCTTTGCTACACCCACAAGCCAATCAGATCCAGAATGCAAATTAACCCAACCAAGATGGCAGTTAATTTGCATATCTGCACAGAAGACGGCATAGATGAAAGCCAAGCACTGCAGAAGTGGGCAAAGCTGCTAAGAAATAAGCAAACGGGGTGGGGGAGAAGGGAAGAGGCAAGGCAGAGGAGACAGGAGCGAGGCAGCGGAGATGGGAGAGGCAGAGATGCAAGCGAGCAAGACAGCAGAGATAGAGAGAGCAAGGTAGTGGAGAAGGGAGCGAGCCAGCAGAGAAGGGAGGGAGCTTTGCTCAGGCCACAGGAAACTCTATTCTTGCAGGAATCTTCCTGCAATGGGTCGTTAGTATTAGAATAATGGGCATTTCAGGAGAATAAAGAGGGAGAAAGGAACAGAGAGTATATTCAAGCAAATATGGATGAGAACTTACCAAGTGTATGGAATGAACTAAAATCTCAGATCCAAGAAACAAACACAACATTTGGTTACCTCAACTCAAAGAGGTCCTCATTATGGAACATTGTATAAAAACTGTCAAAACTCATGACAAGGAGAAAATTCTCAAAGCAGCCAGAGAAAAGAAGGAAATGACTTACAAAGGAAAAGCCATCAGAATATCATTTGACATTTCAACAGAAATTCTATAAGCCAAAAGAGAGTGGAAACAAATATCCAAATATTTGAAAAAGAGAAATGACCATGAATAATATATTCAGCAAAATTATCCCTTAAATATGAAGGAGAAGTAAAGTCATTCCCAGACATGCAAAAGCTGAGATATTTTATCATCAGAAAACTTCCATTACAGTAAACACTCAAGGGAATCATTCTACCTGAAACAAATACTTAAGGTCAGAATAATACAAGTAAGATCACAAAAAAAACTTACAGAATACACAGGGATAATATGTGACAAAATATAAAAGGTTAGTGGATAAAGGTCTGAATTAGTGAAGGAGAATAAATATCAGATGCACTCAAAAGAAAAAAAACAGTACTGTATAATGAAACTTTATTTTTTATAAACCTAATGATAAGCACATAAAAAAATCCAGGACACATAGCTTAAAAAAAGAAAATGGAGGGGGGCGGGGAGAGATGGTGCCTAAGTGGAAGCCATAATGACGCTCTCCCAGAACCAAACTGGAATACAACTAAAATAGAAACACCACCCTGAGAAATCAACTGAAGACGAGCTGGAGAGAACCCTGAAAACCAAGGACAGAAACGGAGCCAGCATAGAGACTGGTAAGAAGGGTTAGGTGAGAAAGGGTGGGCTGGGCTCTCAGAGAAATCAGCTAAAAGGATAGCAGCTGCTGGTGGGGGGTTCCCACTGAGAACTCTATGTTCTAAATCCTAAACTGGAATAATCCATCCCAGAGAACCAGAACTGAGAAAGGTGCCCACATAATATCTGGCTATGAAAAGCACCAGGGTTGCTGTCTGCCAAGGAAAGACAGCTGAAAATGCAGGCACCTCTTAAGTTCAAAGGCAAAATATTTTGTGGGCAGCCACTAACCTTGAGCACTGGCAGAGGGAGTGCAGAGTGGACCAGAGCAGTGAAAGCAAAATCCGGGGTTGGGGCCTCTGTAGTTTGAGCCATCCCAGTTACCTGTGCTGAGTCATTCCTTCAGGCTGCAGAGGACATCTTTATCCATAGACCTTTGCTATTCAGGTGGTTTTTGCCTGAAAGTAAGGCAGCTGTCCCACCCTGTTGGAAGACTTCTTGCCCCACCCTGTGATCAATACTCTGAGCCCAATCAAAACTGACTGTCAATTAGACCACAGGCTGAGGCCAATCTCTGGAGGCTTTGAGTCTTTGCCTGATCTCTCTCTGGTCCTGGAGCTAGGAAAAACAAATCCTGGTGCACATCTTGGTCTTTTCCAAAAGTACCCAGGCCTCGCTGAGAGAGCCACAAGTTGTGAATTGCTGATAGCTCCAAACAGTGTACTCAGAGCCAGTCACAAACACCATTTGACATTGTCCTGAAGTAGATATTGGTAAGCACAGAAGATCTGCCTAATACACAGACACAATTGCAAATAGGCAGATAATATCAGAAGACAGCAAAACAAGTCCCAAATGAAAGAATAAGAGAATTCTCCAGAAGAAGAGCTAAATGAAATGGAGATAAGAAATTTATCAGATATAAAGTTCAGAATAATGATGGCAGGTCTTCTCAACAGCATGAAAAACATTATATATATAGTAACTATGGAAGACCAGTCAGAAATACAGACTGATATAGTGCTAATAAAGAACACATTGAAAGGAATTCAGAGTGGATTAGGGAAAGTCAAAGATCAGATCAGTGAATTAGAAGACAGTGTAGGAAAAAAATAGATCAATTAGAGAACCAAAAAGAGAAAACAATTAAAAACTATGGGATCCCTAACTGGTTTGGCTCAGTAGATATAGTGTCAGCCTGCGGACTGAAAGGTCCCGGGTTTGATTCCTGTCAAGGGCATGTACCTTGGTTGCAGGCACATCCCCAGTAGGAGGTGTGCAGGAGACAGCTGATCAATGTTTCTTTCTCATCGATGTTTCGAACTCTCTAACTATCCCTCTCTCTTCCTCTCTGTAGAAAATCAATAAAATATATTTAAAAAAAAAACACATGAGGAGCTAAAGGACACGAAAGGTAACTATATTCAGATTATGAGATTGCCAGAAGGGGATGAAAGTGAGCAAGAGATAGAGAATGTGTTTTAAAAAATAATGGCAGGTAACTTCCCTGACCTACTGAAGAAAAATGTTACATGAGTTCAGGAGGTACAGAAAATCCCAAGCAAGAAGAACCGAAATGGGCACATGCCCAGGTATGCCATCTAATAAAAGAGTAATATGCAAATTGACCATATCTCCGCTACACCCACAAGCCATACCCATCATCAATGTCCCAGCCATAGCCACCTCCAATCAGGAATGAATATGCAAATAAACCCAACCAGATGGCTGCCGCCACAGAGAGCAGGAGAGAGGCTTGGGTTTCCCCAGTGATGGAGGAAGCCAAGCATTCCACCTGCCATTGCCACTCCAGCCTCCACACCAGGCTACAAAGTTTCAATTATAGAATCCCAACAGAAATGGCAGCAGTCACAAAGCTGAAGAGAGGCAGAAGGCTACAGATGCCTGCAGTGATAGAGGGAGCCAAGTTTCTGCAGCCCTGGTCAGCCTAGGCCTCCACTCCAGGCTACAAAGTTTCAATTATAGAAAGTAAATAAATTCCAACAGAAATGGCTACTGCCATGGAGCTAGCAGAAGGCTTGGCTCTGCTGCAGGCTACAAAGTTTCAATTGTAGAAGAAAAATAAATTCCAGATACCAGGGCTTCCACTTGGGTCACCAGGGGGTGTGGCTGGCCTGAAAACCACCACAGGCCTCTCTCCCAGGCTGTCCCACACCCCAAGGGAACCCCCATCCTGATCCAGGACATCCTGGACAAACCAGCTGGTCCCCACCCATGCACCAGGACTCTATGATATTTAATAAAAGAGTAATATGCAGATTGACCATCACTCCAACACACAAGATGGTTGATGCCATTTGGTCAAAGATCTGCCTCCATGTGGACACAAGATGGCCACTACAAGATGGCCAGCAGGGGAGGCCAGTTGGGAGGGACCAGGCCTGCAAGGGAGGGGAGTTAGGGGTGACCAGGTTGGCAGAGGAGGGAAGTTATGTGTTACCAGGCCTGCAGGGAACGGAAGTTGGGGAGGACCCAGGTCTGCAGGGGAGAGCAGATGGGGGATACCAGGCTTGCAGAAAGGGGAAGATATGGGCAAACAAGCTGGCTGGGGAGCAGTTAGGCATCAATCAGGCTGGCAGGATGGTGGTTAGGGGGTGATTAGGCTGGCAGGCAGAAGCTGTTAGGGGCAATCAGGAAGGCAGGCAGGTGAGCATTTTGATTGTGAGAGGAATGTATGACTGGCCTTTTAGGCCCAATCCCAGTGGGATCAGGCCTACACGGGTAGTCAGACATCCCTTGAAATGTCCCAGATTGCAGAGGGTGCAGACTGGGCTGAGGGACAGTGGCCACACTGCCTCCCCCATGCACAAATTTCCTACATCAGGCCTCTAGTATAATAAAATAAATGCCAAAAAATAAAGACAAAAAGAGAATCTTAAAAGCAGGAAAAGGAAATAAATTTGTTGCATACAAAGGAACTCCCAAAAGGTTATCAGTGGGAGTTCTAAATCATACTCACTGATCTAGTTTCCTCATCAAAAATTCCACAGGCCAGCCAAAACTGGTTTGGCTCATGGATAGAGCGTCGGCCTGCAAACTTAAAGGTCCCAGATTCAATTCCAGTGAAGGGCATGTACCTTGGCTGCAGGCACATCCCCAGTAGGGGTGTGCAAGAGGTAGCTGATAGATGTTTCTCTCTCATAGATGTTTCTGACTTTCTATCCCACTCCCTTCCTCTTTGTAAAAAATCAATAAAATATACTAATTTTTTTTTTTAAATTCCACAGGCCAGAAGGGAATGGCATGAATTATTCAAGGTAAGGAGAAGCAAGGGACTGAAACCAATATTACTATATCCATCAATGCTATCATTGAAAGTAGAAGTGAAATAAAGAGCTTCCCAGACAAACAAGACTAAAGATGTTTATCATCACCAAACCAACATTGTAAGAAATGCTAAAGGGATTGCTGTAATGAAAATAAGAAAGAGAAAGAAAGAAACATAGGCATAAAGAATTAAAATGGCAATCAATAATAATCTTAAATGTAAATGGGTTAAATGATCAAATCAAAATCATATGATCATCTCAATAGATGAAGAAAAAGTATTTAAGATACAACATCCATTTATGATTAAAACACTTAATAAAATAGGTATTGAAGGAATGTACCGCAACATAATAAAGGCCATATATGACAAACTCTCAGCTAATATCATACTAAAACAAGGATGTCCACTCTCATCACTTTTATTTCATACTAGGGGCCCATTGCATGAATTCAAGGACCTTGAAAGGAACTGTGGGCTGTGAGGCTGTGATTGGCACAGAGGTGGAGTCTTGGCCCATCCCCTGAACCCCCGACTGGCCCCTCCTGTAGCAGCCCCCAGTTCCCTGTTTTCTGGCAGCCCTACTCCCACCAACACTGCTCCCATGTGCTGGCAGCATTGGCCTGGCTCACCCACACTGATGGCACAGAGCAATTGGGGCCAGCGTCAACAGCAGATACAAGTGGGGCTGGCATAATAGAGGTGAGAGTGGAGGCTGCTGGCCCCAATCACCACTCAGGTGCAGAGGAATGTAGAGAAGCCCTCAGGGGCATTCAGGGCCAACAGCGCCACTCGTATTTGCTAATGGCGCCAAGTGATCGGAACCAGCTCTCAGCGCCAGATGTGGGTGTGAGTGGCAGCTCTGGCTCTGGTTTCTGGTGCAAGCAGGGACAGTGCTGGCAGTGGGTGCAATCAGCAGCTCAAGTGCTGGAAACAGGTGTGAATGTCGGGAAGGACCACAGCTTGAGAACATAAAATTTTCAGTAATCACCAGAGGCTTTCCCCGATGACAGTGACCAGTGCCCTGTCTTGGTCTGGAACCCCCACTCACCTGCTCCACCATCCCACCATGGCTAATACCCACCATATACTGCACATACCCCCTGGTGTTCAGCACATATCATAGCGACCAGCTGTTCATTTGTTCGGTTGTTCTGGTTGTTCTACAGTTCGGCTTATTTGCAAATGAGCCTTTTATTATATAGAATAGTTCTGAAAGTTCTAGCTAGAATAATAAGGCAAGAGAAATATATATATACACTATCTAATAAAGAGAAATATGCAAATTGACTTTATCTCCAATCAAGCCACACCAACAGCCATGCCCACCACCAATCAGGAGCAAATAAACCCCAACCAAGATGGCTGTGGCCACTGAGAGCAGGAGAGAGGCTTGGGTTTCCCCGGAAATGGAGAAAGCCAGGCTTTCGGCCTGTCCTTGCTGGCCTAGGGTTCCACTCAATGTTACAAAATTTCAATTATATAAGATATATCCCAACAGAAATGGCGGCAGCCTTGGAGCTGGAGAGAGCAGAGGTTAGAATTGTCTGGGCGATGAAAGAAGCCAAGCTTCTGAAGCCCTAGTGATTAGGCCTCCACTCTAGGCTACAAAGTTTCAATAATAGAATTTAAACTGAAATGGTTGCTACCATGGAGTGAGCAAAAGGCTTGGCTCTGCTCCAGGCTACGAAGTTTCAATTGTAAAACATAAATTAATCCCAGATCTAAGGGCCTCTGCTTGGATTGCCAAGGAGTGTGGCCAGACTGCAAACCACAACAGGCCCCTCGTCCAGGCCGCCCCATGCCCCAAAGTAACCCCCACCCTGATCCGGAACACTGTTCACAGCAAACCAGCTGGCCCCCAGTCATGCACCAGGCCTCTATCCTATCTAATAAAAGAGTAATTTGCAGATTGATCATCACTCCAACACACAAGATGGCTGATCCCATGTGGTCATAGATCCTGCCTCCATATGGACAAAAGATGGCCAGCAGCAGAGGACAGTGGGAGGTTCCAGGCCTCCAAGGGAGGGCAGTGGTGGGCGATCAGACAAGCAGGGGAGAGCAGTTGGGGGGAACCAGGCCTGCAAGGGAGGACAGTGGTGGGCGATCAGACCAGCAGGGGAGAGCAGTTGGGGGGGAACCATTCCTGCAAGGGAGGGCAATTGGGGGCAATCAAGCCTGCAGGGGAAGGCAGTTCCAGGTGACCAGGCTGGCATAGGAGGGAAGTTTGTGGCAAACAGACTGGCAGGGGAGCAGTTAGACGTCAATTAGGCTGGCAGGGTAGTGGTTTGGGGGTGATCAGGCTGGCAGGCAGAAGCATTTAAGGGCAATCAGGGAGGCAGGCAGGTGAGCAGTTGGGAGCCAGCAGTCCTGGATTGTGAGAAGGATGTCCGACTGCCTTTTTAGGCTTGATCCTACTGGAATCAGGCCTAAATGGGCAGTTGGGTATCCCTCAAGGGGTCCCATATTGGAGAGGGTGCAGGCTTGGCTGAGGGACATGCCCTGCCCACCATGCATGAATTTTGTGAACTGGGCCTCTAATAAATATATATATATATATATATATATATATATATATATATATATATGTATATATAATCCAAATAGGGAAGGATTAAATAAGACTATCACTTTTTACAGATGTAAAGATGTGGTATATATATATATATATATATATATATATATATATATATACACACACACACACACACACACACACACACAAACACACACACACACACACAATGGAATACTTCTCAGCCATAAGAAAGATGAAATGCTGCCATTCACAACAACATGGATAGACATTGAATATTATGCTAAGTGAAATAAATCAGTCATTAAAAGCTAAGAAACATATGATTTCACACATATGTGGGAAATAAAACTGAAACTATTGGACACAAACAGCAGTGTGGTGGTTGCCAGAGGGAAGGGGGTGAAGCGTGAAGGGGAACCTAATATATGGTGATGGGAGAAGGTTAGGCTGGATGGTAGGAACACAGTGCAATCAATATACAGATCTTGAAGCATAGAAACCCATACCTGAAAACTGTATGATCATATTAACCAGCGTTACCCTAATACATTTAACAATATTATGGGTCCCAGGTTTGATTCCGGTCAAGAGAATGTACCGTGGCTGTGGGAAAATTCACAGTAGGGGGTGTGCCAGAGGCAACTGGTTGATGTTTCTCTCTCATCAAAGTTTCTGACTTTTTATCCCTCTCCCTTCCTCTCTGCTTGGCCCAGAGACTCCGCCCATCCAACCTGAGCACAGCTAAGCTTCACAGACAATTGGCCTGGAGGTCAACCCCTCCAAGTGCTAACAACGATTAACCAGACTGGGGAACCCATATCCACCTCAGGTAACTGGGGAGACTGAGCCACTGTCCCTAGTAGGAAGTCTACCACACAAAGCTAATTGACCAACTCAGGGAAGCAGCCATCATGCAGAGACATGGAAAGAAATCAGATGTGAAAGAAATGGAGGAAAAAAAACGACTGGACATGGAATTCAAAACCACAGTTATAGGGCTTTTCAAGAGGCTCCAACAAAAGGTCGAGGCCTATAAGGAAATAAGCAAGACAGCAAAGGAAATGACTGAGTCCTACAAGGATATGAACAAGACCCTCAAGAATATGATAAAGACCAATGTGGAATTGAATGAGTCCTACAAGGTAATGAAGGAGACCCTCAAGGATATAAAGGAGACTCTCAAGAATATGAAAAAGGACCAACCAGAAATTAAGCATACACTGACTGAAATAAAAAATATTATACAGCCTAGACCGGTTTGGCTCAGTGGATAGAGCGTCGGACTGGGGACTGAAGGGTCCCGAGTTCGATTCCAGTCAAGGGCATGTACCTTGGCTGCGGGCACATCCTCAGTAGTGGGCATGCAAGAGGCAGCTGATCGATGTCTCTCTCTCATTGATGTTTCTGACTTTCTATCGCTCTCCCTTCTGCTCTGTAAAAAATCAATAAAATATATTAAAAATATATATATATATATTATACAAAGACCTAAAAGTGCTCTGGAGCACCCTAAGAACCAAGTTAAAGATTTGAAATAGAAAGAGGTAAAATCCACTCAGCTGAAAAAGCAAGAAACCAAAAGAATCCAAAAAATTGAAGATAGTGTAATGGGCCTCTGGGACAACCTCAAGCATACCAACATCCGAATTATATGGTTGCCAGAAAAAGAGAGAGAGCAAGACAATGAAAACCTATTTGAAGAAATAGTGACCGAAAACTTCCCACACCTGGTAAAAGAAATAGACTTAGGAGTCCAAGAAGTGCACCGAACCCCAATATATAGGAACCTTAAGAGGACCATACCAAGGCACATCATAATTCAAATGCCAAGAGCAAAAGACAAAGAAAGAATATTAAAAGCAGCAAGAGAAAAACAGTTAGTTACCTATAAGGGAGCACCCATACAATTGTCAGCAGATTTCTCAACAGAAACAATGCAGGCCAGATAGAGTGGCAAGAAATATTCAAAGTGATGAACAGCAAGAATCTACAACCAAGATTACTCTATCCAGCAAAGCTATCATGCAGAATTGAAGGTCAGATGAAGTGTTTCGCAGATAAGAAAAATCTAAAGGAGTTCATCACCACCAAACCAATATTATATGAAATGCTGAAAGATATTCTTTAAGAATAGGAAGAAGAAAAAGATAAAAGTATAAATTAGAATCACGGACATAGAGAGGGAATGGACTGACAACTCTTGGGGAGAAAGGGGGTGTGGGAAGTGCAGCAAGAGCCTGGACAAAAATCATGCAACTATGGGAGAGGTCAGTGAAGGGGGGTGAGGGCGGAGGGTGGGATGGGTACCAGGTGGAGGGGAACTATAGGGTGAAAAACATCCTGGAGACTAATGACAATAAAAACACAACAATCCAAAATCTATGGGACACAATGAAAGCAGTCCTGAGAGGGAAGTTTATAGCTCTACAGGCCTATCTCAAAAAAATAAGTAAAAATGGTATTATATCATCTAATGGTACAATCAAATAATTAGAAAGAGAGCAACAAGAAAAGGTCAGAATAGGAAGGAGATAATAAAGATTAAAGCAGAAATAAATAGCATTGAGACAAAAACAAAAAATGCAAAAGATCAACAAAACCAAGAGCTAGTTCTTTGAAAGAATAAAGAAGATTAATGAACCTCTATCCAGGCTCACCAAGAATCAAAGAGAGAGGACCCAAATAAACAAAATCAGAAATGATAGAGGCGAAATGACAACAGACCCCACAGAAATGCTAAGTATTGTTTAAAAATACTATGAACAATTCTATTATAATTATACAACATGGAGGAAATGGATGCATTCCGAGAAAAATACAACCTTCCAAAACTCACTCAGGAAGATTCTAAAAATCTCAATAGCAATATAACTATGGAATAAAATGGTGCAGTCATCAAAAAACTCCCAGCTAACAAAAGCCCAGGGTTTTCTATGTATCTCAATACCAGATATCAAGCTGTATTACAAAGCCACTGTTCTCAAAACAGTGGTCAATCTGTGTATTACTCTTTTATTAAGAAGGATAGAGGCTGGTACATGGGTGGGGACTAGCTTGTTTGCCCTGAAGGGTGTCCTAGATCAGGGTGGGGGTTCCCTTGGAGTGTGGGGTGGCCTGGGCAAGGGGCCTATGGTAGTTCTGGCCCGGGGATCTGGGATTAATTTATGTTCTACAATTGAAACTTTGTAGCCTGGAGTGAAGCCAAGCCTTCTGCTAGCTCCGTGGTGACAGCAATTTCTGTTTGAAATTTTGCAGCCTAGAGTGGAGGCCTAGGTAGGGCTGCAGAAGTTTGGCTTCCTCCATCGCCCCAGCAACTCTAGCCTCTTCTCTCTCCAGCTCCATGGCTGCCACCATTTCTGTTGGGATTATGTATCTTCTGTAATTGAAACTTTGTAGCATTGAGTGGAGGCCTAGGTTGGCAAGGCCAGGCGAAAAGCTTGGCTTCCTCCATTGCAAGGGGAACCCAAGCCTCCCTCCTGCTCTCATTGGTGGCAGCCATCTTGGTTGGGATTTATTTGCTTAATTTGCTCCTGATTGGCTGGTGGGTGTGGCTATTGGACATGGCTTGATCAGAGGTATGGTCAATTTGCATATTACTCTTTTATTAGATAGTACTAGAGGCCCCATGTATTAAATTTGAACATGGGGGGAGGGGGTTTATTCCAGAGTGCACCCTCTCCATTCTGGGATGCCTCTCACAATCCATGACTGTTGACTCCCAACCACTCATCAGCCTGCCAGCCTGATCACCCCCTAACCACTCCCCTGCCAGGGGAAACTTCTTTTGGTAACACTGCTCAGCAGATATGGATCTCTCCTGTTCTTAAAGTAGCTGACATTCTCTAAAGAAACAATGCTGCACAAACCCTTCTTCTTCCCCACACATTATTTTCTATCTCATTATTACTTTCTGTTTTTTTCCTAAAAGCACCTATCATATAAATGTACATGATATAATATCCTTTTTAAAAATGTATATACTTCTTTGATAGAATGTAACCTTCACCAGGGAAAGATTTTGTTTTAATGTTATCATTATATCACAATTGCCTGAAAAAATAACTGGAATATAGTATGTGTTCAAGTATTATTCACTGCTGAATAGATGTATTGGAACTAGTCATGTGCTCTCATGACACTTCTAGCAAATAAAAAGGAAATTTTAAGAAAAATTGTAGTATTCAAAATAGTAGTTAATGGTGAAAACAGTTGGTTTGTGATATGTAGTCATACAACCTGAATTTCTTCTCCAATATGAAGGTTACTTATTTACTCTCTCAAATAAAAATTAAGCTAAATCTTAAAAGTTTTCTATGAATCTTAAATTAGATAGTGTTTATAGCTGAAGATCTATTAACTTGCAAATTCTTTCCTAGTGATGGGTTTAATTAAACACAACTTTTATCACAAATATTCTGTTAGAAGATGTTTTATTTTTGGAATAATATTAAAAGATAGTTTTAATCAGTGTCTTTAGTTTGTTTTAAATATTAAGTAAAATCCAACACAGAGATGAGTAAAGAATAAGACATCAAGATTTGTGTATTTTTCTTGCAATTTTATGGTTATAACATTAGAAAAGAGGGAAATATGGATCATGATTAGAAACCCAAGTTCATGCAAAATCAAACAAAATAAAATAAAATTCTCTTTAATGCTGTATCAATTTGGATAATTCTCTTAATCAAAGAAGACAAGACCATTAAACTATCTTAATTATCAAAGTTTTGTTTTATAAATCAATTACAATGATTTGTCAAATCACACCGAAGTCAATTGTTATAAACTCCCTAAATAAGTATCTACCAGGCTTCTAAAAGATGCAAACAAAAGTACCTCAATATTGGAAAAATTGCTTTTGTTAGAGCAATTATTTCTGTGAGCAGGCTTGCACTATTTATTGTTTTCCTGTTAGAAAGTAGATAAAGGAGGAAGAATTTCTAGTGCATTTATTTTTTTCTATAGGTTTATAAATATTATAAAAATAAATGTCCCTTTTAACTATAACAAATTTGTATCAATATGTAGAATTTTCCCGCTATTATAATTATGTGCCAACTATTCAATTGCTTATTTTAAAAATAGACTAAAATATATTTCCTTAAAATTTTTCCTTTCAGTAAACCCAATGAATTCCATCAATTATCTCAACTTTAAGTTTTTGGACTTTTAAAAAAGATTTGTTACTGATATTTAGAAAGAGATGAAGAGAGAGGGAGAGAAGGAGAAGAAAGGGTAAGGGCAGATGGAGGGGGTGGGGAGAGACGGAGAGGGAAATATTGATATAAGAATGAAACATTAATCAACTGCCTCCTACACACACCCAACTAGGCATGTGCCCTGATTGGGAATCAAACCCAACATTTAGATGCATAGGACTGTGTGCCACTAACTGAGCCACACTTACTAGGGCTAAGTTTTTATTTAAAAATAGAATTTCTAAATATAAAATGTTGCTTTTTATTAGAACACTAGAGGCCCGGTGAACAAAATTCATGCACTTGGTGGCGGGGAGGAGGGGGTGTCTTTCAGGCTGGCCTGCACCCTCTCCCAGTCTGGGAGTCCTCAGGTGATGTCCAACTGATGGCTTAGGACTGATCCCCATAGGGAGTGGGCCTAAGTCATCAAACATCCTTAGTGCTGCCACGGAGGTAGGAGAGGTTCCCACCACCACTGGTGCAATCAATAGCCATGAGCATAGCTCAGGGCTTCTGGCTGAGTGGCATTCCCCTTGAGCGCCTGCCCCCTGGTGGTTAGTGAGTGTCATAGCGACTGGTTTTTCTGCCGTTTGGTTGATTTGCATATTACCCTTTATTATATAGGATTGGTTATTTCTATGAGTTTTTATTTCTTCAGTACTTTTCTTATCTTACTAATAAGGTAAGGGCTTTCAAAAGAAATTAGATTTTTTCAATAACTTTCATAAATCACATGCTCTTATGTTTTTGTTTTTTCCTGTTCACTATTTGACAAGTAGTTTCAAAATTTTAAAAATATACTTTCTAAATTAAAATTGGAATAGTAAACAACCCATTGCTGGTTTGTGATCGTTAGCTCATATGCTCAGTGCCATTCACCATTTCATTCCATGTTTTCTTAGTGCTTGACATCACCTATCATAATAAATCAAACCAAAAAACAAACTGAATTCGTGAAGGATTTCACATTGAAGTTCTGGCTTGACATTGTCCCACATTTGCTTTTTCCACCCCAGCCCATCAAATTGAAAATAGTCACAACCATGCTCATCATTTATTCCCTCTACCACAATAAATTTCTTTTCCTGACTTTTCTATTTCGGCTAGTGGCACCATTATCCTTCTAGTTATTCATGCTGAAGATGCTGTACATATAGTTTAACACTTCCCTCTTGTTAGATACCACATGTCATTAAACAGCATCTTTTGTGCACTGAATTTTAGTAGTCACTTCAATTGTTTTTTATATTATCTCCATAAACTTAATTCCCTCCATACCTCTCAGTTTTGTCTTTTATAAGAATATACCAAAACAGAGTCACAGCTCCACTGGCTGGCCTTCTAATCCATCCTTCCTGCCAGAAAACATCCTCAAAGCACACCTTGACTATATCATCAATCTGCACGTAGACTTCAACAGCTTCTCTTTACCCCCTTAAAGGTCTGCATCACCTACATTTGTTCCCAATGGGAGAGAGGTAGAGCTCTTAAGGATAGTAAATTCTACAATATAAGGAGACTCAAGATGAAATGGGTTATTTTTCAGCTAGCCAACAGAAATTTAAAACAAATTAAGAAAGATATGCTGTTAACTTTTCTATGGGAATTTGTCTTTTTGGACTTCTTATTATGAAAATCCCTTCCTATTTCGGAGGAAGTTCTTCACAATGTGAGCTTCTGGAGGAGGCAAAGCATCTACCCACCAGGACAGCCTATATTCTGTGCAAAGGGGAGGGAAAATGACACAGGTTCAGACAACTTGGCGTGGCCCCTAGAAATGTGAATCATGAAGAAATGTCCCAAGAAAAAATGGCTCTGTACAGTGGCAAGCTCATTTTAAGGATGGTCCCTGTAGTGGAGCCCTCTGTCCATAGTGGTGTTGGAGCCTGGTTGGTTTTTGCTTAACATCCACTAATTCTTGTCCATTTTCAAAATATCGTTCTCAATCTTTCTTGCCCACTTAGAGAGCTGTATGCAAACAAATGTTTCCAATAAAGTATTTTTGAATGAATTAAGCAGGTTAGTATCCATGAATTGAACCAGCACCATGATTGAACTGAAGGCAGAATTACTTCAGAGAAATGTGGGGTTGTTCTTTGGTAAAATGGCCTTTTCATGTCATAAGGCAGAAAATTATATTGATATTCAAGTATTGGAATCTAGCAGAAGAGGGGAAATAGTTAATTAAAGAATCACTTATAAAATGAATCACATAAAAAATTTTTGGAATTCTGTGAGACCCTTGCCATAGAAAAATATGAATAGTAGGAAGAACATAATGAATTTCATGGTCAGGGAATGGAAAGGACTCCTTCTAACAGTTTTAAGCCAGACTAAATTTCTATGACTGTGCTAACAGAATTTATTTATTTTTTGTCCAGCTACAGTAGCAAAACTAAAGTTAGAGTTTGATTCTGCAAATTACTAAATTACCACGTCCACTGAATCATGACTTCACAACTCATGTGAAATTTTGGTCATTCGTAAGGAAGCAGTGAGACTACCAACACTGTAATTTAGATACACATGAAGATTCCTAGAGCCCAATAGTAAATCCCAATGCCCATTAAATGCTCTTTATCAGACTAGATTATTCATTAGATTTTTCCCATATCTACGAAGGGTAACAGAACCACCGTACCAATTCTTTTTATTTGAGTAAGTTTTCACAGGATCTACTTTAATCTATAAACTGATATATACAAAATTACATTCCAACATGTCCTTTTGAGGCCAATTGCAAAGTCAAAACTTGTAAGAGAAGGCACATGAAAGAACTGCAGAAATATGATAATATCCATCAGTGAAACTCTGGGGATTATATATTAGACTAGAAGCTGGGTGCGAGTGAGTGGGTGTCCCTCGTTGCAGCTTGAATCCTCTCCAATCTGGGACCCCTCGAGGGATATCCGACTGGACTGCACATTTAGGCCCAATTCCAGCAGGATTAAACCTAAACAGGCAGTCCGACATCCTCCTCACAATCCAAGACTACTTGTTCCCAACTGCTTGACTGCCTGCCTTGCTTGATCACCCCCAACTGCTCTCCCTTGAAGGCTTGGTCCCTCCCAACTGCCCTCCCCTGCTGGCCATCTTGTGTCCACATGTGGGCAGCCATCTTGTGTGTTGGAGTGACAGTCAATTGGCATATAACTCTTTTATTAGATTGGATAGAGGCCTGGTGCATGGGAGGGGTCCAGTTGGTTTATCCTGAAAGGTGTCTCAGATCAGAATGGGTGTTCCCTTGGGGTGTTGGGTGGCCTGGGAAAGGGGCCTTTGGTGGTTTTCATACAGGCCAATCCCCCCTGCCACCCAAACAGAAGCTTTGGATCTGGATTTATTTATCTTCTACAATTGAAACTTTGTAGACTTGAATGAAGGCCAGGGCCAGCCAGAGCTCGTGGGAAGCTTGGCTTCCTCCATTGCTGGGAAAACCCAAGCCTCCTGCTTGCTCCATGGCCACAGTCATCTTGGTTGGGTTAATTTGCATACTTGCTCCTGATTGGATGGTGGTTATGGTTTGTAGGCGTAGTGGAAGTATGGTCAATTTGCATGTTTCTCTTTTATTAGAATAGATTTTATTACAAAGATGTATAGAACATAACTTTAGAATATGAGGGGTTTTTATAGGTGCATTTACCAGCGATTCTGCATTGGACATCCTTATTTACAGATCTAAGAATAACTGAAATTTTAGCTTGCTATTTTTGGAAACCTGGACTAAGAAATGTTGCATACTGCTGAAACTGGTTTGGCTCAGTAGGTAGAGTTTTGGCCTGTGGACTGAAGGGTCCTGGGTTAGATTCTGGTTAAGGGCATGTACTTTGGTTGTGGCCACATCCCCAGTAGGGGGTGTGCAGGATAGATTTGATCGAAGTTTCTCTCTCATCGATGTTTTTAGCTTTCTGTTCCTCTCCCTTCCTCTCTTTAAAAAAATCAATAAAAAAAAGAAATGTTGCATACTAAACATAGTCAATATATGGCATGATATGTAGTAAAAAAAATCCGAAGATTTCTGGAGCATTTTAATTATATAAATGTTAAGTATGAAAGAAAAATATATGTGGATGTTGGATAGTCAAAAGGTGTGCTTAATGGACATGTATCATTATTTAAATTTTGTCCTACATAGGAACTTTTCCATTTTGAAGAAATGTTCCATTTTCTAAGTCTTGGTAACAGGTAGGACCCAATTTCTCATTGCAATATTGAGGATGAGGACTGTAGCTATAGCTACCTACATTCTGCCTCATAGAACTCAGAGTTTGGTGTGCCTGACACAGATAAATGGACAGAAGGCTGAAGAGCAACTACACCCAGTGGCAGTGACAACATCTACTGTATCCATTACAGAGGATTGGTTATGGCTTCTGAGAGAGGGAGTAGCAGCAGCATTCTGATATGCTCTGTCTTCATTGGTTCCTTGCTTCTCACAAAACTCATATACAACATTTTGTTATTGGTGTTAATCTGTGCTAGTTCTCAAATCTTTCCAATAGATTATAATTTCTGTTTAAATTAGCCAAATTTACTTTGTCAAGATGTCATCAAAAACTACGATTAGCCCAAGTTCAAGAACAGATTGTACATGTGCATTACAGTCTATTTCAGGTATTGGAGAGAACTTATTCTTGGGAATGAAACTTGGAGATCATTTCATAAGTGCAGAGTAGTGATGACAGATATGTTCAAGTCTGGGTCATTCCAGTTGTTTTATCTGAAAAGCAAAAAACAAACAAACAAGCAAAAAACAAAAAAACAAAAAAGAGAGAAAAAAAAAGACAGCAGTTCTGGAAACAAGGCCCTCAAAATGGGGGCATTAACAAAGAAGTTGTCTTGAATAGATTTTTTTTCCTTTTTCCTCACTTTACTGATAAGTTTTCTAAGTAGAGATAAATCAACCCTGCCTTAGAGAGTTCCAAACAAAACAAGTTATATAGGTGACCTGGCTGTTCCAGGAGAATAGTCAGAAGTTGGAGTGGAGCATGACAAGGCTATGTGGCTTGGAGGGTGATAATTTCAGAATGAGACTCAGAGATGGTGTTCCTAAAAATTACTGGTCTAGGGAAGGTGCCTCTTGGTTGCAAGCAGTGTTACTCTTTGTTTCTAAGAGAGATAAAGACTTCAAAATGGCTGGTTCTCTTTTCTGGAAATCTGAAATGGGGCATGATATAGAATAGTCTGCAATCTGCCATTCATTCTCCAACATTAGCAGCTTAGCTTCTAACCTAAGTACCACTCTCCCAGCAAACAATACTTTTTATGACGCCCATAATTTGTACACTTACCAAATGCTGTTTTTTAATCTATTTATTAATACTGTTATTTGTTTAGAAAATACTTCCTTTCGACTTTGTGCACCAAATTCTATCTGCCCATCAAAGCCAAATTCAATAAGTTATTCCATAAAGTCTTAGCTGATCTTCCTAGCATTTTGTACTAGGATAAATGTTGTAACCCCGGTTAAGCCTCTGGCTGAAGTCTGTTGATGGGTAGCAGAAATCAATCAAAGCAGGGAGGAGGCATCAGATGTGGACTAATGCAGGAGTTGCTGGAAAAATTTAGAATTAAGAACCCTATTAACTGGATTATTGCACACAGGCTGGGGGAAGGGGGCTAAATCCAGCTGTGCACAAATACCCAGGGACACCCAAAGCCACGAGGACAGCTTAGTTCTTTCTTCCTCCCACTAGTAAATGGAAACGCTTGCCATTCTCCTAGGCCTGATTCTAGCTGAAGAGTAAGACAGGACTGCACACACACAATATCATTGCTTGCACATAAGACAAGGGTTGTATAGTTCTCTTGTAGTATATTTATTAACATTATTCTTGCATTAGTTATAAAGGCAAATCAAAGTTACTATATCCTTTTGAGTTTCTCACAAAGTTCTATGCTATGTATGTAGGAGAAGCTCAGTAAAATATTTTCAAAGAGATAAATGAACAATTTTCACTATAAAACATATTATGTGTCTAGGTGGGTGTATTAATACCTATTTAATTCATCCATTTTTCCTCTTCAGCTTCTAATATTGTAATTTATATAAGTTGTTTCTCATGCTCTATTTATATTTAACACTCAGAAAAATATCACTCTAGTTTATCTCACCCATGTTACTTTCATCTTGTGGGTGGTGTTTTAATACATTCTTGTGAATATATTTCTGGACAGAGTTAAACTTTTCACAATTTTAAATTTTTCATCACATCATTCCAAAACCTAAGTGACAGCAATTGTATTTTTGTAAATTACTGAGGATTGATTATTATAACACATTTTATGCCTTAAAGTAATAAAATTCCAAATAATAAAATCAGATATTATGAAAAACATAGTTAATTCTTAACAAAAATATATTCTTAATGTCATAAGTCAACCTGCATTTTTATTTTCTTTATGTTTACATTTTTGGAAATAAATAGACCAAGGAATTGCTGTATTCACAAGCTGCATACTTTTCAAAGAGTAAGATATTATCATCTGATTGATTTTGTTCTAGGCAATTATGTTGAAATACTCACCCTGAGTAATAAAGAGAGATTGGGTTGTTTTACTGGGTCTTATACAGAGAATAACAAAACATAGAGACAAGAGGAGACAATTACGTTATTAATTTATAAAAAAAATTTTAAACTAAAAAAATTAGAATTTTTATTTTATATTATGAGCTATTACAGCCTAAATAGTAATAAAATATTAGTTTAATTTTCCAGGAAATATTCTGAAACTTCATAAGATGGTTGTTTAATAATATATCTAGGTAGATGCATACACTAGATTTACTGCATTTCTATTCTGATAAAATTATGTATTTTTAGAGACTTATTGCAGACTAAAGGCCCAGTGCACGATATTTGTGCCTGGGGGGCGGGGGAAGTCCTTCAGCCCAGCCTGTACCCTCTCCAATCTGGGACCACTCAAGGGTTGTCCCACTGCCTAAATAGGCCTGATCCGATGGGGAGGATCCTGGTAGGATCGGGCCTAAACGGGCAGTCGGACATCCCTCTCAGAATCCAGGACTGCTGGCTCCCAACTGCTCGCTGGCCTGCCTTTTTGATTGCCCCTAACCGCTTCTGCCTGCCAGCCTGATCACCCACCCCCTAACAACTCCCCTGCCAGCCTGATTGATGCCTAACTGCTCCCCTGCAAGCTTGTTTGCTCCTAACTGCCCTCCCTTACAAGCTGGGTCACCCCCAACTGCCCTTGCCTACAGGCCTTCCCCCTCCCAACTGCTCTCCCCTGCAGACGTGGGTTCCCCCCAACTGCACTTCTCTGCAGGCCCAGTTGCCCCCAAATTGCCTCCTCTGTCGGCCTGGTCACCCCTAACTGCCATCCCCTGCAGGTGTGATTGCCCCCAACTGCCTTCCTTGCAGGCCTGGTCCCTCCCAACTGCCCTGCCCTGCGGGCAATTTTATAATGGCCATCTTGTGTTGACATGAGGGCAGGATCTTTGACCACCTGGGGTCAGCCATCTTGTGTGTTGGAGTGATGGTCAATATGCACATTACTCTTTTATTAGATAGGGTAGAGGCCTGGTGCATGGGTGGAGGCCAGCTGGTTTGCCCTATAGGTTGTCCCGGATCAGGGTGGGGGCTCTCTTGGGGCATGGGGCAGCCTGGGTGAAGGGCCTGTGGTGGTTTGCAGACTGGCTACAGCTCCTGGTGACTTAAATGGAGGCCCTGGTATCTGGAATTTATTTACCTTCTACAATTAAAACATTTTAGCCTAGAATGGAGCCAAGCCTTTGCTCCATGGCAGCAGCCTTTTCTGTTTGGATTTATTTGTGTTCTATAATTGAAACTTTATAACCATAAACGGAGGCCAAGGCAGGCCAGGGCTGGAGAAAGCTTGGCTTCTTCCATCGCCAGCAGCCACTTTAGCCTCCAGCTTAATAGCTGCTGCCATTTTTGTTATAATTTATTTATCTTCTATTATTGAAAGTTTGTAGCACTTAGTGAAGGCCCGGGCTGGCCAGGGTATGCAGAAAGCTTGGCTTCCTCCATTGCTGGGGAAACCCAAGCCTCCCTCTTGCTCCCTCTGTGGCCACAGCCATCTTGGTTGGGGTTAATTTGCATACTCATTCTTGATTGGATGGTGGGAGTGTTTTGTGGGTATAGTGAAGGTGTGGTCAAATTACATATTGCTCTTTTATTAGATAGGATTATATTTCAAACAACCTACTTTAAAGTACTGTTGATTACAAAAGTCATATCTAGCCAAACTCAGTTCTCTAAGTTACATACTCTCTCAACTAAACTTGGGTATATTTAATTGAATTTCAAAAGACTTAAAATATCATTCCCTATCTGCAAGGTAGTATGTTAGGTAATTACAAAGATCAATGTTATTTCATTTAATCCTAGCAGTAAGCCTTTAAAATGAAAAACCTCAATTTCAAAGCAGTTTAATAATGTGCTCAAAGTCAAACAAGTTGTGACAATATTTGAAATCATGAAATTAGGTCATCTGACTAAAAATGCTCTAGTTTTAAAGACAGTTTATCATATTTTATACATGTATTATGTATAACATGCTGAGAGAGCAATTTTATTTATCTAACATTAAGGAAATCTCCTGTTAAATAACTTTCTAAAAATAGTTTAAATCCTTAAGCATGAAGGTGTTAGTTTTATATTTTTTATAAAAATAGATTATTCCTTTATAGCCTATTAAATAGTGCAAAATAAAATGTATGCACTTTTTTGATACTTTAAAGTTGCAAGCATAATCAGATTTTATAGGGAGGCGTAATGTAGTCATGCATTAAGTGATGTTGAAACTCTATTTCTCCTTGTGGAATCTGGAGTATTATGCTTGCTTTTGATAGTTGATTTTTTTTATGTTTTAAGTTTTCTACAGCACAATGGCTGTTTCTTCAGTTGTGAGTTTGCCTGTTTGCTGGAATAGTTTATTTTTTATATGTTCAAATGGTTCTGTGGAATTTGCATATGAAGAAATATGATTTCACCTCCCATTTTTAAACTGTATTTGAAATATAAATTAATTAGCTCTGTGTAACAGCCTAAACCTCTCTTAAATGAAGCCATTTTCATAGTCAATGATTCAATAATTCATTCACATATATTAAATGAGCAATTACTATGTGTCAGAAACAGTCCCTAGTGCCGGGAAATCAGCAGTAAATAAAACAATCATCCAGACCCTTAAAATCTCACATTGCATTGGGAGAAATAGGCAAAGAAAATGTTAAAAGCAAAATATATAATGTTTAACGATGATAAATATTAGAGAAAAATCATATAAGGAAGAAAAATGGGAAACTATATTGGTAGGGCTGCAATTTTCATTGGGGTATTCAGAGAAGGCCAGACTGAAAGGAAATATATGAGAAAAAAGCTGGAGAAAGATATGACAGAGAGTGTGTTTGTCCTCATATCCAGTGATAAATCTTCTTTTGATCTGCTTTGTATTTTAGGAATTCTGACCTAGGCCAGTGGTGTTTAGCTGGATTAGGCTTACAAGGGAAAATCAAGACTAGGGGGGCCCTGACTGGCTAGCTCTTTTGGTTAGAGTGTCACCTCCCCGGTACATCAATGTTGTAGTCTGATCCCCACTCAGCACATTATACAAGTTTCAACTAATGAATGCATAAATAAGTGGAATAAATCAATGCTTCTCTCTCTCTCTCTCTCAAATCAATAAGTAAGAAAAAGAGTAAGGGGAAGGAAGAAGGCAAGATGTTCTCTCCCCTTTTATTTTGATCAGTGCCCTCAGTAGCTACCCTGTTTCTGAGGCTCTAACTCCTGTAGAAGGGCTAACTGTAGTTCAGGAGCTTTCTGGTAAATTCCAGACTTAAGTTCTGGTAACATTGCCTCTTTTCTTTGTCTCTCTTGCTCAGGCCTCTATGGTTTCCTCCTGTTGTTAACCCATGTGTTCCTAGCACTCTGATCCCTGTTTAACCAATTCCATCTGACAAATCTCAAAATATTTCAAATGCTGTTTGAAAAAAGTAAGAACATTTATGAACCAAATTTGGGCCCTGATACTATAAAAAGTGAGAAATGAGGACTCCTGCTCATTTAGGTAAATATAATCCTGAACCATGGGGATAAGTCCAGGAATGTTCATGACACAGCAAAGATGACAGTGTGGCTTCCCCTGAGAGGGAGGAGAAGAGTTCAGATATGATAAGGAATGAGTCAGATATAAAGGCAATTGAGAGTGAAGTATACTTTCCAGAGTCTAGTAGAGAATCTTCCCAACTTTGACATTTACACTAAAAAAGATGGAAAGTTATCAAAGCTTTTAAAAAAAATTATCTGTATTGTTGAAAGTATTACAGATGCCCCCCTCTTTTCCCCTACTGACCCCCACTTCTTCACTTGTGCTCCCTCCTCACTTCCTCACAACACCATTGTCTGTGTCCATGTGTTACACATATATGCATATATATATATTGGTGAATCTCTTTCTGCTCCTGCCCCCTATTCTCTCTGTCTGAAAATCTTCAGTCTATTGTATGCTTCCATGTCTTTGGATCTATTTAGTTCTTCAGTTTACTTTATTCATCAAATTCTACATATCAGTGAGATTATGTAATATTGGTCTTTTTTCTGAATGGCTTGTTTGCTTAATATAATACTCTCCAGGTCCACCCATGCTGTTGCAAATGTTAGGAGTTCCTTCTTTTATACAGCCACGTGGTATTCCACTGTGTAAATGTATCATGACTTTTTTTTTTATCATCTACTCATCTGCCGATGAGTACGTGGATAGTGTCCAGGTCTTAGTTATTGTAAATAACACTGCTATTCTTTCTGATAGGTGTTTCATATTTCTGATGATATATTCCTAAAAGTGGTCAAATGGCAGTTCTATTTTTTATTTTTTTTTAAATTCCACACTGTTTTTCATAGTGGCTGCATCAGTCTGCATTCCCACCAATAGTGTACTAGGGTTTCTTTTTATACACACCTTTACCAGCACTTGTTGTTTATTGATTTATTTATGGCTGTCATCCTGACAGGTGTGAGGTGGAATCTCATTGTAATTTTAATTTGCATCTCTCTGATGATTAGTGACATTGAGCATTTTTTTATATGTCTTGTGGCCATTTGCAGGTCTTCTTTGGAGAAGTGTCTATTCAGATCCTTTGCCCAATTTTTTAAAATTCTTTTTTTATTTTTTTATTGTTTAAAGTATTACAAATAGTAGTACATATGTTTCCATTCCCCCCCTTAACCTCCCCCTAACTTTCCCAACCCCCCAGCACACGTCCTCACTTCCCCTCCCCCAGTGTCTTGTGTTTTACGGTTATGCTTTTATGCATGCATACAAGTCCTTCGGTTGATCTCTTGCAGCACCCCCCACCAACAGCCCCTTACTTCCCACTGTAGTCCGACAGTCTGTCAGTCTGTTCCATGCTTCTTTGCCTTTGTATCTATTTTTATTTCCCTCATTTTCTTTCTTTAAAAAATCTTGCCTCTGCAGACTTGAAATAAACATATGAACACAAGAAATGTTTGAGACCCAAATTCAATGACCAACAGTTCTGAGTCCCAGTTTGAATGTCAAACTGTTCCTTATGTGTGCATGTCAGCAATAGTATCTGTTGTTTGGTCCTGAGTAAACTGCAGCAACGCACATCTGCGGACTGGTAGCATGGCAAGGCGTCCTCAGCATCTTCCATCTCTGGACTGTCTCTTCTCTTGTCTTCATGGTTGGAGCAGACCTGTCAACTCCTCTTTGTTGTTAGGAATCAACATGGTCTTGGGTCCTTTTTATTTTTGTCCAGACAATTTTCCTTTGGCTTATTTTGACACTGTGTGTGCTTTACATGGGTGTCCTGCTATTAGTATTACAAATAAAAATTAATTTTCTGAAGTAAAAATTTTCTAGGTGTACTTTACTTACAGGATTTTTTCCTTAATGATATTACCCTACCATTCTCCTTTTTTAAAATTAATTTAGGCTTTTGGAAATTTTATAATGCAGTCCTGATAACTTTAAGTTTTAATTTTTTGCACAAAAATATGACTGCTTTAGGTTCATTGTATGTTAAGTCATTTTACCATTAGATGAATTACCAATAAAAATTTTAGTTTATACTTTAGGAACAACATTTTGTCCAGTACAATTAATTTTCTTGAATATTCACTTATTTTAATTAGCAAATTTAAATTAAACTGAAAACTTGATTACTATTTTACTGCCAAACTTAATACTCTAACAACCATCTTAGTTTACCCTGTAAATATTAATGGTAAGGATTATTTGCATTCTTTAGTAGGCCCTGAGCATTCTTGGTGCTGGGCTGGCTTTAGATATAGGGCAACTGTTGTCAGCCAAGTCTCTGTCTGTTACCTGGGTCCCTGTCTGTGCTGGGCGTGAGAAGTGAAGCAGCCAAGGGGATAGTAGACCTCCCTCAAAAGGGGTGAGGGATCAGGCCCCATCAAGGTTAGGGGGGAAGAGGTTCTGTGCCCCTCATCTGTGGACCCCCAAGTTCACTCCTGATGGCCCCTCTTTGACTGTGACTGTCTTAGGTTGTTCCTTCCCTGAGGAATCTTACCCATCTCTGGCTAACCAACCATGTTCCAGGGCCAAACAAGGTGGTGTGAGGTTCAGTTCCGTCTCCTTGGTAGCTTATGGCCCCATGACCTCCCCTCTCAGCATCTGCCATGGGCTCCCCTTGCCTGCTGGCAGGGTCCCGGCACTGGTCACACATCTCAGGGGACTCAGGTTTCTTCTCCAGGGAGAGCCCAGCCCTCATTGGGTGAGAGACAGATCCATGGTATCAGCCACCACGAGGCTGCAACCTCAGCATGAACAGAAAACTCAGAAAACAACTGTGGACCTTTGCCCATTTTTCAATTGGGTCGTTTGTTTCCTTTTCTTGAGTTCTATGAGTACTTTATATATTTTGGAAATTAAGCCCTTATCAGATGTATCATTAGCAAATATGTTCTCTTATACAGTTGGTCTCCTTTTCATTTTGATAATGGTTTCTTTTGCTGTGCAGAGTTTTTAATTTTGATGTAGTCCCATTTGTTTATTTTTCTCTTTGTTTTTCCTATTCTAGGCAATGTCCTAGTGAATAGTCTGTCATAAAAAATGTTTGATATTTTGCTGCCTACATTTTCTTCTAGGATTTTTAGTTTCATAACTTACATTTAAGTAGTTTTTTTTTTCAATTTTGAGTTTATTCTTGTGCATGTTGAGAGTTGGTTGTCTAGTTTCATTTTTTTTTCACATACCTGTCCAATGTTCCCAACACCATTTATTAAAGAAACTGTCTCTACTCCATTGTATGCTCTTGCCCACATTCTCAAATACTGACTCACCATAATGATGTGAGTCAATATCTGGGTTTTCTGTTCTGTTCCATTAATCTATATGGCTGCACTTGGTCCACAACCAGGATACTTTAACTACAGTGACTTTGTCGTATTCCTTGATATCCAGAACTGTGATCCCTCCCACTTTGTTAATTTTTCTCAAGCTTGTGGTGGTTATTCAGGGTTTTTTGTTTGTTTGTTTGTTTTGCTTGTTTGTTTTATTCCATTCTAGAGCCCCGGTGCACAAAATTCATGCATGGGGTGGAGCAGTTCCTCAGCCCAGCCTGCACTCTCTCCAATCCGGGACCCCTCAAGGGATCAGGCCTAAATGGGCAGACATCCCTCTTACATTCCAGGACTGCTGGCTCCCAACTGCTTCCCTGCCTGCCTACCTGATTGCTCCTAACCACTTCTGCTTGCCAGACTGATCACCCTAACCAATCCCCTGCCAGCCTGATTGATGACTAACTGCTCACCTGCTGGCTCATTTGCCCCTAACTGCCCTCCCCTGCTGACTTGTTCCCTCCCAACTGTCCTGCCCTGCAGGCCATCTTGTGGTGACCATCTTGTGTCCACATGGGGGCAGGATCTTTGACCACCTGGGGCAGCCATCTTGTGTATTGGAATGATGGTCAATCTGCATATTGCTTTTTTATTAGATAGGATAGAGGCCTAGTGCATGGGTGGGGGCCAGCTGGTTTGCCCTGAAGGGTGTTCTGAATCAGGGTGGGGGTTTCCTTGGCATATAGGGTGGCCTGGGCGAGGGGGCTCTGGTGATTTACAGGCCAGCCATATCCCCAGCAACCCAAACAAAGGCCCTGGTATCGGATTTATTTATCTTCTACAGTTGAAATTTTGTACCCTTAAGTAGAGGCCAAGGCATGCCAGAGCTGTGGAAAGCTTGCCTTCCTCCATCACCAGGGGCAACCCTAGCCTCCTACTCTCTCCAGCTCCATGGCTCCTGCCATTTTTGTTAGAATTTATTTATCTTTTATAATTGAAACTTTGTAGCATTGAGTAGAGGCCTGGGCCAGCCAGGGTGTGAAAAGCTTGGCTTCCTCAATTGCTGGGGAAACCCAATCCTCCCTCCTGCTCTCTTTGTAACCACAGCCATCTTTGTTGGAGTTAATTTGAATACTCATTCCTGATTGCCTGTGCTGGTGGGTGTGGCTTGTGGGTGTAGTAGAGTACTGTAGATTTGCATATTAGTATTTTATTAAATAGAATACATTTTTGTAGTAGTTGTTGTAGATTTGTGAAATATCCTTATGGTATTTTAATAAGGATTGCATGGAATTTATATATTGTTTTGGGTAATATAGACATTTTATGATGTTAATTATACCAATCTATTAATATGTTTAGTCTTTTGCTTGTTTGTATCTTCTTCTATCTGATTTTTTT